>CM076584.1:991252160-992707407 GCA_034641835.2 Pinus albicaulis
CTAGAATCTTTTGGACAAGTGCAGGGATCTTCTTCAGCCAGGACTTTAGAACAAAATTTGCAGGAGATTAGTACAGTAGCAGTAGAATCTAAAGGAAAAGAAAAGGAGCCTGATATACAAATAATTGAAAAATTCATAATGACAGAGCAACTAGAGGCTTATAAAGAACAAGTTCAAGGACAAATTCCTCCTACTCAAATCAGTGAGCCAGAAATTTCTATTTTACAAACTCCTCTGAATATAGAAAAGGGAAAAAAGAGAGAGGCTGAAACAACTACTCCTATTGGTGGCTCTTCTGAACAACAAGATGTTAAAAGGCAGAAATTAACTCCCCTTCCAAAAGATGAATCATTTCAGGAAATCCCTGACATCCAGGGAAGAGAAGATAGTCAGCAAATAGTTACAGGTAGTGGGACATCCACTAATTTTCAAAAACAGGAAATACAGAGGCAACAAAGTGCAGAAATATCTTCTTTCAAACCTCCAGTAAAAACTGCCTCAGACATCAAAAGAACATTAATCAATATAAAGGCCAGGAACGATCCACTTAGAATTCAAGTATACAACCAATATTTGAAGATGGCTCCGAAAAATCAAGAAAGATTGATGTCATCTTATGACATCCAACAGGGTAAGATGTTAATGAGCCATTTGAAGCCCAAGGTGCAACAGCCTCAGACAGCTGCATATTACATTAGGACTAATTTTTAAGTCTTAGCAAAGGATATCCATCCTTTATATCAAATTTAGCTACACAAGAAAAAAGGTGAGATGATTTATTCTGACGGATAAATCAATGATGACCCATAAGTTGCAGGATTCTTTGGATAATACTAATACACAGTTGCAGCTTGAAAAAGCCTCCTCCCAGGCTAAGGATAATAGAATCAAAACTTTAGAGTAAATAATGATTGGTTTGGATCATAATCCTAAAGATGTGAAAGGTATTGAAGCTTTGATCAAGAGAAAAGATGATGATATTGTAGCTCTGAGAAAACAATTAAAGTTACTGACCTCAAGACATCCACAGACTGTAGAAATCATCAAACAAAATTCTGAGGAAGAACTAATGGATTTTCTCTTAAAATTGAATGAGCAACTTACTGCAACTGAAAAAGAGCTTGAGAATGCACTAAAATATAAGCAGGAAAATATTCCAGTATCTACAACAGGAGTAGTGACAGGTACAACAACAATAGGTCAGCCAGCAGAATTGTCATAGAGCAACACTGCAAATTTGAACACTGATGAATTAACAAAGTCAATGGAAGATATGAAACTTCAGGCCATAGAGCTTCACAAAACAAAGGAACAATTGGCCACTCTAGAACATAAATATGATCTATCAAAAATGAGTGTTGCTGATAAAACAAGAGAAGTCAACAAATTAGAAAAAACAGTCAAAGCATTGGAAAAGGATCTCACATTGGAGAAACCTTTAAAAGAAATAAATGAAATTCTTTGGGATAATATCATTCAATCAATAAAGGATTTTTGGTCCTCAATTCAAATAATGGATGAACAGAATAACTTAGTTAAATTGGCTCTGGATGAGATTGAGAGATCAAGACAAGAGTTGGGAAATATGCTAGAAGAGGCCAATAGACTTATACATTTTTTGAATACTCAGACTAAGAATCAACTTGCAGAAATTTGTATTCAGGACAGAACTGGAACAATTCTGGAAATAAAGAGATTTTTTACTAAAAGAACTCTGGTACAAAATTTAGAACGAAGGTGCTCAGATATGCAAGAAGAAATCATATCCTTCAGAGAAAGATTGAATATTTTGTTAAATAGATGATTTCCCAGTTTTATAGTTGTAGAAGATAAGCTAATGGACCTTGATAGTTATGTTGAAAAATTGGACAAATATGCTGATAATCAAGCTAGTTCTTCAACCAGTTCATCAACAACAGCATTGCCTACAGGGAAAAACCTTCATGACAGATTGGAGAATTTATTTTATCTTGAGCATGAAGTAAATCATTTGTTCCCAAATTAGCCTAACTTCTTCAGATATACTGAGGTTGATGAAACACTAAGCAAGTTGCAAAGGACCAGAGTGCCAGAAGTTCAATGGTGGGAAGAAATGATGGAACTTTTGTAAAAAATTATCCTTACATAAATTTTTTCCTATTTACCATAGTATATCATGATAAAAAGGATAAAAGGATGAACAAAGGTCAAACAGTATCAGAGCAGTTAAAGAGTATCAGTGAAACGAAATAATCAACATAGAATTACTGAAGAGGACAACAGCAAGCCAAGATATAGGGCCTGCCTCTAGCAAATTCTTAAAAGAAGGAAACAACACAACATCAGTTATCATTTTTCTTATCTATGAGACCATCTATCTCTATATTGTTGTAAAATACTTATTAGTTATCCTAGATAATATCTCAATTTGTTATGAGATATTTTGTATGATTTTTTGTATAAATACTCCATCAATTGGAGTAGTAAGTGTGGATTCATATACTTTGCAGTAACATTGAATTTTTCGGAATAAAGTGTTGTTGGAGAAATTTCTTTGTGGCTTGCTGGATGATGAATTGATGCTAGAGACTTTTTACAGGATTCATGTGTCAAACTACGGATCAATAAGTCATTTCTATCCTGTGTTTTAAGTTTTTATATATGTTTACTATATCACTGTGTTTGATTTCTGAATAATTAACGAAAAGAAGTAAATTAGAAGGTACTTAAGTGTAATATGGTTTTAATAATTATTATTCTAAATGTTTTCTTCTAAACTAGTTATAAACAGTGAATTCTTAATTGCTCCTGTTTTACTAGTTTAAGCATTTTGATTATTTAGTAAAGAATACTTAAATGCTCTTTATTGATAATCACTCATTTTTCTTTCTTTGAATGTGTTGAAAGATTCTTAATTGCCTTTCATCCATTTTAAATCCATTTCATTCTTTTAATATTTATAATTGTTTCCATGTTTGACTATCTCGCCCTGTAAAACCATATTTCGTTGATAAAATTAATCCAGTGAAGCCATTTTTTGACTCCATTGCCCAATGCCCTGAATTAATCAATATTTCCCTTAGCTATCAAATTCCACCACCCAAATTCAAATAAAACCCCTGGAATTTATAACTAGCCTAAATTTTCTAAAACGAAGCTAAATTTTATAGAGAGAGCCCTCTTTGGGTACAGATTGGCTAGATTCTGTACCTAAAATATTGGTTTGTGGTTACCTCGGACCCCTTTCCTCTTTCAACAACTTCAAGGAAAATCTGAGTGATAAAATAGTGGCGACTCTGCTGGGGACCTGAATAATTTCATTGTTACTATTGTTTATTTTATAAACTACAGACGGAGCCTGAAGATTAGCTAGGTAGCCTTTGAAACTGCTTTTGCTTTGCAATTGGAGAAGTAAATAAATGCTGACGTCAAAAACGTCAGACCACATTGTGTCGGAATTGCGTCGGAATTGGAACAATGGACGTCGGTACTCTATCTATTGCTTTACTATTCTACATACTGCTATTTCACTTTCTTATATATGCCTCCGGAATATTTGGATGCTTTCTCAGATTTTTCGATAATCTCCACGTGGACCGTTACTGGGTTTTATATCATGTCCCTGTATGTGACATGGGGTATTTTTCTATCATTGTCTAGGGTGGGACTTCCACTTTTCTAGATGGATATTTGGGTTCCAATCTTCAGATGTGAAAATGTAATGACTTCATGGACGGTTTTACTTCATATAATATATTCAAAACAACGTTTTTTCTCTTGTGAAAAAAAAATGATTAATGTTTATCACTCTGCCTTCAGAAATAGCGATGCTGGTTTATTGATATGGTCTGATGGTCTTTTTTATATTTTGGACATATCACACTCCTCACATGATTAGCGTTTTTCTCTGTTCAAGGATTTTGGGTACTTTAATTTGTATTTGCAGGAAAAATGGACGTCGGTACTCTATCTGTTGCTTTACTATTCTACATACTGCTATTTCACTTTCTTATGGTCACCTCGGGCATATTTGGATGCTTTCTTAGATTGTCGATAATCTCCATGTGGTTCCGTTCTTTTGGGTTTACATATCAAGTCCTGTATGGGACATGGGGTATTTTCTATCAGCATGCGGGGTGGGACTTCCACATTTGCGGATGGATATTTGGGTTCAGTCTTCGGATGTGAAAATTTAATGACTTCATGAGTTGTTTTACTTCATATAATATTTTCAAACGCGTTTTTTCTCTTGTGAAAAAAAAAATGATTAATGTTTATCACTCTTGCCTTCAAAACTAGCGATCTAGAGTCTATGTTATTGCGTTTTTTTGATATGGTCTCATGGTCTTTTTATATTTGGGACATATCACACTCCTCACATGATTAGCGTTTTTCTGCGTTTCGAGGATTTTGGGTACTTTAATTTGTATTTGGAACAATGGATGTCGGTACTCTATCTTTTGTTTTTACTATTCTACATACTGCTATTTCACTTTCTTATAGATGCCTCGGGCATATTTAGAAGCTTTCTCAGATTGTCGATAATCTCCATGTGGACCGTTACTGGGTTTTATATCAAGTCCCTTTATGTGACTTGGGGTATTTTTCTATCATTGTCTGGGGTGGGACTTCCACTTTTATGGATGGATATTTGGGTTCCAATCTTTAGATGTGAAAATGTAATGACTTCATGGACTGTTTTACTTCATATAATATATTCAAAACAACATTTTTTTCTCTTGTGAAAAAAAAAGTATTAATGTTTATCACTCTTTTTGCCTTCAAACTAGCTATGCTGGTCTATGTTGTTGGTTTATTGATATGTGATGCAGTGAATGCTTTTATATTTTTTGGACATATCACACTCCTCACATGATTAGCATTTTTCTCTTGTTCGAGGATTTAAGTTACTTTTAATTTGTATTTGGAACAATGGACGTCGGTACTCTGTATGTTTGTATCTATTGCTTTACTATTCTACATCTTGCTATTTCACTTTCTTATAGATGCCTCGAGTATATTTGGATGCTTTCTCAGATTGTCGATAATCTCCATGTGGACCATTATTGGGTTTTATATCATGTCCTTGTATGTGACATGGGGTATTTTTCTATCATTGTCTGGGGTGGGACTTCCACTTTTCTGGATGGATATTTGTGTTCCAATCTTCAGATGTGAAAATGTAATGACTTCATGGATTGTTTTACTTCATATACTATATTCAAAACAACGTCTTTCTTCTTTTAAAGTTTCATTTTTTTTTTTTAATTGAACCCTCCCTCACTATACTAACGCCTTGTAAGTGTCGGAATTGCAACAGATTAAAAACGTCGGAAGAGCGACAGTATAAAAACGTCGGATGAGCGACGTTCAAAACGTCGGACCACATTTCGTCGGAATTGCGACAGTTTACAAACGTCGGAAGAGCGACGTCCAAAACATTGGACCACATTTCATCGGAATTGTGACATTTTACAACTGTCGGAAGAGCGACGTCCAAAACGTTGGACCACATTGCGTCGCAATTGCGACAGTTTACAAACATCGGAAGAGCGACGTTCAAAACGTCGGACCACATTTCGTCGTAATTGTGATACTTTACAGATTTCGGAAGAGAGATGTTCAAAACGTCAGACCACATTTCGTTGGAAGTGCGACAATTTACAAAGGTCGAAAGTGCGACAGATTGCGAAACGTCGGAAGAGTGACGCTTGTTTGGAAGCGACGGAAAAAGTGTTGATAGTGCGACACTTTTTAATTGCGTTGGAACTGCGACGGTATGGTAAACCACGTTTTGCCCACCCTCAAAATGTCGCTCGTGCGGCAGCCCCATGTGTCGGAATAGCGGCAATTGGTACATCAAGATTTCCGCCAAATTTTCTAGTGAGGGAAAGTTAGAGGTTCTTTGAACTTGAAAGTGAAAATTTCATAAAAAATCCCAAAATTGTATTTTTCATAAAGAAACCAATTCACTTTGAAGTTTATTCAATGAAACTTTAATGAAAAATTTCGCTCGCTCTAAGCCAAAACATACGTTTCTTTTTTCAAACAATTGTTCCCAATTCCTCAAAATTGATAAAAAAACATAGAAACACTAAAATTTATGAAAAAAAAATTCAAAACAAAAGCTCTTGATAAAAGATTCAACTAATGATGCCTACATGTGTATTTTTATGATTACTTCAAACCGAACACAAAACAAATCACTTTTTCACTGAACGAGCATAAGAAATTTCACAAAATGCTACTTTTTCAAGACAAACCCTACTTCACGAATCTAGAAGCTTTCTTTCAAAAATGAGAAAAACAAATCACTCAAACGAGCAATATTAACAACACACCTATTCAATCTATGAAAAGGAGGACGAGGAAAAACAACTTTACGGAGAGGAAATCCTATCTTTCCCAATAGAACAATTAACCCAACCGGGGCAAACAATACTTGAAAAATTTAAAAGGGATGAAATTGACGGAGATATGACAGAAACCTTCCGTTAACAAATGGATAATAATTTGCAACGTGTGTCCCATGAATATCTCAAAAAGTACGACAAGGTCCTATGTGTTGGTTAAAATCTAAAAATTGACACTAAGGCAAACAAAGAAGCTCACAAACAAGTTCTCAAGGTCGACGCAAGCAAAAATGGCCACTTAGAAATTATAAATTAGACTCTGACAAGAAGGGAATTCATTTTTTGAAAAATTTCTAGGGGGTGCGCATGTAACCAGTGTAATTGAGTGGGCATGCGCACTGTGTTACAATGCAAACTATGTAATACTACATGTTTTTACTATAAAAAAATTGCGCAGGGGTGAGAAATTTTAGAAAAAATAAAAAACAAGGCATCCAACGCAAAGGATCTTAAAGGCCATCAATTAAACAAAATTCAAATACAACCAAACCAGTAAAAAAGGAAAGTTAAACCAAAGAGAACTAAAAGAACTAAGATGTTCCCCATTGGAGTCGCCAATTTTTTACTTGGATAAATCCCTCTTGCTGACAAGAGAGATCTCCCTAGAATCTTAACAGAGAACTAGAAACAAACAAACATGAGGATATCTCTTTCCCTAAGCTAACAATTTTTAGATTACTAAAAATCAGATAAGAGGATGATGCTCTTACCTTTTCCATGAAATTGTTGATGAAGACTCCGCACTTTGCTCCAATGAAGCTCCTCAATGCTAGAAGAAACCTGTAACCACAAACATGCAAAGGATCAAAGGCATATGCAACATAATAATAATCTTAAAAAAAACCTAACCTAATGATTAAGGAGATTAGGAAATGAAGTTGTCTTAATGAGTATATGACCAAAAATCATTCACAAATTCAAGAGAACAAATCAATGAGAAAAAGTACCCAAATGTATTATCACAGAGCAGAGGGAAATCTTACAACCAAGCCTTGATGTCATATAAGATCCTCATGAGTTGATACTACCTTAAAAGGAATAATATTATAGGTACTACATGAATCAATAAGCATTATTACATTTTTATTCTAGATATGTCAAACTATCTTGAGAGTTTGAGGAGTGGTAATTCTTGCCAATGAATTACAGGATATGGTCGGATTCATTTCCTCTTCCTCTAGGGTTGGTTCCTAGTGTATATCCTCTTCTTTTGAATTTTCTTTTTCCTTTTATTCCTCCTCTTCATATTATATGTAAAATTATTTCTTCTCATCACACTTATAACCTTTAGTGTATTTTCTATTGCAACTATAACAAATCCCTTTTGATCTTTTTTATTCCAAATTTTGTGGTGTCAACCTTGTATGTTGTGGAAGTCTAGGAGTAGCAACACCTCAATATTTATATTTGTGAGTGGTAGGCTTCCTTGTCGCCATAATTTTTGTTTCAATTTTTCTTGCCAACCTGAATTCCTTCTCCAATGTATCAGGTTCCGAAACGAAAACCTCATGTTGGAAGTTATCCTTTAGATTCCCTATGATGACATCAATTCTAGGTTCCACTGGAATATTATTTACCCTTATAGTTATTTTTTGGAAATCCTCAATGTGCTCCATCATTGATCCCTTTTCTTTGATATTTATCAATTGGATAAATAAGGTGTTTATCTTGGTATCTTCATAATGTGCTATCATTTCCTCCATAAAATTTTACCAAGTGACTAGTGGTTTACGAGAAAAAATCCGTCGATGCTATTGGTGTCTGGATATGAACAAGATTCAATCCTTTTTCCTCATAAATTATCAACCCGAGGGCGTTAGTTATTTAAATACTAACAACAAAGTATATGTAGATACGAGCACATGGTCCGATGTAGATCACAGGTTTAATCTATAACAAAAATACCATTGTAACAACAATAAATGAACTGCAGAAATAAAAATCATCCACAACAATTAACGCGACCGTAACAGAAACTAAAGAATCACACAAAACATAGTACTTCAAGAAAAGAAAGAAGAATTTAGCATCTAATCACAAGAGTGGGCCCAACTCTTGGATCAGGGCTGCGGAAACTCAAAAGTTATAGGAGAAACAACGAGCTATTGTATATTAAATTAATAATAGAAATATTAATTACAAAAATCTGTGTATATCCAAAGGTCTCCTGATTCACAGCACGTAGGATCCTTTATACCATAGTCCTGAAACCCCCAATTCCTCCCAACGACTCCATTGTTACACGACAACTGGATTTCCCAGCAAGAAACCATAAGAAAGCCCAAGATAGTGTTGATACACCCATGGCTATCACGCTGTAGCAAAAAATAAGGGAGATGCTGGAAATGATGGGTTGTGCCTTGACTTACGGCCACGATGTGGCTGTTGTAGGAAAATATGAAGAAATATAGGAGTTAATACGTAGAAAGGTAAAACCTCCATGACAATTATGTCATTAATCAAATATCCCATAAAATATAGGAAGAAGGGTTTTACCTCATGATTTTAAGATAAATAATGGCACAAAGAGATAGAAAGGTAGGGTAAAAATGAGAAAAGAAAGTATACAAATCTGGTGCCCAACATCTCCCCCTGTCTAGTCTATCTGCATATCCTCATGTAGCTCGTCGTCTCCTCAGGTCCGGATTAGACTGACTGTGATCGACATGAAGCTGTGTGAGGTCATATTCACAGCCATCTTTGTTCCTGGTGGCTTATATCCTTCTGTCAAAATAACGTATTTCCACCAGTCAGGTTCAACGTTATAAGTAGGAGTATACTATTCAGCTGGCAGCCATAAAAGGGGAAATTGAAATCTTAATCCCATCCATCTAACCTAACAGGTATGAATACATGCCACATAATGTGACATTATTTCTAAGGCACGTGCAAAGTTAGGTGCCCCAAGTGGTTCTCTTCCCTTGATGGCTGAAGAAGACAACATCCATATTTTCTGACAACTGTCAAGGGCTTCCTTGCGAAATGTCATAATCTGGCCGACACACAGGTCAGCACACTACTTCTGAGTTGTCGTCATGTTTTCCTTACGACCCTCAATCTGTAGAAAGGTATATTGCTTGTTGTAAATGTTCGAGGACTGACCATGCTCTCTTCTCACCATTAATGGATTTCTGGCTTGATTTTCTTCAAATGTATCCTAGGCCTTTCTCCATTTAATTTGATTGATGGTATAGGAGGTGAAAGCCCTTAAGTGGATGTCCCCCAAAAATGGAACAGGGCTAAAGGACTGATCATGCTTTAAATAATACCCATGCATGTAGAGCTCACACATTAAGTGTTGTCCTATAACATCATGAATTTTTAAAATACAAAGAAATTGAATGGGGTCCTCAATTTCGTACCAAATCTCCTTATATATACTTTCAAGACAAAAGAAAAGAAATTTTTCATGAAGGAATAAGGCATAGCTATGTGCAGGAGGTCTGCAGGCCATTACCTACTATGCTAGGGAGAACATCTTTTCCTTATCTGTCTTTAGCAACTGAACTTTTTCTTCCAACTCTTCTATCCTGACCTTTTGTTTGACCTGCTTTAGCCATGCCTTGTATAAATGATCTATGTACCTTGTAATGAATCCAACAGCTTGTTCTCAAACCCTAGTTGTTTCTTTCTTGTGGTCACTCACTGCAGACTGCCACTTTTGAATTCCAGCGACCAATACAAATTACCAACCTTCAAACAATTCTTTGATTGAGCCAGTCTGGGTAGCTGCAATAGATACTTCAATTTTCGGCTTTATTGACCTCCATTTGTAGATTTTTACCTTCCTTTTCAAACGTGAAACTTGCTTCTTCAAACCCTGAACCTCTCTTTTCAGATTCATGGTCTCACTGAATTGCAGTTGGTACCTCTTTTTGAGAGGTAACCTTATTTTCTTTCCTTGTTCGACCCATTCATGTTTAACAGTGAATTCAATTTTTGGACCTATGACAGGCTTAGAAGGCGGCAGAATGTTGTCGGCATCCTCTCCAGATTCTTTCGTCAAACCCTCTTGGTCGGACCCCCGATCCACATGTCCTTCTTCTTCTAAATTTCTTCTGGAAACTTCTGCTGTTTGGTCGGCAATTTCATTGACCCCTCTATGTTTTGATGTTTCTACAATAACTATGTCTTCCTGTTGAACCTCCAATTGTTCCAGTTCAGTAGTGTCTGGGCCAACCTTGGCCGTGTCAACAAATTTTAGTACGGGGGGAACAACGACTTCTTCCATTAATCATTTTGGCGAGCGAAATGACCTCGCCCCTCTGGGCATCAGGGACTAGAACAGAGAACAGGGAACAAACCCATCATCATCATTCCCAGTTTGGACTAGGACTTCATGCATTACTACCTCAACTGGAGTCGATGCTGGTTCTTGTGGAGCAGCATTGATTCTGTGGCTCAATTCCATTTCTTTCCTCTTGCCCTTTTCTTACCACTTCTTCTTCATGGATCGATATTGTTTCTTGTGGAACAGTATCGACCACCTGACTCATTCCTTCTTTAGCCTCTTTTTCCTCGGGAATCACCTTTGTTTTCATAGTTGGTACCGATTCTTTATGTCCAGCATCGATTCAATGGGTTGAACCCTCTTGTTCTAGCCGAATTGGGGGTGGTTCTTGTGTAACACCCCCAACTGTATCAACATTCATTTTTTTCTAGGCAGGTGATGTTTTTTCTTGTGAAACATCATCACTTTCCATTTCTATGTACACAATTCCATCCCTTTGTTCTTCATTGGAAAAAGGTTTCCAACTATATAAAAATTCAATTTCTTGCATAATGTCCATAATCCCTTCCTCTGTGGGTTCCTCAAGCGAAGCTGGTTCTAGTTTGGTAACCTCATCTGTGCCGCTAATTAGCTCTTCCATTCTTATTTCCTCTTCTATGGCTTTTTCTAGCGAGGTTGGTTCTTGTGTGACAGCCTCGGCTACGTCGCCGATTACTTCCTCCTTACCCATCTCTTCAGGTTCCTCCTGATCAATCATCATCTCCTCTTCCTCAGGCTCTTCCTGATCAATTTCTATTTCCATTTCCTTGGGTTCCTCTTGATCAATTTTCTCTGAAGGTTCTTCTTCCACCTGACCAGCCGGAGAGGCTGGTTCTTCTTCTCTAGCAGCAATCATAGCTACTACCGCTTCTTCTAAGGATACGCAGAGTTCCACCCAAGAAACCTGTAGCATGCCTATTGCATGCATGACTGATAATCGCACCAATCCATGGTTAGAAATTACTACCATCATCCAGCGAGAGTGCCGAGCAGACTGTGCCATATGTTGCAGTTGTTTCAATAGGAAAAATGGCATGTTTAGGGCATGCACCTGATTCTGTAGAAATTAGAGGTTTGTTATAATTTTAAAGTGATAGTTGAACAGAGCTGAGGCCCGACCCTCGCAGGTAGTGTATTTGATTACAAAACCTATAAATTCATTCCAAGGATACAGTAAATTTCTGCGCTCGTATCCCATGCCCAATTGAACTACACTTTCTCATTCCTGCAAAAACAATTCGAGAAACTCCGAGAGAGAAACCTTCCGAGAAAATGATTGTTGCCCCTGCTGTCTCAGCCTACTAACCTCTGCAATTACTTCCTCTATAACAGGAACTTATAGACCTCTAACCCGCGAATTATTCTCCTCTAAATCAATGCGAATTCCATTGCAATACCTCCATCGAATCCCTGCAATCTGTCAAAGTAGATATCCCATCTTGCGTCGACAAAAAATTTCCAAAACTCTGGATTTTTGCGAACTAAAACTGTGTTTTTAGGCTCATGCCGCACAGCCAGCCCACCCATATTGTGGAGACTTGTAGCAGCACTTCCTGTAGCAGCAGACCATTGGGCAGGGTGGTGAGTACCGAATTCGGAGGAACAACATAGTGAAAATGGACAGGTCGTAATGGTAAATATGGTTGGTAATTCTCGAAAACCGAGAAAAATCATAAAAGAGTATGGTAAGTGTGGTAGAATAGAAATAATAATTGTTCATATAGGGTGGATGAGACATCTTGCGAATCCCAATATGATTTAAATGATGATACCACATATTTATGTGATTCATAAGGTGTACCATGGGAAAAATGTCATTCTTAACTTATGGGGTAATTATTACACCGTCCTTGGCATGACGAAACCCACCCCCCCCGACTTAAATTTTATACGTCCGCGGCATTAAAATATTCACATGGGATATTTAATTAAATCAATAAAATTCACATGGAGGCATACTTGATGGCCTACCTGGATGATGGGATGGTTGGTAGGATGGCGACAGAGTAATGATGTGGATGGTGTAACAACATCTAGTGTAACAACAACAGAGTAACATCATCGAAGTAACGACATCGGCGTAACAACATCGGTGTAACAATATGATAATAACATTGGTGTAACAACATCGGTGTAACGGTCTTCGATGTAAGCGACATGGGTGTAACATCATCGGTGTAACTTTCATCTGGTGTAACAATAGCGGAGTAACAACGCTTCGGTGTAACAACATCGATTAACCAGCATCAGTGCCTGCATCGGTGTAACAACATCTGGTGTAACAGCAGTGGAGTAACAACATCGTGTAATAACAACGATTAATAGCCCACGAATCATAATGCGCGATAGCGACAGCAAAGTAACAGCTTGTCAGGGTAATAGCGACGCCGAGGAATAGCAACAACCAAGTAACAACAGCATGGGTAGCGATAATAGAGGTAACAACATCGTTAACTGTGACGTGGAAATGCGCACAAACAACAAGAAATAACAACAGCATAAAATGCGCTGACCATGAAGATAGCGATATCGATTAGCGACGCTCCAGTGGCGACAGCAGTAACAACAACATGAAAATTCCCTTGATTTTACTCGCCAGTACGTAGATCTGCCAAAAAGTTGTGGATATAGAGCGAAATTCCTTTTTTTCTTTTATAACAATAGATACAGAGGAAAGATTCTCTTTCTATGATAAGCAGCTGGCTTGATTTCTCAGAGATTTGTTTAGTAAAAGCATTCTTAATTAAGTAGATTATATTATCAGAATATGTCATGTTGAGCTATAAGGAAATGCGTTCATCGTCAATTGTGACTAGCTTGACTGTTCCATTATCAAATACAGCATTCACCTCATAAGGTCCCATCCATCGAGTGCAAGGCTTTCCCTTAAAATCATTAAAACGAGAGTCATAAAGTAGTGCCAAATCTCCACTTTGAAACACCTTATTTCTGATAAACTTATCATGTCATTTCGTTCTCTGCTGCTGAATAGCAGTAGTTCGCTGGACAACCATCGAATGTATTTCATCAAGTTCATTAAGCTGAGCCAAACAATGTTTTTGGGCTTATGATAGATCTAAACCAACTTCTAGAGCTGTTCTGAGCGCGCTTATTTCAAATTCAATTGGAAACAACAGGGATTTCCCATAAACCAACTCGAATGGTGAAAACTCGGTTGTATTCCTCCATGTTGTTTTGTATGCCCATAGAGCCTCTAGAAGTCTCTGAGCCCACTCCCGATGATGGTATGCCACAATTTTTGTCAAAATATTTTCTAATGTCTTATTTGTGCTTTCCACTTGTCCATTCGCCTGGGGATGGTATGGAGATGTCACTCTGTGCTTGACCCCATATTTTTGCATGAGATTTGCTATCTTGTGTGATTTGAATTATGCTCCTCCATCTGAAACAACCTCTCTTGGAGTACCGTAACGAGCAAAAATTTCTTCAAATATAAAATCTGAGACTACTTGCTCTGTTTCTTTCGCAACTACTTTGGCTTCCACCCACTTAGTCACATAATTAGTATAGACCAAGATGTGGACTTTCTGCTGGGAGGGTGGGTTAAAGGGTCCAACGAAGTCAATAGCCCATTTCTCGAAAGGCTCGAGAAATAATTGTGCCTGCAAAGGCATTTCATCCACTCTACCGGGCTGCCCCATACGTTGGCAACTATCAGACCACCTGACATGATTCTGAGCATCACGAAAAATGGAAGGCCAATAATATCCCATTTGTAGCACCTTATGGCCTGTTCTTTTGTCTATGAAATTCCCTCCACAAGGGTCATCATGGGAAGCTTTCAATACTTCATAGATATCATCTTCAGACACAAATCGTTGGATCTTCTTATTTGCTACTGTATGAAAAAGGTACCCTTCCATCCAAGAATACTAGGCACTATGATGAATAATCTTTCATTTTTCCCTATATGAAAAATTAGGAGGTACTTTCCCTGTAGCAAGATAGTTAGCACTATCTGCATACCACGTAGGTTTAGTAGAGACTGAAAAAATATGTTCATTGGGAAAACTGTCTTCTATTGGTGTGCATTCATCATTGTTATCCATTCTAGATAGAAAATCATCTACTACACTATATTTCCCTGGCTTATCTACTATTGTAATATCAAATTCTTGAAGCAATAGTAACCATCTCGTAATACGGCCAGGAGTAATAGGTTTATTCATCAAATACTTGATTGCTACGTGATTAGTATGGACAATAGTAGAGTACGCATTGATGTAGTGCCGAAACTTATTGATAGCATAAATGATAGCTAAGAATTATTTTTTTGTCACCGTATAGTTTAGTTCACTAGGAATGAGATTCTTGCTAACGTAATAAATTGCATATGGTGTTTTGTCTACCTGCTGTCCTAAAACAACCCCTATTGCTGTCTGAGAAGCATCAGTATGTATGTGAAACGGTAATGCCCAATCAAGTCCTCCGAGGATTGGGGCCATGCACACCAGCCCCTTAATTTTTGTGAAGGTTGTCTCACAATCTTCGATCCACAAAAATTCTGCATCTTTTGTTAGCATTTGAAATAGTGGATGTGCTATTTTAGCAAAAATTTCTATAAAGCGCCTATAATAACCAGCACAAACAATAAAGCTACATACCTATGTGGGTGTTTTGGGTACCAGGAAATGTAATATTACCTCTACTTTAGCCAGATCAACTTGAATTCCAGTGGCTGAGAGAAAACTTCCCAATACTACTCCTTCTTCCCTCATCATATGGAATTTGACTGTACTCAACGATACATGGGTTTGTTTACATCTTTTGAGTACCTTCTCCAAATTTTCCAATCCCTGCTCAAATGAGTTCCCATATGGAGTAAAATCATCCATATATATTTCAACACTATCATCGACCAAATCAGAAAAAATTCCCAAGATTTCCCTCTGGAAGGTAGCAGGAGCATTACACAGGCCAAAGGGAAGGACCCTATATGCAAAGGTTCCCCATGGGCATGTGAAATTTGTCTTATCTTAGTCTTTCAGGGCTATCTAGATCTAGTTATATCCGTTGAATCCATCTAGGAAGGAAAAGAACTTCTTTCCAGCCAAGGTGTCCAGGACTTGGTCAATGAATGGCAAAGGAAAATGGTCTTTTTGTGTTGCCTTAATTAATTCCCTGTAATCTACATAGATCGGACATTTACCATTCTTTTTGGGAACCATAAATAGTGGGGATACCCATTGGCTATCTGAGATGGGATAAATGAATCCTACATCCAACAATTTTTGTAATTCTTCTTTAACAATGTTTTTGAGAGCAGGGTTCATCCTCTGTTGAGGCTGTCATACAGGGCGGAAATCTTCCTTAATGTAAATATGATGAGTGCATAGGTTGGCAGGGGTACCCCTCATGTCGGTATAATCCCAGGAAAAAGCTTCCTAATGATTTTGAAGGACCTTCAAAAGTTGTTTAGTTTGAGATTCGGATAGGTTCGATTTGATATTAAGTGTTTTCCCTGGTTCAATCTCGATTGGAGTACTATCCTAAAATGGGGTTACAGGAATGTCCTCAATATCGTCTTCTGGTTCAATGTTTTCCTGTGTCTCATAGCTCATAGTAGATTCTAGAATATGTCGAGTTCGATCGGGAATAGAACTGGAATCACTAATGAAGGCGTTAATGGAATCATCTTTAGTTTTTGTTTTAAATTGAAGGGCCTGGCCAATAGTGATAACTGGTCTAACATCTTCATTTTCAGGTTCAGGCTCTTCTGTAGGTAAAGGTTTCTGAATGGGTAATGATTTTTCCGATGGGCTTGGTTCCGCAGGAGAATAGAGCTTAATATTCTTCTTAACTGTCCCATTTGATATGATCATGTGTCTAGATCGGCATCCTATGCAGGCATCTGCAGTTGCCAACTAGGGTCTTCCTAGGATCAATGGGTGGCCACCTACTGAAGTTTGAGTCTGCAATATAAGGAGGTCCACGGGGTAATTCCATGAGTCTACTGAAATGATGACATCCTCTAATTTGCCTACTGGTTTAATTGTAGATCTTTCTGCAAGTTCCAGGATAGTAGGGGTTGGTTTAATGTTTCCAAGTCTTAATGTGTTCATTGTTTCAGTAGTAATAATGTTAATGGCCGCTCCCAAATCCACCAACACATTCGGGATTTCAATCCCATTAATTTGTACTATTAGAATCGGGTTCCCGAGGTCTCCGTATTTTACAGGCATGACCTTTCCTAACATGATATCGGATAGTCTGCCTATTACATGAATAGTTAATGGATCCTTAGGTTTTCTCCCTGGTTTCTTTGAGCAGTATTCCTTCAAAGTTTTTTCATAAATCGGTACATCCCTGTAGAAATGTAAAATCGTGCCCAACAAAAAGATTATGTAGTTCCCTAGAAAATCAAATTCTTCTTATTGTTTGGTTTCTCGGAATCAGGAAGGATTACCCCAGGATATGGGGGAAATTTTAAATGACCTTGATTAGGAACAACTTGGGGACTTATGTTTCTGGTTTATTACGTTTTGATCTGAAAATTCTCCCTCATACATTCTTTGTTCTAGTTACGTATCTTCATCATCAAGTTCTTACGTAATAATGGGTGAGTAGGTTCATTTACTGGCTGGGCAGTAGATTTATCTCATTGAGCCACTTGGTAGATGTGAAAGTATTTTACGAATAATGAAGATTTATCCACTTTGATTTTATCCTGGTCACACACTAATTCAAATTCATGCATAACACATAACCTCTTCTACAATTAATCATCAATTTGCGGAAATAGAAACGGTCGCATGCGCACATAAACACAGTATGTAATGGGGAAAGCTTATAGCTGAAAACCCCCAGCTATTTTGTATATTATAATAGAAGAGAACATGTAACAATCTCAGTACAATACTCCTCACAAGTACTCAGTACTGTCTCCAAAGTTTACACACAAACTAGCTCGGTTTTGAACAAGTCACAGGTTCAAAACTCATCCACTAATTTCCTGCCTCTATTGCGCAATCCAATTTGGTTGAATGAGAGATCCAAGTTCGAATCTCCTTGGCTTCAACTGCGCAATCCTCATGGGCAATCTCCTCCAATGCTTGTGCAAGTGTCATGCACAACTAATGTCGCAACTAATAGCAAACTCACCCTTTCATCTACCTCTTCCACTGGTCTTCACTAAACTGTTCATGCACTGCAGTCAACTGATGTGTTCTTGAGTTGAATGATGAGTTAATAATTAGTGAATTAAATAATATTTAATTCACTCCTCCTCTCTAGCGTAGCTAGTTAAACTAATCTCAACTAGTTCAACTAAGTTAAGCCGAACACAACTCCACCAAATGTCTCATCAACTCCATCAAACTTCTGCCACTGAAGTCCTAACTGAAGTCAACCATGCATGAGCTCACCAAAACCCTAGGAATAGCGTAATTTCTTTGTCAGATGCATGAGCCACTTCTGTAGCTCGAACTGAAGTGCTCCAAGAGGATAAGATAATGTTTATAGTCTAAATATTATTAAGGGTTAATAATATTTGACTGTTCTATTTTTAGCCCAGCAGTCTAAAAATAGAAACCGCCCAATGTCTAAAAATAGAGGTCCATGTATTTTTACCAACTCGACCAATCATCCATAAATAGCATCCTGCAACTCATAGACCATGATCCATATGTCTAAAAATAGACTTTGCGCCAAAAATAACCTACGGGCCCACTTAGTGAAGGCGACTTCATTTCACTAAGCTCCATCACCTTGTTGCATTTTCAACACTCCCTCTCAACAAGATATGGATTATTTGCAACCCCTATCATGCCTCTGTGAGTCTAATTTGCCTTACGGTAGGCGCCATTCGAATGTCAGCATCCTGATCCTCCGTGGGAACATATGAAAGTAACATGATTCTCCGCTGCACACAATCTCTGATATGATGGTACCTGATGTCGATGTCTTTGGATCTATCATGAAATATTGGATTAGCCGAGAGTTTAATGCAACTCTAGTTATCACAATAAATCACAGTAGGCTCCAAGTGTATTAGAACAATCAGAACGGATCTTCCTCATCAAAATAGCCTACTCTAGTCGGCCAAGCTTGCGCATGTGCCTAGGCCTCTGTGGGCGGGTGCAGGATCTCTGCTTCTTCTTTTATGTAGGGAAGGGAGACTTTTTTTGACCCAATGCGAAGACTCCTCAGGATATTGTCTTTACGTAGTTGAATCACCTTGTCATCGGTGAAGCCACTAGCTTCGCTCCATCCTCCTGTCTATACCATAGACCATATCCCGATGTGCCACTAAGATAACGTAATACACGCTTTCCTGCCTTCCAGAAGAGCTTGGTAGGCTTAACCATAGCTTGCGAAAGCTAGTTAACAGCATAGCATATATCAGTCGTGTATTGACTAAATACATGAGCGAACCAACCAACTGTCGATAAGCAGTGGCATCCACTACCTCTGCCGATGTAACATCCTCCTTCCTCCAACCACCAGGAAGAAGAGTGTCGATAGGCTTGCAGCCTTTCATGTGAAACTTCTCTAGTATCTCTCGGGCATACTTTCCTTGAGAAACAAACAGTTCACCTTTCCACTGCCAAATTTCCAATCCCGGGAAATAATGAAGGAGGCCCAAGTCCTTCATCTCAAACTCCTTTGCAAGATCCTCCCTTGCATGAGTGTATCCTTGACTCATCACTCGTCAAAATCAGATCATCTACATAGTGATGATCGACAACTTCCCCCTCCACCACAATGCGGTACGGAGTTGAGATCGCCTCACTCTTGGAGAATCCAAGTCCGGTGAAGTAACTATCTATCCATGTGTACCAAGCACGAGGTGCTTGCTTCAGCCCGTACAGTGCTCTCTTGAGTCGGCACACATGCGACTCACTGCTGAAGATCTCGAAACCTTCAGGCTGCTCTATGTACACCTCCTCCTCGATGACTCCATTGAGAAACGCAGTCTTCACATCCATCTGATGGATTTTCCATCCCATCTGCACTGAGAGAGCTAGGATCGTCCATATGGAATAGTACCTTGCGACAGGTGCAAAGGTCTCCTCATAATCGATCCCCTCGATCTGTGAGAAGCCACGGGCAACAAATCTTGCCTTGTACTTCTCCACAATCCCGTCAGCCACCTGCTTCACTTTGTAGATCCATCGCGAACCCACCACTAATTTCCCCTCCGGTCTTGGGACAATCTCCCATGCACTGTTTCTGACGATTGAATCATATTCTTCGATCATGGCATCTACCCATGCAGGTTCCTCCACAGCTTCCTCAAAAGAGGATGGCTCCGTCACGACACATTGACTCATAAGAGCCATGTATCCAGTGTACTGATCTGGTGACTGCCTCTATCTGCGCTGTGCTATAGGTGGTCCTACAACCTTCTATGCATCTCGAGCCAATCGCTTAGATTCTGTAGTGCGCTTGTGCCCTCTGATGGTTGGCGCTGCATGGGTGGTCTCTTCCACCTCATGAACTTCCTCTTATGGCTGATCCACATCCGGAAGCTCCTCCTTAGGAACTAAAAGCTCCTCATCTTCATGCAAGTGTCGCTCCCTCTCAAGCGAACATTGCATGGCTTTCTCCTCCTGAAACTTGATATCCCGTCGCACAACAGTCTTGCGACTGTCTGGAAAATACACCCGATAGTTGTGAGGTGTATTAGTGTACCCCACAAATATCCCAACCTCTTCGGTTGGATCCAGCTTCTTTCTGGCATCCTTCGTCACATGCATGTAGACAAGTGAGCCAAAAATCCTCAAATGAGAAATGTCAGGCCTCTTGCCAGAAAACGCCTCCTCCAGTGTACTCATGCCAAGTATCTTGTGAGGACAACGGTTCTGTACATACACTGCAGTATTGCATGCCTCAACCCACAAGTGAAGGGGTAGGTCCTAATCATGCAACATCGCCCATGCAGCACCCACGATCGTTCTGTTCTTCCGCTCAGCAACCCCGTTCTGCTGTGGGTTATGGGGTACGATGAGCTCTCTCCGAATCCCTTCTGCGCTGCAAAATTCCTTGAATTCAGCAGAGATGAATTCACCACCATTGTCGTTCCTAAGAGCCTTCACATGCTTTCCCAATTCCTTCTCAACTAGCGCCTTGAATTCACAGAACTTTGAATATGTCTCTCTCTTCTTATGCATGAAGAAGATCCAGCACTTCTGAGAGAAATCGTCAACAAAGATCACATAGTACTTGTGCTTTGCTGTAGAAGCTACTGAGAAAGGACCACACACGTCTGTGTGAACTCTCTCAAGGATCGTCGTGGCGCGACTATCCTTCTCGTGAAAGGTGGCTTTCACAAATTTTCCCAAGGTACACCCCTTGCACTGATCTGACTGCGCAAGAGTGCCCTTAGGAAGCCCAATAGAAATCTGTTGCAATATCTTCAAAGCGCCATGGTGAAGGTGGCCCAATCTTCGGTGCCACAACTCGCCATCATCCCGGCTCACCACTCCTCCCGCCTTGCATGCCATTGCTGCACAGCCATCTACTTGCAACTGATAAAGGTTCTTGACTCAAACCCCTATCTTCCGGGTCTCTCCAGTTTTCTTACTGCGTAGGAAAGCTTTTCCTTCACTGAAGACCACATCATACCCCTTGTCTTCCAACATCGCCACGGAGATCAGATTCTTCATTAATACTAGAACATGCAAAACTTCCTTCAATACGAAGAAGTTTACGGAGACTCCCTTTCAAAGTAATTTGCACCAATACCGGTCGCACTGTATCTACCATCATCGCCCATCTCGATGTGCACTCCAAGATCTTTTTCCTCCAGATCTGAAAACAGATCCTGATCTCCTGTCATGTGAAATGATGCACCACTGTCCAAGAACCATACTGATCCCATCACACTTGAGACCAAGCATGCGATCAGTGAAAAATCCAGTTCGAACTAGGAGGCCAATGCCTCTCCCGCTGCAGATCTAGCATCCTTCTTATTTTTCTTCTTCTGCGGACAATTTGTAGCATAGTGTTCGTGCTGGTGACAGTGAAAACACTTCACCTTGGACATGTCTTGCTTCTTGCCTTTCGCACCAGACTGAGAAGCTTTCTTGCTCTTCCCCTTCTTTGCTTTGGTAGCCAAAGCGAAATTTTCTTCATCAGATACCTTTGATGAAGATCTGTCCCTGGTAGTCCGCCTTATCTCCTCTTGCATGAGATCCGCCCAAAGTCGCTCCCATCCCGGCAACTTCTCCCGACCATTGACAGAGTCCTGATAGGAATACAAACTCTTCGGAAGACCAAGGAGAGCCAGGTCCACCAAGTCCTCTTCATCGACAGTCACCCCTACACTTCCTAGCTCATCTCTGCATTGAGTGAACTTCGTGAGGTACTTGGCGATACTGTCACCTTTCTCCATCTTAATGTTTCTGAGTTTATCCTTGAGCGCCAGCTTCCTTTGGTCGCTCTTGCTCTGGAATAGATCTGTCAACGCTTTCCACATCAAATATGGAGAAGCTTTTCCATGAAGGCTAGATACAATGTGATCCTTCACGCCCTCCAACATAATCCTTCGACATTTCGCCATCTTCTTTTGCCAGGCATCAACTTCAGTAGGATCAATAGGCTTTTGGACATCCATATCTACGAACTCCTTCAGCCCATTATCTTCTAATACTGACTCCATCCGATCTTTCCATGCAACATAATTCAAACTCCCTTCAAGAGCATATTCGAGTCGCAAACCGTTGAAAGACATTTCAACCCCGGCACCAAGAAAACAAACTGCTGCAAAATTCGAATTCCAGGCTCAAAACTCAACTGCTTCTGGATCTGTGAGAAAAAATTATTTCTATCACAGAGATCGATTGTAAGGGAATTTACTAGATATATCACCTTTCAGAGAAAGGATGGATCCAGAGGCTACCTGGCCCGTTACAGACTCTGTCTACCGAAATAAAATTGTAATCACTGTAATAGATATCGATGATCAATTCGCTCTAATACCATGTAGAAATTTGCTGAATAATGAATATTTATCCACTGATATTATTCTGGTCACACACTAATTCGAATTCATGCATAACACATAACCTCTTCTACAATTAATCATCAATTTGCGGAAATAGAAACAGTCGCATGCGCACATAAACACAATATGTAATGGGGAAAGCTTATAGCTGAAAACCCCCAGCTATTTTGTATATTATAATAGAAAAGAAAATGTAACAATATCAGTACAATACTCCTCACAAGTACTCAGTACTATCTCCAAAATTTACACACAAACTAGCTCAGTTTTGAACAAGTCACGGGTTCAAAACTCATCCACTATTTGCCTGCCTCTATTCCGCAATCCAAGTTGGTGTAATGAGAGATCCAAGTTCGAATATCCTTGGATTCAACTGCGCAATCCTCATGGGAAATCTCCTCCAATGCTTGTGCAAATCTCATGCACAACTAATGTCGCAACTAATAGCAAACTCACCCTTTCATCTACCTCTTCCACTGGTCTTCACTGAATTGTCCATGCACTGCAGTCAACTGATGTGTTCTTGAGTTGAATGATGAGTTAATAATTAGTGAATTAAATAATATTTAATTCACTCCACTCATCTCTAGTGTATTAGCCAGTTAAACTAAATACAACTAGTTCAACTAAGTTAAACGGAACACAACTCCACCAACTGTCCCATCAACTCCACCAAACTCCGCCACTTGAGTTCTAACTGAAGTCAACCATGCATGAGCTCACCAAACCCCTAGGAATAGCATAATTCCTTCTGTCAGGTGCATGGGCCACATCCGTAGCTCAAACTGAAGTGCTTCAAGAGGATAAACTGAAGTTTATAGTCCAAATATTATTAAGGGCTAATAATATTTGACTGACATATTTTTAGACAGGCAGTCTAAAAATAGACTTCGACCTGTATGTCTAAAAATAGAGGTCCATCTATTTTTACCAACTTGACCAATCATCCAAGAATAGCATACTGCAACTCCTAGACCATGCTCTATATGTCTAAAAATAGACATAGTCTAAAAATAGACTTTGCGCCAAAAATAGCCTGCGGGCCCACTTAGTGAAGGCGACTTCATTTCACTAAGCTCCATCATCTTTTTGCATTTTCAACAGTAGAAATTTTTTATGATGGAAGGTTCAGAGTATATATTTGTTGAACTGCTTTATTATTCGGATTTGGGTTGGGCTATAGGGGAAGTTGAGCTCTAATGGCTGGGTTTCCTGGGGGCACATTGGAAGGAAACTGAAGTTGTTGCTAAGGCATAGGATGAGGAAACTATCCAGTGGGAGGGGATCCACACCAAGTCTGATTCGATGAAGGATTCAGACTGGCTTGAGGAACCCATTGTTTCCAAGGGGGATACTTGTATTGAGGCCACATTGCTGAAAATGCTGCAGATTGGGGACCCATACTAAAATTATGAAAATTTTGGGATGGGTCCTGAAACATACCTAGATTCACCATCGGTGGTCGAGGTTGCCATGGCTTCTTCTCCCCCATGAAATATAGTTGGTCCATTTTTATTTTCTTTCTTTCTCCTTGGAAAACCACTTTCAGCCCGGGCGAGGAAGGACATGCACTGGTTTCATGAGTCTGTTCGTAGATTAAACAGGCTTCCACTGTGTTCAATGAGCATTCCTTAAAAGGGTGTTTCTTCCTGCACTGAGGGAAGAATATGGCCATGGTTTTTTTCAGTTCCATATTCTTATGTTTTTCCTATAGATTTTCCACTTGGGCTGATAGCGTACTCAGGATATCGGTCCTCTTATTATCTAATAGGTTCCCAATATCTGCTTTTTTGACTTCTCCACCGGAGGTCTTTAATGACTGAATACCCTGTCCACTTCTTGCAGCCCCCCTTGAACATTTGATACGGCAATCAAAGATAGTTTCAAAGTTTTCTTTCGAAATATCTCCTTTACCCACTATATTCAGGAGTTGTAGAGAGTCTTCCTTGAGTTCTCTGAGAAGAATGATCTTTAGAATGTCCTTCTCCAAGTCCCTATGTCCAGACCTCTACAGTATCTATTTAAATCGTTCTACACAGTCCTCCATATTTTCATCTTCCTTCTGTGAAAATTTAAATATTTCCTCCTTGATGTCACGAGACTTACAATAATCTTGGTATTTTTCCAAGAAGGCTTTCTTCATTTCTTCCCATGAAGTAATCGTGCTTCCCCCTAAACCCATAAACCATCTCAGGGTTGTCCCTTTTAGGGTAGAAGGGAATATTTTCAATTTCTACGCATCAGTCATATAGTCGTAACGTCGACAAACAATATCAAATTTGAAGAGGAACATATCAGGGTCTTCCAAAGAGAGCCCATGAAAACTAGGCATTGTTGGAAAAGGTATGGGTCTCATTGGTGCATCACCTGCAACGTTTCCTATAGGAAAATCAATGGAGGAACTTACAGGTGCCATAAATATTTTCCAATACTCACTTAGAATTTCGATCGGTTTTGCAGCCATTATCTGGAGTGATTCAACTGAAGTTGGTTGCACCACACTCCCCTAGTCCCTTGATGACTCAAATTCCTTAAAAAATTTCTTTACTGGATCAGAGTCTCTTAACTCAGCAACGGGAATTTTCACAGCGTTGCCTTGGTCTCTTGGGGACAAAAATCCTTTTTGAGGTTCTTCTTCCCATTTAGAGTTGCTCAATTCTTCTGATCCCTTACTTGCCACTTCTTCCCCTTCTTCTATTGATAAGGATTTCTCTTCCACTAGTACCCTGTTTATTAAATATTCTGTTGTACAAAGAACATCTTTTGGTACTGTGGATGGCACTAGTTGTTCCACAGAATACCCTTCGAACTTCGTCTGAGCCCTAACCCTAGCAAGAACACAGGATGATGCCTCAGATCTAGATTTTTCAATAATTTCCTGAATATACGTCTTCCTTCCAAAATCCTTCCTTTCTTTGGGGGTCTTCCTCTATATTTTTTCATACAATTTATGGAGAGGGTTCATTAAAGAAAATCAATCAATAGCTCAAGACCCGAAGTAGGACAGATAACTTCCTCCCCGGGATGAGAGAAGAGATTCACAAGAAATGAAACAAAATAACAAAATAAAAATAAATAAGATTCAAATTATAAACATTAAGCATTTAATTTATTCCTATTAAATAAAAAAGAAATCATTATTATATATTTTTTGATTTCATTTCCTAAGTTTAGTCAAACTAGCTGTTATTTTACAAACGGCTAGTTGGAGATTTTCTTATCTATTTAATTGGGTTATCTGATCATATTATTCATCTTGTCCTAATGATGAACCACATTGGCTGGTTTGAAATGCGTCAACCAAAATTATTTCGATGTGATTTTTACCGAAAGAGTTTACTCACAAATTATGGATCACAGAAGCCAAATTCCCAATAAAAAAAGAAAAGAAATCAGAGTTCAATACCTGGAGAAGAGTAATAACATACCGTCCCCAAGACGAGAAATTGGTCCCTAAATAGAAAAAAAAAGGAAATAATAAAAAAACAGGAAAGAAAAGATGGACTATGCCGAGGACTTAGGGCAAGGTTTTACAAAACACGTTCCCCAAGACAAGGGTTTAATTTTTACAGAAAAAAAATGATACAAGAAACAGGAAAGAAAAAAATAAAAAATAAAATACCAGGCACTTACACTTAGGACTTGAAGTTGGGTAATAGATTCCCACCTCAAGATGAGAGATCGACTCTGAGATCTGCTGTAGATCCTGTTTTTGCACTTGTTAGCCTTCCCCGAAAACGACGCCAAAATGTTGGTGTTTGGATATGAACAAGATTCAATCCTTTTTCCACATAAATTATCAACCCAAAGACGTTATTTATTACAAGACTAATGACAAAGTATATGCAAATACAAGCGCATGGTCCATTGTAGATCACAATTTTAATATATAACACAAATAACATTGTAACAACAATAAATGAACTGCAGAAATAAAAAGCATCCACAATAATTAAAACGATTGTAATATCAATTAAAGAATCACACAAAACACAGTACTACAAGAAAATAAAGAAGAACGCAACACTTGATCACAAGAGTGGGCCCAACTCTTGGATCAGGGATGTGGAAACTCAAAGATTATAGGAGAAACAACGCGCTGCTATATATTCAATTAATAATAGAAAGATTAATTACAGAAATCTATGTATATCCAAAGGTATCTCGATTCATAGCCCGTAGGCTCCTTTATACCATAGTCCTGAAACCTCCAATTCCTCCCAACAACTCCATTATTACAAAAATACATATTGTTACAATGGCAACTAGATTTCCCAGCAAAAAACCATAAGAAAGCCAACGATAGCGCTGATACACCCATGGTTGTCACGCTGTAGCATCAAATAAGGGAGATGATGGAAATGATGGGTTGTGCCTTGACTTGCGGCCGCGAAGCGCCTGTTGTAGCCAAATCTGAAGAAATATAGGAGTTAATACGTAAAAAGGTAAAACCTCCATGACAAGTACGTCATTAATCAAATATCCCATAAAATATAGGAAGAAGGGTTTTACCTCATTATTTTAAGATAAATAATGGAACAAAGAGATAGAAAGGTAGGGTAAGAATGAGAGAAGAAGGTATACAAATCTAGTTCCCAATAGATGCCATACAAACTGATTTTGTTCTAAGTATAAAGTTGAAATGCAGACCTTTTGTGTGTTTTGCGTATTATAGAGCTCAAAGTATTGCTTCACTTGTAGTATCCAAGTTATTGGATCCTTGCCATAAAAAATCCTCATATATATATTTATAATATGGTGGTTCTTAAATCCAATATTAGAGTCTATGAAATCATGATTAACATTTATTTTTTTCTCATCATGAGTTTCCTCTATTACCTTTTTGCCACTAGGAAGGTTTTTTTGTAGTAACTTTTCCAAACCTTCCTTCAAACCTTCCATGTATTTCTTCAAATATTCCATGGGATCCTTGCCATAAAAATTACTCATATATATATTTGGAATATGGTGGGTCTTAAATCCAACATTATAGTCTATGAAATCATGATTAACATTTATTTTGTTCTCATCATGAGTTTCCTCTACTACCTTTTCACCATTAGGAAGCTTTTCTTGTAGCAACTTTTTCAAACCTTCCATGTATTTCTTCAAATCATCCATGATTCCTTCTATACCATCCATATTATCTTCCACTCCATCCATCTTAGCTTCCACACCTTTCTTCAAACCATCCATATTAGCTTCCAATAATTTCTTCAAACAATCCATCTTAGCTTCCATTTCATTTTTTGTTACTCTTTGTGAGAGATATTTTTTTTGCACTTCGTATTTTAGTTTTGATATATCACATTGCACTTATTCCTCTTCATGAGTCATAGTAGAGCCTTCTGAGGGCCAAATGGGTGTTGAATTATTTTTATGGGGAATTTTAGTAACCAATACTCATATATATTCTACAATATGCCATTGGAATCAATACAAATTGATTTTTTAAACAAGACTTATGCAATTTCTAAAACAAATACACACATTTTTCTTTCTTTTTAGGAGCTTGGTATTGAAACTAATGTATCTTTGTAATTGTAGATCCCCAAGATTTTATCTTTGGTCCTTTAGTATCCCTCTGAATCTTCTTTCCATTTCCATAGGTCTAACAATATTTGGATTCTTCAAGAAAAAGTTATGCCCAATCTCCAATAATGACCTAATTATGGACTAGTTCAGTAGAGAAAATTTGTATGGTGTGCCATGTTTCACTGTTTTCTCCTTTCTCTCTCAAATAAATATAGAGGAAACAAAAATCTGTGTGCTTTCAGACACCTTTTACATAATTCCAATCCGATGCTCGGAGAGAGATTTATGACAATTTTCCCAAGTTCACCTCTTTGAGATAAAATTCAGGACCCGACAAAAACCATAACTTCAACAACTCATATATTTGAAAATGTTATGAAACAATATCTACAATTTTTCGATGAAGTTCCTCTGGATTTAAAACAAAATGGGTTTTTTTAATATTTTGAACCTTCGCAGAAAAAAGTTATAGCAAAAATGTCATGATGACGTGTTTGAAGCAGCGAAGCCCCAGAATCCAAATATCTGATACCAAATGTTATTAAACCAACTCACAAAATAGAAGAAAAGAGAGATCAACTACTTATAAATCAGCCAATTCAAGGGGGAAACCTCCTTTACATTACATAAATGAAAATTTATTACATGATTCAAATGAAAAAACCTCCTTTCTATATATAGGAGTCCATGGGGTCATAATAAAACCCTAGCCGACCTAACAATAATAATGTAAGGGCACAATGATAATAATAATGGGCTATTATGGGGCACAATAATAATAATATGGGGACTATAGGCATACAAAAATAACAACAATAGAGCTACACTAACAAAAATAAGGGACTACACTAATAATATAATGCTCTAACAATCCTTGGTTAACAAACTCGCCAATCCAAAAATACCAACATAAGACTAATATATGTGAGCTCCCTTAACCCTGAAATCTCAACTCAATTTATAGGAGAAACTTAGAAGGTTTCAAATCCACCAAAGTTGGGTGAGATCCACAAATGAGGGGAATAGGGTTCCATTTTTCCAAAGGAATTATTTCCATGATTGGAGGGGTTTGGCTCGAACTGATATGAATCAGAGGCTTCTAGTTGGGATATATGCGGCCAACTATGATTATAGAACTTATTTTTATTTTTTCTTTAAATTGTGTCAATTGGACAATTTTTAGTGGAAAATAGAGCACAAAACTGTATAGGGAATATTAGCAGTATCATCGCATGAGCATGAAATGACTAAAAAAAGTGCGCAAGCCATCTTTACGAGTTTAAAGAGTCATTTTTCCCAAAATTCATGACTTGGTAAAGGAATATGAATTTTTGACTTGAAATGGAGTAGGAGTATGGATGGTTATAGATCCATTTTGACTGTCAAGTGTCATAGTAACAAAATGATGTGTAACACATGTTAGCACTCCCATGGTCATAGGATACAAATTAACTTTTAAGAAAAGATGAAGAATATTTTAATGTAAATAAAAAAAATTATAGGTCAAAGATTGGAATATTATTATATATGACAACATCAAGTCTTGTAGCCATGCAAGCTATAGGATCGGCTGCAAGGTTTCAATATACACCAAAGGATACACATGTGAAAATAGTGACAATAATTTTTAGATATTTGAAAATGACTATGGATTTTTGCTTATGGAATTCAAGAATCAAATATTTGACCTCAACATCATATTCAAATGTATATGGGTAAGACTAATTTTGATGAAAATAAAAGCACTAGTGGTGGAGCATTTATCTTGGGATATTGTCCAATATCATGAATAAGTAAGAAAATTACTTTAATTTCTTTGTCCAAAACTAAACCATAATATATTGTAGCAAGACCAATTTACATTTTAGTTATCTAAAAGAAGTAGAATCTAAAGGATATCATGGTAAATTATGATAAACCTATATCATATATGTATGATAATATAAGTGTAAGAAATATCTCAAAGAATATTGTTATGCATTCAAAGAAAAAATATACTCCTATCGAATATCATTTCCTTTAGGGATAGGTAGCTAATATTAATGTTAAGTTGTAATACATTACTGCTAAAATGAAAATTGTAGATATAGTTACCAAACCTTTTTCAAGAAATGAATTTGAATATATATGACAAAATTTGTGAGTCATATGCCTCTATTCTTATGAATGAAGAGAAAATGTAAAGATAAATGAGACATTATAGCAATCTAGATTACATCTAGAAGCTACTAGTTTGAATGGGTGTTTGAAAGGGTGAGTTGAAGGACAAAATGGTTGGAAACAATTGAGACTAATTGAATTACATGAGAAACCAAACAAGTAATTTTTCATTATCACAAGATATTACTGGAAAATAAACATAAAAATGAATTCGATATACATAGTCATAAATAATATGCCCATAGGGGGAAATAAGAAAAGGACGAGAATTACATGTGATAAGATCCATCAACGTAGGAGGAGTGACCCTCTGCCATTGATGTCAAAGTGGGAGAAATTGCAGAAAATATTAAAATTACAAACAAGGGGAGTTATATCTATATAAGTTTCAGATATGAGTTTACAATGATGGAGAAATTGAAAAGAGGGGGAGTTTCAATGAAGACATTGTAGAAAAAATAAATTTGTAGTGAGATAAATTCCTCAATGATTTTCTAAAATCATCTAGAGGGTTTCAATCCATGAAAAAATAGGAAATTGTCAAAATTTTATCATGATGTAAAAGCTATTAGGAGGCATTTCTTGTAATTTAAGGTGAGAGAACGACCTAAGGTAGTAGGAAAATTTTGGGCATGGAAATAAGAAAAGTGGAAACCCTTGGTTTAGAAATGGAAGGAAGAAACGGGGCACAATTTTGACGAAACTTCAAATTTTTACCAAGCCTCAAATATCATAACACATCGGGAAAGCCTCAAAAAAAAAAAAAATAGGGGTAGAAAACATCAAACTTTGTTATAATGTGAAAGCCTAAAAAAATCCAACCTTTCAAACCCTTTTCATTAGATAATTAATAGAAATATCATTTCCAACTTCCAATCCATGTTCTGTGACCTCAGTGTATTGGGTGTTTTACATAGGCTAATTCACCATAATCACAAATGTCCTCATGTATTATAACCCCAAAAGTAGAATATATTGTAGCAACAACATGTTGTGCTCAGGCTCTCTGGATGAAGTAGACTATTGGTCGATGAAATTAACCGTTTTTACCTACTCCCTTCTATCCCTTTTTGTCTTATTTATAGCTCTTATGAGGTTTATTTGTATCCCAATTGATGAAAGGTATATCATGTGGAATATCTTCTTGAATTGTTGATTAATGAATTCATAGTCATAGGGGAAGAATAATTAAACAACTTTCTGACGATATTCTTTACATATTAATCAAAAATTCATACTGGACATCATTTGGAAGAACAAGACCCATCATGATCTTGTTGATTGTGAACTTGTGGTGCTATTCAGGGGATGATCCATCAATTGACCAACTTCCCAGATAACTGGAAAATACAACTCTTTTACTATCTTTTCATTTTTATTTAGTATTTGGGTAATTGTTGTATATTTTTAGGATACTCAGATCACCACAATTTATGGGTTTGTTAAGTTATGTTATTCATGTAATGACGGTTGTGTATAGTATGGCACAACTAAGAAGAACTCGATGATATTCCTTTCGCTTGTAACAACATAACTTCAGCTTGTAATATTTTTATGCATTAATAATAGTAGAAGCATATCGATAACTTGGTTTGATCTATAATTCTTGAGCCATGACCTTTATCAAAAAGTTGGGCCCAATATTTTGATAAGGTTTTGTTGCAATATAGTTTGTGTGGTATAGTTATGTATTTTATTTGTATCATTAATGTTTTATGATTTTTGTTTATTTCCTTGTTGTTATTCATAATTTTTATTACTCTGGATTGTTGTTACTCAGGGTTGATGTTATTTAAGATTATTTTTACTTGATCTGTTAATTTCTGTTGGATTGATTTAGATCTCTTTTGTACCAAAAACCTTGTATTTCATATTATATCAATGTTGGGTAGGGAACTTGTAGCATGCATAAACCTTGCATAATCCCCTTGAAATAGCCATACGAACCCTAGCTTGAAAAATAAATGTAAATAGGGACGCAGTCTATATATCGATATTAGGACACCAACATTTTGGCACCGTTGACAGGGAGGATATCAAAGGAAAAAAAATACAACCAATATTTAACATTGTGCCCACTCTCTCATCCTAGTCAGATGAGGTTTACACCAACTCTTTTACTAAGACCCGAGCATTAGGGTTGTGTTATTTGTTTTTATTTAATTTTCTATCTCTTTGACTGTATGAATAGGGAAACAAAGAGAAAGGGCATAGGGAGACCCCCAAAACCCAGAGGTGGTAGAGGTCGAGGAAGGAAGGATCTAGGAAGAATTAACTATATTCAGGAAATCATCTTGAGAGCCGAATCAATAATTTCACCATGAGGTGTTGTTAGGGTAAGATCTCAGATGAAATCCGAAACCCAGTTAGCCTCTCAATTGTATCCTTCTTTAGGGAAAAATAAAATCATATAGAGAAGGAGGTAGGGAGTAGATTTTATGAAGAATTAAGTGTTCAAAGTTCTAAAGATGAAGAGGTGGGGGAAGTAAATCCTTTTCCTGACCAAGGAAGCGTTGCCAAGCGCACTCAAACTCGTATCATAGAGCAGCCGAAACTTGTTGAAATTCCCAGTGAATATTGGAGGATATTCATGTAAAATAAAACTTCTACAATCGAGTTCCAAATTGGGGAAATTAGAGGTGATGCACTCATGAAGCCTATTCCTCTAACAAGACTACCTAATTTTCATGGCTTCTCTTCCGAAGATCCAGATACATTTCTCTTCCAGTTTGATGTTGTATGCCGAGGGTATGATTATGTTTCAAATGCTCAAAACATAAATATTTTCCCTAATAATTTTAAGGGAATGATGTTGTAGTGGTTTATGGGCTTAGGAGAAAATTCTATCACGATGTGGGATAATATGAAGAAAACTTTCCTTGAGAAATATGAGGACTACTGTAAGTCTCAGGACATCAAAGACAAATTTTCCAAGATAATGCAAAAGGAGGATGAGAATATGGAGGATTTATTGGAATGTTTTAAATATATCTTGAAAATATCGGGTCATAGTGATATGGATTAAGGAATTTTAAATTTAATCCTACTTCTTGCACTAAGGGAATAATCTCTGGAACTTCTAAATGTGGTAGGAAATGAGGATATCTCAAAGAAATATTTTGATACCATCTACGATATGTGTGTCAAATGTTCATGAGGAGCTGCAAGACATAATTAAGTAACATGAGAATCTTATTTGAGGACTTTGAAATCATGTAACAGTGGAGTCAGAAAAGAAGAAAATGGGAATTTACAAGGTAATTTGATGACTGAAATTTTAATTACATTGTCTTCACAGCTAAATGTTCTACAAGCAAAAAAGAAATAGATTGAAGCCAAGAATGTAATGGCTATCATCTTCCCACAATGTAGGAAGAAATTCCCTCTAAATTAGCATCCACGTAATTTCATCGAAACCTATACAATATGTGAGAAAAATCACTCCATAAGTACCTGTCCATCAGTTGCTGGGCTGAAGGCGTTTTATCACGGGACACATGAACAGATGGATGAAATATATTTTATGGGGCCAAAGAATTCATGTTAAAGGCAAACTTAGAATATGAATCAACGTATGAATCAAGGCCCTTATCAATATTTTAATAATCGGAACTATGGGTCTAAGCCTCCACCATTTCCCTCTTCATTATGGCCGCAGTATTATCAGTTTCCCATGCCATGGAAGACATGGTCACCTTAACCTAGTTTAGTCTCTTATTGGTATTAGAACTAGCATGGACCCCATATTCCTAGAAATCAACTTCTTTAGCCTATGACATAACAAAAATTACAACTCCCACAAAATACTTCTGCAAGCACTCCTTTTTTCCCTCAATTTCTTGTTTAAACTAATCTAAATCCAAATAATAGAGGAGTCAAAAGATTGAAACACTCAAACTTCCTACATATGGTATATCCACTTCGGAATTTAATGATTTGAATATCTAATATGGACTAATGGTGAATGCAAGATCTTCACCAATAATTATTAAACAAACTGAAGGCAAAGTCTTATTGTCAGTACTAGAGTTTGTACACCCCTTTGCGGAAGTCTGTGGTAAATCAACAAAAACTAATGTGGAATAGAGGCCCCCCACTAAAAAAAAAATTCCAAGGGGATCACACAGAAACAACTTATCCTGAGAGTTTTTCCTTCAATAAACATTTCCCTCAACCCTAATTTGATCTCTTAGGAGAACCACAAAATATATTTGTTAAGATCCCATCATTCCAAGCCATGAAATATTGTTCGATTGGCGCCACAAAAATTATGGAATTATGCTAAAATAAACCTGGTAGAAAACCTAAATACCCACCAACTACTCACATTAGGCATGGTGTTGGGAAAAATTACGCCTGTTAAATATGATGACCCAGGAAACCCAATCCTCATATCTCAAATCGATAGTGTTGACATTCTAAATGCTATGGTGGACCTTTGGGAAAAAATTAACATTATAACCTTAGAAATTGTGCTTACTCTAGCCTTATTCAACCTCAAACTAACGCCAATGGTTATAGAACTTGCAGATCAATATACTATGAGATGTGTAGGAAAATTGGAAGATGTAATCACTTCCAGTGATTCTTGGGAATACCATGTGGAACTCTTAGTACTAAACACTCAATCGAAATTAGAGGGACATCCCCTGGTCTTAGTAATACCATGTCTCTCTATGGTCGATCCCTAAATTGGTTGTTAATTCGAGAACATGGTAATATCAAATGGGGAAATTATGAAGAATATTGTTCTTCATCCTTCTGTAGAACCAAGCTTATCGGTGAAACATGGGTTTATCCTAGCACAAGAGTCACCCTTTTGGGATGAACCTGAACCATAAAATGAAGATGTTAGACCAATTATTACTATTGGGAAAGCTATTAATTTCCAAGGAGAAATGGAAGACGATGCTATTATCATGTTTATCAGTAATCCCAACTCTATTTATTGCCCAACCCAGTGACTATTATAGTTTGTTATGAGTTCTACTACACAGGAAGCTATTCAAATAGAAATTGAAACTAAAAATGTTCTTTTCATAGTAGTTCATATCAGTGTACCAGTAGATATTGATCTAGGGAAAACCTTAAATATCAATCCCAACCTATCACCCTACCAAACCGAGTGATTATTAAGGATTATTCGCAAGGAAAAGTAGGCTTTTTCTTAGGAATACACGAATATGAAAGAAATCCATCCTTATATATATATATACAAGAAAATAATTTCTTCATCATCGCTAGTCCCAAAGAAGAATGAACCCTGCTCTGAAAAACATTGTTAAGGAAGAGTTGCAAAAGCTATTGGATGTTGGTTTTACTTATCCAATATCTAAAAGAAAATGGGTATCCCCATTAGCCATAGTGCCAAATAAAAATGGAATGTGGAGGATTTTCATTTATTATAGGGAATTAAATAAATCTACCTAGAAAAATCACATTATATTACCTTTCATCGACCAGGTTCTCGACACAGTAGGCGAAAAAAAGTTATTTTCTTTCCTAGGCGGATTCAGTGGATACAACCAAATCCAAATAAATCCTAAATATTAGGACAATACCATTTTTACTTTCCCCTGGGGAACGTTTGCATACTGGGTCATACCGTTTGGGATTTGTAATGCACCTGCCACTTTCCAATGAGAAATATTGGGAAACTTCTCTAACTTAATTAATGAAAGTTTAAAAATTTACATGGAAATGTTTTCCCCTTATGGTGATTCTTTTGAATATGGTTTGGAAAATTTATAAAAGGTACTTAAATGATGTAATTAGAATCATGTTTCTATTATCACAGTGAAATTTTATATGATGATGGAGGAAGTGATCATTTTGGGGCATTTACTTTCAGTTGTAGGAATATAGGTTGACGTTAATAAGCCCAAGGTAATCTTAAATTTTCCCACTCCGAAGACACAAACAATGGTATGATTTTTTATCAGTTATGCTAGGTATTATCAACGCTTCATATAATTTTTTCTAAAATATAATTTTCACTTTTCCAATTACTGTCTAGAGATGCAGAATTTGTGTGGTTTGATGCATGTGAATCAGATTTTTTAGGGATCAAGAAATTATTCTATGAGGCTCCAATATTAAGTGGCCTCGATTGGATCTTCCATTCCATATCTCTATGGACACTTCCCATACTACAATTCGGGAAGTTTTGGGACAACGAGAAGAAAAGACACCATATGCAATCTATTATGTCAATAATAATTTAATGCTAGTTGAGTTTAATTATACAGTAACAATGAAGGAATTTTCGGTTTTCATTTGTGTTGTTAACAAATTCTAGAATTATATTACACGTTACCCCACCTTTTTTCATACATATCATTCATCCATTAAGTATCTGATGAATAAACCTATAACTCTTGGACGAATCACAAGATGGTTGTTACTGTTAGAGCAATTAGAGTTCATTATTGTGGACAAACCAGGAAAGGATAATGTTGTATCATATTTCCTGTACAAGATGAATATTAATAATTAATAGACATCTGTAGAAGATAGCTTTCCTAATGATTATATTTTTGCACTCTTTTCTCACACTCATTTCTATACAAATGTTCCTAAATGTCTTGGTGCAGGTAATCTAAATCATCATTTTTTACACAAGGAAAAATGAAGAATTATTCATCAGAGTTTCCATTACACATGGATAGAAGGGTACCTCTTTTACACTGGACCAAATCAACAAATTCAGTGTTGTGTAGGAAAGGACAAGACCTACGATGTCTTGAGGGCTGCTCATGATGAACTGTTCAAGGGATACTTTACTGATAAAGGGACCGGTCATAAGGTGTTGAAGATGGGATATTATTGTCCCTCTATATTTCAGGATGCTAGAAGATATGTTCGGGGGTGTGACAACTATCAACGTATGGGCCAACCTATTCAATCTGATGAAATTCTATTGAAGACTAGACTAGACCTTGAGCTCGTTTAGTAATGGACCATTTATTTTTTCGGACCATTTAATCCTCCATATTGCAAAAAATTCCATATCCTTGTCTATACAAACTATGTGAAAAATTGGGTTGAAGCCAAGGCCATTTGAAAAAACACTGAACAAATTGTCTCAGACTTCTTCTTTGAAGAAATATTTTCTCAATAAGGTATTCCTAATTAAATGGTTTTAGATGGAGGGGCTCTCTTTATATCACATTCAACAACATCGCTTATGAAGGAACTTGGAATCAAACACCAAGTGACATCCCCATATCATCCTCGGGTGAATGGTTAGGTATAAAGCACAAATAAGGTATTGGAAAATATTTTTACAAGTATTTTGGTTAACCATCTGTGGAATTGGGCTCAAAATCTCCATGAAGCACTCTAGGCATACAAAAGCACATGGAGGAATACAATGGGTTTTTAACCCTATGAACTTGTGTGTGGGAAGTCCCCACTATTCCTGATTGAATTCAAAGTCAAAATTCTTAGGAGGGTATTGAAGTAGGCCTAGATATTACTACAGCTCAAAAACACTGACTGAATCAACTCAAAGAATTAGATGAAATAATTTTTATGGTTGTACATAATAGTGCCACCATACAATAATAGCAAAATAAGTGGGATGATAAATTTATTAAGAAGAAGGTGTGCCAAAAAGGTGATTTGGAGTTACTCTACGATTCACGATTCAAGGAATTTAAAGCCAATATATGCTCAAGATGGATGGGTCCATATGAGGTCAACACAATGTTTAACAATGGAACTGTTAAACTCATAATAATAGAATATCCACATATTCATTTACCTGCAATAGACATCGCGCCATGTTGTATCACCATCCGACCTCTAGAGACTCCTTCATTAGTCAATTTTCTGATGATTCTGATTTTGAAGTCGTTAGTGCAGGAAATTATTATTCTACACTTATTGATGAATAAATAAAGATATATATATATATATATATATGTATGTATGTATGTATGTATGTATGTATGTATGTATATGTATATAAAATAATATAAAATAAAGTAAATTTCTCCTACTACTTCAGTAGCGACACCTTTTTCCCTGCTACTTCTCCAGTTGCAAATTCCTTTTTCACTTTCCCCAATGCTACTCTAGTTGCAACACCCTTTTAATACCCGTTCCCTACTACTACTCTAGTTGCAACACCCTTTTTCCATTTCCATGTTGCTACCCCTATTGGAGCATATAAATTTTTATCCATGTTGCAGCATTAATGATATTGACTAGTGTCGATACTATGCAGCATTGCTGATACTCCATTGGTGTTGATACTCTTCTGATGCTGATACTCCACTAGTGTTGATACTGTGTCGATGTTGATACTCCACTGGTGTTTATGCTCTACTGATTTTGATACTCCATTGGAGCTCATACTCTGTTGATGTTAATACTCCACCGGTGTTGATAGTCTGTCGATGGTGAGACTCCACCGGTGTTGATACTCCTTCAAAACTGATAATCCACTGAGGTAAGCCATGAGGTATGTCTCCAAATGCTTCCATGAATTGAATTAAAATTTTCAATGATGACATGACCAATCAGGGTGGAGGGCACCCATACCTTAGTTGGGGGATAGACTGTGTCGCATTTAATTAATATTGATACTATTTTTGTTATTACCCATACCTCATTAATACAACTTAACCATTAAATCATACCAGTAAATATTGCATCATTACCCACTGGCACCATCTCTCCATCCATATCCTTCACAAATACAAAGATTCATTGGAAAATACATCATTCACGTACATACATGTGAATATTAAATTGTGTTTATTCACAATGTAGTGTAATTATTACCACGATTACTATTGTTTTACCATAGATTTATCCTATAATCACTTCCCTTATTGAAATTTTCACTACTGCATAGTTTCTCGGCTAATTGTTCCCTCAACGAATGGCTATTACTTCTAATGTTACTACGGGGTAACCGATAGGTATGATGGGTGGCCAACCTATCATGCATGAACATGAGAATAAAGAGCAGATACAAAGTCAACTAGAATTATGGCAGTTATTTCAAAATTTTTGATGGAACACTTATTTTGAGCGATTACAGGGATTTTATGAAGGGATAAAAATTTAATTTGCATTGAATCTTGAGGGAAATAGCTTAAGGGTCTGCGGGTTCAAAATTCAAGTGAATTAAAAAGTCATTACATCGGTGAGTGGTTTATCGCAAGAGGGAAAAAAATGGTTTATTAGAAAATTAGTCTTGCAAGAGTTTCCATATTTGTTCTTGTAGGTGGGACAAAATGTGGTGCGGAAAGGAAATAAGCATGATATAAAATCGTTACCAAAACCCTGGTCAGATGTCACATACTTATTAATTCATTAAATCACCATTGAAGGTGAATTTTCTTTCATTTTTAAATATCATTTTAAGCTCCTAACTAGTCTTCGATTTTGCGAGTGGCATGCTGTAAGTATTCCCTTCTTCCCTTTGAGCAATTGAAAAGTGATGTCCCGATCTGCATGTCATTCGTGAAAGGTGTTGGATGCCCTTATAATTCATGGAATTTTTAGTTTTTTGGTAATACATGATTTGTTCTAGATCCCTGTAACTTGGTAGCAACCAGTATAATTATCAGAGGAAGAAGTTGCAGCTATGATGGTCGTAAGGCCAAAGGAGGAATTATACGAGGAAGAAGAAATGTAACAGATGTAAGAGGAAGTGGAGAAGAAAGGGGATGAAGAAATGTAGGATCAACAAGATGACTTAGGAGATAGAAGGAATTAAAGGGGTAGAGTCAGAGGATATTATAGTCATGGGAATTGAATTTACACCCCCCCTCCTTCTCACCTCTTATGGCTTGTTTGGAGAGAGTATCAAGGAAATTCCCTTCTCCTACCTCTAAAGTTGCGGAAACATAAGTTGGCTTCTCATAAATCCTTCCTCCCAATTTGAACATTTTAGGAGTTCTTGAAAAAGGGAGTGAGGCCAATATTTCTCCATAAGAACCAGTATCAGCTTCAAAACCGATGGAAGGAAACTTGATAACACAAGGATGTGTTGGAAAATTTTCAAAAACGAAAGTCAGGACATAGGTGAAAATTTCTAGTCAGCACTGCAGTCAAATGTTGTTAAATCAAAATGTTCAATTAAAGGTGGAAATTGTAAATCTAAGGAAGCAGGTGACACGATTGTGGCAGTAGGAAAAATAGAAACGAAAAATCAAACCTTGTTGAATGACCACAATTTCCCTGAACTAATGAGATAGTTTTATTGGTTGTGTGGATAGAAGAGAGAGAGGTAGTCTCGACATCTACAGAGACATAGGACAAAGAGGTAGTATCAACATCTACACAGAGAGAGGACAGAGAGGTAATCTCAGTATCCACACAGACCGATGCACTTGTCAACCTTGAATAATTAGGGGAATTCATTTTGTCAACAAAAATTCAGAAGTGGAAAACCAATGCGTTTAGTTTCTAGCATGGGGCCATCCCCAGGGAGGCTCATCAAAAATAGGTAAGAGAAATTTAAGAGAATGTTGCACGGGCAGTCACCAACTATATAACTCAATTGGAAAATTCTTAGCAACAATGAGAAAGATAGCAGAAGAGAATCCATTGAAATTTGAAACAAGAAATAGTGAAATTGGCATCCAAAAACAAAATCCAGAAAAGGGCACCGAAAAATGGCTACCAACGGTGACGATTTTGATTTAATTATCCCTTAATTAAATTGAAAGTAAACTGTCATTTCATCTCATAACAACTTGTATCAGTTAAAAAAGTGAGATATTGTTAGTTAGCTCAAGAATTTCGAGTGGAGGGTGTAAGATGAGTCATGTAGAGTGATTCTAATATTTTGGGGGTCCAGTTGCAGTTGTAGCACTAGTGTGGTGTGACTGTAATATGTCCACTCAAATTAATTGAGTTAAAATCAGTTTAACTAGTTCTAAGTGAGTGATGAGCTAGTGAGAGGTCAAGTGAATTAAATTATATTTAAGTCACAAGTAGTGATCTACCAAGTAACTAATTATTTTCTATTATTAGCAGCATGCATCTCAATTTTGATGATGACCGTGTTGAGACAGAGGTTAAAGGGAAGTTAACTATCAATTTTATTATTAGATAATTTCTTGGGCGCAATTATAAAGTCATAGGAAGGCTCATGATGGATTTTTAAATCAAGGAAGGTTGATAATACTATTTAATATAGATTAATTTCCTATGGATTGCGTGAGAAAGGCTGGGCTAAGAAGGGGCTGAGAAATGGCTAAGTGTTGGTCAATTTTTCCTGACAATTGCTAGTAATTTTTGAGCAGGATCAGGGTGAGAAGATCAGTAGACTGCAAGATTTTCTCTGTGTGAGAAAGCATTGAACTGTTTCATGATTATTTTACTATGTACAATATATGATAGAGGGGTTTTGAGAAATCTCTTTCCACAGATACATGTTGTGTTGTGTGATTGATAATTCCCTTTCTCTTACGTGCATGTGATTGAGAGATCGCGTTTTATATTTTTCAAATATAGTATAAGGATTAGATATCTTGTTTTAGTACATTACATGATCATACTAAATCCATTGGTATAGAGTTTCTATATAATTTCTACATGGTATCAGTGTTGCGTTAGATATTTTCTAAATGGTATCATAGCAGGAAATTTTTGGGTGGCGAGTTTGCAAAGAATATGTGAAAATATTAATGGAAAAATTTCAAAACAAAATAAAATATTTGGATTCCTCGAGAAGCAATACCCACATTGAAAAAAAAATCGGTCGAATTAGAGCTGAGATGAGGGAGATATCGTCAATTTAAAATCAACTCTTTTTTTGGAAAATTTTGTGATGGCGGGAAAATGACAATGTGCACAAGTCAAGAACCTGCATGTACTTGAGGTGAAATATACATGAAAAGATTTGAGGAGAAAATCAGAGGTTAGAGACTTGGTAGTTGAGATGGAGCAAAAATTATCTCTCAGCATGCAGCCTCAGAAGTAGTCTTAGAAGGTTGTGGAGAAGCAGAGAGGAGACGGAGTGGAAGCATTTACTCAAGAAGAGACCTCTAGGAGGGGGGAATTTCGAGCTAGATGGGCAGAGGGAGAACATGCAGCCATACCCCGAGGTGAGAGGTGGGGCGATGTGCAGAAATAATACCAAGAGAAGAAATTTTGGCATGGTCCATTGAGATGGTACATCTCATGGATCGAACCGGGCTACGAGGAGCTAACAGTACAACAGTAGTATGAAGGATCGGTTAGATTGATGTAGTCAGATGTGAGGAAGACAAAAATTAGAGTGACAAATGTTAGATACTGGAGCGCAGATCAGAGTTGGCAGCAGTGTAGAGTACATGGATGCAGATGTCAGCAACAACACAGAGAGTCCAATAGACATGTGCAGTAGCTACCAGTAGTCAAAGGACTCTGATGACAGATGCACTTTTATGGCTCATTTGTTTGGAGGCTATTCAGTTTTAGGAGAGTTTCATGTGCAAACAACACTAGATAAGTGTTGCATGCAAGAACATTCCAAAGGTACCAGATCAAGATAGATTGATTCCTTTATTGTTGAGAGGGGGCATTGAAATTTGCAAGAAGAAACATTGAAATTAGCACCCAAAAACAAAATCTAGAAAATGACACCCAAAAATGGCTACCATGTGAGGCTTTTGATTTAATTATCCCTTAATTAAATTGAAATTAAATTGTAATTTCATCTCATAACAACTTGTATGAGTTAACTAAGTGAGATAAAATTAGTTAGCTCAAGAATTTCAAGTGGATGGTCTAAGATGAGGCATGTAGAGTGAATCTAATATTTTGGGGTTCCAGTTGCACTTGTAGCACTAGTATGGTATGAGTGTAATCAGTTAACTCAAATTAATTGAGTTAAAATTAGTTTAAATAGTTCTAACTCAATGATGAGTTAGTGATAGGTCATTTGAATTAAATTAGATTTAATTCACAAGTAGTGATCTACCAAGTAACTGATTATTTGTTATTATTAGCTGCATGCAAGTGAGTTTTGATGACGACCCAGTTGAGACAAAGGTGAAAGGGAAGTTAATTATTAGTTGTATTATTAACGAATTGCCTAGGCGCAATTATAAAGTTAGAGGAAGGCTTATGATGGATTGTGCAGTCAAGGAAGGTTTTTTATCCTATTTAATAGGGATTAATGGCCTAGGCTAAGCAGGTGCTAATATTTGGCTATGTGTTGGTCGATTTTGTGTGAGAATTGCTAGTAAGTTTTGAGGAGGATTAGGGTGAGATGATCGATAGAGTGCATGAATTTCTCTGAGTGAGATAGCATTGTATTGTTGCATGCTTCTTTGACTATGTACAATATATGATAGAGGGGTTTTGAGGAGGTGCTTTCCCTAGATACATCTTGTGTTGTGTAATTGATAATTTCCTTTATCGTACTTGCATGTGATTGAGAAATCACGTTTTATATTCCACAAATATAGTATAACGATTCAATATTGTATTTTAGTACATTACATGATCATATTGAATCCATTGGTATAGAGTTTGTATATAATTTCTACATGGTATTAGAGTTGTGTTATATATTTTCTACAGAATCAAAGAATTGTAGGAACAAGTTCACTTGCTAAAGACTGATAAGAATGAGATGTTTACTTTAGCACAAGAAATGTGGTCATGCAGCCCCCTGCTAATAATTACTCTCTTTTTCTTCATGAGAATCATTTTTTTTTATGTTTGGAGAGAATTCAATCGGAGTTGAGTCATAAAATAGAGGAACCCATTAAATTGTTAAGGATTTTGAGAGCTAATAATTATATTCACCAACACTTTATATGTGACCTCTGTATCCATGATTATATCCTAAGAAATGATCATACATTTAATCTGGTGCCATTTCTAGGAGATGTCCCATTAAGGGATTTTACATATTTTGTAATGAATCAAGTTAAATGGAAGAAGGCTTTTGACACTTTTGTGGAAAATCAAGAAAATTGTCCAGTGATGGTTAGGATGGAGAATTTCTAATCTCGGGATATTGTTACTAAACATTATAAGTTTCTCTCATTATAAGGCTGAAAGGATGGAATTCTTGCGACACAATGATGGTATGTCAAACAATATATAGAGTAGATTTATACCTTTAGGGAAGAAGCTGAGGATGATTTAAAAAAAATATGAATACTTTCATATTTAGGAGTACAACACGATAACCCTTTGGGCCACCCAAATTTTCATGAGCATTGGACAGAATTCCATGGTATATTGCTTGCATACAACACTTAAAATTTGATTCGCTCGTGCTAAGGCCACAATTTCCTATTATATGGGTACATTCTAATAACTATGAGTTGGATTATGAAGTGGATGAAGACTAGTGGATGCAAATTATTCACAAAAATGGATATTGGTGATCCAGATCTTTGGGGGAGGCCCCCAAGATTTAAAAAATTGAAATAGATCTTGGGGGGGAGACCCCCAAGATCTGAAAAAATGAAATTCCAAAAGAAAAGAGAGAAGAACACAATAAATAAAAGCACAAAGAAACATTTTATTAAAACATAGAATAATTATATAAGCTACATTGTGGTGGGAAATATGTCCTTTTACAAAATGTGACTTGTTACTTATAACATTTTTTAGTTAAAATACCACAGGAAAATCCCATGGGTGAATGAATACCATGGGTAGTGTTGTCTTGAGGGGTCCTAACCCACATTCAGAGTTTATCGCGCAACCAACAAAGCCTCCAACTACTGGTCGTTTTGGAAATGACCTTCTTGCACAGATCAATGTCTCACCCGATGCAGTATGAAAGGGTGTTGGAACCAAGTTTCCACACCCCGAGGAAGAAAATAATGAAGTGGAACTAAGGAGATTTATTACAGAATTATATCGATCATAAATATATGTATGCAATATAGAACAATACTTCTCATATGTAGACAAAATCGCAAATCGCTTTAGTGTCGATACAACATGAAAGAACCAGATCCAGATCTAAACAAGGCATAATAAGTTAAGTAGATTCATTCATATATTCTATCATCAATGTAAATTCATGTATAAATAATAGAGGTTATTGCACAGATACAAATAACCAATACAGAAGCAATGTGATCCAAATACAGAAATAGTAGATAGACAACTCATGTCAATAACACAATCATTTCGCCAAAAGCTCTCCTTATATTAGCTTCAGGTCAATTCAATACATCACACTTCACCCTTACACATTAATCTTCCACGCACACAACCAACGGAGTCCGTACATAACTAGGACGAGGTCTCCATGCACATGACCAACAGGAGACTTTCTACCCAACCCAAAAAAACCCTTATGAAAGTATTCGAGGCATAAACATTCAGATCATCACAATAGTCTAACTTGAGCTCCCTTTCACTTAGACTTGATCTATATATTTATATCATTCAAGTGCACATATATTACGGTCTCAAACCATGGTTTTGAGGGAAATAATTTTCCTTTAAACCCTTTTAAATAAAAATAGGGACATTAACCTGACCCAAATCCCCTTGACTCATTCGCGTAGCGCGCATATACAAAACTTGTACAAAAATATACCCAAAAAGTGCACCCCAGGGGACCCCTCTCCAACAGGCCCTCAACATAAACATGTGACTCGTCTTGAGTCACTGTGGCATCTACTCCTTTAGCTTGGCTTGGAATGTGCTGACATAATTTTTAAGAGGGAGCACAATTTCCAAACTCTCCACAGCGCGTCCCTGAGCTTGCGTAACCAACTTCTCCCTGGTGGGCCCTTCAGTGACCAGCTCTATACTTCATTGTGTCTACTGAATTTCCTTCAAGGTAGTGTCCATTTTCTGCGAAAGCTTAAGAGCCTCCTCATCCCATGGTTGGATGTGGGCCTCTAGCATCTTCTCTTTTCGACGCAGGCCCTCCATCTTTGTTTGAATGATTTGACCCTCCTGTAGGTGGGTGAGGCGGTATGGAAGAACCAGAGTGGGCACCACTATCCAGATTTCAACAAATATTTTTCTTTTTGGTGCAATATATTACACAACTACTATACGATAGGATCATTCTGAACGGGCGCCCATACACCGATAGCTTCATTCAAAATATTGTCATAATGTGTGACTGTGGTAGCAGTATTGTTTGTGGCTTGTTTGACTTCGAATGCCATTTTTGCATGAAATTCAGGGGGAGTTTCAGGCTACAAATTCATTTGAAGATCCATGATTTGATACTCGAACTATGCATGGAAAATATCCACTTTAGCATGCGATGCTTTCAGGGTGGCAGCCAGTCCTTCCAATTTGTCTTCTAGGGCAGTTGTGGCTAGGATTGCTCGGACATTGTTGCAGACTTGGCGAATTTTGGCCTCAAGCGCAATGTGCTAGGCTTCTGCTGCGCGGCATGCTTCTTGTATAGCTTTCTATCTCTGTTGTGCATATTTTACCTACTTCTTGCCTTGTGCAGACCCAACACCCATCTATTTGGCTCTAGGTGCATTATGCCCCCTTCATACTTGACTTGGTCAAGGTAGAGATTTGGCACGAGTTTAGGGAATTTTTCCATGTCCGTAATGTCCCAATCCTACATTCTAAGTTGCGACACTTTCCGAAACATGTCCCCTTCCATTGGGACCTTTTATGCGATCAACAGAATTTGGATGCTCCTAAGCACATTTTCAGGATATTTGGGTATTTTGACCGTTCGTTTGCATGGTGTGACATAGGTCGGCAACCACGAGAATGGGGCCACTTCGACCAGATCCTCTTCTTCCTCCATAATCGTTTCTAGGAGATCTATCATTGTCCTTTTATGACACTCAGCCTTAGTGGAGTGCAGCTTCATATTCTTCTCCCTCAAGGATTTTATTGTACTAGATTATTTCCCCTTCTTAGACTTCATGTGCGTAGGCATTTCACCAATGGGGACCTTGGGTGTAGTAGGGTCATCTCTAGGTCATGTCGTTGTCATACTACTTGAAATTACATAACCCAACCCTACGGGGCACAACTCTACCTCAAATCCCGGATCCAAACCAGACATAGACACAAAGTATGTATCGAAAAGTAGAGAGCTCTAAGAAAATAATTCACTCAGAAATAAAAGGGAACTATTTCAACCCCATAGGTCATATTTATACTTGTGTTGTATCTTCAATGGTTCCACCTCCATTAATGTGTCTCCATAACTGACAAAATGGTCCCAAATATAACAAAATCCCTTCATTAAATGCAACCTAGACACCCCCATAAAAGGTAATAAAGCTTTCTTTTCTAGATTTATTATTCCAATGGGTAGTTTTTTACACCTCTATGACCCAGTCAACATCCTCATGCAACTACCACATGCGCATCCTAGCTTCCTGTGCATATATTCCAGAGCTAATGAAAACCATCTACAGATCGTCCCCCTCAACATGGGTTTATTAATCAAGTAATTCAAAGAATAGTGAGTAGTGTTTGTCTCTTCCCTCAATAACTGCAAACTCTTGTGACATTCTTTATCCCACCATAATGTCGCACCCTTTCAGAGTAATTTATTCATGGGCGCAGTTACCAACTCATAGTTCTAAATGTGCTTCCTATAGTACCCAACGAGGCCAAGCATTGAGTAGACCTGTTTGACATTCTCAAGGGGAGATATTGAGGTTCCACTGGCTGTGCACTATCCCCTATGTTTCAATAACTGTGAGATTTCTATAGTTCACAATATCATCCATCTGTACATCCCATGTTGGTGGAGCGCACTTGATTGCAGGTTTTTTTGTATCAAAGATGACTTCTTGAATATTATGCAAAGCTTTGCCAAACTTATGAAATCCACTCTCAAAGTGGAATGTTAGGATAATTATCTCCATCATTTTAGAGGATTCACTAATATCTCAGCGCAAATCGGTCTCCAAATACCATTCAGTAGGTACCTTCCCTAATGTGTGAATAAACATGTGGACCAATTCAGGTCTTGGTTCTACACCCCATGCCTGATTCCATCTAGCCAAATGTCTTTGCAGATCATCCTTGCTAGAGTAGATGTCTTCCATTCTGATGGTTGGACATTCAAATCGTAACCTCATCATGCGTGGAAATTCCTCCTAGTTGCCCATTTTTTCATTATGACTTTCCCACCATCTGGCTGGAATAGTGCACAAACCAAGATCCAAAGCATGGAATCTTTGTCCTTCAGGCACAGTCCTTTCAAGCTCCTCTATAAACATGTTTATATCAGTTAATCCATCATAGTGCGGAAATTCACATACCTCATATGTTATACATTACAGAGATCTGGTAACACGATTACAACGTAGCGCAAATATCTCATGGAACCGATTCAGCTAGTTTTCTAATTCCTCATCATAATTTGAAAAACAAGAGCTATCGTTATCCCAGTTAAGATTTCAATATATTATTGGTTTAATCCAATATTCCTCATGCAAATTCTTCTTATAGATTTTATCAATATCATCATCAGCATGCATAGGCTCCATTTATCTTTTTCTTTCTGCAGGATCTAGAGGAATGATGACAGTTTGAGTGTGTTTGGTGCATGTATGTATGAAATCACACCAACTTAAGGGGTGTCGTCTACCCACTTGAGTTATTGGTAACAGGAAGAAAAAGAAGTGGATTCAGGAAAGTTAGTGGAACAAGCTAGAATCATAAGCATACTTGATAGAGAAATAACATCCATATATAAACTAAAAGTAAAATAAAAGTAAAACAAATAAACACGAGCTCTGAAAAGAGTCAAACGACAACAATAATTCAAACACTGGCTCTTTGCCCCTATTATTGAGTGTTGGTAGGAAATAAGGATGAAATTTTACCCTATTGCCAAAAGGCCCCTAGAACATGGGTTCTAAGTCCCGATGCAAGGGTGTTTTTACCCCAAGATTGCCTCGGTGCAAAGTCTCCCTCTCTCTCTACTGTGGTGGACTGAACTTGTTGGATGACCAACAATTGAGTCCCCTCTATCTTCAGCTCCGGATCACACATTTCTAGTATTGCTTGGGAAATTCTAGCTAGCATAGCAATGTGTTCACCAGTTCTTAATCTCATGGTAGCCTTATATAGGAGAATTCAAATCCTCCTTCCCTCTCTTGGTACATCGTGGATGTTGACCCAAGAGAGGGGGATGATCCATTGTGTGCCACAAATATTCCTTTGTGTGCTCCCTTGATGTCTAAGGAGGTGTTGGTGGCTATCCTTAGCTGGCTTTAAGTGAAATCACTATCCTGGAGTGTTCTTGTGTGGTTCTGGAAAGTGGTATTTCGCCACTCCCACGATTTCACGCATATCGGGTCAAAAAGCATGCAATGGCGCTCTTCACGAAGGATTATTCATGAAAAAGCATTTATGACTTGCTCAAATTTGATTTTTCCTCGGACCTTAGAGATTTTTAAATACTTTCCATATTTTGTAATGTCTTCTTGCCGTGTAAATTCTTTTGCTAGACATTAAATAATGTCGTCTTCTTCTTGTATGATTTTTTAGTGTTAACAGTTTCCCCCTAATGTGTGAGGTCTAGGAAGAAATTTATAGCTCAAATAAATTATAGTTTCTTTTTTGTATATCATGCATAGAGAGAGAGACCTGCGTGAAGCTTGGAATTGGAAACACCCTACACCGGTTCCAAGAATGACCATTTCCTGAGGGACCCCTATAAGAAAATATAATACAACAGACATACAAATTTTCTACGAGGTGGGTATGTCCCATGCTCATGATCCTGTTGCTAGTTAAACAAATCTATTTGACAGATATATGTTCTCTCTGTATCAATGATGTTGAAGTGATTTAGTGGTTGCTGACGAAGACTACTGACACCCTTCGGAGCATTTTTTTTCTTTGACAATAGGTGGAGTATGGCACTGATATGCGTAAACATGGTATGACATATAGCTGTGCACTGTATGCATAGGCGTTGGTTGGGACCTTCTTGTGTAAGCATTGCTAAAAGAGACGCTTATGGAGGCACGGATCTTTGATGAATTTGATCAAAGTGTAATGGTTGTAAGGTACGATACCATATTCACATGAAATCTTTTGTTGTAGTCGAATTTCAAGAGGATCAATGACATCTACGAGAAATGATGTCTCCCGTAGTTCTACCCAAGGATGCCCCTTTGTGGAGAGTGGTGATCCAATGTATCGCTTCCTTTTTGGAAAACAGGTGTCGAAGTCGAAAAAAAGGAAGCCTCAACCGAACAAGGGGTTGCCGACATGAGGGGTTGGGGACCTAGGTATGATGGGTTTAACATAGGGATGTTGGTGAGGGGTGACTGAAAACTAATGATGGGGGTTTAGTAGCCCAAGGCTAGGGTATACTAAGCAGCTTGGCGACAGTCATAGTTATTTATGATGGGGAAATCCTTGGAGTCGGTAGGACTTCCAGGGTGGCTATAAAGCGGCTATGAATGTCAAGGTGGCTTGTGCGTGGGGGGTGTAGTCCTCCAACCAAGGGTGTTCAGGGACTTCTTCCATGGGAGAAAAAGATGGATGAGAAGGTGGGGGGACGTAGTGCACCGTTTGCGGTCTTTGTACAATTACCAAAAGAATAAAATAATGGGGTTTGGTTTGTACAAAACACAGAGACGAGTACCCGAACACATGCAATTATTCACTCACTGATGTTGTGAGGAAGGCATTTTGATGAGGGTGGGGGTCCCATTGGTTGGTCTCATGTGTGGGGTTGATGAAGCAGATGAGAAAGTATCACAGATGGGATTATACTAGTGGAGGTATGGTTGGTCGAATGTGAGGCGTGTTAGTGCACTTTTGATCTACTTGTAAAACCTGATCATCTAGGAAGGGGGTTTTAGTTTGTATGGTAAAATGTTACCTTATGCATGGCAGATGGATGGGCATGAGGTGCTTCCCGGACTGAATTGGCTTTTACATGGTGTCACTTTTGCTGTGATATATGGTCTACTATAGGTGACGAGCATTATGGAGGGGAGGTTCTACTAACCAACAAGGATGTTTATCATGTGCAGGGTGAGGTAATGATAAACATGGTTGGATACGAGGGCCATATGGTTTATTTATGATGGAGAAATGATGTCAGTATATGCAGAGTTTTCTGGGACTCTATCATGTTGGGGGGTATAATGATACCTACTCTAGAACTTTCTGTGAATGGAGTTTCCAATGGTTTTGTGATATTTTCCTGCAAAAACAACTACCTCAAGTGAAAGCATCTTCTTTATCATATATTATTGAAAGTTATGAGCTTTAAAAAAGAAGATGAGAGAAGGGATACTTTCCGGCGCTGAAAAATTATTTTATCGGGAGTGTGAATGTGTGGCATCACTTATGTTCATCATGGAGTGCTGATTATGGTGCAACTTACGGTTTAGAGAACAGACCTTTTGATATCTAGTTATCAAAGTTTTTTGAAAAGGGCGATATATAGGTCAATATGGGCCTAGTTCAATTCGTTTGTACTTGTTGAGTTTTCGAGAGGTTAGAGGCTTCTGTGTAGTAGTTCTTACTGTTGCAGTCAGCCTCAGCACTAGGGAATAGCAAGATCATGCCCAGGTAACCTCCATGACGTCTTGCATTTTATTTTTTTTAGTTTGATGGTGCCACGGTCTATACAAACTTGGTTTGTACAGATTTTGAGTGTTTTTTTCCCTCGATTGCGAGGGCGATCAGGGTAAAGGTGCACCCTCTGTGCGTATTTTGAAGGGATAAGCATGCTAAAAGTGATTTTTCCCCCTTATTTGGCACGCCTTAAGCATGCTTGTGGAAAATACAAACGTACCCTAAGCGTGTCTATCTGAGGGACAGGCCCGCAAAGCCAAGGCGATTTTTCTTTCTTCTGGATTTTTCCTATTTTTGGGTTTTTTCTGTACTGATGGGTACATGTTTTGATGACAGGTTTTTATGGAGGGAGCAGGATCAGCCCGAACTCCGAACTACATTGGCTGATGATGTTGGGGCACACCGTTAGCTGGCATAATGGGGGCTCTTGAAGTTTGTAGGGAACGAGCTTCTTCGCTCGCAAGACTAATTGCTACGCTACTTGATCTGACATGGGCGCAGGAGGTGCAACATGTTCGTGCTGTGTGGCACAAACCTGGTCATCTGTCCTGAGATGGATTAATATTTTGTGGCTAGGTTACTGCCTCAAGGTGAGGTGTTGAGGTATCCACTCCCTTCCGGTAGAGTGGACTTGGAGAGGTTCTAGAGACGTCACTGTGGTGGGGCGCCTCTTACGGAGGGGTGCATAAGTATTGCATCAGTGAAATATTTGGCAGAGTGATGTGATTTGGCGGTGATTATGTGACTTTCCAGGTCGTCGAATCCGCATCGAGCATTAGGCCCATAGGTTGGAGTATTGCACCAGTTGAGGTCCGAGAATTTTTATGACTTTTCCCGTTTTTTCTATGACGAGATGGTGACGCAACTCAACAAGGTCCAAAGTGGATTGAATTTATTTATGTACGCTAGTATCTTGTGTAGCATCATGTATGAGAGGGTAGTGTTTCTAAGGCCTGTGGTGGCAGTGCCTCCTAAGGGGCCACCAGAGCCTCGGATGAGGAGTTGGGCTTCGGTGATGTTGCGAGGCTGTGGGGGCATGGTGGGGTGTTACTGGAATGCCATGAAAGAGGCCTAGTTCGAGGTGAACCCACAAATGTTCTTGCCATTCCCACATGTGGGGATGGACTTCTTGGGAGATCCAGATATGGGTCTCCCTCCTAGTTATGCTTGGGGTCCAACGGGTATGTTTTCTATGTTTTCTACATTTATTTGAGTATATATGTGATTATGTGCCTTGCTAGTGACACTAACATAGTTTCAGTTAATATTGTAGATGTTGGAAAGGTAGGTTGCCCCGTGGCTCGGTTGGTTGGCCACGGTCCTCTTCGGAGGCCTAGGGACGATCTCGAAGGACAGGGAGGAGATGCTGCTAGAGGACCTGGTGGTCATGCTGGCCCTTCAGGAGAGGGCAGTAGCTCGACCGCTGCGGAGGTGGCAGATAAGCAGGCTCATTCTGATGCAGCTGTAGCACGTGCAGATATGATGGAGGCTCATATTGCAGAACCTACTACTCGGGTTTCAGTTCTCAAGGATGCCTGGGGCCGAGTGGATCACTTGACCCAGGGGATGCCTGCTCAGGGTTTTATGGATGAACTTGAGGAGGTCTGGCTAGAGATTGGGATGGCTTGCAAGAGATACTATCAGCCTGTTTTATGTCGAGTGGCAGTCTTGGTGGTGACGACAGCTCCAGTGGTGGCACAAGGAGTTGTGGTGGGTCCAGGTGCCCCTCATGAGGGGGCACCACCCTACAGTATACTTGCAAACATGGAAATGACCCATTATGAGGATGCTTCCCCTATTTTTGATGAATTTTTGTATCTTTGGGCTAGTCGTTGGGTCAGTGACACCATTTTTGTACTCAGACATATACATTGTGAAATATATATATATATATATATATATATATATATATATATATATATATGAGAGGTATTTTTTGTGGCTCTACATGTTGTGTCACATGTTTCAGTTTATGGATAATGTTATGCTGATGGATATCTATATTTTTGGTTTTTCATGTATGATGGTTTATTCTAGATGCATTCTAGCTTAGAATATTGTTAGCTATGCGATCAACTATTTGGTTTTCACTCCTTGGTACATGTGTAAATGTGATATAGTCAAATTGTCTGCTTAATCTTTTTGCACGCAAATATTTTCTAAACAAGTGTGTATCTCTTGTCTCAGATGTTTTTTTTAATTGCGACACTACTAACTGGGAATCGAGGTCGACATGCATATGTCATATGCCCTGATGGAGGGCATTACACATAATTCTGATGACAACGTCATATTCTACTTGATTGTTTGTTGCTGAATCGATGCACGCACTGTTTGAGTAGAGTGGTGATCGGTCAGGGTGGTAAATGGCCTAGGCATCTGCAGCTAAAATTTGAGACCATATTGATGCTTTATCAACAAATCCAAAATAAGGTTCAGGTTGGTGATCCATGGCAGCACTTTGAGCGTGCTTAATAAGGCTTTTTTTTAAAAATTTCATTGGTTGGGTTTTGTGTACGTTCACTCTAGGGAAGGGCCGTATTGGCCCTTATGGGTAGAATTTATTGAGGTGAAAGCCATTGACGAGGCTCCTGATGCATGTCCCATCCGGTTCCATCAAGATGTATGCCACCTCTCAGAGGTAATGTTTTATGATGTAGGGTCCTTTCCACAAGGTTTCAAACTCTCCTGGCCCGAGGACTTCTTTCGCGACATCATAGTGGAGGACTAGTTATCCCTCGGTGAATGAGAGAGGGTTGATGTGGTAGTCGAATGATGCTTTTACCCTTTTCTTATGGGCCTCGTTGTGTTGCAGTGACTATCTCCAACTTTCGTCAATGAGATCTAGTTATACTAGGTGTTGTTCTAGAGGCTGGGTATCATTGAGTAGTTCGATAATGGCATGAAAATTTGGGACCTTGTGGAAATCAATGCAAAAGCGCAAGGTACCTTTCTCTTTTGCAATAGGAATAGGGTGTAAATCCTGGGATTTGGGGGGGCTACAATTCTATTTCTGATATGTGATGATACAAATTGTACATGGTGGATCGTGTCATCTGCGTTCGGTGGGGGAATAATCAACATGATGGGAGTTTGTGTAAGCGTGAAGTTGGGTTCCCTGTTAGGATGGCCAACTTCTTATAGGTGGAAATTTTTCCTACCGCAGAGGTGCCTGAATGTTTCCATTAGTGGGCATACCTCAGGTGTGTGACTTTGGGCAGGGTAGATAGTGCACGGTATCACTGTTCCAACATAGTAGATTATGTGAGAATCGACACTACTCATTGTCCCTGATGTCGATGCTTGGAAAGGATTTGTCGTAGAAGAGGTTGTCTTCTGCTTCCATTTCCAAATTGTTGGCTTGGGTGTGTCTAACTCTTTGGGGGAGTGTATACTCAACTCTGCTCTGGCCACTCTTAGCTTGGGTAGATGCACACCTTTAATCATATCGTGAAACAGTGAAAAAATATGGCAATAGGTACACATAATCTTCTCTTGGTTAGAGAAAAGTTTCTGAGGGAGAGTAGAGATTATGTCAAAACTAATTGCAAGGGGCTTCAATTCTCTACACTGATTGACCCGGTGTTCATTCAGGTTGCATAGTCCGCATGTTATCCTAGGCTTGCTCTGGGTCACGTTTGGTTGGTGTGTTGTCCTAGTTTTCCCATTACGCCTATGTGGGTGAGGGGTTGCTGGTTGAGAGGTGGTGTGCCTTTTATACCATTCATGGAGTTTGTCCTATTTCTTCTCTATGGTATGAATCATATCGATAGTGGGACGACACTATGAGGCATAAGTACGGTGCTTCTCATAATGATTGCCATGACATATTAGGCATAATAGCATAGGTATGGGGGTCCTGTCATGCTCAGTTTGTGGTCTGGAAGGGAACCAACATTGTAATACTACTAAATCATGGCAAGTGGCGACCGCATGATTGGGCATTTTTCATAATGTGCATGTTGGTATTCTTTGTAGAGAGTGGTTGGGGGTAACTGGGGATTCCTTGATTAGTCGATTTTCAGCTAACAAGAATAGGATGGATCTATTCGTCACATCTTCTTGGGTTGTGGAGATGTATGTGGATTCCGCGTTCATGTAATATTCTTGGGAGAGACGGGCTATTGCTAAGCGAAAACTAGCAAGTGCAAGCTGGAATTGGGGGATATAGTGAAAATTCTCTAGAAGGTGATTGTCGGTGCATAAAGGACATGTGAATTGTGTTGCACGAAATCCAATGTAGTGAACCTGTTCTATAAGATACCATATTTGGATGAGTTACAGAGCTACACATTCTTCGAGGAAGTGACCACGTTCGTCGCATAATGTGCAACGTATGATGGGAGGTGGAATGACTGGGGGTATTCTTAGTGCCCATTGTTCTTCCCGTAGGTATAGGATGGTAAGAGGTTCATTTCCAGATGCCTGTATGGAGGGATCCTCTTGATAGGATCGCTTGATGGCGTGTAAGGCATCCCTATATCATAGGATCTCTGGGCAATGATGGGTATAGTGCCTGTAGTTGCTACAGAGAGCACATGCGTGATTGGTACAAAATGAATTTCCTTTACCTTTGGTGGTAGGTTCCTTTCTCCAGGAACGTGACGTCACTATGTCTATCTCAGAGCCAAGGAGTGGTTTTAATTCATCTAGCTCCAGACATATATTGGTAGGGTGACCTATTACACCGAATATGGCCCAGATAAGTGATTCCCATTGTATGGCGGGGGTCACCATATTCTTTCCTCTTTTCTCAGTTTTCATAGTCGTGATCACTATTTTTGCAATGGATATTTCCTTTGCAGGGGTGGTTTCAACTATTTCTTGAATGGGTGGGGCCTCCTCGGGGCTGAGGGGTTATAACCCTGTAGAAGTGATGTGTGTGGATCTTGTTCCTGTAGGGGGTATGAGATACCAAACAGGTATAGAAAATGATATGTTTGGTAAAACCAGTATTGCCAAAACCTGCTGGGAGATGAAACCAGCTAAGGGGTAGAGGAAAGGGGTTTGGGAAGTGGCGTAGGCTAGAGAGGCTGTCGTGGCCGATGAATTGGTGTCATTGATGTTGGTGTCCATGTCCTGACTAGCTTCAGAGCTTGATGTGGACATCATTCACACCGAAGCCCCTATGAAACTAGGTGATGACTCAGGGAAAATGTGAGGATCTCCTAGGAATGACCCTAGAACGGACGACAGTTTGAATTGGCTGGGTCCATATTCTTGGTATCGTGAAAGCGCATCCAAGGATGTATCTACATAGGGTAGAATTACATCAGTGTTTGTTAGGCATAAATTGGTCTATATTAATGATGTGGTCCTCATGGGGGAACATCATAATGTGGAAGACGGAGGAGGCTATGGCTGACAAGGCATACATATAACTCTGCTTGAGGAGTATATTGTAGTCCAAGTGAGCATCCAAGACTTCAATGTCTTTGTTGACCATCTTTGTGGCTAAGGAGACCGAGACATTTTGTTAGCAGCTGACGTTGGTCAAAGGATGACCATCCTATGCTCTAAGCGTGATGACTAAAGGTTATATATCGAGAGACCCTAACTTCTGCCAAACATTTTTTGACATGATGCATGTGGATGCACCTTCATCAATGACACATCAGTGAATATTGATATTCTAGAATGACACTGGTATCTGGAAGGTGACCATTGAAGGAAGCCTAGGGGTGGCTTTATCTAAGTCAAAAGCCATTAGGCATGTATCGGTAGGGTCAATAACGCCTAACACAAAAATGAGGGCTTTCGTTGTTTTGAGCATGACTGTAAAACATCCAAAATTGACATAACAGTGGGAGATTGTGCTAAATCGTCCATGATACAATAATTATGGGCCACTTTGGAGTATTTTCTTACTCGCCTATTGGGTCCCTTCACCATTTTTGGCAATGGTTATGTAGGCATCTTTGAAATGCTCAAAGCTGTAGTCAGTGCACTGCTACTTGCCCCTGATGTATTAGTGTCTGGTGGGGTGTCATAATTTCGATTCCTTGTTTGTAAAAACATGTCTTCACGAGTCATGTAGATTTCATGGCTGCTTTTCCCAGAGTTTCTGAATTCTGTTGTTAAGTTTTGACCGTCCCTTAATGGGGGAAAGTTTCTTGCATCACAACTGGTTGGTGGGAAGATCCTCCTTATCCTCGGTTACTATGTAGCTTCTTTAGAATAGGGAGATCGGGATAGTGGTGAGTATAATGGCTGTACTAACCACATATCGAACAAGAATGGTTTGTTCAAAGAGGTGGCCTTTTTCTCTGCCGTTGGGCATTACTTGGCTCCTAGCTTGGATTCTGGTTCGAGTTAACTCTAGCCTAGGATCACGGTGGGCATTGTTGGTTGTTGGCCCTATGTCCAGGATTCCGTTTTGGCTTTTTTTTTGATTTTATCTTCACCACGTTAGGAGGGTAGTTATCCTGGTTACATTGGTGTGGCTGGTTTTGGGACGACTACAAAAATTTCACCTGTTCATAGGTCTGCATAGGTGGGTCTTGTGCTAGGGGCTAAGCATAATGTGGTCCCCAGTTTGCACCTGGCTATTGGAGGGGAACTCTTATGTCAATGTTTCTCTCTACATACTGGGTCCCCTGAGCTGGAGGATAGGGTCCTCCGTGGTGATACACTTGCACTCTATTTGTCAAATTTTGTTGGGGCATATGATGACATTGAAAACCAGGTTGAGGTATGTTTTGGGTAGAACTGTACATGTAACAAGGGTTTTGACTGTTGTTTCCTAGGTAACCTTGGGTCAGTGACCCAATTAGTCCATCTGCAGAGTTCGATGTGCTTGGAAATTCTTGATAAGTTTGCAGGCATGGGGTGTTAGGCAAGATGTTGTAAATGTATCGTGACTGCGTATAAATCAGCTCAAGATGCTAGGCTTTGTTGATGGTGTCCTCTTCAGACATGTGATTTTGCTACACCACATCCTTTGAAATATATTTTTCAAGAGTTCTCAGGAAAAAATATAAAAGGACTCGATCGTCAAGTTTTGATTTACATAAACTATGACACCGCCTCTATTCATGGATATGGTCTGAGATATGGACGACGGGGGTTTGTATAAAATGTGTCAATAATTCCATTCCAGAATCATGGTGAATGGGTAACTGAAAATATGTTAGGAACATGGTGGTGAGGGCACAAAAGGTTCCATGTGAAGCATAGGGTTTCTCCACGTACCCTTTTGTGGCTACACTTGTCACAGTGCTTTGAAATAGTCTCAATTGAATAGTGTCATCGATGATACTATTCGACAAGCACCAATGGTGGAAGGTCATGACATGATTACCTGGGTCTTCCCCTTGCTTTCCTTTGAACATTGGAATATCTGAAGAGATTTTCATGGGCATGGGAGGCCATGTAGGGTTGTGTGCGATGGGGTCGTTCGTTAGCTTGGTTAAATCATGCAAATTCAATGAAGTTAAGAAAGGTGACTGGGAGGTTGACGCCATTGCAGTGTGCAAAAACACAAAGTTCTAGTTAGGAAGAGGGTTGGTCTGCAACATACCCTGCTGTGTATTCAGTTGGCTTCCTGAATGGGATGCACTCCTATGCCCCCTAGGGGTTGTGGGAGGAGTGGTGTGTGGTGTGGTGTTGGGAGACCGACTAGGGTTCCCAACTAAGGATGCCCCAATAAAGGACAAACCAATAATGGTGGCAGCATTTTGTCTTTGACACCTAAATGGCAAAAGACCTAGAACCCCTCCCGATAATGGGGGGAGGTCCAAAAGACGCCTAGATCGACGAGGTCATGTTGGGTCTGTTTTGGTGTCGACTAGTTTTGGTTTTGGAAAAATTTGAGAGGATAGAGTCTATGATCAAAGAAAAATTCTTGTCACATACATAGAACAAAGTGAAAATAAAATAAATTTTCCCTTTAAATTAATCTATGTGATCAAGCAATAAAAAAAAAGTGGTTTTTGTTTGTTTGGATATGATACTCAAAATTCTAGAAGACCTATTCATCGTCACACACTCAAATGTACCTCGGCCTTGAGAATATATCTTTTGAGTGCTGGAAAAACATCCCGTAAGAGTTGGCGATGCCCCCAGTCAGCTGAATAAAATCCACCAAGGTAAGGGTAGAGGGTTTGGCGCTTTCCTGCACTGTCACCTATAGGGAAAGGATGCCCTAGTTTTGGTCACTAAGTACCATCGTCCCACGTGACCATTCGAGTCTTGGGCTTATTTTTAAGTCAGCTAACAGTATCGAGTATAATTCGGGTTAGGTAGCCCCAACTGATACCACACACACTGCGACTAAGCCTAACCCCCTCTGAAATAGGTCTCTTCTGAGATCAGGTTTTCTTTTCCATGGGCTGATAGGTGGATTTGAAGCTCCCTAAACAATAAAATTCTATGTTTCAATATGAAGAATGATCAAGGCATCTTATTGGATGCCTACCCCCTTGATCCTAACTTAAGCTATAAATTATTTTATGGCCCCTCTGGGGAGAATTTAGTGAGTTGGTTAAGTTAGTTTTAGGTGTCTTTGATTTTCTTAATGAATGGATGTGTGTCATCAAAAAGTGGACAAGCACATAGTTTGAACATGTGGATATGCGATGATCCTTTTCAATATCCCCTATTAAACTATGTTGTATTGTTCCTTGCTCAAAAGAAAAACATGTGCGGATATGGGCCACTTTCTATTTTTCGTAGTTAATCTATGTGATCAACTATATAGAGATGGAGAGTTTTGAATAGGGAGCATTCATATGATTACCTGGGATCACTTGAGGGTGTAAAGGTAGCAGAGATTACATGATCTTCTATAAACAATTCAATCCTAGTCTTGAAAATCCTAGTGCAAAAATTAAACTAAACTCATAAATTTTACACTAGAAAAAAGAAACTAGTTATGCATGCATGGTCTTGGGCCACTTACTTTGGCTAGTTATCTAGGTGTGTTGGTACCAAAATTTGCAAAACATAAATTTTTTTCAGAATGCAAGTTATTTTTCCCCCCTACCTAAACTATGTGTGAACTTTGCAAAAATCAAATCGAAATAAAAATGACACTAAGCCTACAAAAAGTAGGTAAGAGTGAGCTTTAGCAAGCTGCGGGGTACCACAACTAGTGCTGGTAGCTGTATTAGGGGCTGCCAAGCACTTTACATGTAGGAAAAGATAGAAATAATGGAGAATTTTCTCTTTCTGTCTTTTGCATGCAGAAGGCTAAAACATGCGTGATGTCTGCATGCGGGTCAGCTTTGAGTGCCTGCCCTGGGCACGTCTGTGGGGAACAAAAGAGCGCAAAGTCCTGAAAAAATATTTTTTGGAGTTTTTCTGCTTCAGTGTGTCACTTGGGATGGACTAGGGACTGCAAGATAAATCAGGGGAAATTCAACTTCACTCCACAGCATAGACTTTAGTCTCTGCGAAACATGGGACGACCACATAAACTTGCTAATAAATGTTAGTGGAGTTTCCAATCATGTTTGAGTGTTTTGGTGCGCATATGTAAAAAATCACACCAACTTAAGGGGTGTGATCTACCCACTTAAGTTATTGGTAATAGGCAGAAAAAGAAGTGGATTCAAGCAAGTTAGTGGAACAAACTAGAATCATAAGCATACTAGATAGAGAAATAACATGCATATATAAACTAAAACTAAAATAAAAATAAAACAAATAAACAAGAGCTCTGAAAAGAGTCAAACGATAACAATAATTCAAATGATGGCTCTTGGCCCCTCTTATTGAGCGCTGGTAGGAAATAAGGATGGAACTTTACCCTCTTGCCAAAGGCCCCCTAGAACATGGGTTCTAAGTCCTGATGTATGGATGTTTTTACCCCAAGCTTGCCTCGGTGCAAAGTCTCCCTCTCTCTCTACTGTGGTGGACTAAACTTGTTGGATGGCTAATAATTGAGTCCCCTCTATCTTTGGCTTCAGATCACACACTGCTAGTATTTCTTAGGAAATTCTGGCCATCATAACAATCTTTTCACCAGTTCTTCATCTCATGGTGGCCTTATATAGGAGAATTCAAATCCTCCTTCCCTCTCTTGGTACATTGTGGATGGTTACCCAAGAGAGGGGGATGATTCCATTGTGTGCCACAAATAATCCTTTGTGTGCTCCCTTGATGTCTAAGGAGGCATTGGTGGCTGTCCTAGGCAACTTGAAGTGAAATCATTGTCATGGAGTGTGCTTATGTGGTCCTAGAAAGTGACATTTCACCACTCCCAGGATTGCGTGCATATTGGGTCAAAAAGCACACAAAGGCACTCTTCACGAAGGATTATGTGCGCAAAAGAATTTATGAATTGCTCAAATTTAATTTTTCCTCAGAACTTAGAGATTTTTAAGTACTTTCTAGATTTTGTAATGTCTTCCAGCCCTGTAAATCCTTCTTCTTGACATTAAATAATGTCGTCTTCTGCTTGTACGATTTTTGAGTGTTAACAATGACCCTCACTCCATTGCTTTCAAATTCAATTCTCATTTTCTTCAGATTTATAACACCATCCATTTCAATAGCCCAGTCCAACCCTAGTAGCGTAGGATAAGGATCAGTATCATCAATAATTTGTCTAAATTCAAATTCTTCCATCACCTTAATGCTCTTGATATTGACTAGATCTTGTGGCAGCCTCCCTAATGGAATTATCTTCTACTAGTTTTCCATGCATAGTTGAATGGTATACCACTCTAGCTTGGGTTCTCCCATATGATGCCAATTTTTCTTAGGTAGAGCATTCGCATCCGATCCCAGATTTACAATAGCCTGGTCCATCTCATAAGCACCCAATTGCGTGGTCATACACATATTTCTATCGGTTCTCTTCTTATTCTTATATATTTTATTGAAAACTCATTGTTCTACCATCGGTTGTTCATTCTCTACGCAATTATGTATCAAAGGCTGAATATTTTCTACTACCTTTTTTTTGTGCAGTAAATTTATGCATGCTTGTAGAAATGTTTTGATCTCTTCATCTCCTCCTGCTGCCTTCATTGATCTACCTGATGTTGATGCACTACCTTGGGCAAATTATTTCCATGCTTCAACAAAATTCTCCTTTGCACATTGTATATAAAATCCTTCTTTGTTCTCAGGTGCCTTATGGATCCACACGTCTGTAGCTGGTTGCTTTCCCTTATCTTTATTAGTGGCTACACCCCTGCTAGTGACCACATTCGCACTGGGGTCTTCTTCAAGGGTTTCTGCTCTAATGATCTGAAGATTTTTTGTTGGATTCTGTGTATTATTTTCTTGCATTTTAGCAACATAGACCGTACAATATTCTATCACATAATCAAATTATCTACAATACCTGCATGATTGTCACGCTGGATTAGGAAAATAACGCAAATAGTGACTGACATATCCACAGTTATAGAAAATAACGTTTCCTCTTCCTTGACCAGCTGATCCACCTCCTCATCATCTTCCTCTACCCTAAAATCCACCACACCAAGAGAGGGATTCTAGTCAGGTAGGCTTGGCCTGCATCCTATATATTTAAAATTTATCCAACATCATATCATAGGTGTGACAATTTTTCTCATCATGTCCTAGAGATGAACATAATCTGCAAAATAATTGTTTCAACTCAGGTTGGTATGTTCTGATCCTTGGGTAGGAATCTGTGTCATGTAATATAGAAATTTGACAGATTCTGCACCATACCATACTCTTCAATGGAATAGGGCCTCTAGCATTCAGATAATTATTGAATACATGACATTGATTTTTATGGTGTCGAGAAGATTTACATTTTATGCTCCAGACCTATGCACATACCTCCTTTCCATTTTTCCTTGCATAGGCTTTGAATCTCTAGATGCATGGCTTCCAACTGATTCTCAATTTGTTCAGTCCAAAGAGAAACAGGTGTTGGGGTAGCTTCTAGTTTCATTGCAACCTCCACAACCTTAGCCAGTGTGGAAATATTTTCCTGACTTAAGGGCTGGTGCAGATGTAGGAGAAACATAGCAATAAGCCACTCCTTATGTTGAGTATCATTGATGACAAATCCACCATCTCTCACACTGGCACTTCTACCTCCGATCTTCCTCCCATATAGATTCATTAACCTCTTGATGAATCTATTCCATTTCTGTCACCAATTGCGCACATGACTTAGGTTTGTTGAACTGCTCTTTTAGGGAATATTTGTTTTGTTCCAAGGTAGCATTAGGGTTTTCTTGAACATATCTGATATACCAATCTAATGTGAAATCTTAGAAGGTAGTGAAAAGCTTCACTTTCCTCATATCATTATTATTAACCTGTTGAGCCTACCATACGACCTAAGTCATGAACCAAAAGTGCTCAGTATATCCATTTCCAATGCCTTTGAAATTAGGTAACTTCATTGACGTGGTGATATATGCTTCTAGGGAGGTGGAGGTGGTGGTGGAGATGGACTAAGCAGTGGAGTGGGTATTTTTGTGATATGAGTTCAGGAGTCGAGTGGATGGTGTTGGAAAGAGACTCAAGGGTTTCTGATTTGATGAACCATCTTCTTCAGAGTCACTAGAGCTACTAACTTTTAGTTCACCTTCACTATTAGATCTAGGCTTCAGAGGACTATAAATAAATTTCTTTGGATCTTCCCAGTAAAATTTTCTATTGCGCATAATCGGCCCTCTTCTAGGCATTCAAGCAATATTTTCACATAGAGAGCCTTTTTCACATATTAGAATATTCAACAACAACCTCAAAGAGTGCATGAACATACCTCTAGGACCTTTTAAAAACCTTAATTCTACTTCAGAGTATGACACAAATTGTTCAATGGAAAATTTTGTCACGAAACCTCCCAAGAGGTGATCAATCCAATGATCTACTGCGTGAGTGATCTTATTGTGTAACTTCTTCAACTGCTAAATCATTTCACGACTTCACTCAGTAATTGTGTTGTCCTTCACACGGGTATTGAATTCAGTCAATTGAGAAAACCACTCTTGTAGCTCGTTTGCAAAGGAGCCAAAGAATATCTGGTGAACTTATATATAGATGTATTTTTGTACCCACTTTTCATTAGATAAATTAGTACTTCGACTCTCTTGGAGTGCGAATTCAAGCATATTTTTATCCAGCCAATATTATAATTCATTTTGCGAAGGGTGGAAAAACATCAAATCTCCTTCAAAATGATCATACTCCTGGTAACAGAACCATTTTTTGGCTTGAGGGGTCCTGACCTAGGTTCAGAGTTTATCGTGCAACCAACAAACCCTCCAACTACTCACCCTTTCAGCAATTACCTGTTTTTGAAGATCAAGGTCTAACCCAAAGCACTATGGGGGGTTGTTGGAACCAGGTTTCTGCACCATGAGGAAGAAAATAATGAAGTGTCCATAAGAAGATTGATTTCATACTTATATCGATCATAAACATATGTGCGCAATATAGAACAATTCTTATCTTATGAAGACAGAAGCAGAGATCACTTTAGCGTAGATAAAGAATGACACAACCAAATCGATATCTAAACAAGTAAAAATCACTTAAGAATATTCATTCATGTATTTTATCATCAATGTAACTTCATGCATAAATAACAGAGGAAATTGCGTAGATACAAGTAACCAATACATAAGTAATGTGATCCAAAGACATAAACAATAGATAGATAACTCAGATCAATAACATAATGTTTTCGCCAACATCTGTCCTTATACTAGCTTTAGGTCAATTCAATACATCAAATTTTACCCTTACACATTACCCTTCTGCGCACAAAACCAGCGGAGTTCCCAGACAACCAAAACTAGGTCTCCGTGCACACAGCCAATAAGAGCCTTTCTACCCAACCTAGACAAACCCTTAAAAAAGTATTATAGATGCATACACATTCATATCATCACAATATTATAACTTCAATTTCCTGTCACTTAGACTCGATCTATCTATTTATATCATTCTAGCGTGCAGATAGTATGGTCTCAAACCATGGTTTGAGGCCCACAATTTACCCTTAAACCCTTTTACATCAAAATAGGGACTTTGACCCCTGAGGATCCCGCTCCAACAGGTAGATACCACTTAAAATATCATGGGTAAATACCATGGGTGGATGCAACTTACAATACTGTATTGGGTAAATTCCATAGGTATATGAATACCATGGTTGAATGAATAACATGGGTAGATTCCGCTTAGAACACCATTGGTAAATACCATGGGTAGATGCCACTTTCCATTCGGATCATTGCTCGCTCAAGAATCAATCGTACCCATTGCATGAAGTTCCCTCCTGAGAAGCCTTTTTTGAATATGAAAAGTCACTAAAGAGAAGGGTTTTGTGTGGCTAACCGATAACCATGATGAACGAATATCCAAGGATAGAGATACCCTGTAATGCTTATGAAAAACATTGATACTGAGAATGTGCGGCCTAGAAAATGGAATTCGATGAAGTGTGGGTTAGTGGAGGACCCATAACCATGAAAAAAGAAGACCTAAGGATATATATACCTTGTAATGCTTATGAAGAACTGTGGGGCTAAAAATGTGTGGCCTAGCAAATGGACTTTGATGAAGTGTGGGTTTGTGGATAACCCATAAGCATGAAAAACGAAGATGAAACTTTTTATTAAAACAAATAATACTTGTAGAAGCTACATTGTGGTGGACAATCTGTCCTTTTACAAAATGTGACTTATTAATTATAGTATATTTTAGTTATAATACCACAGGTAAATCCCATGGGTGAATGAATATGATGGGTAGATACCACTTACAATACCGTGGGTAAATACCATGGGTGGATGAAAATTACTATACCATATTGGGTAAATTACATTGGTAGATGAATACCATGGGTGAATGAATACTATGGGTAGATGCTTCTTACAACACCATGGGTAAATACCATGAGTAGATGCCACATTCTATTAAGATCAATTGGTGATCTACATATGAATTTTCTTGAGGATTATGTAAAATTTTCCAAGTGATTAAATTTAGGTTTTTAAGCCTCTTATGTCAATTCCTAAACACATAAACATGAAATAAAAACTCATTTTTTACAGAAAACAAGAGACAAAATCACCATAACAGTAAAAACAACACAACAAATGATGAAGGCATTCAGCCCTCCTAGGATATATCTCCTCGCAGAGCTTCCAATGGTGGAACACTTTCATTATGCTCAAAAAATGTTGTTTACATCAAATTAAAATATTCAAATGGCTTTAGTAGTAGCTCCAATGGCTTTAGAACTATCAAAAACCCCCGTGTCTAGCCTCTTCCTGCTCCCAAAAAGGCCGAAAACTCCAAAATTTATCATCTCCCCAAGGTTCTATGATATTTGTTCTACAAATTCCCCTTTTTCTGCCATAGGTGAAAAATTGGACCTTTTTCGGCATCATGGGGCAACACTTTGGCCCAGTGCCAACAAGACTCTTGCTGAAAAGGAACAAAAATTTTTCCTCCTTAATTGTACTAGTGAGGCCGACTATCTAGCCAAAAGTCTGCCATGTCGCGTCTTTATCACCATTGGTCTTAGTGTTTTTCCCACTAAAGGACCTGACCTAGGTTCCAGTGTTGGTGACCTGAGGTTGAAGGCATGTTGGGTTAGCAGAACCTTGCCCCTCATAGGTTCATCTACCCACTAGTGCGTTCAACACTAACAATAATCGTGGAAAAAATTGCTACACCCACTCTACATGTGAATGATATATTGGACCGTCAGGTTATATGATGGCCCCAGACCTGACATTATATGTGACTATGGCATTAAAATACGTCATGTGAATGTTATGGTTTAAACGACCGTGTTGGGTAGTCCATCATGGTTACTATAATTGTAGCAACAACCTTGGCATTAAACCATCATCATCATCATCTGAATGTCAGTCCAGCCCTGCCAACATCCTAGTTAGAGTTCATCCAATTTAAACGTATGCCCCAAATTTTGTAATGTGGATTTTTGGTTTGAAATATGGTTTTAGGTTTGGTATAACATAAATTTCGGAGCGCTGGTAAAACTTTGGTTCTATAACAGTTTTTAACATATGCCATAATCTAGGGTTGGGGTTAGCCCCTAACCCTATTCTATGGACCGAGGTCGGGGGTTAGCCCTGGTCCCAACACCCGCATCACATTTCAATAAACCTTAAAGAGTGGTAAGGGACTATATGGTTAATAACGATGGTGTAGTGGAGATGATGGGATGTATTAATGTGTAGTTGGAGGTCAGGAGTTAGACTCCCCGAGTTACTATTTGCCCATAAAATATTTTGGTGCCCATAAGGAGGCCATGTGGAAACCTCTGGTTGGCCCACGTGGTGTCTCCTGGTTAGTCCATTTCAACCAACCTTCAAATCAATAAAATTCCTCCATTCTGCAGCCAATGAGAAACTGAAAAAATGCCAAGATACGATAGGCCAGAGAGACATAGTCACCATATATGGGCAACATCTAGTCAGTAGTATGGATCGCTGACTGTGTAGCCCTCCACCCAAAAACCATTTTTTTTTGTTGTTTTCACAAATGACTAGAACACAACATATGGTTTTAGTTTTTCATGAAACTAGTTGCATCAAATTCAGAAGACAAGATCTACATGGTCATTCTAGTTCTAATCCATTCTTACAAATTTTAATTTTGAGCATAAAATTGATCCACCAAATAATTCCTCTCCACTAGAAGCTTTTGGATAGAAAAAATTCAATTATCCATCAAAAAATAGTTGAGGGTTCAACTCCCTTACCCTTCTAGTCTAGATCCACCAAAAATTTCTTGAATGCAACATTTTGAGCTTTTCATGCAAAATGATAATTTTCCCTGAGCTTTTCATTGTCTTGCTACAATTTCCAAGAATATGCAAAAAAACAACCTATCCTTGAAGGAATAATCAAATTCCCTCCTCGTTCATAAATTAAAGGAAACTCAAACAACCTTAAATTCCTCTCACCTTTAACATTATCAACACAATGATCCTTGGCATCTCTTATCTTGCGCTTGGCTTGAATCTTAACCAATTGTGATTTCCATCGCCATGCAACATCCCATTTCAAATACAACACCTTTTGAAACCTAGAAGAATAATTTTTTAACCCAATTCCCTCTTTGTCAAATTTATTTGGCACTTTCTCTTTGACCTTTTCACTCTCTAGCACTGGCAACCTGCTCATGTCACTCCTCAACAATGATGCTTGCTGTTGGAAATTTACCTCTTCTTGTTTACCTATTTTTGGAGGAAACATATTAGAATCCTAAAAAATATTATCACAACCATTAAAAACCTCAATTAAATTCGATTTTTCATTTGATGTATTTCCTTGAAAGGCCTCATTCACAACATCTTCATGCTTGACCATTAACAGAGAATAATTTTCACTAGCATTCACAATTATCTTCATTTGTCCAACATTTGTAAGAGACAAACTCTTCTTCTTACTATGTGCTCTAACAATGTACTCAATAACATTCTTGAACAAGTGATACTTATTCTCATGGCGATTAAAGATTTCTCTCCTATCATAAAGATATGGGCTTCTCAAAACTATACCACAAATAGCAAGCGGAATTACATCAAGTTCAACTTCATCAAGAAATTTTTCAATGATTGCAAATATAAGGACGCACCTACTTGTAACCTACAATATATCATTCTTAGATACATAGTCTAAAGGATAGAGTCTAGGATGTGGAATGGTCTCTAAATTTAACTTCTTGACAATATCCTCTGAAATAAGATTTTCTTGTGAATCACTATCAAACAATGTGTCAATCTTGCCAGTACGTTTTGAAAGAATTTAATATGGAAAAGCTCAATTCTTGTTTCTTCATCTAGAGTATCATTAAGAAAACTTAAGGAACTATTAATTTCTATGTCCTTACCTTTCCAACCCATTGTTGCGATATTTGCTTCATCTCTGGAATCAGAACCTAAATCATGTTGTATTGTTGTATTTTTCTTCTCCTTCTCCTTGTTTTTCAACTTCATGGGTCTGATTTCTGGATGAAGTCTCTAGAAGTTATCTTCATCATGTCCATCTTTGGAACAATGTTTGCATGTGAATTTTTCTTTATCCAACTTTATCAATGAATTTGTTGGAGTGGGGTCCTGTCGGGTCAATTTTGATAAAGTTTTTTATATGTTTTGTTGTGTGCACTTTGGGAAAGAGTCAAAGGGGATTTGGGGTAGGCCAAAGTCCCTATTCAATGTAAATGGGGTTTAAGGGAAAACTAGATGTCTCAAACCATGGTTTGAGACCATGGTACTTGTGCACTAAGTTAGTATAAATATGTAAACGTCGAGTCGTGAAGAGGTATCTTTTGTTTATTATATTTTTATGGTTATTTCTTAAGGATTTCGGTCTAAGTATGGGTTTTTGGGTAGAAAGGCTCCTACTGGTTGTGTGCACTGAGACGTAAGTCTTGGCTGTGTGCAGACTCCGCTGGTTGTGTGCACAGAAAGATAGATTGTATGGAATTTCTGAATGTACTGGTACTATTGGATCTCTTAATATATAATACTATTTTGGCGAAATCTAGATTGTTATGCGAATGTTGTGTAGTTATATGCTATTTTCTTTAAGATCAAAATTTGTTCAGTGAGTGCATATTTACTTCTATTTACGATTAAATGCATCTGCGAAAATGAAAAAATTGTATTATGCGTGAATATCAATTGATGAATAAGTGTGTTTGAAGTACATCTATTTACTTTGCGTGAATATATGTTTATTTCATGCTAGGATAATATACGAAGAGTTCATTTGTTGATCTACTAATCTATTGTTGCATGCATCTAGATAGTATCTGTCATAGTTGTGTAATAAGTCTGTTTAGGTTCACCACATTAAATTATTCCTAGGGGTGTGGAAACCTAGTTCTAGTAACCCCCCATACTGCTTCAGGTGATACATTGATCTGCACAAGCGGGTCATTACCAAAAGAGCTAGTAGTACGGTTTATTGGTTGGGAAATAAATATGAACCTGGGTCAGGACCCCTCAAGCCAAAAAATGGTTCCATTTCTGGAACCAAGATCATTTTGAGGGACAATATTGCAGGTACTATAGGAATTTTTATCTAGTAATTTAATATTGTCCTATTTTAATTACTACTATGTAGGAGAAGAAAACACAGACTCTGATGTAGAATATTCAAATGGTTAGGTTGGAGTTGCGTGAAGAGGATCCTAGTGTGAATGTTGTCACTATGAGTGGTGTAGCCACTGGTGAGGATAAAGGAAAGAAGCCAGATATTGACCTTCAAATCAGAGAAGCGACTGATAAAAAGGATGAATTCAATTTACAGTGTGAAAAAGAGACCTTTATAGAAGCAAAGAATGGGTTTGCAGAAGCAAGCGCATCAAAATCAGGTCGACCTATGGATGTAGACATAATAGAAGAAGAAATAAATCCCTTCTTATATGCTTGTATCAAGCTATCGCGCAATTAGAAGTCAGTGGATAATCTTCAAGCATTGATACATAACTGCATGAAAAATTAACAACCCCAGATGGAACAAAAAGCTGTCAACAAGGTCTATAAGAAAAAAATAACAACTCAACGAGAGATACACTTGACTACTTAGATTGGTGCCTATGAGATGAATCATATCATTTTGGATCTAGGATTTGATGCAAATGTCTTACCTAAGAAAACTTGGCAGTGCATGGCAGAGCCGAAGTTGGAGTGGTATACTATTTAGCAACACATGGTTAATCAACATAAGATCATTCCATTAGGAAGACTCTTGCAGGTGGTAGTATATATTGAAGGAGTTAAGGTTCTTACAGATTTTGAACTCATACAGATTGTGGATGATACTAATCCTTACCCTCTAGTGTTGGGTTTGGATTGGGATATTGATATGGATGACATCATAAATCTTAAGAGAAGAAGTATGGTATTTGAGAACAATGGAACCAAATTTGTACTTCCCCTAGATTGTACAGAAGGTGCAATATATACAACACCAGTGTGAACGGAAGATAATGTTGACCATATCCATAAGCTAACTGCACAAGACAATGATTGGATCAATCTGATAGTTGATGGATGGCTCAATTAGGAGAAATATTGTTTCTCCTTCTCAGATTCAGATGAAGAGTTGGAGAAATGTTAGAATTGGTTACATGAAGTATATCAGCTGCGCTGCAATCGAGTGACCATATCCCTTCATTGTATATCATCAGAGGTATGATAATTATTGTATTATGATGGTTAAACTAATGTGAACATGTTTTAGGAGAGCTTGAAAGGAATTTTATGGAACCATAGAGATTCCATGCATTGGATTTCGTGCTGCACTCTACCCCAACATGTTGGAAATGTTGGCATTGATGGCAAAGGTAAAGACAGGAGCCACACCTAAACCGTCCATAAGGCAAAAGAGACAGAGAGGTAGCAGAGGCAGCAGATGAAATAGAGGAATTTAAGCAGAAGAAACAGAGGAATTAGAGACAGAGCAGTGAAGTTGAAAGGGCCTGAAGGAGTTTAATACAGAGGTTTATTTATGAATTAGGGGTTTAATACAGTTTGCAGATGAATTATTGAGAAATTATTCTTTAATTGAGTTTGTATGGCATGGAATTTGATTGAAGACTAAAATCCTGTGGTAAAGACTTAATATGCTTGGGGATGAGTTGGAGCATTTCTTAAATGGCAATGAAACCATGAAGTGGTCGAAGAAACTAATAAAGCCACAGTTCTAAAATCAAACTCGTGAATCAAAGATCATGATGAGTCAGTGGATTGAAGAGCCAAAGGAGCGCAGTGTATCAAATATTTGGGCAGTATCTAACTAATAATCAAAGGGACAGCGTACCACAGAAACGCCGAAATTTTTTGAATCAAATTGATTGAATAGAATGTGGGTTTGAATTGCCTTCAGTATGTAAGGGTGAGAATCTAAGAGTGAAGAATTCGTAAGAGCTTTGAGTTTTGGGGATAGCTCCTTGAGATATCATTACAGATATCGTATGGAGGACTAACGAATGGGCTTGATGGGCGATCGAATGGTGGAGTGATAAGGTGATCCAAGAATAAAACAAAATAGAAAGGCAACTTCATGAATGGTGTAGATGAGAAGTAATTCAAGAGCAGAGTCGTGAATTGGAGTGGTTCAGTGCACAGTCGTAGGCGGAGTTAATTACAATAAAACGTTGAAGCGTTGAATGGAACCCTGAGCCAAAAGGGAGCGGAACCTTGTACTAGACGAAACCGGATCACGGAAGACGGAACTCGGAAGATGGAACCTAGAAGGCGGAACCTTGAGCGAAGGAGAGGAAACACGAGCGGAATGAACAGTGAAAGGGGTTTCTAGTTTTCATCGCACCGCGTTCGTCGGGCAAGCGACATTTATGAAATTAGAGCAATTCCATACAATGGGCGACACGTGTCCCTGAACGAATTTGCAAAACCACTCTCATTGCGCGCCATCGCGCGTTATCGTCCATGCATCTTCAACGAGCGATATCCGTCAGATCAGTGTTGGTTGTGCGATATGTTATTAGCCATCATATGAAAAGGGCGACATAATGCCAAGGTACGTTATCTGAAGTTGGGCCCGAAAATTCGTTTAAATGCCGTTGAATTCGAAGTTCAAGAAAGGGTCATATATGTTGCATGGTTCACTTTACAATATGCAGCGTTGTGATATGATTGGTATATATATATTATATGATACAGCACATATGAATGGTTGATGTAATGTGTGGGCTCAGATATGAAATACGTTGATATGGTGAGGCTATTAAAGTATTTGCATATGCATGAGGCCTAATCAATAGCAAGTATATGCAAAGACTTCTATGTAATGGCTTGGCCAGAATATTTGAATATTAATCTGAAATATTATACGTTGGGTTTTTTTATTATGGTTTAACCACAGTTTTGAAGATGCCGAGAGTTGATTAAACCAAAGGTTCTATAGTAAAAACTATTCAAAAGGCGTTTTCACTTTGAAGACTTTGGACTATGTGGGTCCTGATATATATGGCCCCGTATGAAATATTGTAAATATTGAAATGTGAATAAATTTATACGTATGGTTTTATAACCATGGAAAAATGAAGTTTCCGCATTAATTCAAGTTTGCCCAGATTTAAAATAAGTTGTTTTATTAAAAGACAGTTATATGTGCAGCAGTTACACAACTACAACGAAAGAGATAGACAGTTGCAGAAAAATGTACAGTGATCCAAAAATTCTGAAGGGGGTTGATTTGAATGTATATTATATGGAAAGAGAGCGTGTAAGCAGGTAGCCCGAGCACAGAGATTAATAATGAACAGACATTGCCTAGATTTATATTTATTTGAGGATAAACTTGGAAAAGCAGTTATATATGCAGCAGGTGCACAAAAGTACAGTGAACAGGTGAATAAGCACAGGGATGAAAATGTGGGCCTAACAGAGGTAAACAAAGAATGTAGGAACTGAAAAAGTTACAAGGAATTTTGCAGGCATGATGAACAGAAGTATGCAGATTAGTTACTTAACAGTAGCAGAAAAGACAAATCCAGTAAAGCCAAAATCCAGAAAATGAGTTGAGTGAAATTGAAATGTGTAATTGAAAATGTGAATGTAAATGTTGTAATTAATTTTTTATTGTTTGTGATGCATTGGCAAGTCTCCGGTAGGAAAACAAAACTCCCACTGTAGTATTGAAATTAATGCATATTGTTATATTTTTCTGAATGAGCGAGTAAAAGAAATGAGAAGAAAGAAAGAAAAAAATTAGGACTATTCACTTCAAACACCCTGAGGAATGTAAAAATTCATGTGATGAACTGTATATATAATATCAACTTGATATGCATAAATGAGAAAAAAGAGAGTGAGTGAAGAGAATGCAGAAATGAAGCAGTGAGGCAAAGAAGAAAGAGGAGCTGAGCAGAGAAGAAGGAGAATCTCATAGAGAATTTGAGAATATATAGAGATGATACAGGGAAGATATGAGAATAGATGAACAACAGAGTAGATGGAACAGAACAGAGTTGATATCCAAGGTAAGTCAGCAAGTGTTTTTCTTTTGAAAGAGTAAGGAAGTTGGAGCTTCCCTATCAAGTTGTAGCTTGATACATGTCAGTTGTAGCTGTCTGAGGTGGGAGCCTACTATAGGTTGGTTCCTGCATAAAATAGATGGGAGTTGGTGCTTCCACATCAAGTTGTAGCTTGATAAAATGACAGTTGTAGCTGACTGAGGTTGGAGCCTCCTGTAGGTTGGTGCCTGCATAAAATTGATGGGAGTTGGAGCTTCCTTGCGAGTTGTAGCTTGCAGAATTGAGGTAGGAGCCTCCTGTAGGTTGGTGCCTACAGAAAATCAGTGGTGAGAGGGAGTTGGAGCTTGCCTTTGCATCACAACAATAATAAGATGTGGTTTTCTCCCTTTATGGGTTTCCACTTATATCTGGTGTCTCTGTACATGATGTTTATGTGTTCATCTGGTTTATATCATCTGCTTAATAATTTCTGCTCTCATATTAATTCTAACGTTACATTATATTAATGCTTACTGCTCACATTCTAAGATTACTCACAAGTTAAGTTAAACATGAAATGAAAATTTGCTCAGTGTTAATTAACAAAGTTTGGTGTGATATGTTAAAGTGATTCACCCCCCCCCCCCCCCCTCTCTATTTAACTAAGGGTTCAACACAACATGATGGTGGGAGACTCACAAAGGAAACTTGGGCAATTGGGAAGAATGCAACAAGATGATGAGATTGTGATTTGAATGTCCAACTACCAGAATGGAAGAGAAATATTCTAGAAGAGGTGATTCATGCAGACATATGGCCAAATGGACTTAATTATGGGGCATAGAGCAGATACCAGAATGGGTGCACATGTTCATCCATACCTTGGGTAAGGTGCCTAGTGATTGGTACCAGGAAACAGAGTTGTGCCGAGGAAACAATGAATGGTTTGCACTGACCAAAAGTTTCATTTTAACCTTAAGATTTGAGAGTGGGTTTGATTTCTTTGGTAAAGCATTGCAAGTTATTCAATATATCATCTACGATATGACAAAACCAAAATTAGAGTGCGCCTCGCCAGCCTGGGATGCGCAGATGAGGGATATTTTCAATTGCATAAATCTGGCAATTGAAGAAAATGGAGAAAATACGAGGAATACTACAATCCCTGAATCAAAAGGACAACACCAAGTTGATGGTCCCTCCATTACGTCATTTTATGTCACGAAGCCTCTTAATATTCAACAAGTTAACATTGGTACAAAATAGCAGCCTAAGTTAGCGAATATTGGAGATTACTGGGATGATGGTACCGTAGGGAAGGCTATAGAGCTGCTGAATGAGTATCAGGACTTATTCCTACAAATTTATCTGATTTGAAAGGGATAATTGGAGAGCTTGGGTTCATGAAGATCACTTTGAAACCTATTGTGGGACCCGTGAAGAAGCGTTGGTATATATTGAACCCCAAATACAAACAAAAAGTTAAGGAAGAGTTAGAAAAAATGGTTGCTGCAGGAATTATATAACCATTGGAGGAGTCAAATTGGCTGAGTCCTATGCTGGTGTAGGATAAGAAGAATAAAGGAGAAATAAGGATTTCTGTGGACCTGCACAAAATAAATGATGCTTGCATTCATGATCTGTTCCCAACCCCATTTTCTGATGAGATCCTAGACAATGTAGGAGGACAAGAAGCTTATTCATTTACAAATGGGTTCTCATGATATCATCAGATCAGGATTGCGCCAGAGGATAGGAGTAAATCAACCTTTGAAATAGAATGGGGATCTTTTTAGTATACAGTTATGCCATTTGGATTGAATAATGCACATACAATCTTCTCGCACATAGTAGTAGTTTCATTCAAGGAATATATCCACAAGTTCTTAGAAGTCTACTTTGATGATTGGACTGTATTTGGGTCTTTGAATAAGTATGTGTTGACTCTATGCCTAATGATGGATACTTGTAGGAAGTATTAGATGTCACTTAATTTGAAGAAGTGCATATTTTGTGTTCCATTCAAGATATTGATGGGTCCTATTGTCTACCAGCAAGGACTATGGTGGATCTTTTGAAGATCACAATGATTGTTAATATGGAAGTTCCTACTAATGTCAAACTACTGTGCTCAATTTTGGGGCATAGAAGATATTATCAGAAGTTCATTCAAGGTTATGTGTTGATCATTGTGCCCATGGAGAAATTGTTAAATAAGGATGCATCATTCTATTGGGATGAAGAATGTCAAAAGAGTTTTTAATTGCTAAAGGAGAAGTGGTCACTGTGCCCATATTGGCCTTTCCATATTGGTTGAAGGTATTTCATTTGCATGTTGATGGTTCATGAATCGTGCTCAGAGTTATTTTAGTGCAACGAGGAGCTGGGGAGATTGATCACCCTATTGAGTTTGCAAGTAGGAAGGTGTCAAGCGCGGAGCATAATTATTCAACCACAGAGAGAGAAGGATTGGTGATGGTTTATGTGTTGTATAAATTCTTCCACTATCTGCTAGGAGGTCACTTCAATATGTGCACTAACCACTCTTCTTTTAAGTACCTGGTCAATAAGCTTTTGTTGGGGGGAAGATCTGCAGGTGGTTGTTGTTGTTCGAGGAACATGATTTTGAAGTTATTGTGAATCTTGGGAGACTAAATGTTGGTCTGGACCATATGTCACACATTGATAATGGAGAAGAGCTGACTATATTGGAAAACGACTTACCAGATGCATGGTTATTTTCTATAAAGGTGGTTAATTACCATTTCCCTGATATCATTCATTTCTTGAATACTGGATGTGTGCCCGAGGAGTATAAATTGAAATAGAAGAAAGAATTGGTTGCGTGTGTAGTTGAATTTACCTTAATTGATGGTCAGTTGTACAAGATGGGTGTAGATGAGGTCCTGCGAAGATATGTATTGGAATTTGAGAGACGATACATATTATTTGAACCTCATGGAGGGGTTGTGGGAGGTCACTATGCAAGGAAAGAAACTGCGCAGAAGATCCTACGAGCTATTTTATGGTGATCCACACTGCACAATGATGCATATGCACATTGTCGTGCATGCGATGTATGGAAAAGGATAGGAAAACCATCACGAAAAGATGAGATTCCCTTGCACCCATAGATAGTGTTGCAATATTTTGATAAATGGGCCATATATTTTGTTAGACCTATTAACCCTCCAGGGAAGAATGCAGGTTGTGTTACATAATCACTGCGATAGATTATGTAACAACATTAGCTGAAGCTAAGTGAGTGAAGGATATTAGTGTGGACACAACTATGCACAGCATTTTTGAGAACATATTGACTTGGTTTGGATGTCCTAAGATTCTGATGAGTGATCGAGGTACACACTTTCTGAATGACACTATTGAAGCCCCGAAAGAAGAATTATGGATTCATCATCAGAAGAGTAGTTCATATCGCCCATAGTTGAATGGTACAGTGGAATATTTCAATAGGATATTGGATACTGCGCTCATGAAGGTTTTCAACGCTAGCCGGAATGATTGGGATGTGCGCATACTTGTAGTTCTTTGGGCATATAGAACCACATGCAACAAGTTGATAGAAAAGCCATCGTTCAGGATGGTTTATGGGAAAGAAGTTGTGATGCCAATGGATTACATTTTTCTAAGTTTGCACATTATAGAATTCACCAACATGGGAGAGAAAAATATTATGCAAGAGCAGTTGTCTCAATTGGTCGCGCTCAAAGAGGATCGCTTTATTGTGAATTTCCATCAGCAAGTGCAGAAGACACGAAGAGAGGCTTGGAATGATAGGCATATTAGATAGAAGGTATTTAAGGAATAATATTTTGTCTTGTTGTATGACATCAAGCTTGCGGGCCACCTAGGGTGATTAGGAGTTCATAAATTTTGAACTCCTAATCACCCTAGGTGGCCCGCAAGCTTGATGTCATACAACAAGACAAAATATTCTTCCTTAAAAACCTTCTATCTAATATTCTTATCATTCCAAGCCTCTCTTTGTGTCTTCTACACTTGCTGATGGAAATTCACAATAAAGCGATCCTCTTTGAGCGCGACCAATTGAGACAACTGATCTTGCATAATATTTTTCTCTCTCATGTTGGTGAATCCTATAATGTGAAAACTTAGAACAATGTAATCCATTGGCATCACAACTTATTTCCCATACACCATCCTGAATGATGGCTTTGCTATCAACTTCTTGCATGTGGTTCTATATGCCCAAGGAACTACAGGTATGTGCACATCCCAATCATTCCAGTTAGCATTGCAAACCTTCGTGAGCCCAGTATCCAATATCCTATTGAAATATTCCACTGTACCATTCAACTATGGGCGATATGGAGTACTCTTCTGATGATGAATCTAGAATTCTTCTTTCGAGGCTTTAATAGTGTCATTCACAAAGTGTGTACCTCGATCACTCATCAAAATATTAGGACATCCAAACCGAGTCAATATGTTCTCAAAAATGTTGTGCGCAATTGTGTCCACACTAATATCCTTCACTCACTTAGCTTCAGCCCATGTTGTCACATAATCTATCGCAGTGATTATGTAACATAACCTGCATTCTTCCCTGGAGGGTTAATAGGTCTAACAAAATATATGGCCCATTTATCAAAATATTGCAACACTATCTATAGGTGCAAGGGAATCTCATCATTGCGTGATGGTTTTCCTATCCTTTTCCATACATCGCATGCATGAAAATGTGCACATGCATCATTGTGCAGTGTGGATCGCCATAAACTAGCTCATAGGATCTTCTGCGCAGTTTCTTTCCTTGCATAGTGACCTCCCACAACCCCTCCATGAGGTTCAAAAAATGTGTATCATCTCTCAAATTCCAATACATATCTTCGCAGGACCTCATATGCACCCATCTTGTACAACTGACCATCAATTAAGGTAAATTCAGTTACATGCGCAACCAACTCTTCCTTCTGTTTCAATTTATACTCCTCGGGCACACATCCATTATTCAAGAAATGAATGATATCAGGGAAATGGTAATCAACCACCTTTATAGCAAATAACCATGCATCTGGTAAGCCGTTTTCTAGTATAGTCAGATCTTCTCCATTATCAATGTGCGACATATGGTCCAGACCAACATTTAGTCTCCCAGGATTCAGAATAACTTCAAAATGATGTTCCTCAAACAAAAACAACCACCTGCAGATCCTCCCCCCAAAAAAAGCTTATTGACCACGTACTTCAAAGAAGAGTGGTTAGTGCACATTTTGAAGTGACCTCCTAGTAGATAGTGGCAGAATTTATACATCACATAAACCATCGCCAATCCTTCTCTCTCCGTGGTTGAATAATTATGCTCCATGCTTGACACCTTCCTACTTGCAAATTAAATAGGGTGATCAATCTCCCTAGCTCCTAGCTGCGCTAAAGTAACTCTGAGCACGATTCATGAAGCATCAACATGGACATGAAATACCTTCAACCAATATGGAAAGTCCAATATGGGTGTAGTGGCCACTTCTCCTTTAGCAATTCAAAAATCTTTTGACATTCTTCATCCCAATAGAATGATGCATCCTTATTTAAAAATTTCTCCATGGGCGCAATGATCAATGCATAACGTTGAATGAACTTCCGATAATATCCATTATGCCCCAAAATTGAGCACAGTTGTTTCACATTAGCAGGAACTTCCATATTAAAAATCATTGCGATATTCATGAGATCCACCATAGTCCTTGCTGGTAGACAATATGACCCATCAATATCTCGAATGGAACACAAAATATGCACTTCTTCAAATTAAGTGACATCTAATACTTCCTACAAGTATCCATCATTAGAAACAGAATCAACACATACTTATTCAATGACCCAAATACAATCCAATCATCAAAGTAGACTTCTAAGAACTTGTGGATATATTCCTTGAATGAAACTACTACTATGTGCGAGAAGATAGTATGTGCATTCTTCAATCCAAATGGCATAACTGTATACTAAAAATATCCCCATTCTATTTCAAAGGTTGATTTACTCCTATCCTCTAGTACAATCCTGATCTGATGATATCCTGAGAACCCATCTATAAGTGAATAAGCTTCTTGTCCTCCTACATTGTCTAGGATCTCATCAGAAAATGGGGTTGGGAACAGATCATGAATGCAAGCATCATTTATTTTGTGCAGCTCCATAGAAATCCTTATTTCTCCTTTAGTCTTCTTATCCTACACCAGCATAGGACTCACCCAATTTGACTCCTCCACTGGTTCTATAATTCCTGCAGCAACCATTTTTTCTAACTCTTCCTTAACTTTTTGTTTGTATTTGGGGTTCAATATATACCAACGCTTGTAGGCCACCTAGGATTAAAACTAGGATGATTGCATAGATCTCATATTCCTGATTGCGACACCATAAACGATTTGAAAAATTGATGTTGTATGAGGAAGATATTGTGTTCTCATAAAATATGGAAAAAATGGGAGTTATGGAGATGTTATTCTTTCAATAGATAACAAGTATGATAGTGAAGGATGAATGGTGGTGGTTAGATCGTGGAAGTGCAATGGGAGATCAATAAGAGATATCTCATCACAGTTGTGAAACATCACACATCGCATAGAACAAAGTTTACCATTAAAGAGTTTTGCAAGTTAAATTATATAACTCACGATGCGACGAGGAGGACCATGTGTCGGAGAAGGTCCGAGTGCTATCGCACTTCGCAAGCGATATGGTTTACTCTTTAATGGTAAATGTGTGGGAGGCCTATATGCAACAAGTGGAACTTTCAAAATATGTGATGCGACATTGCCATCACAACTTCGCATCGACGGATATATTGTTAAACCGTTAAAGTTATTTGTTTAACCATGCGATATACGAAATTGTATGTTTCCCGATCTTCGATGTCGCATAATCTGCGACCTATGATATATCTTATATTTTGATTGCAAATTTGTTTTTAAACACTAAAGTCCTGTTAAAGGGATCCTTGGTGAGCCTAACTGACGTCAACAAACAAGATTCCATGTTAAACTGCAGTCAGGAGCAGAGGTTCCGCTAACGGTCAAAGCTACTTAACAGTTGGGGGTGCGCATGTGGCTACCACCCTAACCACAACATTTAATGCACAAATTTATTGGCGAAGCAGATAGAGGCATGCCAAATTTGGCGGTTAGCCCTAATTTAACTCTAGTTAACTGGAGTTCTCCACATTTAGTCGAGTTTTCCGAGGAGATATTGGGAAAAAGCGTAGGAGGCTCAATTTTCGACCATTCTGAGTGAATGAAAGGTCATTTTTGACTAATTGGAGAATTCTAAAGCCATTAGTGTAGATAAAACAACCGTTATAGTATTGTAACTACATGTAATAGAAAATTTTTGATCATAAAGAAATATGGACAAGCCATTAGGAGCTGGACTAGCAGATGTAGCCCAGGAGGGGCGAACTGCTTCATCATGTCTACTGTGTAAATTTCACGTGGTGACTTATTTCTATGTTTTCCACTGCTGATCAATGTTATTTATGATTATTTTATGCTTCTAATTCACTAAATTTCAGTTATAATTCATGGAAAAACTCCTTAATCCTTATTCAAACTAGTGAACCAATTAACCACATGTTTTTAAAACTAAAATACCCTTAGCACAAAAAAACTAATACAGTAATTTCAGATTAGATGATATCAGAGCTAGAGTTTTTTTTTGTCTGGTGTTGTTTATTGCAAAGAATTTTTTAAATGTTTGCAAGTTTTATATGCTTACAAGGCTCAAGCTCAAAAGGGGATAAGGAAAACTGGTGGAAGCAAGTGGGTCTCAAAATGAGCCAAAGCAAAGGAGAGAAATATTACCACAATTTCCACCACCTATTTCACCTCCTAAAGAGGCAGAAGCTCCATTAAGCATGTCTCACATGGAAGGATAAATTCATGAATAAGTTGACCCTAAGGAAGAAGAAAGAGTGTTTAGGAAATCATTTCTTGACATGATTGAGATGGTTAGAATTATTTATCAAGAAAGGAATGAGAGACTTGAAGGAGAAGGATCTAAAATCCAAAAGGAAGGAAAAGGATCTTCAGGAGGTCAACATGATGAAGACAAGTCAAAGAAGGGAAATGGAGGAAATGGAGGCAATGGAGGGCCACCATCTTAACCCTCATCCTCCTCCTCCTCATCATCATCATCTTCTACTTCTTCTTCAGTACATCCGCCACACAAGTCCAAGAACACTGGTAAATCTCCTTTATTAAAAATTGACATTAAGTTTGAATTACCAATATTTAATGATGAAGTAAATGCAAACAAGCTAGATAATTGGATTAGACAATTGGAGGTCTATTTAAGAATACGGAACCTTCAATATGATGATACAAAAATTCAATTAGCCTCTTTGAGAATGGAAGATGCACACTTGTTTGGTGGGAAGCCAAGAAACAAGAGGAAATCAAGAAACATGGTAATATTATTATATCATTGTCAAATTTTATTGCTGCTATTAAATGACAGTTTTATCCATTAGCTCATATGCAAATAGCCATCATGAACTAGCAAAAATTTAGGCAATTAAAGGGAAAAAATGTGCAAGAATACACCCAGGAATTTAGGAGAAGATTTCTTTAATTAGGGGTGTATTGAAAGAGCCAATACACTTTGCTAAAGTACATAGGAGGCTTACACAACTACCTAAAACATACTATTCTCATGTTTAACCCCACTAGTCTAGATGAAGTTTGTGTTCATGCCACACATCTAGAAGCTAGAGGGAAGAAAATTCCTGAAGAGCATAGGAAGAAACCTTTTAAGGGTAAAGCCAAAGAGAAAACACCAAAAGGTAAAAAAGAAGAAGAATGCATCTGTTAATAAAGAGGGAGAAAAAGCGACTTTTATAAATTGTTCAAAATAAGGCCATGATGAAACTCATTGTTGGAAATTACATCCTGAATTGAGGCCAAAGAAACCTAATAACAAAGGGAAACATGAAACTATTTCTACAACTCAACATGACTTAGTGTCTGATTTAGGTGATGAGACTAAAATTACAGCCATGGTATTAAAGAACGTGAAGGGAAAATAAATTGAAACTAAACCCAGTACCGGTACATCAAACTGTCACATAAACACTCCAAATGAAGAAGAAAAAATATAGTTGTTTCATGTGAGGGTCATATCTAAGCACACCAAGCTAAACACATTGTTTGACAGTGGGTCACAAGAAAACTTAATCTCTGAATATTTGGTCAAAATTCTTAACCTTAAGAGAATACCACATCCAAAAACATATCCATTGGATTGAATTTGTAAGGATGAAAATCTACAGGTTACAAGGAAATGTATATTGAGGTTTGCAATCACTGCAAGCTTTGTTGACACAGTTGAATTAGATGTGGTTCCGCTTGACATAATTGGTATTGTATTAGGGAGTCCTTACTTGTATGATAGGAAATTGATATTATATCGCCATGAGAAGAAGTATCATTTATTCAAATATGAAAAGGAGTTCATTGTTAGAGCACATCGCAAGAAGACAAATATTTCTTTGGTAAATGTTGGACAAGTAAAGAGGCTCGTAAATTCAAGTAAGAATTTTTTTCTTCTTATGATTAAGCCCAAAGCTGATATTAATCATGAATATTTTGAGGGATGTGATCCTAAGTTGAAATTAGAATTATATGATGTGGTTAATGGGCATCATGAGATGTTTCAGGAGCCAACAGGATTGCCTCCAAAAAGGGAAATTCAACATGAGATTCAATTGCAGCAAGATTGTCCTCTTCCAAACATTGGTATGTACCACATGCCAATAATGGAGAATTATGAAATAAAGAAGAAAATCAAAGAGATTTTGGATAAAGGTATCATAAGTCCAAGCACCTCTCCATGCGGTTCACCCATAGTCTTGATACCAAATAAATGTGGGACTTGGTGCATGTGTGTATATTTTCGAGCTTTGAACAAAATTATAGTAAAAAAATGTTACCCACTCCCAAGAATAGATGATTTTCTTGATCAGCTGAAAGAAGAAATTTTTTTCACTAAGTTATATATACAAAGTGGATATCATCAAGTAAGAATTGGAGAAAGAGATATATGGAAAACTCTATTCAGAAACAAACAAGGACTCTTCAAGTGGCTAGTTATGCCTTTTGGTTTATGTAATGCACTGGAAAATTTTATGTGGGATATGGATAATGTTTTGTGACCATTCCTTGATGAATTTTTTATTGTCTACTTATATGACATTTTCATTTTCAGAAAAACAAGAGAAGATCATGTTTTGCATGTAAATAGAGTACTTGATTATTTGAAGAAAGAGAAATTGTTTCTTAAGATGTCAAAATGTGAGTTTGGAAAGACTTATTTGGTCTATTTGGGACATATTGTAGGAGGAGGAGAATTTAGGATTGATCCTTCTAAAGTGGAGGCCATTGTGAATTGGCCCACACCCAAAATAGTTACCAAGGTAAGAATTTTCTTAGTTGCAACTCAATATTGGAGGAAATTTATTGCTAACTTTTCTTCCATCGCAGCTCCTATGCATGCAGTGACAACTGTGAAGAAAGTCTTCCAATGGGGAGTAAAGCAATATTAAGCTTTCAAAGCTTTAAAATACATGATCAGTTCAACTCCATTCTTTGCACTACCAAATTTGAGACAACCATTCTCGATTCAAACTGATGCTAGTGACTATGCCATGGGTGCAGTTCTTTTGCAACATGGTAAGCCTATCGCCCTCCATTCAGAAAATTTTAATGGTGTTGTGACTAATTATCCTACATATGAGAAATAACTATATGCTTTGGTACAAAGTGTCAAGAAGTGGAAAAACTACCTGATGGGTAAAGAGACTATTGTACACACCGATCACCAACCATTACAGTACTTGCAGTCACAAAAAGAATCGCAGCAATCAAGACATTTCAGGGGGATGTGATTTCTTGAACAATTTCACTTGGTTATAAGGTACAAAAAATGTATATTCAATACAATTGCATATATTCTTTCGATACCAATCATTAGTTATTCTACTTTACTCAAAAATGATTATGTTGTACATGAGAGTTACATAGAACAATATGCACATGACATTGATTTCTAAGATGTGTATGCTAGTTTGAGTGAAGGGAATCAAGTTGAAGAAAGATATTATCACATGCATAACAATTTTCTATTTCATTTGGGAAATCTATGTATTCCAAAAGGAGAGAGGCTAAGTGTCATGAGAGAAGCTCATTCTTCTGTTATTGCTGGACACTTTTGGGTAAGCAAAACAATGACGCATCTACAGAGGTATTGTTATTGGCCTCACATGATAGATCGTGTGTCACATTTTATAAGAGGTTGTTCTATGTGTGCAACAAGTAAGCCTAGTAATAAGAAGTTTGGATTGTACACTCCACTACCATCACCATAAAGGCCATGGGAGAGCATCTCCATGGACTTTTTTGGAGGTCTACCTATGACAAGAAAGCAACATGATTATCTTTTTGTAGTTGTGGATAGATTCGGAAAAATGTGTATACTTATGCCATGTAAGAAGACCATTACTACTGAACATGTTGCTGAACTTTATATTCAAAATGTTTGGGTTCATTTTGGATTTCCCACTTCTATTGTTAGTGACAGGGATTCCCGGTTCATTGGGAATTTTTGGTCAAATCTATGGAGAATGATGGACACAAAATTGAAAAAGAGTACCACTTTTCATCCACAAACAGATGGAAAAACTGAAGTGGTGAACAAAATAGTTGTGAATCTATTGAGAGGATATTGTAACAAAAATCCTAAGTTTTGCGATGAAAAACTGCATTACATTCAACACGCTTACAACCTGGCAAAGCCCTGTTCAACAAAACCTCACATTTTGAAGCATGCTTTGGGTATTTTCCAAAATCGCCATTAGACTTCATCTTTGGGAAGGATGTTGCAATGGATGGCCATAGTGATATTGATAAGGCTCAAAAATTCATTGAGCAAATTCAGATGGTACATCAACAAGTTCAAGAACTACTTGAGAAAATTCAAAGAAAATACAAAGAGAGGCATGTAAAACACTAGGTTGATCACAAGTCTCAAGAGGGAGATGAGGTATCGTTGCACATTAGCGAAGAAAGGATACAAGGGTAAGGCAAAAAACTCAAACTCATTTAGTATGGTCCTTTGAAGATCATAAAAAGTGTTGGTAATAATGAATTCCAACTTGATTTGCATTCTTACATGCAAATGTATTCAGTTGTTAATGTTGAAAACCTATGCCTGCATGAGCCTCCTTTGATCGATGATCAAGGAAGTGATGTTCAGCTACCTTCTATTAAAGAGTTATCGCCAAAATTTCTGGATGAGCTCAAAGAAGATATAATTATTGACAGGAGGACAAGAGCATCAAAGAGGGGAAGTGTTGAATACCTTCGAGTTGGGTTCAAAGGCACTAAACCAAGAAAGGATAAATAGATGGAGATTGAAAAGGTGAGGGAGTTGTACCCTCATCTACTGAATAGGTAAGCAAGTCTTTTGGGGTCCAAAATCTTCCCAATGGGGAAGAATGATCAGAAGTTCATAAATTTTGCTCAAAATTCAAAGTTACAGGATTGGATTGAAATCAATATGGTTGCGTAGATATCATCTTCATGATTCCGATGCTACAAACGGTTCAAAAAACTAATGTTGTATGAGGAAGATATTTCATTCTGATCAAATATGGCAGAAACGAGAATTATGGAGATGTGATTATTTCAATAGATAACATGTATCAAAGTGAAGGATGAATGGTGATGATTAGATCAAAGAAGCCTTAGCGGGAGAGCAATGGGAGAGATCTCATCGTATTTGAGAAACATCACACGTCACACAGAACAAAGTTTACTGTTAAAGAGTTTCGCAAGTTAAATTATATAACTCACGATGCGACGAGGAGAACCACGTGTCGGCGGAGGTCCGAGCACTATCTCACTTCACAAGAAATATAGTTTAGTTATTAATGGTAAATGTGTGGGAGGCTGATGTGCAATAAGTCGAACTTTCGAAATATGCGATGCGACATTTCCATCGCAACTTCGCATCAGTGGATATATTGTTAAACCATCAAAGTTATTTGTTAAACCATGCGATCTGCGAAATTGTATGTTTCCTGATATGCAATGTCACATACTCTCCAATCTATGCTATATATTATATTGCGATTTCGAATTTGTTTTTAAACTATGAAGTCCCATTAAAGGGATGCTTGGTGAGACTAACAGACGCTAACAAACCACAGTCCAGATTAAACTGCAGTCAGGAGCGGAGGTTCCGCTAATAGTCAAAGCTACTTAATGGTTGGGGGTGCGCATGTGGCCACTACCCTAACCATAGCGTTTAATGTGCAGATTTATTGGTGGAGTGGATAGGGTTGCACCAAATTTGGCGGTCAACCCTAATTTAACTCTAGTTAATTGGAGTTCTCCACATTTAGTGGAGTTTTCCTAGGAGATATTGGGAAAAAGTGTAGGAGGCTTGATTTTTGACCATTATGAGTGAATGAAGACTCATTTTTGACTAATTTGAGCATTCTGAAGCCATTGGTGTAGAGGAAACATCCATTAGAGCATTTTAACTACATGTAATAGAAATTTTTTGAGTATAATTAAATATGGACAAGCCATTGGGAGTTGGACCAGTAGATGTAGCCCAGGAGGGGTGAACTGCTTCATCATGCCTGTTGTGTAAATTTCATGTGGTGACTTATTTATCTATTTTAGACTGCTGATCAGTGTTATTTATGCTTATTTTATGCTTCTAATTCACTAAATTTCATCTATAATTCATGGAAAAACTCCTTAATCCTTATGCAAATTAATGAACCAATTATGCACATGTTTTTAAAACTGAAATACCCTTAACACAGAAAAAGTAATACAGTCATTTCAGATCACAGGGAAGTTCAATATGCATTGTCTAGGACCATATATTTTTAAAGATATTACCGACGAAGGTGTGGTGCGCCTAGCCATGCTGAGCGGACAAAATCATCCTAGGTATGTTAACGGAAGACGATTGAAGCCTTACAGGGATGACCTTCTCCCTGTGCGCACCAAATGACTATATGGCTAGAGAATCTAATCTGCACAGAAGGGATGGTGGATGTGCAAACAGGTGAAACACACACATGGTAGTTGTGTTTGGAGATTGACTAGGTGCCATAATATAGCCATTGGAACAATAAATCTACACAATACAATACTCTTACCATTTGGAGGAGCAACTAAGTTGCATTTAATGAGGATATTATGCCAGATTTGGAGTCGTTTTATCATTTATGGAGGTACATTAATGAACAAGAGACCATTTAATATATGCCTAAGCTATAAATATTACCAACGGAGTAGAATTATTTCCCTTTTCCTTCTGTGTGATTTTTTTGAATTGAGCTCTCTAATTTCTAAAGCCTGTATGAATTCTATGTCTAGTATCGATCCACTTTTTGAGGAGGAGCTGCATCGTAGAGGTTTAGACCACTTAATACCACCCAGTATGACATCCACTAGACTAGGAGAGGAACCCACTGCATAGGCCGCTGAGACCCCTGTGCGAGCTCAAACCAAGAAGGGATAGACCTCAGGGTCCCAGAAGTCACCTAGAGAAAAAACCGTAAGCCTCGCTCCACTTTTCTTGAGCACCAAAAGAAGTCGATGGTTGAGTTGAGAGAAACAGTAATGGAGGAATATGGTGTGGTATATGTTGCCAATCCTATCATGCGATTTCCTGCCTATGTTGCACTGCTAAATGCTTCGGTAAAGATCCAAAAGGACCTCGACAAAGTGCATTCCTATCTCAATATGCCATTACTATCAGAGAACATACGAGTTGAAGGTGACATGTTTGCTAAAATCCCACTACTAAAAATAGAATATTTGGATCTCGCTGATCAAGAAATATTTCCAGAGCTCGCACCTGAAATGTACTGAGATCACATTTAGTATGATGATGGCATGGTTAAGGTTGAACCATTGCCTTGGGCTCTGGGTTTGCACAAGTCAGGATTTCTCAACCTGTTGCAGATCCCACACTTCGGGCGCATCCCGATCCATGATATTTTCATGTGGCTTGCTCGTATTAATCCATGAAGATTCCTTTTGGCTAGAGGAGCACATACTAATTGATGTCACACTGATCCGTCAGATCACTAGTTTGCATGACTAGGGCATGGACCCTGTGGCAACATTTAGTGGGAAGGGTCAAGAGAAGAATGTCGCCGATAAAGTAAAGAAATATTACAAAGTGTCACACCACACTTGAGAGTTTGTGGTATGTTTTGTGGATCATTTTCATTTTCCGTTATTTTATTTTCAAAAATACAAAAAAAACATATATTTAAAAAAATATGACAAAATGTAAATCCTTCATATGTTTGAAAATCATTTCATTTTCACATACTGATCAACTAATATATATTTTTTAAGAACATGTGAAGGTGGGACCTAGTGTTCCAATTAAAACTTGTGCCAATTTTCGAGCGGGATTAAAAAAAGTTTCATTTGACATAAATCAGTGGTAACCTGCAGGCTCATATAGCTAGCATGTTAGCAAAAGAGGTGCCTCTGCAGTTGACTCCATTGACCATTAGCCGATCAAGATCAAAAATTCTCATCCACTGTGGGGCAGGACCCCGACGGATGCTCCATACCCCCAAGAACCCCCACAGTGACATATGCATCCAATTGGTGGCAGCTCCTCTTTCATGTCATAAGTACTGTTACTTGTCCATTTAAGCAGTAATTCAGCATTGATGTTTGAACTCTGTGCCATCTATTTAAAGGTTAAAGTTTTCATTTCTCCTATCAGTTTCTCATTCTCACTCATCCATTAATTCATCCTAATCACTCTATTTTCTTATTTCCACATGTCATTGTCTACCACCCTGCATTATTCCATGGCTAAGAAATCTTCTTTATCTGAATCTTCTAACCATATCCCTCTCATGGATACTGAGAAAGATATTAGGGATATTCTCTGCACCATTTAGCATTTTCCCTTCTACCAGTAAGTTCTCTTGAATGAGAAAAGTTGCCCCATCTATTTAGTCATGGCCAATTCTAGTGTTATGTCTGCATGCATCCCCAAAACATATCTTTTTCCCAAATTTTTCTATTGGTTAGTGTCTACACTGTATCCCTCTAAATGTTTTGTGATGAATTTCTTAGGGGAAAATGTCCTACATGTTACAACCCAGTTAATTAGTCAAGCCATGTGTTATCCTGAGTCTGAGTCTTATGTCCAGTTCATGGATGAATCATTTGTAGCATTATATGATAATCTTGCAGGACAAGAATTTACCCAGGTCATCTTCTTTTTGAAGTCGGATATGAAGCAATTTTTTAGCAGATGATAAAGAATTCCCATTAGATATTTTTGATACAGAAGTCAGGCGAGTGCTACAATCTTTGTCAAAGATACTTGCAAAATAATATGTTGCTCAAATTTGTAGGTCATTGTTGGGATTATTTTCCATGATGATGAAGCCTAAAGTGGTGTTTGATATTCCCTCTTACTAGCAAGAGGTCGTTAACACTCAGCTCATGAGATTGTCCCTTACTAGGTCGTTGAGGTTCCCTTCACTTATCACTTATCTATTTTTGTATCAAAATGTAGAAGAATTTTTACATTTGGGGCTAAACATAATGGATGCAAATAAGAAAAGACATTCAGTAGTTTTATGGACTGATACAATAATAAATGAACCAAATGAGGGAGGGGTGTTTGATTTCTACTTATTTTATGCCAATTTCTTATAAGGTTTTGAATGGGGTTTCTCCTCCATGTTTTTTTCCAAAAACTCAGGATTTTCTTCAGTTCAGAAATAATTGTAAATTTGGGGATTGGTTTGTATATGAAGATCATTCAGAAATTAGATTATATGGAACTAGGATAGAACCTTATAGATCACCAATTTTTTTCCCCATGAGGTTTTTTGCATTGAAATTTATTAGACAAAGTCTAAATGTAGATCAAGTTCATTTTGTTGCAATGAAGAAGGGTCATCTGTTCAAGTTGCCTATGTATGTGGGACCATTAATAGTAAATATGAGGCAAGAATTTAATTAAGTTAATAGGATGTTAGAAGGTATGCACTTGCTGCTAGGTGAGAAATGGGCCTATGATCCTCACAAGGTAATATCTAATAGAAGGGTTGAAAATGGATATTCTACTTTCATTCATGACACTAAGCCTGAAATAGAAAAGTTGGCTAATAAAAATTTTGCAAACTCTGTTAGTTCTAACATACAAACTCCCATCCTTTCTGAAAAATTGAGAAAAAGAGGTAAAGGGACAGTTTTTAATTCTGAAGATGAGGAATAGAGAATTGAGAAGAGGGCTAGACTAACTGAAGAAATACAAAGCACTCATCCTTGTTTCCTCTGTCAATTAGAAGATGATCAGAATGTAATAGCTTCACCTACAAGACATGGAGATGTTCAAGATCAATTCCCTTTGATCAGGAAAGTTTTTTCTCAAATTACATAGAGGAATTAAAAGATGATATGGAAGCACAAGCTAAATATCAGATTACTCCTGACCAAACTAGATTATTGACTACCATGGACTTAGAAAAGGACCAGTTTAAGATTTATTTTTCTCACACATCTAAAATGACAGTAGGGTCATCAAGTAGTTTTAAAACAATTAATTTGACTGTTGATGTGAAGAAAGTTCCTTTACTTGATAAACTTAATTTACATATGAAAACAGGGAAAATAATTGTTAATGATTTAACCAAGTCCAGTGCAGCTGCTCAAAAGGAAGAACAAATGCTAGGAAAAGTGATCAAGTAGTTAAAATTGGAAAAGGCTAATTACAAGGCTCTGTCAACTCATAATGAAGAGCTGAAGAAGATAATTGTAAAGATTGGAGTGAATCCTAATGATTAGTATGTTGTACAAAATTTGTTACAAAGTGTTGAGTAAGAGATAAATGTGCTGAAGAAGAAGTTAAAGTTACCTATTGAAGAACACTCAATGGAAGTAGAGGTAGCAGAGGTTGAGAATGAGAATGAAATTTTTTTACAATAGTTGTCATAGAAATAGGAGGAGGTTTCTAAGTTAAAGGGGTCCATACTTAACTTACAAACTCAATTTGGTTCTCATTCTTGCACTATAATCATGCCATATGGAACTGATGATCCAACAGCAAGATTATCCCAGTTGAGTACATAAAATGATCTCAAGAAGGCTCATAAAGAGTTGGAGACAACGACAAAGATAATGTAGGCAAAAGAAGGAGAAGTCAATAAGTACAAATCAAATTGCCAGACAGCCAATAATGAAATCAAGATTCTAAAATAAAAATCGAAAGGAAACATAACTCTGATTCAATTAAAAGACATTGTATGGAATGAAATCATTGAAGCCATGAAAACATATTGGGAGTCCTTGAAAATAGTGTTAGAGGAAAATAACATTATCAGAGATTTAGAGGAACTAGTTATGGCAGATAAATAGAAGACTCTTAAGATATTCTTATGGGCAAAGAAATTCATTTATTTCATCAATTATAAGACAGATAAGGAGTTTTAGGAAAATGAAATTAAAGATAGGACATTTTGTGTTCCATAGATTAATAAGTTGATAGTAAAAAATGCTTGTAGGAAGTCAGCAGAGAAGAAGATGGCCGAAATTAAACAAGTTGCAAACAGATTTGATAACATATTTGAGAAAAGAGCCAGAGCAGGATTTCCTTTGTGTTGGATCTCAAAGGAAGTCTTATATCATGGGATTCCTATGAGCCACTGTTAGTTCTAGCGAAGAGTAAGATTGATAATACTGATGAGAAGACCGCAATCCTAAGAGGAGCTATGACTGTTAATTTCTTGTAGAGTAATTTTCAATTAATTTGGATGGTAAAGACTTTGTTCATAGAGATACCTAATTTCAGTAGGATCACTACCTTCAGGCTATAATATCATAAGTTGATCAATTCTCCCAAAACTAGCATCGAGATATGGAATAAGTGAATAACATGGATGACTGATTCACTGGGTGACACCTTAGCATCTCAAAAGGAAAAGTTAGCAAATCCAGAGAATACAGTGGCAACCAATCAAATTCAAATTCAGAAAATAGATTGAGGCTTCAGTTTAATTATCTTTTTTTTTTTTTAAAGATCCATGTTGTGATGAAGTTTTTAATTGCCATGTAATAGGTATTTTATGCAGTTATAGGTAGTTCGAGTAGTTACACATATTTCTAGAAGTTACCACTGCTTTGTATTATATTTAAAGAAATGAAAAAGAAGGAAGTGGGTTCCGAGTTTTGGACCTCTGGATGACTGTAAATTTTGTATTGAATTCTATGAGAAATTCATGAAAGAAGATCAAGTTTCTTGCACCTATTGATGTTGATATGTCTTTCTAGTTTCTCTCTTTGTTTATTCCTCTTTGAATGTAGTGAAGTAATGTAGTTGTGGGTCACATTTTACATCTGTAAGTAAGAGTTAAAAAATCCTTAATATGCGCTCCTTCACCTCAAATATTTTATTCACATAAAATTCCTCTGAAATTTGAAGTGATAGATTTTGTTTCTCAGCATACAATTTTGAGTTTCCCTTACATTTCTTCATTTCATTTCATTCAATATCAATAGTTAATGGCATTATGAAGGCTTTCATTATATCATATTATTGAGGGTATTAAGTAATTAAATTCCAAAGGTGTTAAATAGAGACCATATGATATTATAATTTTGTGATACACATTTATAAAATGTCTTGAGCACTGATTCCTTACCACACCCAACGGATTTTTTCTTGATATACAACAGTAAGTGAAATCAGTGAGTTGACCATCCAATTTGGAACAATAGTGCTTGCCTAGAAAATGATGAGTAACTGCAGGCCAAAGGAAGTCCCAGCACATGTTATTGGACTTGTTGTGCAATGTGAGAAGGGTGTCCAGTATAATTGGGCACAATATTTGTGCACGAATTTTTTGGAAAATGCCCGCAAGGTGCAGGAGGAAGGAAAAAATTTCTACTACACCTGGACGATCCTCCTCATCACACTCATTGGATGGAAGGCCCCTGAAGAAACAAACTTTTTTGTGATCAAGAGAGAGATGTGTGAAGCCACATGCTACGCAACTCTGTGGAATTTTAAGATCGCAGCAAGAGTCACTGAAAATAAAATATTTTGGGTCATTTTTGACTTTGTGTTGTGCCAAGCGATCCAATGAATGCCAAGGTTTTCCCTAACCTTGTATGAGCAATACAAGCTAATTGCAAACTTCAAGGCTCCATTCCACAATGTTCAAATTTACTCGAAAGGCATGGTGAAATATGTATGGTATGATTTTCCATGCTTGGTCACAAAATATGAACTAGTGCACATCACGGAAAAGTGGTCGCTAGCTTGGATGGAGTCACGCACCACTGGCGGTGCATCCTCGTCCATTTCGAAGACTTCCAGAAATCCCTGAACCACAATAGGAACACAGAATAAGGTAAAAGACACTGAAGCAGAACCCACGCCAACCACAACCAAAAAAAATATTGACTTAGAAAAGGAAACAGAGCTTGCAAAGAACTGTCATGGTGCTGAGGAGACCGATGCTTAGGCAACGAGAGGTTCACAAAAAAATAGAAAAGGGTCCAACTTAGTCGAAGAAGAGGACCTCACTGTGACAGGGGATGATTTTAATGAAATCACAAATACAGTAACTTTCGGAACAAAGGATATGTCGATCAATATGCAGGCGCAGTACAAAGTTGTGCTCGAAGGTGTGCAGACAGGGATTCAAGAAATCAAGGTACAAGCAAGCCTAATCCAAGCGATCATTGCCCAAGAGAGCCAAATTCAAGTGAGTGTGCCTGCTACCAGTGCGCAGCCAATCACCATAGTGCTGCCATTGACTGGGGATATCCACCTCATCGAGATCCTCACGCCTGCCATCGAATTAGAGTTGCTGACTCTGTGCACGTAACTCAGAGCCTATGGATAAATCAATGTTGGTCTAGTTGTGTTGTCTGCAGGGAAGCTCCACATGATCCATAACATGATTTTGGATCAGTTCCAGTTTAGATAAGCCCGAGCCTATTGCGCTACCACTGAATCGCAACAGCAAGCAGCATTACTTCAACAAAAATAGCTTACAATGGAGGAGGTGTGTCATCTAGTTGATGCCTGGCTTGCCACACTAGAAGAAAAAATTGAATAAGTCTATAGTAACATGGCAGAGGTCCCCGCCTCAGCTGCTCCTAAAAAGAAGCTATAAGGCTTGGTTGTTCAGCTAAAAGCTTAATGCACCGAAGTAAAAATTATCCAGGCTACATTTGAACAACATATTGTAGACCAACAGATGAAGCTATAGCTGGAAACTTCTCCGGAAGTGAGCGCACAGTGTGCCAAAGAAGTCAAGGTAGGGACAGATAACATATCAACTGCAGTAACAGAGTGCAGCCAATTTTTAGATGAAGCCATGGATGTCTAGACTTTGCTTTACAGTTGCCCAATGGTTCAACAATTGCGCAACGAATTGTGCATGAAGCAACAAAGTTTGTAGACATCTAGATGGCAATGCGTATATTGGTGATAGCACAACGGATTTTTTTCCTTCATGAGGGAAAATCTATTCAAACAAAGATAGAAGATCTGCATAGCTGCGAGAAACTTTTGTAAGCCGAGATGTAGCCGTGGGCTGAAGAAGCCCTACAGTTGTCTCAGACTTTGGATGGTGCCTTAAAGAGCCTTAAATGAATACAACACAACATCAATCTAGTAATTGAAGTGCCGACAAATGAAAAATTAGTGAACGAAAAACATGGAGCTGTTGCGCAGAGTGTCGAAGTGGTCATGCCACTGAATAGATATGTTGAAGCACTCAAAGAAAATATGAAGGATCCCACCCCACAATGACTCGGGATGAGTCATGAGTTTGTGTTGGGGGCCTGCTGGAGCATGGTCCCCTAGGGTCAATTTTGATCAAGTTTTGTATATGTTTTGTTGTGCACACTGTGCGAAAGAGTCAAAGGGGATTTGGGGTGGGTCAAAGTACCTATTCAATGTAAATTGTTTTTAAGTGAAAACCATGAGTCTCAAACCATGGTTTTATACCATGGTATCTACGCGCTAAGTTAGTGTAAATATGTAAAGGTCGAGTCATGAAGAGGTATCTTTTGTCTATTATCTTTTTATGGTTATTTCTTAATGATTTCGGTCTACGTCCAGATTTTTGGGTAGAAAGGCTCCTGATGGCTATGTGTGCAGAGACCTAATTTGTGGCAGTGTGTGGAATTCGCCGGTTGTGTGCATGGAAATATAGGTCATATGGAAATTTAGAATGTACTAGAACTGTTGGACCTCTTAATATAGAAGACTATTTTGGAGAAATTTGGATTGTTATGTGAATGCTTTGTAGTTATTTGTTACTTGATTTCAGATCAAAATCTGTTATGTGAGTGTATATTTACTTCTGTTTATGATTAAATGCTTCTTCTTGAATGAATAAAGTGTATTATGCATGAATATGAGTTGATGAATAAGTGTTATTGAAGTACATTTTTTTACTGTGCACGAATATATATATATATTGCATATTGGGATCACCTGTAAAGAGTTGATCTATTGATTTGCTAATCTGTTGTTGCACGCATTTGGATATTGTCTCTGATAGTTTTGTTATAATTCTATTTAGGGCCACCACATTAAATTCTTCCTTGATTTGCGAAAACCTGGTTCTAGTACCCCCCCATAACGCTTTGGGTGAGGCTTTGATCTGTGCAAGAAGTTCATTGCTGAAAGGGGCAGACGTAGTTGGAGGTTTGTTAGTTGCACAATAAAATCCAAACCTGGGTCAGGACCCGTCAAGCCCAAAACATTATTCTTACCTTTTCCATTGTGCTTACCCTTTCCTTTTGCTCTAGACTCAAAAGTATTCTCACTTGTCTCATCTAAAATATGTTTCCCTCTTGCCTCTAGATGACTGACTTGTACACAATCTGTAGGTTATAACCCTGAACAGAAATTATCTACACACAAATCTTATAACAGAAAATAAACAATAGCAAGAGCATAAAACATAAACAGATAAACACAGAGATTTTCCCCTGGATCCCAAATCGGGACGACCAGCTTGATTTTTCATTATATTCCTTTTAGTGTTGCAACACATATATATACATGCCGAAGCATACATAAACCCCAATCCATAAACCCTGGATTAGAACATAACCGTAGTTCCCTTGACTGGATCTACAAAAATACCAGGGGCCGAAAACCATCGTACCCCAAAACCATGTTCAAAACCATGGACGCGGACTACCCACGGGAATTTAAGGACCAAAAATTTTCGCCGGGGCGCTGCCCCGGACCCCGATAGGGGGGGCTACCGCCCCCCCTGTGACCCCCCTGTTGCGCCCAACGCAAAGGGGCGGCTATCACTCCCCCTCTTACCCCACCACACGTGCTTAGTCGTGGAAAGAATATAACACATACCCAACATTCTCCCACTTGTTGTTTTCTTTCCACAGGGGGTCACAAGAGAGCTTAGTCATTGGCCCAATTCTTCAACACCCATTGTTTCTCTACACCAAGAGAACTTCTGAGTGCTCACAGACTTTGTTAATGCATCAACAACATTCTGCAAAGTGTCCACCTTTACCAGCAACACCCTTTTAGCCTCAACCATATCTCTAACAAAGTGATATTGAACACAAATGCACTTTGTCTTTGAATGATAAGCAGAGTTCTTAGCCAAGAAAATTGCACTTTGGCTATCACAGTCTATCCTTATAGCTTGCTGTAACAACCCCATACTTGAACACAATCTCTGCAACCAAATTGCTTCCTTGCTTGCATGAGTGGCTGCTATGTATTCTGCCTCTGTAGTGGAAAGAGCCACTACAGACTGTCTTTTACTCATCCAACTGACTGCGCCTCCAAATAGGCTAAACACATACCCACTTTTAGATCTTCTTTGGTCCAGATCTCCAGCCCAGTCTGCATCAACGAAACCACAAATGTCCAACATTCTTTCCAATCCTGGTCTTCCCTGGTAGCACAAGCCATAATCACTAGTGCCACGTAAATATCTGAAAACCCGCTTCACTATTGTCCAATGCTCCTTCCCTGGGTTTGACATAAACCTGCTCAATACTCCCACTGCATGTGCAATGTCTGGTCTAGTACAGAACATTGCATACATCAGGCTACCCACTGCACTTGCATATGGAACATGGGACATATACTCCTCTTCTTCTTGTGTCTTGGGACACTGTTCAGCAGACAGCTTTACACCTACAGGAATAGGAACCTTCACCGGTTTACTATCCTGCATATTGAACCTCCGCAATATAGTCTCGACATACTTCCTCTGGTTTAACCAGAGCTTCCTCTTTGCCCGATCTCTCTTAATTTCCATGCCCAAAATATAGTTTGCAGCACCAAGATCCTTCATGTCGAATTTGGAGAACAGTTGGGTCTTCAAATCTTGGATAATTTCTTCGTCATTTCCAATCAACAACATATCATCCACATACAAGACCAAATAAATAACACGGTCACCAATTAATTTAAAATAAACACAGTGATCCTCCTTGCTTCTGGTGAAGCCAAGTCCCCGTATATAGGTATCAAATTTCTCATACCACATCCTTGGTGACTGTTTTAACCCATACAGAGACTTCTTCAACCTGCATACCAGTTCTTTCTTACCCTTCACCATAAAGCCTTCAGGTTGCTTCATGTAGATCTCCTCTTCTAGATCCCCGTGAAGAAAAGTTGTCTTCACATCCATCTCTTCTATCTCAAAATAAAATGCAGAAGCAAATGATAAAAGTAATCTAATAGAAGTAACCTTGGCAACAGGAGAAAGAATATCACCAAAATCAATTCCCGGCACTTGGGAATAACCTTTCGCTACCAACCGAGCTTTGTATTTCTCCACCTTGCCTTCTACATTCATCTTCTTCTTAAACACCCATTTGCTCCCAATGGGCTTCCTTCCAACCGGCAACTCCACCAGATCCCATGCATCATTTTTGTGCAAGGATGCCATTTCATCAACCATGGCCTCCTTCCAGAGTTTTCCATCCTCTGAATCTACTGCCTCCCTGACAGTTCTGGGTTCATCATCAGTTATAGTTAAGGCAAAACCTGAACAGAAAGCAGATGGACTATACCTTTCCGGTTGCCTTCTTTCCCGAACTGATCTTCTCAAAGCTGGAGTTTGTGGCTCTTCATCTTCTGAGTCTTCTTCTGTTGTAGAGTCTGATTCATCCTCCTTTAGCTCAAACTCTATCTTCTCGGGTTCCTTTGGTAGGACTTCATGTTTAACAACATCTTTCACTTCTCTAAACACCACATCTCGGCTGTACACAACCTTCCTTGTTTCTGGGTTCCAAAGCTTGTAACCCTTTAATCCATCCTTATACCCAATAAAGATGCACCTTTCAGATTTATTATCCAACTTGGTCCTTTTCTCCTTTGGAACATGTACATATGCATCACATCCAAATACCCTTAGATGTGAAAGAGAGGGTTTCTTACCAGTCCATACCTCATGTGGGGTCTTATCCTCCAACGCCGATGAAGGTGATCTGTTAACTAAGTAACATGCAGTTTCCACTGCCTCTGCCCAGAATTCTTGTCCTAACCCGGTACCACTGAGCATGCTTCTTGCCTTTTCCATCAGTGTTCTATTCATTCTTTCTGCAACTCCATTTTGCCGAGGTGTGTATGGAGTAGTCTTCTGCCGTGCTATACCACACTTCTTACAGAACTCTTCAAATTCCTTCTTGCAGAACTCCCCACCATTATCTGTCCTCAACGCCTTTATCTTCTTCTCTGTCTGGTTTTCCACCAGAGCCTTAAATTCCTTAAATTTGTCAAAGACTTCAGATTTCTTCCTCAAGAAATATATCCATGTATTCCTTGAGAAGTCATCTATGAATGAAACATAGTACACAGACTTTCCCAGTGATGGAACTGACACAGGTCCAAACACATCACCGTGCACAAGTTCTAATATCTTGTTCGCCCTCTTAGCACCAGAAGGAAAACTCACCCGATTATACTTCCCATATACAAAATGTTCGCAGAAATCAAAATCTAGAGAGAAATTAGACATACCTTCTACCATACCATTTCTATGCAGTATCCGAAGGCCCTTCTCTCCAATATGTCCAAGCCTTTGATGCCATAGCATGGTCTTTTCTCCAGACACAGCTAGGCTTTCCATCCCACTTTCAGGAACCACAGAACTGTTACACCCATCAATAACTATGCTACCTTGTAGCTTGTACAGAGTTCCATTCTGAACTCCCCGCATTAATACCAGTGCTCCCCGAACCATCTTGCAGGCATCTTTCTCGAACACTGTTTTTACACCTGCATCATCCATCTTGCTTACAGAAATCAAATTTCTGGCCAATGCAGGAATATGCAAAACACTAGGAAGTGTTCTAATCCTTCCACCTTGTAGCTTTAGCTTGACCTTTCCACGTCCGATGATTTTGGCCTTCCTATCATCCCCTAGGAAGACATCACCATCATATTTCTCATACTCACAGAACCACTCCCTATGGGGAGTGAAGTGAAAGGATGCACCTGAGTCAATCAACCATGACTCATGATCTACATGTGTATTTGAGGAAGAAGCCAAATACACATCCCCACCTTCATCCGAGGTGGTTTTTGCCTCTGCAGAAGGAGCTTCATCAGATCCCTTTCCTTTCTCAGGAGCTTTAGATCTGCATTCCTTTTTGTAGTGTCCTTCCTTTCCGCATTTCCAGCACACCTTTACAAACTTTCCAGGAGATTTAGATCTCCCTCTAGATTTAGATCTCCCACTCGAAACCTTATTCTCGTTTCTATTTTGGGACCTTCCTCGTACAGATAAGGCATCTCCATTCTGACCCTCCATATTTCTCCGTCTCATTTCCTCCGACAGCAAGGCTGAGACAATGTCATCAAAATTCAAGGTAGTTGTATTGCTACCTATTGCAATAACCAGACTATCCCACGAGTCCGGTAGAGAACACAACAAACTGATGCACTTATCTTCATCTGAGATTTTAATATCAACAGATGACAACTGACTTACCACAGTATTGAAGGCGTTCAGATGCTCTGTCACCGAGTCTCCATCCTTCATCCTCAGGTTATACAACTTTTTCCGCAGGAACAACTTATTCACTAGAGACTTAGATTGGTACAAAGTCCCAAGTTTTTCCCACAAGGTCTTCGCCGTAGCTTCCCCAGATACATTCAACAATACTGAATCTGAGACACACAACCGTATTGTGCTTTTAGCCTTCCGATCTAGTTTCTTCCAGTCTTCATCTGACATTCCTGTTGGCTTAGTACCTGGATCTACCGCGATCCACTGATCTTTATCCACCAGCAGATCCTCCATCTTGAGCTTCCCCAACTCAAAACTCTGACCATTAAATTTCTCGATCTCTATCTTTTCGCCGCTCGCCATCTTCTCTCACCACAAGAATCGATCCCGCAGATCTCCCACTGAACAGGGTCTACCTCAGGCCCAAGAAAAAAACCCTCAGCAGCAAAGGCGTCCCCTTGAAGCCGAAACGGCTCTAATACCAAATGTAGGTTTTAACCCTGAACAGAAATTATCTACACACGAATCTTATAACAGAAAATAAACAATAGCCAGAGCATAAAACATAAAACAGATAAACACAGAGATTTTCCCCTGGATCCCAAATCAGGACGACCACCTTGATTTTTCATTATATTCCTTTTAGTGTTACAACACACATATATATACATGCCGAAGCATACATAAACCCCAATCCATAAACCCTGGATTAGAACATAACCGTAGTTCCCTTGACCGGATCTACAAAAATACCAGGGGCCGAAAACCATCGTACCCCAAAACTATGTGCAAAACCATGCACAAAACCATGGACACGGACTACCCACCAGAATTTAAGGACCAAAAATTTTCGCCGGGGCACTGCCCCAGACCCCGACAGGGGGGGCTATCGCCCCCCTGACCGTGCTTAGTCGTGGAAAGAATATAACACAGACCCAACACAATCTTCATCTAAATTTGAAGGATTAAACATGATAATAACATGTCTTAGGTAACTATGCAAACCTCCAATTTATTTTAAAAACGTTTCTTGAGATGTCAAATCGACACCCAATATTAGTGCTCTTCTTCTAAATTCTTGAGTACAACTTTGCACATTTTGTCCTTTACCTTGCCTAAAGTTGTGCCAATCCATTATACCCTTTTGCATGTATTCTAATGGACAAAATTGTCTTCTGAAGGAAAAAATAAAATCATTACAAGAGGTTAATACCTTAATATGTTTCTTAATTTCCTCTTCATTTTTTGCCTCCCACCAAATAAGAGCTTCACTTTCCAATATTAGTGAAGCAAGCGGAATCTTAGGGTCATCATCCTTGATTCTTTTTATCCTACAATACAATTCAAGCTGATGTGCCTAGTTATATAATTTTTAAGAATTTACCTCTCCATCATACATTGGCAAATCAAAATTTATGTCAAGGTTTATAAATGGAGTTTTACCATGACCCTTTAGATAATGTGGAGGTGTTTGTTAAGGGCTTGTTATGGAAGAAGATGATGGTGAGGATGGTGGTCAGGATGGAGGTGAAGAGAATGGTGTTGTCAAAGGTTGTTTTTCACCATTCCCATTACCTTTTGGGGTATTATCTCCATCTCCTCCATCTGATTTTCAAGACTTATCTCCCTTTGGAGGATTGGAACTCTCACCTTGAAACCTCGGGTTTCTCTCCTCATAGAGAACTTTCATCATTAATGTCATATCAAAGATTTTTTTTCAGAAATTAGTTTCATCCTCTAACATATTTTCAGGTTGTCCTTCATGTGACATACTCGATGAAACTTCAAGTAAAAATTGAGGTGGAATTCGTGGTGGAGATTGGGGCAAACTTGCTATCCTTGTCCTTGACCTAACTTGAGAACTTGCAACAACAATATTTCCTTCTCCTCTCTTGAGCTTCAAACTTGTAAGAATAAGAAACAATTGCAAACAATTAAACCCTCAATACAATAAATATAACATAAGAACTTATACCAAGCTGATCTGTATATGAACTTTCTTGAGGATTATGCAAAATTTTGGAAGTGATTAAATTACATTTTTAAGCCTCTTATGCCAATTCTTAAACACATAAACATGAAATAAAAAATTAGTTTTTGCAGAAAACATGAGATGACATCACCATAACAACAACAAAAAACACGACACATGGCAAAGGAGGTCACCCCTCTTGGGCTACAGATCTTGGTCCAACTTCCAATGGTTGGGCCTCTTTCATTATACTCAAAATATGGTGTTTACATCAAATTACAGTGCTCAAATGGCTTCAATAATAGCTCTAATGTATTTATAACTACTAAAAACCCATGTATAGCCTATTTCTACTCCCAGAAAGGCCAAAAAATGAAAATGTGATCATCTCCACAAGGTTCTCTACTATTCATTCTACAATTTCCCCTTTTTTGGCCCTAGGAGAGAAATTGTGCCTATTTCGGTGTCGTGGGGCGAAATTTTGGTCTAGCACCAACAGGATTTCTACGAGAAAGGAAGAAATTTTTCACTTCCTTAATCAAGTCATTGAGGCCCACTATCTGGAAAAAAATGCACCATGTCCCATCTCTATCACTATTGATATCAAAAATTTTCCAGTCGAAGGACTTGACATGGGTTCTGGTGTTGGTGACCTGAGGTTGAAGGTGGGTACAGTTAGGAGAACCCTGCCCCTAATAGGTTCCACTACCCACCTATGAATTCGACACTGATAGTAATCCTAGCAACAACAATTACACTTGCACTACATGTGAATGATACATTTGGCAACTAGGTTAGCTGATGGCTCTAGAACCGACATCAAATGTGATTGTGGTGTTAAACTACGCCATGTGAGCACCATGGTTTAAACCGCCGCGCTAACCTATCCGTTGTGGTTAATATACCCGAAAAAAAAACCTTGGAATTAAACCATCATCTTCATCATGTGAACGCCGCTCCAACCCTTAATTTCCAACATCCTGGTTAGCATTCTACCGATTTAAACATATGCCCCAAAATTTGGTATATATGGGTCTTTGGTTTGAAATATGGTTTGAGGTTTGGTATAACATATATTTCAGAGTGCCAATAAAACTTTGGTTATATATCAGTTTTTAACATATGACCTAATCCGGGGCTGAGGTTAGCCCCTAACCATGGTTTGTTAATCGAGGTAGGCAGTTAACCTGGGTGACAACCCCTGCATTACATTTCAATAAAGCTTAAATAGTGGTAAGAATCTATATGGTTAAGAACCATTGTGTAATGAATATGGTCATAGGTATTTATGTGTAGTTGGAGGTCGGGAGTTCGAATCCCCAAGCTGATGTTTACACGTAAAAAAATTCATGGCCACCAGGAGGCCACGTGGTAGCCTTTGGTTGGCCCAAGTGGTGCCTCCTAGTTGGTCCACTTCAACCAACCTTCAAACCAATAAAATTCCTCCATTTTGTGGCCAATGAGAAACTAAAAAATGGTAAGATACGATAGGATGAAGAGACATAGTCTCCATGTATGGTGAGGGTCTAGTCAGTAGTACATACTACTGATAGTGTAGCCCTACACCCAAAAATAAAATTTTATTGTTGTTTCCACAAACGAATATAACAAAATTGCAGGAGCATATGGTGTTCGTTTTGCATGAAACAAGTTGCACCAAATTCATAATTAGGAAATATATGTGGTCATTTAGGTTCCGATACATTCTAAAAGCTTTCAATTTTGAGCATAAAATTGACCCACTGCATCAATTAGCTACCTGGGACCGATCTAGCTAAACAATATGACGTCACTCACCTCCATGCTAGTCATAGTGGGTCCAATCCAGGTTTATGCTAGAATAAGTCTACATGAGGACATGTAACCAAGCCAGTTGGGGGGAGATTTTGACTGATGAAATTACCCATTTTTACCTGCTTCCTCATAATATTCCAAACAGGAAAAGACAATAATACAAAACACAATAAAATAGAAACTACATAAACATGGAAATAAACTGTAAACACCATAAAAATAGACAAAACAAATGAACCATTTTATTAATGAGGTTAAATATAAGTACAAGAATGTTCAGGAATAATATCACTCAAGCCGACAGAGATTGATAGAATGACCCTCAAGTTCCCCCTGTCGAGAACACTGCGTAACTGCTTCTCTGTTTGAGACCTCACTACATTTCCCCTGCTTGAAATGTTGGAAATAAAACTACTAGCTGAAAAGGGGTGCATAGATGAGGTTGTTCTGGTGCTCGAAAATTTCAAGATTTGGACACCGACTTCTTCTTCGAAAACCCAGAAAAACCCAAAAAGGATTACTGACCCCGAAAAATAACCTTCCTAGGGCATAAAAACACACAACTGCTGGGTATGCAGTGATATGTGCTAAAATAAAAAATAAAATTCTGCAACAAATCCCCCATAGCTCAACTAATGAATGGTTGATCCCCTCACTAGATTCCAAGAAAAAATGCTATGGAATTTGACCCTCCTCTGGATCTCTTAACTGATGCACTGCGTGAGTCACTGGGTGACTGCGCTGCTCAAGAGGGCTGAAAAATTACCAAATGACGAAATACTGAAATCTTCTCACAAGATATAAGGACTCCTCTCCTAAGCGGCCTCTCAAAGTCCCCAGAGGAAGAGGTTGGGATACGCTCAAATACACCCGTGTGCTAAACAACACTATAGAATCGACTAAACAACTCAAGCATGCTCAAGTCATAAACGACAAGAAAATAATAATAATCTAGAATGCTCTCATGGATGCCCTCACCCCTTTCCTATACTTTTGGAACCCTCACACTCCTTGGGCCACATCATAAATACACTTCCCTCTTGGTCCATATCCTCCTCCATGACTGCGTTTTTCACATGATCTCTTCGCCCCCTCTACTACTGCATTTTTCCACTTTCACATTGGTGAAGTGGTTTTATTCTACTAAAGGGATTTATGGGTCCCTCTATCCTCTTATTCATCTATTAATTAAGGAAGACAAAATTTAATATTCTAATTATCTAAAAGATAAATTAGGAATACTATAGTCCTCCCCGCCAAAATGTTGCTTGTTCTCAAGTAACTACGAAGATGTGGGCCACCCTGTTGGCCCGATGCAACTGAGACTCAATGCCCGGGTCCCATACAAACCCCTTGGTGTGGCTATACCCCTATGCCAATATTCCCGAAACGGACCCCTCAATGTCAATATCCGAAATGGATCTCTCACCATACATATCATCAATCAATCCTCCCAGATCCCAACGCCACCATGGCCAATAATCACCCAAGCCCCGTATCTCAGACTGCGCACTACATCTCGCTATAACTTCTGCCTCATGAGGTGAAGCCTTCCAACATGAATGAATGCTCCATGGCTCATGTTGTGCCATAGCTCTTATTGTATGATCCCCACCAACTGCATGCCAACTCATTACCTCTCTCCAATCCAACCCTAACTCAATCCAATGTTGATCTTGCTCTCTCGAAGTAGGGAAAGAATGCTGAAGAGTTGTCGACACGTGCCCCACTGCCAACTATAAACCGTAGTGTCTGCCATGTCTACGGGTCCATGCTCTGCGACTAAGAAGATCGTACCATCAATAGGATACCAACTCATGATCTCCCTCTAGTCTATCCTGGTCGAAGAATCCAATGTGGCGATATCTGCATATGGAACATGTGTAGAGTGTGGTCGCCTATTCACACTCAACTCATGCTAATCTATCCCGCCTGTCAACGACAACTGCCTAAAAGGGAAGGCCTCTCTCTCTGCAATAGGCTCAAGTGGGCAAGGTATACTACAAGCCCCATCGATGTAATCCTGGAGAGTGTTTCTCTCTCAAAGTACTGCACTCATACTAATTGTATATGCATCTACCAACATGTCAATAATGGGTCGGCCAAAATATGGATTCACCACCATCTCCAACAACTCCTCATCAATGGCTGACCCCAAGGTTAGCCGCATATCTAGCATTGGCTCACTGTGAGCATCCATCTAGATCTCCCCTAAAGGAGTATCATGCATGATGTGCATAGCCTCCTCCTCAGCTTCCCTATGCTCCGCGATATGATTATCAGGCTGAATCATCCCAAGTGACTCATCATCCTGAATATCTCTCATTGAATCCTATGAAGGCTCACCTTGCATGCTGGAAGACAAATCCGACCTACTGTCATCTTGCTGACCTACCTACCATACTACTGAAGTCTGCCACTTCCTCATTGACTCGCTAAAGCCTAATAAAAAATATAGATAATCCCCCCATGTAGTATGCAACTCACCCCTAAAGGTTATTGAGTTGTCTAGAGCTTTACTGCTCGGGTCCCCTACTAGTCTCGTAGGAGTGCGACCATGTTGCTGCTATGCCACTCTGACTATGAGATACCCCCAATCAGGTGTAGACTGTATCCATTTCTCCTTGGGCCTTGTGGTAAAAAATATGCATAGGCCAAGCTCGTCCTACACAAGCATCCCCATGATGTTGATATCTACCCGTCCACTGTCGATCACAACCCTGAGAAGAAACATGATAAGTCTACCCCACCATGTAGTGGAAATCTCAGTGCTCCCCCACGTGTCAAACCCAAGGTGGACTGGATCATTGTCTGCTCTGTCCCTTCTCATTTCAAATTTTAATGATCCACCTACCCAACAGATCCTTATCCCCCAACCATACTCAGAGCTCCCAACTCCAACTCCTCTCGGGATGTCGCTGTGTAGCACTGCAACTTGCTAGAACCCGTCAGAACCTCAACACTAATTAATATATGTATCCCCTAGGTGGAATCCAAGTATCAGAAGTCTATCTCATGCATGCATGCCTGCCTTTCTCCTACCATACCTTGTAGTAAACTTCATTGTCCCAACTCCTCATGATACATATGGACACTTCTTGGAGTCTGGGTACCCTCCTGTAGATGAAGTCTACCATCCACCGTCCCTAAAATGTGAGCTGATAACACCCTTGTAGCCCTGTCTCTGCTAAACGTGGTGTCTCCACATGCTCAACAATATCCTCATCAATCCTAGGTAAATTGCATCCCATAGTACACATAATGCCCCTGTCCTTAAGTCCCCTTGAAGGAAACGCTCCAATTGCTCATTCTACCCTGACATGGGTCACTAAATACCACCAAGTGTCTCTACACCCTTCATCATGCCACTATATGCTCCAACATGCTCTTTTACACCATCAGATACTGCCATCTACGGCTATACCATCATGTACTGTAGTATCCTACACAGGCAAAAACATCCACCACTCTGATAGTAAACCCCCCATGAGGTGGGATACATCTCCCCATCTGCTCTGAAGGATCAGAGTGGTCTGAATCCTCACATGAAAATGACATCATTGATGCTATCCTCCATAACTTCAATGTTCCATATACCCATGAGAGAGAAATGTCTCTACGTACTGCCATGTATGGTGGTTTACCGATGACACCTACTCCAACCATCTCATTCCAAAGTAGGGTAATCACCCTATGACTCCATGCACGGTCTTTATGCTGAGATAGTTCCTGAAAAGGGTGTACCCTCCTATTGAACCATCTTGTCACTAGGGTGCTAGGAGATATGAAAATGTGTGTGCGCCCAAAGATCAGACCCATGGCACAATGACTACCATCACCTACTGACTCTATTATGTGATGGAAATACCACCTGAATCCTAATAGTACTCTGGCCCTCGTGTCCCTCTAATCCATGGATGTATCCAGCTGCCTAGCCTTCTCCAAGGGGTACCAACTCAATACCTTTCGCCATCCAACCTCGAGAAAAAAATCAAATGCAAGAATCCCCACACATAGAATAATCCCTCCATCATATGAATGTTTCACCCTGTCAATGTATGCCTGAAGCGGGGTGCTCTGACACTCAAATGTGCCCTCTAATTGTAGCATTAGGGAATCCAACTATTCCCCAATCTGGACCAACTTTGTCGTTGACTCGGCACAAACCACTGTCATGCCCTCCAGCTCCTCATTCTAGCGACTAATGTGGCTTCTCCTTCAAAGCTATAAGGTCGACTCAAAATTTATGGGACTGTTGTGTGTGACCATCATCCAATACCTCTATATCTCCTAGCACCTCCTCAAGGGCTAGCCCAAAGGATGGTTGCACACCCTCCTCCATAGACACTCCAACACGCAAGGCATGCTCACTAGTAAACTACATGTGATTGTCATATGACAATGCTGTCATAAACCTAGAGGCCTCTATACCTATCGGCTCCTCAACAATGGTGGAGTTGTCTCCCGACACCTCATTAACCTGTGATGCACTGCTATCATCATAGAACTTGATCAACCCAGATACCCCATCAATGGATACCTCAACAATGGGTGGTATCTCACCAATGAGTGTATGCTCAACTCTCTCCTCCTAAGTATTTTTCGTACTCTTTGATGACCCATTAAAAGTAGGTAGAAAAAGTATACCCATGATATGTTGCATGTCATTACCCTGCGTGTACCCTCTTACCCTATTATAGGTGCGAGGTATTTGGTTATCCTTAATCTGGAAAAATTTCTGGAAAGTCAGATGATCTCTGAAATCCTGGGTATGAGATTGGTACTCCGTGAAGTAATCACTGTAGTGATCCACCTTCAGCTCTTGAGGGTTCATTGCTCCTGTCCCCACTACTAATAAAGTCGACATAGTGGGATGTTGTGAGATTTGTGGCACCACAGGTTTCTCAATCCAATCATGAGAAGCACTCGAAATTTCTCCATTCTGAAACCTCCGTGGGATTTCCTTCTCTATTCTCATCTCCCTTATTACTCTAGTGAGATCCTGTACTGATATGAGGAGGATACTTCTGAACTAGTTCTGATAAAAACCTACCCCATATAGAAACTGAATTGGTCTGTTCTACAGAAATCCCATGTCTCGGATTTTTGAGATTAATCTTCATTTCCCCGAAACATTCAACGCAAAACCATCACTTTTTATCCTAGGAGATTTTTGCGTTTTCTATTTTTGTACCTCTCAGAGAACCTTTCGTTTCTCTCAATCCAGAACAAATTTGGAAAAACTATTCAAAAGGGAAACTGAATTGGTCCATTCTGCACAAAACCCATGTCTCAGATTTTTGTGATTAATCTTCATTTGCCCTAAATATCCAATGAAAAGCGTCATGTTTTATCTTAGTGAGTTTCTACTTTCTCTGTTTTTGTATCTCCTTGTCTGGTCCATAATGTACTCTGTATCTTTAGGTGTCATAGACCAATTGTTTCACAAAATGAGCCAAGTCTATTAGCTCTGATACAACTGTAATATTTTAAATAGGAAAAGACAGCAATACAAAACACAATAAACTGGAAACTACAAAAACATGGAAATAAATTGTAAACACCATAAAAATATAGAGAACAACCGAGCCATTTTATTAATGAGGTGAAATATAAGTACAAAAATGCTCAAGAATTGCAGCACTCAAGATGACAGCGATGGCTAGAATGACCCTGAAGTTCCCCCACTGAGAACACTACGTACTTGTTGCTCTACTCTAGACCTCATTGCGCTGCCCCTACTAGAAATGCTGGAAACACAACTTCTCGATGAAAAGGGGTGCGTAGATGAGGCTGTTCTGGTGCTCAGAATATTTTGAGATTTGGACACCGGATTCTACTTGCAAAACCCAGAAAACCCCAAAAATGATTTCCAGATTGATAGACCCCGACAAATCACCCTCCTAGGGCATGAAAATACACAACTATTGGGTATGCATTGATATGAGTTGAACTAACAAATAAAATTCCACAACAACTCCCCCATAGCTCAATTGATGAAGGGTTGATCCCATCATTGGATTCCAAGTGACAATGCTATGGAATTTGACCCTCCCTTAGATCTCTCAACTGCTACACTACATGAGTGGTTGGGTGACTGCGCTGCTCAACAGGGCTGCAAAATGGTCAAATGCCGAAATACTAAAATCTGCTCACAATATAGAAGGAATCCTCTCTTGAGTGGGCACTTGAAGTCCCCCAAGGGCAAGATTGGGATCTCTAGTCAGAGACACCCGTGTGCTAAACAACACTGCATACTCGACTAAATAGCTCAAGCATCCTCAAGTCATAAACAACAAGAAAATAATAGTAATCTCAAATGCTCTTTGTGACTGTCCTCACCCCTTTCGTATACTTGTGGAACACTCACACTCCTGGGCCCACATCATAGATACACTACTCTCTTGGTCCATATCCTCCTCCTTGACTACCCTGTTCACATGATCTCTTGGCCCCCTGCACTACTGCGTTGTTCCACTATCACACTGGTGAAGTGGCTTTATTCTACTAAAGGGATTTATGGGTCCCTCTACCCTCTTATTCATATATTAATTAAGGAAGAAATAAATTTATATTCTTATTAGCTAAAAGCTAAATTAGGAATCTTACACTCCTATCCCTTTATGTCTACTTTATAGCTCTTATGAGGCTAATTTGTATCCCAATTAATGAAATATATATCATGTTGGCATGTCTTCTTGAACTGTTGATTAATGAAACAATAGTAGTAGGGGAAAAATACTTAAACGACTTGCTGATGAGATTCTTTGCATATTATTCAACAATTTGTACAAGACATTGTTTGGAGGAGCATGACGCATCATAATGTTTCCGATTGTGAAATATTGGCAATATTCAAGGGTTGAGCCATCAACTGAAAAATTGTCTGGACAGTTGGTAGATACAACTCTATTACTATCTTTTCATTTTTGTTTAGTATTTGGGAAAATATTGTATATTTTTGCGACAGTGAGATCACCATATTTTTGGGTCTGTTAAGTTATGTTATTCATGTAATGACGATTGTGTATAATTATGGCACAACTGAAAATAACTGCGCGATCTTACTTTCGCTTATAACAACAAAACTTAAACTTGTAATATTTCTATGAATTAATAAGAGTAACAAGATATCGTTAACTTGGTGTGATCTAAAATTCTTCAACCATGGCCCTGATCGAAGAGTTTTTCCTACTCTTTCAATCGAGTGTCCTTGGAATACAGTTCATGTGGTATAGGTATGTCTTTTATCGATATCGTTAATACTTATGATTGTTGTTTATTTCCTTGCTATTATTTAGAAATGTTGTTACGTTGGTTTGCTGTTACTCAGGGTTGATGTTATTTAAGATTGTTGTTACTTGATTTGTTAATTTCTACTAGATTGATTTAGATCTCTTTTGGGCCAACAACCATGTATTTCATAATTGATCAATGCTGGGTAGGGAACCTATAGGATGCATAGACCTTGCATGATAACCTTGAAATAATGAAACGGGCCTTAGGTTGACAAATTCATGTAAAGAGGGACTCGATCTATAACCCGATATTAGGAAGCCAACATAGACTGTGAAGGATATCAAGGTAAATTTGGATCAACCTATATCAATTAACTGGGATAATACAAGTGCGATAAATATATCAACGAATGCTAATGTTATTCATTCAAAGGGAAAACATAGCACTGTAAACTATCATTTCCTTTAAGAACATGTAGTTGATTATCATGTTAAGTTGTATGCATTACTACTAAAGAGAAAATTGCAGATATATTTACAAATCCTCTTCTGAGAGATACAATTTAATATCTATGGGGAACTTTGGAGGTGATATCTCTTTGATATAATGAATGAAAATAATTTATAAAGAGTAGTGATAGATTGTAGAAATCCAAATCACATCAAGAAAGTGGAAGATTTAAAGGGTGAGTTGAAGGAGAAAAATAATTGGAAACAATTGAAACTAAAAGAATTGCATGAGAAACAAAATAGAGACTTGTTCATTATTGAAGGATATTACTAGTAGACAGGAAGAAAAATGAATTGGATATTTATATTCATAAATCACGTGCTTATGTGGAGAAATAAAAAAAGACGAGAATTAAAATTGATAAGACACATAAAATAAGGGGAAGGGACCCTTTACCATTATGTCAAACTAGGAGAAATTACAGAAACAAAAAATTTCAAACAGGGGAAGAATTATTGACGAAGTTGTAGATATAAGGGGTTTATAGTTAGTGAGAAATTGCATACAGGAGGATTTTTAGTGAAAATTTTACAGACAAGAGGATTTTACATTCAGAGGAGTTCCTTAACTATTTTAGAATTTCTTCTAGGTTTCCATCCATGAAGAAGGAAGATGTTTTCAAAACATTCTAGGATGAAGTAAAAGCTAATGGGAGACGTTTCTTGTAATCTAAGGTGGGACCAAAATGTAAGGTAGTAGATAAATTTGAACATGGAAATAACACAAGGGGAAAATTGTGGTTCGGGAATGGAAAGAAGAAAAGGGAATTTTTTTTACCTAACCCAAAAATTTGTAACACATGAGGAAAAGCTTAAAATTCATGAAAAGTGTTTGAAAATACTAAATTGGTTATAATGCAAAAGCCTAAAAAAATCCAAAGTTTCAAACATCACGCATTAGCTAATGAATATATATAGCATTGTTGATTACTGATTCATGTTTTGGGACCTCAGTATATTTGGGGTTTTACATAGGCTAATTCACCATAATCACTGATATTTTGGTGTATTATAATGCTTGGTAACAAGGAACATAAGTACTAGTGGCTCATAGCTAAGCCCCCCCTCAAAATATCGACATATTCTAATTTTACAAATGTTGATTTTGAGGATATTTATGATACCCCAAGCTTCAATAAGTGTGAAATCATAGCACCAATTCACAAATATGGTTAATATTTATATGCCAAGGGATATGAACCCTCAACATATCAACATATGAAATTTATAGCATAAACAATGAAAATTTTGGATTTTTCCATATATCTAGTATAACTTATCTTAGTAAGAAAACATGGTTTTAGGGAGCTTGGATCCAGTGCTAATATATTAGAGAAATCAACATTTATCAAAAATTGGAAAAAAAATCATGCACTTGTGCTAAAAAATAATAGATATCCAATATGACTTAGCAAAACCCTTGGTTTTGGACCCTAATTGGAGGGTGATTAAGCTTTGTCATCTATAGCTAAGGGATCATGAAAATTTTGATTTTGTAAGAAATTATAGTGTTAAAAATTTCATATATTTACTTGATTTCCAGGTTGAAATTTTAATTTTTGTGTCTTGAGATCCCTACTAAGCCCTATCACGATATGATTCAAAGTATGTGGCGACAAGTGACTATGGAAATATAGCTAATATTCTGATGTAAAGGCTCTTCGGATCATTTTTTTCGCATATGGTGCAATGCTTATGTAGATAAGAACTATTACGTAAAATTTTTGGGTTGAAGGGACCTTAAATTAATAGAAAGAACTTGTATAACATTGGGATATATGAGGAAAATCCTATATAATAAAATATTCTAAAGGGACTTTGTAAGTTTATATAAAAGTGATGGTAGTTATTCATCATATGAAAACAAAAATGCTCAAATGAGTATGTGCGAAAGTGTTGAAAATGAATAATTGAAGGAAGCACCAAAATTTGATTGCTTGGTTGAAGGAAGAGCCATATATATAAAGAATTGTGTTGGTAAGAAAAGTGCGAATGTTCATGAAGTAAGTCATTGTAGAAAGTAAAATAATAGATAATGAATATTTAAAATTTTGAATTTGAAGGAATCACCTAGTTTCAATCAAGGAGATGATGAATTTTTTATGAACAAGAGTTGTTGATTTAGAGGGAAGAGGTGACTGTAGGGAATTATAGAGGGGAAGAGTGAACTATAAAATATTAAAGATGATATAGGATTGAGGTGTTTGCGAATAATTGCATAACAATGTGAACCAAATAAGATTCAATATTAGAGAGGATTAAGGTGTTTGTGAATAATTGCATAACAATGTGAACCAAATAAGATTCAATATTAGAGAGGATTAAGGTGTTTGTAGTGAATTGGTGTGTAGAGTGAACCATAAAATATTAACGATAAGAGAGGGCTGATGTCGATGTAGAAAATTTGAAAGAGAAGAGTGGAGTAAAGAATCAAATATTGTAGATCATAGATCATAGGGAATTGGTGTCTCCTATAGGTTGGTGCTTGGAGAGTATCATACAACACCACAAGGAATATGTAATTGTTGTATGTTGGTTCCTACAAAGAAGAAGAGAGGACCGATGTGTCTTGTTTGTTGGTCTCTACAAAATATTTAGGAAATTAGTCTCCTAGAGATTGGTACCTACAAACAATGTAGCATTAGATCGGTGCCTACAACGATCAATAAATTAAATAAAGTTTCGTGATTTTCTCCCAAAAAAATTCCACATATATTATCAGTCCCATTTTTTTTCTTATAACATTGGTGTTTTAATTATTCATAAATATTTTAAATAAAAAAATTTGTATTATACTTATCACGCTCCCTCTAAATATAATTTTAAACATTTATAAATACTTTTTAATTTACCTTACTGATATTTTAAAATTTAAACTAATCTTTCACAAAATAATGCTAATATTTTGTATTGTAAAAATTTGATCCACTCAGTTTTGAGAGAACACGACTTTTCATGCCTATATTTCCTGTTATATTCCTTTATCCGTAAATTCCCCTCCATAAAATTGGAATCAAAGAAAATTATATAATGTCAAACTTTCATTTGTTATCCCCCTAAAATTAGAATGAATGGAAAACATGAAGCGAAGTTTTTGTATTTTTCTCCCAAAGAGGTTTGTCGTTACACAAAAACCCACAGGTATTGGTAACATTTCAGGTGTTTGCTTCATTACAAATATTATGGATATCTTTCTTGACATATTCCTTCCCATTATCTATGTGCAGAATCTTGATGTGGTTTCCAAACTAATTTTCCGTATGCAGTTTGAAAATATTTAAATCTTGAAAAACTCCACACTTGAGTTTCAAGAAGTAAGCCCAATTGAATCTCATGTGATCGTCTATAAAAGACAACAAATATCTTTCTTTTCTCATTGAAGGTACTAGAAATGGACCCATGAGATCGCTATGTACAATCTCCAATGACAAAGAGGCTCTCCATGCATGCCCCTTCTTGAATATGTCTTGTGGATGCTTTCCAAGAGCACATCCATTACAAACACCATTTCCAAATTCAATGGTCAGCAATACTTTAACCATCCCTTGCTTGATAATTTGCTTCATATATCTAAAATTCAAGTGCCCGATATCTCGTCCCAAATCATACTTTATTCATTTGCATGTGTAAGTAGAAAAATATAATCTTATTAAGGAACAAAATCAGAAAATGTATACACACGAGACTCACCAGTTACCTTCCTAGATGAAATCTTCACATTGTCTTGCATATCATAAATTCTCACAGAATCATGGGTAAATTCTATTTTCCTTCCTGTGCATGTGTGTGTCACCTGATACACTGAAAGAAGATTCATAGAAAGCCTTGAAATATGTAAGAAATTCTCAAAACTTCAATATTTGAATTGCACTCTTCCTTATCGAGTTGCTTCAACTGCAGAATTGTCCCCCATGAGAATAGGAGGTCCTAAATATGCATGTAGAGAAGAAAATGAATCATTTAAAGAAGCCATATGATGAGAAGCTCCTCAATCGATGATCCATTCTTCCAGTTTAGAATGAAGAGCAATAAAAGCATGACCATTAGTTGTTATTTTTTATGGTTTTTCCTATGTCTTCTTCTTGGCACTTTCTCGAATATTATGACTAAGAATATTTTGTTGAAGAGTCTTTCCATGAGATGAATAGTCTTCTTCATTAAAGAGGATTCAGGATGATAACCTCTACTATAATAAGGACACTTGGAGTTTCCTTTCTTTCCCTTCTTACCCTTGGAGCTAGAAGAATCATCTGGAGGTTTTTGTTTTCCTCCCTTTCTTGGACCTGGATCTCTCTCCTTTCCTTTGGCTTTGGATTTCTCCTTTGGTTTTGATTTAGACTTTCCTTTCTCAAGTATCGCAAGTGCATGTGCATTTTGAGACTTTAATGAACCCATTTTGATGAGCTTATCCTGCACATGAATGAGAGACTCAATAAATCCGGCAATTTTGGGAACTTTCCATTTATCCCTAATTGCAAGTCTAATTGTATGAAATGTAGAAATGAAAAAAACATATTTAGAGCCCAGTTGAGACAAATTAGAAAGGATCAATTGACCTACGTGTTTGGATTTATTGATTCCTCAATCATGTAATTGTAGAATTAATGATTTGAATTTCGTAAACAAATCTTGAATGTTTTCAAAGCTTTTTGGATCTAAGGAATTTAGCTTATTTTTGAGAATATGAGTCTGCATCTCATCTTGCTTTCCAAATAATTCTCCAAGGTTGTACAAACCTCAGTGCTGCATGTCTCCACATGGAAGTACAATGTTGGAGATATGGACAACAATAGAAGACCAAAATCCTCGTCCATCCTGTTGATGTATTTGGATTTCTCAATGGCAGAATTGGTTTCAGCGTGTGTATTCATAACTATTGATACAAGCCTTTTCCTCTAAAGTGAAGAAAAATCTCTCACTTGTGTTGGAAGTGGTTATATGGAGTAAGAATAGATGAAGATGAGAACTCCATTCTTTCACCTTGTAGCTGTAGAAAGAATTACAACAGTTCTCCAATATTTTGATGTACAAATCAAATCTCCAAACACCAAAACAATTAGTAAGCTTTCAAAACTGATAACTAAGATCCTGAAAGTGAAAATTACCAATTAGTAAACTTTCAAAACCAATAACTAAGATCCCGAAAGTAAAAATTAACAATTAAGAAACTTTCCAAACCTATAACTAAAATCCAGAAAGTGAAAATTAGCCATACAATCGTCGAGTCGAGGTAAAAGAAAAACTTTGTTTAAACTAGCGTGTTAAATTGCAATCAGTGGAATCTATAAGGTCAAACTTTTCAAACTTTTATTTGTTCTTGCATCTCCCCTTAAAATTAAAATCCGTGGAAAACATGAAGCGAAGTTTTACTATTTCCATCCCAAGCTTTTCTCGTGTACAAAGGTCGAGAATAACAGAGTAAAAGGAAAACTTTGATTTGTTTAAAGGAGCGTGAATCGAATAACACATGCATAGATACTATTTTCTTACCAAGCTGTTCTCATGCACAAACGTCAAGAATAACGGGAAAAGGCAAACCTTTGACTTGTTTACTGAACCGTCACTCCAACACATGCATATATACACTAACATTTTTCATTGTAATATTCCCATTGACATCTTTTATTATAATAGCTTATCAGGCTAAAGTCTCCCATTTTCATATTTACATTAACGTCTTTTATTTTCATAGTCAATATAGGTTGAATGGTGTATTAAGGTCTACTAGATTTGCAACTCAGTCAATCTCCTTAAAGTGCTTATGGATAGTAGCTTTAGGAACAGTTCTTTGTTTCAAAACCCAAACCCTTCTCAATAATAATAATAATGGAGGATATAATTACTCCTTTAAAAATACATTAATTGTAATTAAGTTAAATCATTTTAATGTAGTTAAGAAAGGGAATTCTGTTTTAAAACTAACATTTTAGTAGAAAAAATTGTGGTATAAAATAAGTCAATCTACAATATGTGACAATACAATTTTTCGTATTCACATATATCTCTTTATATATATTATATTGAGTCAAAGAGATATATTCTAGAGTTGAGTGTGAGAGATGTGTAAATATGTTTGTACATCTTAAAATAAAAATAAAATATTCTCTAAATATAAAAATAATGTTGAATATTTAATTAGCTGCTCATATAGCTTAATATAATTTCATTAAAGTAATTAAAGACAAAAAAATATATAAATTATTTACACCACCTACTTTTCAAAAAAAAATTAATACATGATATCAACTTTATATATATCCATATATAAAAAAAATATTAAAAAAAAGTATTTAATGTTGTATAAAATCAAATATCTAAAATGGTTGGAGTGTTATGTAATTTCTATAATATTAAAAAAATACAATTTAAATTATAAAAAAACTAAATATTTTTTTTGAAATTTAAAATAAGTTTACAAATTAAAAAAAAGGTTGATCACTCTTCCCTCTATTAATTAAATGAGTGGTTAACATAAATATATGCTAATAACACCATTTACATGTTCTGAAACAAATTCTGTTTTCCACAGCCAAAAAAATATAACTACCTTGTGAAATGCATACTGCGAAATACATACTTCTGTCCAAATTAGTTTTGAAGATGGTATCTAGGTGGACTACAATAAGTCTGATTATCGTTAGTTGTAAATGAAACCACACCTAGTTTTCCTTTTCGAAAATAACGCCGTGAAATAGTTTTCCTTCCCATGAAGAATCGTAATTGACTTTTCTTTCTAGAGTTACCGTGTTGGATTCAATAACCCTTCATGGTTGCACGACAGAACTACAAAAATCGCTTCTAAAAAATTGATGCTTAAAAAGGGTTTCACATAAACAATTAAAAATTTCACACCATGCAGTTCAGTTGCGTAACGCAAGTATCGAGACAAAACATAATATATAACCCAAAAGGCAGCCAAATACAAACAAACACATAAAAAGACTCCGTAAGGCAGCCAAATCCATCCCATACAAGAAATAACTCTCCTTATTATTTTATCAAAGGCCAAAACGTTTTAAAAAAACTATGCATAATTTGTTCCAGTATCATCTGCTGCAGACACATCAAATATGTTATACACCAAATTTCTATACTACTTCACCAGCTTGTGTGGGAATTGACATGAGCTTCCAGGGCAAGCCGGTCATGTAAAACAGCCCCAAGCACCATCCCTAATCCTAACAAGACCTAAATTCCTACATTATCAATACCTGACCTAATTTCTTCCAAGGAAAGCCGGTCATGTAAAACAACGCCAAGCACAATCCCTAACCCTAACAAGACCTAAATTCTGACATTATCAATAACTGACCTAATTTCTTCCAGGGCCAGCCGGTCATGTAAAACAACGCCAAGCACAATCCCTAACCCTCACAAGGCCTAAATTCTGACATTATCAATACCTGACCTAATTTCCACATTAACAATATCTACCTACCTAAAAGAACACACAGATCTGAGGTGTCTACCACACAGATCATCAAAACATCACACACATTACACAGTATGTATACCACACAGATTATCAAAACATCACACATTACACAATATGTATGGGGAAAGCTTATAGCTGAAAACCCCTCAGCTATTCTATATATTATAATGGAGAGAACATGTAACAGTACATAGCACAATACTCCTCACAAGTACTCAGTACTATCTCATAAAGTTACACACAAACTAGCTTGGTTTTGAACAAGTCACAGGTTCAAAACTCATCCACTAATTTCCTGCCTCTATTGCGCAATCAAGGCTGGTCTAATGAGAGATCCAAGGTTCGAATCTCCTTGGCTTGACAGCGCAATCCTCATGGGCAATTCCTCCAAGTGTGGTGCAAATCTCATGCACAACTGATGTCACAACTGATAGCTATCTCAACCCTTTCATCTACCTCGTTCACTGGTCTCCACTGAACTGTCCATGCACTGTAGTGAGCTGATGTGTTCTTGAGTTGAATAATGAGTTAATAATTAGTGAATTAAATAATATTTAATTCACTCCACTCATTACTAGTTGATTAGCTAGTTAAACTAATCTCAACTAGTTCAACTAAGTTAAACCGAACACAACTCCACCAACTGTCTCATCAACTCCACCAAACTTCTGCCACTGAAGTCCTAACTGAAGTCAACCATGCATGAGTTCACCAAACCCCTAGGAATAGCGTAATTCCTCTGTCATATGCATGAGCCACTTCTGTAGTTCCAACTGAAGTGCTCCAAGAGAGTAAACTGAAGTTTAGAGTCCAAATATTATTAAGGGTAAATAATATTTGACTTTTCTATTTTTAGGATAGGCAGTCTAAAAATAGAGGTCCATCTATTTTTACCAACATGACCAATACTCCAAGAATAGCATACTGCAACTCCCAGACCATGCTCCATATGTCTAAAAATAGACTTTGCGCCAAAAATAGCCTGCGGGCCCACTTAGTGAAGACGACTTCATTTCACTAAGCTCCATCATTTTGCTGCATTTTCAACACTCCCTCTCAGCAAGATATGGATTATCTGCAACCCTTATCCTACCTCTGTGGAATTCGAACTTGCTCCTGGTGAGCGCCTTCGTCAAGATGTCAGCATCTTGATCCTCCGTGGGAACATATGAAAGCATCATGATTCTCCGCTGAACACAATCTCTGATATGATGGTACCTGATGTCGATGTGTTTGGATCTATCATGAAATAATGGATTAGCCGAGATTTTAATGCAACTCTAGTTATCACAATAAATCACTGTAGGCTCCAAGTGCAACCCGAACAATCCAACGAGGATCTTCCCCATCCAAATAGCCTCGCATGCAGCCAAGCTTGCTGCCATGTACTCGGCCTCTGCTGAACTGAGTGCCACGGATCTCTGCTTCCTGCTGTACCAGGAAACTGCTGTCGACCCAATGCTAAAAACTCCTCCAGATGTGCTCTTTCGGTCCGTTGGGCTCCCTGCCCAATCTGCATCAGTGAAGCCGGAAAGCTTCGCTCCATCCTCCTGTCTGTACCATAGACCATATCCCGATGTGCCACTAAGATAACGCAATACATGCTTGCCTGCCTTCCAGAAGAGCTTGGTAGGCTTAACCATAGCTTGCAAAAGCTAGTTAACAGCATAGCATATATTGGGTCGTGTATTGACCAGATACATAAGCGACCCCACCAACTGTCGATAGACAGTGGCATCCACTACCTCCGCTGAAGTAGCATCCTCCTTCCTCCAACCACCAGGAAGAGGAGTGTCAACAGGCTTGCAGCCTTGCATGTTGAACCTCTCCAGAATCTCCCGGGTATACTTGCCCTAAGAAACAAACAGTCCTCCGTTGCACTGCCAAATATCCAATCCCAGGAAATAATGAAGGATGCCCAAGTCCTTCATCTCAAACTCTCGTGCAAGATCCTCCTTGCATGAAAGTATCAACTGCTCATCGCCAGTCAAAATCAGATCATCTACATACAGTACGATGATCAACAGCTTCCCCTCCACCACAATCTGGTACAGGTTTGGATCCGCCTCACTCTTGGAGAATCCAAGCCCGGTGAAGTAGCTGTCTATCCGAGTGTACCAAGCACGAGGTGCTTGCTTCAGCCCATACGGTGCTCTCTTGAGTCGGCACACATGCGACTCACTGCTGAAGATCTCAAAACCTTCAGGCTGCTCTATGTACACCTCCTCCTCAATAACTCCATTGAGGAACGCAGTCTTCACATCCATCTGATGAATGTGCCACCCCATCTGCGCTGAGAGAGCGAGGATCGTCCGTATGGAAGAGTACCTTGCGACAGGTGCAAAAGTCTCCTCATAGTCAATCCCCTCGATCTGTGAGAAGCCACGGGCGACAAATCTCGCCTTGTGCTTCTCCACACTCCCGTCAGCCGCCTGCTTCACCTTGTAGATCCATCGCGAACCTACAACTGATTTCCCAACCGGTCTTGGGACAATCTCCCATGCATTGTTTCTGATGATCGAATCATATTCTTCGATCATGGCATCAACCCATGCGGGTTCCTCCACAGCTTCCTCAAAAGAGGATGGCTCCGTCACAACACATTGACTCACAAGAGCCATGTATCCAGTGTACCGATCCGGTGACTGTCTCTGTCTGCGCTGTGCTGTAGGTGGTCCTACAACCTTCTCTGCATCTTGAGCCAGTCGCTCAGCTTCTGTAGTGCGCATTCGCCCTCTGATGGTTGGTGCTACATGGGTGGTTTCTTCCACCTCCTGAACCTCCTCTTGTGGCTGATCCACATCCGGAAGCTCCTCCTTAGGAACTAACAGCTCCTCATCTGCATGCAAGTGTAGCTCCCTCTCAAGCGAACACTGCATGGCTTTCTCCTCCTGAAATTTTATATCCCGTCGCACAACAGTCTTGTGACTGTCTGACAAATACACCTGACAGTTGTGAGGTGTATCGGTGTACCCCACAAATATTCCAACCTCAGCAGTTGGATCCAGCTTCCTTCTCGCATCCTTCGTCACATGCATGTAGACAGGAGAACCAAAAATCCGCAAATGGGAAATATCGGGCCTCTTGCCAGAATAAGCCTCCTCCGGTGTACTCATGCCAAGAACCTTGTGAGGACAACGGTTCTGCACATACACTGTTGTATTGCATGCCTCAGCCCACAAGTGAAGGGGTAGGCCATGATCATGCAACATCGCCCGTGCAGCACCCACGATCGTTCTGTTCTTCCACTCAGCCACCCCGTTCTGCTGTGGGTTATGGGGTGCGATGAGCTCTCTCTGAATCCCTTATGCGCTGCAGAACTCCTTGAATTCAGCCGAGATGAATTCACCACCGTTATCACTCCTTAGAGCAATCACCTTCTTCCCCGACTCCTTCTCGACCAGTGCTTTAAACTCACAGAACTTCGCGAATGTATCGCTCTTCTTCTGCATGAAGAAGATCCGGCACTTTCGAGAGAAATCATCAACAAAGATCACATAATACTTGTGCTTTGCTGTCGAAGCAACTGAGAAAGGACCACACACGTCTATGTGAACTCTCTCAAGGATCATCGTGGCACGACTATCCTTCTCGTGAAAGGTGGCTTTCACATACTTCCCTAAAGTACACCCCTTGCACTGATCTGACTGTGCAAGAGTGCCCTTAGGAAGCCCAGTAGAAATCTGCTGCAGGATCTTCAAAGCTCCATGGTGAAGGTGGCCCAATCTCCTGTGCCACAGTTCGCCCTCATCATCCCGACTCACCACTTCTCCCGCCTTGCATGCCATTGCTGCGCAGCCATCTACTTGCAACTGATAAAGGTTCTTGACTCGAACCCCTATCTTCCGGGTCTCACCAGTAGTCTTACTGCGCAGGAAAGTTTTTCCTTCGCTGAAGACCACATCATACCCCTTGTCTTCCAACATCACCATAGAGATCAGGTTCTTCATCAATATTGGAACATGCAAAACTTCCTTCAATATGAAATGTTTACCAGACTCCCTCTCAAAGGAAATGGTACCGATACTAGTCGCACTGTATCTACCATCATCGCCCATCTCGATGTGCACTCCAAGATCTTTTTCCTCTAGATATGAAAACAGATATCGATCACCGGTCATGTGAAATGACGCACCACTGTCCAAGAACCAAACTGATCCCGCCACACTTGAGACCAAGCATGCGATGAGTGAAAAATCCAGTTCGAATTGAGAAGCCAATGCCTCTCCCACTGCAGATCCGGCAACCTTCTTATTTTTCTTCTTCTGTGGACAATTTGTGGCATAGTGTCCGTGCTGGTGACAGTGAAAACACTTCACCTTGGACATGTCTTGCTTCTTGCCTTTCGCACCAGACTGAGAAGCCTTCTTTCTCTTCCCCTTCTTTGCTTTGGCAGCCAAAGCGCAATTTTCTTCATCAGATACCTTTGATGAAGATCCGTCCCTGGTAGTCCTCCTTATCTCCTCTTGCATGAGATCCACCCAAAGGCGCTCCCATCCCGGAAACTTCTCCCGACCATTGACACTATCTTGATATGAATGCCAAGCCTTCGGAAGACCATGGAGAGCCAGGTCTACCGTGTCCTCTTCTTCAACATTCACCCCCACACTTCCCAGCTCATCTCTGCATTGAGTGAACTTCGTGAGGTATTTGGCGATACTGTCGCCTTTCTCCATCTTAATGTTTCTGAGCTTATCCTTGAGTGCCAGCTTCCTTTGGTCGCTCTTACTCTGGAATAGATCTGTCAACGCTTTCCACATCAAATATGGAGAAGCTTTTCCATGCAAGCTGGATAGAATGTGATCCTTCACGCCCTCCAACAGAATCCTTCGACATTTCGCCATCTTCTTTTGCCAAGCTTCGACTTCAGCAGGATCAGTGGGCTTTTGGACATCCGTATCTACAAACTCCTTCAGTCCATTATCTTCTAATACTGCCTCCATGCGATCTTTCCAGGCAACATAATTCGAACTGCCTTCGAGAGCATATTCGAGTCGCAAACCGATGAAAGACATTTTCAACTCCGGCACCAAGAAAACAAACTGCTGCAAAATTCGAATTCCAAGCTCAAAGCTCAATCGCTCTTGATCTGTGAGAACAAATTATTTCTAGCATAGAGATCGACTGCAGGGGCATTTACTGGATGTATCACCTTTCAAAGGAAAGGATGAATCCAGAGGCTACCTGGCCCGCATGCAGACTCTGTCTACCGAAATAAGTTTGTAATCACTGTGATGATCAATCTCTGCTCCGATAGCTCCGATACCATGTAGAATTTGCTGAATAATGAAGATTTATCCACCGAGATTATCCTGATCACATATCAATTCGAATTCATATGCAACACATAATCTCTTCTACTCAGATCATCACACATGCGGAAATAAAACAAGCGGTATGTCATCAAAAGATCATCAAAACATCACACACATTACACAGTATGTATGGGGAAATATTATAGCTGAAAACCCCTCAGCTATTGTGTATATTATAATGGAGAGAACATGTAATAGTACATAGTACAATACTCCTCAAAAGTACTCAGTACTATCTCATAAAGTTACACACAAACTAGCTTGGTTTTGAACAAGTCACAGGTTCAAAACTCATCCACTAATTGCCTGCCTCTATTGCGCAATCAAGGCTGGTCTAATGAGAGATCCAAGGTTCGAATCTCCTTGGCTTGACGAGGCGCAATCCTCATGGAAATTCCTCAAATTATTGGTGCAAATCTCATGCCATTGAAATGTCACAGGCGATATTTAATTGTGCCAACTTTCATCTACACCTTTTCTTGGTCTCCAGCAAGTGTCCATGCAACGCAGTGAGAGCGTGTGTTCTTGAGTTGAATAATGAGTTAATAATTAGTGAATTAAATAATATTTAATTAAATAATATTCACTCCACTCGGTACTAGTTCGGAGATTATTGATTAAACTAATCTCAACTAGTTCAACTAAGTTAAACCGAACACAACTCCACCAACTGTCTCATCAACTCCACCAAACTTCTGCCACTGAAGTCCTAGCTGAAGTCAACCATGCATGAGCTCACCAAACCCCTAGGAATAGCGTAATTCCTCTGTCAGATGCATGAGCCACTTCTGTAGCTCGAACTGAAGTGCTCCAAGAGAGTAAATTGAAGTTTAGAGTCCAAATATTATTAAGGGTAAATAATATTTGACTTTTCTATTTTTAGGATAGGCAGTCTAAAAATAGACTTCGACCTAAATGTCTAAAAATAGAGGCCCATCTATTTTTACCAACATGACCAATACTCCACGAATAGCATACTGCAACTCGCAGACCATGCTCCATATGTCTAAAAGTAGACATAGTCTAAAAATAGACTTTGCGCCAAAAATAGCCTGCGGGCCCACTTAGTGAAGGCGACTTCATTTCACTAAGCTCCATCATCTTGCTGCATTTTCAACATAGATCGGTGCCTACAACGATCAATAAATTAAATAAAGTTTCGTGATTTTCTCCCAAAAAAATTCCACATATATTATCAGTTCCATTTTTTTTTCTTATAACATTGGTGTTTTAATTATTCATAAATATTTTAAATACAAAAAATAGTATTATACTTTTCACGCTCCCTTTAAATATAATTTTAAACATTTATAAATACTTTTTAATTTACCTTACTGATATTTTAAAATTTATACTAATCTTTCACAAAATAATGCTAATATTTTGTATTGTAAAAATTTGATCCACCCAGTTTTGAGAGAACACGACTTTTCATGGCTATATTTCCTGTTATATTCCTTTATCCGTAAATTCCCCTCCATAAAATTGGAATCAAAGAAAATTATATAATGTCAAACTTTCATTTGTTATCCCCCTAAAATTAGAATGAATGGAAAACATGAAGCGAAGTTTTTGTATTTTTCTCCCAAAGAGGTTTGTCGTTACACAAAAACCCACAGGTATTGGTAACATTTCAGGTGTTTACTTCATTAAAAATATTATGGATATCTTTCTTGACATATTCCTTCCCATTATCTATGTGCAGAATCTTGATGTGGTTTCCAAACTAATTTTTCGTCTGCACTTTGAAAATATTTAAATCTTGAAAAACTCCACACTTGAGTTTCAAGAAGTAAACCCAATTGAATCTCATGTGATCGCCTATAAAAGACAACAAATATCTTTCTTTTCTCATTGAAGGTACTAGAAATGGACCCATGAGATCGCTATGTACAAGCTCCAATGACAAAGAGGATCTCCATGCATGCCCCTTCTTGAATATGTCTTGTGGATGCTTTCCAAGAGCACATCCATTACAAACACCATTTCCAAATTCAATGGTCAGCAATACTTTAACCATCCCTTGCTTGCTAATTTGCTTCATATATCTGAAATTCAAGTGCTCGATATCTCGTCCCAAATCATACTTCATTCATTTGCATGCGTAAGTAGAAAAATATAATCTTATGAAGGAACAAAATTAGAAAATGTATACACACGAGACTGACCAGTTACCTTCCCACATGAAATCTTCACATTGTCTTGCATATCATAAATTCTCACAGAATCATGGGTAAATTCTACTTTCCTACCTGTGCATGTGTGTGTCACCTGATACACTGAAAGAAGATTCATAGAAAGCCTTGAAATATGTAAGAAATTCTCAAAACTTCCATATTTGAATTGCACTCTTCCTTGTCGAGTTGCTTCAACTGCAGAATTGTCCCCCATGAGAATAGGAGGTCCTAAATATGCATGTAGAGAAGAAAATGAATCCTTTAAAGAAGCCATATGATGAGAAGCTCCTCAATCGATGATCCATTCTTCCAGTTTAGAATGAAAAGAAATAAAAGCATGACCATTAGTTGTTATTTTTTATGGTTTTTCCTATGTCTTCTTCTTGGCACTTTCTTGAATATTATGACTAAGATTATTTTGTTGAAGAGTCTTTCCATGAGATGAATAGTCTTCTTCATGAAATATGATTCAGGATGATAACCTCTATTATAATAAGGACACTTGGAGTTTCCTTTCTTTCCCTTCTTACCCTTGGAGCTAGAAGAATCATCTGGAGGTTTTTGTTTTCCTCCCTTTCTTGGACCTGGATCTCTCTCCTTTCCTTTGGCTTTGGATTTCTCCTTTGGTTTTGATTTAGACTTTCCTTTCTCAAGTATCGCAAGTGCATGTGCATTTTGAGACTTTAATGAACCCATTTTGATGAGCTTATCCTGCACATGAATGAGAGACTCAATAAATGCGGCAATTTTGGGAACTTTCCATTTATCCCTAATTGCAAGTCTAACTGTATGAAATGTAGAAATGAAAAAAACATATTTAGAGCCCAGTTGAGACAAATTAGAAAGGATCAATTGACCTATGTGTTTGGATTTATTGATTCCTCAATCATGTAATTGTAGAATTAATGATTTGAATTTCGTAAAGAAATCTTGAATGTTTTCAAAGCTTTTGGGATCTAAGGAATTTAGCTCATTTTCGAGAATATGAGTCTGCATCTCATCTTGCTTTCCAAATAATTCTCCAAGGTTGTACAAACCTCAGTGCTGCATGTCTCCACATGGAAGTACAATGTTGGAGATATGGACAACAATAGAAGACCAAAATTCTCGTCCATCTTGTTGATGTATTTGGATTTCTCAATGGCAGAATTGGTTTCAGCTTGTGTATTCATAACTATTGATACAAGCCTTTTCCTCTAAAGTGAAGAAAAATCTCTCACTTGTGTTGGAAGTAGTTATATGGAGTAAGAATAGATGAAGATGAGAACTCCATTCTTTCACCTTGTAGCTATAGAAAGAATTACAACAGTTCTCCAATATTTTGATGTACAAATCAAATCTCCAAACACCAAAACAATTAGTAAACTTTCAAAACTGATAACTAAGATCCCGAAAGTGAAAATTACCAATTAGTAAACTTTCAAAACCAATAACTAAGATCCCGAAAGTAAAAATTTTAAATTAACAATTAAGAAACTTTCCAAACCTATAACTAAAATCCAGAAAGCGAAAATTAGCCATACAATCGTCGAGTCGAGGTAAAAGAAAAACTTTGTTTAAACTAGCGTGTTAAATTGCAATCAGTGGAATCTATAAAGTCAAACTTTTCAAACTTTTATTTGTTCTTGCTTCTCCCCTTAAAATTAAAATCCGTGGAAAACATGAAGCGAAGTTTTACTATTTCCATCCCAAGCTTTTCTCGTGTACAAAGGTCGAGAATAACAGAGTAAAAGGAAAACTTTGATTTGTTTAAACGAGCGTGAATCGAATAACACATGCATAGATACTATTTTCTTACCAAGCTGTTCTCATGCACAAACGTCAAGAATAACGGGAAAAGGCAAACCTTTGACTTGTTTACTGAACCGTCACTCCAACACATGCATATATACACTAACATCTTTCATTGTAATATTCCCATTGACATCTTTTATTATAATAGCTTATCAGGCTAAAGTCTCCCATTTTCATATTTACATTAACGTCTTTTATTTTCATAGTCAATATAGGTTGAATGGTGTATTAAGGTCTACTAGATTTGCAACTCAGTCAATCTCCTTAAAGTGCTTATGGATAGTAGCTTTAGGAACAGTTTGTTTCAAAACCCAAACCCTTCTCAATAATAATAATAATGGAGGATAGAATTACTCCTTTAAAAATACATTAATTGTAATTAAGTTAAATCATTTTAATGTAGTTAAGAAAGGGAATTCTGTTTTAAAAGCTAACATTTCCGTAGAAAAAATTGTGGTATAAAATAAGACAATCTACAATATGTGAAAATACAATTTCTCGTATTCACATATATTTCTTTATATATATTATATTGAGTCAAAGCGATATTCTACAGTTGAGTGTGAGAGATGTGTAAATATGTTTGTACATCTTAAAATAAAAATAAATATTCTTTAAATATAAAAATAATGTTGAATATTTAATTAATTGCTCATATAGCTTAATATAATTTCATTAAAGTAATTAAAGACAAAAAAATATATAAGATATTTACAATACCTACTTTTCAAAAAAAAATTAATACATGATATCAACTTTATATATATCCATATATAAAAAAGAATATTAAAAAAAAGTATTTAATGTTGCATAAAATCAAATATCTAAAATGGTTGGAGTGTTATGTAATTTCTATAATATTAAAAAAATACAATTTAAATAATAAAAAAACTAAATATTTTTTTTGAAATTTAAAATAAGTTTACCAATTAAAAAAAAAAGTTGATCACTCTTCCCTCTATTAATTAAATGAGTGGTTAACATAAATATATGCTAATAACACCATTTACATGTTTTGAAACAAATTCTGTTTTCCACAGCCAAAAAAATATAACTACCTTGTGAAATGCATACTGCGAAATACATACTTCTGTCCAAATTAATTTTGAAGATGGTATCTAGGTGGACTACAATAAGTCTGATTATCGTTAGTTGTAAATGAAACCACACCTAGTTTTCCTTTTCGAAAATAACGCCGTGAAATAGTTTTCCTTCCCCTGAAGAATCGTAATTGACTTTTCTTTCTAGAGTTACTGTGTTGGATTCAATAACCCTCCATGGTTGCACGACAGAACTACAAAAATCGCTTCTAAGAAATTGATGCTTAAAAAGGGTTTCACATAAACAATTAAAAATTTCACACCATGCAGTTCAGTTGTGTAACGCAAGTATAGAGACAAAACATAATATATAACCCAAAAGGCAGCCAAATACAAACAAACACATAAAAAGACTCCGTAAGGCAGCGAAATCCATCCCATAAAAGAAATAACTCTCCTTATTATTTTATCAAAGGCCAAAACGTTTAAAAAATACTATGCATAATTTGTTCCAGTATCATCTGCTGCAGACACATCAAATATGTTATACACCAAATTTCTATACTACTTCACCAGCTTGTGTGGGAATTGACATGAACTTCCAGGGCAAGCCGGTCATGTAAAACAGCCCCAAGCACCATCCCTAACCCTAACAAGACCTAAATTCCTACATTATCAATACCTGACCTAATTTCTTCCAGGGCAAGCCGGTCATGTAAAACAACCCCAAGCACAATCCCTAACCCTAACAAGACCTAAATTCTGACATTATAAATACCTGACCTAATTTCTTCCAGGGAAAGCCGGTCATGTAAAACAACCCCAATCACAATCCCTAACCCTAACAAGACCTAAATTCTGACATTATCAATACCTGACCTAATTTCCACATTAACAATATTTACCTACCTAAAAGAACACACAGATCTGAGGTGTCTACCCTACCAACATTTGAAGTATCCATGGATTCATATATGACTAGGAATTCATATATTTCTGCAACATGCCATATCAATTATCTGTATTGAAATTTGAAACCCGCTTCTGGATATAAAACTTTGCCTGTGCTATTTTTGAAACCTTCACGACTTGCTTGTAAAGAAAATTGCCACCATCAATTACCTACTCCAGGGCTCGGAACTGACCTTAGAAGACGTGCCCTGGTCTTCTTCTTCATGGGCGCCCGGATTCTGAGGCTTTGACGTGATCCCGGTGGAGCAGTTGGCGTTTGGGAATGAATTTGCATGTGACCGTTAACAGATCTAGGGTTACTCTGGAACGTTGAGAGACGCTGGTGGGTGGCCATGGAATCATGCGCAGAACCTAGGACCATTACACTGCCTTTTGGAAACACAATATCAAAGCCCATTTCTGGTTTATTGCCCTTCTGAATCATTCTACTGGCCGTGCACGAAAAGGAATCAATCAACATAAATGTCAAAAATAACATTAAATTCATTTGGCGAAGCATCGTGATATTGACTGGACCTGAAAATCGCTATTGTAACAAAGCTATCACGGGCGTTTGAGGATATCTGTGTGCAACAATGGCTGGCTTTACCTGGTATTGGAATAAATAAAGCCAACAGTCGTAATAGAATAGAACTTGATGAAGATAAGATAAATAATTCAAAGTATTATTTTTCAATGTGGACTATCGGTAGCTTAAACGGTCCGAATTCTTCAAGGAGTTGGTAGTCCGGTCATCGTTAATGGCCATCACTTTCAACAGAAACAAAAAAGTTGCGTGGTCGATATGTGCACGATTTCGACGTGGAATACTACTCAAGTCCAACCTTGCTGTCTATTTTGCTCCTTCTTCCTCACACGCATATGCGTTGCATGTCTTCTTTGGGCTTAATCGTATCAGTCTCTTGCAATTCCTGGTCTTATGGCTTTTGCAATTCCTGGTCTTATGGCTTTTGCAACTGTCAAATATCGTCGTTTTGATATTTGGAGCTAACACCCTCATCTTGCTAAAGCAATTAGTCTCCGAGAATACTTCTAATTTATGTTCAAATCTTTGAGATACGCAGTACCCTCGGATGGTTTCGAAAACGAAAGTTTCTACAAACAGTGTAAAGCAAATTTGGAATACAGCTCTCAACATGGAGCAAAGTCAAAAAGCCCATACAATTCATCCATGTGAGATATTGCTATCATGCCTAACCTTAAGATGCGTAGGGAGGGCTTCCTTTACCACGATGGGGGCCTTAGAGAGTCTAGGATTTAACAACTTCATTCCCAAAATACATGGCTAAGGGCACCATGGACTTACATGGTTCTTGTAATAAAATCACTTCTATTCATTATTCCATATTGGAAGTATAGCTTTCCTTGGGGTAAAATCTTGGACAAGGATAAATTGTGTCCGTCACAATTCTAGCTAGGCTTGCCAACTGGGACGTAATGTCATGGCACATTGCTAGCTCGTTGTCAAGGACTTTTGTGGCCGTGCTTAGGTGAGAGGCATGACACATGACACAAGGTCCTAAATTACACCTATCCACTATGGGTGGCATGTTAGTTGTCGATTCTTTGGTTAAGTGGGTCATCTTTAAATTGATTGTAAAGTACGGGTATAAGAGGGCTGGCACCAAAGTCAATGGGTGGTATATTCGTTCTTGATTAGGATTATTTTAACTTGAATCTAAATAAATGTTAGAAATGCTAAAAGAGGGATTAATTACATAGTTAATAATAAAATGTGTATTACATTACAAGAGATTAATTACATACTTAATAATTACATTTGTATTGATTTTAACATTACCAGAAGGATTAATTACATAATTAATTATTAAATTTGTATTAACCTTAACATTACCAGAAGGATTAATTACATAGTTAATAATTAAATTTGTATTGACCTTAACATACCATTGAATTAAACTTCAACTTCAGTATTAAAGTAAATATGACTTCCACTTCCACTTTACTATTATTAAATTTGTATTGACCTTAACATTACGAGAGGGATTGATTACATAGTTAATAATTAAATTTGTATTGACCTTAACATACCATTGAATTAAACTTCAACTTCAATATTAAAGTAACTTCCACTTCCACTTTACTATTATTAAATTTATATTGACCTTAACATTACCAAAAGGATTAATTCCATAGCTAATAATTAAATTTGTATTGACCTTAACATACCATTGAATTAAACTTCAACTTCAATATTAAAGTAACTTCCACTTCCACTTTACTATTATTAAATTTATATTGACCTTAACATTACCAAAAGGATTAATTCCATAGCTAATAATTAAATTTGTATTGACCTTAACATACCATTGAATTAAACTTCAACTTCAGTATTAAAGTAAATATGACTTCCACTTCCACTTTACGACCTTAATTTCCAATTAAATTAAATTAAGCTCTAGTATTGAAGTGAATATGACCTCCACTTCCACATCACTCTAACTGTAAACTAACAAACAATTTTCCTTCATACTATAATGGACAGAATTTCAGATAGATGTGCTTTAACTCGAAAGTCGGAGTGTGGGAGAATTACTTGTCATTCTTTATTTGAGAGTTCCGAATTTCAAGGATGATTATATTCCCATTATGTTTGTTTTTTGACTTTGCTTATATTTTGTCTTAGCAATAGTACTCAATTTCCTTCACGACAGTTGTCACCCTTGTTAAAGTAATTGGGTTGTAGGCTGCTAAAGTAATTTTGTTGAACGTGTATTGAGTTTGGTTTGATTAATTGGCAAATGAGATTAAATATATAATAGTCGGTAAATATTGCAATTGTTATGCTAATGATATATGTATTATCTAATTGACTAATGCCTTATATACTGTAATGGATTACTATTCATTTGTGCATAGTAGAAGAATGAAACTAAACCATGATAATAATTGAGTTTAAGTATAGTCCTTGATTTTATTATTATTTAATCCTTTTTTCATAAAGTTTTTAGGTATGTAGATATTAAAGACTTTTATCGTTAATATTTTGGTAAAAAAATGACATATACCATATTATTAGTATTATTTATATTTCTAAATATCTTTTGTATTTGTACGGAAAGGTTTCATCCACATTTGTATCTCAACCCATCCGTGTTCCGCAGTGTTGGCTCCTCACAAAGAAGATTGCACAACTTCTTAGATACATGCATTACTACAAAGTGTTTGAAGGCATTTTTTTAAGATACTAATTAAAAATATAACATTAAAAAAATAACATTATTTTAAAAAATACAACTCATATATATATATATATAGATAAACATTATTAAAAATAACATTATTGAAAGAAAAAATAACATTAGTAAAAAAATAATTATATAAAAAGTAACATTATTTAAAAAAAACAACATTATTTAAAAAAAATAACATTACTTAATAAAACAACATTACTCTAATTTTTAATTTAAATAACACTATTATTTAAAAAATATTGTCAAATAGCAGTATTATTTTTCAAATATTTTAATTATTTAAATAATGATTGTTATTTTAAATAATGTTATTTAACATAACAATAATTTACAATATAATATCTAATTTAACAATATTATTTAATAATTGAATTATTTAAAAAAAAAAATATTTAGTGTTATAAAATCTAAAATCACGAGGTCTGATGAGATATCGTTTTCTCATAATGCACAAGTTGTTAATGATGAGACATCGTTTTGTCATAATGCACAAGCTGTTTCAAAAAAAATTATTGTGCCAAGATTTTAATCTTGTTTTTCTTTTCTCGCTTAGCATTACACCTTGAATCGAATTATCTCAAACCTTGGCGTACACTTCTCGGGAATCTTGAATTAAATTATTTTTTTATTTTGTTCACTTGATCGTGGCTTTACATCTACCGGTCTCCTGAATCCATGACTGGGTTTCCACCTCCTTCCCGCTAGGGTAAGCAGGTGAGACTCATTCATTGTCAACACTTTTCTCGCTGAGTGAAGCTGAGTTCCCGACCTCTGCAAGCGTTTGGTTTTTCCGTCTCCTCTAGAACGAGATTAACAATGACGCTTCTGTAATTGTGTTCATGGCTGTAGTCTGTGTATGAGAATAACGAAGGCAAGGAAACCCTCTTCCTATCTCTAACTTTGATTCCTGTCGTAGATCTGTTTCATATTTATTATGGTCGACCCTAAATTAGGGTTGTATTACAGGATTCCTACCGTCATCGTGACCATTTTGCATGAAAATCAACGAAAATCAACGACTAGGTTTCCAAAACCCAATCGCTAGGGTAAGCAGGTGAGACTCATTCATTTTCAACTCTTTTTCTCGCGTAGCGGAGCTATGTTCCCGACCTCCACTAGGGTTTGGTTTTTCCTTTATGCTCGAGAATGAGATTAACAACGACACTGCTCATGGATTTGGTTTGTGTGACAATAGCGAAGTCAAAGAAACCCTCTACCTATCTTATCAAAGAACGCAGCTTATCACTCAAACTAGTGAATTTGCATTGCATAAAAGAGATATTTATACATAGTTGAGAAGTTTCTGGATTCAGGAATGTCGGTGGAGATAGGTTCTTCAGGAAGCTAGATGAACTCTCTAGATACTCCGAGACAGCGCTTTGCATTTAATGAAGTCGGCTGGGTTGGTTGGAATTAATGCATATCTGACACTCCCCCTTAATTCCAACCATATACAGACACACTATACACGAGACACAAACATACTCTTAATTGACATGTCTACTGGTCTAAGTCTCAGCTAGGCTTACAATATAATTTGGATTTTCTACAACACATAACTTACTTCTACAAATCTCAAATTTAGCCTTCCCAAGAGGCTTAGTGAATATGTGAGCTACATTCTCATTTGTATTACAATATATTAAGTCAATTTCTTTTGATTGGACCTTTTCTCTTACAAAATGATATTGTGTGTCTATATGCTTTGACCTTGCATGACATACAGGATTGTTAGCCAATTTGATGGTGCTTTGATTATCACATCTGATCACTGTAGGTTCTTCCTGAACTTCACCAACATCTTCAAGTATTCTTTTGAGCGATATAGCTTCACAGGTGGTACTACATAATGTTTTATATTCTGCTTCAGTTGATGACAAGGACACTGTTGGTTGTTTCTTACTGCTCCATGATATTGCTCCTGATCCTATATTGAACACATATCCAGTGGTGGATTTCCTGTCATCTGGATTTCTGACCCAGTCAGAATCAGAATGACCTGTCAATTCAACATTACAATCATTAGTACCAAAATTGATAGTTCCCTTTAAATATCGAAGGACCCTTTTTGCAGCCATCCAATGGCTCTCAAAAGGCTTAGCCATAAATTGACTAAGTATGCTTACTGCATAAGCAATGTCTGGTCTAGTGGTAGTGAGATAATTCAGGCTTCCCACTAATTGTCGATACAATATTCCATCATCATTTCTCAACTTGATATTTTGTTCTAAGGGAGTACTAACTGCGTTACATCCTTTCATATGAAATCTCTTTAGTACCTCGTTTATATATTTTCTTTGTGAAATTAAAGTTCTTCCATTATCTTTCCATACTTCAAGACCTAGACAATAATGCATTTGTCCAAGATCCTTCATCTCAAATTCCTGTGATAACTTCCTTTTTATATCATTAATCATTTTATCAGCACTCCCTGTTATTATTAGATCATCAACATATATAGAGATTAATGTTATGCCTCCATTTCCATCTGTCTTGACATACAAATTAGGATCAATTTTTCTTTTGTTAAATCCTTGCTGAATGAAAAATTTATCTATTTTCTCATACCAAGATCTGGGTGGTTGTTTTAGTCCATATAAGGCCTTCTTTAATTTGCATACAAGATGTTCTTGTCCCTTCTTTTCAAATCCTTCTGGTTGAACAAAATAAATCTCCTCTTTCATGTCCCCATTTAGGAAAGTTGACTTGACATCTAATTGATACAAATTCCAATCATATTTAGTGGCCAATGCTATCATTATTCTAATTGTGTTCATTTTTGCTACTGGAGAAAAGGTATCTTCATAATCTATACCTTCCTTTTGCGAATAACCTTTTGCAACCAATCTTGCCTTATACTTGTCTATGCTACCATCTACATTAAACTTTGTCTTGTACAACCATTTTGATCCTATAGGGACTTTATTTTTAGGTAATTCTGTTAATTCTCAAGTTTCATTTTTCATTATAGAGTTATATTCTTCTTTCATAGCTTCCATCCATTCTTTATGATTTTCGGCTTCTTCATAATTTGAATGCTCAAAAACATTCATTACTTGAGACATTAAAGCATAATATTTATACCTGATAGGGGTTTGAATTTGTTGTGTTGACCTTCTTAGAGATTCATTACTTTGTGGAGTACCTTCTCTTCTTCTTCTCTGTGGAGTGCTTTCATCACTTCTTTGTGGGCTTTGGCTTCTTGAATTGTCTTTTGGAATGTCCATGCTTTCTTGAGATGCTTCCACAACTTCATCTTCTTTAAAGTTATAACTAGGATGCCATACATTATTTTCATCATTTTTCATTTGTTTATCTGCATGCTCATGAAATATAACATCTCTACTTGCAAATACCTTGTGAGTATTTGGATCACGCATTTTATATGACTTTTGATTAGTACAATATCCAATAAAAATGTATTTGATAGCTTTGGCGTCTAATTTTCTCCTATCCTCCTTAGGAATATGAGCAAAGGCCTTGCATCCAAATATCCTTAAATGACTAACTTTAGGTTTAAAACCATAAAATGCTTCAAATGGTGTTTTGTGCTCAAGATATTTTGTAGGACTTCTATTTTTAAGATCTACAATAGTATTAATGGCTTCAGCCCAAAAACTATTAGAAATTTCTTTACTTTTCAACATACTACGAGCACATTCAACTAATGTTGTATTCTTTCTTTCAAGTACACCATGTTGCTGAGGTGTATGCCGTACTGTAAATTGTTGCACAATTCCATTTTGTTTGCAGTATTTGATAAAAGCTCCTGAAGTGTACTCACCACCTTTATCTGATCGAAGAATTTTACTACTCTTTCGTGATTGTTTTTCTACCATATTCTTGAATTATCTAAAGTATTCAAACACATCACTTTTATTTCTTATAAAGTACACCCAAGTGTATCTAATGCTATCATCAATAAATATAAGAAAGTAATATGCTCCACCAAGTGACCTATTTTGCATTGTACCACATACATCAATATGCACTAGCTCAAGTATTTCATATTTTCTTTTATTTTCATGCACATGAAATTCTTCCCTACGTTGTTTTCCTATTGCACAACCTTCACATTCAAAGTGTTCAATATTAATATTTGGAAGGCCTTCTACCATCATTTTCTTTTGAAGTAACATTAGGTCATTATGATTTAAGTGCCCATACCTTTGATGCCAAAGCTCTATGTTTGAAATGTTTGTTGATGCCAAAGCTTGATGCCTATTCTTTGTCACATCCAACTTGTATAATCCTCCAACTCTCATTCCTTTTGCAACAACCTTGTAGTTGTCCTGCATATCCTTTACCAAACATTGTGATTTCATAAATTCAACTTTAAAATGTTGATCTGTAATAGTAGAGACAGATATTAAGTTATTCTTTAATCCTGGAACATACACCACATTTCGAATTTTTTTTTCTTGTCCATTAGGCATAGTAACATTTATATCACCATATCCTTTTATTTCATGCGATCTATTATCTCCTAAATAAATGTGTGCACCATTATTAACTTCATGATAAGTATCAAACCAATCTCTTTTGCATGACATGTGGATTGATGCACCAGAATCTATAAACCAAGCATTATCATCATCAGTTTATGCTGACAAAGTAGCATTAGTCACAAATAATTGAAGATTGTTAAATTCATGACTGATTTCCTCATCTCTATCAGCATAATTTCCTATACGTCTTCTTAGTTTAAATAAATCAGATCTTCTTTTCAAGAAATTCTTAGCATAATGACCAGGCTTTCCACAATAGTAACATGCACCATCTCTACTTGATTTGACATTTGACCTTGGTGAAGGCATACCTTGAAATGATTTTACCTATCACATTTTGCCTTTATTTTTCTCCCAATATTTTCCTTTGAAGGCTTGCTTTCCTTTAGCCACCAATGCTAAATCTGAATTAGGGGGTTTTTGATTAAGACTTCTTCTTCGCTCTTCTTCCTACATAAGTATACCTGCCAATTCATCAAACATAGGAGCCTTCTCTCTAGCTACAAGACCAGTGATAAACATTTGATACTCATCCAACATTCCATTTAATGTCATAGTAACCATGTCTGTACTAGATATTGTTTCACCAATGTCACCTAATTTATCTTTTAGGTCCTTAATTCTAGAAATAAAACTAGAAATATTTTCATTTTCTTCCATCTTAATTGAAAGATGCTTACTCTTTAAATACAATATTCGATTTGTGGTCTTCGTCTCATACAAATTTTTGAGAGTCTCCCATGTCTCTTTGGATGTTCTGCACTCTCTAATGTGTGGAATAATATTGTCCTTAACAGACATCTGCAACAATACCTTCGCTTTTTTTTCTCGTCGTTGCCAATCTTGAATTGTAGCAGCTGTGGCTTGAGGGGGTTCTAGCTTCACTTCATTTCCAGACACAATCATCCACATATTAGAGCCTTCCATCACCTTCTGCAACTTAAACTTCCAATTTGCGTAATTTTCACCCTCTAACTTATCAGAGTTAGATAAATAAGACTCTGCTAATACATTTTCCATAGTATTAAACTCTAAATACCAATAACTTTAATGGCTCCAAATAATAACACCTCAAGCATGAGTCATAAACATATATTAAACTTCACAAGGCACTCCAATACTTTATTTCTCCACTTCAACTTTAAAATTTTCAAAAGAAATGGCAATTAGCAGTAATCACAACCATTTACTAAGGGAATTCCAATTACTAATAACTACCACATTTCACTTTTTCACTGGTTTGAGCCTTTTGCATAAAACCTTTAATACTCATAATAGTTTTTTTTAAATCGGGCTGTCAAAAAAAAAAATTAACAGAAAAGTAACCTTCAGCACATATACAAACAACCAAGCCCAAACTTTGATTTAAAGACAGATTTCTTTGGCCTTCTCTTACCAACACATAAGCAAACTTCTTCGCCCAGCTCGTGCAACCAGTTCGCCCTTCACCAGAGCTTTTACCCACTGCAAACAGAAACATATTTTTCTGCAACACAAGAAAGTACAAAAAAACAAACTTCTCTGCAACAGATTTTACGAGCTAGTTGCACACAGAAAATTACTCCTATCAGAAAATATGCCCTTCAACGTTCTATTGGACAGCCAATCTTCTCCACACAGATTGCAAGTTCAACAACTACAACGTTTCTGAATGCTCTCCACACAGCTTAACGTGCACACTACCGAGTTGCTTTCCACAATAGCAAACTCACACTACTTCCAGCCTCCCAACCATAGGCTCTGATACCATAAAAGAATCAGAACAACTCCAACGAAGGAGCTCTAATACCATATCACAGAACGTAGCTTATCACTCAAACTGGTCAATTTGCATTGCATAAAAGAGATATTTATACATAGCTGAGAAGTTTTTGGATTCAGGAATGTTGGTGGAGCTAGCTTCTTCAAGAGGCTCAATGAACTCTCCAGATACTCCGAGACAGCTCTTTGCATTTAATGAAGTCAGCTGGGTTGGTTGGAATTAATGCATATCCAACATATCTCTAACTTTGATTCATGTCCTAGATTTATTTCATATTTATTACACTCAGCACTAAAGTAGGGTTGTCCTGTTGGATTCTTGTCGTCACAGTGACCGGTTAGTAGGAAATCCATGACTGTATTTCCATCTCCTTACCATTAGAGCAAGCAGGTGAGATTCACTCATTGTGGAATTTTTTTTCTCGCATAGCAGAGCTTGGTTCTCCACCTCCACAAGGGTTTGGTTTTTTTAGTTTGCTCCATAATGAGATTAACAACAACATTGCTAGGATTGTGTTCGCGGCTCTAGTATATGTGCGACAATAGTGAACGCAAACAAACCCTCTGCCTATCTCTAACTTGGATTTCTATCTAAGATTTATTTCAAATTTATTACGCTTGACACTAAATTAGGGTTATCTTGCAATATTCTTGCCATCGTATAACATCTCAATACCACAGTAACCTCTTCTCGAAACGTGATAGCTGAAATATGTGCATGGCCCTTCGACCCTATAGCGTTATTGTTGATTAAAAGGATTTTTATTTATGCCGCCAGGTTACAATTTGTTTTTATTTTAGGAATTCCTTGTAGGTGTTATGGTTTGAACGAAGCTCAATTCTTGACCTCCACTACGGTTTGTTTTTTCCCATATATTGCAGAACCACAATAACAACAACATTGCTAGAATCATGTTAATGGATTTAGTCTGTGTCTGAGAATAGCTAAGGCAACGTAACCATCTACCTATATCTAACCTTGATTCATGTCTTATATTTCTTTCATATTTACTAGGCTCGAAACTAAATTAGGGTTGTCTTGCAGGATTCTTATCATCGTCATGACTGTTTAGGAGGAAAATTCTCCACCATGTCAAGTATAATACCTCAAGGCCAAAGTAATGTCTTCTTGAAACATTACAGGCGAAAAATCTCGATGGGTCTTCCACCCTAAACTATTTTTGTTGACTCGGCTAAGATTAAATTTGATTTTATTTTATGCATTCGTTGCAGGTGTTAGGGCTTGAACAAATATCGGTTCACAACCTCTACTCAGGTTTGGTTCTTTCTGTTTGCTCGAACAAATAAAATTGTTCTAAAAATAACATTATTTAAAAAATAACTTTTTTAACATGATTTAAAATAACATTATTTTAAAAAATAACATTATTTAACAAGGGTTTGCATCATGATACAATGATATAATTTTAGTTTTTATGCATTCCTTGCAAGTGTTAGGTTCGAGTGGAGCTCGGTTACAGTGTGTCTTTTCCCCTCTACTCCATAATGGTATCAACAACTACACTGCTAGAACCGTGTTGATGGCTATGGTATGTGTGTAACAATATCTACACCAAGGTAAACCTCTACCTATCTCTAACTTTCATTTTTTTCTTAGATTTCTTTCAGATTCATTACGCTCAACATTAAATTACAGTTTTCTTGCAGGGTTCTTGCCGCCGCAGTGATCGTTTAGTAGGAAAATCGTCCAACATGTCAAGTATAATGCCTCAATACAGGGAGTAATCTCTGATCGAAACGTCATAGGTGAAAAACCTGCATGTCTCTTCGACCCTGCACCCTAAATTTATATTAAAAGGGGTTTTCATTATGCTGTGAGGTTATAATTTTTTTTCATTTTACTCATTCCTTTCATGTGTAGAAAATTTTGTGACTACCCTTGGGTACTTCCTCTCTCTCTCTTTTCCAATAGGAGATAACACACCTTTTGGAACTCATTTATTACTAACATGTTCTTCATTTTCCTTCTTCTTATTTTATTTTACTTTTTTACCTATTAGCTAAATATTGTGTTGGCATTGATGTGTGTTGGAGTGTTACACGTGTGTTGTGGGTTGGAATTGATGTCAACCTGGTAGCTTGCATTGCAGGTGAGCTAGTGAGCACTTGTATGTTTGGCCAAAGGTGGCTTGTACATGGTTAATATGTTTTTTTGGTCGTCACATATCTAGTAGCATGGAGATGTGAGGATGGAGCTGTGATTTGTAGTTGTTGCACACAAAGTGTGAGCTAAGGATTTCATTGATCATGTTGCTGTGATCATGTTGTTGCATAAGTTAGATGGTGGTGTCTTGAAGTTCTGATTATGATCAGTTATGCCAAGATTTTTCATGGGAAGTACATAGTAGAGATGTCATGACCTCAATATTTATGATGTTTCTATAGGTGTTACTCTTTATTGATTATATTGCTACAAGAGCTAAAGTCTAGGATCCTTGTTGATTAGGTCTCTATGTCCCATATTAGGTCCTTATGTTGATGATATGATACATAGATTTTGGGGATGATATTCAATTGTTGGAGGATGCTTGAGTTGGTTGTATAGGTGTTAGAGAATGTTTGACATGTTGGAGCTGCATAATGATGGCATAGATGTTGCGGAGTAGTTTGATGGAACAAGTGTTAGTGTATTTGTTGATTGGAATCGAATTCAACCTAGTTTTATTTGTGATGATGATGGTTATCTGGTAGTGACTTGGCGAAGTGTTTCAATTGTGTCTATGACTTCCATAGGTCCTATAAAGGCTTCTCAAGCTCTTAAAGAGGTTTGGGCATGAACTAATCTTATTTGATTGGTTTTCTTCCATCTTTTGACCCAATTGCATGGATCTAAGCTTGTGCATGCACTTGAAGGGCTCCAACCTCATGGAAGAAGGTTGTTCCATGTAGTTGTATCCAAGATATAGTAGTTTTGTGTATGCGGTTGAGAATTTAGCTGGAATTGCTCCAGATTCCTCTCACATCTCAGCTAATTTTGGTATTGTGATGATGTTATTGATCGAAACCTTCTAGTATATGGTAAAAAAAGGCAAGGAAGATTCTAGAAGTTCTTTAAATATGAAATTTCCATAATTTAGTCGAGAGAGTGGCTTGATCAGGTCAAGGAGCTGGATCTGAGAAAATTGGGAAGCGTCAAAATAATTGTTGAGTTATCCATAACTTGTAGAATTTATTGAGTTAGGCATCTCATAAAATGATAAATAGACGATGGTTTTAAGTCTATTTGGTTGGAATTTTTGAGAGCATGAGAGAATGTGATTGTGATCGCATTGTGTTGGAGCTAGGATCCCCGCGAAGTAAGCAATAAAGGAAAGACTTCCCAGATTAAGGAGCGGATCGTGCAGCACAGAGTCTATTTTGAGGCATAGGGGATTTGGGGTGTGAAAAGCCCCGTATTGTGTAATGGGATGGGATATGTTGTGAATGTTGGACTCCTCCCATGGTTTTTGACCATGGTATTGTAAATGAAAAATGTATATAAGGAGTCCAGATAGAAGTCGTAGTCAAGTGGAAGTTGAATGATGCATTTAGATGTAATATTTTTTTTAGTGAGAGACTATTTTTGGTTAGAGGAAAAGGCTCCTAAAGTTGTGTGCGTGGAGACCTTAGGAAGTCTGCAAATGTGTGCACAAACCTCTGTAGCTTTGTGCGCAGGTTGGAAAGTGAATATATGAGGAGGATTTGGTTATTAATGAAAGACTTGTTAAGAAATATTTGAGTTATATTGATGTGTTTTTCTTTTAATTACTATTTCTGAATATTTATTCTAAAAATGTGTTTGATATGTAACTAAGTTGTGTAGTCATGTTTATGATTATTTACTTTGTTTAGTGCAAGAATAAGTAAGATTGCGCAACCTTTGAGTAATTTCAATAAATGTGTTGAACAACATTGTTATTACTGATAGGTCTAGCCCGTGAAGCTCTCTTAAGAAGGAAAATCCCTAAATCCCCAATCCAGTGTCCCTCTGGATGTAGAAACCTAGTACTAACATCCCCCTATATTGGCTCTGGTGAGACTTTGGTCTACCAAAGTAGATCGTTGCTGAAAGAGCTAGTAATAGTGGGTTTTTTTGGATTGCGCAGTCATTTTGAACCTGGGTCCAGGCCCCATCAAGAGAAAAAATGGTCTTATCCCTAAGGATGTGTGTGGTGAAGCACACAGGTTTGTTAGAAATGGATTTAATGAGATAACCCCTGGTTCCCTTAGTCAAATCATATTCATTCCTCATCTTGTCTTCCAACAGCTTGTTCTAGCCCTTTCCCATAAAAGCCTTTGTGGGGTCTACCCCAAGAAAAGGAAGGGTTGTAATTCTTCTGATGAGCCCCTTCGTAATGGGGATCTTCTTTCCCATCCATATAAAATTGTCATGCCCCAAGGCCAATAGTTGGAAGACAATATGAAGAATGAATATGATCTAACCAAGGGAAACATGGGTTATGTAATTAACTCCATTTTTGACAGAACTGTGTGCTTCAGCATGCAAATCTTTGCGAGTAAGATTATGAGGAAGATCCAAGGAGAGGAGGAATCTGCATTTGTTATAGCTTTAACTGCAGAGTGCACCATGAGCATTGTATACAATTGGGTTGGCTTTCTATGTACAAAGTTCCTCGTGGATTGCAAAGCAGTGTAGGAAGAAGCCATGTAATCCCTCTATTCATGGATGTTGCTTCTTATTGACTTGATGTAATGAAGGGAACCTAACGGGTCAGAGTTCAACGTTGCAAACCCTAATCTATGCGAAGCATTCCAATACTCTTCGTTATGGCATTCGACATAGACATTAATGGTTATGTCCAATAAATTCTTCTAGGTCGGAGTTGAGATGATCTTACAAATGTTGATTAACCAAAGCCTTGATTGTCACCAAGTATTGCGGAGAAATATAGCTAGGTCACGGAGTTCAAAATGGACTTTCGTCATATCCACATTTAGGGAAGGAAGGACCTCATGAGGGTTTGGTACGAGCTCCCATACATGGTAGAAGAGGAAGATGTAGAAGCCATCATTAGCCAATGGCTGAGTGATTGGTTAATTCCACTTTTTGAAGGTGTAGAGTAGGCATGAACGAGTGCGGTGCAACCCACTATGCCAACAGGGCAGCATGACACTGAAGCAAAGACTTCGGAGACTAAAGCGGGTGTTATTCTTGTCAATTTTATGGGCATAGATCTATATGGCCCATCCTCCTTGTTTATCACTAAAATAAGGCAGCCACAGAAGGGTGGCGCAAGAAAGAAGGTAAATTTCGACAGATCTATTAGTCTAACATAAATGGTCCTCACTTAAGGGGACATCGATGAGATCAGAGACACTATGGAGCAGTTAAATGAATATTTATGCAGAAACACAGTGGAACAATACAAAAAAGTGCTAAAATATGTCCACAAGGGGTTGTAGGACTTACAGATGCAGGAGAGTGTAAACCAGATGATCAGGTTGCAAGCGACCATGGTTCAACCAGGCGGGGCACAAGTAAGTGAAGTGCATGAATTGGCGCTAATTACCGACACCTGTAAAATTCCTATCCCTCTAGGAACTTTATGTTTTGAGAAGGCAGAGAAAAGGAAACCAATGGTTCTCTAGCAAGACACGACGTTGATCCTTGTCGTGATGCCATTACAGGCCTTAGACAAACTCCACTAGGGCATTATTAAGGAGTTAAATATTGGAGAACAACGTGCCCTCCTGATCATTCAGGATGTTACAAAATAATTATAGAGCATGGCTGAGGAAAGTCATCTTGAGGTATAAGAGCATGAGGCTCAAGCAAGAAAATGACAGAAGGTAGAGGACATTGTCTCCAAGGCATGCAGTGAGCTACCAGAGCTCGAAATTCAGGATGCAAAAATGCTTGAGGAAAAACTAGCTAAGTTTGCCACCACTTTGGAGGACTGAGAGGCTAAAGTTGATGAAGTTCGGATCGAAATGGAAATGAAAATCATCAAGTTGCAGTTGCAATTTGAGTCTGATTCTCCGAAATGTATTAGAGAGTAGTGCAGAATGGAGCTGAAAACCACCACAAAATAGATCGAGTCCCACGTACATGAGTGTGCGATTAAATTTGGGTAGGATCTAGATGTATGTTCCTCACTATAGGAGGACCCTCAAGTGCAAAAGATTGAGGCTGAAGTGCGTGAAAAACTGGAATAGCTAGATCAAATCAAGATCACTGCAAAGATCGTAACTCTGCAAGAGCAAATTAACCATCTTAAAGAAGCTAAATGCTTACAAGAGAAGGTTTTTGCACTACATAGAAAGGAGAAGCTACTTGCAAACATAATGAATCCATGAGAATTTGAGGCCAGCCATCTCTCTTAAAATGCAAAGTAGAAACTGAAAATTTGCAAGAAGCACATAAAGGATTGGACGAGAGGGCATCTAATAAGGTCATGTAGATGGTGCTTAGATACATCGGTGAATTTTATAAATAGTGCATTGAAGAAGTTAAACCTTTTAAGGATGCCTTGAGTGGCATCACTTCAAATATTGATGGTTCACCACTATTGTGACTTGGGACGAGTCACAGTTTTGTGTTGGGGGATTGTTGGAGTTGGGATCCCCATGAAGTAAGAAAGCAAGGAAAGATACCATAGATCGAGGAGTGAAGCACGCAACGCGAAGTATTTTTTGAGTCATAGGGGATTTAAGGTGGGTCAAAGTCCCTTATTATGTAACGAATCTTTCTAATGATGTATCACGTGCGTCAAACAGAGATAGCATGCCGAAGTTATGTCCCCGGGAAGTTGAAACACCAATTTACCCAAACGGGGCCCATAGTTTTGGTCCTTCATTCTCTTAGGGTTAGGTTTTTGGACGTTTAGAGTTCTCCAATGTTTCTCCATAATAAATAGGCCCTCAAGCCTCATTCTAACATAGTTCAGAGGTCAGTAGCAGCCACATCTCTTCTCAGAGATTCGCTACTAGCACTCTAGCTATTTTATTTCCATTATGTTTGTAAGCATATTTTTGTTATTTGATATTAATGAAATGAAGCCTTATTTCTATTGCATCTCTATGTTTATGGTTATTTATATATTCTATTGTGTTCCTACATAAATCTGGATTGGTGGTATCAAAGGTGTCTGCTTTTTCTCGATCCTTCTATGCATGTCCCCAACAAGGTCAGGGTATAAGGAGTTAGGGCTCGATCTGGTGGAACCTTTGGAAGATCAGCCTCACAAATCCCGATGGATGCCCATGGGGGATGAAAAGAAAGATGAGGGAGCAGGAGATCCTATCAAAATATTTCTTGAGGAGGCCCTCAAAAAATAAAGGAACGCGATGATGGATAACTTTTCCCAGATCTTTCAATGGCTGCCCACCGGCGGCGCATGTGCATCCAACAGCCACTCTAGAGGTTTGATTCCCTTTAAGGTACAAGTAAATTTTGACATTCCAATATTTGAGGGTCAAATAGATGCAGATGCCATAGATAGATGGTTGAATCTATTAGAAGGATATTTCTCGGTTCATGATTTTTCCAATTGAGAGAAGATTATTTTTTCACTCCTCAAAGCTACAGCCCATGTTAAGGACTGGCGGGAAACCTACTGTGAGAAAAAGGACGATACACAACCGTCTCTGTTCTCAGCCATACCCACTTGGAATTCTTTCCGAGACGCCATCAAGGAACAATACTATCCTGTGGGGAGCTATGAGGACAAGTACATACAATGGACCACGTTGCGAGAATAAAGGGATCAAGATGTGCATGAGCTGATGAATCTGTTCCATACCCTGCACACAAAGTTGGGTATCAAAGATTCAGAGAAACATCTGGTGCTAAAGTATCACAGCTGTCTTCACAGATACATTCAGGAGGAAATGGATTTCCTCAAAATCTCCTTGCTTGGTACGGCATACCGGTATGCTGCCAAGATTGAGCAGAAATTCAAACAAAACAAACAAGACATTGGATTTGCGAATCAAAATCAAGGGAAAGGTGCTCCCAAACCACAAAATAAAGGACATAGCCAAGGCATGGCAGCTCAAGACAAATTGTCAAAGCCACAAGCAAAGAACAACACCACAAAGCCAAAGAAGGACACGGGGAAGTGGTGTGAGTTCCATAAGAGCTCCACTCACAACACAAGTGAGTGTCAGGCCAAGCAATCGCTGGTGGACAAGATGAGGGCTTCTAAGTTAGATGCATGCTCTGACTCTGAATCAAAACCTAACAAGGGGAATGAAAAAGGGAAACAGATTATTGATGCAAAGCTCAACACCATTGTTGCCACTACGAAAATCCATAAGGAGGAACCGGAAGTTCCATAGGAGGAGGAACGTCTCTTCCACTCCCAGATGTGGGTGAAGGGCTCCCTGGTATAGTTCATTGTTGATAATGGGAGCAAAAAGAACCTCATTTCAGCAGATTCCGTTAAGCGGTTGGGCTTGCCGACCAGAACACACCCACATCCATACACCATCAGGTGGCTTCACCAAGGACAAGATCTCCTCGTCAGCCAGTAGTGTCACCTTCCATATAGCATCAAGCCCTTCACGGATGGGGTATTATGTTACATTGCTCCTATTGATGTTTCTGTTGTATTATTAGGACAACCATACTTGTGGAAGTGTCACGCTGTGTATGAGTTTGGGCCTCGCTCTGTTATTGTTACTTTGATAAATAAGTTGTACAGGATACTAGAAGTACCACCTCCTGTCGCTATCTCTTTTGTTACTGCAAAATAATGCAGTAAGCTCATTTCCCAAACCAAGAAATTCATTTTCCTGATGATCCGCCCCTAGCGCAAGAAGAAGACTATGGCCACGACCTCCAGAGAGGGCTCCTCTACATGACAACAACAAATGGACAAGGTTATGGAGGAGTACGGGAACATCTTAACCTCACCCATAGGGGTTCCTCTACACTGTCAGGTCAAGCACCCGATTGATCTAACCCCAGGTGCACCACTACCCAATGGACTGATCTATCGGTGCTCTGTTCTAGAGAACGATGAAATCAAGATGCAGATTTAGGAGCTGCTGTAGAAAGGTCACATCTGACCAAGTTCACCACCCTGTGGAAGCCCGATCATGTTGGTACAGAAGAAGGATGGGACGTGGAGACTCTGTATTGACTACCAGGTGCTGAAAAAGATCACTATCCAGAATAGGTACCTGATCCCATGGATTGATGACCTTCCGAACCAACTCAAAGGGGTGAAATATTTCAGCAAGATCAACTTTAAGTTTGGGTATCACCAGGTACCAATCGAATCCTCTGATGTGTGGAAGACTACCTTCAAAGCTAAGGAAGGCCTTTTCGAATGGCTGGTCATGCCTTTAGGGTTGACGAATGCTCCCACAACCTTCATGAGGTTGATGGATGACATCTTGTGGGCATTCACCAACTCATTTGTAGGGGTGTAATTAGATGACATTCTAATCCTCAGCCAGACTTGGGAAGAGCACCTCCACCACATCCGACAAGTCCTCCAAACACTACGACAACACAAGTTGTGTGCCAATTTGGAGAAGTGCACTTTTGCCATGACTCAGGTTCAATATCTAGGATACATTATTGATAAAAGGGGGTGCATGTGGATCCAACCAAGATCCAAGTCATTCGATATTTTCCAGCCCCAACCACTATAACAGAGCTTCGCAACTTTCTGGGTCTTGCTAATTTCTACCATAGGTTCGTGTTGGGATTCTCTCATATCACTTAGCCCTTGAGTCAAGTCACCAAGGGAGGAGCAAGAGAAAAATTATTTTGGTCGGAATCTCAACAGAAGGCGTTCATATAATTGAAAAATAGCCTTTGTTATGCCCCAGTGCTCACATTACCAGACTTGCAAAAACCATTTGAGTTTGAGACAGATGCCTCTGACTATGCTAATGGGCTAGTTCTTAGTCAACAGGGACATCCAGTGGCATATCACAGTGAGACATTGTCTGAAACGGTTTGCAAGTATCCTACTTATGACAAAGAAATGTATTCCATTGTGCAAGCTTGTTGATAATGGAAGCATTACATTTTTGGGAAGGAAAAAATCATCCACACAGACCACTGGCCCTTGTAGTTCATACAGACACAAGGGAAGTTGAAGAATGATCGCCATCAAAAGTGGTCCACATATATGCAACAGTTTCATTTGAACATCAAGTACAAGAAGGGTAGCACCAATAATGTTGCAGACTACCTCAGCTGACCACCGATCATGGTGCTCACCATCATTCTCAAATCTTGTGGGCATGAGACTTCTGATTGGATGCTTCTCTACGAGAGTGACCCAGACTTTGGCCACTATAAGGCACTCTTGGGGGGTACGCAAGTTCCAAATTTTCACCTCGAAGATGCACTTTTATGTCACCTAGGACACCTTTATGTTCCTTCCAAGCAAGCGTGCCAAGATGATATGGGAAGCACACTATAGTCGAGTTGCTGGGCATTTCAGGGTTGAGAAAATAGTAGCAGTAATACAAAAATATTTCTATTGGTCGAACCTTCGAAAGGATGTCGGGAAGCACATCAGATCTTGCACTGCTTGTGCCATTTCCAAATCGACCATCAAGAAGCAAGGCCTATATACTCCGCTACCTACCCCTAGTCGACCTTGGGAATCCATATCCATGTATTACATATTAGGCCTGCCTTCTACTAAGCATGGAAATGACTGTGTTTTCATGGTCGTCGATAGATTCTCAAAGATGACCATTATGGCGACCTGCAAGAAGAATATCACAGTAGAAGCCACTGCTAAAATCTTCTTTGAATGAGTGTGGGTGCACTTTGGGATTCCATAGTCTATCATATCATATTAGGATAGTAGGTTCCTCAACACATTTTGGTCCAGCCTCTGGTCAATGCTAGACACCAAGCTCACCAAGTCAATAGCTTTCCATCCCCAAACAGATGGCCAGAAAGAGGTCGTCAACAAAATGATTGTACACATTCTACACATGTACAATTCAAAGCATCCACGCACATGGGACGAGAGACTCCCCTATGTACAACATAGTTATGATAGGCTCTCCACAGCTCAATCGGCCACAACCCCTTTCATGTGGGCTTGGGATTCTAGCCACTATGCCCCATTGACATAGCCATGCCATTTGCAGCTACTCAGGCCGATTTGGCTCATGTCCAGTCTGAAGTTGACAAAGCAAATAGCTTCATCGAGCGCCTTCATCACATCCGCCAATAGGTTCATTAAATATGGGACAGAACCAATGCTAATTACAAGCAACGCCATGATCAACATCAGGTGCCACACAACTTCTAGGTGAGCGATAAAGTGTGGCTACATTTGCAAAAGGAGCGCCTCACTGGACCCCATCGCAAGCTTCGCCCGCTTCGATATAGGTTGTACACCATCACCAAGGCTATAGGGAATAATGCCTTCGAGCTCAGTGTTCCGCCATTCCTTGGTTTGCACCCAGTATTCAATGTGGACCACCTTCATCCTTACTTCCCACATCTACTGGACACCTCTGACATTGCAGAACAACTCACACCAACAAAGTTAAACCCATGCTGCATGGAATAGGCCACCATAGATTGTATCATGGAAATTTAAATCAAGAACATTCACCAACAAAATATCCAACTATATTGGGTTTTCAAAGCTGGCCAACTCCTGCACCAAGGAAAGTGGTTCACCAGGGACCAAGTTCAGCAGAAGTTTCCTCATCTCATGGAGGAACTTAATGAAATGGGGACCATTGCTTCCTAAAGGGGGAGGAATGATCCAGGTGTATATTGGTGGTCACCCACCTATTCCACTTGGGGCCCCACCATTGTCTCTTTCAATTTTTCAGTTTTGGCATAACTTACTATTTTTAGCGGTTTTTCGGGTCTTGAACTTCCGGAGCCGTTTGAGGCCCTAAACGACATTTTTTGGGCATCGTTTGTGCAGCGAAAATGATTCCGTTTCAGAATTGATATTCATGGTGACATTTGTAGTCCTTGGATAGATCTTTCTAATGATGTATCATGTGCGTCAAACAGAGATAGTATGCCGAAGTTACGTCCCCGGGAAGTTGAAACACCAATTTACCCAAACATGGCCCATAGTTTTGGTGCTTCATCTCCTAGGGTTAGGTTTTTGGATGTTTAGAGTTCTCCATTGTTTATCCATAATAAATAGGCCCTCAAGCCTCATTGTAACATAGTTCAGAGGTCGGTAGTCACCACATCTCTTCTCAGAGATTTGCTACCAGCACCCTAGCTATTTTATTTCCATTATGTTTGTAAGCATATTTATGTTATTTGATATTAATGAAATGAAGGTTTATTTTCACTGCATCTCTATGTTTATGGCTATTTCTATATTCTGTTGCGTTCCTGCATAAATCCAGATTAGGAAATCAAGTGGAGGTTGAACGATGCATTTAGATGTAATATTTTTTTGAGTCGGAGTTTGTTTTGGGTTAGTGGAAAAGGAACCTGCAGTTGTGTGTGCAAAGACCTTGGGAGTTTTTCACCTATGTGCATCGACCCTTGTAGCTAGGTGAGAAGGGTGGAAAGTGAATGTATGAGGAGGATATGGCTATTAATGAAACACTTGTTGAGAAATATCTAATTTATATTAACTTTTTTTTCTTTTACTTACTATTTTTGAATATTTATGCTAAAAAAGAGTTTGATCTGTAACTGAGTAGTGTAGTCTTGTTTATGATTATTTACTTTGTTAAATGAAAGAATAATTAAGATCGCACAACCTATGATTAATTTCAACAGATGTGTTGAACAATGCTATTGTTACTGATAGATATTTCCTCGGAAGCTCCATTGAGAAGGAAAATCCCTAAATCCAATGTCTAATGTCCCTCTTGATGCAGAAACCTGGTTAAGCATCCCTTTCTATTGCCTCGGGTGATACGTCAATATGCGCAAGAAGATTATTGCTGAAAGGGTTGGTAATAATTGGTTTTGTTGGACTACATAGTCACTTTGAACTTGGGTCTAGGCCCCATCAAGGAAACACATTAAGAGTCACTAGAGATTGCAGTAGTTGTTCACATAGTTTTGTATTTTTTTATCAATATTGTGTAAACGTATTTCAGAGAATTATTGAGGATAATTTTAGAGTTATTTTGTTGCATACGACAATGTTCATAGAGGATAAGAATATAAAAATTATGGTTTATTAGAGAGCATAGCTTGTTGTGAGTAGAAGAGAATAAGTAACCCCCTCGGGCTAGAGGTCTTGAGTCATATTTTATGTGCAGAATGATGGTGTTTTTGGGTTGCTTATGTTGAGAAGATTAAGAATCCAATTTGAAAATGTATGAAATGTGGTTGGCATGGAGGAGGTGAAGGTGCAGAGGCTTCAGACTAAAAAAAGATTTAGAGGATTTATTAGAAGTGCTATCACTCAAAAAAAGTGAAACATCATTTGACATAGTCTTAGAAGTTCATTTTTCAAAGGTATGGTCATAGAGTCCATTAGGAAAATTTAAAATTTTCATATTAATCCTATCCTAAGGTTCAAACCCACCCCCATTCAAGTCAAATCATGTTCCATCAGTCGTCATTTGATGACATATTCTATTTCCTAAGATTTTAAATTCGAAAAGGTCAGTTTAGCTAATATTTCTTGTTTTCGTAGCGAAATACACATTAAAAAGGCAGTTTTCACTATGAAACTGCTAATACTTTCGTAGAGAAACTACCAAAAATTGAACGAAATACACTACAAAGAGAGGTATTCCTATTTTTCTTTTCAAATTCGGTGCTAGGTGTTAGTAAATGATTAGAATTGTTAGGGTGGGTGTCATGCGAGTCATTTAGGGTTAAATCAAGGTACAATAGTCATGGTTGAAGTCATTATTACCGTTTTTAACGTGTATGAGCCGTGATTTTTCCATGAGTTGTCATCGAAGCTTTAAAATATTTCCCAATTGAGTCATTATCTTTCTCTGCTTCATCTTTGCATGTTATTGAGCTCTAGGGAGTTTTTTGATCAAGCCAAGTTGTTTGCTGGCATTTTCAAAATTTGCAGGTATCGCTGATCAAGCGGGGTAGAGAAGGCATAAAAGCACCATGGCTGCAAAGAGGAAGACTAGCAAAGGTGGTCATTGCCTCAAATATGAGCCATATGACATGAAATTGATTAATGAAGACCCAAAAACTTAAGAATTTCTCAGAAGAGTAGGGTGTTTGTAGTTTTTCCAAAGACTGCAAGGATGCCATATGCAGGTTTCTATGGAGTTTTCCATCAATTTCAATGGGACAAATTTAAAGGTAGTGATACTGAACCTCACTGTAACTCCAGAGACCATTGCAGCAAAAACAAGAATACCTAGAGGAGGATAACAATGGTTCAAAGGTTTCAAATTAAACATGCAGGACTATAAAGAATTTATCGAGCCAGAACATAGTGATATTGACCTCACAACTGCCATTCCAAGGAGCTACATGAAGGAAAAATTCTCAAAGCTGTTTCTTATCATTCAAAAGTATTTCACATATGAAGGGATGTATCATATGGTTTATTCTTATCACTTCAGGCTTCTGCTAAATTTTTTTGGTAAGAAATCTCTTGATATACCTTTTTACTTATACAAATATTTAGCTAAAATGGAAAAAAAAGTTCAAGCTAAATCTGAAGGAAATGAAACCTCACTCTTTCATCATGGTTTTATCAAGTTATTGGTATTAGAAGATTTAAATAGAATAGGCAAACATTGGTCATATTTTCTATTCATCAGTGGTTTTGAAATAGATTTCATCACTCCTAAATTAATTCCTAAACCTAGAGATATCCCATCATATTCATTGGTAGAGAAAATTGAGCCAGTGATCATGGAGACAGAGCAAGTGCAAAAGGCTGAGACACCTAAAGCTTCACCTACAAAGAAAAAACCAATTGTGAGAAAACATAGCACTAAGAAGGTTACAAGAAGCCAAACAGTGGCTAAGGTCAATTTAGAAGACATTCTACATACTATTGATATTGAAGAAACTCCCATAGTCCAAGCTGAAGATATAGATGAGGGAGGAATTTTATAGCATCATTTTTCACCCTCATGTGATTCATGATTGTCTCCATGGCCTCGGGCACCCATTCCCACAGACTTGAACAAAATTCATAAAAAACAGTGTTAGAAATCCCATACGCGGGTATGCCCAGACTTTTCCACGTGTATACGCGAGTCCACATGTACTTTTCCGCGTATGCCATTAAAATCATTAAAAATATATATAAATTCCATATTTTCGGGCTGGGTTGATGGTTACTCCAGTAGTTCAACCACCCCAGCACGTGGCCAACTGTTTCCAACTGATTGAAACTACTTTGAGGGAGTATAAAAGCCCCTCATGTGTATGGCCTAAGGGAGAGAGAAATTTTATAGATATTATACTCTGTTGGAATCCCATTTCAAGTCTAAATTCCTGTGCCTCCTGCACTTTCCCAGATTTTTATAGGAAACCCTTGTTTCCTGGAGATGTTCATCCATTTATATGCCATCTCGAGTGCACAAGTCTTGAAAGTATATTAGCGAGGCAAGGGCGGGACGGATCTGGACGACGGACTGTTTGAAGATCGTGGAAGGATTCAGGTGATCTCTCCACTTTTTATTACTGTACATGCTATTCGTAATAGAGAAGAACCATCTTGTTCCTGAATTCACGTGTTAATATTTGCTTGCATATGTGAAAAGGTTATTATTTAAGCATTTATTATTGTTTATATGATGTTTCACATGGTTTTCATTGACATTTAGGGTAAATATATGCTGTACAACTAGATTTCCATGCACGTTTCTTCTTGGTTTTCAGGTTAAGGAGGAAGAAGGGTTACTAGGGGTTTGGTCCCCGCGAGATCTACATCAAACGTAGGATTACGGGTGAGTTCTACTATCGATGTTATCTAGTTTTTAGCATACAAGTGTGGTTGTTTGAGTCCTTCTTGAATAGCATGCCCTGATCTGTGGAGGTTTTGACCCAACAAACCTCTAGGGTGTTTTTCCTCGAAACAAGGAATGAAGCTCAAGAAAACCAAAACAGCTAAGAAGTTAGAGTTTGGTTTCAAGCTAGGAAACTAATGAAAAGACATGCCATAATGGTTTTGGAAAGTAGTAAATAAGCTCAGAAGGTTACTGAAACTGTCAAGCCATCACCAAGCATCATTGGCCTCTCATCACCTACAGAAGAAGATCTAGTTATCAAGCAAAAGAAGGGCAAAGAGAAGATTATTGAAAAAAAAAATATTGAGGTTCTTAAAGAAAATTTGAAGATGGAAAATGATGAAATAGCATTCTTGAAGAAAGAAGCAAGGAAACACAATGTTCAGAAAGTGCATTTTGAGAAAATGAAAGAGATTTGGGAAGAGCAAGTCATTAGTGTGTCAAAAACATTGGACAACACACAAAAATTAATCAAAGGGACTCAGCCATTGAGGGAAGAGGTTAATATTATTAGAAAAATGAACCTACACTTAAAGTATAAGAACAGGACACTAAAATACCAAGTTGAAGACCTCCAAGAGAAATTAGAATTGCTACCATGAAGAGTTAAAGAAAAAAGGCTTAAAGATGAGTGCGGTTAAGGAGCGCATTGCTCAACTAATCATTAATGAAGAAGAAACACCTCAAGGGTCTTAAGTTGAGTGTGAATGTGTTTTAGAAGGTTCATGGAATGATGAAGATGAAGTTTTTACAGCTGGAGGTCACTTTTTGGATAAAATTTTGAAATATTGAAATGTTGTCGTTTTTCATAGTTTCATAGCATTTCCTGGCTTAAAACAAGGAAAACACTACGAAAATTTCTGTAGAAACTTATTTGTTCCCAAAAGAACTGTTTTTTTGTTTTCAAGGAGGGAGTTTAATGGTGGTGAGCTTTGATGTCATGGTGGACACAATGGAACAACAAAGGAGCAAAAATTTTGAGTGCAAAATCCATTTTTTGGACACCACGAAAGCTCACTACGAAACTGCCCTGTTTTCGTAGTGAGCTGTTTTTGTAGTTTTTTGAGAAATTTAAAGGGACTTTTGGATAAATAAACTCCTCCAAAAGGTCAAGGGACCTTACCATCAAACAATTATGATTTGAAGAAAGTGCAGTACAAATATCTCACCAGCTAAAGCTTACATTGAAGATAATATCTTGTATTCCTGGAAAATAGGGTTTTGTTCCACATGTATAGGAGGGTTTTTAATGTGTAAAGTAGTGATGAATTTTGTCATGACCTTTTCTAAAATTTTATCCTTATGTGTAATTGATATGTAACTATTTCCCAAATATAAGGTAGAATATTTAATAAATAGGAGTTTGAGTCCTATTAGGAAATGTCATCTTTACGGTATAGCTGTCATTTTCTTGTTAAAAGACATGTTTTTCTGGTATATGAGGTGTCATAGGAATAATTCAATGAATCTATCCAAGAGGCATATCATCCCTGTTGTAAGAATGTCTTTTTAAATGAAAATCATAAAATTAGTCAAGGGTTGGAGATTTTTTGCACCATACTGCTGCTTTACGTAATTTGACTTATATCAGTAATATAGAAGGTTTTATTCTTGACAAATCTGAGATGCTCATGGGGTTTCTAATGTTTTTCTAATCTATATCTTTATGTGTACCACTTGCAGTAAATTTCATCTATATTACTTAGAGTTCATATGGTTATGCTCTGACTTCCTTTATTGATGAAATGAATGTGTTGACCTATGTTCTATGTGTGATTTTCCTTTCTCAAAGACCCCTACCCGCCTCAGATTCAATGTCAAGAAACCTTGTCACTGAATATACTCATTTGTTGAATCCATAAACCCAATGGTAGCAAGACTGCATTATTTTCAACATACATACACAAAAATCAGGTTAATTTTCAAAGAGAGCTAGCAATCTAGTAATATCATTATCAAATATCATAAACCCTTTTGAGAGAGCCCTCTTAGACTGAAGAGGCTAAGCTTAAGTCAAAAGCTGGTTTGAAACAATTACATAGAGTTGTTTGATTAGCAACCAATTAAATGAAATTTTTTGATAATAAGAAGGAACAATTTAACCATCGAATAGGAGTTGGATAGTCCAATGGGAGTTTGGTGAGGATCATTGGTCATTGGGATTCAAATAAATACATTTCCCTAGATCCCTGAGATAAGAATATTTCCTAACTGATAGGTGCCAACATATTATGAATAAAGTCAAGTCTTTTGTCTTATTGTTGTAAGCTAATCCATGTAAAATTTGTTCATTATGTTAATAGAAGAATTGAGAAGTGAAACAACAACAAGGTGGTTTTCTCCCAAAAGGGTTTCCACTAGAAATATTTTTGTTCTTCTGTGTCCATGTTTGTGTTGATGTTTCTCCTGTTTATTATGTTATGAGTTACTGATGGTTTTATTTTTAAATAAGATAATTGTGGATGTGTGTAGAAAGTTTATAATCCAACCAAAATTTACAAAATTGATGTAGAGGCCATCACCACTACTTCAACCCCCCCTCTCAATAATGATCTAGTTTCCAATAATTGGTATTAAAGTCAATGTTCTTCTGTGAAGTTGCACCACTTGGAGAGTATATTGTGATTCACCGCCATAATAAAGAAGAGGATATATAAAAATAAAAAGTGTTTGAAGAAGGAAAATATTGAACAGATTGCAAATGTAGTAGAAAATTTTGAAATCTCAACCAAAAACATTGTGTCATCAGGTAATATGTTGAAAGAATTTTTGAATTACGATTCTGATGGTTATGTTGAGCTATATAGTGAAGAAAAATGGTGTTTATCTTGTTAAGGCTGATTATGAACCAATAATGGTTGTAATTAGAGAATTAGTTGTTGAAGTGGATAAACTAACCTCTACATGTAAGGATCATACAATAATTTTGCATATTTCCAGTGATAAGGAGAATGGTATTAGATAAGAGATTATTGCATTGAAAATTCATCTTGAGGGGGGAAATAATATTGAGGAAGAAATAACAAATCAGTATAGAGAAAATGAGGAGGATGGTGAAAGACTCGAAGCATAATTAATTTCACTAAGAAGAGATCTAGATATTATTGAAGGTGTTTACATTTGGGTAATTTTCATGTCTAAAATAGGCATCCTAAGGAAATTATAAAATAATAGTGGAAAATAAACTAATATTTGATCACATCATCAAATTTTAGAGGGAAAAAGAAAAAACTAATTTTTCAACTCGTATTGTCAACTTATCTTCAAAAGTTTTTACCAAAATTTTGTGCAGGAATACTCGTTGGATGAAAAATTTAATTCCTCATCCAAGGATTACCCATGTTGCATACTTTCGATAGATGCTGCTACACGACAAATGATAAATACATGAAAATGTGACAACAATCATGTTTTTTCTTGTATTTCTCATTTTCATATATGAGGGCCCATCAAAAGTATGCTACATGGGTACTCCTTGGATGAGGAATTAAATTTTGCATCCAACAAGTACTCCTACTCAAAATTTGAGTAAACACTTTGGGAGATAAGTTGAAAATATGAGTTGAAAAGTAGTTTTATTATTTTATTATTTTTTAATCTTTTCATTTTTTTACTTAAAAAATGGTAAATCATCCCCCATGGTTGACATCATCATCTTGAATCCTATTGGTCCTTATAAAGTTTATTTTTGTTGTACATTTTTTTTAAGAGGCCCACTTTAGACCTCAAAATTCTTGTAATGACATAGCAAGAGAAGTGGATATGAATACATTTTCTTGATGAGAAGTCATGTTGATGATTGTAGCTAGGTATATTGGTGCATATCATTTTTTATGGTATTTTATGATATTAGATTTGTGCCACTTATCATATATTTGAAGAAGAGATTGTGATCCAAAGATTTTATATTGTGATGAGTGGAGATGGCACATGTTCTCAGGGAGAACTTCATATGCTTCCAATATTTCAGTTTTTTTATGACATCATGTTTTCGTGGAGGAATTGGTTATGCATTTCACGCTATGTGGTTATCTAACATGAGGTTGTTGCAAGAGCTTATAATTTTCTTGGTCATGGATTATAAACTTCCTATATGAGTTGACATGTAGCTAGACTGTATTATGCATTTTGGATTCATTATTCCATTTATGTGTTTAGTGTCATGGAGGTGTATGGTAAAACTGCTTGCATAATTTATGTGTTAGATATATGCAGTGTATATAAAGAAAACTAGAAGTTGATCCTGATGGATATATTTCATATTACGATTGTTGTTCTACATGGTGGTTACTTTCTTATCACATGTCATATCATTAGACTGGTCACTTTCTACTGTTGTTGGAGGTTTTTCCTTGAAACCATATTGATGCATTGACTCACTTGTTGGTTGAATGTCATCTGGCTACGTTCTAATTTGTTATAGATTTCACTGTACGAGTATGGGTTCATTTTGTTGGGCCATTTGGTATATGATAGCGATATTTATGAGGATTTTTTGCTGACATAATATTTCTACTGTCACTAAATAATTATATGCTTGTTGTTACTTCCAGTTCAATTTATATTGTAGATAATCATGCTCTATATGATTATCATTTTTGTTGTTATTCTTTTCTATGGAGAGTTGATATATTTGGTTGATTGGTGTGCTATTTCATTGGTTCATGATATTTTTGATGCATGATATTGTAGGGCCACTATACATTATTATGTCTTAGTGATTACTATTGCTGCTATCTTGATTCCATGGTTCATGATTTTGAGACACTGATACATCTATATTATGTGATTTATATTGATATTATCTTGCTACAATAAAGAGGACATGTTGTTGATCATATACTCTATGTAATTTCATTATGACATTATATTAGACATGCATTGATGAGAGGATTATTATGGTGGCCATGTATCAGAGAGTCTCATTCTTGTATGTATCATGCTTATATTTGAGAGCCATGAGTGTTGGTAAAATCATGCATTTCATGTATTATTCACATACACTATCATACTTATCGTAAGTGGGGTGTCTAGAGTCCTGTATCCATTGTGAGAGATTCATGTGAGTTATGGTTCAAACATATGTATATGCTCATTTATGTCATTCTGAAAACCATGTGTCATCATTTACATCCATCTAATAGTTCTATGAAGCTCTTTACTCTATTGCATATCATTTATTCATAGTCATTGGTCCATGTGGAGTAGGCTCTTACATATGGAAAGGAGGCACTGGAAACGATGTATATATTGTCTCACATTCAACAATGGATATTCCTATATCGGTACCAACATGTTGCATGGCCAATAAAAAGTATATATGTGATGACCTCCTTGTTCACGATGTTGCTATAGGTGTTACTCTTTATTCATGATGTTGGTACAAGAGTTAGAGTCTAGGAGCCTTGTTTTTTAGGTCTCCATATCCTAGAGTAGGTCATTATGTTGATGATTTGATACAAATGTTTGCAAAGGTTATACAAGTGTTGGATGATGTTTGAGTTGGTTTTATAGGTGTTGGAGGATGTCTATAATGTTATGGAGTATCATACTGATGGAAGAGATATTGTGGAGCAGTTTGATGGCCCAAGTGTTATATTTTTTGGTTGGCATCCAGGTAAACCAAATTTTATTTGTGATAATTATGGTGATGTGTAAGTGATTTTGTGAAGTGTTGTAGAGGTGTGAGTGGCTTCTAGAGGTCCTACAAAGGTTTTTCAATATTTGGAAGAGGTCTGGGCAAGATCTGAGCTGATTCAATTGGTTTTCTCCCATTCTCTGAACCAACCACATGGAGCTAAGATTGTGGCCATGTGGTTGAAGGGTTTCAAATGCATGTAAGAATGCTTATCCATGTTTTTATAGCTGAGATCTAATAATTTTGTACATGTGGTTGATAATTTAGCAATAATTTATCTAAATTGCTCACACATCTCAACTAATTTTAGTATTGTGGCGATGTTATTCATCATAAATTTCCAGTATATGATCGAAGTTGGTTAAACGTAAAATTTACATCCTTTAGTGGAGATATGAGCATTATCAATTCAAGGAGATGTATTTGAGAAAATTGAGAAATTTTAAAGGAATTTTTGAGTGCTCCATAACCTATAGCATTTGCTGAGTTATCCATTGCCTGAAGTTGCTCACGTATTTTTGTAGTGTTTTATCATAATTGTGTATCTAGAATTTAGAGAATGATTTGAGTATAATTTCATATTTTCTATGTTGTAGGTGGCAGTGTTGAGAGAGGATAATAATTGGAATCTTATGGTTTTTTAGGGAGAAAATTTTCTTGTGAGTATAAGAGAAGAAGTAACCCCCTTTGAGCAAAGTTTTTGATTTGTATTTTATGTGTAGAACGATGGTGTTTTTTACTTGCTCAAGTTGATCATATTGAGAAACTATTTTAAAAATATATGAAATGTGGTTCACAAGGAGGATGTAAATATGAGGAGGACTTAGAGTAGGCAATGATTCGACATATTTAGTAGAAGAAACAAATTTCTCCATCAAATATGAGTTGGATAGTCCAATGGGAGTTAGGCGAGGATCGTTGGTTGTGAGGGCTTCCATCGGATAGAGTTTCATAGATCCATGAGAGAAACAAATTTTCTAACTGATAGGTATCAAAATATTGTGAAGGAAGCCAAGTCCTCTAGCTTATGGTTGTAGGCTAATACATGTAAAAAAAAATTGTGGATAAATAGAAGAATTGAGCAACAAAAAAATAGTATGGTGGTTTCCTCTTGAAAGAGTACCCACTAGAAATACTTGTCTTATTGTGTGTGCATGATTTTGTTGATTTTTCTCATTTTTATTATGATATGAGATATTTTTGTTTTCCTGTTTTGATAAGCTAATATTGTGGATGTGTGTGGAAAGCTGATAATGTGAAAAAAATTAATTAAGTTGATATAAAGGTCATCACTACTGATTCACCCCCTCTCAATAGTGATCTAGCATCCAACGTGTTGTATGGAATTCTGGTTGATTTCAGAATGAAGGAAGGAATTTCGGGAGTGTATGAACTTTAACACCCCACTTCTTGATTCCAGGTTATCGAGGCTCCTATTGGAAATGATTCAATGGATTTAGATAAATTGGTGCTTTGTTCTCCCTCTTGTTCTTTCATTTGACGACTCAAGCTCCCCTTTAGGGTTTATCATTTTTTCCGTTTAGATTATAGACCTTATATGGAGGACCTTCGACCATTTTTTCCATGACTTCTACTATGTATTTTTTAAAGTAAATATTACCCAATACGATTTTATTCTCCAATTAATCCAAAATTATATTTTATTTTCTAGATACTTATGGTTTTTCCGACCCTTAGTTATAGTTGATTATTTTGGTTAAGAAGGATAGGAACAATTCATTATCCAAAACCATAGGAACAATTTCATTTATCATATTTAATTTTTTATTGTTTAATGTTGCTGTAAATGTTTAATTTTAGTTTAAATTTTGTAGTGTACATTTAATTCTTTAATAAATGTGAAAAACCTAATAGTAGCCTCACATATTTCAAAAGTACTGGAATTGGGTATATGAGTATCTCACATTTCACTTAAATTTAATGTTTTACGTAATTTTCTAATGTTTTGCATGGTTTCATTTAATGTTTTAAATAAAACCATGTCACAGTTCAAAAAATATATAACTATACCAAACAAATAACAAAAAAACTCAATATTAGAACATAGAGTTATGTGTTGTGTTACTCTGACGACATAGAAAGTCCCTAGTTAGTGCATTGCAATCGGAGGAACACCAACGTAAACCACCCGGAGCTGACGTGACCACCACACCCGATTAGTTTACAAATATGATAACAAAACTTACCTGGACTGAGTTCAAAAAAACCATACAACTCCTCTTTTCAAGAGGAACATGATGAAATAAATTCAATACCCCAGCAACCATGTTATGGGAAACCAGAGTGACCACACACTATTAATATTTTTGATTGCCTCTACTTCCATATTATTAGTGGCAAGAGGGATCAACCGACCATTGTAAAGTAACATACACCTCTTTGCACTCCCTATATTCACAATCATAGAATAAATTTTTAGATGATATATTCCCTGCAAAATATATCCTGGCTCTTGATATACATATATATATATATATATATATATATATATATATATATATATATATATAATTCAGCCCAATTTTAAATAAGTAAGTCTGTCAATGAAGTATGGTGATTATTCGATTGATCTAAATTTAATCAATCATAATTTTTAAACAAAATTGGATAAAAATGAATGGCATGTTTAAGTGGAAGAGTATTGATTCTTGAAGGGAAGGCCAATTCACAATGCATTGGCCATTTCTAAAGAGGCGATGCACTCGGTTCATGTCAACAAATGGGAGGAATTGATTATGAAGATTGATATCAATAAGGCATATGACACTGCTCACTAGTCTTTCATTAGGCTTATTCTTCTGAAGGTCGGCTTATCAATGCCTAATATTCGTTGGATCATGGCTTGTGTGTCATCCGTTAGATATGAATTCTTAATTAATGGACTTCCATCAAACGTTTTCACTGCTGAGAGGGGTCTTATTAGGTGCAGTATAGGGTCTATAAATGTACCAACATTTAATTTTTCAATCTGGATCATTCGTGAACTTTGAGACGTAGCACTGGAAATGCTAGAGAGAGTCCCTGGTAACTTGCAAAGCAAATTCTAGTCTATCTTGTGATTAATCTCGAAAATAAATGTAATCCTACACTAGTGCGAGAAACACCAACCCAAACAATTAAAAGCATGCGGGAAAGTAAAAGCAATCAATGCAAAATGAAATTCTAATTGCAAGTAAACAGAAGGGAAATCAGAACTGGAAATAAAGAGGTGTTGGCACAATAACGAAAAGACTGTAAATGATGGAATAAGTTCAAAAGAAATTGAAACAATTTTTCTTTCACTAATTATGCCTGCACTAATTCTGCTTGCACTAATTATGCTTGCACTACTGTATATTATAATGTGCTTGCACTGGTGCAAGAGGAAAATATGCTTGCACTAATTATGTGTAAGAACAATCCAGAAGTTAAAGGAAACCATAATATTAATGAAGAATTTATCAATTCAAACATCTAGTTTCTATATTTATAAATATTGGCTCAACAAATGTAAAAATGACGGCTTTAAATATAAATTAATAGATCTAGATTAATTTATAGAATTAGAGTTCATGGAAAATTTTAGGGGCTAATATTCGCAGGTGGGCTAATTTTCCATGGCTTTTCCAAAAAAAAGATTCTCCAATTTCCATTTCTTTATAAAAGTGATTCGCCCAAATTTTACAATAAAAAATTGTTTTACCTTAAAAATCGCCAACATTATATAGACAATATATATAATATCATTACAAATTTGAAAATTTTTACAAATACATCAATAAACATTTTATATTTTTCATATTAGGGACTAGTGAGATTCGCCAATTTTTGAAACTTCAAAATAATTTTCTAGCCTTAAAAGTTTCCCAGTTAGAGTTAGAGTTCATAATGGCAGAGCCGATCTTATGGATTCAGACAATCTGGAGGGCACAATCATTGTTTAAAATATTTCAGGTGCAAGTCTAATTAATAATGCAACAAATAAAATAGAAACACATTGCAGTAACTCAAATTAACCTTAGAACTAAATTCACACAGCAAAAAAAAAGAATTGAAATGTTATTTAAAAGATGAGAGTGGTTTCGAGTTGGTATGGTAGCCAACCCAACTAACTCGCACCCTCTTTGAGTGCTTGGTTCACACAGGAATCGAAATCATTAGATGCAATAAATGAATAGACAAAGCATGAATAAAAATTGCTTCACTTAATTAAAAAATAGTCTTTTACATAATTCAGACATCGTCTAATCCTAGCAAGTAGGAGAAGCATTCCATACTAAAATCCATGTGTTGCTACATTGGAACAACCTCACCTCCCTTCTGCGTGATGCTTGCCTATGCATGCTTCTACCCTCTACTTAATTGATTGACTAAAATTGAGTCCCTAAGCTTGGAGCCATGACTTGTCTTTTATAATTTTTTTACATTCCAAACTTGGCATAAAACAAGCCAATCATTTTAAAAAATCATGGGGATTGAATCCAAACTAATTATCATTAATATAATATCAATACAACCATTTCCCTACTGAAATAATGGATATTTACCATGAATTTCCCAAATCTGGGCATTTTCTAGAATTCTAGAAAGTTTATATTTTAACAAAATTCCTCCAAAGCCCCCTTTGTATCTCCTTGGCCATTAAGAATTTTGTAAAACAGCCTTAATCTTACTCAATTTCCTATGATGAGAGAAAAACCCATGTTTCAGAATTATGAGATTCACTATGATCGACGCGGAAATCGAGGTGTAAATAGGCAGTCTGGAAACTGCTAAAAATTTGGGGTTGTAGCATTAGTTATTCTCTAAATATAAATCTGTATGACCTGGGTGTGTCTTGGCTTATGTGGAAGTGTTAAAATTACATTTTAATCATAAACCTATTTTAGATTCTCCTAGAAATGTGTGAATGTATGAAGGCCTCAAATTGGTGGATGCAAGCTGTAAAACTTGCATTGGTGTAGGCACGCTAAATGCACTGGTGCAGGCACACTGTAAGAAATGAATTGGTGCAGAGATCTGTTGCACAGTGCAGGAAAGTAGTTATAGGTTCAAAACATGATCAAATAAACTTTAACCTACAACATACAAACCTTTATTGAACTTCCATTAATGGTATTTTAATCCCGTTAAAACAAAATAAGTAACAAATACTTGCAACAATAATAATTTAATCAAACAGTAGCATGAGAGAATTTGAGTGAAAAAATGAGACAAAACTGATGCCCAAAATCCTCCCATGCTGACCATGTTGCATGTCCTCATGCAAGAAAATCCGGTACTGTTACTCCTTTGCAAAAAACAAAATTAGAAACATGTATTAACATTCATAATGATGTTCCTACAATTCTACATGATTACATTTCCTGCACTTGATAAAGCTTTCTCTTAAAAATAGAGTGTCTGCTAGACTCTTTATTTACTTAAACTAATTTCAGGAAAACCTAAAACGGAAACTACCATGGAAAGAGTAAATTGCAAGGATGGTGTTATTACTTGAGAAAAATAGACAACTTTTAAAATTTAAAAAAATAATATCTCGGAGGCATCCATGATCAAAAGTTTCACTTTAACATTCTCATTATAAACATGAGTGACATGATTTAAATGATATGGTGTTATAGGTAGACATAGTAATACCTTTCCATAATGATTATTTTACCATTATCCATGTATAGTTAAAGCTTCTCTTGTCTGGGCACAGTGAATTACTAGCATTAAGGGTCCCCACGTCCATAAAAATCATTCCAAAAAGATAGAACTCCAAGGTATAACAAAAAAAGGATTTTAAATCCATTCTCAAAGGGATTGATAGTGAGCTCACGAAAAGAAAAATCAACGAAGTAAATTATAGTGTAGAGTCAATGCCTAATATTAATTGGATCATGGCTTGTGTGTCATTGGTTAAATATGAATTCTTAATTAATGGACTTCCATCCAATGTTTTTACTACTGAGAGGGGTCTTTTTGGGTGCAGTATAGGCTCTATAAATGTACCAACATTTAATTTTCCAATCAAGAGAGTTCGTGAACTTCGAGACACAACACTAGAAATGCCAGAGAAAGTCCCTGGTAGCCTACAAAACAAATTCTAGTCTATCTTGCGATTAATCTCGAAAATAAATGTAATCCTGCATTACTGTGAGAAACACCAATCCAAACAATTAAAAGCATGTGGGAAATTAAAAGAAATTAATGGAAAATGAAATTCTAATTGCAAGTAAACAGAATGGAATCAGAACTAGAAATCAAGTGGTGCTGAAACAATAACAAAAAGACTGTAAATGCTGGAATAAATTCGAAAGCAATTCAAACTATTCTTCTTGTACTAATTCTTCCTACACTACTGTATATTATAACGTGCTTGCACTGGTGCAAGCAGAAAATCTTCTTCCACTAATTATGTGTAAGAAAAATCCAAAAGTTAAAGGAAACCATAATATTAATGAAGAATTTATCAATTCAAACATCTAGGTTCTGTATTTATAAATATTGGCTTAGCAAATGTAAAAATCACAACTTTAAATATAAATTAATAGATTTGGATTAATTTACAGAATTAGAATTAGATCTCATAATGGCAGAGCTGATCTTATGGATTTGGAAAATATGGAGGGCACAATCATTGTTTAAAATATTTTAGGTGCAACTATAATTAATAATGCAACAAATGAAATAGAAACAAATTACAACAACTCAAATTAACCTTAAAACTAAATTTACACAGCAAACAAACAAGAATTGAAATGCTATTTAAACGATAAGAGCGGTGTCGAGTTGGTCTGGCGGCCAACCCAGCCAACTTGTACCCTCTTTGAGTTCCTGGCTCACACAGAAATTGAAATCATTAGATGCAATAAATGAATAGACAAAGCATGAATAAAAATTGCTTCAATTAATTAAAAAAACAGTCTTTTACATAATGCAAACATCAGCTAATCCCAACAAGTAGGAGAAGCATTCCATACTAAAATCCACGTGCTGCTACGTTGGAACAACCTCACCTCCCTTCTACGCTATTCTTTCCTATGCATGCTTCTGCCCTATGCTTAATTCATTGACTAAAATTGAGTCCCTAGGCTTGGAGCCATGACTCTTCTTTTATAATTTTTTTACATTCCAAACTTGGCAAAAAACAAGCCAATTCTTTGAAAAAATCATGGGGATTTAATCCCAACTAATTATCATTAATATAATATCAGTATAACCATTTCCCTATAGAAATAAATGATATTTACCATGAATTTCCCAAATTAGGGCATTTTCTAGAATTCTGGAAAAGTTGGTATTTTTAACAAACTTCCTCCAAAGCCCCCTTCATATCTCCTTAACCATTATGAATTTTGGAAAACAGCCTGAGGCTTACTCAATTTCCTATGCTAAGAGAAAAACCCATGCTTCAGAATTATGAGATTCACTATGGTTGATGTGAAAATCAAGGTGTAAATAGGCAGTTTGGAAACTGCTACAAATTTGGGGTTGTTGCATTAATTATTCTCTAAATATAAATATGTATGACCTGGGTGTGTCTTGTCTTATGTTGAAGTGTTCAAATGACATTTTTATGATAAACCTCTTTCAAATTCTCCTATAAATGTGTCAATGTCTCAAAGCCCCAAATTGGTGGATGCACGCTGTAAAACTTGCACTGGTGCAGGCACGCTAACTTCACTGGTGTAGGCATGCCGTAAGAACTGAATTGGTGCAGGAATATGTTGCACAGTGTAGGCAAGTAGTTATAGGTTCAAAACATGATCAAATCAACTTCAACCTGCAACATACAAACCTTTATTAAACTTCCATTAATGGTATTTTAATCCCGTTAAAACAAAAGAAGTAACAAATACTTGCAACAATAATCATTTAATCAAACAGTAGCATGATATATTTTGAGTAAAAAAATGAGACATAACTGAGGCCCAACATCTTGCCATGTTGACCATCTTGCATGTCCTCATGCAATAAAATCTGGTACTGTTACTCCTTTGCAAAAAACAAAATTAGAAACATGTATAAAAATTCATAATGATGTTCCTGCAATTTTACATGATTACATTTCCTGCACTTAATAAATCTTTCTCTTAAAAATAGAGTATCTGCTAAAATATTTATTTAATTAAAATGATTTCAAGAAAACCTAAAATGAAAACTACCATGGAAAAGTAAATTGCAAGGATGGTGTTATTACTTGAGAAAAATAGACAGCTTTTAAAATTTTCAAAAATATTATCTCGGAGGCATCCGTGATCAAAATTTTCACTTTAACATCCTCATTATAAACATGAGTGACATGATTTAAATGATATGGTGTTATAGGTAGACATAGTAATACCTTCCCATAATTATTATTTTACAATTATCCCTATATAGTTAAAGCTTCTCTTGCCTGGGCACAGTGAATTACCATCACTAAGGGTCCCCACATCCATAAAAATCATTCCAAAAAGACAGAAAACCAAGGTATAACAACAAAAGGATTTTAAAGCCATTCACAAAGAGATTGATAGTGAGTTCACGGAAAGAAAAATCAACCAAGTAAATTATAGTGTACAGTCAACTTTAATACCATAGCCATGGCCCCGCTGCCAACAGGCATCCATAGCCTCAACAGGGATACCTTTTAACCTTACGAAATGATTTGTCCCACCTAATAGATATAGATTCATAGTTATTTATGAGCATCTAATTTTTCTATTTTTATAAGTTAATTGAAGGACGTTGTCTTGGCTCGGTAACCAGATAACGACAATGCCATTCATGAGAACTAACAAGAATGAATGAGTCGGATCGCAATGAGATCTCTCATCTTCCATTTTTCCAAGTGAAAGCCATTACCATGACTTGGTGACCAGTTTGGTAATGTCATTCTTCTTAGGACCCATGATCATAGTAGGTCTGCTCGCAATGAGACCTCCTATCCCTCAATTGATTCGTTTATGTTTTTTTTTATTTTTTTAAAACGCTGATTATGATTAACCTCAGATGGATTACTTCATAGGTGGGGAAGAAAATCTACTCCTTAAGAGTGCAGGATGGTGTGAAAAGTTTTTAATTACTATTCTTTACTAGTTGGTCATGCTACCCTAAGAACCTATTAAAAAACATCTTAGATAATTACCACAAAGATTCCTTGAGTTTATCATGCTAGGGTTCTTTATGAAAGCTTATTAGATTTTTGTAAGCGTGATCCACCATAGGAGGTTTTTCACTGGTCTCTTCGAAGAGTAATTTGAAAATATTTTTTGGATGATAGTTTGTTAGAATAAGAGAAAAGTATTACATGTAACTTATAACAATACATATTGATCCACAATAAAAGTCACTTTAAAAATATGAGGCGTTAAGTGTAAAGTACTTTTGACAAGTTTTACCATGAGAATTCGTAATAATAAAAATTCCAAAAGTTGTGCTTTTATGGAATCACAAGTTCAAGAGTTTTTTTATTCATCTTTATTCATTACCCTACCCTATTTTTAAAGACAGAAATATCACCTTTAAGTGTAGGTGTACTTCCAATGAAGCCATGTGCATAAAAAAATGATGATTACACCCACACATAGTTTTAAAAAATAAACTTCAATACATACCAAAGCGTGAGAAACCAATTTCATTAATTGACATGGTACCAAGAGTTTTTGAACGATGAATAAATAAGATTGGTTGATGGCTGCTTGAAACCAGGATTCAATGGAATCCACATATTTATGATTCTCCAACTGATGCAAGTCTTCCACAGTTTTATAGTCATTCTCATGTAAGCACAAAAAATCTGGTGAAGTACGAAAGACAAATCACTCAAGATTGGGCTCAGATATTTGATTTTCAAATTCACAGGAAAGGTTGAGATAGATTCTAGGGCTTTGAGTTTCAACAACATTTTCAGAATAAGTTCCAATGGAAGATCGATCCTCAGGTGGTATTTGAATTAAATCTTCCTGGGGTAAATGTTATGTGATAATAGGGGAAGTTTCCAAATTCATTCTCTTTCCCAATATGGAAGGTGTATCATCTCGTTCAATATGGGAATCAACAGAAAGAATAGGAGGTTCAAACTGTTGTGAAACTTGACAGTTTGGATTAGGGTTAAGATAAGGTTGCACATGCAGCCAGGAACATGGAGGAGGATAACATAACGGTTTATTGGAAATAAATTGTGATTTTTTTTGGTGCTCATATGATTGAATTTGCATGGGATATTTCCCTAGAGAAAAATATCGAAACGATTCTTGAAGCCATGGAGATATTTGGCTTGAGGATGAGGGCCAAGGATAGGGCCATTATGACCATAAGGTGGGGTTTTGAATCAAAGGAGGATTATAAGTTTTTCATGGAACTGTAGAGTAGTATATGTGTTTAGGAACCTATTAGGGACAATAAATATTATTCCAAGCATTAAACGATAATGAGTTTTGAGTTATAGCTGACAGTAGATTTATTTCCTTACTTGATTCCTTAAATACCTGTTGAAAGCCAGATAGTGATGGAAAACAATTTTTTGAATGATTCTCCTTACACTGATTCCATTCTTCCCATAAATCATCCAATTGTAAATTTATAAAAGATTTTGTAGCTCCTATTTTTGTGGTAGATTCCAAAAATTCAAAAGAAATTTCTCGAGAATTCTTACCGATCTTGGAGATTCCTCTTGAATAAGTAATGCACAATTTCCAAACATCATCATATGGTATGTGAGAAACATCACTTGCTCTTATAATATTTAAAGGCACTAAAAACTTGTCTTTGATTCCATTGAGTAGGAGTGTTTTCAGAGTATCTTTTACCAAATTCTTATGTTTTGATTTTTGGAGGTTGTATCTAAATAGCTCCACATAATCCTCCAAGCTTTCATTTTCCCCTTGCGTTATTCCAAAAATACATTCACCAGCCTAGCAATAGTTTTGGTATTTCTCCAATAATACATTCATCATGTCTTCCCATGTTTGAATGCAGTTCCCACCAAGGCTCATGAACCATTGGAGAGCTGCTCCTTTAAGAGTAAGAGGAAACACTTGCAACCTTTGAGAATTAGTACAATAACCATATCCTCTACAAAGTACTTCAAACTCAAATAAGAATATATTTGGGTCTTCATTTTCCAAACCATGAAATTTTGGTAGTGCAGACGGGGAAATATTATGCATTTCAGCCACTCCTAGATCTTTGATAGGAAATTCAAAAGTAACAATTTTTTCCATTTATTACCAAAATAAAAGAGGTTCTCCATGTAATACTTCGAGAATCCTTCTTTTAATATTTCTTTCAACTAATCAGTAAAATAGGTGCATTGAATGATTGATGTTAGCCTGAAACTCTTCATTGAAAAATGCCTCAAATTACCATTTTTCTATGTTCAACGAGACCACTTGTACATTTGTTAGCACATGCATATATATATGTGTGTGTAGTGTGGGTGGGGGGTTATTACAACATTAAATAAAATGAGAAACCTTAAAGCAAAAATGAAGGAAAGAAATAAATTCAAAGAACATAAATTTAAACTAGGTGAAGGAATAGAAACCAAATGCAACAGGTCACCAAGGTCCATCCCCTAAGTGCCTCCCCGACAATGACGCAAAAATGTTGGGTGCAGTATAGGGTCTATAAATGTACCAACATTTAATTTGTCAATCCGGAGAGTTCATGAACTTCAAGATGCAGCACTAGAAATGCCAGAGAGAGTCCCTGGTAACCTGCAAAAAAAATTCTAGTCTATCTTGCAATTAATCTCGAAAATAAATGTAATCCCGCACTAGTGCGAGAAACACCAATCCAAATAGTTAAAATCATGTGGGAAAGTAAAAGAAATCAATGCAAAAGGAAATTCTAATTTCAAGTAAACAGAAGGGAAATCAGAACTGGAAATCAAGAGGTGCCAGCACAATAAAAAAAATACTGTCAAAGCTGGAATAAATTCGAAAGCAATTCAAACTATTCTGCTTGCAATAATTCTGCTTGCACTAATTCTTCCTGCACTACTGTATATTATAACGTGCTTGCACTGGTGCAAGAGGAAAATCTCCTTGCACTAATTATGTGTAAGAACAATCCAGAAGTTAAAGGAAACCATAATGTTAATGAAGAATTTATCAATTCAAAAATCTAGTTTTCATATTTATAAATATCGGCTCAGCAAATGTAAAAATCACAGCTTTAAATATAAATTAATAGATCTGGATTAATTTACAGAATTAGAGTTAGAGCTCATAATGGCAGAGCTGATCTTATGGATTCAGAAAATCTAGAGAGTGCAATCATTGTTTAAAATATTTTAGGTGCAAGTATAATTAATAATGTAGCAAATGAAATAGAAACAAATTGCAGCAACTCAAATTAACCTTAAAACTAAATTCAGACACCAAATAAACAAAAATTGAAATGCTATTTAAAGGATGAGAGTGGTGTTGAGCTAGTCTGGTGGCCAACCCAACCAACTCGCACCCTCTTTGAGTTCCTGGTTCACACAGAAATTGAAATTAGTAGATGCAATAAATGACTAGACAAAGCATGAATAAAAATTTCTTCAATTAATTAAAAAAATAGTCTTTTACATAATGCTGACATCGACTAATCCCAACAAGTAAAAGAAGCATTCCATACTGAAATCCAAATGCTGCTACATTGGAACAACCTCTCCTCCCTTTTGCGCTATGTTTGCCTATGCGTGCTTCTGCCCTCTACTTAATTCATTGACTAAAACTGAGTCCCTAGGCTTGGAGCCATGACTCTTCTTTTACAATTTTTTTACATTCCAAACATGGCATAAAACAAGCCAATCCTTTGCAAACATTATGGGGATTTAATCCCAACTAATTATCATTAATATAATATTAGTACAACCGTTTCCCTATTGAAATAATGGAGATTTACCAAGAATTTCCCAAATCTGGGCATTTTCTAGAATTCTGGAAAAGTTGTTATTTTTAACAAACTTCCTCCAAAGCTCCCTTCGTATCTCCTTAACCATTACGAATTTTGGAAAACAGCCTGAGGCTTACTCAATTTCCTATGCTAAGAGAAAAAATCATATTTCAGAATTATGAGATTCACTATGATCGACGCAGAAATCGAGGTGTAAATAGGCAGTCTGGAAACTGCTACAAATTTGGGGTTGTAGCATTAATTATTCTCTAAATATTAATCTGTATGACCTGGATATGTCTTGGCTTATTTGGAAGTGTTCAAATGACATTTTTATCATAAACATCTTTCAGATTTTCCCAGAAATGTGTCAATATATCAAAGCCCCAAATTGGTGGATGCACGCTGTAGAACTTGCACTAGTGTAGGCACGCTAAATGCACTGGTGCAGGTACGCTATAAGAACTGAATTGGTGTAGGAATCTATTGCACAGTGCAGGAAAGTAATTATAGGTTCAAAACATGATCAAATCAACTTTAACCTGAAACATACAAACCTTTATTAAACTTTCACTAATGGTATTTTAATCCCCTTAAAACAAAAGGAGTAACAAATACTTCCAACAATAATCATTTAATAAAACAGTATCATGAGAGATTTTGAGTGAAAAAATGAGACAAAACTGAGGCCCAACAGGTCTAAGACAAAGCTATGCGTTTTCTCACCTCATCTTGATCCTTATTATGGACGGTTTCAACAATCTAATGAAAATGGAAAAAATGATGGATATTTCGAAGGGCTATCCTTCCCTCCGATGGTTTGCATTTCCCACTCTTTATTTGTTGATGTTTTATTGGATTTTGGCAGGTTACTCAGAATTCAATGGTTTTATATTCATTTTATGCTAAAACGTTTTGGAGCTGCAACTAGTCTATCCATTAACAAAGATAAATCCTTTCTTATATATGATTCTTGAAATATGGATATAATCCATTTTATTGCAGACTTTATGGGGGTACAAATAGCTCATATTTTAATGGGATTCTTCGGGCTTCCGCTTAAAGCCATGTGCATAAAGGGTAAAGGACTGGACCTGGTTGGTTAAGAAGTTTATAAATAGAATCATGAAATGGTCTAGAAAGTATTTGTCTCTGGGAGGTCGATATATCATGGTGCAAGATGTTCTATCATAGTTTCTTGTATATTGGACTCATTTGTATTACCTTCCTACATATACAGTGCACAAAATAAATTATGTTATTTCGCAGTTTATATGATTCAGAGCATAAAAAAGAAATGAAAATTCATCTTTGTATATTGGACATCATCATGATGCCAAAAATATACCATGGCTGGGGTTTCTTAAACCGTCATTTTTTCTCTAATGATATTCTTATCAAGTTGCTTTCACAGGCATTAAATGGCATCAGGATATGGTCACAAATCATTGAATGTAAATACACAGAGGGAGATCCTATCCTTTCTATATACCATGGTGTTTTCCATATTCAGAAATTACAGTCTCAGATTTGGAGAAGTTTCATAAAAATCATGCCATATATGTCACGGAACAGAGACTTGTGTGGGAATTTGTTAATGAACAAAGAATCTGTTTGGGGATTGACATGATCTTAGGCATCGATGATAGTATTCCTTTTGCTCCAAGATTAGTTCACAAACTGAGTCATCAAGGCATTTCTACTTTCACATAACTAAACCAATATTGGATCCTTGGATATCCGATTTGGAAATCAACTAATCTGTTGGGTTTTTTTCCGTAGGATGTAGTTGAATGGAAATCTGTATTTAATGGCTTCAAATTGGCGGGCTTATCTTGGTATGGGGGCGGGGATCATTTGACATGGAATGGCTATATGGTGGGTGATGTTGTATAGGTCAGGGAGACATATTATTACATTATTAAGCATCATTATCTCGCTTCCACTCTTTCTCCCTTTTATCAATCATGGAGTTGGAATATCCTCTCTAAGATTCAGCTATTTGTGTGGCTATTATGGAAGTGAAAAATATTATCATGGGATTGCCTCCAAAAACAGGGATTCGAGGGTCTAGGGAGGTGCCCTTTCTGTCTTACCCATGAGGAATCAATATCTCACTTATTCTTATCATGTTATTTTTCTATCAGTATTTGTTCACTCTTCTATTTTTATTTATGGATCCTACATGGTGGCCAAATGATTGTATTAACTCTATCAGGAAATGGGGGCTACGAAAGGAAAATATAGAACGATCCCATTTTTCTTATTGTGGGAGATATGGCGTGATATAGATCACATTATCTTTGAATGGATACTTGCAAGTAGATCTCTGATTCATAGCTCCATCATTTCATGGTTGGATGGCCAACTTTCATCTCTCAGTCTCGCACTTGACTTATCCAAGCTTATTAGGCCTCATCCTATTGTCATTTTGGAAATTTATTTCGATGGAGCACAAAAAGATGGTGTTTGCGGATGCATGGCTTGGATTAAGCTTCAGGAGGCAGAAAGACATCACATATGCTGGAATGGTGGGCATGGTTCGAACAATAAAGCTGAACTTATGGCACTGTGGAGTGGGCTACTGGTTACACATAACCTTAATTTTCCTAATATTCATGTATATGGAGATTCCAAAACTATCATAAATGATCTCTGGGGTATCTGATCTCTGCATTCATGGTTTACAGGGATGGATTGATAGAACTAAATACCTTCTGTCAAAGTTTTAGGAAGCGTCTTTGAATCATGTGTACAAAGAAAATAACTCTGGGGCGGATATATTATCGAAAAAAGCCCTCTCTCTTCCCTATGGTGAGATTCTGATATCCTTTTACAAGGATTCTCTACTGAAAAACTATTTTCAGTTTCTGGTACCATAGTTCTGTAATGTTTTATCTACTACAAGCAAGCCCGTGAAATCAAGTGAGTCGGCTCTATTCTATTTCAAACTTCTTTTTTGATAATTTTGTGCTACACTCATAGAACCCACAATTTTATGATGATTTTGTTTAGGTATCCAGCCATTATATATATATATATATATATATATATATATATATATATATATATATATTCTGATTTTTGGCTTGGGGATGTCGCGCCATTATAAGTATCCCATGTTGGATTGACTATGTATTCCCCTTTATTTTATATTTTGGTCCGGGGGGATTTACTGATGATATGACTCCCTAGCGCGGATCCTGGTATAGTAGCTATATGATAGACTTGTATGGTTTTTTCTTTTCTTAGAGTCTCTTGTGATTAGATTATACGCTTATCGCTCTCTCATGTTACAAGATGATGGATTTGATATGATTTTTGGTTTTCTCCTTACTACCTTTTGATAGTTGTGATGATTGTATTTTCACATGTACTGTTATTAATAAAATCAACTTTTTTTCTTTTTGGAAATAAAAATTTCTTTTGAAATGAATTGTATTTTCGTTGTGTGTTGCATTGAAAATACATGACCAATATATGTTTGACTTATATCTAACTATCTTCTCTATGTAGCATTATGATGATTATGTAATCCATCCAGATTTAGTCAATGCATTATTTTAAACAAAATTGGATCAAAATGAAGGGTGTGTTTTAGTTGTTTTTTAAATGAATGGTATGATTACTTTTTTGTTTTTATACATGAGATTAATATAATAGATGTCATAAATTTATGCTCACTTGTGTTTCTTAATAAGCTAGATTAGTATAATAGATGTTATAAATTGATAAGAGTTGATGTCATAATTTTTACTTATTAGGTTGTCATAAAGTTGATTTATTATTAGGTTAGGTAAAGATGTTTATTTTAAAACAAGTTTTTTAGAATTTTAATTTAATTACTAATAATTATTAGGTGGGTGATATAGATTTAACTTCTATGGAATATGCTAAAATATTCAAAGTAATACCTATATATCAAAAGTTAAATATTTTCAGTTTCAATTAATTTATCTCAAATTAATCAATTAATGACAATGTCATATCAACATGTGTTTTATTGGATATTTGGTTTTGATAAATTATGGTATTGGCCCATGGTATTATAACAAAAATATATTTACAAGTTAAGAATTTATATGGTAATGTGGGAGTGAATATCTATGGTTAAGAATATTGTTTAACTCATATATTAATTATTTTTATAATTAATAACAATAACAATTTAAAACAAAATTATAATTTTTTTTAATCTAAACAATGTAAGATATATCTTAAGATAAGTATTTTAGTGTTTATCATGGATTAATACTTATCGATATTTATCAACTATCTAATTTATATAATTGTGATTTCACTATTAATATATTTTTCTTATATATTAAATTTGTCCCCATACTAAAACAAATAATTGTACATAGAGTTGCTCACATCACAGTGCTTCACATCGGAATGATTGAGGTTAATATCAAAGCATTTTGGGAAAATTTCGTAGAAGAAATACCCTTCACTAATGGATACATAGCCACAAGTCAAGTTGGCTGAATGGCGATATTATTCACCCATGGTGTATTAGTCGTATTGTGCATAACATAGTTACTAGGATGAAGAGGGTTTGGAGAAGTGAATTGATAAAAAAATAAAGGAAAAGAGGAGTAAAAATTCTTTTAACAAATTAGAATGCAACTAATTATAAGCAATAGGGCATGCAGTAAACGATGTACTTCTTTGGAATTCGAATTTTGGAATGACTCAATGGTATAAATTATTTGAAATAAACAGGCGTAAAAATATTGCTCAAAACTTAAAGTGATTGGTCTCTAATTAAATGGTAAGGGAGATTTGTATTCTTCAATAGTTAAACTGATTCCAGTGTCTAATTAAAAGGTAAGGGTGATTTGTAATGACTCGATGTCAAGGGAGATTTGTAATGACTCGATGTAAATTATTTGAAAAAAGCATGTTTGTAAACGAAAGTTGAGTTTTTTTATGTCAACATGTTTTATGTTGTTCAAGACTTAAAATGATTGGTCTCTAATTAAATGGTAAAGTCTTTAAAATAAAAATTCTAAAATTCATCATGCAATATACATGGACGATTTCTTTAACACAATTTATCACAGTAATGCACATGGTTAAGTTATTAGACTTCTCGTCTAACGTTGTAAGAGGGAGTGCAAAGTTGTTTTTCAATTTCTTCGTAATAGGAATGTACACTTACTGTCATTTTATGCATGCACATTCTAGGAATGCACATGTATTTATATTTAAATTACTTTAGTCCTTGTTGAACCTCCATTGCTATGGCCATCTCCACCTAATGCCAATTTTTAGCATAAAAACTCTAGGAATGTACATGTATTCGTATTTAAATTACTTTCGTGTTTCTTTAACCACCATTTACTCGCCATGACCACCTCCACCTACATATTAATGTATGTGAAAAAAACTGAAAAAAACATGATCATGTTTGTTAGTGTGAAAAAAATAAAAAATTTGTGACTTCTTCTCCACTCATTTTCTCTATTCACATTGTATATTTCTCAACTTTTCCTTTAATAGGAGCATATTCTTCTTCATTCAATATAAATCTAATGAGGTATATCACAAAGGATCTTGACATCATTGGAATTCAACTTTTTCAATAACGAAGTTCTCATTATGAGGTAGGCCATATTTCAACCATTATTTTATATAATTAAAATAAATAAAAGTGGTGGTTTCTATTGTTGTTTATTTCAATAAGATAAAGCAAACATTGATGTAAACTCAAACTATAAACTCTATCCACTCCAATGAGACTCATGAATGAAAACTACTCTATGTTTAATGAAATTAAAAGATTAATTATTGAGGTAAATAATATTAGAGATCCATAACATTTATCGCAGGGCACTTCACTTGACATGATTGTTGTATTCATTGGCAATAATTATGAGAATTTATTTGATATATTTGTATTTAATTCTAGGAAATATAATAATACTCAAATGCAATTACCATGGAAGAGGGAAAAAATATACATTATTACAATAGGGATTATTGCCTAGCTATTTGTTGATTATACAAAAAGACAACCTCTTAATTAAATCTCTTTTGCATGGACTTGTACACATCATAATTATTAAAATACAATTGGATGGATAGGTGGGTCAAAATAATTGGTAAAGCACCCTAAAATAATAGGGATTTTCCATTGTATTTTCTATCAACAATATAGGGAAAGTCAATTTTTGTTCAACATGTCAATGATTCGAACAATGGTAAATTCCATGGGGTAGGGATTGGATTTTCTCAAGCTCAGAAAGTGATAGTTGTAACCCATTGAGAGTGATTCCCTTTGCTAGATGTAAACTTAACCATGCCTTTACCCTCCACCCAAAACCACCTTATTTCTAAGAGAATATTCATGAAAGTAATACCATGTTGTCTAACTGCAATTTTATAATGTTGTTCAACATGGAAACTCTATTCTCTGATCCCATGAAATTCCACCTACAAATATTGTTATATGAAAACGAGTAGCATATTATTTTCCTCTAAGTGGGTTATGGGTTCCATAATTAGGATAGGTGTGGAACACGATGGGTTGCAAGGTCTAACAAAAATCAAAGGAGGCCAATAAGGGTTTTATGGCTAAAATGAAGCATATTTTGTTTAATTTTTAAGGGTAAAAATGCAACACACCCTTTTTCTACCCTTTCTCTTTGTAATAATAAATGTCACTCCAATACAAGCATCGGGGAAACCACCACTAACCAAACCTTTGGTTAAATATCTAACAACTATTAACTAAAATTAAATATCTAAAATAATTGAAGGAAGGAAATCCTTACAAATCCTTCGTCAATGGGAAAATTGCTTGCTCACTTGTTCTGAAAATTCCATAATCCACACTGTGCCGAAATTAATGCCGCAATTTCTTGCAAACTTGAGAAGTCATTACATGACAAGATTCCATTATGGTGTGATTCGGAGCAAGCTAATGTTGGTAGAGATTAATAATAGCCATTAAGAGATTATACTAGGATGGTGGAACGATAGGTAGTGTCCATTCTCCTCTCCCTATCACACATTACGAGAAAAAACATTGGAGATATAATTTACGCCCTCTAAAATAGAAAAATATACCCAAAGGATGATATGTATACAAACATAATGAAAGAGAAAAGGATATATTCAAACTCTCTTTGGTTCTCTCTCTCACTTGCTATGGATCTCTGTGTTGTTGACTCACACTAGTTGTATTTTCGATAAAAAATAATTCGATATTGATTATTGGTGGTGTATAGTTGTGGGGTAATATATAGTTGATCAGGTAGTGTTGGAGTTGATTATCGAGTTTGTGACTTGGAGCTAGTTTTTTGTGACCTTTAGTTTGTGCTATATGACCATGAATTTCAATGCATATGATTATGTTTAAGACCATGTAGCTCATTTTATAATCATGTGTTGTATGTATGAAGCTTAATCAATGATAAAACCACTGATGTAAACTTCTTATGTGCAACCATATCTTCAAACATTGGATTCGACTCAGAGGTGGTCAATTACAAGAGAGATTGTAGTATAGCTGACCTATGGTTGGGTGGAGAGTGGAGGTCCCTCCTTCATTTAAAAACTAATATAAGTGAGATAGATAAGTAATGGTTTAATATTTAATAAAAAAAAATAGCCAACATAAGTTACTCATGATGGCTTGTTGAATGGAACGATCATGAAAAGCCTAGTGGAGCTCTGCACCAGGCCGACCTCCATCACCTAGTGTTTGCAATTTCTGGCGTCGGCTGCTCACAAAATTCCTTCTCCCCCAAAAAGATCTACTGCAGCCCACTACCTGGACAACTTCAGGCTTTCCAATGATTGACTCTATTGGGGGGGCGACTGCTCCCCCCCCCCAATAGGCCAACCTCCAATAGCGATGGAGGTAGGGGTTGATAACAGTAATCAATAAAACTCTGGCTCATCTTAAGAAAATGCAGGGGTGACACCCACATCGCCGAACAATAACACACAACACGCAACAGTCGCTAACATGAAATCTGCCACATTCATATCAAAGGACACCAAGAAAATAATGATTGAACTCCCTGCGCATCGTGCCGATGGTAGAATTCAATTCATGAAAGATCATGCATCTATAGGCAAGTTCATGGGCTTCTAGCCCACAAAAAAAGCGTTGAGAGGATGGATAGTCTGGAAATGGAAACCCAAAGGATATATAGAACTGCAACTGTGTGCTAAAGGCTTCTTCAACATTTTCTTCACCTACTCTGATGACAAGGATAGGGTTATGGATGGAGGGTTGTACTTCTTCAACACTGCAGGCCTCTACCTTCGACCATGGACTGAGCACTTCAACCTAGATAAATAGGATCTAACCTGGGCATCGGTCTGGATTCGAATCTACTCTCTCCCCCAAGACTATTGGGATGAGCTCACCCTTCAAGACATAGGAAATTCCCTAGGGGAGTTTGTAAAGATTGCAGAAGAAACCAAAATAAACTACTACACATCCTATGCTCGCATATGTGTCTACCTGAATCTAGTCGAACCGCTCCCAGGCGAGGTAAGTCCTTTTCATCAAGAATTTGAATGGACTCAAATTGTTGATTATGAACATATTCCTTTTAGATGTACAAAATTCCATCAACATGGGCATCTCTTCAGAGACTGCCCCCTAAATAGGAAAGCAACAACTGAAAATGATACCAACGAACAAGAAATAGAAGCGTTCACGAAGGTAGCAAGTAAAAAAATAAACAACAACATAGCTACCCCGAAGCGGAACAAAAAAGGACCTACAGCCAGCAACAACTTCGTGTCCCTTAATCAATTAAGCGAAAATGAAACTGTACCAGTCAATGAAGTAGGGAGCATCTCCATGGCGCAGGTCCAACCCTCTAAGGTGTAGCAACATAAGCTTCTACTGGAAACTTTCTTAAAATCTCCCAATTCCAATACTGAAGAGGACAATATTCTGACAAAAGGCAAAGAACCTATCATGGAAATTATCATAGAGGCGATGGAGGAAGAACTAGAAAACATAGATATGGAAGGATTAGATATCGCAAGGCTAGAAGAAGCCTACACCAACAAGGACTACACATCTATCCTAGAGCAACAAATCCAAAAAATGGAGGAAATACTAGCCAGGGCACAACATCTCCCCTCTCTGGGTATACAGGGAGGTATGCTAATCAACACTCAGTACTTCATGAAAGAGTCCCAAAAAATAGGAAGAAAAAATTCTCTGCAGTGAATAATAGAAGTAGGGAAATAAATGGTGGATTCTGGAAATTTCCCCAAGCTGAAAAGATTCTATATCCTCACCTCCAAATATATCCCACGAATCTCATCTCATGGAACATCAGAGGGCCCAACAGCCCTACGAAGCACAATATCTTTAAAAAAAATGATCTAGGAGGAACATCTTGCAATTTTCTACATTCAAGAAACCAAATGTACTAGCTCTACTCTGGAAACCATCTTCAAAAAGATATGGAAAGGTGGTAATACAATAACGATTGATGCAAACGGGGAATTTGGAAGACTGTCCATCATCTAGAACACTCAAATCATCACCTTAGAGAACCTTCATGCCAACAAAAAATTCATTTAGGGAAATTTTTATCTGACTGGCGTGGACATCGATGGAGTGCTCACCAATGTCTACACACCTCAAAATGTGCAACAAAAATTGATGCTCCTGAAAAATCTAGAGGAAATACATCTACGGCAATCTCACCCCCTCTGGCTACTAGGAGTATATTTCAACGTGATAACCAACCTCCAGGAAAATAAGGGTGGAAGGTTGCATCTGCAATCTGATAGTAATGGATTCAAAAAACTCATCCAAAGTAATAGCCTCATTGATCTCCAAACCTCTAATGAAATCTTTACATGGAACAATAAAAGAGGGGGTGCCCAATAGATAGCCTCTGAGCTGGATATATTCCTTAGCACCGATGATCTCATCCATCTAGGAGGCAACTTGGATACCACCATCATCCCTGTAGTGGGATATGATCACTGGCCAATACAAATCGAATGGCTCCAACCAGGTTAGCATGCTCCCAAAACTTTCTGCTTTGAACATTGTTGGTTCAAGAACCTGGGGTTTAAGGAATCGGTTTCCAACTGGCGGTCTTCCATAGATCTCGCTCTAGGCACCAAAATTATCCAGTTTTAGACAAAAATAAAACTTATCAAAATACAACTGAGAGTCTGGAACAAAAAAACCTTTGCCAATATATTCACAAAGCAGAAAGACTTGGAGGAGAAAATGAAAGCACCACAACAGAAAATCATCCAAAATGGGCACACAGCTGAGACAAATCACCAGGAGAAACTCTTCACAACTCAACTGGAAGAAAGAAGGAACCAATAGGAATCCCTTTGGAGACAAGAATCCTGAATCCACTGGCTCAGATAAGGAGAAAGAAACACCAAATTCTTCCACCGCTCCACCATACAACACAAGATGCGAAACAAAACCACTCTCATCAAGAACCAAATGAGGGAAAGGCTAGAAACACAAGAAGCCATTAGGGAGGAGTTGCGTAATCACTTTACGGACATCATACAGGAACCTAATCACCAGAGGAAGGAAGCCATTGCATAAATCACCCAACATATCTCTAAGTTGATAACAAAAGATCACAACAGGACGTTTCTCGTTGTGACCACCTTAGCGGAGGTTGAACAAGAAGTCTTCCAACTGAAAGTAGGGAAATCTCCAAGGCTAGACAGGTTCACCACCAACTTATTCCACTTCTTCTATCACATCATCCAAAATGAAGTATGGGACATTGTGGAGGAATCTCGATCTACACACTGGCTGCTACCGGTGCTAATTTCCACCTTCATCACTTTGGTTCCAAAACATGATAGTGTTGCCTCTCCTACTAAGTATAGAACTATAGGTCTTTGAAATTTCATTTATAAAATCATATCGAAAGGCATAGCTAAGATGCTAAAGAAGCTCCTACACCTCATCATCTCCCTGAAGCAAACTGGGTATATTGAAGGAAGGCAGATCCTCGATGGTATCATCTTAACCCATGAGGTCATTCACTACCTCAAAACCATGAAAAAACTAGGTATGCTTCTCAAAATTAACGTCTCCAAATATTTTGAAAAATTAAGTTGGGAATACATCAAAAATATCCTCGCAACTTTTGGCTTCAGTCATACCTAGATCATATGGATTAAGAGCCTCATTACCTCTCCCTTTCACTCCATCCTAGTCAATGGCATCTCCTCTGCCACCTTTAACCCATGTAGAGGAATAAGACAAGGAGATCCTCTCTCTCCCTTCATCTTCATCATCATGGCTAAAGGCTTGGGCTGCCTTATCAAAAGCTCTATCCATACGGGTTCTTTGCTTGGTTTACCACTCCATAATATCCCTCTCTCCTCTCACCATAAATTTTTGGATGACAACTTGATCATGGGCTACCCCTTAGTCAAGGAAGCTCGTACCCTCAAATTAGTTCTTAACTCCTTCTCTGAAGCCTCCATTATAGAGATCAATAAGGAAAATCCTCAGATTTTTTTCTTCCACACCCACCCCTCCCCCGACACAAACCTAATGCAATATTTCTCATATCCTCAGCTTCTCCATTGCCACTCTTCCCTCCAAATATCTAGGAGCCTTGTTAACTGCCATCAAAAACTCCTCCTTCAGAGCTTTTCTTGCTAAAATGGAAACCCAACTCTCCAATTGGACTCATCAAACCCTAAACATTTCCTGACGTCTGGTCCTCATCAAATCTGTCTTGCAATCTCTCCCCGTCTACCTCTTCTCTTTCCTTACTACTCCCGAATGGGTTCTCAAAGCTATGCATAATTTGCAATGGAGGTTCCTCTGGGGAGGTACAAAAGGTAAGAACAGATGGGCCTTAGTCAATTGGAAAGTTGTTTTCACCCCAAAACATTAGGGATGTCTCGGTCTTTGGGATACTGAACATAACAACACCATAACGGGAGCTAGCATCTAGTGGAAATGGGTCTCCAATCCCAATATCCCTTGGGTGAACCTATAAAAAGCCAAGTATGCACAATATTGGACAAAGGAAGATCATATTAGATACAACTTAGATCTGCCAGGCTCCCAAATATGGAAAGCAGCTAGCCAACAAAAAAATATAATCCAAAATCACAAGTTCTGGGAGCTATGAGACGGGAGCCAAGCTATATTCTGGGAGGATTCATGGGAACAGATGCCAAGCCTGTCCTCCATCTTCTACAGGCCTCTTTTGAATTCTATGCTCCAAGGTAGGTAATGACAGAATGCTCAGGACTTCTAGACGGATGACACCTCACTAGGCTACAGACAATGGATTCACACAATCAGATGACAGGAAAAATGGAACAATGAAATCCACACTGAAATGTGGGAGGAGATTAGCAACAGATAAAAATCCAGGTCAAAACAGGTCCTGATATCCTTTGCTAGAGGCACATTCCTAGTGGAACTTACTCAACCAGGGAAGCTTACAATATCCTCCATCAACAGGGTCCTGGACTAGCCGACGACATCTGAAAAAAGATTTGGAAGGCTCACCTATGTCCCAAAATAACCTCTTTCCTATGGTTTCTCAGTAAACGATTCATCCTCATACGGGATAATCTATTGAAGTGAGGGTTTGTAGGGCCCTCCAGATTTCCTCTCTATCAGGTCAACTAGGAAACCATCAATCACCTATTGGACCAATTTCCTACTGCCAACTCCCTATGGGATATAATTGTTTTCATATACTGTCGGTCCAGCCGTGCTAGAGGTAGCATAATCCAAACCATCAGAAATTTGTAGGAAAATCCTTACACCAGTAACCTGTTGAATAGATTATGGAAAATCACTCTAGGTATCCTCATTTGGAACATCTGGAAGGAACGAAATAGTCACATATTCAAGGGTAAGGCCTCTACTCCTAATCAAATTTGGGACAGGATTCATAGCAACCTCACTGAAACTCTGGATTCAGATGCTTGGAGTAAGGAGGACCTACCCATTGTGGTAGTTGGATGTCACATTTGGAACAACTGGAAAATGAGTCTCTGTTATGAAACCAACTCCAAAAATAGAAGAAAAAGAGATCAATGCCTTAGAAATCAGACACTTTGAGGGGGAAACCTCCAATAAATTACATCAATGAATAATTATTAGATGATACAAATGACCAAAACCTCCTTCTATATATAGGAGTCCATGGGGCCATAATATATTCCTAGCCAAGCTAACAACAATAATGTAAGGGCACAATAATAACAATATTGGGGTTACAGGAATACAACAATAACAATAAGGGGGCTACACTAGTAACAATAAGGGATTAAAATATTAATATAGGGATCTAACATGCCCCTCTCCTTCAAAAAGTGTTTTCCTCAATGTTTGAGTAGCTCTGGGTGCTTCTGTATAAAATTCGCATGCTCCCATGTAGAATCTTTAGGGGGTAAGTTCTTCCACTTGATGAGATACTCTGAAATTGCTCGATTTTGTAGCTATCGAGTTCTTGTTTTTGTGACCGCTTTACGTTCCTATATTATTTTTCCTTCTTCATCGAGTTCTGGAAATATTGTTTGAACTTGAATATTTTCACCTATAACCTTCTTTAATCATGAAACATGGAAAACTAGATGCACTTGCGAACAAGAAATAAGCTCCAATTTGTATGCCATAGTACCAATATTTTGCAATACCTTTTAAGGATCATAGAACTTTGGTGATAATTTATCATCCTTCTTATCTTTCTTGAGGGAAATTTGTTTGTATGGTTGTAGCTGTAAAAATACCCAGTCTCCTACATCAAAACTTCTCTCACTGCGATGTTGATATGCCTATTGTTTGATTCAATTTTGTGCCAAATTTAGGTTATCCTTTAAGAGTTGAAGAACTTCTTGTTTATGCTCAATGTGATCTTCCATTTCTTGAACCTTATAATTTTCTCTTAAAGATGATGTGATGGGTGGTGGATGATATCCATAAAGTGCCATAAATGGGGTGATTTTCATTGCAGTATGGAAGGAAGTGTTATACCACCATTTAGCGAGAGGTAACCACTTGACCCATTATGTTTTTTTATCAGATACAAAACAACAACGATATCCTTCCAAACATTTATTCACTATCTCAGTTTGACCATCGGATTGAGGATGATAGAGCTATGAGGTAATTGAGTACCAAAACAAGAAAATAACTCCGTCCAAAAATTTCCAGCAAAAATGGGATCTCTGTTGCTCACAATAATCTTTGGGTTTCCATATAGCTTTTGAATTGTGTCCATTAATGTAGTAGCAACTGTACTTGCTTTAAATGGATGAGATAATGCACAAAATTGTGCATACTTGGTAAGTCTATCGACTACCACCATGATGATGCTCTTTCCTTTGGACATAGGTAAACCTGTGATAAAATCCATTGAAATCTCCTTCGAGCGTAGACTTGGAATGGATAAAGGTTGTAGAAGACTCGAGATCTTAATTGTTTCAACTTTATTTTGCTAGAAAACCAAACATTCCGCCACAAAATTTTTAATATTAGATTTAAGGCCATCCCAAAAAAGTTCTTTCTTCACCCCATGGTAAGTTTTTAAAAATCCTGAGTGGCCTCCTAAAGGAGAAGTGTGCAATTCCAAAAGAATATTTTGTTTTTTTTTGGAATTATTACAAAGATATAAGCGATCTTTGTACCATAAGGAATCATTTTTCCAACTAAATGTATACGATGTACTAGGATATTTCTACAACTTTGGAATGAGTGTCGACACTTCTTCCTGCTTCTTCCATTCATCCCTTTCTTCGGTTATCCAATCTGGTTGGATAATAGAAATGACACAAAGAAATGCTTCCACCTCTTCATTCTTTCTTGAGAGTGCATATGCAACAAAATTTAGCTTCCCTTTTTTATAGATTATTTCAGAGTCATAACCCAACATCTTTGTGACCCATTTTTGCTGCTCTTCTTAAGATATTTTTTGTTCCAAAAATTGTTTAAGACTATCATGATCAATTTTTACCTTCAAGTGTCTTCCCATTAGGTAAGGTTTCCATTTCTTTAGTGCATGTAGTATTCCTAACATTTCATTCTCATAAATAGCTTTCTGTAAATATTTTCCTTTAATTGGATGACTTTCAAAAGCAATGGGTCTTCCTTCTTGAACTAAAACAACAAGAATTACATTTCCTAAGGCATCACATTCCACAATAAATTTTTTGGTGATCTGGCTTAGCTAAGACCGGTGCAAGGTACATTTCCTCTTTAAGATGTTCAAAGGCCTTAGTTGCTTCAGGAGTCCATTTTAAATGCATCTTACTTCAATAATGTTGTTAAAGGTGCTGCTATTATCCCATAATTCTTAACAAACTTGTGCTAATACCCTATTAACTCGAGAAATCCTCGCAACTTCTTTAAGGTTGTGGGGACTTTCCATTCCTTAATGGATTTAATTTTTTTAGGGTCTACCTTAACACCCTTGTGAGATACAATATGACCCAGATATTCCACCTCTTGTACTCCAAAGAAACATTTGGATTTTTTTTCATATAATTGTTTCTCCTACAATAGTTTGAGAACCCTGTCAACATGTTGAACATGATCCTTCTAAGACCTGCTATAGATTAGTATATCATCAAAAATTACTAGCAAAAATTTTCTAAGGAAGGGTTTGAAAATGGAATTCATCAACCCTCGAAATATAGAAGGTGCATTGGTAAGGCACAAAGGAATGACCAAAAATTCATAATGACCCTCATGAGTTCAAAATGCTATTTTCAGAATATCTTTATTTTTCATTCTAATTTGATGATATCCTAAACAAAGATCCAACTTGGTGAAATAAATTTCTCCTTGTAATTCATCCAATAATTCATCAATCACAAGAATGGGAAATTTATCTTTAATGGTGAGCTTATTGAGCTCACTATAATCTGCACACATGCACCATGATCCATCCTTCTTGTGCACCAATATTACTGGAGCAGTGAAAGAACTTTGACTAGGTTGAATTATACTAGCCTCTAACAATTCTGCAATCATACGTTCAATTTCGCTCTTTTGGACATAAGGATATCTATAAGTCCTGATGTTTGGAGGAACACTTCCTGAAATCAAATGAATAGCATGATCATGATCACGAATAGGTGGGAGTCCTTTGGGAGTTTCTAACACCTTGGAATGATTTTCCAAGGCCTTTTGGAGATCTACAAAAATAGATGATTTTGATGTTGGAACTTCTAGTGAGCATAATTGTGCAATTACACCTCATTTTTCTTTCTTCAGAATGTTTTTTATGACATTAGAGATTATTATCTTTCCTATATTCCCTGCGATTTGACTTCCTTTCCTTCAGAAAAAAATTTCAAGAAAAGTTCTTGAAAATTAAAAGCTACCATCCCCAAAGATTGTAACCATTGTACTCCTAGTACAACATAAACACCTCCCATTGGAATGGAAAGCATTGAACTTTTCAATACATATTCCCCCATGGTTAGCTTGATATTATGACATTTTCCAGAGAAATTTATAGTTCCACCATTTGCAACCATCACTTGACATTTTGGTGCTGGGTATAGGAAACAATTCAATTCCTTGGCTACCTTACAATGAATAAAATTATGGGTACTACCCAAATCAATCAAAATTATTACCTTTTTCTTCTTGATATATCCTTCTATCTTGAGAGTTTGGGGAGTTGTAATTCCTGCCAATGCATTACACGATATGTTCAAACTCATTTCTTTCTCTTTTAGGGTTGGTTCCTAGTGTATATCCTCTTCTTTTGAAGATTCTTGTTCATTTTATTCTTCTTCTCCATAATCTATGTAAAATAGTTTCTTCTGAGCACACTTATGATGTTTAGTTTATTTTCCATCACAAATTTCTCTTTTTTCTTCCAATTTTTGTGGTGTCAACATTGTAGGTTGTGGAAGTATAGAAGTTGCAACACTTCCATATTAATATATTTGAGTGGTAGGCTTCCTTGTCGCCATAATTTTACATTCAATTTTTGTTGCTAACCTGTTGTAGCCTCTACAACACCCTCCAAAAATAACGCCACTTTAAAAAAATTTTGGACCCCCTTGATCACAAAGAAAAGTTAAGCAGAAAATCAGGAAGACTAAGTCGTTGAGTCGCAAATCTAAAATTTGAGGAAAACGGCGACTCCACGACCTTACGACCTCGCGACACTGAGGTCGCAAGGTCGCAAGGTCGCACTCCCCTCACACCACCTCACCATGCGACCTTGCGACCTCATTAATGGCCCGCACATGCGACCTTTTTTATATATGGGAGGTCGCTAGGTCACATTTTTCATATGCAGCGGATAGAAAAAAGCGCCTCTTACAAGTTGACTGGAGCGTGATTTCCCCAGGTAAGTTTCCATTCTTCCTCTTGTTGTTTCCTTTTTTATTATTCTTGCCAAATCCCTGCATTCCTTAGCCTTTAAATTGACATTTACCTCAGCCATTGTTTTCATTTCTTGCTTAGGGTTTCCTTCCGTTTCCAGTTTTCACCACACTTACTCAACTCATCATAGTTTCGTATCCAGCCTCCCATGGCTTATACCCTACTTCAAAAGCTACCCCTTGACTCTGCCTGGACCCATTTAGCTTTTTATTTTCCCAGTTAAAGGGAAAAAACAACCCCACGTCGTGCGCGCTCAAAACCTCGGCAAGCCCTAGTGCGACTTGCGACCCCGCGACCTAGTCGCCAGGTTGCAAGGTCGCATTCTCTCTGTTATCTCGAAACTTGTGACCCTACGACCTCACGACCTAGTCGCAAGGTCGCAAGGTCGCATCTTCTCCATTTTCCGCAACTTGTGACCTAGCGACCCTCGCGACCCAGTCCCAAGGTCGCAAGGTCGCATTTCCATTTTTTCCCACGATTTGCGACCTAGCGACCTAGCCACAAGGTCACAACGTCTCATCTTCATCATTTTCTCACAATCCGCAACCCCGCGACCTTGGGAACTAGTTGCAAGGTCGCAAGGTCGCACCTTGGCCATTTCTTACGACCTGCAACCTCGCAACCCAGTAGGACATTTATTCGGTTTTTCCTGTGTCCTAGTTGAAATAATTGATAAACTGTAATTGGTCTTATATCATCATGGCATATTTCTTATCTTGGGAATATTTCATGAATAATATAGGTGAATTTGAAGCAGACTTGGAGTGTATGCTTGTCCTCTCGGATTCCAGCGACATGGGACCTCCAGTGTCCCGGAAGAAAGAAAATAACTTGGCAGTGGAAGATACGGAGATGGAAATGCCAATGTCCCCACCCCTGATATACAAAGATACCCTTTCCACATTTTCCAAAGGGGACAGCATGCGATGGTACCAAGTGTACCAAGAGTTTGCCAAAACAGAATTCCCGGAAGACCTCCCCGATCAGGAGATATACTTAAAGTTTAAAAGGTCCAAGCTCCATCTCACAGGTGCTCATCTGGCAATATTCCCATGCCCAGAGATGATGGATTAGATCATACATAAAACAAATCCCAAGAAGTTTGTGATTAGAGATAGTGAAGGCAAAGCCTTCACAATGCTAAAAGGCTCAGATGCCCATGTTTATTACTCTTTTCTAGAGCGGGAAGAATATTTCACAGAAGAATGGGCCATTTCTCATGTAGTTCCTGTATTTGACACTATAAGGCAATGGTGGGAGGAGCCCAAGAAGTTTAAGGTCAAGAAAGACCAGGAATACCCAGTGGCGAGCCTCAGGAAAGTATATAAATTAGTGGCTTCCATGCTTTGCAACTGTACGGGCGCCCAGATGCCACTACCTTCAACGGCATATGGGAAATTCTCATGGAGTCCATCACGGTGCACGACACCCGTTTCAACTAGGCTAGCATGTTGATGACCTCCATTCATAAAAAATTATCCTCGGCATTAGTACCTGATGAAGGAATGCCTTCCAAATTCTATATGGCCTCTTATTTATTGGATGTCGTCTATTCTAGATTGCACTTTGAGGGATGGGTACATAACTGGGAGCCCAAACAGACCCGTGCCATTCATCTACAAACCAAGGTGTTTTGGGAATCCTGATATAAACAGGACATAGAGCCGATCTCCCAAGTGTTCATCCCTGCTCTATACAGGAAATTATTCGGCCAAGACGCTCCTTGGCAAGCCATGGATACGCTAAGAAAAGTGGTGCATTGGTTTCCTTTCGCCGAATATACATTCATCCGAGTCTTTGGCTTGTTCAGGGCACCACATGCTATGCCTCGTTTTGTTACAGAAAAAATTCTCATGCTGGAGGTCTGTTTCCAAATGTCGTCAGGTTTCTCCAGGGTACTGTCGAAAGGTAAGAAGAGGTCGTGGCCCTCTCTACCCATCACTATCGGTGCATACACAGTTAAAGACTTCAAAGAGGTAGAGGCAGAAGGAGAAGAGATGAAAATTTATCACTTTGGGGCTTTATAATACCGAACATATGACCCGAATAGGATACTTCCTGAACATTGCAAGAAGGCTAAATTCAAATGGAACTATCAACACACTGAACGCCTGGGAGAGGATGAAAGAAGGAACTAGTACAATGCAAATAGACAACTTGCTCTAGGGTAGACTCTAGCCAAGAATACCCAGATGACCAAACCTTGGAAGCAAGGAGTCGTGAATTAGGTGGTGCTTCTTCCTCTCTAGCTAAGAAGCCTCGGACCAGTACAGGGCAAAGTACCTCTACCCAGCAGAAAGAAATAGAGGCAAAAGCCCAACAAGAGAGAGAAAAGAAAATGAAAGAGGATGAGGATAAGCGCATGAAGAGCCTAAGGGCAGAACAGAAGAAGAAAAAGGCTGAGGAGGCCAAGAAGGAAAAGGAGAAAAAAGAGGCGGAGGCTGCAGCAGAACAGGAACTCAAGAAAGAGCTAGACAAAGTGGAAGTTGAGCAAGCCGCAATAGCTGAGCATAAAAGGAAGGCCAAATTAGAAGTAGTGGCAGAATTAGAGCTCAGGCAAAGGAAAGAACATGAGAAGTTAGAAGCTGAATGCCGACAAAGGGAAGAGGAGGAAAAGAAGAAGAAACAAGGAGAGGATGAAATGCTGGAGGACATCGAGGTATCTCCGCTTGAGGTACCTCTGGGTAGTACACGAGCCTCGCTCTCTGATGTCAGTTCCCCCCAAGGGCAAGAGGAGGAGGTATTCGACCTCACCAAGCTCACATTCGATCAGTTCTCTTTCAAAATCTAGCAGGAGAAGAGAAGATGTCTGGCGCAAAATCCTTCCACTGCATCCACAGTCGCAACCAGAAAAGACATAGTCCTTGATACTAGGACTAATCCTGTGATGATAGCATCGGATGGCATAGCTTTCACTGTGGCCGTGGAAGAAAATGTGACAAGAATGAGTAGAGAGATCATTTCTCTACAAAACAGACTACAAGAAGCAGAGCAACGGGAAAAAAGGGCGGAATAGGAAAGGACAACATTGAGAGAGGAGGTTCAAAAACTCCAAAACAAATCTTCCCCTGTCAATGAAGTTCCGCTTGCCATTCTAAAGGAGTTCGACACATTAGAGGCGACCATGAGGCAAGTGTATGGGGAAATGTTCACCATAAAACAAACATTCGCCCCATTGGTAAGAGCACAAGTAGAGACTAAGCAGAAGCACGAGTAGTGGAAGGAGGCCTCAACTGCCTTGGATTGAGTGATGGACTGGACAACACGGTACCCTCAGGCCCATGAGCATTTGCGAAAGAAGGATTGGATTCATACGCAAGACGCCAAAGTCCAAATCCGGATGAAAAACAGTCCAAGGATAAGCTATCCAAAGATTTAGACAAAGTAATGGCGGCATACGAACACCTAATTAGTGGCATCGACTCGATGCACATCCGTCACCACATCCCTTCGCTGGGGGCACTGGACGAGGCAAAAACCTGGGATCAGTTAGATCAATAGATCCAGTCATTTCTCCAGCCCATTAGGCAAGCTGCTGCCACTCCCGATCTTGCAGCGTCACGAGAAAACCTGGGCCAGTTTCTTGTCGTGCTAGTATGGATTTACACCAAGCTCGCCTCTCTTTCAAACCTGATCTCACAGAAGAAAGAAACTCTAGTCCCCAAATCTTTGGAGTGCATACATCGGTTGAAAGAGGAGGTCCCTCTGGTTTCTCCCATAGCAGTAGAGTGTCAGACCTGGCAAGAATTCCTCAAAGGAAAGTAGATTGATGCCCCTGACCTCTCAATTGTGCACTCATCTTCCTAACCCAGTGGCATTAGGTTGTCGGTAGCACTTAGAGGCAGGTCACAGGTCGCACCGCCCAACCAGGTCGCAGGTCGCACTCACCAGCTAGGTTGCAGGTGGCAGTTTCCTCCTAGGTCACAAGGAAACTCAACAGGCCGGCAGGCGAAGAGTTAGGAAGCCCAAAGGGCAAGTTTTGATCTATAAAACCCCCTCTGGGGTAAATGTAGAGATATTTTTTTTGAGACTCAAGAGATATACAACATTGTATTGAAAGATAACAGTCTTTTTTCATATGAATACAGATACCTGTTGAAACTCCTTTCGGATCTAATGTGTTTTTTTGTGTGAACACTATGAGTATTTCTATACAGTTTCAAACATCTTTTGATTAATGAAACTGCACTCTTAATGGCATAATTTATGCATTATGGTTTCCTGTACTTGTGTTAATGATGTTAAGTTTAATCACTTTCTTAATGGATGTTAATGACTTTGTTTATTAGCATTTAGTTTTATCTTTCAGGAAGTAAATGGGTATCTCACCATAAAGAATTGTTTCTTTTGTGGTCAGAATAGCCTACAAGCATCACCCCAAAGATGTGTTGTTAACAACACCTCCTTCGGCGTGTATGCTTTATTATTTGTCTCGCTACGCATAGTGTTATACATGTGTTTAATGCATCAACCATGTATCTTGTATCATGTGAATAAGCGTGTGTCTGCAGGTTCAATCAAGTTCTTTTGAGACAGAAGGGAAGGTAACTTAAGTGGTAGCCAGACCCACACCCTAGATGGTATCCCTATTCCAAACGGTTCAAGGTCCAATTGGGACTTTTTACCAGGGAGATCCCCTACTGTTGGCCGGACAATTTTTCCCGTCAACAAAATTGGTGCTAGAAGGAGGGCCTGATGGCATCCTCCCAGAATACAACCAACATTCCATCACAAACTCCCCATGGGGAGGTCATAAACGACGATACTATCCCTCCCCCATTGGAAGCTATTCCGGGGGAGGAGGTTCCATATTATGAAATTACCAGAGAGCAGTTGAGAGCCTTGCGCCCAGCTACCCACAATCTCATCAAGGATTTGCGATATGCCCCAATCATGAGTTTCTTGACCAATACTAGGACCCTGGATGAAAACATCACTCATAATGGTGCCCTGGTGAGTACCATACACCAGTTAGTGAATCTCATGGTTGAAGACCTCACCACCACTGTTCAAGGTGACGAACCAATCCTGAGCTCGAAGAGGGCGAAGAGGAGGAATTTGGTACAACTAGACCTTTCCCCGACCCTCAGCCCAACCAAGCCCAACTGAACAACAACCAGGCACACGCCCCACCTGGGGGAGGTGATGGAGATAGAGGCTGAGGGAACGAAGGCGAGGGAAATAGAGCCCGCAGAAATGAAGGTGAGGGGAATAGAGCCTGCAGAAACGAAGGCGAGGGAAATAGAGCCCGCAGGAATGAAGGTGAGGGGAATAGAGGCCGCAGGACTAGAGGTAGAGGAGATAGAGGCCATGGCCAAGGAAACCGTGCTAACCACCGCCGCGCAAACCCAAATAGGTCACCTGTCCACAATTGGGGATATCTTAGAGACATGGCCAACTGTGAGAGATATCAAGATGAACACTCTCGCCATGAGGGAGAAGCATCGGTGTCAGGTACAGGGAGTGAATATGAGCCTGAGATCAGGCACCACTAGTAGGCTAGGAGAGTGCAACCACTTGCCTGGATGGTCCAGTCCCCATTATATCTTTTGGGCCCCCTCCACGACCTGCCTAGGCACCCTGAGAAGCATCTCCCCAAGTTTGATCTCGAGAAACGCACCTTGGCCGAGGATCATATAAGTAGCTTCTATCTCTCCCTGAAAATCATGAGGGTTCAAACAAATGAAGTTCCTTGCCGCCTATTTCCGCACACTCTTGAAAACAAAGCGGACACCTGGTACCGCTCCCTCCCCAGTGCCTCCATTACATCATGGGACCAGTTCCATTGCACATTCCTGTAGAAATGTTCAGAAGACAAAACCCCTTCCATGATCCTCATGGAGTTAAGTACCATCAAGTGCCATAAGAAAGAGAAGGTTAGAGACTTGAATCAGCGCTTTGCCACCATACTGCAAAATTTCCCCCCCAACCTGGCATTGGATGACTCAATTACCATGGACTATTATACAAAGGCTCTCCCTAGGGATATCACCATCTTCGTAAAACGCGAAGCTCGGCCCACCCTTGCAGCAAACTACATAGCCGCCCTCGCTGTAGAAAGAGACATGCTTTCTATAGGAGCCATCGATCAAGAGGCCAGAGATGACCACAAACCAATCAGAAAAAATGGTCAGTCCTCCACAAACAAAACCATGGATAAGGATAAGGATGCTTTCGACTTCGAGAGTATAGAAAAGACCCTCAAGCTATTGAAAAATGATGTCTCTGACCTGAAGAGGAAGGGTATAGAATCCACGACTAGCACCAAGACACCTAAGTGCTTTTTCAGAAAGAGAAACCACAACACCAGCCGACCTCTGTCTAACCCAAACACTGTTCTCAACGTGGAATAAATAGGAAAAGATAACTTATATTCTTTCCACCAGGCTTCCCACTCTGAAAAAACATGCCCACAACGGATTGGCAACATGACGGCAGTGGTAAATCAGCTTCTGGACAATCAAACCCCAGGGGATGCAGGGGAGGATGATGCTTCCAACCATGATGAGGATTTGCCCCTAGATGAAGAACCGGGGTCCTCGGTTCTTGCATTTGATATTATACACAGGGACAACAATCTTACTGTCACTAATATCAACATGGCAGACAATCCTAACGCCCAACCCGTAAGAAAATATAGCCTTAGGAGCAAAGGACCGGTCCCTGAACCATCCTTTGAGGAGAAGAAAAGGGCTTTCTTAAGGAAAAACCTCCCCCCGGGGAATGAACAACAAGCTGCCCCTGAGAAGCCCACCAATAACAACACCCGAGAAAATCAAAAGAGCAAGCTCCTGGTGGGGTCCCCCAAAACCACTACCGAGCCCTGTCCTCAATCTGATTTCGCTTATAACATTGTAGAGGACATGAAGAAAACCATGGCTAACATCTCCCTCTACGAGCTTGCCCGCATCATGAACCAATGAAAACTCATTCTTAAAGCCTTCGCCAATACCTCAACTACTAAGCCTGTGAGCAATACGTCCGTACAAGCCAGTCCGAGTGTTAAGTCTATTGTGAATGCCATCAATGCAAAATCCAGGGGATCTACTGCTCCCTTCCTGTTATCTTTTGAGATTTTTAACTTCAACGTCCATAACTATCTAGTTGACTACGGCGCATCCACAAACGTCATGCCCCTATCTATTTGTAAGAAGCTGAACATCCGCCTGGAGAAAAATGATGCGAGGATCATTCAACTTGACAGATCACAGTTGCTGGCTATAGGAGAACTGAATAATGTCATAATCCACCTCTCGTCTAATTCTAGAGTCCACCAATGTATTGACATTGTGGTTGTTGACATTTCAGAAGCGTACGGCCTATTACTTAGCAGAGGCTGGTCCAGTAAGCTGCAAGGATATTTTCCACCGACTGGTCCCACCTGTGGCTTCCGTACAAGGGTTGGAATAACCAAATCAGAGTTGAAAATGAACCATATATGAAATATACTGTGACTGATCTTGATGCTACTAACGAACCCATCAGTTTTTCCCAGGAGGAGCTTGGCATGTGCTTCTTCGAAGCCATTTTCGGATGTTATCATCCTCCTCAGTCTCCAGTAGACCCCGAGATCTAGTCTGAACTAATGCTCATCGTGGAAGACCAACCCACTCCCGTCTCATGCAAAATCGAAGTCCTGCCCCAACCTAAAACCCCAAAGGAGCCAGAAAATGACGTTTGGACCCTGTACTACGACAGTTCCAAAACCCATGACGGAGCTGGCGTGGGCTGCATCTTGCTGGACCCTCAAAAGAACAAATTCTTGATTTCGTGTCGGCTCTAGTTCCAGTGCACCAACAATACTGCTGAATATGAAGCTCTAATCCTCGGACTCAAGAAGGCATTGGATTTAAAGGTAAGGTGCTTACAAGTCATTGGAGACTCTGAGATCATTACTCGACAAGTATGCAATACCATTCATTGTTTGTCTCCGCATTTAGAAGCTTATCAACAAGAGGTATGGCGTCTTATTTCTACTTTCGATGCATTTGGAATCAAATTTTTTCTTATAATGCACAATGCAGCAGCTGATACTCTGGCTAATGCTGATGCTAGATTTACTCCTTTGAGGGATAGCTTTTCTATTGAATTTATATATCGACACTCCATGCTAGATAATATTACTAATTTACGCGTTTTTGATGATGATCAACAGATATTGGAATTTATGCTCAACACTGAAGTATTCAAAGATGCGGCAATTGATGAGGTGGATCATGACCAAGATTTGCAAGAATAGCATGACAAATTCAAGGAGAACCCCATGCCCAAGGGGATAGTGTCACTTGAAAATATCTTCGATCTGCAAAGCTGATTCCACGGCCCCCCAAATACCAAAGTAAAAAGTTCCATCTTGGCACATTGGTGAGTGGACTTGGGATCGGATGAGAACTCGAAGTTCATTAACCTTGGGAAAGACTGTACTGACGAAGAGATGCAGGCCTTCACCCAACTATTTCGGAAGTATCGAGACATATTTTCTTGGAAGTATGATGATTTACGTACGTACGATACTCAGATTATTCAGCACGTGATACCCATGAAGGAAGGCGTGAAGCCATTCTAAGAGAAGCTCATAAAAGTGCATCCTACTTTGGAACCGATGATTCTGAAAGAACTTAAGAAGCTTTTAGATGCACGCATCATCTTCAAAGTTTGCCATTCCACGTGGGTGTCAAATTTGGTCTCAGTACAGAAGAATTCTAGGGAGATCCGCTTATGTGTGGATTTCCGGAATTTGAATCAGGCCTCAAATAAATACAATTACCTGGTGCCACCTATGGAACAAATATTGCAAGTTGTTTCCGGATCTGAGATGTTCTCCTTATTGGATGGGTTCTCTGGTTACAACCAAGTGCTGGTAGCTGAGCCGGACAGACTGAAAACTACCTTTCAGACCAAATAGGGAACGTTCGCTTTTAGGCGCATGCCTTTTGGATTGATAAACGCGGGGGAAACTTTCCAACGGTCCATGGATATAGCTTTCTGTGGTTTGATACGGCAGAGCGTGGTAGTCTATTTGGATGACGTCACCGTGTTGTCAAAACATCGGGGCGATCATTTACGCCACCTCAAGCAAATCTTTGAGAGGTGCAGAAAGTACGAGATTTCACTTAACCCGAAGAAGAGTGTTTTCGTTGTGGCAGAAGGAAATTTGCTGGGCCACATTATAACTAAGCAAGGCATTTTTGTAGATCCAAAGCAGGCGAAAGCCATTGCCCAAATTCTCCCCCCCGAGCAGTAAGAAAGCAATGCAATGTTTCCTGGGGAAAATCAATTTTTTCCGTAAATTCATATCGGATTTCACCTAGATAGTCAGGCCTTTGCAGGGGATGATAAAAAGGAATGCGGTGTTCAAATGGAATCTGCCAGAGAAGGAGGCCTTCGACAAAATCAAGCAGGCTATAGCTGAAGTGCCATCCCTCCAAAGTCCAAATTTTAGCAAAGGCTTTATCCTGTATACGTTCGCTTCAAATTCATCACTTGCAGCTGTCCTCACACAGAAAGACAACAAAAATGATGAACGGCCTATTTCCTTCATGAGTACTGGTTTACAAGGAGCTAAATTGAACTACCTTGAAATCGAAAAGAAAGCCTATGCGGTTTACAAAGCAGTCAAGCATTTCAGGGCCTACATCTTGAAAAACCATGTCACATTTTTCATCCCCCACCCAGCTGTTCACTCACTGTTTGTGCAGCAAGAGCTAGGTGAGAGGCGAGGCAACTGGCTAGCGTGTCTGCAAGAGTATGATTTAGAGTTTAAACTAGCACACACCGTTAAAGGACAAGGATTGTGCCAAATGACTACGGAGGCCGCAAGTTCACATGGAGTTGAAGAAGAGTGTTGGGAACAGGAAATCAACATGTATCAGAGTGACCATGTGCCTTAGCAGAGAAGCCCATCCTGGTACTGTGACATTTCAGGATACTTAGCCCAGAGCGTCCTGGACCCTGCTCTAACTGCCCAGCAGAAACGCATGATAAGACTGAAAGCTGCATCTTACACGTTGATCCAGGGTAAGATTTTCAAGAAACATTACGATGGATTCATGCTACGCTGTTTGGAACATGATGAAGCACATAAAATATTGACCAAGCTGCACGATAGACTAGCTGGAGGTCATTTTGCAGGCAATACCACCACCCATAAGATAATGTGCGCAGGATACTATTGGCCAACCCTTTTCAGAGATGCGCATGTGTCCGGAAGTGCACTCAGTGGCAGAAATTTGCAAACTAGGAAGCGCGGCCAGCCGCCCCTTTACTATCAGTAGCAGTGGAAGAACCTTTTCAACAGTGGGGTTTGGACGTGATTGGTGAAATCATACCTCACTCTTCCAAGCAACACCGATACATTCTTACTGCTACCGATTATTTCACCAGGTGGGTCTAAGCATCACCTTTACGCCAAATCAATGATAAAGAGGTAATAGAATTCATCACTCATACCATCATCACCAGGTTTGGCATTAAAACTTCCTTGGTTTTGATAATGCAACTTACTTTTCATCTTTCAAATTGTATGATTTTGCTCTGGAAAACGGTATTGTTATTAAACATTCTGCAAATTATTATCCTCAAGGGAATGGGTTAGCTGATTCAACCAATAAAAATCTCATCTGCATCATTAAGAAGACCCTGATGTCCCACCAGCGCAACTCGCACAACGCCCTTCACAATGCTCTTTGGGCCGACTGGGTCACGCCCAAGTCCTCCCTAGGCACCTCTCCGTATTTTCTCATGTATGGAAAATAAGTTGTTCTTCCTCCCCATTTATCTCTCCCTGCCCTTCAGCTGTCCCAAGAATGTCATGGTACCCCATGCCCCACCTTGCAGACTCAGATCGACACCTTACTGAAGTTGGAGGAAGAAAGACAAAAAACCCGGGAAAATTTCGCCATCCACCAAAGCCGAATCAAGAGATGGTTTTATAGAAGATCCGCAACGAATAAAAACTTTGAGGTAGGAGACCTGGTCCTGAAGTGGGATAAATCTCACGAAGAAAATGCAAAACATTCCAAGTTCCAAGCACTATGGACAGGTCCTTTCCAAGTTAAAGAGAAATTAGGTTCCCACACGTTTAGACTACAAACTCTTGAGGGAAGAGTTGAGGTCCTCTCGATAAACGGGCATGGCCTCAAACATTATTTCACTTAGCAGCCTGTAGAGGGCTATCTTATCCTTGTACCATAGTTTCCGTTTTCGTTCCTTTTGTCAAAAAAAGAAATTTAAAAAGTAAAAAAAAAATAGTAATTATAAAAACGGAAGGACTTGTCAGAGCCACGCAATTGGCACACTACAATGGGTTCTATGCTAATGGAAGGACATTTGCTGATAGACACGAAGGTGGTAAAATATTTCTTGTTATCGGCACCTAAAGGAAGTACATTGCCTAGCTCAAGCCATCAAGCGGGAGGGGCCCACCTAGCAAGTTTGAGAGGGTGTCTACAAAAGGAGAGCGTGATATAGCAGTAACTAGATTGGAAGGGAATAGAGGTACTCCATGTTATATCAGGGCATCCAGGAAAAACCAAATTCCTCATATCAAACCAGGAGCAATGTCTCTGCAAGTAAAATAAGTCAGGATCCCTCATCCGCCCAGAAAAAAAATTGCACTTCTCAAATAAGTGCCACGAGCACATCTAAATAAGTGCCCCAGGCACATTCAAAATAAGTGCAATAGCACACTAATAAAGGGTAAAGGACTGAGAAAGGCTTCCTGCGCAGAGAGGTGATGTAACGACTCCGCTGGGGTACTGACCAAGCTCATTGGTAGCGGAGCAACGTTCATGACTCTTAGGCAGTGACTCCGCTGGGATCGAGAGGTTTGCCAGCAGTGGAGCAACATGATGAGAAGAAAATAATCGTACCAGACCCTGTAGCTTCCTGGAGTTCTCCAACGCTTTCTGTCCAGAGACCTGAAAGAAAGAAATTCATTTAAGCAACACCCAAACAAGCCAGCAAGCCAAGCGACCCCGCAAGGTGCAAATGCAAGGTAGTGTTGACCTTAAGGTAAAGGGAACAGCTAGTGAAGGCCCCTCCCTCCCCCCTCCAAGGCTAACCATCAACAGAGACTCTGAATTCGACCAGTGAATCGCCATTTGTTGTAGCCTCTATAACACCCTCCAAAAAAAACCCCACTTTAAAATTTTTTTGGACACCCTTGAGCACGAAGAAAAGTTAAGTAGAAAATCAGGAAGACTAAGTCGTTGAGTCGCAAATCCAAAATTTGTGGAAAATCGTGACTCTGTGACCTTGCAACCCCGTGACCTTCAGGTCGCAAGGTCGCAAGGTCGCGGGGTCGCACTCCCCTCACACCACCTCGCCATGCGACCTTGCGACCTCATTAATGGCCTGCACATGCGACCCTTTTTATATATGGGAGGTCGCTATGTCGCATTTTGCATATGCAGCGGATAGAAAAAAATGCCTCTGACAGGTCGACTGGAGCATGATTTTCCTCGGTAAGTTGCCATTTTTCCTCCTGTTGTTTCCTATTTGATTATTCTTGCCAAATCCCTGTATTCCTCAGCCTTTAAATTGATATTTACCTCAGCCATTGTTTTTATTTCTTGCTTAGGGTTTCCTTCTGTTTCCAGTTTTCACCACACTTACTCAACTCATCATAGTTTCATATCCGGCCTCCCATGGCTTATACCCTGCTTCAAAAGCTACCCCTTGACTCTGACTGTACCCATTTAGCCTTGTATTTTTCCAGTTAAAGGGAAAAAACAACCCCACACCGCACGCACTCAAAACCCCGGCAAGCCCTAGTGCGACTTGCGACCTCGCGACCTAGTCACCAGGTCGCAAGGTCGCATTCTCTCTGTTATCTCGAAACTTGCGACCCCGCAACCCCGCGACCTATTCACAAGGTCGGAAGGTCGCATCTTCTCCATTTTCCGCAACTTTTGACCTAGCGACCCTCGCGACCCAGTCGCAAGGTCACAAGGTTGGATTTCCGTTTTTTCCCGCAATTTGCGACCCTGCGACCCAGCGACCCAGTCGCAAGGTCACAAGGTCGCATCTTCATCGTTTTCTTGCAATCTGCAACCCGCGACCCTGCAACCTAGTCGCAAGGTCACAAGGTCGCACCTTGGCCATTTCTTACGACTTGCGACCCCACGACCTGGTAGGCCATTTATTCGGTTTTTCCTGTGCCCCAGTTGAAATAATTGATAAACTGTAATTGGTCTTATATCATCATGGCGTCTTTCTTATATTGGGAATATTCCATGAATATGACAGGTGAATTTGAGGCAGACTTGGAGTGTATACCTGTCCTCTCGGATTCCAGCGACATGGGACCTCCAGTGTCCCGGAAGAAAGACAAGCACTTGGCAGTGGAAGATACAGAGATGGAGATGCGAATGTCCCCACCCCCGATATACAGAGATACCCTTTGAAAATTTTCCAAAGGGGACAGCATGCGATGGTACCAAGTGTATGAAGAGTTCACCAAAACAGAATTCCCAGAAGACCTCCCCGATCGGGAGATATACTTAAAGGTTAAAAGGTCGAAGCTCCATCTCGCAGGTGCTCATCCGGCAATATTCCCATGCCCAGAGAGGATGGATTGGATCGTACAGAAAACAGATCCCAAGAATTTCGTGATTAGAGATAGCGAAGGAAAAGCCTTCACAATGCGAAAAGGCTCAGATGCCCATTTTTATTACTCTTTACCGTAGCAGGAAAAAGATTTCACAGAAGAATGGGCCATTGCTCATGCAGTTCCTGTATTTGACACTATAAGGCAATGGTGGAAGGAGCCCGAGAAGTTTAAGGTCAAGAAAGACCAGGAATACCCAGTGGCGAGCCTCAGGAAAGTATATAAATTAGTGGCTTCCATGCTTTGCAGACTGTACGGGCGCCTAGATGCCACTACCTTCAACAACACATGGGAAACTCTCATGGAGGATGTCATGGTGCACAACACCCGTTTCAAATGGGCTAGCATGTTGATGACCTCCATTCATACAAATTTATCCTCGGCATTAGTACCTGATGAAGGAATGCCTTCCGAATTCTTGGGTAGAGGTACTTTTCCCTATACTCGTCCGAGGCTTCTTAGCTAGAGAGGAAGAAGCACCTCCTAATTCACGACTCCTTGCTTCCAAGGTTTGGTCATCCTGGTCTTCTTGGCCAAAGTCCGCCCCTGGAGCAAGTTGTCTATCTGCATTGTACCAGTTCCTTCTTTCATCCTCTCCCGGGCATTTAGTGTGCTGATAGTTCCATTTGAATTTAGCCTTCTTGCAATGTTCAGGAACTATCCTCTCCAGTTTGTATGTTCGGTATTCTAAAGCCCCAAAGTGATAAATTTTCATCTCTTCTCCTTCCGACTCTACCTCTCTGAAGTCTTTAACTATCTATGCATTGATAGTGATGGGTAGAGTAGGCCACGACTTCTTCTTACCTTTGGACAGTACCATGGAGAAACTTGACGACATTTGGAAACAGACCTCCTGCATGAGCATTCTGTCTGTAACAAAGCGAGGCATAGCATGTGGTGCCCTAAATGAGCCAAAGACTCGGATGAATGTATATTCGGCGAAAGGGAACCAATGCGCTACTTTTCTTAGCGTCTCCATGGCTCGCCAAGACATGCAAGGAGCGTCTTGGCCGAATAATTTTCTGTATAGAGTGGGGATGAACACTTGGGAGATCGGCTATATGTCCTGTTTATACCAGGATTCCCAAAACACCTTGGTTTGTAGATGAATGGCACGGGTTTTTTTGCGATCCCAGTTATGTACCCATCCCTCAAAGTGCAATCTTGAACAGACGGCATCCGATAAATAACAGGCCATATAAAGAAAGAAATAGAGGCCAAAGCCTAGCAAGAGAGAGAAAAGAAAATGAAAGAGGACGAGGATAAGCACATGAAGAGCCTAAGGGTATAATAGAAGAAGAAGAAGGCCAAGGAGGCCAAGAAGGAAAAGGAGAAAAAAGAGGCGGAGGCTGTATCAGAACAGGAACTAAAGAAAGAGCTAGACAAAGTGGAAGCTGCGCAAGCCATGGCAGCTGAGCATAAAAGGAAGGCCGAATTAGAAGCAGCGGTAGAAGCAGAGCTTAGGCAGAGGAAAAAAAATAAGAAGGAAGAAGTTGAACGCTGAAAAAGGGAAGAGGAGGAAAAGAAGAAGAAATAGTAAGAGGATGAAATGCTCGAGGACATCGAGGTATCTCCCCTTCAGGTACCTCTGGGCAGTACACGAGCCTCACTCTCTGATGTCAGTTCCCCCTAGGGGCAAGAGGAGGAGGTATTCGACCTCACCAGGCTCACATTCGATCAGTTCTCTTTCAAATTGCGGCAGGAGAAGAGAAGATGCCTGGCACAAAATCCTTCCACCGCATCCACAGTCGCAACCGGAAAATACATAGTCCTTGATACTAGGACTAATCCCGTGATGATAGCATCGGCTGGCACAAATTTCGTTGCGGCCACTAAAGAAAATGTGATCAGAATGATTAGAGAGATCATTTCTCACAAATAGACTACAAGAAGTAGAGCAATGGGAAAAAAGGGCAGAACAGGAAAGGACGACATTGAGAGAGGAGGTTCAACAACTCCAAAACAAAGCTTCCCCTTTCAATGAAGTTACGCTTGCCATTCTAAAGGAGTTCAACACATTATAGGCGACCATGAGGCAAGTGTATGGGGAAATGTTCACCATAAAACAAACAGTCGCCCCATTGGTAAGAGCGCAAGCAGAGACTAACCAGAAGCACAAGCAACTGAAGGAGGCCTTGACTGCCTTGGATCGAATGATGGACTGGACAGCATGGTACCCTTAGGCCCCTGAGAATTTTCCAAAGAAGGATTAGATTCATACACAAGATGCCAAAGTCCAAATCCGGATGAAAAAGCAATGTAAGGATAAGCTATCCAAGGATTTAGACAAAGTAATGGCTGCATACGAGCACCTGATCAGCGGCATCAACTCGATGCACATCCGTCACCACATCCCTTCACTAGGGGCACTAGACGAGGTGAAAACCTGGGATCAATTAGATCAAGAGATCCAATCATTTCTGCAGCCCATTAGGCAAGCTGCTGCCACTCCCGATCTTGCAGCGTCACGAGAAAACCTGGGCCAGTTTCTTGTCACTCCAGTATGGATTTATACCAAGCTCACCTCTCTTTCAAACCTGATCTCGCAGAAGAAAGAAACGCTAGTCCCAAATGCTTTGGAGTGCATGCATCGGTTGAAAGAGGAGGTCCCTCTTGTTTCTCCCATAGCAGCAGAGTATCAGATCTAGCAAGACTTCCACAAAGGAAAGTAGATTGATGCCCCTGACTGCTCAATTTCGCGCTCATCTTCATAACCCAGTCGCAGTAGGTCGTCAGTAGCACTTAGAGGCAGGTCGCAGGTCACACCGCCTAGCCAATTCACAGGTCACACTCACCAGCTAGGTCACAGGTCGCAGATTCCTCCCAGGTCGCAAGGCAACTCAACAGGTGGGTAGGCGAAGAGTCAAGAAGCCCAAAGGGCAAGTTTTGATCTATAAAACCCCCTCCGGGGAAAATGTAGAGATCTATTTTTTGGGACTCAAGAGATATACATCATTGTATTGAAAGATAACACTCTTTTTGCATATGAATACAGATACCTATTGAAACTCCTTTCGGATATGATGTGTTTTGATGTGCGAACACTATGAGTATTTATATACAGTTTCAAACATCTTTTGATTAATGGAACTGCACTCTTAATGGCATCCCTTATGCATTATGGTTTCCTGTACTTCTGTTAATGATGTTCAGTTTAATTTCTTTCTTAATGGATGTTAATGACTTTGTTTATTAGCATTTCGTTTTATCTTTGAGGAAGTAAATGGGCATCTTGCCATAAAGAAATGTTTCTTTTGTGGTCAGAATAGCCTACAAGCATAACCCCAAAGATGTGTTGTTAACAACACCTCCTTTGGTGTGTATGCTTTATTATTTGTCTCGCTACGCATAGTGTTATACACGTGTTTAATTCATCAACCATGTATCTTGTATCATGTGAATAAGTGTGTGTCCGCAGGTTCGATCGAGTTCTTTCGAGACCAAAGGGAAGGTGACTTAAGCAGTAGCTGGACCCACACCCCGGATGGGATCCCTATTCCAAACGGTTCAAGGTCTAATTGGGACTTTTTACTGGGGAGATCCCCCACTATTGGCCGAACAATTTTTCCCGTCAACATAACCTTAATGCCTTTTTCAATGAATCAGATTCCCAAACACGAACTTCATATTGGATGCTATACTTTAAAGTCCCTATGAAGACATCAATCCTGTGTTTCTTTGGAATATCAGTTACCCTTATATTCAATTTTTGGAATTCCTCAATGTGCTCCACCACTGAACCCTTTTGTTTGAGATTTATCAATTGGCTAAAGAAGGTGTTTCTTTTTATATCATCATAATGTGCTATCATTTCGTCCATAAAATCAACCAAGTGAAAAAAAAATTACGGGAGTAAAGGCATCGATACCATACAAATGTATTTTGTTCTAAATGTAAAGTTGCAATGCATACCTTTTGTGTGTTTTACACATTATTGAGATCAAAATATTTCTCCATCTGTATTATCCATGTCACGGGATCCTTGCCATCAAAATTCCTCATATCCATCTTTGGAACATGGCGGTTCTTCCATCCAAAATTAAAGTTTATGAAATCACAATTAACATTTATTTTGTTCTCATCATGAGTTTCCTCTACTATCTTTTCACCATTAGGAAACATTTCTTGTATCAACTTTTCCAAACCTTCGATGTCTACTTTTATATCATTCTTCATGTTGTCCATTTTTTCATCGATCTTAGCTTCCATGTTATCCATCTTAGCTTCCATGCCAACTTCCATGCCATCCATATTAGATTCTAAACCATTCATCTTAGCTTATATGCCTTTCTTCAAACCATCCATCTTATTTTCCACGCCTTTCTTCGAAACTTCCATTTCATTTTTTTTTGCTCTTTGCGATAGCAAAATGTGGTGCACTTGCTCTTGGAATTATGATATCTCTTGTTACATTTCTTCATCTTCATGAGTCATAGTAGAGCGTTCTAAAGGATTAATGGGTGTTGAATTTTTTTTGGGGGAATTTTTGAACCCAATAATGATATCTATTCTTCAATATGCCCTTGGAATAAATTCCAACTAATTTTTCAAACAAGACTTATGTAATTCGCAAAAAAAATACACACCTTTTTCTTGATTTTTCGGAGCTCAATATTGAAACTTAATTATCTCTATGATTTCGGATCTTCAATATCTAAAATTTGGTCATGAGGTAGCCCTCTGAATTCTCCTTCGAATGCCATAGGTCTGACCTGATTTGGATTTTTCGAGCAAAGTTATGTCCAATCTGCCACAATGACCTAATTATGGACTACTTTAGTAGAGAAAACTTGTACGAATTTCCACGTGTCACTGTTTCCTCCTTCAGCTCTAAAATTGATAGAAAAAAATATAGTACATGTACTTGTGGCCACTCTTTATAGAATTTTAATCGGATGCTCATAGAGAGAGTTATGAAGATTTTCCCATGATCACCTCTTTGAGATGAAATTTGGGAGCCTGAAAAATCCCTAAATTCCACAGATCCTACCTCAAAAAATAATGCAAATCAATCTCTGAAACTTTTTCATGAATTTCCTCAGGATTTCGTCTTCTCTCTAGGAAAATTTCAGCTTCTGAACCATTGTAGAAAAAACGTTATAATGAAAATTCCATGATGAACAGTTTAGGTTAAATTCGAGGGCCTGCAAAAAGCCCTAACTTCCACAGATCATATCTCCAACAATATTGTGAACCAAGCTTTGAAATTTTGCAACCCTGTTCCTCGAGATTTCATGTTGACACTACAAAAATTTCAGCTTCTGAACCTTTGTAGAGAAAACATTATAGCAAAAAATTCACGATGACCTGTTTGGAGTAGAAAAACCCTATAATCCAAAGCTCTGATACCAAAAGTTATGAAACCAAATCCAAAAATAGAAGAAAAGAGAGACCAGCGCCTTAGAAATCAGCCACTTCGAGGGGGAAACCTCCAATACATTACATAAATGAACAATTCTTGGATGATACAAATGACCAAAACCTCCTTCTATATATAGGAGTCCATGGGTCCATAATATAATCCTAGGTGACTTAACAATAATAATGTAAGGGAACAATAATAACAATATTGTGGTTATAGGGGTACAAAAATAACAATAAGGGGGCTACACTAGTAATAATAAGGGACTAAAATAGTAATATAGGGACCTAACAGATGCAATACTCCAATGGATATCACTCCTACAAATGTGGGTATATCTCCTGCTCTAGAAATTTGGTCTCCTTCCTCCATGGGCTTCTTCAAATGTAATTTTGATGGGGCGTATAAAGGCAACCCATGCATAATAGGTTTGGGAGGTGTTATCAGGAACACTCGTGGAGATCCTCTTAGAATTTACTATGGGAGCATCGGATGGGATAGCAACAACTCTGCTAAGCTGAAAGGAATTATACAGGGTATTTAAATCACCATAGAATTGCATTACTTCCCCCTGCAGGTGGAAGGAGACTCAAAAATAATAACTATGGATGCAACTCGTATCCTTCATGGCATGACATCCTCAAAAGTTTCCAACAATTGGAGACTCACCCACAAGCTCAAGATGATGGAAATCGTTCTTCACAATCACAAAGCCATCAATTTTGGTCATGTGTGCAAGAAATCCATCACTATTGCGGACCTTCTTGCGAACAAAGTGGTGGAAAGCAACTGTGCTCTGCATCATTCTACCCTTGAGCAAGAGGAAGAGGAGGCACTTCGACAGAACTGTCTCATTCTAATTCAAAAAGACGAACTCCCCCGGGAAGTGGGTGACACACTTGACATGACTGAACATCAAATATCCACCTATATGGACTGCGGAAATATCTCACGCAATTCTTCACCTGTGGCGGACCCAATTACCATTACCTCCTTTCACGTTCCTCGCAGAACCAGATATAATACCGAGAGGATAGGCATTGTGTCACCTGACCCTGACCATCACCTCACCCATATCACCATTAGTGTCCAGGATGAATAATCAACATCGCAACCACTCCTACTCCCCTGTGCCTGCTTAATTGCCTAAGCTTCACACACAATTCTGTGAGAAGATCACTCATTTCTACCCTTACACACTTCATCATCACATCTATATAATCCCTAGAATTCTTCCCCTTTTCTCACTCATCTGGTCACCTTTTCATTTCACTCTCCTCCTTCTGATCTGGATTTTCACTGATTCCAATCAGCTGCGAAGCCTCAATCCCAGACTGGAGCTGCGCAAACTCCCTATGCCTTCTTCTCTTCATCCTGTGAACTTGACCCCCAGTCTTTGCAGCCTCTTCATCCTTAGTGTCATTCCTGCCTCCCCTCCTAGGTGCAAAATGCCCCCCTGACTACGCCAACGCACTATTCATGGTGATTAGAGAGGGGCCCTCCTAGGTCGTTACCATCGCATCGAGGATAACCACCTTAAATCGATTTATGACTCCTCGTCCAGCACCCTTGCAAGCCATCAACCTGATCCTAAGAAGTGTGCATAATCCTCCAGGAAATTAGCGCAAATAGGAAGTCGATGCATGAGGAGGTGCAACGCCTCTACCAGATCTCCCCCTTTGTATCGTACGCCAGCTCCCCCAACCATTCTTGCGCAGGATGTTGAGGAAATAGATATGTAGATCATGGATTCCGATGACATTTGGATGAAGGTTCTTGATGGAATATACCCAGACTCCCCCATCCTCTGCGCTCCTGCAAGTTTCCCCAAGAGAATTGTTGAGTCTCAAAAGTGTTTTCCATATTCATACATATTTCCATTATGTCATAACCATTCAGCTCTTATTTCGTAGCCATCTGACCTAAAACCCTACATCAAATAACCATTGTGATAAATATATGAGTTAGGATCCTTGTCTTCCAAAGTTATTTATTTTATGTATTTAAAGTGGATTTATGATTAGAAACTAGAAAATTAACTTATTTTCATATATCTATATATGTGTTATGAGTTTTGTGACATGTGTAGGTCAAAAGGAAGCTTTTAAAAGACCTTTATGTGGCCTCCCAAAACCAAATTCGAATTTGAGTGGAGAAGATCATGGGATCGTAAGGACATGTGTCTCATTTCCTTTTTGTATTGAAACTCTAAGAAGATATGTGTCTCATTTCTTATTTGTGTTGAAACTCTAAAAAGACATGTGTCTTATCATTTCCTATATTTATTGTAACTCTAGAGATAGAGGGAGAGATTCATGGACTCCCATTAATGAGATAACTTTCCATATTTTATATAAATAGGACAAGCTTTCTCCTATCATGAGTAGTGAAAAAATAGTGAAAATTAGGAGAAGGAGATAAAGGAATAGAGAGTGTTTTGTAACAAAGCTTAAGATGGAATGGGATGTAGATTTGTGAGTTTTTCAATAAAGAAGTTCTTTGATGCTATTTTGATTACAACTTTAAGAAGATGAAGAATTTCACCAAATTGATAGCAGATGGCCCCTGCTATTCAAGGAGGTTTTACATGTTTTCTAGATAAGTCATTTTCGATTTTGTTTTGTCATATTTCCTTACTTAGATTGCTTTCTGAAATCATAGCTTTTAGCATGATGTTTCATGTCATTTTCTTAGATAAAAGATCCTCATGATATTGCAGTTAGTCTCTTTCTCAAGCTCTTCCAATACATCTCTATTAAATGAATGGGATTCAATTGTGATATTTTGAGTTATTAGCATTTCGTTTTATGTTATTTAGTTAAAAAGAAGATCCTCACTATACTGCAGTTAGTCTCTTTCAAAAAGCTTTTCCAATAAACCTCTAATTCATGAATGAGACTAAGTTGTAATATTGTGAGTTATTGATTGTTTTGCTTCATAGAACATCCTTATCACATTATGATTAATCTCTTTCAAAAGCTCTTCCAATAAACCTCTAACTCCTGAATGAGATTTAGTTTTAATGTTATAATTTGTTTCAACATTTCCTTTTATGTTTTAGGAGATCCTCATTGCATTAGAATTAATCTTTTTCACAAGCTCTTCCAAAACAATCTCTAACTAAATGAATCAGATTAAGTTGTAGTGTTTTGAGTTACTTTTCATTTCATAAATGTTCATTTAGAAGCTATAATATCCAATGATTAGGACTCTCTGTCGTCATCATTTTCTAGTCAGGAACATAATTTGCAAATAAACTCTATTTTCATTTATTCATTAACATTTGATTTTGTCCTTTTTTACATAAATTTAACTTCATGTTTTTAGCATAGAATAGCATACTAAGAATCAAACATAAAAACCCCAAAACATCAATAAACACTAAAAACAATGAAGTAAGGAAAACAAATACTTAGGCACATATAGTGTATCACACTTGATCAGTTTACTAGCCCTGGTTGATAATTTATGTTAGCAATTTAGGACACTAAATTGACTAGACATTTTGGCGCCTTTGCCGGGGAAGTGTAACTAGGTAGCCTTATTTCTTACATCCAAAAATAAAAATAAAAAATTAATAATTTATCAAGTATGCTCTTCTCTTGCACTTCGTGTGATCTCGAGGATCAGAAAAATAATTTTGATATTAAAAAAAAAAAAAAAAATTGTTTTCATCATTTCATTTGATTTAATGAAAAACATTGATTTCAATAAATTGTTTTGCTTACTGAAATATATAGGTGTATTTTTTAAAATTTTGAAAATATAACATACATAATTTTATTAACAACTAAATTAAAAAAAAAAAAAATAAAAAAAATAAAAAAACTTCTCATAATCGTTTTCTTTATTAATGAATTGTAATAAAGAAAATTAAAAATAAAAATTAAAAATTAAAAAAAAAATAAAACCTTTCATGTTGTTCTTTATTAATAAATTTTAATAAAGAAAAAAAAATTCAATAAATTATTTTGTCCAGTGAAATATATATGTATATTTTTAATTTTTTATAATATAGCAGATAGTTTTATTAACAAAACAAATAAATAAAAATAAAAATAAAAAATAAAATAAAATGAAACAGCCAATGACAAAGGCCATGGCATTTGGGTAAAACAAAACCAAAGATGCGAAGATCTAACACAATCCTTCAAAATCTGAAACTCGAACTTGTTTATGAAGCATATCTAACTCCTGAAACCACGAATACCATTTTCAATTTCTCCAAGGCCTATTCTGCAAGTATTCACACCTTGATTTTCGATTTTCTCTCTACAATTGCATTAGATTTTTCTGTGTTTCCATTAGATACATCAAATCTATGCCTTCTAATCAATTGCAAACTCAAAAAAAAAAATTTCTCAGAAAATTAATCATTTATAGTCTACAATAGGAAGGGAAATTGAACATCCATCCAATGATTAACGTTCTAAATGGAAGTTATCAAACTGTTTTGGACGCCTTCTCCACAATTTTCTGGGAAGAAAAACTACAATGATGAAAAGTAGCATAAGAGAATTTTTTTTAAAGCTTGTAAATCATCTGACCAGAGTGCCTCACAATCGAAACAACTTTCAAAACCTGCAAATCCAACCACAACGAATTTTCTTCATAGAAAACACATCAGCAAAAACCCCATCAAGATTGCAGTATTGAGGCAACACAGAGTTTAAATTTTATATCTGTGAACAAAATTGAAATTATGTTAATCTAATTTGAAAAATCATTTGAAAAATCGGTAGTTTAGAGGAACAATCCTTTGTTTTTGGCAACCATTGCAGATGCGGTGTATCAAGTGGCTTCCATTATGTAGGAAGGAACTGCAAGCACAATATAGCCACGACATGATGACCATGGCCAAAAAATGCTTCCAACTGTAGCAATAGATACAAATATAGAGGATGCAACCATCGATTTTAGGGCAAAGAAAAATGGGAACCTTGCACCACAACAGTTTGCAAACACAATGCAGCGACAACATCATTATGTTATTCATCAAGAAAACTGTGTGGAGATCTGTTTTTCAGGAAGCTGGAGTTCGAATTGAAATCAAATACTCTGAAGGAACTCATGAATTTGATGCATGTGGTAGTCGTTGAACCTTCCACCAGTGATTCATTTCGTTGCCAGAGAAAAAGAACATTTCCAAAAAACGCAACTATATTTTACATGTGATTTTAAAATGCGAATTCGGAGCAAATCAAGGAGAAATTCAAAAATCCACGACATGGGTGTTTCCTAGAATGGGGGTAATTTGGTAACCCAGAAATAGTTTTCTAGATTTTGTAACCGTTAGAGAGAATTTTCCAGTTCTTCAAAGCCCTATTTCGCTGTCTGCGTGAGAAAAAAACGATTTTCATTAATTCCTGGTAATCAATCAACGGATTTCGGTCACGATATAATTTTCCTAAGAAAGAAGAATTTTAATTTAAATCAAACTCTATCGTGGCATTCAATCTACATTCCACATGATTTTTATAAATCGAAGAGTCCAATTTCACTTCTTTCACTTTCTGAATGTTGGATTTTGTTTTCCTTGAAGTTGTGATTAATTCTTCTCGAATTGCAGTGAAGGAAAAATGAGCTTCCTTTGTATGAAGAGAAGGTGATCTTAATACAGCTTGCTATGTTCCAATGGAGAGTTGCTCGCAAAGATTGAGAAATGAGGATGAGCAACGTGGAAATAAGTGGCCAGAATAATGGCCTTCAATGTTTTTATTTTTTTATTTTTTTTTATTTTTAAATTCCTTATTTAATAATTTTTTTTTTTTAATAAAATTATATATGTATATATATTTTTTAAAATGTAACATATAAAGTATTTAAAATAAAAATAAAAAATTGCATCAATAAAATAGGTAGTGTAGTGTTCATTTTATTTGAGGAGGTACTGATTAATATAAATGTGAAGACTAATTATTTGCATAGGCATGGCTACTTAATTTTCTTTTCAGGATTTTAGCTATGGAACGGTGCACATTCTACAGCTAAACATCAATTCTGCAGCCGAAAAACTTTATTGTTTCACCCAAACTTTAAACTAGCCTAAATTTCTCATCCAACATCGGATTTTGACGATTCAAGCGTCGTTGGAAATATTTCGACGAGATCTACATAATGAGAAAACTGTCATCAATGTTTGAAACAGTAAAAACTAAAGAAATTTCTGAAAAGACACAATAGGTAACTTGAGGCATTAATTTTGAAACAGGTATAAATTCTTTTGGTTTTCCTTCATGAACTTGTTTTATTAGTACCAATTCTCAATTTTTTGTATAAATGTCATAACCAGAGAGATTGATCACCTCTCTCTTTTGATAATCTTACATTCCATTGCAGAAGAAGTACTAGTTTTATTTTTTATGTTCTAGGAGGAAGGACAAATGACTAAAAGTGAATAGTGTCTCTCTCAGAGACTACATTTCTTTTACAAGAAGATTATCAACAACAAAGAAAGAAATATCTATGCATGATCACATGCTAATGAAAATCAGATCGAACACTTGAAAGCCTTTCAGATGTTAGTATCTCCATTACATCCATGCTTCCTAAATAAATAAAACATTCACCTCATTTCCCTTTACATTCGCCATTGCATTTCTACTTAGTCATTCAATAAAATCCTCATCTCATCTTCCCTCATTGCTCATTTTATTTTCCCTAGTCGTTATATTTTCCTTCCATTCTTTGACAAACCTAGCTATAAAACCATTCATCTCCTCTACAAAGCTGATTCATTTCATTTCCATTTTCATTCTGTCAAATAAACCTTGATCCACTTCAAAAAAAAAAGAATTCATTGTCCTTAAAAAATTATTCTTTCATGCTCGCGTTAGATGATGGAGGATTCCTTAAGGCCTCCCTTCTAACAAGTCTTGGCCTAACAACATCAACACATTATCTAGGTCCAAGACTAGAGTCCTTAATAGTACCTTGAGGCTTATATGCATTAATGACAAGTTCTCTCGCTGACAATCATGGGAATACATCAATGTCCCTTGATCGTCAAATTTTGCAAGTGGCTCGACATCAACCCATTTATTCGCACTTTGCAAGATGTACTTAGGTACCTTGGCACTCATTGACATTAATGGTTAGTTTGCCTCGCATTGGTTAACGACATTCATTAATGGTTGGTAATCCAATGACTTCTCTTCATGTTCGACATCAACAAATTTATTCGCATGACTAGAATTGTACCATCGGATTTTGTAACAATTGAAGACTACATCATTTCAGCAGTTTGCAACAGGAATCAATTTGTATCAGCAGCAATAAAGATCCCAATCTTTCCATCAACATAAAGAGAACAAAGAGAACAAAGAAGCAGATCAAATTAATTTGTTTACATAGTTCATGATCTAACAATATCAATAGCCACACTCTTCAATATACACAAATCATCCATATTTAAGGTAAGTGAAGGTATGTGGTTTTATAATTTTTAGTCATGTAATTCATTAAAATGCTAAAATTGTAACTTTGGAAAAATTCCTCACTCCTTTTTTCACATTGTCATATATTTAGTTGGGGGGGAAGGGACATCATTTCATATCCACATGTCATACACTATCACACATTTTTATTTCATTTCTACCCACATATACTTCCCAACCAACTATTGTTGCAACATAATCCAAAATATTACATCTCTTGCAAATGATCAATTCATTGATGAAGTAATTGATTCTAAAATGTTTTCATGAACTTTGATGCAACAAAGAAAATAAAGCATTGTTACACAAGAACCATTGCTCAAAAAAATTGGTTGTCACACAAGAACCATTCATTAAAAAATATTGCAATCAAATCTATTATACTTTGCCAAAAAGAAAATATCAAGAAGAAAAGTTTGGAACTAATCTATATGAGTCAAAACTCATAAAAGATCAACTCATGGACAAATGAATCATTGCAATAGTTACATGAGGACATGCAACAACTTCAGTTGGGAGGTATTTTGACTCTCAAAAGTGTTTTCCATATTCATTAATATTTCCATTATGTCATAACCATTCAGCTCTTATTTCGTAGCCATCTGACCTAAAAACCTACATCAAGTAACCATTTTCATAAATATATGGGCTAGGATCCTTGTCTTCCAAATTTATTTATTTTATGTATTTAAAGTGGATTTATGATTAGAAACTAGAAAATTAACATAGTTTCATATATCTATATATGTGTTATGAGTTTTGTGACATGTGTAGGTCAAAATGAAGCTCCTAAAAGACCTTTATGTGGCCTCCCAAAACCAAATTCGAATTTGAGTGGAGAAGATCATGCAATCATGAGGACATGTGTCTCATTTCCTTTTTGTATTGAAACTCTAAGAAGATATGTGTCTCATTTCTTATTTGTGTTGAAACTCTAAAAAAACATGTGTCTTATCATTTCCTATTTTGATTGTAACTCTAGAGATAGAGGGAGAGATTCATGGACTCCCATTAATGAGATAACTTTCCATATTTTGTATGAATAGGAGAAGCTTTCTCCTATCATGAGTAGTCAAAAAATAGTGAAAAATAGGAGGAGAGAAAGAAATAGAGAGTGTTTTGTAACAAAGCTTAAGATGGAATGAGATGTAGATTTGTGAGTTTTTCAATAAAGAATTTCTTTGATGCTGTTTTGATTACAACTTTAAGGAGCTGAAGAATTTCATCAAATTGATAGCAGAGGGCCCTTGCTATTCAAGGAAGTTTTACATGTTTTCTAGATAAGTCATTTTCAATTCTGTTTTGTCATATTTCCTTACTTAGATTTCTTTCTGAAATCATAGCTTTTAGCATGATGTTTCATGTCATTTTCTTAGATAAAGGATCCTCATGATATTGCAGTTAGTCTCTTTCTCAAGCTCTGCCAATACATCTCTATTAAATGAATGGGATTCAATTGTGATATTCTGAGTTATTAGCATTTCATTTTATGTTATTTAGTTAAAAAGAAGATCCTCATTATACTGTAGTTAGTCTCTTTCAAAAAGCTTTTCCAATAAACCTCTAATTCATGAATGAGACTAAGTTGTAATATTGTGAGTTATTGATTGTTTTTCTTCATAAAATATCCTTATCACATTATGATTAATCTCTTTCAAAAGCTCTTTCAATAAACCTCTAACTCCTGAATGAGATTTAATTGTAATGTTATAAGTTGTTTCAGCATTTCCTTTTATGTTTTAGGAGATCCTCGTTGCATTAAAATTAATCTTTTTCACAAGCTCTTCGAAAACAATCTCTAACTAAATGAATCAGATTAAGTTGTAGTGTTTTGAGTTACTTTTCATTTCATGAATGTTAATTTAGAAGCTATAATATCCACAGATTAGAACTCTCTGTTGTCATCATTTTCTAGTTAGGAACAAAATTTACAAATAAACTCTATTTTCATTTATTCATTAACATTTCATTTTCTCCTTTTTTACATAAATTTAACTTCATCTTTTTAGCATAGAATAGCATACTAAGAATCAAACATAAAAACTCCATAACATCAATAAACACTAAAAACAACGAAGTAAGAAAAATGGATACTTAGGCACATATAGTGCATCACACTTCATCAGTTTACTAGCCCTGGTTGATAATTTATGTTAGCAATTTATGACACTAAATTGACTAGAAATTTTGGCGCCATTGCCAGGGAAGTGTAACTAGGTAGCCTTATTTCTTACATCTAAAAAAAAATAAAAAATTAATAATTTCTCGAGTATGCTCTCCTCCTACACTTCGTGTGATCTGGAGGATCAGAAAAATAATTTTTATGTTAGAAAAATAGAAATAAAAATTGTTTTCATCATTTCATTTGATTTAATAAAAAACTTTGAATTCAATAAATTGTTTTGTTTAATGAAATATATATGTGTATTTTTAAAATTTTTGAAAATATAACATACCTAATTTTATTAACAAATCAATTATAAAAAATAAAAAATAAAACTTCTCATAATCATTTTCTTTATTAATGAATTGTAATAGAGAAAATTAAAAAAAAAAATTAAAAATTAAAAAATAAAATAAAACTTGTCATGTTGTTCTTTATTAATAAATTTCAATAAAGCAAAAAAAAAATTCAATAAATCATTTTGTCCAGTGAAATATATATTTATATTATTAATTTTTTAAAATATAACATGTAGTTTTATTAACAAAACAAATAAATAAAAATAAAAATAAAAAATAAAATGAAATGAAACAGCCAATGACAAAGGCCATGGCATTTGGGTAAAACGAAACCAAAGAGGCCGAGATCCAACACAGTCCTTCAAAATCTGAAACTCGAACTTGTTTATGAAGCAGATCTAACTCCTAAAACCACGGATAACATTCTCAATTTCTCCAAGGCCTATTCTGCAAGTATTCACACCTTGATTTTCGATTTTCTCTCTACAATTGCATTAGATTTTTCTGTGTTTCCATTAGATATATCAAATATACGCCTTCTAATCAATTGCAAACTCAAAAAAAAAATTTCTCGGAAAATTAATCATTTACAGTCTACAATAGGAAGGGAAATTGAACATCCATCCAATGACTAATGTTCTAAATGGAAGTTATCAAACTGTTTTGGACACCTTCTCCACAATTTTCTAGGAATAAAAACTACAATGATGAAAAGTAGCATAAGAAATTTTTTTTAAAGCTTGTAAATCATCTGACCAAAGCGCCCCACAATCGAAATAGCTTTCCAAACCTGCAAATCCAACCACAACTAATTTTCTTCATAGAAAACACAGCAGCAAAAACCCCATCAAGATTGCAGTACTAAGCCAACACAAAGTTTAAATTTTACATCTGGGAACAAAATTGAAATTGTGTGAATCTAATTTGCAGAATCATTTAAAAAATCGGTAGTTTATAAGAACAATCCTCTATTTTTGGCAACCATTGCAGATGCTGTGTATCAAGTGGCTTCCATTATGTAGGAAGGAACTGCAAGCACAATACAGCCACAACATGATGACCATGGCTAACAAAGGCTTCCAATTGTAGCAATAGATAAAAATACAGAGGATGCAACCATCGATTTTAGGGGAAAGAAAAATGGGAACCTTGCACCACAACAGTCTGCAAACAGAATGCAGCGACAACATCATTATGTTATTCATCAAGAAAACTGTGAGGAGATCTATTTTTCAGGAAGTTGGAGTTCGAATTGAAATCAAATACTCTAAAGGAGCTCATGAATTTGATGCATGTGGCAGTCGTTGAACCTTCCACTAGTAATTCATTTCGTTGCCAGAGCAAAAGAGCATTTCCAGAAAACGCAACTATATTTGACATGTTATTTTAAAATGAGAATTCGGAGCAAATCAAGGATAACTTCAAAAATCCATGACATGGGTTTTTCCCAGAACGGGGGTAATTTGGTAACCCAGAAATATTTTTCTATATTTTGTAACCATTAAAGAGAATTTTCCGGTTCTTCAGAGCCCTGTTTCAATGTCTACGTGAGAAAAAAACGGTTTTCATTAATTTTTGGTAATCAATCAACGGATTTCGGTCACGATCTGATTTTCCTAAGAAAGAATAATTTTAATTTAAATCAAAGTCTATCGTGGCATTCAATCTACATTCCACATGATTTTGATAAATCGAAGAGTCCAATTTGACTTCTTTCACTTTCTGAATGTTGGATTTTTTTTTTCCTTGAAGTTGTGATTAATTCTTCTCGAATTGCAGTGAAGGAAAAATGAGCTTCCTTTGTATGAAGAGAAGGTGATCTTAATATAGCTTGCTATGTTCCAATGGAGAGTTGCTCACAAAGATTGCGACATGAGGATGAACAACGTGGAAATAAGTGGAGAGAAGAATGGCCTTCAATCTTTTTTATTTTTTTATTTATTTTTTATTTTTAAATTCCTAATTTAATAAATTGTTTTTTTTAAATAAAACTATATATGTATATATATTTTTTTAAATGTAACATATATAATATTTAAAAAATAAAAATAAAAAAATTGCATCAATAAAATAAGTAGTGTATTTTTCATTTTCTTCGAGGAGGTACTGATTAATATAAATGTGAAGACTGATTATTTGCATAGGCATGGTTACTTAATTTTCTTTTCAGGACTTTAGCTACGGAACGGTGCACATTCTGCAACTAAACATCAATTCTGTAGCTGAAAAACTTTATTGTTTCACCCAAACTTTAAACTAGCCTAAATTTCTCATCCAACATCGGATTTTGACGATTCAAGCGTCGTTGGAAATATTTCGACGAGATCTACATAATGAAAAAACTATCATCAATGTTTGAAATAGTAAAGATTAAAGAAATTTCTGAAAAGACACAACAAGTAACTTAAGGCACTAATTTCGAAACAAGTATAAATTCTTTTGGTTTTCCTTCATGAACTTGTTTTATTAGTACCAATTCTTAGTTTTTTGTGTAAATGTCATGACCAGAGAGATTGATCACCTCTCTCTTTTGATAATCTTACATTCCATTGCAGAAGAAGTATTAATTTTATTTTGTAGGTTCCAGGAGGAAGGACAAATGACTACAAGCAAATAGTGTCTCTCTCAGAGACTACATTTCTTTTACAAGAAGATGATCAACAACAAAGAAATAAATATCAATGCATGAGCACATGCTAATGCAAATCAGATCCAACACTTGAAAGCCTTTCAGATGTCAGTATCTCCATTGCATCCATGGTTCCTAAATCAATAAAAAATTCACCTCATTTCCCGTTACATTCACCATTTCATTTCTACTTAGTGATTCAATAAAATCTTCATCTCATCTTCCCTCACTGCTCATTTTATTTTCCCTAGTCGTTATATTTTCCTTCCATGCTTTGAAAAACCTACCAATAAAACCATTCAACTCCTCTCAAAAGCTGATTCATTTCATTTCCAGTTTCATTTTGTCAAATAAACTTTGATCCACTGCAAAAAAAAAAAAAATCATATTCCTTCAAAAATTATTCTTTCATGCTCACGTTAGATGATGGAGGATTCCTTAAGGCCTCCCTTCTAAAAATTCTTGGCCTATCGACATCAACACATTATCTAGGTCCAAGAATAGATTCCTTAATATTACCTTGAGGCTTGTATGCATTAATGACAAGTTCTCTCGCTGACAATCATGGGAATACATCAATGTCCCTTGATTGTCAGATCTTACAAGTGGCTTGACATCAGCCCATTTATTCGCACTTGGCAAGAAGTAGTTAGGTAACTTGGCACTTATTTACATTAATGGTGAGTTTTCCTCGCATTGGTTAACGACATTCATCAATGGTCGGTAATCCAATGACTTATCTTCATGCTCGACATCAACACATTTATTCGCATGACTATAATTGTACCATCGAATTTTGTAACGATTGAAGACTACATCATTTCAGCAGTTTGCAGCAGGAATCAATTTGTATCAGCAGTAATAAAGATCCCAATATTTTCTTCAGCACAAAGAGAACAAAGAAAACAAAGAAGCAGATCAAATTCATTTGTTTACATAGTTCATGATCCAACAACATCAACAACCACACTCTTCAGTATACACAACTCATCCATACTTAAGGTAAGTGAAGGTATGTGGTTTTCTAATTTTTAGTCATGTAATTCATTAGAATGCTAAAATTGTAACTTTGGAAAAATTTCTCACTCCCTTTTTCACATTGTCATATCTTTATTTGGGGGGGAAGGGACATCATTTCATATCCATATGTCATAAACTATCACACATTTTTATTTCATTTCCACCCGCATATACTTCCCAACCAACTATTGTTGCAACATGAACCAAAAGATTATATGCCTTGCAAATGATCAATTCATTGATGAAGTAATTGATTCTAAAATGTTTTCATAAAATTTGATGCAACAAAGAAAATAAAGCTTTGTTACACAAGAACCATTGCTCAAAAAAATTAGTTGTCACACAAGAACCAATCATTAAAAAATGTTGCAATCAAATATATTATACTTTTCCAAAAATAAAATATCAAGAAGCAAAGTTTGGAACGAATCTATATGAGTCAAAACTCATAAAAGATCAACTCATGGACAAATGAATCATTGCAATAGTTGCATGAAGACATGTAATAACTTCAGTTTGGGGGTATGTTTAGTCTCAAAAGTGTTTTCCATATTCATATATATTTCCATTATGTCATAACCATTCAGCTCTTATTTCGTAGCCATCTGACCCTAACCCTACATCAAGTAACCATTTTCATTAATATATGGGTTAGGATCCTTGTCTTCCAAAGTTATTTATTTTATGTATTTAAAGTGGATTTGTGATTAGAAACTAGAAAATTAACATATTTTCATATATCTATATATGTGTTATGAGTTTTGTGACATGTGTAGGTCAAAAGGAAGCTTCTAAAAGACCTTTATGTGACCTCCCAAAACCAAATTCGAATTTGAGTGGAGAAGATCATGGGATCATGAGGACATGTGTCTCATTTCCTTTTTGAATTGAAACTCTAAGAAGATATGTGTCTCATTTCTTATTTGTGTTGAAACTCTAAAAAGACATGTGTCTTATCATTTCCTATTTTGATTGTAACTCTAGAGATAGAGGGAGAGATTAATGGACTCCCATTAGTGAGATAACTTCTCATATTTTGTATAAATAGGAGAAGCTTTCTCCTATCATGAGTAGTAAAAAAATAGTGAAAAATAGGAGAAAGAGAGAAAAGAATAGAGAGTGTTTTGTAACAAAGCTTAAGATGGAATGGGATGTAGATTTGTGAGTTTTTCAATAAATAAGTTCTTTGATGTTGTTTTGATTACAACTTTAAGGAGCTAAAGAATTTCACCAAATTGATAGCAGAGGGCCCCTGCTATTCAAGGAGGTTTTACATGTTTTCTAGATAATTCATTTTCAATTCTGTTTTTTCATATATCCTTAGATTTCTTTCTGAAATCGTAGCTTTTAGCATAATGTTTCATATCATTTTCTTAGATAAAGAATCCTCATGATATTGCAGTTAGTCTCTTTTTCAAGCTCTTCCAATACATCTCTATTAAATGAATGGGATTCAATTATGATATTTTGAGTTATTAGCATTTCATTTTTTGTTATTTAGTTAAAAAGAATATTCTCATTATACTGCAGTTAGTCTCTTTCAAAAATATTTTCCAATAAACCTCTAATTCATGAATGAGACTAAGTTGTAATATTGTGAGTTATTGATTGTTTTGCTTCAGAGAAGATCCTTATCACATTATGATTAATCTCTTTCAAAATCTCTTCCAATAAACCTCTAACTCCTGAATGAGATTTAGTTGTAATGTTATAAGTTGTTTCAGCACTTCCTTTTATGTTTTAGGAGATTCTCATTGTATTAGAATTAATCTTTTTCACAAGCTCTTCCAAAAAAATCTCTAACTAAATGAATCTGATTAAGTTGTAGTGTTTTGAGTTACTTTTCATTTCATGAATGTTCATTTAGAAGCTGTAATATCCACAGATTAGGTCATCATTTTCTAGTTAGGAATGAAATTTGCAAATAAAATCTATTTTCATTCATTCATTAACATTTCATTTTCTACTTTTTTACATAAATTTAACTTCATCTTTTTAGCATAGAATAGCATACTAAGAATCAAACATAAAAACACCAAAACATCGATAAACACTAAAGACAACAAGGTAAGAAAAAGGGATACTTAAGCACATATAGTGCATCAGAATTCATCAGTTTACTAGCCCTGGTTGATAATTTATGTTAGTAATTTAGGACACTAAAATAACTACTACTGACATAGAAGCTCTTATGGAATTTTTTTTTGCCTAGGCTCCAACCTATACCATTGAAGAGGAGAATTCCGAAAACAGTGATGATGATGATGAATAATGTCTATGTAGCTGCTCATTTTTACTGTATTTTTTGCCATATGTTCCCATAGGGATTTTTAGTTATTTTCTACTCTTTTGTGTCTATATGTATTAGCACTACTGCACACAATGTAAGGCTTTTTTTCAAGTTTTATTTGGTATGGACTCGTCCCCCGTGGCAGCCCAGAAACAACGTTACAAAGGCAGGGATTTGGTAAGTGCAACTTACCAACCCTACCTATAGTATATGTAGTATTATGTTCTCGAAATTAATATATTAGCTTAGCTTACCAAAAAAAAATAGGTATAATGGTTTAATCAAATTTTAATCATGAATGATTACTGTGCCTATTATGATATTGTTTCATATATGGCTCTATATGATTCATGAAAAAATGTTTGAATCACTATATATTCATGTTTGACTAGCTAAATTACCTTTCCAGAGTGGTAATGGATGTTTGAATGGTGTATTTTTTTCCATATTCATTAATTACAGGATTAGTAGTATAATTATAATTGGTTAACTTAAGTCTAGTCAAATAAATTCTCATCTCAGAAGTTATCAACTATTCTATCTATTTATGAGCTTGGAAGCTCATTACCATAACCTTGATATTAAGTCATCTCATATGTTGTGGATTTAATTTATTTGTTGGATGTCAAATGAGTATGTATTTATAATGTATTTCCACTTATTTTATGAATGATGTGATGATTCCATGAGTGCATGCACACTTATATATTGTCATAACATTCCAATATTCACTCTTCAAAAAATGGTCTTTAGCTCTCCTTTGTAATCATTTAAATCAAATATCTCCTTGAACTTTATTAAATAAATATTGATTGATTGACTTACAATAGATCTAAGATAGAAAATGCCTCTCATATCCCATGTTTTTCAATGTCAAAGTTGGTTGAAATTACCTTAGGAGCCATACCTTTCCGTTTTTTTTCGACCTAGTGTAATTTGGGTTTTTATGGGGCCCATTTATTTTATTCTAGAATGGTGTAATACTTATGAGATCCTTGTATCAGGCATCTTTCATCATTCTATGGAACTTTCGTCTTCAGGAAATTTCCTCTCCCTTAACAAATTTCCCTAAAATTACCCTTTTTTCAGTGTTCCTTGTATCTTCTAGAAAATTCTAGTGAATCTAAGCATTCGATAGTGTCAAGGGATAACACACTTATGAGGAGGAAAAATCATTGCAAGGATGACCATATCACTACAAGGTCAGATATTTTTTTCTGAGTCGATCATATACAGGCATCTAAGAGTTTGGGTCGAGAAGGAAAGACTATTTTGAGCATTGCCCAAAAAGTTTGTAGGGACACATATCCCTTTTTATAATTTAGTTGTATCCAAGTATGGATCCCTCCATTGAAATTTCATGGTATGCTCAATCTGGTAGTAAAAAGGGAGTTAACTTATGGGGCAAGGCCTAAATGACAATGAACAAGATTTCATCTAATGGATCTCGTATCATATGCATTATGAAATAAATGGATCTCATAACTACAATGATAAGATGAGTGAACGTATGTGAAGGAATGAACTTGGATGGAGCTATACCACTCCAATCATACTTAGATTTAGATATGTACGGGTTTGAGTGAGGATAACAATTTCCACATCATGGAAATGTCGAATGTGTAGTGAACCAACTATAAAACGCAATCATTGCAATACATAAAGGGGGTAAGGCCTTATTGGACCCATGTGCCATAGATGATGTCATTTCAACACATAAAAGTTGCAGGCCTTATTGGACCCACATGCCATAGATGATGTCATACTACCACATGTACTACGGATGGGTGCCACATGGCAGTATAACAATAATGTGGACCCCACATTATGTTAATAAGGTAGTGACATGTGGAGCCCTGACACACCCATTTCTCACCACCTATTTCCTTTGTTCATCGTTGAATGTTGCGGGCAATGACAAACCTTAGTAGCATGACCTTGACATAACCTTCCAAGCCCTTTATGATTTCATGTTGGACTGACATGTAAGTCATATGGGTTCTATATGACCTTACCATTTCCCAAAACTATGAACTTTTTACATTAGAGAATACAACATACACGTCGATAAGAGTTTACCGACTCGAGTGAGGTTTCAATGTGGAATTTTGACCACCACTCTTCACCCACCAGTGAGAACTTGGGGATGTTACTTAATGATAAGAAGAAACAAGGGTTGGGCATCCAAAACATGGTTCCAACATGGAACTCTATCCTCCTCCCACTCCCTACCAGTGAACACAGTGCTAGCCAAATGTTGAAATGGAAAGGTGGAGAGGTGATGGTCAATGCAATTGAATGTGGTCAATGGACCTAAATATAATTGTGAAATGCACGTAAATGTATATAACTTGGAATATGCCAGAAACATGAGGATGAACCTGTGGGTCATTGCTCAACACAATGTAGAAGTGTCTATGTGGATGCATTCTAGGAACATAAGGTGATGTTGCTTGGTACAATGATGACATCGAAAGCTCCACATGGACTACATGTCGATTCCCTATAGCAGCCCAATGTTAACGTCTTTGAATATGATTGGTTAAAATTAAAATGGGCATAAATTTAAATTTTAGAGTCAGATTGAGATCAACTTTATATCAGCAAAAATCTCTCAATTAGTTGAACGTGATGGTGACTTTTTCTTTTAAATATGAATAATTTGGATAAGTGAGTTGTAACTCGATCTTCATAAAAAACCCTAGAGTCATGTTAACTGAATATGTAACACATAGTGTGGCCCATGGTAAAACAAGGGGGTGGGAGATAATGCTACAAAAAACTATAACCCAAAAATCCTTTGAGGCTATATTTCCATAAACATGTCCTTTAACCACCACATGTGACCCTCATAGGGTATCTCTAACCTACCATAGGGATATTAGAGGCATGATTAAATATGGCATCAATGATAACAAGGAATGTGTGTTGGGCCCCAAAAAAATTCCTTTTTGGGGCCATTGTTGGGGTTCCTTGAAATTTGAGTGGTCTATAAATGTTATGTGTAGGTTTTACGCAATGAAAATTGTTCTCAAGCCATAAGCATGGATAGGAGTAGAAACAAGGAGGTTAGGCCTTAAATATAACTTCTTGATCTAAAACACCATGTATAGTGGTGTAAAACACTTTATCTTTAGGCCCTTAACATAGCTTACAAAGTTAAATCATAATGAAAATCACTTGAAAAACACAATAGAGGGGCTTTCTAGGGATTCTTTTGCATTATATAAATAAGTAAACCATTATGATGTTTTATAAATTGAGATGGAATAAATATTGTTAACCATGTTCAAGGAAGGAAAGAAAGTAATTTTAAATATATTTTTTAACCTTATTTGACTCAAGAGTCCTTAAAAATCCTTTGAACCAATACACAAGTCCCTTGGTAGGGATAGTTTCCAAACATTTAAGAGAAATATGGATGTTATAAGTAGATTTTATGTAGTATAAATGGGAAATATGGTCAATAAGGGTGACAACCCTAAATTGAATGTGCTTAATTGTAAGTTCCATGAACACCACAAAGAAAACAATGATGACATGAGCCCTAAATGCGAGTTTCATATGGGTTCCATTGATATGATTTGGTGTACCATGGATGGGACTTAGGGCCTTGCCAAGGGTCGTGGTAGGGAAATAATATTTTAAATAACTTATCCCTTATTAAGGATAGGAAGAAACAACGTTAGGCCTTCAACACTAATTCTCAAGTTAAACCACCATGAATTCATCTTCAAACATAGACATTGGACTAGGATGGCTTTTATAGGCTTGACAATATTTAATAACTAAAAAAATTTCCATAGGATCTTAATAAATCTTATCAATATTAAGAGCCTTTAACAAGTCCTTGTACCAACACATAGGATATTTATAGGTATTTTGTGGTCTCTTAGTGTAATATAGACATTGTGAGACGGTTTTGTGCATTGAAAATGAATTCCAAAAAATAAACATGTTTAATGTGGAAACAATGCTTTTAAGCCTTAATTAAAATTTCTCATATAAATTTCCATGAACAATTCCTTGAGATGAACCCTCTTCAAGGAATTTATTACATCTAATTTTTGTATGGGTACATTACAATGTCTTAGAAAATATGGCTTAGTCTTAATTTGTTAATCATATAGGAGGCAAGAGAAGAAGGCCATTTGGCCCTTATTAGCATCAAATTTTGTAAAACAGTCATTGAGAAACCCAGTATGACCTTTTGATGTTATTAATAACCATTAAATCAAATATGACACCATAGCTATGTTAGTAGTGAACCAATAATGGATCTTGAGGTCTTACTCAGGTTAAGGAAGGATAAAAAGCTACTTAAACCATAATTGATGCTTCTCAAGCTCAATCACCATGAAAACACCTATAATCTTGTTCCTTCTTTTTGTGGTCTCTTAATTGGAAGGGGTGAAAGAAATAGTAAATGATAAGTTTGTTAGGGCTAATGGCTCTTTGGATATAAATAATTGTTGATCGAGGAAGGGTAGCAAGGGGCTTAATCATTTAACAATGCTTCTCAAGTGCAAGAATCATTAAATTTGCATTGAAATGAAAAATAAGAGCTTATCTAGGATTTTTTCCCTCTAACTAAGATATTGGCACAATTAATTTCTTTTGTGTCAATGATGGGTCTAGGGGCATAAACAATGACCAAAAAGGAAAAATAGGCCATATGTAGTAAAATGAATCTTTTATGCCTTTAGTAATATGAATAAGACCTACAATAATTACACGTTCTTTTTCTATGTATGCTTCAACTCAAAGTAGTATTCTAAACACCATTAAAGGAAATCATTTTTAAAGGGGCTAGGTATACTAGATTAAACCATGCCTAAGAGACGAAAATTAGACAAAAAGTGGTCTTGTGCCCATGAGATAAGGTTTTAGAGAAAAATATTTCCTTTTGAAATATATTAGGTTGAGGTAAGATTACATGGTTGTTATTTTATGTTAACATAATGTGCATATATTAATAATTTACTTACATTCCTGAAAATGGAAAGGATTATCTATTTTCCTTTTAAGTGCAAGATGAATTGATTGATTTGGGTTTAGCTTCAAAATGAATAATCTAATGGTTTATCTTAAATATAGAAAAGCATAGTGAATTTTTGAACTCCTTCTTATCATCTTCAATTTCAAAAAAGATTTGGAATATGGTCAAAATTCCAAATACATGTTAAAAACAAAGGCCTTAATTATATGGTGACCAACAAAAATGGAAATACTGAAAATCTACATATATGAGAAAACTAAAATTGGCTAATTTACTTAGTTGGCATAGTCAAGTATTTTTTTAAAGCTTGACATCCTAATTGCAAGTTCCAATGATTTTATTAAGTTTAGAAGTGCGTTACTATATGGTGGTGGATGAGAACCAATTTTTATCTATTTCTATTTAAATTTATTTTAAGATAAAATTTAAGTATAATCTTAATCTCAATTTATGCATTATATTTTATTGGAAAAGCAGTAGAAAATTGAATTTTATAAGTTGTATAAATTTTTCATAATTAAAAATTATATGTTTTATAAGTTAAGTGATTTTAGATAAATGTCTAATTTTTTTAAGTTTCATCTCTTTATGCTATCTAATAGTAAATTGTATATATATCCTTAACAATTTATAGTGGTAAATTGTACATATACCATCAATAATTCATAACATTAAAAAAATATCTTTTTTCTAAATTGTTAACAATTAATTTAAGTAAATTTAAGTAAATTCCCTTAATAATTCATAGTAATGAAAAAGAATAAGAAAAATAAGAATGGGAAAATTTATATATATTAAATTGGAATTTGTGACATACAAAAGATTAAAGATCAATGCAAACCATTAAAAACATATTAAAACTAGACTTATATATTAAATTTTTTATCTCAGCATAGCAGTAATTATTAAAAATAAATATTTTAGTATGGGAATGATATTTACATTCTCAAACAACCCAAATCAATAGATACATTCTTCTCGTTAAAATATAAATAACAATAAAGTAGAGATATTTCTTTAAACGATACAACTTTAACAAGGGGGCTGCAAAGCAGCAAGTCCATTCCAATTGACTATCACGTGAGCTCTTGCTCGTAATCCAAGAACTATGGAAGTAAAAGTCACGTGACATTATTTTGTAGGTGTATTCCAGTAAATAAAAACTTATATTTTCGCCCTTAACCCAAGACTAAGGAAGTAAAAGTCATGAACTCTTCATGTGAAATTTTGTAGGTGTATTACAGTAAATAAAAACTTATATTTTCGCTCTTAACCCACTGACTAAGAAAGTAAAAGTCATGAACTCTTCATGTGAAATTGTTTTCTAGGGTAATTCCAGTAAAATACAACTTATATTTTAGCACGTAAAGTTTTCAATTCATAACAATACGATAAGACACCTAAAATAAAATTAGGAGATACTAAAGTATCTTTATGAGAAAATAAATAGACCAAATCAATCCATGAGCTCTTTAATCAGGGTCCATGCACTCTTCTAGCATGTGCGTGCTTAACTAAAATGTTTTTGACAACAATTTTCTCTTAACTAGAAGGTTTTTGAGATTTTTTTTTTTTTAAATTCTTTGTTTTTGACTCAAACAAATTTGAGAAAAGACATTTTTAAATTCTCTGTTTTAAATATAAATAATTTGGATAAGTGAAATTTTTGTAACTGGATCTTTATAATAAACGTTGGATTCATGTTAGCTGAATATGTAACACATAGTGTAGCCCATGGTAAAACAAGGGGAGGAGAGAATGCTAAAAAATAGTATAACCCAAAAATCGGTTGAGGCTATATTTCCATAAACATGTCCTTTAATCACTATATGTGACTCTTATAGCGTATCTCTAACCTACCATAGGGATATTAGAGGTATGATTAAATATGGCATCAACTATAACATGGAATGATTGTTGGGGTTCCATGAAATTTGAGTGGTATCTGAATCTTATGTGTAGGTTTTACGTAATGAAAATTGTTCTCAAGTCATAAGCATGGATAGGAGTAGAAACAAGGAGCTTAGGCCTTAAATATAACTTCTTGATCTAAGACACCATGTACATGAGTGTAAAATACTTTATCTTTAGGCCCTTAACATAGCTTATCAAGTTCAATCATAATGAAAAGCACTTGAAAAACACAATAGAGGTGCTTTCTAGGGATTCTTTTGCATTACATGAATAACAAAACCATTATGATGTTTTTTAAATTGAGATGGATAAAAGATCGTTAACCATGTTAAAGGAAGGAAATAAAGTAATTCAATATATTTTTGAACCTTATTTGACTCAAGAGTCCTTAACAATCCCTTGAACCAATACACAAGTCCCTTGGTAGGGATAGTTTCCAAACATTTAAGAGAAATATGAATGTTATGAGTAGATTTTATATAGTAGAAATGGGAAATAAGGTCAATAATAAGGGCTACAACCCTAAATTGAATGGGCTTAATGTTAAGTTCCATAAACACCACAAATAAAACAATGATGACATGAGACCTCAATGGGAGTTGCATATGGGTTCCCTTGATATGATTTGGTGCACCATGAATGGGACTTTGACAAGGGTCGTAGTAGGAAAATAATATTTTAAATAACTTTGCCCTTGTTAAGGATGGGAAAAAAAAACGTTAGGCCTTCAACAATAATTCTCAAGTTAAACCACCATGAATTCATCCTGAAACATCAACATTGGACTATGATGGCTTTTATAAGCTTGACAATATTCAATAACTAAAAAATTTCCATAGGATCTTTATAAATGTTATCAATATTAAGAGCCTTTAACAAGTCCTTATATCAACACATAGGATATTTATAGGGAGTTTTTGGTCTCTTAATGGAATATATACATTGTGAGACGGTTTTGTGCATTGAAATTGAATTGCAAAAAATAAAGATATTTAATGTGGAAACAATGGTTTTAAGACTTAATTAAAAGTTCTCATATAATTTTCCATGAACAATGCCTAGAGATGAGCCCTCTTCAAGGAATTTATTGCATATAATTTTAGTATGGGTACATTACAATGTCTTCGGAAATATGGCTTTCTCTTAATTTGTTGATAACATAGGAGGCAGGAGAAGAAGGCCATTTGGCCCTTATTAGAATCGATTTTTGTAAAAAAATCAATTAAAGACCACATATGACCTTTTGAAGTTATTAATAACCATTAAATCAAATATGACACCATGGCTATGTTAGTAGTGAACCAATAATGGATCTTAAGGTCTTACTCAGGTTGAGGAAAGATAAAAAGCTACTTACACCATAATGAATGCTTCTCAAGCTCAATCACCATGAAAAGAACTATAATCTTGTTCTCTCTCTTTGTGGTCTCTTAACTAGAAATGGTGAAAGAAATATTAAATGATAAGTTTGTTAAGTGTATTATAGTAAATAAAAACATATATTTTCGCTCTTAACCCACTGACTAAGGAAGTAAAAGTCATGAATTCTTCATATGAAATTGTTTTCTAGGGGTATTCCAGTAAAATACGAATTACGTTTTAGCAGGTAAAGTTTTCAATTCATAACAATACGATCAGAAACCTAAAAGAAAATTAGGAGTCACTAAAGTACCTTTACGAGAAAATAAATAGACCAAATCAATCCATGCGCTCTTTCATCAGGGTCCATGCACTCTTCTAGAATGTGCGTGCTTAACTAAAATGTTTTTGACTACAATGTTCTCTTAAGTAAAAGGTTTTTGAGAAAAAAACATTTTTAAATTCTTTGTTTTTGTCTCAACTTCTCTCTTGGCAGCCCATTTCAAGGTTATATATCGTCACAAATTTGAGAAAAGACATTTTTAAATTCTCTGGTTTTGACTCTTTGTAGGCCTGTTGGAGTTTCATTGGAAGCGCTCCAATGAAGTTTCCAAACCTTTGAAAGTTTTGCGTCTAAATAATGTTTTCCTCATTTATCTTTTCCAACCGAGTCTAGAAAACCTAAAATTAAGTATTAATTGAAGTATCAAGTAAATTTTGTTTAAGAGAAGGCCAAAACCTCATTTAATTAAAAAAGACGCCATAACGTCGGTCACAGAAACAATGGTTTACATTTATCATGATAAATATGATGTCCATCGGTCACAGTAACCTTCACGTGTGACTCGATCGTAAGAAAACAAATTCTTGATTAGGCCGTGGGTAACCATATTATACCTGCTCCAAATCACAAGCATTAACTTTTTTTTGTAGACTGTTTTGATGGATTGAATTACAAAACCTATAGAGTTGAGTAGCAAGTTATTACCTTATATTCATTCGGCATTTAACATACCTATGGTATTCATTCGGTATCTAACATAGATATCACAATACGACTACATGCCAGTAACCTTCACGTGTGACTGGAACATAAGTAAACAAATTCTTGATTAGGCCCTGGATAGCCATATTATACCTGCTCCAAAGCACAAGCATTAACTCTTATTTGTAGACTGTTTTGATGGATTGAATTACAAAGCCTATAGAGTTGAGTAGCAAGTTATTAACCAACCAATAATTTTTTTTTTTTTGAAAATGTACAATTGGGACATAATAACCTGATTATGGATTGAATTACAACGCCTATGGAGTTGAGTAGCATGTTATTAACCAACCATCGAATAAAAGATTGTGAAAATGTACAGTTGGGCAATAATACCTAGGAACGTGATTATTCAGCAAAGAAAAAGAAAGTCTTTAAAATATAAGATAAATTATCAAAACGCTTAGTGTGAAGAGGGCATCTGCCTGACGTGCCTCAGCCAAGTTTATATTTTTTTATATTAGTTTTATTTTATTATATTAGTTACGAAATTTTAGTTTTTATTAAATTTTCTCACAACACAAGCAGATAATTTAATCTGAAATAAGTTATATATATGTTGCATGCAGCTCAGTGTATAAACGATATAACGCCAAAGATATCGTAAGGAATTTCTATTGAAAAGAGTAATGTTTTTCCTTGACATGGATAACGAAATGTAAGTCTGATGTTTCCCTCAACGGGTAAGTTTCAATTGCTTTATCAGAAATATTTATTTCTCTAATAAGTTTGATGTGGAAAGACCAAGTATGTAAGATGTAAACACAGGATTCCCAAACTGTAGCTTGAATCTAGTTGTCTCGAAAGATCAAATACTTAAGATTTCCAACTGTTATAGCCTATTTTGTAGCATATGGTCTATAGGTCTGTAAAACGGATCAATAGTCATATATTAACACCTTGTCATCATCTTTTCACAAATCATTTAGCATGAATTTTCTGAATCCCAGAGTTTATGCCCTTAACTCATATCATTTTAGTGGTTTTTAGGCCCAATTCACCCTATCCCTTTAGGGACCAGCTTTGTAGAACATCTTGTACCCTTTTTGACCTACACAATCAACTACAAGTTGCTCGTTGGTGGGGTGTGTTGATTCTAAAAATTCGGAAAAATTAAAAAGAATCTCGAAGCTTCGAGAGGTTGTTCTAAATATTTACCTTGGATAAGAGCTTCGAACACCATATGACCTTACCTTGGAAATTTCACCTCTTATCCATTGAGCTCATCCTCCCCTCTTATGTTGATCTAAAGCCTAGATTGGAAAATGGATAAGAATTCCTAAACTACCTCCCTCACATATATATTTAATGTCTTCCACAATATAGAGGTTGGCTTTTGGAGACCTATCATGCCCTTATGTTGTTTCTTTGCACATAAGAGATTCATCATTCCATGCATTAGCGTCACATAGAGGAGTGCACTCTGACCAAGAAGGACAGATAAACTTGGGGAGATCTTGAGAAGATCAACCCCTATATTTGGTTGTAATCTCTCTCTGTTTCTATTAATACAAGGAGTAGATTGTTTTCCTATATATTTGTTATGTTTTGTTACACTCATTTATTTTGATTCCATTTTGATCCATCGAATAGAGTGATCTAATTATGCTATATAGATTTCGTATATCTTTGGCTTGTGATGATTGAATGTGTAGGTTATAATGAAAGTGATCAGAGCTACGATTAGGGAGTACAAGCCAAGAGGAGAACAAAGTTTGTGATCCCAAGTAGGTTTTTTTCCATTCTCCAATTTCTTTAAGGAAAACATTGTTTTCCTTGATTTCTCTTGTTTAGATCAATCCACGAGGTCTAGGGAAGATACATTTTTTCATAGTCGTAAATTTTGCATAACACCAATTATGTAGAATTTAAACACAATATTTCCAACTTACATGTAACTTCCTACGTAGGGGAAAAGCTTAAAGAAAAATGAGCATATAATGAGAACCAATAAATAAATATAATGAAAGCACATTTTATTTATAATGTGCAATCAAAGAAACTAAATTTTTATTTTGAAAGCATTCGATACAAATTAATTACTATTATTTATAGTCTCTACATTAAAATTTATATTTTCTAGTACATGATGATATAAATAAATGAAAATTTGTACTATCACCTCAAAGTATAACTCCTAATGTTAATGAAATCAAGTCAACTTCTCTAATTAGACACTGAGTTGGATGCTTTCTTTTTCATTAACTATAGAAAATTATGTTGGACATGACATATCCACACTATTGTCAGTGCTTGTAATACATTTTATTAGTTGTAGTGGTATTTCAGATTGAGATTTGGGTGATGAAGAGTTACATGGATCAATTTGTGGCCCTGATCCTGCTACTGCAATTCCCTGAAGAGCTAGAGAAGATCAGTACTTTGTCCAAGCTTCATATGACCAGTGCCATGATGAAAACAAGGGCGTGGAACCTGCGATGGTGGAGATAAAAAGAAACACCCAAGGATTATGTGTTCTACGCCAACATTCAGAGCCTAACCAAGTCCAACATTAAAGTTTATGTGGAAGAGGAGAACAAGCTAGTGATAAAATGATAGGGGAGGAAGCAGAAGTGTGACATGATCAAGGATGAGGAGGGATTAAAATATATGTTAATGGAAAGAAAGAGAATACATAAGTTTGTGAGGACATTCATGTTTCCTCGGGATGCCAATGTCAAGGGAATTTCTACATCATGTGTGGATGTTGTTTTTATTATTACTATGCCTAGGATTCCTCCTGCTATGAAGTCTAAGACAATTCATATTTCTATAATTGACGATAAAAGAAGGCGTTTCTAGATAAACTGTAACCAAATGTTGTTCCCTTTTTTTCAATCGAAGGGGTCATGTTTGCTGGATTTGGTTTTCTTATCCTATCGGAAGTCTCATTTTTCACACTTGGCAGATGAAAATTATCTTTTGAATTTGGTGCCTAAGTATAAGGGAAAGAAAACATAACAAAAATTTCTTAGAAAGACATGTACCTAATCTGGGAAATTGGGCAGGAAACTGGGCGGCGATGTGTAGCAGAGGTTCAGGGGATCATGGTTAGACTTCGGAGATCGTGGCAATTCATTTTCATTGTAAACGACCAAGCGTTTATGTGCTTTAAAGAAAAACAAAAGGATAAATGAAAACAAATAATGTTAATCAACTAATATTAAAATTACTTCATCACGAAAAAATTCATTTTTTAGTTATGCCATATGCTTTTTAGTTACAATTTTTGCATACATATATGCCTTTTTGTCTTGGCAAGAGGTCAAATAAGATGTAAAAAAATTCATTCATTGTTGAAAAACGTTGTCAACAGTTATACGATGGAAAAAAAGCATATTATAATATATACCTTCAAACTTTAAATTTGTTGTTTGCTGTTTTGAGTCGACTAGTACAAATCATCATGATCTGGATTTATGCAGAAACATAATGAAATACAGAAATATATATAAAAGAAGAGATGGAACAGAAATAAAACTTCATTTCATTAATGGAAAATATATAAATATACATAAAAGTAGAGATGCAATAGAAATAAAACTTCATTTCGTTAATGGAAAAGAACTGAAATATACTTACAGAGAGAATGGAAATAAACTGACTAGGGCACTGGTAGCTTATCTCTGAGAATATATGTGGAAGCTACAAGCATGTGAACTGTGTTAAAATGAGCCTCAAGGGCCTATTTATTATTGTAAAATAATGGATAACCATAAGCATCCAAAAAACTAACCCTAGGAGATGAAGTGCCAAAACTGTGGGCCCCGTTTGGGAAAATTGGTATATCAATCTTCCCCGGGACGTAAATTGGGCATACAATCTCCATTTTAAGATTAAAAATTTTGATGAGAGAAACATTGAAGGGTATTTTATGTTGCTCTCGATTTTTCCAAAAATGTTGCTTACGACCTCAAAATCGCTTCGAATGTTCACGACCTAAAAAACTGCTAAAAATAGTAAGCTGTGCGACAATTAAGGAAACTAAAAACTGAAAGAGGCAATGGTGGGGCCCCAAGTGGAATAGGTGGGTGGCCACCAATATCCACATGGATCACTCCTCCCCCGTTAGGAAGAAATGGTCTCCATTGCGTTGAGTTCTCCATGGGATGAGGAAACTTTTGTTGAACTTGGTCCCTGGTGAACTATTTTCCTTGGTGGAGGAGTTGGCTAGCTTGGACAGCCTGATACAATTGGATCTTCTACTGGCGAGTGTTCTTGATTTGCATGTTTTTGATACAATCTATGGTGGCTTATTCCTTGTAGTCTGCATTTAGCTCTATTGATGTGAGTTGTTCTGCAATGTTGGAGGTGTCCAGTAGAGGTGGGAAGTAGGGATGAAGGCGGTCCACATTGAACACTGGGTGCAAACCAAGGAGTGCTGGAATAATGAGCTCGAAGGCCTTGTCCCTACAGACTTGGTGATGGTGTATGACTAATCTCGGAGCATGTGAAGCTTGCGATGGGGTCTAACGAGGCACTCCTTATTGAAATGTAGCCACACTTTTTTGCCCACCTGGAGGCTGTGTGGCACCCAATTTTGATCATGTTGTTTCTTGTAATTAGCATTGGCTTTGTCCAATATGCCATGAACCTATTGGCATATTTGCTCAATGCGCTCAATGAATTTGTTCGCTTTGTCTTCTTAGCTGCAAATGGCATGGCTACGTAGATGGGATATAATGGCTGGAATCCCAAGCCCACCTGAAAGGGGTTGTGGTGAGTTGAGTTGTGGAGAGCTTGGTTATAACTATGTTTTAAATAGGGAAGGGTCTCATCCCATGTGCATGGATCCTTTCAATTGTACATGCACAGAATGTGTACAATCATCCTTTTGATGACCTTCGTCTCGCCATGAGTTGGGGGATGGAAATCTGTGGACTTAGTGAGCTCACTATCCATTACTGACCAAAGGCTAGACCAAAATGTTTTGAGGAAATTGTTGTCCCAATCTGAGATGATAGACTATGGGATCCCAAAGTCTACCCACTGATTCAATGAAGAGTTTAGTAGTGGCTTCTACTGTGATATTCTTCTTATAGGCCACCATAATGGTCATCTTCAAGAATCTATCGATGACCATGAAAACATAGTCATTTCCATGCTTATTAGAAAGAAGGCCTAACATGTAATTCATGGAGATGGATTCCCAAGGTTGACTAGGGGTAGGTAGTGGGGTATAGAGGCCTTGCTTCTTGATGCTCAGTTTGTCAATAACGCAAGCAGTGCAGGATCTGATGTACTTCTTGACATCTTGATGAAGGTTTGACTAATATAAATACTTCTACAATACTACCACTATTTTCTTGACTCTAAAATTCCCAGCAACCCAACTATAGTGTGCTTCCCAAATAATATTGGCCTTCTCACTTGAAGGAACACAAAGGTGTCCCAAGTGACATAGCAGTGCATCCCAGAGGTGAAAATTTGGAACTTGCATACTCTCCAATAGTGTCTTTTATGTGTGGCTGAATTCTACATTGCTCTTGTAGAGAAGCGGCCAATCAGAAGTCTCGTTCCCACAAGAGTTGAGAATGGTGGTTGACACCATGATCGGTGGTCGGCTGAAGTAGTCTGTAACATTATTGGTGTTGCCCTTCTTGTACTTGATGTTCAAATGAAATTGTTTCATATATGTGGACCACTTTTGATGGCGATTGTTCTGCAACTTCCCTTGCTTCTGTATGAACTATAAGGGTTGGTGGTATGTGTGGATGAATGTATCCTTCCCCAAAATTTAATGATTCCATTGTCGAAAAACCTGCACAATGGAATACATTTCTTTGTCATAAGTGGGATACTTGTAGACTGTGTTGGACAGTGTCTCATTGTGATATGCCACTGAATGCCCCTATTGAGTAAGAACTACCCCAATATAGTAGTCACAGGGATATGTCTTGATCTAAAATGGATGTTGGAAGACTGGTAATATGAGCACTAGGGCAGATCATAGGCGATGTTTCAATTCTACGAATGCATTTTGTTGAGTTTTCGACCAAAATAATTTTTATTTTTCTCCTCCCTTGGTGACTTGACTCAAGGGCCAAGTGATATGAGAGAATCCCAACACAAACCTACGGTAGAAATTAGCAAGACCTAGAAATATACGAAGCTCTGTTAGAGTGGTTGGGGCTGGACAATCCTGAATTACTTGGATCTTAGTTGGATCCACTTGTACCCCTCGCTCATCAATAATGTATCCCAGATACTAAACCTCGATCATGAAAAAAATGCACTTCTCCAAATTGGCAGACAACTTGTGTTGTCGCAGTGTTTGGAGGACCTATTGAATGTGGTGGAGGTGATCTTCCTAAGTCTCGCTGAAGATCAGGATGTCATGCAAGTACACTACTACAAATGATTTGGTGAATGGCTGCAGGATGTCATCCATCAACCTCATGAAGGTTGCGGGAGCATTCATCAACCCGAAAGGCATGAAAAGCCATTTGACAAGGTTGTCCTTGTCTAGAAGGAAGTCTTCCACACATCAGAGCATTCGATTGGTACATGGTGATACACAGACATCAAGTCAATCTTGCTGAAATATTTCACCCCTTTGAGTTGGTCCAAAAGGTCATCAATCGGTGGGATCGGGTATCTATTCCAGACAATGATCTTGTTCAATGCTCGATAGTTAATACAGAGTCTCCAAGTCACATCCTTCTTCTGCACCAACATGATCAGGCTCCCATAGGGCGATGAACTCGACCAAATGTGACCTTTCTGCAGCACCTCTTGAATCTTCCTCTTGATTTCATCATTCTCTAGAACAGAGCATTCATATATTGGTCCATTGGGCAGCGACTCACCTAGTCTCAGATCAATGAGGTGCTTAATGTGACAATGTAGAGGCACCCCTATGGGTGAGGTGAATATGTCACCATACTCCTCCATGAACTTGTTCATTTATTGTGGGCATCTGAAGGATACTTGTTTGGAGGTTGTGGCCACAGTCTTCTTCTTGCCTTGAGAGTGGATCATCAGGAAAATAAATTTCCTAGTTTTGGAAATGAGCTTAATGCATTGTTTTGCAGTAACCAAAGAGCTAGCGGCAGGCAGTGGTACCGCCATTATCTTGTACAACTTATTTCCCAAAGTAACAATAACAATGGGAGCCTAGGACTCATACAAAACATGCTTCTTCCACAAGCATGGTTGGCCTAATAATACATTAGAAACATCAAGAAAAGCAATGTCACATAATACCTCATCCGTGAAGGGCTTGATGCTGTAGGGAAGGCCACACTACTAGTTGAGGCGAAGATCCCATCCTTGGTCAAGCCACATAATGGTGTATGAATGTGGGTGTGTTCTGGTCTGCAAGCCCAACCACTTCACTACCTCTGCTGAAATGAGCGTCTTTTGGATCCTATTGTCGATAATGAACTATAGCGAGGAACCCTTTACCCAGATATGAGAGTGGAAGAGACACTCCTCCTCATCTGGATCTTCTAGTTCCTCCTTCTAGATCTTCATAGTGGCAACAGTGGTGTTGGGCTTCGCGTTGATAATTTGCTTCCCTTTTCCATTCCCCTTGTCAGGTTTTGATTTAGAGTCAGAGCATGCATCTGATTCAGAATCCTTCATCTCAGCCACCAGTGACTGCTTGGCCTGACACTCACTTGTCTTGTGAATAGATATTTTATCGAACTTAAACCACTTTCATGTGTCCTTCTTCGGCTTCACGAGGTTGTTCATTGTTTGCGGATTTGGCAGGTTGTATTGGGACACCATGCCTTGGCTTTGTCTTTTGTTCTACAGTTTGGGGGCACATTTATCTTTCTCTTGATTTGCAGATCCAAAGTCTCTATTCTTATGTTTGAAATTCTGCTTAATCTTGGAAGCATATTGGTATGTTATATAAAGAGAGGAGACGTCGAGGAACTCCATTTCCTCTTGAATGTATCTCTTCAAACAAATGCGGTACTTCAACACCAAATGTTTCTTTGAATATTTGATACCCAACTTTGTGCATGGGGTATGGAACAAATTCGTCAGCTCATGCACATCTTGATCCCTTTGATGCTGCATCGTAGTCCATTGTATGTACGTGTCCAAATAGCTCCCCACGAGGTAATATTGTTCCATGATGGTGTCTCGTAAATAATTCCAAGTCGCTATGGATAAGAACATAGAGGTTTGCCCCTCATACTTTTACTCATAGTAGGTTTCCCACCACTCCTTGACATGGGGGATGGCTTTGAGGAGCGTAAAAATAATCTTCTCCCGGTCAAAAAATTCAATAATGGAGAAATATCCTTCTAATAGATTAAAACATTTATCTATGGTGTTTGCATCTATTTGGCCCTCAAATATGGGAATATCAAAGTTTAATTGTACCTTAAAAGGGGTAGCGGCTCCAGAGTGAATACTAGATGTAGATGCGTCGGTGGTGGGCTACCGTTGAAGGATCTCGACAAAGTTATCCATCATCACATTCCTTCGTTTCTCTAGGGCCTCCTCGAGAAATATTTTGGTAGGATATCCTTCTTGCTCATCTTTATTTTCTTCCCTCATTGGTGGTCGTCAGTGTTTTTGACATTGATCTTGCAAAGGTTCAACTAGAGTGAGCCCTAACTCCTTATACCCAAACCTCGTTGGTGACATGGAAAGAAGGATCGAGAAAGAGCAGATCACTCTGATACCACTTATCCAAATGTATGCAGGAACATAGTGAAATATATAAATACACAAAAAGAAGAGATGCATCAGAAATAAAACATTATTTCATTAATAACAAATAACTGAAATATGTTTATAGACAAAATGGAAATAAACTAGCTAGGGTGCTAGCAGCTTATCTCTGAGAAGAGATTTGGTAGATACAGGCCTCTAAATTGTGTTACAATGAGGTTTGAGGGCCTATTTATTAATGAGAAATAACGGATAACCCTAAAAATCCAAAAAATTAACCCAAGGGGATGAAGCACCAAAAGTATGGGCCCCGTTTGGGTAAATTGGTACATCAATATTCCGAGGGACGTAAATTTTGCATGCGATCTCAGTTTGACGCGCACAATACCTCGTTAGAAATATCTATCCGAGGACTAAAACTTTTTATTTGAGCAACATCTAAGGAAATTCCATGTTTCTCCAAGTTTTCCAAAAAATGATGTTTACGGCCTCAAAATGGCTCTAAAAGTTTAGGACCCAAAAAAATGCTAAAAATAGTAAACTGTTCTACAATAAAGGAAACTGGAAAACTGAAAATGACATTGGTGGGGTCCTAGTTGAAATATGTGCGGGGCCACCAATATCCACCTAGATCACATCATCATACAAATTATTATAGTCCCTGTTGCCTTATGGCAAGAAATAATAAAGTAGAGACCGAGCTTTCTTTAAATGGTAAAATCTCTATCAAAATTTACATAAAAAAATTGTGATATGCACACAAGCACCGGTTTATTCCAAACCTCTTAAAAAAAATAGAATATTTCGATTAATTTCATGTAAAGAAAAATCCGCTTCATTTATTTCTATAAGCCTAGTATGTTATTACTCTCCGGTGGGGGTGGTACCTTAGCAGATTATCGATACTTCTTGGTATGGTGAGCCTCTATTACAGGTGGCATTATTTAGTTATGGTGTGGACAGAGGTTGGGGAAATGTTTTGGAATCAATTTCGTTGTGTGGACAGTTATAAATGAAGGTGTCTCATGTGGTACGCTAGAGAATGGACATACCTTACAGGCATGGTGGCGTGGTTATAGTCCCCTTGATAGGCTTGCAAACATTGTGCTCTGCGCCTCATTGGTTTAAGAACTATATCAGGTCTCTTCAGCATCTCAGGTTGGTATGGGTTTTAGTGGTGGGTGGCCCACTTTGGTCTAGTGAGGTATTGGATCTCTCATTCCTGAAACCTTCGCTTACTTTTATTACTGTAAATTTTTTGTGGCGCACAATGGAGTTATGTGTTGCAGTGTTATTTCTGCAAAATTGCTATTGGGTTAATTGTATGGTCTTTTGCGTATTCAATTGGGTGTGTTTTAATCAGTCTTGGGTATTGCCCTGCCTGCCTGCCTGATGGGAAGAACAAAAATGGAATTTAGGGTTATGTTCAGGACACCACTCTTGGGTGTGGAGGTTATTGTAATTCAAGTTTCTCAAAGGCTCATTTTTGGCCAACTGTTTATGAAGTTTATGCTAAATTGGTGTATTCATGGTGTGTGTAGATGTTTTTCTCATGTTTGTAGGGTGTTTATGGTTGACAATTCACTCCCTCGATGGGTTTCTCAAGAAATAAAACGATCTTTTTTGGTGGCAACTCGTGTTGGTTTAGGATGGCCCAGATGAGGCGTGCCTCATTTGTTATTTTCCATTCCTTTACCTGGACTATGTAAATCAATTTATTGGTCCTCGAGGTGGGTTATTTTTTGGTGAATTAGTGTTCGGAAGTTTATATGGTCGACGACAATACTCTTCTATGTCGTCTGGAGTTGATTTTGCGATGCCTGTAAAATTTCTGCCTTTCTATTTGTCTCGGTACTTGCGAGGTCTCTTTTTTGGCTCTTTAATTATTTATGTATTGGTTTCGTCTCAATCCTTGGGTTGTCTAAAATCATGGCCTATGGTGGCATGTTGGTTTTCATGTTTTTGTGATGACTCTCTTCATATGAGGCACATTCTTTTATTAAAATCTCTATGATTATGGATGGATATCTGAATCTAAATATTAATAGAAAATCTCTAAATAATATCTTGATGTTGGTTTAAAAAAAAAACTATTTTGTTGTTAATCGTTTGAATATTTAGAGATAGTGCAGCTGTATTTAGAGATTTCTATGTCTTTAACCACCGCGATTCTAAATTCTATCGAAATTATTTTTTAATATTTTAAAAGTTAAATTTTATTATTAATTCATTTCGATTATAAATCTCATATAGATGAAGTTAGAAATATTAATTCAAAGTTTTAATTTCATAATATGAAAACCTTTATATTATATTTTTAATGAAAATTTTCTTAAAATTGGATATTTACCCAATAAAAATGTATCTAATACATATTTAATAATAAAATGTAAATAAAAAATTGTATAAAAAAAATTAGACTCTTATTAGTTTACCATAAAACATTAATTCAAAAAAAGACAAGACTCCAAAAAAATATTCATACAATAATATTAATCTTAAAATTTTTAGACTTAAAATACCTTTACAAATTGGATATCATTGATGGTATCGTACACTTCAATGGGTATTGTTAAAAAATATGTAGTAGAAATTTGATCTACCATTTTAAAAGATTATTCTTTTCGTAACTATCTCTTATGATGAATGATGTCGATTTAGTTAAAAAAAATTAAATTGAAATAAAAAATAAAAATGATGATTATAATATAGAGAAAAAAATTATATGATAATTTTAATATTGAAAATTTTAAATTTAAATACAATATAACGAAAAAAAAAATATTTAGTGTGATGTGATACAGATGTAAAAGAATAGAAATCACAAAGGAAACTACCTTAGGAGTGCCCCTTCTCATGTGAACACCTTTTCTAATCTAAGCATTTATTAAAATCCATATTTTGTTAATTATTTTCTTTATTTTTTACAGAGATCTTTAGCTACTGCAGTCATGGCTCCTACGTAGAGGATGGGTAATAGAAGAGGTGGAGGAAACCTTGGCTCTAAAAGGAGTCAATCTTTTTTTAATGATTTTATAGCAGATTTTATATGCTATATCTTTGGAAGTTGGAAAGAAAAATCTACTATTAGAAAATCAAGAGCATGGTGATTTCCATAGTACTCAGGTTCAAAGGTGATAAGGGAAGATATGAAGTAGGTACTTGGAATGTTCTTAAAAAAAAATCATTTTATGAAAGAATATGAAGTGGGCACCTGACCTTAGAGGGTTTTGGAAAAAATCATTTCATTTTATAAATCCTTTGGCCTTGGACCAAAAAATGACTACTTTTCTATGACTAATTTTCAAGGACAAACAAGTTGAGACTTGTAACATATTTTCCTCCAATGAGGATTTGAAACAAATGGTTCCTAATACCAGGTTTTATTTAGATAATGTGGATTAAGTTGAGACTTGTAACATATTTTCCTCATTGGAGAATTTCAAACAAATGGTTCCTAATATCAGGTTCTATTTGGATAATGTGGATTCTCACTTGGCTCTTGTTGAATGTTTCTTAGTGAGTGACTTTGCCTCTAAATACCTCACTAACCCTCCTGGAGACCTCATGGACCCTCGAGTTGATTAAGAGAAAACCCCTACCATAAATTCCTCAGATTAAGGTCATGAATGGTGGGATTCAGAAGATGTTGCTGCCAAACCTTTGTGTATGTTCTTTTCAGCTACAATATTTATGGGAATATATCATTATTTTCCAGAGATGCGATTTTGAGCGTTTGGACTTTTATTTCCTCTCTTCTGAATGCGTCAGTGGTAAATTTGTGTTTTTGGGTTTCTCCATATACTTTGTAGGATTTGTGTATGGACATCATGGTTATGGCTCGAAGGTGGTTCAAAGTTTTGTTTATTTTCTCTTCAACTACAATATTTCTGGGAATCTATGTTGATTGCCAGACAGAAACAATTTTGAGCATTTGCCCTTTTATTTCCTCTCTTATATATCTGTGAGTCGTAAATTTATGTTTTTGGTGTTCTCCATGTACTCTGGAGGATTTATGTGTATGCACATCATGGTTATGGAGAGGGTTCATTGATAAAGTTTATTGATAATACATCTTCAGAAATCTCCGTGTTTTGCAGTGTTTCTCTAGATTGTTCTGGTGGATGATACTTTATTTCGAATCTTTTAATGCTATGTCTCAATTCCTACTTTTGCTACTCCGTTTATCAACATTGGTTGGCTACATTTGTTAAAGTCACATGATATGCTAAAGAATGTTTTTTTCATGTTGGGAACATTACCCCATGCTTGTTTTGTCGGTTCTGATGTTTTCTCTTTTGCTTCATCACCTTGGTTCTAGAATATATATGTTCTCTTTCTGGTGAATTTTTGAAGCTAAGAGTGGATGGGCATTGTATGGAGTATGGAGTCTGGAATGAATTTGGTGCCCAGTACAAAGAATATGTTAAATCATCCCTTTGTTGATTTTTCCTAGTTTCATGGTGGTCACTCAATTTGTTTTCAAGATATCCACTTGAGATTTTAATGAGCTATCGCTGAGTCTTTGTAGTTTGTTCCATCATACTTTGATGAGTTGTTGTGTAGTCTGATATAGTAAGATGAATTTTTGTCTTTTAAAAGGTATTGGGTGATCTGACATTACGACCCGTGTAAATTTTTATCTTGATTATGAACATAAAATACTTCAATTCTCAAAACAAAACAAAATCTAAATCTTACTATTAAATAAATTAAATTAATATATATATATATATATATCATTTTAATTGAATATTTCTCAATAAATGTATTTTCTAATTACAAATTCCATTCTTATAATTATGACCTCATTCTTTTAATCAAAATCAATATTATTGTAATATTGTCGTCACCTCCTTATCAAATGGATTGAATTTTTAACAATAATTTTTTACATTTCTAAATCCATATTTATACAATTTATTATAGTACTTATTATTAACCACTTATCATAATTAAGTAATAGTAATGGAAAAATATCTCATCGTCACTTCTCACAACATTTCATGATAACAAATATTGCCATACCATTATAGAAGCAAGTAAAATGACGCAATGGAAACGAATAATTATTTCAGAGTTGTTCGTTTTTCAGTGTGTTGCCTAATGACACAGAATTCCCATACTAGTCTATCAAGCAATGGAAACAAATAATGATTGAGCGGCTGACAAACCGACTGTATGGATATGAAATGATCAAACTATATAAATGAATCGTGCGACTTCAAATACTCTATGGTTCACTAAATCGATTCTCTTTATATATATACGTTTATAGGTGTGGTTTATTTAGAATTGGGAGAGTTTTAATTTTTTTCAAAATAAAAACTCACGGATGAATGGGATTTAATAATGTCAAATTTTTTTTAGCGTATAAAATTTAATGGATAAAATCAAGTTTGCAAAACCATTTTTCTAATTCCACTCTTATCTTAACATCACAAATTCATAGTGTTATAAATAATACATATTTATTTTGGTGAGAGTGAGTCATTATAATTATTTAACTTATATAACTATGTTACTATTAGATTCTTGCAGTAATATTAGGTTATTGTATTAATGTTAATATTAATATTAAATTATTTAGTATGAGATTTTTTTTTTTAAATGATAATTATTATTATTTTTTAAAATCAGAAATACAAGAGAAAGTATACGTTTTTAGACTAGTTTCTCACTAGGGACACAACCATATCCAAAAACTGACTCTGTTCAAGGAGGGTCATTTGAGTATAGGTGATCCCAAATAAAACATAGAAAAACATATTCATTTTCGTAAATAATCTACAACATAGGTTAGAAAATGCATAGAAATGATAATAAGTAGACAAAGTGATTTGAATCCGAACTTGCAACTAGGATGGGCTCCTTAGATCCCTTAGATTTTTTCTCTACTGAGAGGGAATACCAGGATGTTATTCAATTATCTCCATTCTCTAATTAAAGTCCTGAGATGCTGGTGTAATTGCTCAAGAGAGTGGGAAACATATGTTTAGTGCTATTGTCTATCTAGGAGTATGCGGCCTAGAAGAAATTCCATCCTCCAATAAAGGTCCACTATTTTCATATATTGGTGGAAATGACCTCTCCCGTGACATGTGTCTAGAATCTAAGCTACCCATTCAGTGACGACTTCCATGTAAGAGAGGGGATGTCTCTGCATAGAAGATTCTCCTTTCACATGTATGAGTATATCCTAAATATGAGTTTGTGTGGGTTCATAATAGTGCGATGAAAATTCCTCCAACCAAAGATGCAAAAGGGTGTTACCCCTATCGGCCTGCTTCTAGTAGTACATGAAACCCCTCTGAACCCATGCCCTCTTATGTTTCATGTGGAATAAGACAACGGAATACAAAAACCTAAGCGAAATCTATGGAGGACAAAGAAAGAAAAAAGGAACCTAAGCGAAATCTATGGAGGACAAAGAAAGAAAAAAGGATGGCTAAGCTCAATAAATCATCACCATAAGTACCTTCAATGAGGAAAGAATGAAAGCTACAGATAGATGAACAAGGAGAACACCATAACCAACCAAATATGATGGCCACCAAAATACGACAACAACAAAACTTACAGCTAGCATACGTGGAATACATAACTAGAATTAAAAAGAAAGGTGGCACAATTGTGACGATGGGACGTCCCAAGCTAAACACCGAAATAGAAGGCGAGCCTTATATCCCAGTCTCGGTGCATTTATGAGCCGATAGACTGGGATATAAGGCTCGCCGCAATAGAAGGCTAGGGTAGAAAACCAAACCCAATTATGGTAGAGGGACTAGGGAAAAGGTCTAAAGATAGAGGAAGAATACAGGGATTATGAAAGACGCCCCTTAAAGCTGGCCCTGAATTGACCGATCTTCACAGGTGCTTCAACCACAATGGAAAACAAGTTACAAAGAGAAATAAAACAATACTAGAGCCGAGTCGACACACCCATGCAAGGATTGAAGCAACTTCTCTTATAAGAAAAATTATGGCCTTGCTGCCGAAATGCTACTTATGGAATCTGTGACTTTGTCAAGTTGGGTATCCCACCATCACGATTCTACCTTAGACCTCTTCTTTTCGAGCTCGTCCAGCCCTAGCAGGCTCTCTCCACCAGGACAAATTCTACTAAAAGGTGGAAGTTGATTGACGTGTTTAAAATCTCAATGCGCATTACCTCCACACGCGTGGCACTCTGGGAATCACACAAACCACATTACTCCATTACCATACCCTGCTTGGAATGACAAGCCGTAAAGGCCTTCCTCCTGCAATAAACCGTTGTCATTAAATCATTCCTGAGGGCATGTTGCCACGTCCCTCAGTCCGTTGGCCATGTCGAACGGTGACAACCTACTCCTATTCTGTTACCCTTCCTCCTCGTAAGTCACCCTCGTTGGGTTTAATATTAATAATGTTAATAACATTAATACTACCATTAACGTTGTTAACATAAATAGTATTAATATTATTAATATTGATAAATAATTATAATAATATTTATATTCTCATAATTATTAATATTAACAATGTTAATAATATTAAAATATAATAAAAATTAATTACAAAATATTGACATGAAAGTTATAACATTAATGTAATAACATTATCATAACCATAAGTGGAAAATGTTGTTGAGGGGTGTAAAAAATATAAAAAATCATAAAAGTGAAGAAATCATATATATTTTAAAAATTAATACTAAATAGATATTTCAAGGATATCATATTACACAAATTCTAATTTATGATACAAATTTAGATATAGATCTAAATTCTATTTTGTAAATTTATAAGTTGTACAATATTACATAAATAATTATTTATATAAATAAAATTGTGACAGATTCACCCATGATCCAATAGAAGAATGATAATAAATTACAATTTTCTCATTAATTTATTATAATAAAAATGTTTTACTTCCGAGTCTCAAGGAATCTTGACTAACAATGCTAATGGAAAATAGAAATAACAAATATAAAACAACTACAAGGTAGTAGGTAGATCATCAATTATCATCACCGAAATCAACATCACTATCATGGTCACTTCTGCTATCATTTTTTTCATCCTCCTTCTCTGTATCCAATGTAATATATGCATATGTTGGTGTGGAGGATGACCCCTGAAGAGTATCACCATCATCAAAAGTGACAGGCTCTAGCACTCGTTAAGATCCAAGTTGACTAATGCCAACTCAACACTATTGTAAAAACTCATATCGTCAAGAAAGATATCCCACATATTTGTATTTCCCTTCAACCTCTCATCCCTCTGCCTATAAATAAGACTAAGGTTTGTGTGCATATACACCATTGTCTCTACCTTGGACTGCTCAATATTGATCTTCTTGACACTATACAAATTCCCATATGTACTCCAATTCCTCTCGCAAAAAGAGGATGATGTAACCTGATAGAGGATCCTCATGGTTAAATTTTGTAGTGGAGGGATTTTTTTCCCCATTAGTTTCCCACCAATAATAAGGCTTCTTAGTGCCAAATCTCTAATCACATCATAGCCTGCCAATCAGCCAGTGCCAGTGGAAAGCTATGCAAAGGCATCCTCCACCTCATCAAGGGATTCCCTATTCTGAAATATCTGTATCATTGTATCCTTCTTATAGTGTTAAATTTTAGCATCCATGTGAGGGGGGAATTTGCGAGAAGGTCCACCATTCAACAACTCATGGTTGTATTATTTTTTGTTTAATGAGTGAGACAAACAATGAAAAGGTGTGTAATTATTGTCCCATATACTGACAAGAATATCCTATATGGTGTTGAAGAAGGTCTCCGATTATGTGTCGTACTCACACACTCACTTTGTAAAATAAGGGTCCTTACATACTCAATGATGGAATCTCATCCCTCACAAACCTCTCCTAGTATGGGTTGGTATGTATCTGCAAGTCATAGCAAAGAAATGACAAGGTGCACGATCTTAATATTGATATCTACCCTCTTCTACAAAGCATCATCTAACACTGTGTCCTTGACTTGTTTTGATGCTACTTGATTTGTGTTTCTCTAAAAAGAAAAAATCTCTAAAATAACCATGGCCCCAAGAATGTCCTTGACCTCTCTCAACCTCTTCAACATGAGGAATGAAGAGGAAAACAATGTATCTACAATATTCAACAATGATATATGGGTGTACTCCTTGTCTATTGTCAGGAAATTAGTATGATTTTGTATAAAATTGCGGATACACCAAACATCGTCAATAGCACTTCCAATTGAAGGCACATCAGAAGTAATAGTTTTAAGTGTTAAATTCAAGGAATGGTCAATGCAAGGTGTCCAATATACTTGTGGATATTTAGCTTCCACAATCATGCCAAGAGTCTTGCAGAGAGGTGAATTTCCTGTAACGATTTTCACACAAGAATCAACACATACATCTTCAATAACTTTAATTAAAAGCTCACCCATATATTGTGCATCCTTTTATTCTCCAAGTGTATCTACTAATTTCCAGAAAACCGGTCGATTCAAGGAAGACACCATGAATTTGATGAGTGGGTGGCATGCTCGATTTGTCCATTCATTAGAAACAATAGTAACCCCAGATGTTGGCCATGTTGATTTAATAGGCCCAACAATTTTGTCAACCTCTTTATTTTCCTTAGTCAACTATGTGGTTCTAATATTCTCTGACGTAGGAGGCATGTACACTTATGGAGCCCCTTTAGTTAGATATCGTCACATATCGAGAAACAAAGGTGAATGTGTCACATTAAGGGATATAAATTTAATATATAAAAACAATACAATGATCATATCAATCTCTTCCCATCTCTATTTCAGAAAAATCATATCCATTAGACCTAATGCCATTTCCTTTATTTTTTCTTCTTGACTTACACCCCCACCGAAACTCTCAAATGGAAATTTGTTGTTGCTTCTCCTGAGGAATGGAAGGGGATTCTTATTCTCTTTTTGTAAATGATACAACGACCCTTTCCACACCAGCGCCATCCTCTTTTTCCATTTATTTCCTCTTAGCTACAGAAAAATTTCCACATGCTCCAATTCCACAACCTTGTAATCCCAAAAAAAGAGATTTCATGCGGAAATAAGTACTCTTGAAATAATTGTTGTAATAGCTCCATGTCCAACAAAAATTTCGTCCTCCCTTAAACTTGCTTCCTTGCCCTTAATATTTTGTGACATAATTCCACAAGGGATATTTACTTTCTTAAGTCTATCATATTTCTAAAAATATTTTTCCCTTTATAATTGAAGTTGTTGTTGAAACCCCTCTTCGAAATTCGAACAAAAGGGGAATCACCAATCAGAACATTCTTCCCCTTCTTCTACCCCTTCCCTACTGGCCTTGACTGAGCCATGAATGTAATAAAAAAATAAAGAAAAAATGGACAAACATGTAAACAAAGCTAACAGGTAAACTTCTGAAGCAAAAAAAAAAAAAAAAAAAAAATAGAAGCAAAATGCACCTACTTATTACTTGAATTACCTCCAAAATGCACCCAAACCATTTTTGAGTTGCTTTCACACACCCACAATAAGAGAGAGAAACAATAATGAGCCATAAATCAGCCGAAATTATGATTTGACAGTCGCATGACACACTTTTCATTGGGACATGTGTCCCAAAATCAGGATTCACTAGCCCATCGAATCTTATTCACATATCTAGAAAACCCTACATGTCAGCACACACTCGAGCTAGAATTCAGACACATTTACCTCAAGAATTGTGTCTGACACATAGGATTCAGGACAGGAGGGAAGAGGAAAAAACAATTTTCTTTTTTTATTATATGCTTTATTATTATATTGTTCCTATTTTTCTTTTATGATTCATAATTTTATGTTTTATTTTAATTTTTTTAAAGGACATCATAAAGGACAATAATAGTAATATTTTTTTTTTTTTTTTTTTTGTTAATTTTAGTTCTTTAAATTGCACCAATTTAAGATCATCAGTCGAAGAGTAGTTTTGAGATATAGAAGTTTAAGCTTTCCACCCAACCTTCACAGATTCATACATGGTTGTCGTGTCATGTAGTGCGATCCTATATACTCCATTATATTTTCCCTTCAACACCCTCTATACAAATTATTCTTCAAAAATTTTCTAATTTATGGTGACGTTAGTCCATCCCTATCTATTCTAACTCATATCCTTTTTCCTTGGAAATATTGTGTACATGGAAAATAAAATCTAGTTTGGATTCTCGAGGGAGTCTAATATGATAGAATTTAGAGGGAGAAGAAAATGAGGAAAAGAAGTTATAAGGAAAGGAGAGTAAGTTCTAAATATATATAAGATTTTATAAAAATATATTTACACTAATAGTTTTTAAAAATATCATTTTAAAAATAATGCAAAATGAAAACTAGTTAACAAAAGAGATTAGTTTTTAACAATAACTTCTTAATCTCGACCATTACAATCAATAGTATTAACAAATCCCCTTTAATTTCAGGCACTACTACATGTTGGCATGAGTCTCAGCTAGGCTTACAATACTTAATCAATTTGAAAAGTGTCATTTAAGTTTACAACACTAAGATGAATTCAAAAAATAGTTTTACTTTTCAATGCTAGCACAATTTGTTCTCAGTTACACATGTACAGCATTTTTCTTCCTTTTGCTTTAAGCTCTATACTCCTTTTCATTTTCTTCAATATTTGATTGTCTTCATTGTTTTCTTTATCTAGCTTTTTACCTGCATCTTCTTGTACCTCTACTTCTTATTGAACTTTTTGTTGACTTGTGTAATTTTAAATACTTGATATCTTTGCCCTATTTTATCTCCACTTCAAAAACTCTAACAATTTCATTTGATTCTTTTGTTCCTTTTGTCTTCTATGTATGGTAAATTTTATATAACCTCTTGCATTTATCATGCTTATGCTTTGGAATACACTCTTCAAGAAAATATAATACAACTTCATAAAGAAATTCAACTTTGAAAACAAGGTTATCCTTATGTGCTGCTACTAATCTAAAGATGGTTTCAACTTCACGACCTTAAACATCAATTTCATCTTCCACAAATGTATATGTGGGGTGGGATTCACTTTTTGCATCATGTTGATACTCCTATTATGCTTCCACTAGATCTTCCACATCATCTCCAATTACTTTTGTGATATCAAAATATTTTTCTTCTCCTGTTACAATAGTAGTTTCATTAACAATTACAACGCTCTATTAAACAATGTTTCTCCTTTGTACCGCATTTCATTTCCAAGATTATCCAAGCTTATGTAGGAGTGGTTTTTTCTACATTAGAAGAATGATGTCATAAAAACCTTTCAAATGATAAAAAATGTAGCTAAATCATTAGCTATAATTTATCCCTTTTATATTGTGTCATAGCATATAAAATCCTTGATTGAAAGGTTCTTAAAGCCCATTCAAAATAATATTCCATAAATCATCTATTTTCTAAGAACTCATATTTTTTCTAAGAGGGGCACATGTCCTGAATCAACTGAATCACACACGATCCATACATATTCCTGTCTGATGGATCGTGTCTATATAGGACTCGATCGTGTCCTATATGGAAACAATTGTTTTCCGATCCGCTGAAAAAGAACGATGGAAGTGTCTGACGACTTTTAAAATCCCAATTTGTCTTCATTTTAATCACTTTGAGTTTGATTTGAGTGAATATAGGAGAATGGATTAGCAAGGACCAAGTGAGAATTTTCAAGGTGATTCAAGCAATAAGTAAGTGCATTCTCTCTCTATTTTTTTGCATTCAGTTTTCATGTGCATATGTTTTACAAATTTGGGTTTTTCTGTTTATCTTTTTACAGCATTCATGGCTCAATCAGGGGAAGCAAGGAAGGGGTAGAATGCCCCCATTGGAGATTCTCCTCATGTTCCTATTTCATCAGGGTTTGCAAGTGTTCCATGTATTGGAAGTGGGGCCGCAACCATAGCTTCAAATGTTGAGGGAAAACAAAAATCTCAAGACCAAAAATATCCATTGTGGAAATATGTCATAAGGGAGTCAGGGCTAGGCAACAAGATGAAGGGAAGAGGAAATGTTTCTTGGAAATGTAGATATTGCCACATTCATTTTATGAGAACATATTGCCATGTGAAATCCCATTTGTTGGCTTTACCACGTTATGAAATTTCATCTTATACACAAGTGTCTTTAGCAAAGAGGAAGGAAATGGAAATAGATATATTTGTTGGTGTGGAAAATGTGGCTACAAAAATAAAACAAAACAAAAATGATGACCCCCTTCCATTCTTGAGGAAAAGAAACAATAAGTTCCCATTTGAGAGTTGTAGTGGGGGACGAGCAACAAAAAGAAAATAAATTTCACTTGGTCTAATGGACAAGATTTTTCAGAAAGAGAAGTGGGAAGATCTTGATCTCACCATTGTTTTTTTTTCTATCAGAACTTCCTATCCTTCAATGTTGCATGTTCACCTCTATTTATTGAGATGTACTGAGCTCTAACTAAAATAGATCCATCATGATATGTGCCTCATGGGTCATATAAGCTTAGAAAACATTGTTTACGAAGGTAAAGAAAGTGGTGGACAAAATTCTTGAGCCTATTAAATCAACATGGCCAACATCTGGGGCTAGCATTTTTTTCTGATGGATGGACAAATCCAACACAACACCCACTCATCAACTTCATGGTGTCTTCCTTAAATGGTCTAGATTTTTTGAAATCATTGGATGCACTTGGATAATACATGGATGCATAATATATGGGTGAGTTGTTTACTACATTTATTATAGATGTGGGTGTTGATTCTTATGTGAAAATATTACAGATAATGAACTTGTTTGCAAGCTTGTTGGCATGACTATAGAAGTTAAATATCCACAAGTATTTTGGACACCTTCCATTGTCCATTCATTGAACGTAGCACTGAAATCTATTTTTTCTCATGTTCGTTGAATTAGAATCATTATTGGGGATGCACGACATATATGCAAGTTTGTACAAAACCATACTAATGTACTCAATATCTAAAAGGACTACACCCATTTATCATTGTTGAAGATTGTGGATACACAGTTTTACTCTTCATTCATCATGTTGAAGAGGGTGAGGGAGGTCAAGATTGTTTTTGCGGCCATAGCTATTTTAAATTTTGGTCTTCTTGGAGAAATATAGATCAAGCAACCTAAAAAAAAGTGAGGGACAGAGTGTTAGGTGATGCCTAGTGGGAGAGGGTAGATCTACTTATTCAAATCATAGACCATATCATTTCCTTGCTTCGATTTGTAGATACAAACCAACCCATCTTAACAGAGGGTTATGAGGGATGTGATTCCGTGATTGAGCCTGCGAGGAACATTATTTTACAGAGTGAGTGCCGTGAGTATGAGACATCACGAGAGACCTTCTTCACCATGATACATGATATTATTTTCAACAGATGGGATAAGAATTGCATACCTTAACATTGTTTTTCTCACTCCTTGAACCAAAAATAATACATGCATGAGTGGTTGAATAGTGGAACTTCCGGAAGATTCCGTCCTCACATGGATGGTGAAATTTCAGAGGGGAGGAAAGATGCATTCACATGGCTTTTTCAGGATAGGGCATTCGTTAATGAGGCGGAGGACGCCTCTGCAGATTTTTCCACTGGCACTGCGAGATTTGCTCGATATGATGTGATTAGAGACCGGGGCATTAATAACCCTATTCTTGGTGAGAAACTCATGGGTCAGCAAGCCCTCCTCTATAACAGTTAGCCATGAGGATCCTTTCAAAAAGTGACTTCGTCCTCTTGTTTCTAGAGGAATTTTAGCACATCAAGGAATTTGTATAGCGTTTAAAAGAGCAAGCTTGAGCAATCTGGAGTAGAGACAATGGTGTATGTGCACACCAACCTTTGTCTTACTTAGAGGAATAGGGATGAGTGGTTGAAGGGAAATACAAAGATGTGGGATGTATTTCCTGATGATATGGGTCTGGAAAAGAGTGTTAACTTGGCAGTGGAAAAATTTGATATCAATGAGGCAGTGCTGCATCCTGTGACATTTCATGATGGTGATAGTGTAGAGGGGTCATCCTCTACACCAACAGATGCAGAGATGGCATTGGATAGAGAGGAGGATGCAACAGAGGAGAGCAGTGATGGCCATGATGATGAGCACATTGATGTTGATTATGATGACGAGGATTGATGACTCATAATTCATGAGCTACCTACTGCCTTGAGGCTTGCATATTACTAGTCTTTTTGTATTTTCTATTTCTATTTTCCATTTTCCATTGCATTGTACTACTTATGTAATAGTTTTGATTTTGATGACTTGGTGAAAAAACACAATATCTTGCCTTTCTCCTACTTGATGTTTGATCAACATGTCAAAATTTTATTTGTAATATCAATATGTATGCCTAATGTATTAAATTATTAATGTTATTTTTTATCATTGTATGACGTATCACTTACATATAGATGAAGATCTATGTTTAAGTCAATGAATTTGTGTAGGAAATATCTAATTTTTAACACACACACATATAGACATGTCCTGTTCTGAGGGGTCACTGTTTCCACGTCGTTCCCTGTAGGTGACAAATTTTATTTTTAATTTGATTTTTATTTTAATAAGTCAAAATTTTTATATATATTTTTTAAAATGGATATAAATAAAAAAAGACCTTAGAAATAAAAATAACAGAAAAATTCATATTGATAAAAAATAAAGTCAATCACTTTTTTAAAAACCATTTTACCTAACAAATAAAAAAAAAAAAAAAAACAAAACATCCTTATAGCCTTAAATATTTATATTTTAACCAACCTGTCACATTTTTGGGTTTTTATTTAAATACCAATATAACAAAACATCACTGTCGACTTCCATTGTTTATATAATATTTATATTTTAACCAACTTACCAATCTTTTACCTTATTATTTAAATACCAATGTAAAAAAAACATGGGTCTAGAATTCAAGTGTTTATATAATACTAATAAGTAAATGGATTTAATAAGAAAAATACCCTTTAATGTATGCATCGCCTTAAATTTCAACCTCCCATCAATTGCAACGTACTTTGGTAGGGATCGCTGAAAACATGAAGTTTCCATGCTTATGAATGGAACTTCAGAAATTGTTAATTGCATAGTAACACTGAGGGTTTTCAGCCATTTGAGCCCTTGGGAATTTGGAATTTGGAATTTTGTAGGAAATTTTCCAAAATGGTTAGGAGCTTTAAACGGTATTTCGGAGTTTTTAGGGAGTTTTTACTAGAATAAGTTTTGGCGTTTTGGGTATCTATTTTGATTATATTTTCACTTTTCAGATACTTATTTTGAGGATAGAAGTGACCATTTCTTTACTTTCTAAGTGATATTTATATTTTCATCTTTCAGATACCTATTTTGAGGACAGAAGTGATCATTTCTTTATTTTCTAAGTGATACATGATAGTTCAGAGGGTTGGACTGCATTGAATCTGTAAAGAGATAGAAATGTGGAGACGTAGCAAAGGTGTTAACAAAATATAGACAGTTTCTAGTAATTTCAGAGGAACTTCTGTTAAAAATTTTGAAGTTCAACAATTGCAAATAAGTTTACTTTCGTGAAGTCTATCTTCAAGGTATAATGATAAGATTCAAATACTAGTGTGTTACTAAGTTTCATTTTATAATTTTCAAACTAGAATATAATATAGTGTTGCATGGCCTTTGAAAATCTTGAAGTTCAACAATTACAAATAAGTCTACTTTCTTGAAGTCTATCTTCAAGCTTTAATGATAAGATTCAAATAGTAGTGTGTTAGTAAGTTTCATTTTATAAATTTCCAAACTTGAATATAATATAGTGTTGCATGGCCTTTTATTAGGTTTAAGAGTTCTACATGTTTCTTTGATTGCAAAGAAATTCATTGGTAAGTTGTTGATGCATTAATATTTTGATTTTTTCTAGTAGTGTTTCAAAATTCAATCTTTTATATATTTCATTGCAAGATAAAATTTGTAAAATGAAATTTAATTTGGCAAATTTTGGATTGAAATAAATAAATTATTTTATTTTCACTTTTAATATATATTAAATTCTAATATATTATATTATTGCGCCTCTCAACTTAAAATTTCTTGTAAATTTGAGTAAAGCTTCTAATCCTAGGAGATACTTGTTCCCAATACAGCTTACCTAAACCTCATGCAACATAGATTAATTATACAAAAATAACTAAATGAGCAGAAATGGACGCAGAGACTGCAGGGGTTCACGATGGCAGGAGTGGCGGCATTCCGTTATGGCTGCAGTGGGTTCCGCTATCAGCGGAAATGGCTCAGCGACCCAAAAAAAAAAAACAAAAAAAATACATCTCTTCACAGTTTTGAGTTCAGAGAGAAACTAGTTAGAGAATAACACTATTTTAGATAAAAACTTGCACCCAGCTGCAAATTTAGTCGCTAGGGTTTTGGCTTCTGTTTGTTGCCCTCTTTCTCGCACTAGTTGCAGAACTACTTTCAACACCTCAAAGGCTACCCATGCTGTTCGTCTTCCGTTTATTTCCATTTTGTGGTACGCTTAACTGTGGGGAAACCTGAGAATATCTAACAATTTTGCTCTTATACTTTTAGGAGTAGCTCGACCACCTCAATGTTAGAACTAGTAAAATAGTAAATTATTATCATAGGCATCAAATCCATGATGTCAAGAGTTTAGTTGAAATGAAAGTCAAGTCCAAATTAAGTGTGAGTTAGATTGAGAAAAGGTAAATATAGTGAAGAGTTGAGTTGAAATGAAGGTCAAGTCCAAATTAAACGTGAGTTAGAGTGAGAAAAGGTAAATATAATTAGAGATTGCATGATTCGATATTTTGTAAGTGTGATAATAGTGATTTGATTGAGTCACGAGTCATTATAACGTGTGAAATACAAGAGCCACAAGCGTATAGATAGTTATATCTTAATTATATTTGTGTTTTCCATTTTTTCCTTTCCATCACTCAAACATTATTTCCTTCGAGCGGGGGAATTTATCTCATTGATGGTATCATTATGTCATATCGTTTTAAATAACAGTTGAACTTACCACTTCTCACCATGTATACATTCTCATTCTGTCATAATTCTCTGTAAAATATTTAATGTTCCCACTTGTAAGACATCACCCTCGTCTTCATCACAAGTTTGAGCTAATTGTATACGGTCTAGACAAATTCAAAGCTATTATTAGTGTAGAAAATCCGATAGGTTGGAAATTGTAATTACTCTTGCATGTAAGAGTTCGTTAAATTTGCAGAGAGTCATTTAACTAAGTCTAGTGAGATAGATTTTAAGTTGTAGTTTTGGAAAAGTTGAATTTAGAATTTGTGTGCATGTCAAGTTATTTTTGGTTATTCATTACAAGAAAAATTTCAAATACCTTATTATTGGGTTTATTGTAATAATCAAATTTGTGTGATAGATAGAAGAGTCACACCTCCATTATTGTGTGTGATTTTTATTTTATATTTTGTGTTTTCTCTCCTTTTCCTTTCCAACAAATTGGTATCAAAGCTAAGGAAAGAATACAGAAGAATACAGAACTGTGGAGCCAATAGACCTAGTAAGAATACGGCTAAGTGAAAAAGGCCCACAATTTAAGAAAAAAATAATTGCGTCGCAAAATTGTCGCACTTTTAAGTATTTAAAAGTTCGGAAGTTAGGTGCGAATTTTGCACAAGTTTGTTAGTGGAAAAAGTGCATCAGTGTGGTCAAAAACTTACAATCCGCAAAAATGAAGTTGTTTTCAAATTTTTGTTGTGTTAGGGGTGCAAAAGCCCCATAAGGTATTAAAAACTAACATAAAGCCAAACAAAGAGAACATCTTTCTGAAAATTTCGAGGACAAGTCCGATTTATGAACCACACAAGTTGGTTCGAAATGCGTCGACAATGTTCTATTCATGTGATTTTTACCAAAATATTTTTAACAAAAAATAAAGTTTGATTGTGATTTCATGAAATTTAACGGTGAGACCGTATAATTGTACGAGAAGAATTTTTTTTTTTTGGTATGTTGAAAAGTGAATGAGACCTTATTAAGGTTGGTAATGAGTTATAAAAGGATTCCATAAAAAGGTGTTTTTTATATATTAAAAGTGCATGGTTTGAAATAGGTTTACAAAAGGATTTTCACATGTATATCTTTCGAGATTTTTAGAAAGTTGGTTTTTCCTCATTAAAGAAAAAGGAATAGTTGATTTTCATGAGAAAATTTTGAAATTTAATTTTGGGAGATTTTTTAGTGATATTTTTTAGGAGAATTAAAAAAAATAAAAAATTTGAAAGAATTAAGGGTTTTGCAAAGTTTGTTAGTTTACAAAAATGTTTTGGTGTTTTTCAATCATTACAGTTTTTTGGGTGAAGATTGTGCCTTAAGGGATCACATATTGAAAATCAGATTTTTGTTTTTGGGGGGAGGGGGGGTTGGGTGATATGGAAGACAACCTCATGCAATCAAGAAAGAAATTATAAGACATAATAAAGACAACAGTAATGGGTCGCAAATCACGAATGAAGAAGACTAAAAAAAGGAATAAAAAAAGAAGAAGAAGATATGGTTGTCTTGTTTAGAGAGGTTCATGTTGTAGCTAAGGAACTCAGAAGTCTAGAAGAAGAAAAAGAGGAAATGAAGGTTGATTGGTGTTGCATGGATTTACTGCCACCTCCTATGTTTACTAATGCCCTATATTTGAGTTTCATTCAGAAAGCAATGGTTGAAACAATTATGTGTAAGGTAGAAAAAGCTACAAATTCCAAGGAAGCATGGAAGATGTTGGAAGAATTTTTCTTTCAAGGGGCAGTGACACGCAACAATAGGTTTTGTCATACATATAGAAGTCAACTACAAATCTGAAAATATATGAGAAAGACTTTGAGAATACATCATAGCTTAGAAAATCCCACTCAAAAGTGGATAATTGTTACCAAAACCATAAAATTGAAACCCATTATGCGAGCATGCATATGCTTGAAAAAGATGCAACAAATATTGTTGAGAGAAGAAAAATCCTCTATATGTGAAGCAGGGAAAGAGCATATAAATGCTCAAGGACTCCAATGTAATGTAGATGGAGCAAATGATGGTGAATCCCACTGTGAAAAAACACATGTGGACGATGACTCCAAAGTGAGACGTGAATTGGGGCATCCTACTACAGTTGATGGATTTGATGAAGTTGAAATTTCCAATAAGAACATGCATGCTCAGATATCTCACCATAGTGTGGATGAACATTATGTTGATTTTATGTATGGTTCCATCTTTGAAACAGGGACTGATTGTGGCAATATGGTAAGCGCTATCTTTGATGAAACATTGAAGAATTTGGCTCTATAATAGAAAGTTATGAAGTAGTTGGAACTATTCATGAAGTAGTATGTGATCTAGCAACAACTCATGGTCAAGAAGAGGATAAAATGATTGAAGAATTTTTTACGATATTATCCATTGACCACATAATAGTGGAATATAATCTTAATTCAATGGAAAAAAAGGTATATAATAAAGAGGTAGAGAATGAACCTCTCACTAAAGAGAATAATAAAATATATATATATATATATATATATATATATATATATATATATATATATTTTTTTTAATGTACAGGTGTTCAGAATAGCATGGGAGAAAAAATTGAAAATAAAGTTGCTAATAAATTGGATGAAGATTTGATTTTCATTGAAGAATTGATTCAAAAACCAATTAGACAAACTGATGTGATTCTTAAAGAAACAATTGGAATAAAATAATTGAATGAAATGGTGAATAATGATCTTCAGTGTGCATATTTTAGGAAAAAAAGTAGCAAAATATGATGATCAAAGTGAAGAGAATGATATTTAAGTTTCTAATAACAAGGAAGAATGAATTAAAACCATTTTTCAACAATAGAGTCAAGAAGAGATAATATTTTCCTATCAAGAAATATAGAAGAAAGAAAAACATAGATATGAAGCACAAACAATAGAGGGAAGAAGACAGTTTGAGGATGGAGAGTTATGGTAGCAGTCCATAGTTGAAAGAATCCTTCAAGAGGAAGTTGTAGAAGAGTGAATGAGACCAAATTCAAGCCAAGTCAAAGAAAAATTGAAAAAACAACAAGTAAAGAAATATGGACGTTATAGTAAGAACGTGCAACAAAGAATGAAACAATTTGCGGATATATAATTTGGAAGAAGAGAAAAATAAAATAAAAAATTGTAAAAGTTTTGGGTCATTGTAAGCCTAGATGAGAGATAGACCAATATCCATGTTTGAGTGATAATTGAGTCAATTTATATTGTAATCAAAGTAGACATAGTAAAGTCATGTTGAGTCATGTTTGAGTGATTTTGAGTCGCGTTTGAGTGATGTTGACTGATGTGGTTGTAATTAAGGCAGAGTGTTGGAAATTGTAATAAATCTCGCACGCAAGAGTTGGTTAAATTTGGAGAGTCAATTAACTGAGTCAAGTCGAGTGATCTCAAGTTAAGTTATAGTTTAGGAAAAATTGAATTTAGAGTGTGTGTGCTGTGAAGTTATTTTAGAAGAGTCACTAGAAGATAAATTTTAAATACACATCATCTCGTTCATTGTAATAATCAATTTTGTGTGATCAATAGAAGACTCACAACTCGTGTTACTGTGTATATGAATTTTTATGTTATTTTGTGTCTTTCCTCCTCTCCCTTTCCAATATAGGATTAAAATTTTTAATTCCTGTCTAGTATGTCTATCAAGTGATATCTCTTTCAAGCAGCTATGGGCGATCCATGTATGTGTTCAATTATAACTTATATTTAGTGATGCGGGAGCATCGAACCACCATTAATCATAAATGAAATTCAACGTTGTAGAAGGAGAACATGGACAAACATTTGTAAATGGGGCTAAATTCCATGAACAAATCTAAAATGATGGAATCAATAAGTCTCTAGTAGAATTAATTCATTATAATTATCTGCGATGTAATCAAACAGAGAGATTCAAGGGTTAGTTGAGCAATTTTTGAGTGAAAAAATCGTCGATTTTAGATGTTCCACTCCTTTTTAATTCCTTCATAAAGGAATTTTGTATTATGTGATAGAGCGGGGAGAACACAATTTAGCCTGAGGGTGAAAGTGTGATTCAGGCCGTAGAGGAAAGTGTGATTCGAGCTTGAAAAATAATGGAATTTGTGTGTTGTTATATATCCAGGATTAATCTTTATTTTTTATAAACTTTGTGTTTCATGAATTTTTTGATTCCAGTGTTCTGTGTGCATTTCTCTGAGAATCACAATAGTTTTATGAGCTGATGAGTAGCTTGAAAGAACTATGGCATGCTAGATTGTTTGAGTAAAATTACTGTTAAGGTTTCAGAGTAGATTTACTAGCAGAGTGGTAGATCCGGATAATGGTAACTGAACGAGCGAGCAATGAGGATAGCTAGATCTGTCACAGATTAATGGTGGATATTAAATCACAAACAAAGCAATTTCAAACATCGGCAAGTTTAATTTTTTTTGTTAAGACTTCGCTGATAAAGAATTTGGTTTGCGATGCGATGAGAAGAGTAATATGTTGGCATGGCGCTCTAGTGCATATCACATGCGATACAAGATAATCATTAATTGAGGAGAGGTAAATCCTCGAAATTCTGAAATGCGATAAGTCGTGGATGTTTTAATGTTGCGATGCGACATCGTCATTGCAACTTCGCATCGGCACCTTTATTGTTTACGGTGAGTGGTATTTGTTATATGTTGAGACATGCGATTTCATAAGAGTTTCGAACTACGATATGGCTTAGGAACTTTATTTCGATGAGTTAAGGATTACCGATTGAGTTTTGTTTGAAGCTACGAGGCCCGCTAAAGAGATCCATTGTTATGTGTTCTGTTAATTATGTGGGATCATAACCCATAGGTCCACATCTATTATGTAAAAATGTAGTTTTTTGCTACATCAAGTGGTATTAGAGCAGGGAAAGATTTGCTGCAGAGAAATATTCTACGTGCAAAGCAAGAAGGTATAATTTTGTTGAAGATTGGTGAAGCCTTTGGTCTTTATCTTTTTGGTGCAGGTAGTGGCAGAAAAAGTTGAGAAGATTGCAATAGCCTAGAGTCAAGAGTGCTCAAATGGTTCCAGAGGAGAGAACCAGAGGTATGTCGAAAAATTAAGCTTAGAGGAGATAAGCTTAGTGAGGTATTGTGTACCAGAGAGGACTTGCTACTGCAGAGGTTTTTATTGCAGCTCACAATGTTGTTATGAAAATATCACAAAAGGAAATTTCGGAGACGATGTGGGTATAATTACTAAAGAGGAGGACTTGTTATTAATAACAAGTAGCATAATTGTTATAGAGATGAAGAAGGCATACAACGAGGAGGTCATAAAATTTTTGTATCTTAGGAGTCTGATGCAGGAGCATCAAAACACCATTAATCATAAATGAAATTAAATGCTGCGAAAGGCGAACATGGACAACCATTTGTAAATGGGGCTAAATTCCATGAACAGAGCTAAAATGATGGAATCGATAACTCTCTAGATGAATTGATTTATTATAATTATCTGCCATGTAATCAAACAGAGAGATTTAAGGGGTTAGTTAAGCAATTTTCGAGAGAAAAGTTCGTGGATATTAGATGATCCACTCCTTTTTAATTCCTTTATAAAGGAATTATGTATTGTGTGATATAGAGGGGAGAATGCAATGTAGCCTGAGAGAAAAAGTGTGATTCATGACGTAGTGGCCTTAGCCTGTATTCGAGCTCGAAAAATAATGGAATTTATGTGTTTTTATATATCTAGGATTAATCTTTATTTTGTATAAACTATGTATTTCATGAATGTTTTGATTCCAGTGTTTTGTGTGCATTTATCTAAGAATCGCAATCGTTCTATGATTTGATGAGAAGCTTGGTAGAAATATGGCGTGCCAGATTGTTTGAGTAAAATTATTCTTAAGGTTTCAAAGTGGATTGACCAGCAGAGTGGGAGATCCAGAGAAGGGCGACTGAAGGAGAGAGTAGTGAGGACCGTTAGATCTGCCACAGAGTAACAATAGAGATTAAATTACAAACAGAGCAATTTTTCACATCGATAAGTTTAAAGTTTATTGTTAAAACTTCACCGGTAAATTACTTGGTTTGCGATGCGATGATAAGATCCATGTGTTGGCATGACATTACAGTGCATATCCCGTGTGATACAGGATAATCATTAACGAAGGAGAGGTAAATCCATAAAATTCCGAAATGTGATAAGTCATGGATGTTGCGATGTTGTGACGCGAAATCATCATCGCAACTTCGAATCGGAACCTTTATTCTTTACGGTGAGAGTTATTTTTTTATATTGCAACATGTGATGTCATAAGAGTTCTGAACTACTATTATGAAACCAGATCCTGAAAAATACTGAAAAAATCCCTAATTTCCACAGACCATATCTCCAAAAATGTTGTGAATCAAGCTTTGAAATTTTTCCACGACATTCCTGAGGATTGAAACTTTGCTCTATGACAATTTCAGCTTATGAAACCTTGTATAAAAAATGTTATAGTGAAAATTCCATGATGACCTATTTAGGTTAAATTTAGGAGCCTGCAAAAATCCATAACTTGGATATATCATATCTCTGAAAATATTGCGAACGAAGATCTAAAAATTTTCCATGACGTTCCTCAGGATTTCACCTTCGCTCTGTAAAAAATGAAACTTCTAAAAATTCGTAGAAAAAAATTTATTTCGAAAATGCCACGATGACCTATTTGGAGCAATGAAACACTAGATTCCAAAGCTCTGATACCAAATGTTATGAAACCAGCTCCAAAAATACAAGAAAACAGAGATCAGCGCCTTATAAATCACCCACTTTGAGGGTGAAACCTCCAATACATTACATAAATGAACAATTCTTGGATGATACAAATGACCAAAACCTCCTTCTGTATATAGGATTCCATGGGACCACAATATAATCCTAGCTGACCTAACAATAATAGTGCAAGGGCACAATAATAACAACATTGGGGTTACAAGGGTACAACAATAACAATAAGGGGGCTACACTAATAACAATAAGGGGCTAAACTAGTAAAATAAGGACCTAACCACTACGATATGGTTTGGGAACTTTATTGCGATGAGTTAAGGATTATCGATTAACATTTGTTTGAAGCTACGAAGCCCAATAAAGAGATTTGATTTTACGTGTTCCGTTAATTATGTGGGCTCATAACCCACAGGTCCATGTGTATTATGTAAAAATGTAGTTTTGTGAAGCATCATTTAGTTAGTGAAACCTTCAGAAAGCTAAACATGACCTTTGGTTGACATGACCTCATCTATTCATTCTCTTTAGGAAGAAGCATAGGATGAAGATACGAAAATTAATTTGCAACGACAATGGACTTAATTAACTTCGTTGTTCATAATGGCCCCATATTTTCGATAGAAATGATCTCACAATTGATCCATGGAAAATTTGGATCCCAATAGTTTAACATGAGAAAGAGATAATGTGAGAGAAACTAAATCAATTCGAAGATTGATTTGAAGCTCAATTCAATTGAAAATGATTACTTAGCTGGAAGATATATTTATGAAGTTCCATTCACTAGCAAGATTCAACAACAAGGAGAAAAGTCAAAATTTTTAATTTCTTCAAAGCAGGAAAAAAATATTAAAAATAATAAAAACATGTTTCTTTTTCAAAATGTTGGTAGAGATTATAACATCCTCCATTAGGTTAAGAAATAAAATCATAAACAATTAATTTTCAAAAGATGAAATATATGCATGATAAATTCCTTCATACAAGCAAACTCTCCTTAGTGTTGCAATACATAGTTCATATCACAGTGCTTTTCAATTGCATACAAGCACATCTCTTCCCAAATATGATTAAAATATGAATGGTGCACATTTAGACACCTAAATTTAGATGTACATGCCCATTTTCAATCGTACCTTTCCATGAAAGGATATCATCCTTTTTCTTATGCATGTTATTTATTTTATCGATATTACAAATATTTCGCGAGAATCTAGTTTTTATAAAAAAAATTTCTTGCTTTCTTCAAAATGCATTAAAAGTTGGGGTGATTTATTTTTCCACTATTTCATATGAGAATCTTATTCTTTAATAGAATTTTTAGAATTTGATATATGGGTGGTTGTAACTTTGTTGAGTATGAAGACAAATTGTTCATCGATACTTTTACATTTTATTGAAGTTTCATTCGAGTTCAAATATTTATAGGAGATATTTATTTTAACTTAAAAGAGAGATCGATAATTCCTTTTAATTATGAAGTTGTTATATATAAAGTTCTTACATATAACTAATATGATTGACCAAAATCCTCCATGTTAAATTTCTTATCTTATAGCTAGAAACTCCTACCCTAGTCATCAATTGTTGGCTTGGTGGGGCATAGACTCAAGTTCAAAGTGACCGCGCAGTCTAAAAAACCCCATTATTGCTGGCCCTTTTGGCAATGATCTTCTTGCACAGAACTAAGTCTCACTCGAGGAAATATAGGGGGATGCTAGAACTAGGTTTCTGCATCCAAAGGGATATAGGATTGTGGCTTTAGGGTTTTCCTTCTTATTAGCTCTTCCTAGATCAGATCCATCGATACTATAGGAGTTGTTCAACACACCTATTGAACTTACTACAGATTGCACGATCTTACCTAGTCATGCATTAAACACAGTAAATAACCATAAACAAGACTGGGCCATTGAATTACAGATCAAAAACCTTTATTCAACATAAATAATTATAAAGAGTAAGAAAAAGAAAACACATCAATGTAGCTCAGATCTCCTCAATAGTTCTTTCATTAATAGCTAGATATTTCTCATACATTCAACTTCATCGAGCGCACACAACTGTAGACTTCCTAAGGTATCTACGAACAAAGCTGCATCAGCATTTTCTCTAACCCAAAACATAGACTCTGACTCAAAACAATATTACATCCAAATATATTCATGAACTTCTATTTTATTCCTTATGACTTCTATCTAGACTCCTTATATATACTGCAATTTATAATACCCTGGTCCAAAACTATGGGTTGATTTCAACATTCATAATATATTCCATTACTTTACATATAAGGGGCTCTGACCCACCTCAAAGCCCCTATGACTCAAAATATACTTTGTGTTGTGTGTTGTGCTCCACGATAAGAAAAGTATTTCCTTCATTCTTTCTTCGAGGCAATCCCATCTCCAAGAAGCCCCAACACAAAACTGTGACTCATACCGAGCCACAAACCTAGTGTGCCATATATATTTTCTTTGATGCGACTCAAGGAATTCTTCGGCGCACTACTTTTCTTCCACATACTGGAACCTTCCTCACTTCAGCCATGCTCTCCTGAATCCCTCTCGCTTAATGCACATTTTCTTATGTGTACAATCCACTTAAATTTTCATGCCCCAGGAACATATGCCGACCATATAGTCATTGTGAACTTCCAGGGACAAAGTCATCTTTATATCACTTTAATATGCTACCATTAATACAACTAACGAATATTTCTCCATTCACTTTGTCTAGATGGAATATGCCTCCTTCTGTCACCTCTCAGACAATATATGAGCCTAGCCAGTGCATTTGTAGCTTTCCTGGGAATTTTGAAAACTTGTTGTCATACAACAAAACTAGATACCCATATTTTAACGTCTTATGATTAATATGCTGATCATGCCAAGCATTATCTCTTTCTACCTTTACCTCCTAATGAAATCCAATGATGAACCGATCCTCTTCCAACTTGAGCAGTTGCACCAATATCCGCTCCATAATGTAATTTTTCTCCATATTCGTCACTAGTGGGATGTGAAGACTAGGTACGATTTACTCCATTGACATCACGACTTCCTGGCCATACACTAGTTATAAGGGGGCCTAACCTATCAACTTATTATAGGTAGTTATGTAGGCCCATAACATAGCAGGAATGCGCAGATCCCAGTGATTTATGTTAACGTTGAATGATTTTGTTAGTGTGTTTTCCAATATTTTGTTGAAAGCTTCTACTATGACATTCACATGGGGTGGTATGGTGTACTCATTAGGGAAAATTTGAGGTTTACATGGGCCTCCTAAGAAAAATATACAACCAGAATATAATTTATAACAACCAATAGGATCTAGGATGATTATGTCAACCATGGGGATGATTCACCATTTTTAGAGTAAAAAAGTAAAAATAATAAAAAATAATAAAATAATAAAACTACATTTTGAACTTTTATTTTCAACTTATATCCCTAATAGATTGCTCAAATTTCGAGCACAAGTAATTTTTGGATACAAAATTTAATTCCTCATCTAAGGAGTACCCATGTGGCATACTTTCGATCAAGCTTGCTACACAAAAAATGAGAAATACATGAAAAACATGATTGCAATCACTTGTTTTCATGTATTTCTATTTTTATATGTAGCAGGGCTCATAAAAGTATGGAAAATTGGTACTCCTTTGATGAGGAATGAAATTATGCATCCAACGAGTGTTTTCGCTCAAAATTGAGGAAACCCATAGGGAGTTAAGCTGAAAATATGAGTTGAAAAAATATTTTTTTCTTTTTTCCCTCTAAAATTTGATGATGTTATATAATATTATTTTATTATTTCCACTATTATTTTATAATTTTCTTAGGAGGCCCATTTTAGACCTCAGAATTCCACTAATTCTTATGGTGATCGGCCTGGAATTCTTCGATCAAGGTCTCAATAGTGCTACTCAAGATATCCATAGCCCAGTCGCTCATCAATATTTTTGGACAACAAAATCGTCACGCAATATGATAAAAAATGAATTTTGTTGTTGTGTATGAATTACAATTCTTTACTAGATGCACATCACTTCATTGATTGAGGTAATAAGCCAAAATAATAATGTACCACACACCTGTTTTGCTTCCTGAAGGATCGATTGGTCCTAAAAATTCAATCGGCCATTTATCAAAAGCCTACAACATGACTTGGGGGTGCGATGCCATTTTATATCTTCACGATGGTTTTCTAGTCCTCTAACAAACATCATATGTGATACAATCCTCTGAATCTTTATGTACCATAGTCCACCATAATCTGATGCGCAGAATATTCTGTGAAATAGCTTTTCATGCGTGGTGACCTCCAATTACTCCGCCATGTGCTTCAATAAGTGTGTTGTGTCATTCGTCCTCAGGAACATATCTTCGTAGAATATCATCATGCCCCATTTTATATAGGTGTCCTATAATCAGAGTAAAAGATTCCTCCCTTACGACCAATGCTTTCTTCTACTACGTAGTGTGTTCCATAGGTGCAGTTCCTGTTGAGATAAATTGAATGATGTCCAAAAAATTCTCATCTGCAATATTGATAGTGAATAACTACGCATTAGGTAATCCTTCCTCATTTTTTTTTTGGTTCCTTCCCTGTCTCAATTCTAGACAGATGGTGTAGCCCGGTATTCAACCTTCCTAGCTTTACAATTACCTCGAAATCGTATTCTTTGAACAAAATTAACCATATTCAAATCTCCCCTCCCAACACAGGCTTGTTGACTAGGTACTTCAAAGAAGAATGACACTCGAACATTTTGAAGTGTGCCCCCAATAGATAGTGCTTGTATTTTTGAAGCACATATACCATTTCCAACCCTTCGCACCTTGTGGTGGAGTAGTTTCTCTCTGATTTATACAAATTCTTCCTTTCAAAGGCTACAAGGTGATTAATATCTCCTTCTCTGGGCTCCACTAACAAAGCTCCAGAACCATTTATTGGATTGGTGTTGCCTAGACCTAGGTTGAAAGTGACTGTGCAATACAAAAAAAACCATGACTATTACCAGGCCTTTCGGCAATGATCTACTTGTGCAGACTGAAGTAACACTGTTACCGATGAAATAGGTAACCACACTGTTACCTACTTTTTTTTGGTAGCATAAAAAGCACCCGATTTTGAAAAGTGGTGATGCAGAATCACCTTTTTTTTTTTTAGCACATTTTTGACACTCTAATATTTTTATTTATGAAGTATGAATAGTTGTTTTAAAATGTTAGTGATTTTCATGCTAATTTTGAAACGTATTGATGCAGCATCAAATTTTTTTTTTTAGAGCGGTGATTTTCATGCTAATTTTGAAACGTATTGATGCAGCATCAACCTTTTTTTTTAGAGTGGTGATTTTCATGTTGGTAATAAAACACAAAACTTAGATAAAAATATATATATAAAAACAATAAAAATGTAAAAAAAAACAAAATTAACTCGTAAAAATAAAAAATTTAAACAAAAATAAATAAATAAAACAAAAAAAAACAAAAATATTCGAAAATTATATCAAAAGAAATGACAAAATTTGAAAAAAAAACACATAATTTAAAGAAAAAAAACAAAAATTAACAAAAAAAAATAAATAAAAAAACATCAGAAACATTTTTTTCTAAGTTATTAAAAAAATCCATATAATTAAAAAAAAAAAATGAAAATTTAAAAATAATTTAAATTACAAAATTAAAATTTAGATAAAAAAATAAAATAAAATAAAAAGAAAAATTTAAATTTAAAAATTTAAATTAAAAAAAAATAATAATAAGAAAACAAAGATACAAATTTTAAAATTAACCAAAAAAACAAAATTTAAAATTGAAAAAGAAAATTATAATAAAAGAATTATAATAAAAAAAACTATCATTAAAAAACAAAAAAAATGAAAAAAACCACGTGCAAATAATTAAAAAACAAATATCCATAAATTTGCTGTTTTTTTTTAAATGAAACAATCTATAAATTTTAAAAATGAAAAACCAAATAAACTAAAAGATTTAAAAAAAAAATTAAATTAAATTAAAATTTAATAAATTTAATGAATAAATTTTAAATTTTAAAAAATAATTAATATAAAATATTAAATTTAAAAACAAAATTTAAAAAAAAAACAAAAAAAAAAAAAAAAAAAAATTAAAACAAATTAAATTTAAAATAAAAAATTTGAATTAAAAAATAATAATTTTAATTTTTTTAAATTTAAAAAAAAAAATCAAATTAAATTTTTTTTTAATTAAAAATAAAAAAAATAAAAAAAAAGAATTTTTTGATCGTGGTGGTGCCGCGAGTCGGCCTCCCACCCAGGTGGCGGTGGAGGTCGGCTGCTGGGTGGGCGGGGAGGCTGCATATAGCCCCCCGCCCGCCCAGCGGCCAGCCTCCGCTGCCACCTAGGCGGGAGGCCGATTCAGGGAACCGCCCTCCCATGGAGGGAAACTGATTCTGGGAATCGCCCTCCCGCCACCGGAGGCCGACTCCAAGAATCGCCCTCCCGCAGCGAGAGGCCAATTCCGGGAATTGCCCTCAGGCTGATTTCGGGAATTGCCCTCAGGCCGATTGCAGGAATCTCCCTCCTGCCGTGGGAGGCCAATTCTGGGAATCGCCTTCCCGCAGCGAGAGGTCGATTCCGAGAATCACCCTCAGGCCGAATCCGGGAATCGCCCTCCCGCCACGGGAGGCCGATTCTGGGAATCACCCTCAAGCGTCGCGAGAGGGAGATTCCTGGAATCGGCCTTAGGGCGATTCATAGAATCGGCCTCTCGCCGTGGGAGGGCGATTCCCGGAATCAGCCTCAGCCGCGAGAGGGCAATTCCTGAAATTGGCCTTAGCCGCGAGAGGGCGATTCCCGGAATCGGCCTCCTCCCGTGGGAGGGTGATTCTCGGAATCGGCCTCCCACCTAGCGGCCGGCCTCTGCCATCACCTGGGCAAGAGTTCGATTGGCGGCGCCACCACGATCAAAAAATTCTTTTTTTTTTTAATTTTTTTTAATTTTTAATATTTTATTTTTTTAATTTGATTTTAAAATTATTTTTTTTTCATTCAAAAAATTTAAATTTTTTTTTTTTTTAATTTAAATTTTTATTTGAAATTTAATTTGTTTTATTTTTTTTATTATATTTTATTTATTTTTTTCTTTAATTTTTTTTTTCTAAATTTTGTTAATAAGTTTTATTAAATTTTGTATTTTTTTTTAACTTATTTAAATTTAATATTTTTTTAATTACAAAAAAAAATTATATTTTTTTTATTTCAATTAAACTTGTGTATTTAAAATTAGATTTTTTTAAAGTTGAACTTAATATTTTCAAATTAATTTGTTTTTTATTTTCTTTTTTATTTAATATATATATATTTCTTTTAATTTATTTTTTTCAATTTTTCAATTTTAATTGATTTTTAGAATTTTTTAACTTTTTATTTTAACAATGTTTTTTTTTCGTTATATTTAAAATTTAATTTTTATTTCAAAATTTATTTCTTTAAAACTTAATATATTTCTTTAATTTTTTTTTTTAATTTAATAAATTCTTTTTTCTTTTTTAAATTTAATTTCTATATTTTATTTTTTATAATTTCTCTCTTTTTTTAACTTGTTTCTCTTTTATATATATATATATATATATATATTTTAATTTCTATATATTTTGAAATTTTAATCTTTAAAATTTTTTTAATTTTTAATTTTTAATTTTTTTCTTAAATTTTAGGTTTTTTTTTAATGTTTGAATTAAAATTTTTATTTTGTTTTTATTTTTATTTTTTTATTCCTATGTATTTTTAAATTTTAAGCTTTAAAATGTTTTTATTTTTTGAATTCATTTTTTTATTTTTTTTGTTATTCCAGCGTCAACTCGTTTTGTTTTGAGGGTGTTTTTTCAATCCTTTTTTCAAGAAACAATTTATTTTTTAGCATAATTTTATAAAATGTTGAAATTTGACCTTCAAAAAAAACCAAGTGCGTTCTCGAATACACTTTTTTTGTTTTTGGGGTGTTTTTTCATGTTTTTTGAGTCTTTTTGGGCTAGAGTTCCCATTTTGAGGTTAGGTTACCTATTTCATCGGTAACAATGTTAAGTCTCACTCGAGGCAATATAGGGGGATTCTAGTGTTAGCACAAGGAGTCACTCCTTGACTAGAAAAGGAGTAAGCATTACATATCATAGTTCATTTAAAATTTTAAAGGGTTGTTTGAGTTGTGGGATGGCTTCTCAAAGATTCTGAAATGATTTTTTATATTCTCTAAAACTTTCATTCATTTGGAAAGATGTGGAATGTATAAATTGTATGGGTAAATTGGTAGTATAGGGAGAAAAGTGTAACAAATGAACAAGATGGATAGTTGGTACCTATATTAGGAAATATTTCTACCCTAAATCAATCACACAGCTATGATGATGACTCTTTACATAAACTTTGTTTATGAAAATGAAAGAACATTCAGAAATTATATTGAATGTATAAAGTATTCCACAAATGCTTTATGAAATATTCATGCAAAGTTTCTACAACATATATATGATTTCCAGAAAGCTGAAAGAAGATAATTTACTATTAAATCCTTTAATATATTCTCACTCACACCTTACTAGTTGTTGCAACTCATAATTTAGAATAAATTAAGAAATAAAGAAGACACATCATACATTATCTAGTCCTTGAGTCACAATATCCTCCAACATGAACTAAAAAAGGCTTTTCTTTATTATATTACGTCTTTAGGTGGACCAACATCCAACCTGGACATGGTATTTACAAATGGTATATATAGAAAGAGAGGCACCAAATCCATCTCTTATAAAAATAATAAAACACTACTCATATCATTACATAGGTGTCATAAGATATTACCACCATATCCCATCGAAATCTAACTGAAAGGACAGATGTAGAAGAACGAAGAGAAGAAATTTGAGCTGAAATGATGACTGTGTTGTCATGCTGCTTCTTTTTCTATTGATTTGTCTCCTTGTGTCTTTGGTCTTTAAATAACCTTGTATATATATTTAACAAGACCTCCAAAAACATCATAACCAAATTTCACCATCACTTTCTATATCCATTTGGTTAAGGGTCCTTATCCTTCCTTAACTAGCTCGAAAAATTTGCTGATAACTGTAAAAAATCAGTTAAAATGGTCACTACCAGAAATTTATGAAAAAAATTGTAACTACGTAAAAAATGGAATGCTACTGGAATTTCTCGCAGAAAATTGTTTCTTTTTAAAAAATGCAGAAAAAATGCTAAAACAAATGTGTAGACTTATATTTTTTTACATCTAAGGTATTGTTCAAAATTGTGATTAGTAAGCAAAAAGGCATTTGTATCAAAAAACATTTTTAGCTTCCTTCCATGTGGTCTGCAGCTTCAACAAGCTTATCCAAGTTTGTCTTGTTGTTAGTAGCTGATTTTGATCTAGTTGTTCTTGTGGCTACTTCCTTGACAGTGGCTTTCTCCTCCTTAGAGCGCTTTTGGATCTTTCTTTTTTTTTAGGGTTCTGAGTGCTGCTTTGAAGGGATTTTGTTTCTGTTTTTCTTCATGGATTTTTTTTTCTTTGACCCTTCAGATTTACCTTCTATATCAATGACCTTTGTCATTAAGCTTGGATTGTGTAGAGCATTGGAATTAAGCCTAAACTTGTTGTTGTCTCTGGTATGCCTTTTTATGTTACCAGCAACAGGTTTGGATTCTTCTTTCTTCGTCTTAGTACTGATATCATATCCCACATCTTTGAGGATTTTTTCATCAGATTTTGTAGGCTAATACTCTTTTTGCATCTTCTATTGAATATCTTCTTTTAGAATTTCTGATAGCATCTATGCTTTAGATTTCTTTGCAGTTGCAAACCTTCCTCTTTGGGATTTGGTGTAGACATTAGGAAAAGGAGGAATGGGGGGCACCATTTTCATAGATGGGTTTATTTGTTGAGGAGATCCCTTATTTTTCCAACTTTCTCTTAGCCTTGAGTGTAGAAACATTTTCTTTCCTGATCTTGGCCTTATGGATGTTTTCCTTATTTTTCTTCCTCTTGGTTCTTTTTGTAGGCTGAGGGTGTTTTTGTGAAACTAGAGTTGTAGGTGCTGGTAGGCTTGCCCTGTAAAATAGGAAATTGTTTGAGTTTTTATTTCTTTTCCTTAAATCTTCTTCAACTAGAACCTTGATGAGAGCTTGATGATACAAGATTATATATTCTTAAATAGCAGTGTGAGTTTGGATCCTTGCTGACATTTTGTGAGACTCTTTAGAAATAAGTATGGTAGATTTAAGATATTAATACTTACAACATGAAAAAGAAACCTCATATGATAAAGAAACACAATGGTATACCTCCTTTCACAAGTGAGGTATATCTTGATAAGTTTAACATCTTCTGTGCAGTCATTTTTGATATATCTACTTGGAATTCCCTTGGCCCAATTTGGATCTCTGTGTACATACTTCATTAAACTATTGAGGTATCCTCCAGTGATAACATGACCTTCAAACCACCTCTATCCTTCATGTGGAAGGTTAAATGCCTCAGCAATTGAGTCTTATGAAGGCTGCAATGTGAGACCATAGACTGTGGCTTCTTGTTCATTAAAAAAGTTTGCAAAATCTTGAACTACTCCTAACTGAGAGGTTTCTAATATGGTGCATGGATAATACCACCCTGCCTAGATAAACAAGATTCTCGCCTTCAAATTTGCATCCACCAGGTCTACACCCTGTGGCTCAATTCGTTTAAGTCATCTTTAGAAATTTAATGAATCTGTCTCTTGAAACTAATAGGCAGCAGAGCTAGAAGAGCTTCACCTTACAACTGTTACTTATGTTTCCGCGAGGAATCCAGTCTTAAATCTAGACTTCTCCTCAAACTGCAACTCTATGCAATTTATCTCCAACAACTAGAATCTCAACTGATAATGCTCGTGATTTTTCGATGGTTTTAAAACAACAACCATTGTTAATCACCCCATGCAAATCGATCTTCATTATGGAAAACATTCCTAACTATAGTGTGGACCATGTGATGGCCATCATTATCTGCAGTTGGTTTCATATCTTCATATGGAATGCTATAGAGGGCTTGAGGCAAGCAGACCTATGATTGGCAGTCACCTCTGATCTCTTGTTGATTATTGGCCGAAATTTCTAGGAGAGCTGATGTGTGACCAACTAGACATTCATTGCGTTAATTTTGATGATCTACGATCTCCTCCATTAAAAAAAATGTACCTTGACATCAGATTAACTGACTTTGATGATAGACAAGACATGATTAACGATTGGGTGTATTAATGTGGGTTGACAGCTAATAATTACACATATACTATGACTTGAATTAAACTAAACTGACTGCATACGACTCCTATTAGAAGATATCAGACATTTAAAAAATATTTTGATATGTATTTACACTACAAAACATTTCTTGACAAAAAGCTGATGCACTTTTTCATTTATTTTAAAAAACAGAGGGATTTACCAAAGTTTTCGGCATCATAAAAATAAAAGAAAAACAGATAAAAACATCAATATAATAGATTGTCTGAAAAGGCTAAAATAGGCGCTATTAGAAATTTCGATAGCGACCATTTTTTTTTTGAAAATTTCAAAGTCTAATCCTTAAAACAAAAAAGAGAAAAAGAAAATAGACGCATGACTTATCAGAGGACTATGCTAATAGCTAGAACCAAGTTTTTGCATCCATAGAGATAGAGTATTGTTTCTTAGATATTTTACTTGTTATCAACTCTTCGAAGATCAAATTCATCGATATTGTAGGCGTTTTCCAACACATCTATTGAACTTACTACAGAATGCATGATATTACTTAGTCATGCATTAAAAAAATTAAATAACCATAAACAAGACGACACTATTCAATTACATATCAAAAATTGTTATTCAGCATAAATAGTTATAAACAGTATGAAAAAAGAAAGCACATCAATATACCTCATATTTCCTCAATAGTTCTTTCATTAATAGTGAAATATTTCTCATACATTCAATTTCACCCTACATACAGAATTTTAGGGGTATGCGAACACAACTGCAGACTTCCGAAGGTATCCACACACACTCAATTCCCGCATTATTTCTTTGTCATTATCTTGAATTTTTATTTATTTAAGACGGGGTCTATTTTTCCATGCATTTTAATATAAGGATTTCATTTCTTAATTTAATATGATTGGTATTGATAAATAATTGCTCTCATTTGTAATAAAATTGTTAAATTAACAGTTGCTACAAAATATGAGATTTTGTAGCTGCTCATTGTCATGTTTATAACACAAATGGGTATTGATTATACACTGTCATAGTATTTTTCTGCACTTATACTTTATTTCCATGGTATATGTGCTTTTAAATGTTTTATTTTTTCATTCATGGTTCTATTCTATGATGTATAACCTTGGTTAGTTGTGTTGTGTGTTTTATTTGATTAATATGAATTAATCATGCCATATCCACTTTAACATATATCTTTTAATGGTACTCCAATTTTTTTGTAAATACATGATCCTCACAATTCATTTCACATATATGAAATAATGGTTAAGTACTTGGTTCAATTAACTTGTAATGTTGTTACACCTCCTCGTTTATTAACATGGAGATATGAGGCCTAAGTGTGAACTTATATGTATGTCAGATGGTTTATGGCTTGATTTCAGATCATTGTATGCATTTCCACGTTGTACTCACATGGTCATGAATTGGTACTTGACTACTATTGATTTGATTACAGTAAAAAATATTCGATGGAAGAAACTTATTGCAAATTAATATTGTGGATACTCCGCGAAAGGTATGTTGAATTGTTTTCTTAAACCAAAAGGACACAACATATTACATTTAATTCACACACTTATCACCTCATAAGGTCATTACATTGTTTTTTTTTATGTATCACATTATAGTCTTGATGGTGTTTTTAGGCCGAAATTAAATTTTCCTTATTTTCTTCTTAAAAGTTTAAAAAGGACGTCAAAATATTACTTAGCTAAGCGTAGAAAACATAACAATTCTATTTTCCATCACATGTCAGTTTTTATATTCGTTAGATATCTTTTCTCATATTGGTGATCATTGGGACGTGCCTCTTACTCGTAATGTTTATGGAAAACCCCTGTTATCAGTGGAAAATCGGACAAGAAAATATGAAATTATTAAATGTTAGGTAAAAGGATTTACACGGCTGAGGCACATTAGAGAATATGAATAATTTAAAAAATATTTAAGGTCCAGAAGAAAAATCAAATTGTGCACTGAAGACCATAGTAGGATGTGCCTCCACACACATTTTTCTTCAATCGGCATGCCTTTGCTCAACTTTCCCTGTAAAATCCACGCGGACCTGAGAGTAATGGAAGTCACTTTCTGGTACGACAAGCCACACTATGGGAAGTTTATCCCACACTTGAGGCCACCTAAGGACAGCCACCCCAGCCTCCTTAGGACCTCAAGGGAGCACACAATGGAATAATGTGGCATAGAATGGAATCATCCTCCTCTATTGGGTCACCATCCATAAATGTAACAAGAGAGGGAACGAGAGTTCGAATTATTCTATAAAAGGCCACCAAGAGATGAAAAAAGGGAGAACACATTGTTATGCTAGCCAAAATTTCTTCAAGGAATCCAACAGTGTGTGATCCGAAGTAGAGATAGAGGGGATTCATTTGTTTGTCATCCAAAAACTCCAATCCTTCAAAGTAGGGAGAGGGAATATGTGCCAAAGTAGCTCGAAGGTAAATATATCCTTGCGTTGGGTCTTAGAACTCCATAGTTCTAAGGGCTCCTATTGGAAAGTGGGTAAACGTTCCATCCTTTATTCCTACTATAACTGAATAAGAGGGGACATAAGCACCACCTTTCGTATTTTTTGTTGTTTGTTTATTTTAATTTTGTGTTCTTTGTACAAGTGCATGATATTTCATTATCTAGTATGTTTTATTTTATGACATGTTCAATAACCTGCTAACTCTCATATTTATCTGCCTGTGACCAGGAACTTAAGAGGAAACATCCACTCCTCTTAAGAAAGTGTGGATTGGTACACTTGTGCACCAAATCCACCAACACAGGATTAGTGACTCCACTAATTTTAATTCCTAGTTAATGTGGTTGTGCCTTTTGCAGAGACCTCTTTCTTTCCTCTGGATTTTGGCTTGAACTGTCCATTTTCTCTTCTTCCCTTCTTGTTCACCCTCAGTGAGAGGCCGAAGCTCGGAAGCTCCAAAAAATTGTTGTAGGAAACTTGCGTGACTTTTACAAATACATATGTGCCTGATCACATGCGTTCAGCAGTGACATGCGCACAGACTTCGCACCTCTGTGAGCCTTTTGCACGCAGAAATGAGAGACAAAACAATTCTGCTATTTCCACTAATTTCATGTTTGCAAAGTGACTAGAAGCCCATAAGAAATCTACCAACACTGTTTGAGGTGTCCTATGACTTGCTAAAAATCACTCTTGGCTCCATTTAAATATTTCAGGTGTTAGTTTTAAAATTTAAAGTTTATTTTTGCAAAGTGAACACATAGTTTAAGTAGGGGGCAATTAACTACCATTCTGAAATAACTTTTTTTTGCGAATTTAGACACTAGAAAACACATAGGTAATTAGCAAAAGTAAGTGGCCCTAGTCCACACATGCTTAGCTAAATATTTTTCATTTTCCTAGTTTAGAGTCATTAATTTTAGTTCAATTTTTGGCACTAGAATTCGGGACTAGGATTTAATTTTCCTTAGAGAGAAAGTAATATTTGCTTCCTTTGCACTTTTGGGTGAACCTAGGAAATCATATGAACACTCTCTACTAATAATTTACCATCTCCCTATAGTTAATCATTTAGATTAACTAGGCAACATTATAAGCTTCCCATATCTGCACATATTTTTCTTTTGAGCAAGGAACAACCAAACATAGATTAATAGGGGATTTTGAAAAGGATCACTGCATATCCACATGTTAAAACTATGTGTTTTTTCACCTCTTGATCACACACATTCACAAATTAAGTGAATCAAAGCGACCTAAAAATAACCTAACTAAACTCATTAAACTCTCCCCAGAGGGGCCACAACAGAATTTATCATTTAAGTTAGGACCAAGGGGGTAGGAATCTAATAAGCCAGCTTCATCAGTTTACATCTTGAAACATAGAAGTTGAATTTTTAGGAAACTTTTAAATCCATTTATCTTCCCAAGGCAAAGAAAATCCGACTGCCATAGAGACTCGATTGAGAGGGGGTTAAGCTTAGGCCCAATGCGTGCGGTATTATTTGGGGCTACCTGACCCATATAATACTTAGTACTGGTAGATTAATTACCAAGAATATCATGACTCGAATGCTCACATAGGACGATGGTACTTAGTGGCCAAAACTAGGGCATCCTTCGCTTTATGTGATGGTGTAGGCAGCCCTATATCCTCTACCCTTAAGTTGGTCTATTTTCTTCAAGTAACCAGGGGCATCACTTGTTCTTTCATGACATTGTGCTAGCATTCACGAAATATCTTCTCAAGGCCTAGTTACATTTGAGCATGTGAGGACGATTAGTTCTTCTAGGATTTCAGTATCATACACAAAAGACAACAAAAACCATGTTTTTTGATTGACTGGTCACATAGGATTAATCGAAAGGGAAAATTGATGTTTCATTTTCTCTTTGTTTTATGTATGCGATCAATTTTTTATTTTTTTTATAATCTCTATCCTCTCAAATATTTCCAGAACCATACCTAGTTGATGCCAGAACAAACCCAATGGGACCTCATCGATCTAGACATCTTTTGGTCATTTCCTCATTACCTGGAGGGATTCCAGGTCTTTCTCCATTTAGGTGTCAAATATGGAAAACTTCCACCCTTATTGGGGCATCATTATTTGGGAACCCTCGTTGGTCACCCAAAGCCACATTAGTGAACACCCCCACAGGGTCACAACATAACACTCCTCCCAAAACCCCTAGGTGATAGAGAAGTGAAACCCATTTGGGAAGCCAAGTGAACTCACAGTCGCGTACGCCATAGAAAAATGGTATACCTAACCAAAAGACTATGTATTCACAGTGTGTAATCGCTACAAACTCGCAGTCATATTTTTTAGCTTTGTTAAACTTACAAGATTTAACCAAGTTGACAAATGACCCCATTGCACATAACCCTACATGGCTACCCATGCCCAAGAAGCTCCCTTTGAACATTTCAAATTTTGAAAGGAAACAAGCAGAAGACCATGAGAGTCATGTTATCACAATACACCTGTGGTGTTCATCGAACAACATCATCGATGATACTATTTGATTGAGACTATTTCAACGCACCCTAACTGAAATAGCTATGAAATGGTATGTGGAGCAACCATCTGCTACACATGGAACTTTTATCACCCTCGCTACTGCGTTTCTAAACTATTTTCAGTTACCCATCTAGAACAATTCCAGAATGGAATTAATGACCCACTTTAGGGAGACCCTCGTCGTTGATATCTTGGACCATCTCCATGAATGGTGGAGACATCATAGTTTTTGCAAAGAGAAACTTGACGATTGAGTTTTGTTAGACCTGTTCCTAAAAACTCTCACCGCAAAGATTTAAAAGGATGTGGCAACGCAAAATACCATATCCAAAGAGGATGCCATCAACAAGGACCAACATCTCGATCTGATCTATACGCAGTCATGATATATTTACAATATCCTACCTAATTCCCTGCGCCTGCAAACTTACAAAGAATTTTCAGGTGCATTGAATGTTGCAGATGGTTTGATTGAGTCATTGACCCAAAATCACCTAAGCAACAACATTCAATACCCTGGTTATTCATACGATTCTACCTAGAACATACCGCAACCCGAATATCAGAGTCATCATGAACGTTAAAAAAAAATGACTAATAGGGCATTTTCGTACCACCATCTAGAGGGAGGTTCATGTTCTCCAGCTCATGGGACCTAGTACGCAGATAGACATGCTAATGAAAGAGATCCCCCCCAATAGCTATTCATAAACTAGGGACAATGACCATAATACGCCCAGTCCCCAGCACAAAACCCACCCATGCAAAATCATGCATATGTCAGCTTTGTGAAACCGTCCCAACCACAACCGATCCAACCATACAATTAGGAGAATCCGAACTATATTCCTAACGAGGCAAGGAAAAAATAAGCCAAAGGGAAATATTAGATAGGGGGACAACAACCAACAACGCCCTCCGTGATCTCAAGCTGGAGGCAACTCCAACCGAAATCAAAACTGGGAGCCAAGAAACCCCCAAGGTTGGAAAAATAGGGGAAATCTTCAGATGAACCACTATTGTTCAATTTTTGGTGAGTACGGTTATTACACTCACCATTGTCCCAATATTACTAAGCTGAAGAAGCTTCAATTTAACTGCAGAAAAGGGGGATCCGCACAGGATATAACTGTCATGTAGGTGCCTTTCCCCCATCAAGGGATAGTCAACACCCATCAACAAAAAAAAATTCCCGATGATTTTGGAAAAAGCAGCCATGAAATCTACATGACTGGTAAAGAGATGTTTTTTTAGACATGGAACTAGAACTACGATACCCCACCAGACACTAATTCGTCAGTGGCTAGTACAAGTGCACCAATAACACCTTTTACCATATCAAAGATGCCTATTGAACCTTTTCCAAACATGGCTAAGGGACCAACTAGGAGGGTAGGAAACCATTCCAAAGCAACCCATAAGTATATCATTGTGGACTATTTATCACAATCTCTCACCACCATGTCAGCTTAAGAGGTATTACAATCATGCCCAAACTAAAGGAAAACCTTACTTTTGGCATTAGGGGCCATCGACCCGGTCGATTCATGCCTAATGGCTTTTGATTTAGATAAAGCCACCCATAGGCTTTCTTCGATGGTCGCCTTCGAGATAGTAGTGTCAGTTTTGAACATCACCATTCACTTATGTATCATTGGTGAGGTTGCATCCACATGAATCATGTCAAATAATATCTGGAAGAAGTTAGGGTCTACCAAACTAAAGGCATAAAATATCACGCTTACATCATACGATGGGCGCCCTTCAGCTCCCGTCATTTTTTACCAAAATGTCTTTGTATTCTTAGCTGGTAAGATGATACTTATAGACATTGAAGTCTTCGATGCTCAATTATATTTGGTTGAAGTTATATGTATGCCATGTCATTCATAGCCTTCTTCGATTTATGAACTATGATCTTCCCCCACGAGGATCACATCATTACTGTCGACCAATCAACATAGAGAGAAAAGTGACCCCTAACTAATATTGATGTCATTCTACCCTATGTAGACACATATTTCGAGAAGCTGAAATGGTACCAAGAATATGTCCCCAGCCAAAACCATCGTCCATCCTAGGGTCATTCCTACGAGATCCCCTTGTTATACCTGAGTCATCACTTGATGTAACAAAGTCTCTAGTGTGCATGATGTCCTAATCAATCAACGAAGCCAGTCAATACATGGATACGAGAAGTAATGACACTGAGTCCTCGACCACGGTAGCCTATCTAGTCTACGCACCTCCAAAAATCCTTTCCTCTTCCCCCTAGCTGGTTTAGTGTCGTAGCAGGTCATGGCCATGGTGGTCCTACCAAACTTATCATTTACAATCCCAGTTTGGTACCTAGTCCCACCTACCACAATGGGATTCATGCGTATAAACTCTACAGGGTTAATCCTCCTCAGTCCCATGCATGCCCCAACTATTCAAAAGACTGTCGTAAACAACCCTCCCAAGGAAATTCCCATCACAAAGTTGATGGTTATGACCAAGAACACCAACAAAAGAGGAAAGAAGACATAAAATCCCACCACGCAATGGGAATCACTTCCCTGTGCCATGTGCAACATAGTAGGCCATCCTACCCACATCTTCCCAGAGTTGAATGAATTAAAACTACTCCTTAGCTTTGTTGTAGATATCATGACAACAAGTTTCCATAAAATGGAACCTGCCACCAAAAATCAAGGCAAGGCATTGCATTCAAATCACACATGTGCTATCTACAACAATTATGGGCACTATACCCATCATTTCCCAGATATTTCATGATACAGGGACACCTTACACGCTATTTAGAAATCCTATCAAGAGGATCCCTTCATCCAGTCAGTTGGAGATGAACCTTGCATCATTTTATACCTGCAAGAGGAACGACAACTGCTCGAAAGACTCTCGTTCATCTTTCCCCCTCCTATCATACATTGCGCACTATGTGACGAACGTTGGCACTTCATGGAAGATTGTGTAGCCCTAGAACTCATCCACAGGTGGTATCTAGTAGAGCACGTTTGTTATGTTGGTTTGCTAGAGGTGAAATTTACATGTCCTTTATGTGCTGACAACCACACTTTAGAACAGTGCCATTACATCCCCTGATTTCACTTACCACTATCTAGATTATGCTCATCAATATTTCGTCTCTCCTAGGAAGATGGATTTGGCTATGAATCCATGAATATCTCAACAACTCAAGAAAATGTCATGGGTAGATCCATCCTCTTTCTGTCGGCTAAAAAACAACCAATCAGTGAACCCTCAATCACTTCCAACCGCCCTCTGCAAAGAAGGCCAACATGTGCGTTATGTAACATGCCCAATCATGTGGTCACCACTTTCCTTGACTTAGAAGCACTACGCTGCTGGTACCCAGTCATGCTATGAAACGTGCAGGACGGGAACCCCATTTTTAGGATGTTTTAACTAGTATGTCTAGGAAATTTCCATGAGAGGAAATGTACCTATATCCCATGAGTATTCCCTCTAATCGAAATGATACATCTAATAGAGACAAAATTCCAGGACCTTATTAACCTGGAACCTAACAACCAACATGGATGTCTGAACGCCACCAAGATGTCTACTCCATACCAATTGGGACATATGGGGTAAGTTATAGAGGCACTCCAATCAAGCATGACCCAGGTTCAACCTATGTTAACATGCATACTATGTGACATGATTGGCCACCAGGTAACTCAGTACAAAGAACTGAAGCACCTTGCAAACAACTTCTGCAGAGTCTCTTCCCTTCCACAAACACATCTTTCTAAGCAAGATAAAATCACGTACACCTATTTCAGGATTTTTTCACACTTTCATCATACAATAAAATGTGAGCGTCTCTCGAAACTTAGAGCGGTAAGAGTGGAATTAAAAATAAAATCCCCAAGAGTGCTAGACATACCCAAGACAAAAACTCGGAAACGGAAGTGGAGAACCTCCTCCTCTACGTCTGATCCCTTATGAGCGTCCACTTATGGGGTGAAGAGTAAAAACTCAGTTGGGATAGTGGTACCATGCACCATGTCCACCAGCCATAACCACAAACCAGAGGCATGCTCGCTAATGGAAACATTCAGGCGCCTTTGTACCAAAAACAACTTCCTCCTTCTAGAAATTTCCCAGCATAACGAGGAATCTAGCCTTGCGAGATGCAACCCCCCGTGATGGCAATTCCTCCCCCACCAAATGCTGATGACAGGATACACCATATACGACTCATATCGTCATATATCAGAACTATGACTCAGGTTTTCTACTCATCTACTAACAAGTATGCCCTCTCTCATATTTTTTTTAGCACAGGTCTTTCAATAATATTTGAATAAATAATATGATTTCAGTTGGAGTATTTTTGTTGCGGGTATTTTTCAAACCATCCATTGCTCCATCCACTCAAAGTTCCATAGCAGGTATCATTTTAGATTGAGCATGATATATTCCCATAAAAAATCTGCATATCCTAACCTCATCTCTTCACAAGAAATTAACCATAGGTTCCAGGAATCCGACCATGTTTATCATCGCCCAACCTTGCACATGATAAAAATCCTCGTTGATCGATAGAGCCTCCCCTCCATGGCACCTGTCACCCAAATTAGGTCATATATCACAAAAAATTATGACACCATGACTATACCACTTTAGTCCAGGAAGAACCTCATGCCCATTCACCCACCATGCATCACGTCAGGTTTTACCATATCGAAATAAAAATCCTTTCCTGAACTACTAGGTTTGCAAGCAGATCGAAAGTGCACCACCGCACCTCACATTTGGCCTACTATACCTCCATTAGCATAGCCCATCTGTGAAATTTTCCATCAGTTTCATTAACCCCACACATGAGACCAACCAATGGGCCCCCCACCCTAAGCAAAATACCATCCTAACATCATCAGTGAGAGAACCTTTTCATGTTTTGGGGCACCCGTCTCTGTGTATTGTACAAACCAAACCCCATTATTTCATTCTTTTGGTAAGTGTACAAAGACCACAAACAGTTCACTATGTCTCCCATTCATCCATCCTTTTTTTTCTCTCATGGTAGTAGTGCCTGGTCACCCTTGGTCGGAGTATCACACCCTTCACGCATAAGCCACCATGACATTCATAACCAATATATAGCCACCCTGGATGTTCTCTCGACTCCAAGCTACTTTTTATACTCCGAATTTGGGAAATTGAACCCCCATCATTAGTTTTTAGTCACCCCTCGCCTTCATGCCTATGTTAAACCTATCACATCCAGGATCCTGGTCCCTTACATCAGTGAATTTCTCATTTGGTTGAGGCTTCCTTTTTGTCGACATCAACACCTATTTTCCAAAAAGGAAGTAGTGCCTTAGATCACCCCTCACCACAAAAGGGATATCCTCAAGTGGCACTGTGGGAGACATCATAGCCCACAGATTTTATCGATGCTCCTGACATTTGACAAAAACACAGACTTTCATGTCAAGATGGTATCGTACCTTACAACCATTGCACTTTGATCAAATTCATCAAATAATCATGCCTTTACAAGCATCTCTTTCAGCAATGCTTACACGGGAAGCTGCTAGTCGTACACCCATGTGTACAATGCTCGCTTATATGCTTTACCAAGCTTAGCCATGTGAGTACCACATTCCACCTATTTTAAAAGAATAAATGCCCCTGAGGGCGTCAACAATCGTTATCATCAACCAACAAATCACTATAATACTAGTGACACATACAACATCTATATCTATGAAATAGATTTGTTTAGCTAGCCAAAGCATCACGAGCATGGGACATGCCCGCCTCCTAGAAAATTTTTATTTATTGTATTATACTATTGCTTGCAAGGTTCCCACATGATATGGTGGCTCTTCGACCTGGTGTAAGGTGTTACTAACTCCTTGTTACACGCAGGTCTCTCTCTCTCTCTGCACAGTACACATAAAAGAAACTATAATGTATTTCGGCTATACAGTTCTTCCTAGACCTCACACATTAGGGGGAAAATATTATTGCTGGAAAATAAGACGAGGAAATATGACATTATTAAATTTCAGGCAAAAGGATTTATGGGGCTGAGGCACATTAGATAATCTGAAGAATTTAAAAAATCTGTAAGGTCCAGAAAAAAAAATCAAATTGTGCACTCAAGACCATAGTAGAATGCGCATCTGAGTGTATTTTTCTTTGATAGGCACGCTTTTGCTCGGCTTGCCCTCAAAAAGCCATGCGAACCTAGGAGTGGCTGAAGTCATTTTCTGGGACCACAAGGCACACTCCAAAAAATTGATCCCACACTTGAGGCCACCTAAGGGCAACCACCCAAGCTTCCTTAGGACCTCAAGGGAGCACACAATGGAATAATGTGGCACAAAATAGAATCGTCCTCCTCCCTTGGGTCACCATCGATCAATGTAACAAGAGAGGGAAGGAGAGTTTGAATTCTTCTATAAAAGGCCACCAAGAGATGAACAAAGGGAGAACACATTGTTATGCTGGCCAAAATTTCTTCAAGAAATCTAGCAATGTGTGATCTAGTCTAAAGATAGAGGGGATTCAGTTTTTGGCCATCCAACAACTCCAATCCTTCGAAGTAGAGAGAAGGAATTTGCGCCAAGGTGGCTCGGAAGTAAGGACATCCTTGCATCAGGTCTTAGAACTCCATAGCTCTAAAGGCCCATTGGCAAGTAGGTAAACGTTCTATCCTTTATTCCTACTGGCACTCAATAAGAGGGGACATAAGTGCCACCGTTCGTATTATTGGGTTGTTTGACTCTATAAGAGATTTTGTGTTATTTATTTAGTTTAATTTTGTTTTCATTCTACAAATGAATGCTATTACATTATCTAGTATGTTTTATTTTATCACATGTTCACTAACCTGCTAAATATCGTATTTATCTACCTGTGACTAGGAACTTGAGAAGAAACAACCACTCCTCTTAAGAAAGTGTGGATTGGTACACTTGTGCACCAAATCCACCAACACAACCCCTACCATTTGATCCAGTTCAATCCTATGGCACTACTCTTGCCGACCATTCTTTGAATGAAGAAACTCTACCTATGGTCAAGGAGTTACAAAAGGATGAATGTGAAGTTTTTCCTTAGATGACAGGGTTAGCCTCTTTAAAGGACATGCAAATTAAAATTTCCAAAATATTTACTTCCCTCTGGGATACCAGGAGCTCAGCTGAAGCTCCTATTTCCATAGCTAAATATCCTAAGTTTGATCCACATCATGTTGACCCTACAAACAAACATGAAACTAGTGAGACACATGAAATGGTGAAAATAAAACATTTGAAATAAAAATAGCTAGGGCTCAAAGAACTGGTCATAATTATCCTCCTAAAACCATTCCCTTGTTTGATTTGGAAAAGAGTTATAAACCCTTGTTGAAAAGAAATAATTCATAGTCTCAGGACCCATCTCTAGGTCATGATAGTGGTGATTTTTCCTCTAAAATCTCTCACTGAGGTGATTTGATACTAAACATATACTAGAAGCTACAATATTTTCTCAATGTTCCTAAACTGAACATCTGGCACTCGTATTCTGATCAATTCTCCGAACCTAAGGGTCACAATCTCCTCCGAGTTAGAGGGACCGAGTGCTGGTAAATAGTCAATTATTTTAAAAAAGAGATGCAGGTAATATTTATTTTAATTTACTTTGATATCTAAATAGAAAGGGAACTACAAAATGTTAGATTATGTAGCATACCATTTTAGATTTATTCTTATCTTATCTAATTTTTGCATGTCTTTCTCAACAAATATTGAATGCTGGCAGGACAACTTTCTTGGAAATATAAATCAATCTTCTCCTATCAATAGGTGTTCGGTAATAACCGAGATGGGATTCTGACTCTCCCATGTCCTATTTTTATTAGCTCATAGGTTGATAAGGGATGAACCTGATACATTTATTTTTATTTTATGTAAACCAAACTAGTCAAAGACAATTTATTGTTATGTTTTATTTTATGGTTGAGAGCCTTTTGGTTATATAAACTCCTCGACCGATTTGTATAAGGCATATGAAAGGGGAAACTATGGGAAAAGAAAATTTGTAGAATTTATGACTACGGAATATTTTATTTTATACTGTGAACTGACTTGGTTGGACTCGGTTAGTTTATTGCATACTTCTGTTTCAAATTCTCTCTGATATCTTCTTTATTTCTATGTAATTTGATTTTTGAGTTTTTATAAGATATAAATATCCTCTTCCCAATGATTTTATCTCTTGAACGTAATATTACTGATTATTTCATTTCTTTATTAATTTAAGTATTATTTCAGACTTGTTATTTTTAAAACTAAATTGATAAAAATATTCAGTGACTCGTAGCCCGTGAGTCTTATCTATCTAGATAGAAACAAGGTTTGAGTATTTTTGGGTGGGTCCCACTTGTTTAAATCTATCTAATATATTTCCTATATAGCAAATTGAATTAACGCAATCTTGTGACTAATTGATAGGTTATATCATTTTCTTTGTCCAATGTTTTATTGGTTGTGTCCATAAGTCAAAAGATAGAAGTCTATGTTATGTAAAACAATGAATTATAATTTATCTCCTTCCTATTTGGAAAATCAATACGTATAATATATACTCGCTAATATCCCATATATGCATTATGTGAAATATTTCAATAACCATTGTTATGCTCTATTTATTAATGAAAGAAATTACTTTTATGTTAGCAATTTGTGTTTCATCCTTTATTCACATTTAGAATTGTTTAATAGATAGTTCCATTATAGAAATTTAATTTTATGTTATATTTTTGAAATCTTTGTCGGGTTTATTTTTCAGATCATTTTTATTTTGTACCATTTTCATTTTGATATGGTTTTTTTTTTCCACTTGTGTAACGTAATTTTAATTTTGTATATGTTGTCTAATATTTTGATCTTGTAATATAAATCTTGTATATTATTTCCAATTCTATTTTCTAAATGGAATCTATAAATTATAATGGTTTTCATAGGTTGCATTTAGACTTTTACCCTTTAAATAAAATTAATATAGGTTGAAATATTTGTGCTAATTATTTGTAGTCTAATTAAATGTAGGATACTAGTTTATTATTTAATCACAATGTAGTATAGTATAACATAGATTTATATTTAGGTTTAGGTTTATCCCATATTTAATCCTACATAAGAAGAAAGCATGCAAGGCTAACAGAAGCTTAGAAATTGTTGAGGGTGGCTATATCAAATCTATTCGGCTACAAAAGAGCCTCGGTTTGGGCTATTCCATTGTTGACTTACATTTATAACACCCACATCAACAAAATGGCGCTAGAAGGAGGGATCATCTGAATTTAAATGGAAAAGAGTGGTCATAAACTTTAAAATGTTAGATAGCCTATCCATATTAGGAGTAACACTAAAATACCTCCTATTGAGACTTCAACTAGTTCTCAACATGCCCATAGTGAGCTGACCACAGAAATAAGGCCTTAAACACAAGAAGAAATCAAAGAAGTCTTCAAAATATTGTACAAAGTTATTTATCGAACAAAATAAATAATTGAGGAAACTACTTCCCTTCAGATAACTTATTCCCCATGCTCAGTTACACCTCTCAATTTGGAAATAAATTAACCTTCAGTACTTTAAAAACTGTAAGTTCTTCATGGATTGTTACAATAACTGATCGATTGCATGATATCCTTATGTGTAGGCTTATTGACATGTTTGACATACCTAAAAGGGAGCCTAGTCAACAAACATTGTTTGTGTATCTCATTATCCACCATCCCCACCTAGTTCAGCTTTCTCAGGGAGTTACTTTGGTGAAGAAGGTTCCCGAGACTCATCAGATATGGAAAGATCTCCTATAATAGCAGATAACCAGGTTAATATCGGATACAACCAAAATGATCATGCTACTCCTTGATTATAACTAGATGTTGTAGTTATCCCAAGCATTCAACATCCTCTCCCAATAAATACTCATATATTGTTTCCAAAATTTGATCCTGATTCAAAGGATCCTAATGTTTGTCATCAGAATGCAGTATGCAAGCCCTTATCATACATATTTGAAGGGAAATCCACCACATGATATTTTTCTCAGTGACCTCAAAGCATAACCTCATGGGTACAATTCAAGCTTGTATTCAAGGAGAAATTCAGGGATGAAAAACCATTTAAAGTATGGGATGATGAATTGTGTAATATGAAGATGAAAAATATATCAAAATTTAAACACATTACAGTCATATTTTTTCATTAAAAACCAAATTTCATGTTGATTCATTACCTCCTTGAGACCTTATTATAGTCTATAATGTGAAATATGTACATCATGATATAGTTGTATATGTAAAAAGGCACAAAATACCACTTTGTAGTTAACCTTTGAAGAAGCCTTGGCTGTTGAAAATGACATTCTTAGCCTTAAGCCAAACATAGGCAATCAATTTAAATTTTCTTATACCTATAGAAAGAAAGAAGAATCCTCATAAAATTTTAGTAGTAAGAAGGACCAATGAACCTTAGATCTAGAAAGCTTTCATAAGGTTGCTAATAAATTTTGTAATGAAATAATTACGCTCAATAAAGGCGAATCCAAAAGGCCATTTGATAGAGGAAATTTTAAATGGTATTTTAAGAAACCACCTGCCATAAACTACCTCCTCTTAATGAAGGTATGAACACTGAGGGATTGGAAAATATCTTACAGGCCTTGACAATAGATCTAGATTAGGATTTTTTTTTTTTTTAACTGAAACGGGTGTATCTTTATTTGAATTGGTAGAAATTTGGACTTACGCCATTGCTGCCATCATTACATTGCATCTATTTTTGTTCCATGTTACATGCTGCAGAATCCTCATGGGTTACATAGATGGATAGAACTATCCCCGTTTATGAGAATTTGACCTTTCCCAAGTGTACAGCCCTTGTTTGCCAAAAGATCAGCTTCGTTGTTCAGATTTCTGAGGATGTGGAAGCATTTGTAGGATTCAAAATCGAGGAGGACTTCCTTCAATCTGCTCAGATTTTTGTTAAGACTTGCATTGGTGAACAAATTCTCCGAATTTAACTTTTTAATTAAGATCTCGGAATCTCCGAAAACTTGGATTTCTTTATCCCCTCTATCTCTAGCAATTTGGCAGGCTTTAAGAAGGCTTAAAATCTCAGCTTGATTGTTAGATTTCTTTCCGATGCCCCAGGAGAAGTTGTCCCTTCTGACTCCATCCGGGGCATAGATGACCCCACCTGCTCCAGTAGCCCCGGGGTTACCTTTAGAGGCACCATCAAAGAAGATCGTAGATATTTTTTGTTTTTTCCACCACTCTTGAAAGTTCTCTTCAGTTTCTCTTATTCTCCAAACTGGATTCACCGATTGAGGGACAGAGAGCAGCCTCCGGGGGTAGGGGGAGAGAGGGCCCAGCCACCTTTCTTCTTCAGGAAGCAGCAAAGGTTCTGCAGAAAAGTATTGCTGTTGGGCAGCTTCCAGGAGGAGGGATTTCGCTTTAGCAGCTACAGCTAGAGGAGTTTGTTCCTTTCCGTTGAAGATCAAGTCGTTCCGGGCCAGCCAAGTCTGCCAGCAAGTGAATTTGGGGATGGCATTCCAGATTTTCCTCCAAAAAGATTTGCTGGGGATTTTGTAGGGATAGCAATGGTTCCAGGAGTCGAAGAAATCGGCTACAGAGTTATACGAGGGAACAGTGATGTGGAACTCATGAAGGATAAGACACCACACATCTTTGACAAACTTGCAGTCCATGAAGAGGTGCTTGGAATTTTCTGCACTGTTTCTGCACAACTCGCATCTGTGAGGCCCAGCTATGCCTCTTTTCATCAGATGTCTCCGGTTAACAATTTATTATGAGCCAGCATCCAAAAAAAGAAGTTGAATTTTGGAAGAGCGAGGGGCTCCCATAATTTCTTCCAGAAATCCGGATTTCTGCTGTTGTTCTTGATGGGTTGGAGAGCGTTGAAGGCTGCAGCTGATGTATAGGTTCCGGAATGCCCCCATCCCCATCTGTCCTTCGACCTTCTACTCAATAGGGCTGTGTCTTCCAGCATCTCATCGAGCGCATTGATCTGTTGGTTTAAGCGACCAGGGATGCCGTGGAAATCCCAACCATTCCATGCACCACGACAGTCCCACTTGGAGAGATCGTAAACGTTGTTGATTCCAGCGCGCTCCAGCCAGTGTCTTAATTCAATGATTTCATCGTTTTCTGAAAGAGGGGCTCTGTTCATTATTCGATCGTGCCACAGTTTTGTATGTTTACCATTGCCTGGAATTTTATATACTCTGTCTTTGAAAAAATTCAGACTTCTACTACAAAGTTTCCATACCTGAGAGGCGTTGATTGTTTGAGACACCTGTATATTTCGAAGCGGTACCTTGTGGGCATACTTTGCTTTCAAAGTTTCGCTGACAGGGTGCTTTGGGTTCTCATATAAATTCCAGAGGATTTTGCCTCCCATCGCCAGATTGACCATGGCTGGATCCCGGATTTGCAGACCTTCCTCTGCAAAAGAGCGTTTCACCTGTTCCCATTTCACAAGGTGCATTTTGTGAGTGTTACCCTTCCCACCTTGCTAGAGGAAGTCTCGAATCAGTTTGGAGATGTGATCTGTCACCTGTTTTGGCGTAAGGAGGAAGGAAGCTTGGTAGATTGGTAATGCGGAGAGCACAGACTTGATCAAGATGACCTTACCTCCGGAAGTGAGCCAATATCCTCCCCAGATTGTGATCTTTGTCTTGATTTTGCTGATGACTTCAGACCACAACGCTCTCTTATTACAGCCATTAATGGTAGGGAGTCCAAGGTATTTTATCTTCTCCCGTTGGGCTTGGCTGTTAAAACCAAGGAGGGTAGAGATATTTGTGAGCTCCTGTTGCTCGATGTTCCATCCATAAACTTCACTTTTCCTTTCATTTATGGAGGCTCCCGTGACCCTGCAGTAAATTTTTAGGACTTCATCAAAAGCTTTGGAAATTCTAGTAGAGGCGCCTCTGAGAAGGAGAGAGTCATCTGCAAATAGAGCATGGTTCTGGGCAGGAGAGTGAATGGAAGGTTTAAGGCCTGGAAGAGAGCCTGCATCTTTTTCTGCTGAGAGCTTTCTGCTAAGAGTGTCCGCCATCAGAATGTAAAGGAAGGGAGAGAGAGGGCATCCCTGCCTGAGACCTCTCTGGGCATGGAAAAAGGTGGTAGGGCGGCCATTGACGAGGGGGGCAATCCAAGGGTTGTCAGTGCAGGCTTTGATAAGAGCAACAAAGTGAGGGGAGAAACCAAAGGCGAGGAGGACTTTGTATAGGAAGGGTCGGTTGACTCAATCAAAGGCATTGGCCATGTCAAGTTTGATCAGCATCCCTTTTTCTTTTCGTTTATGGCTTCAATGAATGATCTCCTGGACTTGGATAACATTGTCCAGGATGTGCCTGCCTTCAACGAAACCTCCTTGATTGCTAGAGATAAGTCTGTTTAGGAGAGGCTTGATCCTATTTGCAAGGAGCTTTGCCAGAATTTTGTAAGAGGCGTTGCACAACGATATTGGCCTGAATCTAGCAAAGGTTTCAGGATTAGATTCTTTTGGGATGAGGGCCTTGTATGTGGAGTTGGTTCCTCCCCCTACCTTGGCTTTATTCCTGAATCCTTTAATCATCTTTAAGAGATCTGTTTTAATAATGTCCCAGCACATTTTGTAGAAGTGGACGGTAAAACCATCAGGCCCAGGAGCCTTATCTGAGTCCATAGACCAGATCACTTTTATGACTTCTTCTTCCGTGAAGGGTCTGTTGAGATCGAAGTTGTCTTCAGGTCTGACCAGGAGGGGAATGTTGGAAAGGAAATCAGCGGTGTCCTCCTGATTACCTTGGATTCCTGCAGTGAAAAGCTGTCTATAATGATTTTCAGCTGCCTCTTTGATCTGACTGAACCCTTTGCAGATCTCCCCTTCTGCTGTTGTTATTTCAGAGATGTGATTTCTGCAGAGTCTTGCACGGTATTGGCGATGGAAGAAGGTGGTGTTCCTGTCGCCCGCCTTCAGCCACAGACTTCTAGATTTGATTCTCCAGTACTCCTCCTCTAGCCAGAAGGATTGGAATGTCGAACATTGGATTTTGACTTCTTTATCCAGCAATGCTGAAGTGACATCTCTGTTTTCCATATCGATTTGCAGCTCCTCAAGGGTCTGCACAATTTCTTTTCGGTGACTAGTTGGATTTGGAGCAGGTTTTTTGATCCACTCCTTCAGAGCCTGCTTTGTGGCTTTGATCTTTTGCTCCCACACATAGCTGGGGGACCCTGAGAAGGATTTTCTCCAAGCATTTTTCACTGTGTCAAAAAAACCTTCTCTTTCAGTCCATAGAGGGCTGAAACGAAATGATATAGGGCCCAAGTCTTCTTCGTCTTCTAGAGAAAGCTGGATGGGCTTGTGATCTGAAGTAAGTTTGGGAAGGATTTTGGTGGTAATGATCTTCTTGGTTATCATCAGAGCACCCTGAACCAGAAATTGATCCAATCGGGCGGAGATATGTTCCCCTCCCACTCTGTTATTGGTCCAAGTGAAGAGCCCTTTCGCCGGTATGAAATCAATGAGGTCCCAATCCTGAATGAGACCTTCGACCAGAGGGAGGAAGGGGTCTCTGCTGTGAGTGCCTCCCCTTTTTTCCTTGAATTTCAAAACAATATTTAAGTCCCCTGCCAAAATAATATTTTTGGCGGAGTGCTGCTCAAGGAAGGCTATGAGGGAGGTCCAGCAATCTCTTTTTTCTAAGTATAAAACAGGAACATAAAGATTGAAGAGGGAGAAGGTTAACTTACTTGGGTTATGAATTAACTCCGTGAAGATCCAATGTTGTGTTTCATGAGAATTTTTCAGCTGGAAGAGATCCTCTGACCAGAGGGTTGCGAGTCCTCCGGAAGAGCCTCTTGAGCTGACAGCTTTTCCTACATTTTTTTTCCATTTCTTCTTGCTAATGTCTAGGAGGGATTTCCCCTCTATCTTTGTCTCTTGGAGCAAGAGGATATCTGAGGGCTCCATTTTGAGAAGGTCTTTGATCGCTTCAGCTTTCGAGGGATTACCCAGACCTCTGCAGTTCCAAGAGACGAGACACATTATTTACCTAGGAAATGGAGGGAGCCTCCCTTGGAAGGCCTGGTCCTGGTATTTCTCCCGATAGACATCTCTATAGTGGGCTGGCTTCCTTGAGTTTTGAGCCTTTCAGCCTCCTCTTCCCTTTCTTCTCTGCGAGATTTCCTGCCAACTTTTTTTGTGGGTTGCTCGAAGGTTTCATCCTCCGAGGACCTAGAACTGTCAATAGGCTTTTTCCTTGTGACATCTGGATATGAGGGATTTGAAGGGATTCCTTGGGTGGCCTCAGGAAGTGACTTTTCCCCACCATCTTGAATATTAATGGGAGGTCCAGGCTGGTCCAGGGTTTCCTGGTTTGCTGTAGCTGCCTTATTCTAACTGTTTTCTTTGCCATTTGGATTTTTGTCTTGGATGTGATTAGAACTGCTTGGAGCCTCTTTCAAGGGACCTTTCCCAGTGCCCTTTTTATTGGGTTTTTGGACTAGAGTCCATTGCTCTCCATTTTGGTTCTCAGGATGATCTTCTGCCTTTTTCTTGCAATGTTTGGAAAAATGCCCATAGCCCTAGCAGTGTTTGCATTTGAATGGGAGTTTTTCGTACTCCAGCTCTTGGACATGTGTCCATCCTGCGACTGTAAGGTTTATGGCTTCCGGTAAACCCTCCTCCAGGTCTACTTCGACGCAAATACGGGCACAAGAGTATTGATCTTTCCTTGGGGCTTGATCAATGTATTTGCCTAAGGCGTTTCCTATGATCTGTAGGGACTTTGGGTTCCAGCAATGAAGGGGAAGATGGGGGAGCCGCACCCACACCGGAATGGCCGTAGGAACGTCCTGAGTTGGATCAAAATCAGGCGACCATTTATTAAGGTATAGAACTTGCGGCCCCATAAAGTAAGGGCCATTCCTGAAGATCAAGCTTCTGTCCTCTACACTTTCGAAGACAAAGACGAAGAAACCTTTGCCAACGAAGTAACTTTTAACTCCCTTTTTGGTAAGCGGCTTCCAGTTCCTTTGAGTCCAATCCTCCACCGACTTCGGAGAGGGCCAGAGGCCCGTGAACTGACCTATGAGGCTGCGATCAGCCAGGTTTAGAGCAGCTTTACAGGTTTCTTCCTCGGGGAGGGCTACTGAGGGGATGGTGTCCATCTTCTTAACAAATTTCTGCTGGCTCACAAAGGGTGGGCGCTTGTTGCATTGGGCGATCATTTCTTTGAAGGCAATAACCTATGGGGGGGGGAGGCAGATCCGGGCCCCCAGAGGGCTCCATGGCTGTGCGCAGCAACAGCAGAACAGAATCAAGGGCGCGGCAGCCCAAGGGGCGCGCGAAGGCATGGATGCCCTAGCCCGATCACTCCACAGAGCTTGCTTCACGGGCAGAGCAGCGACACCATGATACTAGATTAGGATTTTGATAATGCTAAAGAGAAAGAATTTGAACTTGATTTAGAGGAGGAAGAAGAAATTCAACCTCCTCATTTCCCAGTTAATGTTTTTTATGAATATCTTGCTATTTTTTGTCCATACACTCGAAGTAAATATTTAGTTGATAGTTAAACACAACCTGTAGTTGATAAAAACATAAAAAACATGCACCGAGTACTAAAACAATCACAGTTTTAGACATTGAGTATGATCCAATAGATTACCTTAAAAATAAAAAAGGCTAATATATCTTTGTATGAGCTTAAGAGCATTCTTATTACACCGAGAGGCACATCTATAGCCCATTATGACCCCGATGTCAGGTGGGTCACGTCCCCAATGTCGGCTGAATCAATGTCAGCTGAAATTTTAAATTAAAATAAAAATAAAAAATAACTGTCGGCTTAAAAATTAAGTTTTAATAATCATATAAATAAACAAAAAAAAATTAAAACAACTCAGCTCTGATCGAACATAGAGGTGACTCATATTTGGTTCTGTGGCGCAGTTCGAACTGGAAGTTCTCGAGCTCGATCGAACATAGAGGTGAGTCGTATTTGGTTCTGTGGCGCGGTTCGAACTGGAAGCTCCCGAGCTCGAGTTCTATCGAAAATTCTCTAGCTTTTTCCCAAAACAGCCATACAATTTTTAGAAAACAGCTTTTGTGTACACAATATGCACAATGTAGGCTAGATGAATTTTTTTCTCGAAACCATCTGGCCCCATTCGACGATCCGTTGCCTTCCTGTTTTGCTTCATAATTTGCTTCATAATTTTAATAATCTTATCAATACTTACCAAGACAAAAATAACTTTGATGGCCTCTATAATGAAACTGGTTGAGCCTAATTTAAAGTTGTAGTAGAAGATATAGACACTCTAACAGCAGACAATGATGGCTATGGTAGCCTTAAATATTCAGGTTTTTCCGGAAAACGACGCCTTTTGTTAGGTGATCTCAGAGAATTATTGCAATAGTATGCCGACGCCTTTAAAGAAAATAATTTCATTCACTTTGAATTGGCCAAGTTCGTAAAGAGCCAATTATCGCGACAATCTTCTTCGTAGATTATGATCAATAGCTGAAAACCTAATTTTCACGTTGTAAAGTCAAGTGCTGCAACATTTAATAATTCACATCAATTGCGTACCTATATGTTTTAATTTATAATAATGTTTATGGACGCTTTTATAGATGGTTGATTCCAGATTTGAATATATTATATTTTAGAATATACACAAGTATATATATATATATATATATATATATATATATATATATATATATAATATTATATATATTTATTTAACTAATTATGTTGACGTTTTTTTTTTATATATGAATTGTATTTCGGAATAGCTAAGATAATTAAGAAATGATGGATTGTCATATTATGTTATGACATTTTAAAATTATATATATAAAATTATTTATATATATTTAATAATTTAATTATAAAATATAGTGTTTTGGAAATTTGAAAAAATATTCAACAATATATACATAGAAAGAGTTACAGAAGTTAATGGAATAAAAAATCCATATAGGTTATCATTGTAGATTTTAATCATTTGTCAAATTTAATTTTGTATGAAAGCATTCACTATAGAAACCATTATCTACATATATGGATATTTACTATTTCCATTGAAAAAAAAATGAAAATTAATTTCAGTGTACATGTTGATTTCTAATTATATTTGACTACTTCCACTAAATAAATAAAGCCTTTTTTTATATTTACTCCATAAACCTCTTTATATTTACAATAAGTCAAAAAAGAAGTTTTATTTAGGTGAAGCCTATATGCCAAATACCATGGGCCAAATTATTATTAATACCGTGGGCTAAATACCATATTTATAAAAGAGCTATGGTAAATAAATAAATTAATATAAAAGAGGTATAAAGAGGCATGATAAATATATAAAAACATATCAAATATCATTATAAATCAACATCTAATTATATACCAAGTCTATGGGCCAAATACCATTGTAAATAAAAGAAGTATGGTAAATAAATAAAACCTATTTTTTATATTTACTTTATAAATCTCTTTATATTTACCAACACTCAAAAAATAGGTTTTATTTAGGTGAATCCTATAGGTCAAATACTATGGGCCAAATTATTATTAATATCATGCCAAAAAAACCATTATTATCCCTAATATTAATATCAAAATATTAATAATAATAATATTATTATTAAATCTAATATTCATATTAATATTATTATATTTAATAACTTTGGATTAATACAATATTAAATTTTCTATATTATTATATATATTAATGTATCATGATATATATTAACTCTAGATATATATGGAAGGGAAGAACAAAGGCATAGAGTGATAGAGGTGGAGAGATAGAGGGAGTGAGAAGGGAGAGATGGGGATAAAATCAAGGAGAGGGGAGACGAGGAATGAAGAGAGAGAGGGAGAGGAGTGAGAGAGGTAGAAAGGGGTACGCGAGGAAGAGGGAGACATAAATAGGGAGCGAGGGAGGGATGGAGGGGGTAGAGGGGAGGAGAGAGGGATGGAGATAGTGAGAGGATCGGAGGGCAGAGAGAGAGAGAGAAAGAGAGTGTTATGGGGGAAGAGAGAGGATTAGAGGGAAAAGAGAGAGATGGGGGAAGAGAGAGGGAGGTAGGAGAGGAAGGGAGAGAGAGGAAGGAAGAGAGAGAGGAGAAGAGAGGGAGGGAGATAGGAGGAGAGAGGAAAGGATAGAGAGATGGAGTTGGAGGGAAGAATAAATACATAGAGAGCGAGAAGTGGAGAGAGAGAGGGAGTGAAAAGGGAGAAATAGAGAGAGCGTGTGTATGTTTTGGGGTGAGATAAAGAGAAAAAGGAGAGATGGAGGGAATGGGGGGAGAAGGAGAGAGGGAGGGATATATTGACAGAGTTGGAGGGTGAAGAGAGGGAGAGAGAGGGAAAGAGAGAGATATATACATGGGAGAGAAAGGGAGAAAGGGGAAGGAAGAAAGAGAGGATGTGAGAGAATGGAGAGAGGGAGGACAAGAGAGATGAAGTTGGAGGGGGGAGAGAGGGAGGGAAAGAGAAATATAGAGGTGATAAGTGGAGACGGTGTGTGTGAGGGAGAGATGGAGAGAGAGTGTGTATGTTTTCAGATGAGATAAAGAGACAAAGAATGAGATATGAAGAGAAGGGATGAGAGAAGGAGAGAGGTAGGGATATAGTAACAGAGTTGGAGGGTGAAGAGAGAGAGCGATAGAGATGTAGGAGAGAAATGGGGAGATAGGAAGGAAAGGGAGGATGTGAGAGAGTCGATAGAGGGAAGGAAACAAAGATGTACTTCAAGGGGGGAGAGAGGGAAGAAGATTTCATGCACTAGATGAATTGATTTCAGTGTAGATGGAGATTTCTAATCCATTTTGATTGCTTGCACTAGATGCATCGATTTTAGTGTATATGTTTATTTATAATTATATTTAATTTCTTGCACTATATGCATTGATTTCAATGTAGATGATTGCTAATCCTATATGTTTTCTCACAATAAATGCATTGATTTCAGTGTAGACGACGATTTTTTATCCTATTTGATTCCTTGCACTAGATGCATTAATTTCAGTGTAGATGTTGATTTCTAATTATATTTGACCACTTCCACTAGATGCATTGATTTCAATGTACATGATTTCTAATCGTATTTGATTGCTTGCACTAAATGCATCGATTTCAGTATAGATGGTGATTTCTAATCCTATTTGATTGCTTGCACTAGATGCATTGGTTTCAGTGATGTTGGTTTCTAATATTATTTTCTTACTTGCACTAGATACATTAATTTCAGTGTAGATGTTGATTTCTAATCCTATTTGATTACCTGCATTAGATGCATCCATTTCACTGTAGATGTTTTTTTCTAATCCTATTTCATTGTTTGCATTATATGCATTGATTTCAGTGTAAACGTTGATTTCTGATTTGATGTAATTGGATGTACATTGATGGGACATTAATTTTAAAGTGATTGGATTAACATTGTGTATTAATTTCACTGTAAGTAGGCAAAATTATTGACAATGTACATTTATTTTTATGTTTTAGTAATTCAACCTATTAATATCGAAGAGCAAGAGAGAAAAGTATGATTTTTAGTACAATAGTTCCAGAAAAATATTTAAATAATTGAATAGTGTAGATGTTGATTTCTACGATTATTACGTGGTTCAGTATTCAAAATAGTGTTCTAACATTTGTTAGAATTAGTATTTCTAATATTCAAAATTTCAAAGTATGATGTACATCTCAAAAATATACAAAAAAATTAATAATCTGAAAAATGTGACGTTGATGTCTCCAACTGAAACCAGGCTAGATCCATCTAACTATGGATCTATCATGCGCCGAGAGGGATCAAATCTCTCGAGGTGCAAACATTTCCTCAAGTTTTTCACTCAAAAAATAGGTTTGCACCTCGAGAGATTTGATCTCTCTTGGCGCATGATACATCCAGAGTTAGATGGATCTAGGCTGATAATTAAGAAAAAAAGTTCAGTAATGTATTGCTAGCCTCAAATCTCCTGTAAGAAACGATTTAGCCACATTCGATAAATCTATTTTCGAAAAATTTCAGATCCTAAAACGTTATTCAAACAACCCTCGCACTCAGAAAAAGAAACCCCCACCATTTTACTTAACCTTGCATATTTTCAATCGACATGTTCACAATTGTCTGATTGATACAAATGTCTCTTCTAATGTAATGCCTCCTTATATTTGCACAAATATTAATGCATATATGAAAGATTTATATATAAAAATTGTACAATTAGATAAAACTTTTGTAAAGGTGGTAGGGGAATTACACGATGCCTGGAATTTTTTTTCTGAAGATTCAAGATTCCATCGGGTGATATATATTGTAACTGTTGACATTCCTAAAGTGTGTGGATTAATTTTAAGTATGTATTGGTTGCAACGCCTTAACGACTTCATGGAAACTGATTTAACTCAATTATGGCTGACCTGGAAAGGGGAACCCAATAAAATCAAATAAATAGCGATCCATACATGAAACACATAATTATTGATCTAAATGATAGATATTAACTTGTTAAAGCAAGTGATTTTCTTGGGGTTTACTCATTCTACGTAATTATTTGCTTATATTTATCCAATTTTTGATTTAAAACGACAATCTAATTTAAAATATGTCAAATTAATAGTCACAATTGATCATAAGATTGAGGATATTAGTAATATGTTGAATTTTGACGAAACTAAAATCAGATCATTATTTTCATGGTTTTAAATCTAAATAAGTGGTTGTTGTTGGATGTGTGCTTTTGGATCGAAGTGGAAATAATTTTTTTATTGCATGAAAATTAGAATTCCAACGCACTAGAAATTTTGTAGAGTACGAGGCATTAATTCAAGGCCTCTGAAAGGCTCATGATATTGCAGTTAAGTGTTTAAAACCTTATGGTGACTCTAAGATATTATCAGGAAGGTAAACAATACAATTCATTATCTCTAAGATCATTTAAAGGCCTACCTATCTAAGGTATGGAATCTAATATCTAAATTTTTAGTTTTTAACATTGGTTCCATTTCTAGAACTACAAATCATGACGCATATTTGTTGGAAGATGGAGCTTCTACATTGATCCGAACTGAAAATTTTGGACCTACTTCTTTTACAATAGAATTACTTTTTAGAACTTTTATATTGGACAATATCACTACAAGGTGTGTCTTTAATGACAATAAAAAAATAATATACTTCTTTCGTATGGAAGGTGTGTTGATAGATGTAGTCATTGATGAAGCTACCCATGAAGATAACTTGTGGGATTCTACTCAAACTAGGAAATTATTTTCATCTAACAAATGTTCTGAGATGGTAAAACGATTTCCCAAGTTTGTTGTTAAATTGGAACATTTATGTGGTTTACATGACATATTTAAAAAGGTTAAAACATGCAAAATGAACATTTTTATCATGCAAATTGAAGTCATTGATTTTGGATCAAAAGAAAACTTGTAGTGTATCAATATAGGAACAAATTGTATTCCTAAAGAAATATTTGATTTCATTAATTTGTTGAAGCAATAAACAGATTTATTTTCTTGGACATATAATGATCTCAAACTTTCGATCCAAATATAATGCAACATGTAATCCCTATGTGACCCAAAAATAATCCATTCTAACATAAAATTAGGAAAATGCACCTGTCTCAAACCTGCAGTGAAAGGTGACATGAGTAAACTTATTTCTGATATGATTGTTTTTCTTGTATTAAACGCTCAGTGGGTCGCAAACCGTGTACCTCAATACAAGGAAACAACCCTCTAGTCGATTTTTTTGAGGAACCCCCTATAAAAATACCCCAAACATCTACTTTTAGCAGAGGTTACTAGAGGAGGCTGATGGGTGGAGGTTTTTGCAGATGTTTTCTTTCTGGTGCACTTATCATCCCAAACCGCACCAGTGCACTCAACAAGAGAAGGAATCAGTGTGCACAAAACATTGGCACACCAGACACCATGGAATCCGTACAAACCCACCTGATGCATCTTATTATTGTAGCGCATTGGTGCTTTACAAAGATTTTGCACTGGTGCTTTACAAAGATTCTGCACCGGTGTGTCCTAAAACCCCGTGCCAAAACTAAAACTCCTCAGTGCGGTATTAAGAAACCACAACGATGCGCCTATAAAACCCCGCGCACTGGAACAAGGTTAAATAAAAAAAAATTACAACCCAAAAACCATATTTTTCACTTTTCTTAGTGCTCTAGAGCTCTCATGGACCATTTCCATTTATCCTTGTCTGAGCTGCCTTGACATCCATGCTCTCATTGCACCCATTGCACATGTTGTTGCTGTGCATTTCGCACCAATATCGAGCTTCGATTTTGTAAAACGGTGGAAAAACTTACATTTGAAAATTATATAGCCAATTTGCCTCCTCGATGGCCAAATGTACACGTATTTTTCTTGTTTTCCATAATTAATACATTTATTGGATTAGAATTGTAAATAACTTTAAAATTAACCAATTTTGTTTTTTTTAAATTTGTCGTGTGGTGTGCTCGAGCCATTTGGCTGGCACCAGTTCGTGGTGCTTCCTACAAATTTATAGGCTGCACCCCAATCGGTGCTAACAATATCTAAATTGGTTCAGGGGTGGTACCAAAAGGCACACTGTTCTAATTTATGATTAAAAAAAAAAGCGGTGCAGTCGGCTACTCGACCACACCATTGACCCTGTGGAATAACAACAATGTGATGTGTTGACTTAAATATCCACCCTCGTGTCGGTATCTTTGTCATCGCACTACATTCCAACATTTGGACACGGTCAATGGTGTGGCCTAGTAAAATATCGCACCGTTGACTATGTAATGATGTCAAGAGGTCGATGCACTGATCGAGCTATATGCCCAGGGGTGTATAGTTGGGTCAGCGCACTGCCCTCCTAACACTATCTGTATTTAATGGCGTGGTCTGTTATGCCACCACACCGTTGACTTAAGAATAATGATTGGAGGGTGGTGCGCTGAAAATTTTAAGGTGCATCGCCTCCGATGCATTGAATATTTTCCGATGCACCACCGCTAGTGCGCAAAAAAAAAAGATGCACTGGTACTGGTGCATGCCTGTTTTTTGTGGCGCATTGACTGTTTTTTTTTTTTTCAAAAAAAATTATACATAGATATTCCTAAATACATGTCACTTTTAATAACAAAAATTATTTAATATGTCAGTCATTCAGACACTTGAAAGGAGAGAAGAGAAGGAACAATAGCAGCAACAGGCGGACCAGTATAACATGGTTCACCTATGGGAGACACGAGAGCGGGAGAGAGATGCGTACCCTCACCCTATTATAGTAGCTACCCAGGGGCTTATAAGGCAGGTAGGCCTCCTAAAATTCTATGAGGAGCCTACTTCCCTAAAGGGCCATGGTTTATTTTGAGACATCTTATCCACAGGTGTTATGCCCATCTGTAGGCTTTTTGGGTTGATCCTAACCAATGCTATGCACCCACTGAGGAGGACATAAATTTCATTATAGGGCTATCAAGGAGAGGGGTGGATTTTCCCTCGTTTCTAGAGGTTCCAGTTGACTATGCAGCGGCGAGTGAGTTGGTGTACTCCCAGAGATACATTAGTATAGATATATTGTCTCCTTCAAATTTTCAGGTCTCCGGAGGTCAGTTACATATCGGTGCATTTGGTAGTGAGGAGGTTAGGTGCCTCTCACTTTTGATTTCAACCATTTCACACAACACTAGCGACAGGCAACACATTAGTTTTCCAATTCTATATTATGTTGATTCTTTAGTATAGGATCCATGACTCGTCAGGTGGTATGCCATTTTTTTGTGGCAGTTCTCTACACCGTTAGATATATGCCGTGCTCATTCACAAAGGAGGGTCAACTTCCCTATTGCTTCTAATATTATTGGTTTGTTTTTTGAGAGGTTTCTAGAGATGAGGCCTAATTTGTTTTGCAGCCTCGTAGAATGATGTTGGAGGCACAGATGCACATGTGGGGACAAATGATGCCCAAGGGGGGTGAGGCTGAGTTTTTTGTGAGGATATCGCATGATGCACTGGACTTGCTAGCTAGTGTTGATGAGCATCCCTTCGTTATGGTATCCTATCCTTATGTTGGTTTCAGTTAACGAGGGTGTGCCAACATCCTCGTCAAAGATGATGATATGCCGGATGATAGAGGTAATATTATTGTTTTATTTAAATTTATTCTCACATGTTATTTAACTTGTTTTTATTAAATTGTGTAATGAAATTGTCTAATCATTTTTGTGTATTTATATATATTTTGCAAACATTGGGTCTTTTGATGGTGAGGACATGCCAGTGCCACCACATGATCCAGGGGTGGATCCCCATGACAATGATCAGGATATAACAGATGCGGAGGATCATTAGGAGGTTGGCGCAGAGAAACTTGCTCCTATTGGTGCGCCAATACCAACTTTTTCTAGGAACGGTACGCTTGATAGCAGATTGAGGATGGAATTGGGCGACGATCTTTGTGCATTGATTATTGAGGTGTGAGTAAGGCCCACTACTATGAGAGACATACAGGCCGATCGTAGGCTGGTACATATGTGGAGAGGCATGCCACGTGACATGTACAGCCTGATGTTGGGTGCTAACAGGTGTCTTTAAAAACTCCTAATTTCCTCACATTAATTATTAATCAGGGTAAGTCCTTTTATCTCAAGTGTGTACATAGTATGTTCAAGATATTCACACAAAGAGTAATGCAAAAACCAATCGTTTAATATAGATACAATCATAAATATTGAAGCTTAAAAAGGAAGTGATTCATCTACGCATTAGAACCCAAAACTGTAATTCATTATTAATTCAACTAAGTCAAATGACAATCAACCGAGGGCACTGAAGCATTAACCGAACTCTTTCAGATGGATCTAAACTATTGTATAGAAGGAAATTATTATAAGTAACTGTCTATGCTTTAAGTAATCAAAACCAATTCTCTTCGCTAGCAATTAATTCCTTAAGGAAATAAATTAAAAATGTGTATTCAATGGAAATAAATTGGAAATGTGTATTCAATGGAAATAAATACTAGAAATGTGAATTATCAAAAGTACTGCAATTGTAAAGCAGAAAAGCAGAATATACTTGCAATAAATAGAAAATTATAGCACAAAGAATAGCAGCGAAATTCAGTAGATACTAAGCCCTTAGCCACCGACAAATACTGCTTAATTACTCTAGAAAAATTGAGTAAATAGCAACACGAATTATATATTAATCATCACAGTCAATCAACATCAAAATATGATCTTGTCGTTCAGAACTAAGTTCTGTGAATTACGATTACAAATTATGTAGAAATGAAAGATACATCATTCATGATCCTTGAGAACTAGCTCTCCTTGTCCCTTTATAGCTAAAAAGGAAAGATAAGTGTGATCCCTTAGGATCAGGAGATCCTTAGGGATCCATGACAAAATGCTATCCTCGAATGGTTCATTCGTCCCTATGCTATCCTTACTGATTTATCTTCGATTCGACCACATTTAACGCATCTTTTTTGCCATGATTAAATATTGTTGTTCCTTCTATTATTTTTAGCATAAAATTCAACGAGAATTTTTTTGGACGGTGAAATCATATTAGTATCAATTTTCATTCATTCTTCATCAAAATCCCTTCATTATATTATTATATCATGGCATAAGATGGATAAGGAAAAGGAAAAAGGACAGTAATCAAGAGGAAATACATACCTATTGCAAGGCTCAACATACTCCCCTGCTTACCTTTTTTCATTTCGTCATGAAAAATAAATAATTCTGATGCAAAGAAGTTAAAGAGTAGGCTAGAGAAGGTTTGTCTGTAATAGTCCTGAGACCATGATGTCGTGCCAGGTTTGCAAAGGCTATCGCTTCTTGTCCTTTAAGTAACTCATAGTCAGGATGATATCCTTCGGGAGGATACCAAATAATAGGGCTTCTATAGCGACATCCCACCCAATAAGGTCCTCCTCTTAAGATAAAGTTGCCGTATGGGACTAACCGTCTCGCAGCAGCTCTGAAATTTCCATAATTAAATGGTTCTCTATCTTTAACATTGTTGCTTGAAACCATCCATCTCATTTTGGATGTAACCGGGGATATTTCTTGAATGGAGAGGAAATATGTTGTTACTTTCAACACAAGTTCCTTATGTATGGGCCCTAAACTCTTAGTCATGCCCTCCTGTGTCATCAGTGTTTTATGCTTAGTAAACACTTGCAGAGGGTGAGTAGGTTCACTTCTTACCCAAATATCCAAGCTTTGTTCCTGTCATTGGAATGAATTATAAGCCTTCAACCACTTGAGTTGGTTGACTACAAAAGAGATAAAAGCCTAAAATTGAACATCTCCAATACAAGGTCTAGGATTCACATCCACTTATTTATCTACTATAATAATTATGCAAATAAAATTCACAAAGAAGCCTTTGGACCTTTACTCCATGTTTCCTACAACAATTTATAAAATCCTCCATCATTTTCAGCTCAATTGGATTGCTGGCTCTAACAGATTTGATTTTTAACAGTAAATATCGTTATAATAAAAACAAGGCATAGTTCGTAGCAAGAGATCGAAAATTCAAGATATCTGAATAATGAACAAATGGTGTCCAACTGATTCCTGACGGTGTTCAGCTTAGTTTTCATTCTATTCATTTTTTCTTCTTCCTGTCTGGCCTTATCAAAAGCCTCATTCTCTGCTAGAGCTAATTCCCTCAATTGTTTATGTAATTCCTAGTATTTTTGCAGGGAGACTGTCTGTTGTTGATGTTGTTCTAAAGAAATTTGGGCTTCCATCAGTTCTTCTCGAAGTTGTAAAATAATAGGGTCATTCCTTGACAAGAAGTCCTTGGATTGCCCTTATGTCTGAGTGTCGATGCTATCAGAGAATACATTTTCAGTCTTTATTTCCTTATTGTGGGAGGACCAATCCTCCACTTGAATAGTCGCATTTACCAAAATTTTATGCAAATTAACTTGGGTGGCTATTGTTTGAGTGGGAGCGAGTTCGGTTTGAATTTCTACTAATTTATTCTCGCATATTCTTGTTTTTGTAGCTACAAAAGTTACCTCAGGAGAATTTTCATGGGAAATTTTTTCCTCCCAATGGTAGGGGATCTCTCCGGTAAAAAGTCTCGATTAGAATCTGAACTGTTTTTCATAGGCATCCCATCCAGGGTGTTTGTCCGGCTATGGCTGAATACTCCTTCTCTTGGACGCAAATGAGCCCTGCAGAGTTATAGGCATTCAGTTATCAGATGATACAAGACAAAATATCAGTGATTTTCAATGAGCATAAAAACTACAAATAGCAAGATAAAAGGAAAACACGCAGCTGAAGGATATACTGTTAGCAACACATCATTAAAGCCATGTTTGTAAAAGTTGTTCGAACCATAGAAGAAACAATTCTGCTTGGCAAGAACAACTTATGCTTACTTGGGCATTTTTTTGAATAAGATAGATGTCAATAATGAAGTTACAAACATCTCCTAGGTAAACAACATACCATCATTAACACATTTAGTGAGCTAAAATGCATGAACAGTATAAGCAGAAAACACAGATAAATTAATCATAAGATATTAGACATATATGACAAAATACTCATAGTATTAACACAGTGATTGTCATCAGATCCAATAGTGGATTTACAAAAAATGTTTGTATTCATTCAGAAGGGGCTGTTTGATTGCTTTACAACTCTCTTGACTCCTTTGGAGTCCAAAAAAAATCCTTTTACAAGTCCCCAAAGGGAGTATATATAAGACAAAATTGACCCTTGGGTGTCTTGACTTTTCATCTTCCCGCCTGTTGGTATGCTTTGTGACCTGAATAGCAAGTGTGGCCTGCGACCTGACCATGGAAGATACGACCTATGACCCCTCCTATAGGATGTGCCTTGTGACCTGATCATGGGACCGTGTGTGTGATTGCAAGGTCGGGAACATCTACTAGTTGTTCTTTAAGGAAATTTTTCCATCCATGATAATCTGCAGCAACTGGGGAGATCAGAGGAGTATCATCCCTTAACCTTTGCAGGCATTCTAAGGCATTTAGGATCATCGTTTCTCTCTGGATTGTGACCTGGTTGGATAAGGAAGCCAGTTTGGTGTAAATCCAAACTGGCGTTATGACGAACTTAACCAAGTTCTCCTGTGATGCCGGAAGATCAGGTGTAGCGGCGGTTTGTGTAATAGGTTGCAAAAATGCCTAAATTTCCTGATTTACCTATTCCCATTTCTTTTCTTCACCTAATGAACCTAGAGAAGGAATATGGCGTAGTTTTTTCATTGATTCAATGCCACTGATCAAATGGTCATAGGCGGTCAGCACCTTCTCTAGGTCTTTGAATAATTTCTCCTTGGATTGCACCTTCATGCGAATTTGGACCATGTCGTTCTGAGTGTGAATCCAATATTTCGTAAAAAAAGTTTCTAGAGCCTGCAGATATCTATTTGTCCATTCTAACATTCTATCTAAGGTAGTGGAGGCTTCTTTCGGTTGCTCATTCCTCTTCTTAGTTTATGCTTGAGCTCTGAGTAGAGGTGCAACTGTTTTCTTTATGGTGAACATTTTCTCGTATACCTCCCTCATTGTGGCTTCCAATGTCACCAAATCTCTTTGGAAAGTGAGGGGTACTTTTTTAATAAGGGTGTTCTTATCTTGGAGCTATTGGAATTCTTCCCTTAGTGCTCTATTTTCTTGCTCCCACCTAGATTCCCTTTGTTCGAAGTCTTGTAATCTATTTTGTAGGGAGAGGATTTCCCTACTCATCCGTCTCACGTTTTCTTCTGTGGCTGCGGCGAAAGTAGTGTCGGCTGATGCTATAATTACTGGATTGGTACTAGTGTCTAGGACTATATCCTTTTTGGTTGTGGCTGTGAATGGCACAGAAGGGTTCCGTTCTAGGCATCTCCTCTTCTCCTGCCTGATTTTGAACGTCAACTGGTCATAAGTGAGTCTCGTCAGATTGAACACTTTCTCCTCTTGTCCTTCGGAGGTACCTAGTTCTGAGAGAGAAAAACATGGGTTGATTGTAGAAACTTCGATGGCTGGTAGCTTTTTCTGTAACCCTGTTACTGGAGAAAGTGTCTCGGTGTCTTTGGAAGAATTGTCTTTTGATCTCCGATCCTCTTCCTCTTTTCTCTTTTGTTCTACTTCTTCTTCCAATAGCCATTCCGCCTCTGCCTTATCCCGTTCTTCCTTTTGTCTGTGATCAGATTAGGCCTTATCTAGTTCTATCTTGAGCTGATGCTCAACCTCTACTTTTGTTTCTTCTTCTTCCATATTTTTGCATTTAGTTTCCACCTTATCTAATTCTATCTCTAGTTGACCTTTAGCTTCTGCTTTCGCCTCCTACTCTTCCTTTCTTTTGCGGGTGCCATCCGCCTGTTTCTTCCTCTATTCTAACTTTACGTGTTTTTTACATTTATCCCCATCCTTTTTTGCTTTCTTTTCAGCTTCCCGTTGGGATTTTTCTTCCTTTTCTTTCTGTTGGGCCGAAGAGTTATGACCTATGTTAGTTCTGGGCTTCTTGGCCTGGGAAGACGAGGCTCCTCCAAATTTGTGGATTCTCTCTTCCAAAGTCTAATCATCTTGGTCCTCCTCATCAGTGAATGCCTCTAGGGTGAGTTCCCTGTCCTTATTGTACCATTTTCTTACCCTATCTTCAGCTGGGCATTCAGCATGTTGGTAGCTCCATTTTAAATTGGCCCGTTTGCAATGGGTGGGGACTATCCTCTCGGTACCATATGTAGGGTGATCCAAAGGTTCCAAGAAGAATTATTTGATTTTCTCAGCTTCTGCCTCCAATTCTCTAAAATCCTTGACTGTATAAGCACGAATGGTGAGCGACAGTGTGGGCCATGGCTTCTTCTTACCTTTAGGAAGGACCTTCGAGAAGCCGAAAGTCATTTGATAACATGTTTCCTGAAGTAGCGTCCTGTCAATCATGAATTGGGGTAGAGCATGGGGAGTCTTGAATGAACCAAAGACTCAGATGAAGGTGCCTTATACAAATGGAAACCAATGTTCCACCTTGATTATCATTTCCATGGCTCGCCAGGACATGCATGGGCTATCCTGACCAAACAATTTCCTGTAGAGTGCAAGGATGAAACTGTGTGTGATTGGCTCTATGACCTGCTTATATTTGGAGTCCCAGAATACCTGAAACTCCTTGTGGATTCAGCATGCCCACTCTTGATCCCAGTTGATAGCCCATCCCTCAAAGTGGCACCTGGCACAAACTTCATCCAATAGATAGGAGGCCATGTAAAATTCAGATGAGTATCCCTCCTCGGGTGCTAGTACTGCAGATATGTTTGTTTTGAGGGCTGTTATTAGTAAGTTGGCCGAATTGAAATGGGTGCCATATACGGTAATAAAGTACATGAGGGATACCCAAGAACCACTGAAATTGGTGTCATCGAGACGACCATACATTCTACAAAGCATACCTACTATGAGCTTATAGACCTTTCTAAGGCCTGCTACTTGATACTCCTAGTCCTTCTTGACTTTGAACTTCTCCAATTCTTGCCACCATCCTCTTAGGGTGTCTGCTATGGGGACCGCATGTGTAGTGGCCCATTCCTCTCTGAATGTTTGTTCCCACTCTGGAAGTGTGTAATAGTACTCTGCATCTTGGCCTTTTATATTTTGAAAATATTTCCCCTCGTGATCCCAAATCACCCACATGTTGGGGTCGATATTTTGTATAATCCATTCAATAATTTCGGCGCATGGGAAGATAGATGGGTGGGCCCCTTCCTAGTGAAGCTTAGAAATCTTAACTTGCACATATACTTGCCAGTCTGGGAGGTCCTCTGGAAACTCAGGTTGTGCAAACTCTTGGTATACTTTATACCAACTCATGCTTTCTCCTCTGTTGAATATACATGCGATGTCCCCATAGATAGGGGGAGGAGACATAAGTACTTCACTTTTTGTGATCTCTATCTCTGGGCTCTTATTTTTCTTGTGAACCACTGGGGGCCCCATGTCACTTGAGGCTGAAGAGACAGAGGTGCACCCTAACTCTACTTCAAGGTTCCCCAAAACAATCGCGCTTCAGTTGGCCTGTCCGCAGTGTTTTTGCTCTCCGTCGCGTGGGTGAAATGCGAACTTGCAACCTTTCTATTTATAAAGGGGTCACACGTGCGGGCAATAAATGAGGTCACTGGGTCACGATTAGACCGTGTTGATGACATTTACGACCCCATGACCCTGCAACCTTGCGACCTAGGGGTCGCGGGGTTGCAGGGTTTCTAGGTTGCAATTGTTTAACTTGAGTGCGATATGCGACTTAGCGACTTAGCGACCTGATAGGTCGCAGGGTGGCTACGTTACAAATTGGGTAAAATGACCTACTCTGTGAATCGGAAACTTAAGGCTTTTGAAAATACTTGAACTTCATGTTTTGACTTTGCTTCTCGATGATCAGGGGCTCAAAAAATTTTAGAGGGTGAAATTTTTGGAGGGTGTTGTAGCGGCTACAACAAATGGCGATTCACTGGTAGGGCCCAAAATCTCTACCTTTGTTTCATCTTGAGGAGGGTGGGAGGGCATAAAGCACTTGTTCCTTTCACCTCGTGGGTCCCACTTCTTCTGTCTTCGAGCCTTGCACACTTGCTCTCCCTATCTGCCTGCCCTTGGGTGTTGGTTTATCGTGTTTTCATTCTTGGAGACCGGATGGAAATGTTTGGAGTAACCTCAGGGATTTTTGGATCCAGTATAGTTTATTTGGTCCTCATTTTGTTTCTCTACTACCATCAAACCAGATGGTCCTGATGGAGTCATTGCCTAGGAATCACGAGCATTGCTCCGCTACCAGCGAGCCTCGTTAGTACCCCGACAGAGTTGTCGTATCGCCTCTCTGCGCAGTAAGCCTTTATCAATCCTTTACCATTTATTCATGTGCTTAATGCACTTATTAAAATGTGCTCAAGGAACTTATTTTATTTGGTAATTATTGCCTAGGTGGATGAGGGATCCCGACATATTTTACTTGCAAGAGAGGTTGCTCCTAGTCTACATGAGGACTTGGGGTTTTCTTGGATTTTTGTTCATCACCTGAGGTTGACCCCTCCCATTTCCATCTAGTAACTAGCTCAACCAAAAAATTCCTTCTGCACAGCAATCCCTTGGGCCAGCATACTAGGTAATTTGTCACGTCTTTGGTTCAAGGGACCTTAGTCATGTTCTTGTCACTGGGTGTTGGTTAGAAGTAATCTTGGGACATATTTGTGTTTTGGGGGAGGTTATACACCAACATAGATCCCGGCTCAGCATGAAACTTGAGTGCTTCTATATCCCCTTTCGAAATTTGGATGCCAAGGAAAAGAAAAGGTTAATGGGAGCCAATGTGGAACAAGCAATTTATTGAAAACAAGAACGGTAAAGAATAAAAAAAACAAGACAAACTATGGTATAGGGTGTAGTGATGGACTCTAGGGGTCGTCAAGTGAAATAGTGCTTAAGGTCGTGTCCATTCATAGGGAGGACCTCAATCCTCCCTTCCAGGGTTTGTAACCTATAAGTGTGAGAACCTGCCTTCTCTCTGATTTGGAAAGGGCCTACCCATAATGCCTGGAACTTGGAGTGTTTTCCTTTGTATTCATGGGCTTTATCCCATTTGAGGACAAGGTCACCTACTTCGAAAACCTTGTTCTCGACTGACTTCTTTTCAAACCATCGTTTTATCTGGCCTTGGTGGATGGCGAAATTTTCTCGAGTTTTTTACCTTTCCTCCTCAAGTTTCAATAGCGTGTCTATTCGAGCTTGTAAATAAGGGAAAGGGGTTCCATGAGTGTCCTAAGATAATTGGAGGGCTAGGAGAGACAATTTAGGAGGAAGGATAGCTTATTTTCCATATACGAGGGAGAATGGGGAGGTGCCTATGGAAGGTTTGGGTGTGACTCGATCTGCCTAGAGGGCATTGTGGAGTGCCCTATGCCAATTTCATTATTGGGACATGTTGATGGGAAAATCTGTCTCGCCAAAAGTAAGGGATCTCCCTAGTAAAAATTTCCAATTACACCTTGAACTATTTTGAATAGGGATCCTGTTCTGGGTGTGGGTCCGACTACCACTGATTTCTCCTTTCTTTGGGTCTTGCTTAAACTCTATAAACTTGTGGATACACACTTAATCAAATGATACAAGACATATGATTGATGCATTAAATTTACATATAACACTATGAGTAGCAAGAGGAAATAATAAAGCATAAGTACCGAAGGAAGTGTTGTTAACAACACATCATTAGGGTCATGCTTGTAAACTGTTCTGACCACAAAATAAACAATTCCTTATGGAAAGAACACCCTTCACTTCCTAAAAGTTATAAATGATAACACAAATGCTAATAAACAAAGTCATCAAAATTCGTTAAGAAAGTGAAATGAACTCAACCACCATTAACATATACTCAGCAAACTGTTATGCAATTGTGATATGAATTGAAGATATAGTTCCCGTAATCTAAAGATGTTCAGAAACTGAAAATATAATACTCAATAGTGCTCATACATATGTCAACACCAAATCCACAAAGGGATTTTTCAAAATGATTGTATTCATGATCAAATTATATGATCCTGGTAATACAGTGCACTAAGCTCGAGTCCCAAATGAAAATTATTTCTACAACTTCCCGAAGGAGTATTTATAATAGAAACTTTCCCTTTGGGCTTCCTTGGCTTTTCGCCTTCGTATCTGTTGGTTGCCCTTGCGACTTGAAGGATTCTATGACCTGCGACTTGCCAGCATCTGTGACCTGCGAACTACCAGGATCTGCGACTTCACTAATTTCACGACTTGCGACCTAGAACAATCCGCGACCTGTGACCTTGGCCACTGTTGCGACCTGCAACCTTGACCAATCTGCGACCTATGACCTTGAACAATCCTCAACCTGGGACTTGCCAATATCTGTGACCTGTGACCTAGAACAATCCACGACCTACGACCTCAAACAGATCTGCAACTTGCAGCCTTCTTTTGGTTATCTCTGGATTTTATAGCAGTATTTCTTATCCCTCCTCCTCTACTTTGAAAAAGGGTCCTCTTGCTTGCTAGAAAAAACTTTGGCTCACTGTGCAGATCGACACCTGCAGTCACATAGATTAGGTTACATGTCTTCATTGATGACTAATAATGTTAGGGGCATAATTAATTAATTGCACAAGTGAAAATGATAACTTTAGACACCTGTGTGGTCAAATGTTGTGCCACTATGTCATCAAAGAGACTGGCTCAAGTAAGCTTTTCTTGTGCCTTCTTCAATTACTGTAATGCAAATTAGTATAGTTGTAGGCCGAGTTCGGAATGTAGATCCAATTGAGGGGAAGTGTCAGCTTGGGCAACATGCTCCTTATGTTCTCTGCGATGGAAATTATGATATGCACTAACAATACTTATTTCATGTTCAAAAATTTGCACCGAGACATTAATAAGGGGAAGGCCCTTCAAAAATCAGGTTCACTCTGCATGATGATTGAATGATTATGCGTGGAGGGGAAAAGTGATTTTGTTAAATAATATTTCCCAGCTCTTGAAATGTGCTCATGAGCCTACATGTTGACACAACGAATGAAGGTGAGGGTGCTCTTAGGTCACAATGTTGTGATTGAAGTGAGATCGTGACTCTGGATGCCTTCTTGAGGGGGCCTCCCGCGATCTTATTAGTATAGCCACACACTAGAAGTTACCTAGTCGTATATCGGATGACCTAAGCAATTAGCTGAGGTGCTATGATGTGGTATCCTGACTTGAAGGGAGGGTTAGACTCCTTAGCGAATTCGCAAGGTCGCAACGTAGTAGGGGTCGTGCTGCCAGTCCATGTTGCGTTTGTGCGACCCAACAACCTGAGGGATAATGCGACTCAAAGCTCTTATCTAGGGTGTAACTTCACAGAGGTCGCACAGATGCATCTGCACACTAGTCGCAGGCTTGATCTACTCCTAAGTTCTACGACCTAGCAACCCTAGGGTAAACTTGATAGCTTCTTATTTGAGATGCGACTTCCCAGAGGTCTCGTGGTCGCACCAGCATGCCAGTCGTAGATTTGACCTTCCCCTCAGTTCTGTGACCCAGCGACCAGTCGCGTCCCTGATGATGTCTCATCTCTGTTGTAGAATCAGTTGCGTCATGGTGGCTAACCTTAGCGCAGTATCAACCTTAAAAAATCTCCACCACCACGCACAGGCATTCATCGTGTGCCAATGTTTTCGTCGGATATGTTTCCTTAGGCTACCGATACGGCATGAAAATTATGCATAATTGTTCATACTCTTAATATAACCTGGCTCTGGCCTTCAACATATATATGCTCAATTTGTAAATTCTTCAGTGCCTTGGAGACACAGTCGAAAGTGTTTCAGGCTTATAGGACGTGAAGGTTGCGCTAGACGCAGCGTATTCCAGAGGACACCAATTTTGATTAAAGGTTTTTTTGGCTACACTAACTCAACCAGAGACAAAGGGATTCAAACTTTCTTTCCGTATTTAAAATCGATGATGCCGAGTGTTGTCATCGCATGCTAGACTTGAGTGGCTCAAACGACCATCAGCCTTGCATGTCGGGCATACTGATAATGCAAAGCTAAACGATCCCCGAAAAGCAATGTGTCATCGACCTCTTTGATCAAAAGCATTTGTTTTCGTGTAGTAACATAATTATGATTCATGCATGGTAGCATGCATTGGGCAACCTGCAACCATGTAATGCAGCATGAAGAGTAGGGATTCACGCTATGCAGCTCACTGTGAACAAATATCAAGAGTTTTGATGGGGGATGAGACACGTGGGAGATCGTTATGGCTGGAAGATGGCGTTGATTAAATGGCACTGATTATGGCATATGGCCACGTTATTTAAGTGTCCCATGCAACAAAATCACAATAAAATCTGCATTTTCTGATTAAAAATCGATTTTACAACTGTGCATATCGTAACCTCCTCTAGCAAAGTCGTAACTCAGCACTATTTACAACATAGGTTATGGATCGTCATACTTTTTACAACTCTGCTCTACTTTTTACTATCATCACACGATAGTTATTATAACGTTTCCACTATAGTTCCGCTCCATGTTTTAATCATAAAATTTGACCACTATATATATCTACCCCAAATGTTTTACCATGGATTAAAACTCCGCCAGAAAAGTATTTGAGCCCATTTGTAATGTTCTTTGTATATTTTTGCTCCGCCATCTTATATGGTTTTGAAACCATCATGTGTTTTGCACCTTGGTTTAATTATATAATGTTTAAAACCGTAACCTTGGTCCATAGATTTGCACCCACCGTGTAGCTTAGGTTTAACAAATATTGCTTCCCAAATGTGTGATTGATATTTGAAACTGTGCCATTTCCTTTCCAACACCAACATGTGTGCTTTCGCACTGCTACTCAACACAAGAACGCTTTTGAATGAGATTTTATTCCTTTAGGGAAATATTCTAAGTCTACTTTGTTCACCCGGGTTATACTTTAGGTTAGACTTGTTCAATTGGTGAAATGTGCTCCTTTCTGTGTATAGATTGACATTGATCTGGTATTGTGCAGGATCTTCAAAACTTCCTTTAAGGTGAGATACTTGCCGTCTCGGAATATAAATACCACATTCGGTCCCTATGTAAGCTTAGATTTGATAAATCACATCAAATGCTTCTATTTCATGTGAGATGGCGTCTGGTACAGACACTTCCAAATGGATTGATTCTAAGAATCTGATATACATAGTGAAGAATGTTTTGTGGCATTGGTCACCTGTGAGCAATTATTTCCTTGATCTTCTATCTGAATGAACATACACCACCCCATCCTCCATCTAAAAATAATCTTAACTTTCTCCTCCTTCTCACTTGTGAGCGTATCCTTGTCATCTGCCTTAACAATGGTCTTCAATGGTAGTCTTAAGTCTCATCCCCACCTGGGCAGGGGCATGTGGATGAAAATGTCTCATTTCACAGCTATGTCCTTGTTTTTGAGCTCAATTTTATTTCCCTCGATATCGTGACGACATTGATGATTTTATCACCCGTGGGATTGACCTGTATGAAACATCATAACACCAATTAGTTCACAATTACTCTTTTAGAATGGTTGTCCTAGATAGATTATATGAGACCAACGAGCTTACGAGAAGTACTCAAACAACATGCTTAATGACCCATGGTGATAGGGCTGCTAATATACATCCTCAATGCGTAGAACAGTTCCCATTCGAGCATGTGCTTGATGATCCCACCCACACATGGCATGATTGCAGCAGAAGCATCTTGTCACGATGGTGAGAAAGCTCATGAGGGTTTTGGGACAAGTTACGAGGATGTCATTATCTACAGGCTAGGTTTAAGCCTTAACGGCTAAGAAAGTGAGGGTAAAGGGGGGACCCGAAATTTTAAATATACCCCAAAATTTTGGGTGTTGTTGTAGCAGCTACAAAAAATGGTGAACCATTGGTAGAATCCAGCATCTCTGTCAATATCACAGCAATATTCTGAGTCCATATAGTGATGCAAGGGAATATTGAACAAGTTCTGTGGGTACCCTTTGTATTACTTGGGCCTTTACAGATATGCCCAATCCTTGTGCCTCAGCTAGGTCTTGCTAATCAGAACACATCAAAGCAGAAGCTCACATACGCCAGTGGCTTTTTGATGATGTGAAGAGAAAGGTAGCGGGTTTATTATTTTCAGGATTTTTTAACGTAAGTTTCTGTTATTGCTGCACTGCGAGCAAGCTTGGATAGTACCCCGGTGGAGTCACTTCAAGAAATCACAAGCGTTGCTCCAATGCCAGCGAGCCTGGTCAGTGCCCCAGCAGAGTCCTTGTATTACCTCTCTGCACAGGAAGCCTTTCTCAATCCTTCACCATTATTTGTTTCATGTGCTTGTAGCACTTATTTTCATGTGCTCGTGGCACTTATTTTTCATGGGAAGATGAGGGATCCCAACTTATTTTACGAGCAAGATAGGTTGTTTCTTGTTTTGCGGAAACTAGCAGATATCCTGATTTGGGTTTGCCCTTGCGCCAAACCTTCACATCCCATCTACCACAATAGGTGAAGCGTGAAAAATAGAACATTAAGATTTCTAAGACTATGCTGGGCACAAGGCTTAGGCTACGGGAATTGGGTCATTCAAACTCATTAGGTCTCCCACAAAAAACCGACTCGTATCTCCCCAGCTAATATATTTAGACTCATAGACATTTTTTTGAGAATGCGACTTTGATGACTTGTCCTACGAGGAAGCTACCTCTTAAGATTGCCACCGCAACCTCACACAAACAATGGGGTTACTGTTTCAGCAATCGAGACAAAACAAGTCTGCAAGGTGATTGGGTTTCAATGAGGGCTCGTGCAGTGATAGGCGACATGTCGAAAAATTCAAAGCTATATGAATAAAGTGTACGATGAAATGTAATCAACGAGGCTCAAGATGCAATGAAATGCCATGTGTGGGAATGATCAACCAGTTGTAAGTGGAAAAGGGGGGTGATACAAGCAGTGATTATTTATGCAGGAACAAGAAACTGTAAAGAAATGAGTGGAAAATACTTGTAACATGATGATGCCTAAAATATTAATCGTAAAGAAAAATAGCAGAGACACTTTTAAATTATAAAGTAAAAATTTGGCAATTAAACCTAATTAAAAACTTTGAACTAACAAATTTTAATTAATAGGTCCTAGCTAGCCTACACCTAAAACCCTAGCTTAAACAATGAGGTGGTCGGGTTATGTGAAATCAGCTTTCCAATGTAGCCACTGCATTAGTTCCCATCCTGCAAGAACAATAATGTTCGCAATCAGAGCCATCATGCAAAATCGTGTACCAACAGCAAGACTTACCTGAAGAGCATGTACAATAGCAAGAAGGCCATGGCTACTTACTAGAGAACATGCCAGAGTGGAATGTGCAAGCTTAATTTCACTTTATCCTGATACACAAAAATATATTCTCGAAACTTAAAACTATTTATAAATGACACACATCCATTCATGCATAATCCTAGGTCTGATGGGCGCTGGGTAAGCCATTGCCTATTTACAGGCACATCCAGCGGATAGGGTTGGTCAAGAAAACCAGCAACCTCATTGTGGTGGTGAGGATGATTGATTTTATGGAGTGGAAACAACAAGAATGTGCCAGGCGAATTATAGATGCTTGCGAATCTGAGAGCATAAACTTTAATTTTGAAAACCCTAGTTCAGAGTTGCTCATGGAATCTATCAAGGATATGAGGATCCGAATCCACTTTTAGTGGAGGCTACAATTCCTTACAGTTTTGAACAAAATCTGGACCTTCGAGCGGGGGGTTTCCCAACTTTGATGTTTTGGCGAGATCAACACGCGAATGGATGTGATCATGGATTGTCGTGGGTTGAAAAATGTCAGTGGGATTTGTATCAATTCGGTCAAATGTTTGCGCACTGACAGATTGATAATCCAAAGTATCAGATTCTTTAGATTTTCCAGGGTGAGGTGGATTTACCGTAAGTTTTTTGGGCAGCTGATGGATTTGCCAAAAAACACAGGTTAGTGCCTGATTGCAAATCTTGTTGGGCAACGAAAGAAACCGATAAGTAGTTTTCTTATGAATAGGTATATCGATTGTTGCACACCATATGCTGGGGGACAGGAATATGTGCTCAGGGAAACCTTACTAGAATGAAAGATCCACCCAGATGAAATGATATATGACGTGGTTATGTTGGGAGGAGTAGGGTACTTGGGAGTCATTACTTCAGAAACCCTAAGGTGAGAAAACCTAGTTGGAGTTGTTTTAGGGATCTTGTCAGGATAAGAAGGACTAGGGGTATCGACCGACAGAAGCGGAAGTGCTTTGATTCTCTGATACGTACTTTGATCTTCATAAGGCGGATTATAGTCGGCAGAGAGATACAAGTGACAGTCCTCGGTAGTATGAGTGAATATGTTTTCAGATAAGCACTGATCGCTAGAACCATCGATTTGATCAAGTTGGGTACCTGGCATGTTAGGCTCCCTAGGAGTTACCAACTGGGATGTATCAATAAAGAGGACATCTTTAGGTTTCCCAGACAGGAAATCACTCCTATGGCTGTCTAAAGATTCCGAGTGAGAAATATTAGATCTAAAAGATTCATCAATTTTGAACTGTGATTGTGAAACACCATTTGCATGCTTATGATTGTCGCCAATACTAGTATAAGGAAATTTTGAATGTCTTGAAGAAATTACTGGTGTGGTGGACTCGTGAAATAAATCGGGGAATAATGAACGAAAATATTGAGCCATAGGGGTAGTAACCATACAAGGTTTTTCAATACACACATCCATGTCATTCAGAGAAAACAATGATCTGTGAGGCCTTGTAAGGGAATCAACTTCATCCGGGATCAGAGTCAATTCATAATCGGTATGTGAATCAAATTTGGGACTGTGTCCAAGGAGACATCAAGTGGGCTCGAGGTAGGTTTCATGAGCCTGGAGGGATGTTGGACCCATCTAGTTTTCAAGCTTTGATTCGACAAGGGGCGTGAAAGATTCAAAGGTAGTACAATAGGCTTTATCCTCATGCAAGTGTCTATCATTGCTCAGAACTTTAGAGGTCGCAACTCCACCACACGGTAGTTCAAGCGGAAGAGTAGGAATATCAAAAATAATAAAACTCCCCTTGGAGGCTTGAATGTGGTCAGAACTTGGGGATATGGACAAGGAAACATTGGGGACACGGTCTGAATAGCTAGCAACTTGCGGGTCGTCATAGGGAACCCTAGGATCAAGCTGGGTTTCTACATGAAATTGTTCAAGGGAAAGGAGGATCACATACCTGAACTGTTCACTTAACAACTTCCAATCAACATCCTTTTCAGGGAACTCAAAACAATAATGAACAAATCTGATAGAGAATTCATCTAGAGGTTTCTGAGGTTCCATTCTAATGTCATTTAGCTTTATCAATACACTTTGAAAATCCTACCTATGAAAAGCTTGTTGTAATTCACTGGTGAGTTGTTTAAACGAATGGATGGAAGCTTTCGGAAATGTGCAGAACCATTGCTTCTCGCGACCTTCAAGAGTGAGGAAGAAAAGCAAAGAAATCAAACCTTCATTTTCATTTTTGTAGCACTCACCAAAGTCACAGAAATCTAAAAGGTGTTTGGTTATAGACACTCTGTTTTCACCATCGAATTTTAACTCGGACAAGTGATAGATAAGTTCATCGGGGATGAGACATCGAGGCTCATAAAACTCTGACAAAAATATCGAGAGAATGATTTGAGAACGAGCCATTACAAATATGATATTAACTACAGGATCTAAGGGATGAGCTTGTCATTTGGCCCTCCTTTCAGTGCCAATTCTGTTGACGGGAAAATCTGTCCGGCCAACAGCAGGGGATATCCCTGGTAAAAAGTCCCAATTAGACCTTGAACCGTTTGGAATAGGGATCCTGTCTGGGGTGTGGGTCCGGCTACTGCTAATTTCTCCTTTCTTTGGGTCTTGCTTAAACTCTATAAACTTGTTGATACACACTTAATAAAATGATACAAGACATATTATTGATGCATTAAATGTACATATAACACTATGAGTAGCAAGAGGAAATAATAAAGCATAAATACCGAAGGAAGTGTTGTTAACAACACATCATTAGGGTCATGCTTGTAAACTGTTCTGACCACAAAAGAAACAATTACTTATGGAAATAACACCCTCACTTCCTAAAAGTTATAAATGATAACACAAATGCTAATAAACAAAGTCATTAGCATTCGTTAAGAAAGTGAAATGCACGCAACCACCATTAACATATACTCAGCAAACTGTTATGCAATTGTGATATGAATTGAAGATACAGTTCCCTTAATCTAAAGATGTTCAGAAACTGAAAATATAATACTCAATAGTGCTCATAGATATGTCAACACCAGATCCACAAAGGGATTTTTCAAAATGATTGTATTCATGATCAAATTGTATGATCCTGGTAATACAGTGTACTCAGCTGAAGTCCCAAACAAATATCCTTTCTACAAGTTCCCGAAGGAGTATTTATAATAGAAACTTGCCCTTTGGGCTTCCCTGGATTTTTTCCTTCTTGTCTGTTGGTTTCCCTTGCAACCTGAAGGATTCTGCGACCTGCGACTTGCCAACATCTGTGACCTGCGACCTACCAGGATCTGCGACTTCACTGGTTTCATGACTTGTGACCGAGAACAATCTGCGACCAGCGACCTTGGCCACTATTGCAACCTGCAACCTCAACCAATCTGCGACTTGCGACCTTGAACAATCTGCGACCTGCGACTTGAAAATATCTGCGACCTGTGACCTATAACAATCCACGACCTACAACCTCAAGCAGATCTGCGACTTGCAACCTTATTTTGGTGATCCTCAGATTTTATAGAAGTATTCCTTATCCCACCTCCATTTCTTTGAAAAAGGGTCCTCTTGCTTGCTAGGAAAAAATTTGGCTCACTGCGCAGACCGACACCTATATTCACAAAGCTTAGGTTACAAGTATTCAGTGATGAATAATGTTAAACAATTAGTCATTGCAGTGAAAGTATTTTTAGACACATGCTCTTTGAGTCGAATGATGTGCAACTATGTCATCGGAGAGCCTGGCTCGAGTAAGATTTCCTTGTGCCTTCTTCAATTACTGTAATGCAGATTAGTATAGCTGTAGGCCGAGTTCGGAATGCAAATCCAATTGAGGGGAAGTGTCAACTTGGGCAACATGCTCCTTATGTTCTCCATGAAGGAAATTATTATATGCACTAACGATACTTCTTTCATGTTCAAAAATTTGCACCGAGACATTAATAAGGGGAAGGCCCTTCGAAAATGAGGTTCACTTTGCGCGATGATCGAATGATTATGCATGGAGGGGAAAAGTGATTTTGTTAAATAATATTTCCCAGCTCTTGAAATGTGCTCACGAGCCTACATGTTGACACGAAAAATAAAGGTGAGGGCACTCTTAGGTCACAATGTTGTGATTGAAGTGAGATCGTGACTCTGGCTACCTTCTTGAGGGGGGCTCACGCGATCCTATTGGTAGAGCCATGAACTAACAGTTACCTAGTCATATATCGGATGACCTAGGTAATTATTTGAGGCGTTGTGATGTGGCAACCTAACTTTAAGGGAGGGTGCGACTCCTTAGTGAAGTCGCAAGGTCGCAACGTAGTAGGGGTCACGCTGCCAATCCGTGCTGAACTTGTGCGACCCAACAACCTGAGGGATAATGCGACTCAAAGCTCTTATCTGGGGTGTAACTTCACAGAGGTTGTACAATTGCATCCGTAAGATAGTCGTAGGTTTGATCTGCTCCTCATTTCTATGACCCAGTGACCCGAGGGTAAATGTGATAGCTTCTTATTTGAGATGCGACTTCACAGAGGTTGCATGGTCGCACTGGCACGCCAGTCATAGATTTGACCTGCCCCTCAGTTCTGCGACCTAGCGACCGGTCGCGTCCTTGATGATGTCTCATCTCTGCTGTATATTCGGCTGCATCATGGTGGCTAACCTTAGCGCAGTCTCAACCTTAAAACAATCTCCACCACTGCGCATAGGCATTCATCATGTGCCAATTTTTTCGTCGGATATTTTTCCTTGGGCTACCGATATGGCATGCAAATTATGTGTAACTATTCATAATCTTAATATAACCTGGCTCTGGCCTTCAGCATATATGAGCTCGATTTGTAACTTATTTGGTGCCTTGGAGACACATTCGGAAGCATTTCGGGCTTACAGGACGTGAAGGTTGCGCTAGATGTAGCGTATTGCAAAGGACACCAATTCCGTTCAAAGGTTTTTTTGGCTGCGCTAACTCAACCAGAGATGAAGGGATTCAGCCTTTCTTTCCATATTAAAAATTGATCATGCCGAGTGTTGTCATCATGTGCCAGACTTGAGCGGCTCAAACAACCATCAGATCCTTGCATGTCGGGCATATTGATAATGCAGAGCTAAACGATTGCCGAAAAGAAGTGTGTCATCAACCTCTTTGATCAAAAGCCTTTGTTTGCACATAATAAAATAATTATCATTCATGCATGGTAGCATGCATTGGGCAACCTGCATCCATGTAGTGTGGCATGAAAAGTAGGGATTCACGCTATCCAACTCACCGTGAACAAATATCAAGAGTTTTGATGGGGCATGAGACACGTGGGAGATCGTTATGGCTAGTAGATGGCGTTGATTAGACGACGCTGATTATGGCATATGGCCACATTATTTAAGTGGCCCATGCCACAAAACCACCATAAAATCTGCGTTTTCTGATTAAAAAACGATTTTACAACCGTGCATATCGTAACCTCCTCCAGCAAAGTTGTAACTCTGCACCGTTTACAACATAGGTTATGGATCGTCATAATTTTTACAACTCTAGTCTACTTTTGACTATCATCGCACCATATTTATTATAACATTGCCACTATAGTTCCGATCCATGTTTTAATCATAAAATTTGACCACTATATATATTTACCCCAAATGTTCTACCATGGATTAAAACTCCGTCATAAAAGTATTTGAGCCCATTTGTAATGTTCTTTGTATATTTTTACTCTGCCATCTTATATGGTTTTAAAACCATATTGTGTTTTGTAGCTTGCTTTAATTATATAATGTTTAAAACCATAACCTTGTTCCATAGATTTTCACCCACCGTGTAGCTTAGGTTTAACAAATATTGCTTCCCAAATGAGTGATTGATATTTGAAACTATGCCATTTCCTTGCCAACACCAACATGTGTGCTTTGCACTACTTCTCAGCACGATAACGCTTTTGAATGAGATTGTCTTCCTTTAGGGAAATCTTCTAAGTCTACTTTGTTCACCCGGGTTATACTTCAGGCTAGACTTGTCGAATTGGTGAAATGTGCTCCTTTCTGTGTACACATCAACATTGAGCTAGTATTGTGCAGGATCTTCAAAACTTCATTTTAAGGTGAGATACCTACCATAGCGGAATATAAATACCACATTCGGTCCCTATGTAAACTTAGATTTGATAAATCACAGCAAATGCTTCTGGTTCATGCGAGATGGCATCCGGTACGGAAACTTGCAAATGGAGTGATTCTAATAATATGATGTACATAGTGAAGAATGTTTTGTTGCATCGGTCACCCGTGAGCAATTCTTTCCTTGATCTTCTATCTGAATGAACATACACCACCCCATCCTCCATCTAAAAATAATGTTAACTTGCTCCTCCTTCTCACTTGTGGGCGTATCCTTGTCATCTGCCTTAATAATGGTCTTCAATGGTAGTCTTAAGTCTCATCCCCACCTAGGCAGGGGCATGTGGATGAAAATGTCTCATTTCACAGTTGTGTGCTTGTTTTTTAGCTCATTTTTATTGCCCTTGGTATTGTGACGACATTGATGAGTTTATCACCCGTGGGATTGACATGTATGAAACATCATAACACCAATTAGTTCACAATTACTCTTTGAGAATGGTGCCACTAGATAATTTATATGAGACCAACGAGCTTATGAGAAGTACTCAAACAACATGCTTATTGAACCATGGTGAGAGGGTTGCTAATATACATCCTCAGTGTGCAGAACAGTTCCTATTCGAGCATGTGCTTGATGATCCCACCGACACATGGTGTGATTGCAGCAGAAGCATCTGGTCACGATTGTGAGAAAGCTCATGAGGGGTTTGGGATAGGTTACAAGGATGTCATTATCTACAGGCTAGGTTTAAACCTTAATGGCTAAGCAAGTGAGGGTAAAGGGGAGACTCAAAATTTTAAATATACCCCAAAATTTTGGGTGCTGTTGTAGCGGCTACAACAGGACAACAGAGTCTTTTTGATGATGCGGATTAGGTTTTTTTTGGTTGACTCGGATAACCCGTTTCCTTGAGGGTAATAGTTGGTAGAATGTTTAAGTACGATACCATTTTCTATAGAAAAATCATGTAATTTCAAAAATGAGAAATATGTTTCATTATCAAAAACAAGGAAGGTTGGAATGCCAAACCTGATCATGATGCATTGGGTGATGAAGGCTATTACTTCTTGATCATTGATTTTACGTAACAGTACCTCTCCAACCCACCTTATGAAGTAGTCTATGGCAGTGAGGATGTAACTATGTTTGTTGGAAGAGTGTGGTAGGAATTACCTAATCATGTCCAACCCCCATTGTTGAAACGGTTCTTCCACTATGACAGAATTTAACGGGGCTGAAGGCCGTATATTTATATCTGTGAACTTTTGACACTGATAGAATTTCTGGACATATGTGTGTGCATATTTGAAAAAAGTAGGCTAATAGAAACCAACATGCATGATTTTGTGAGTAGTGGTGTCTCCTACATAGTTCCCCCCTGTGGCGCCATCATGAATTTCTGCTAATACTTTATGTTCCTAATCCCATTACAAATAGCGCAGCAAGACACCGTTGTGATGTTTGCAAAACAACTTACCCTACACTAGCTCGTAGCATACAAATTTCAATCTCAACGCACGCTTCTTCTTGGTAGTTAAACCCAGTCCCATGCTGTCGTGTTTCAGATATTGTAGGAGATCTATGTCCCAAGAGGATGTATCCTGCGGGGTTGTGCTATTGGTTTGATACATATTGATCTCGTGTTCCCAATTTTCTTCATTGCTGCCCCATGAGTCTACTACCTCTGCGGCCATGCGACATAATCCTTGGCCCTTTACAATGTGTGCTGGCTTGAATTCCAGGTCATATTCTTGATGGCACATCATCCAGTTGCTTCATCACTTGCTCAAATCCTATTGTACGAATAGTGAGCAAATAGCTAGGTGAGGCACGAAGAGTGTGACATGATTCTTCAAAATGTACGGCCTGAAATGTTTAACTGCCTTATGTATCGCATAAGCTTGTTTTTCAATCTCTAGATAATTCAGCTCAGCACCTTGTATCTAGTGCCCATAAACGATATAGGCTACTCATCGTTGTTGTCATCTTTCTGAGTGAGGACGATAGCCAAAGATGAATTTGAGGCAAAGTTGTACAAGATAAAGCCTTTGTTGAAATCTGGGTGGTCAAGAGCGGGTGCTTCCGCAATGGCTCGTTTGATGTTTTCGAATGCTTCTTTATCGGGATGATTCCATTTAAAGTTAGATTTTTTCTTAACCATGCCTTCTAATGGTTTCACGATCTGAGCGAAATCTGACATAAATTTTTGGATGAAGTTGATTTTTCCAAGGAAGGACTGCATAGCTTTCCTACCACTTGGGGGTGGTATTTGAGCGATGAATTTTGGACCTTCCAGATCCACCACTATGTTGTCTCAAATTATTATGTGTCCCAACAAGTTTCCTTCAGCGACGAAAAAAACGATTTTCTTTGGGTTTAGTGAGATTCCATATTTTTGACACCTTTCAAAATTTTTCTTGAGGTGGTGTATGTGGTCAGATCTGTGCTTTGAAAAAACGGTGACGTCGTCAAGGTATACTACCACATTTTTCCCAATAAGTCCTCTAAAGGCGATGTCCATAGCTCTTTGGAAGGTGGCGCCAGCATTAATCATCCCAAAGGGCATGCGTCTGAATGTAAATGCTCCCCACTTAGTTCTGACTGTGGTTTTGAGCCGATCGGGCTCAGCCACTACTACTTGATTATACCCTGAAAACCCATCCAATAGAGAGAACATTTCTGACCCTAATATAGCTTGAAGGATTTGCTCCATGGGAGGGATCGGATAGTTGTCTTTTTCGGAGGCTCTATTCAAATTCCTGAAGTATACACACAAACAGATTTCGCCATATTTCTTGTGAACCTGGACCAATTTGGACACCCAAGTCGAATTTCTAACTTTAAAAATTATCCGCTCATCCAAGAGCTTCTTTAGTTCCTTTTGGATCGTCAGTTCTAGAGCTGGGTGTACTTTTCTCAGTTTTTGTTGGAACGACTTCACTCCTTCCTTAATGGGTGTGACGTATTGGATGATCCGTGTATCATAAGTTTGAAGGCCATCATATGTCTAGGCAAACACATCTCAGTATTTCTTAAATAATCCACTGAATGCTTGTTTCTCCTGAGGGGTGCACTCATTACCTAAATTTACAAGCTTGGGATCCTTGTCTGTCTCGAGGTTAATTTTTCGGTGTGCTAACATGGAACTTTTCACCTTCATATTTGGGGGTCCTCGGAAACGGTTTTGTAAGTGAAACAACTTTTCGAGTGACACGACCCCTTTGGGTATGGGATTTTCTTTCTGATTTATTAGTTCCTCCTACAAAGCCTAATCATGATCCTCTTCTTCCATAACTACCTCTTTGAATATATATGTATTTAGCATGAAATCCAATACCCATTGGTCATCATTGAAAATGCGTAAATTAGTAACATTGTCTGCTATGGATGGCTTGTATATAACTTCAATAGAAAATCCATCTCTAAGTTGGGTGAAACTAGCGGTAGCATTGGAAAGTGTATCGGCTACTGCATTATTCATTCTAAGTATATATTTAATATGAAAAGCATCAAAAGTTGAAATTAAACACCATACCTCTTGCTGGTAACCTTTCAGATGTGGATACAAGCAATGGATGGTGTTGTGTACCTGATGTGTGACAATATCAGTATCACCAATTACCTTCAAACAACGGACTTTTAGATCTATGGCATTTTGGAGTCCTAGTAACAGTGCCTCATACTCGGCTATATTATTGGTGCATTGGAATTCTAACCGGCAGGAAATTAGAAACTTGTTCTTCTGAGGGTCTAGGAAGATACATCCTATGCCAGCCCCATCTGGGGTTTTGGAACCATCATAGTATAAGGTCCAAGTTTCATCTTCTGGTTGGAAAATGCTATCCGAGGCTGTTGAGGATGTTCTAGTGGCATCAGTTTCTAATGAATATTTTTTGGATGGGGAGGATTTTTCAGCAACCAAAAGCAGCTCAGACTGAACATCTTAGGTGATCGGGGATTGTTGAGTATGATAACAACCAAAGAGGGACTCTATGAAACACATATCGAGCTCTTCTCATGCGAAACTGACTGGTTCGTTACTTGCATCTAGGTCTGTCACAGTATGTTTCATGTATGGTTCACTCTCGACCTGGATTTGGTTATTCTAGCCTTTGTACGGGATCCAAAGGTGGGACCAATCAGTGGTGAAGTATCCCTGGATATTTCTAGACCAATATGTGCTTAAAAAGAGGCCATAGGAATAGGGGATATCCACGATTACTATGACGATGCACTGATGCACTCTAGAGTCGGAGGATAGGTGGATGATGACGTTGTTTAATTCTCCTACTACGGGGACTTGAGATCTGTCGAGCTAGATAATTATGGTGTCAGTCTTCTTAGGTCATATGTTTAACTTCTTTCATACAGATAAGGGTATAACATTCTTGGATGCACCAGAATCGAAGAGGAAATTATGGACATTGAAGTTAAAAATCTCGAAGGATAGGAGGAAAGGTGGTGTGGATCCCCTGGAGTTGGTGTTTATGGAATTTACAGTGGATTGGGGAGTAGCAGTGATTTGGGTAGACGTGATGCTCACGGCTTTGGCTGCCGGTAGATTGGAAAAGGGTTTGAGGATAAGATCTCGTTGGTTGGCAATGTGTGCGAGCTCATAAAGAGAGATATTGGCCCAAGTCTTCTTAATATCCTAAATAATGTTATACCTAGAATCTAGATGTGAGGCAAGCTTAGTGGTGTTTTTAGAGGCAGGTGATGAAGCTTTAGCCTTGGGGCCTTCTCGGGGATTAGTTGGACTAAAATTTTCAGGAGTCTTATTTTGGTTCTCTATGGTTGGGGGTAATATTTTCCGTAAGAAGGCCTTCCTTTTCTCCTCAAACAACTGCTCCGGGACAGGAAATTTTCTCCTCAAACTGTAGTTCAGAGGAGGTTTGGTTTTTGGATCGTTGGCTAGGTTTATCACGGACGTGGGAAGGGAGCTCTCCCCGTAGATTACTTCAAAGGCAAGGACAACAGAACCTGCATCTTCGTCTGAGGGGAGGCTTCCTCGTCCCCTGAAACATCTTCTTCTTATAAATGCCTAGGGGTCTAATCTTCTAACAATTGATTGACAATGACGGCCATAATATTTATCCACTGGGGAGATGTTTTCTTCGAGTGTGAGGCCTGATGAAAAGAGCATAAATTTTCTCTCCCTATTTCCTCAACGTTGAGGCAAACGCTAGAGTTGGATGGGGGTCGGTTCGTAGCGGGATTATTCTTTCTGAAGAAAGGTTTCTGTGCTTTAGCAGCTGGGATAGGCTCATGGTTCTTCCTCTTTAGATCAGAGACTTCTTTGGTCAATAACTAAGGGATTTTGTGATACTTTCAAAATCAAAGGGGTCCTTATCTTTGTCCCCAGTGTTATGACTTGAGAATTGGGTTCTTTTCTTGGTTGGATTTTGATCATCCCGACATTCATGGTCAATGGCACCTATGGACAGCATGGCCGTTTCGACTGCAAGGGAAGTGGTATAGTTTGCTGCGAGGATGGGCCTGGCCTCATGCTTCACAAACACGGCAATATCCCGCGGGAGGGCTCTTGTGTAGTAGTTAATGGTAATGGAATCATCCAAAGCCATGTTTGGGGGTAATTTGTTCAATATAGTGGTGAAATGTTGATTGAAGTCTTCAACCTTCTCCTTCTTCTAACACTTTAGCATACTGAGCTCTATGAGGAGCATTGAGGGGGTTTTATCTTCTGAGAATTTTTGTAGGAAGGTATGACGGAAGTGTTCCCATGAAGGAATGAAAGTGACAGGGAGAGACCGATACCACATTGCTACTTTATTTTCTAGAGTATGAGGAAAAATCCGGCATGTTACTTTGTTATATTGTATCCTTATCATCTATAAGGATAAGTAGAAGTTGCTAATGTGGTCCTCGGCCAAAGTGCCTTTCTCAGGGTCGAACTTAGGGAGATGCTTCTCAAGGTGTCAAGGCATGTCATGGAGGGGGCCTTGGATACCTAAGGGGGACTGGGCCATCCAAGTCAAAGGTTGCACATGTCTGGCCCGTAGGTGGTGCGGTATGTATACATAACCCCTTTCGTTTTCGGATTCGCTACCCATGCTAGACCCGGAGGCCTTGCCCTCCTACTGGGACTGCATGTCTTGGTTTTCTCCATGGTTCCCTATATTCCTGATGTTCCTCAAGTTGTAAAGGAAAGGAAGCCTATTCTACTTTCAGTGGGGCTAGTGGTCGACATTTCGACTTTGTCCACGGCCTCTGTCTCCCTTGCCTCTATTACCCCGAACCCTTTTGGCTCTTCCTTCAGGGGGATCATTGGCTTGAGTGTCATTATTCGCAGTCTGGCCTAGTTGGGGGTCGGTATTGGGTTGAGGTTCTGTGATCTCGGGGCCTTCCTCTTCCCTATCCTTAGGGTTGTCACAGGGTGCTTCAAAATTCCACTCAACTGCCTCTACATAATCTTTGATCATAATACCCACGAGCTGAGGAAGGGAGTTGACAAGGTTTCCTTGGCGCATATGGTTAGTTGTGGGAGTTGGAGGATTTTCCAAGGAACTAGTGACCGGATCTCACTGCAAACCACTGGCAAGGTCATAGACGATAGGGCATAGGGCCCTTAGCTGGGCTAAAGTAACCTCATAGAAAGGGGGTTCCTCCTCCTGGGAATTTTCGAAAAGGGGGACGACTGGTATTTTCGTGCATGATCTCCCCTTGGGGAGTTTGTAATGAGATGTTACTTGTGTGCTGGGAGCTTTCCATTTAGGTCCTCCTTCTAGTGCCAAATCTGTCGAATAGAAAAATTTTCTGGCCAACAGAAGGGGATCTCCTCTATAAAAAGTCTGGATTAGACTCTGAACCGTTTGTGATAGGGATCCCATCTGGGGTGTGGGTCCGACTACCACTGAATACTCATCTTGGATGCAAATGAGCCCTACAAAGTTATAGGCATATAGCTATCAGATGATAGAAGACAAAATATCGATGATTTTCAATGAGCATAAACACTAAAAATAGCAAGATAAAAGGAAAACACACAGTTGAAGGAGATGTTGTTAGTAGCATATCATTAAGGTCGTGTTTGTAAAATTTGTTAGAACCATAGAAGAAACAGTTCTGCCTGGAAAGAACAACTTAGCCTTACTTGGGCATTTTCATGAATAAGATAGATGTCAATAATGAAGTTACAAACATCTCCTAGGTAAAAAACATACCATCATTAACACATTTAGTCAGCTAGAACACATGAAGAGTATAAGCAGAAAACGCAGATCAATTAATCATAAGATATCAGACATATATGAAAAATACTCATAGTATTAACACAATGATTCTCATTAGATCCAATAGTGGATTTAAAAAAAATGCTTGTATTCATTCAAAAGGGGTTGTTCAATTTCTTTACAACTCTCTTGTCTCCTTTGGAGTCCCCAAAAAATATCCTTTTACAAGTCCCCGAAGGGAGTATATATAAGAAGAAATTGACCCTTGGGTGTCTTGACTTTTCGTCTTCCCACCTATTGGTATGCTTTGCGACCTGAACGGAAAGTGCGACCTGTGACCTGACCATGGAAGATGCGACCTGTGACCCCTCCTGTAGGTTGTTCCTTGTGACCTGATGATGGGACCGTGTGTGTGATTGCAAGGTCAGGAATATCTACTTGTTGTTCTTTAAGGAAATTTTTCCATGCACAATAATCTACAGCAACTGGGGAGATCAGAGGAGTATCTTCCCTTAACCTTTGCAGGAATTCTAAGGCATTTAGGATTAGCGTTTCTCTCTTGATTGTGACCTAGTTGGATAAGGAATCCAGTTTGGTGTAAATCCAAACTAGCGTCACGACGAACTTAACCAAGTTCTCCTCTGATGCTGGAAGATCAGGTGTAGTGGTGGCTTCTATAATAGGTTGCAGAAATGCTTGAGTTTCCTGATTTACCTATTCCCATGTCTTTTCTTCACCCAGTGAACCTAGAGAAGGAATATGGTGCATTTTTTCCATCGATTCAATTCCACTGATCAAATGGTCATAAGCAGTCATCACCTTCTTTAGGTCTTTCAATAATTTCTCCTTGGATTGCACCTTCATGTGAATTTGGACCTTTTCATTCTGAGTGAGAATCCAATATTTCATGGAAAAAGTTTTTGGAGCCGTCGATATCTTTTTGTCCATTCTAACATTCTATCCAAGGCAATGGAGGCTTCTTTCAGTTGCTCGTTCCTCATCTTAGTTTCTTCTTGAGCTCTGAGTAGAGGTGCAACTGTTTGTTGTATGGTGAACATTACATCGTATACCTGCTTCATGGTGGCTTCCAATGTCACCAAATCTCTTTGGATAGTGAGGGTTACTTCGTTAATAAGGGTGTTTTTATCTTGGAGTTGTTGGACTTCTTCCCTTAGTGCTCTCTTTTATTGCTCCGACCTAGCTTCCCTTTGTTTGGAATCTTGTAATCTATTTTGTAGGGAGAGGATTTCCCTACTCATCCGACTCACATTTTATTATGTGGCTATGGATAAAGTAGTTCTGGTTGATGCTATCATTACTGGATTGGTCCTAGTGTCCAGGACTACATCCTTTTCTGTTGTGGCTGTGAATGGCACGACAGGGTTCTGCGCTAGGCATCTCCTCTTCTCCTACCGGATTTTGAATGTGAACTCATCATAAGTGAGTCTCGTAAGATTGAACACTTCCTCCTCCTATCCTTCAGAGGTACCTTGTTATGAGAGCGCAAAACATGGGTTTATTGCAGGAACTTCGATGGTCGACAGCTCTTTCTGTAACCTTGTTACTGGAGGAAGTGTCTCGGTGTCTTTGGAAGAATTGCCTTTTGATCTTCGATCTTCTTCCTCTTTTCTCTTTTCTTCTGTTTCTTCTTCCAATAGCTATTCCACCTCTACCTTATCCCATTCTTCCTTTTGTTTGTGCTCAGCTTCTGCCTTATCTAGTTCTATCTTGGGCTTATGCTTAGCCTCTGCTTTTGTCTCCTATTCTTCCTTCCTTTTGTGCTCATCTTCCACCTTATCTAATTCTATCTTGAGCTGATGCTCAACTTTTGCTTTCAACTCTTGCTCTTCCTTTATTTTACGAGCATCCTCTGCCTGTTTCTTCCTCTATTCTACCTTTAGGTGTTTTTTATGTTTATCCTCATCCTCTTTTGATTTCTTTTCATCTTCCCATTGCGATTTTGCTTCCTTTTCTTTCTGTTGGGCAGAAGAGCTATGGCCTATGTTAGTTCAGGGCTTCTTGGCCTGGGAAGATGAGGCTCCTCATAATTCGTGCATTCTCTCTTATAAAGTTTGATCACGTTGGTCCTCTCGATCGGTCAATGCCTCTGGGGAAAGTTTCCTATCCTTATTGTACCAGTTTCTTACACCATCTTTAGCTGGGCGTTCAGCATGTTGGTAGCTCCATTTAAACTTTGGTCGTTTGCAATGGGTAGGGACTATCCTCTCAGGATCGTATGTCCGGTGATCCAAAGGCACTAGGAAGAACCCTCTGATTTTCTCATCTTCTGACTCCACTTCTCTGAAATCCTTGACTGTATAAGCACCGATGGTGAGTGGTAGTGTGGGCCATGTATTTTTCTTACCTTTAGTAAGGACCTTCGAGAAGTTGGAAGTCATCTAATAACATGTTTCCCGAAGTAGCATCATGTTAGTGATGAATTGGGGTAGAGCATGGGGAGTCTTGAATGAACCTAAGACTTAGATGTAGGTGCCTTTTGCAAATAGAAACCAATGTGCCACCTTGATTATCGTTTCCATGGCTCGCGAGGACATGCATGGGGTATCCTGACCGAACAATTTCCCGTAGAGTGCAGGGATGAAACTTTGTGCGATTGGGTCTATGTCATCCTTATATTTGGAGTCCCAGAATACCTGCAATTCCTTGTGGATTGGGTGTGCATGATCTTGATCCCAGTTGTGAGCCCATCCCTCAAAGTGGCACCTGGCATAAACTGCATTAAATAGATAGGATTCCATGTAAAATTCGGACGAGTATCCCTCCTCGGGTGCTAGTGCTGCAGATATGTTTGTTTTGAGGGATACTATCAATAAGTTGGCCCAATTGAAATGGGTGCCATATACGGTAATAAAGTACATCAGGGATACCCAAGAACCGCTGAAATTTGTGGCATCAAGACGACCATACATTCTACAAAGCATAGCTGCTACAAGCTTATAGACCTTTCTAAGACCGGCTAGTTGATACTCCTGGTCCTTCTTGACTTTGAACTTCTTCGGTTCTTCCCACCATCCTCTTAGGGTGTCTGCTATGGGGACCGCATGGGTAGTGGCCCATTCCTTTATGAACTTCTGTTCCCACTCTAGAAGTGCATAATATTACTTCACATCCTGGCCTTTTATATTTGCAAAATCTTTCCCCTCATGATCCTGAATCACCCACATCCTAGGGTCGATCCTTTGTATGATCCATTCAATAATTTAGGCGCATGGGAAGATATATGGGTGGGCCCCTACGTAGTGAAGCTTCAACCTCTTAACTTTGACATATACTTGCCGGTCTAGGAGGTCCTCTCGAAACTCAAGTTGTGCGAACTCTTGGTATACTTGATACAAACTCATGCTTTCTCCTCTACTAAATATACATGCGATGTCCTGATAGATAGGGGTAGGAGACATAAGTACCTCACTTTCTATGATCTTTATCTCTAGGCTCTTGTTTTTCCTGTGAACCGCTAGGGGCCCCATGTCACTTGAAGTTGAAGAGACAGTACACACTCTAACTTCGCTTCGAGGTTCCCCGAAAAAATCTCACTCCAGTTGGCCCGTCAGAAGCATTTTTGCTCTCCGTCGCGTGGGTGAAATGTGACCTAGCAACCTTTCTATTTATAAAGGGGTCGTGTGTGAGGGCAATAAATGAGGTCGCTGGGTCACGATTCGACTGTGTTGATGACATGTGTGACCCCATGACCCTATGACCTTGTGACCTAGGGGTTGCGGGGTCGCAGGGTCGCTAGGTCACAATTGTTTAACTTGAGTACGATATGCGACTTAGTGACTTGGCGACCTGATAGGTAATAGGGTTGCTAGGTCGCTAGGTCGCAAATTGGGTAGAACGACCTACTCTGTGACTTAGCGACTTAAGGCTTTTAAAAATACTTGAACTTCAGGTTTTTACTTCGCTTCCTGATGCTCGGGGGCTCAAAAATTTTGAGAGGGTGAAATTTTTGGAGGGTGTTGTAGTAGCTACAATAGAGCGGAGTTCTGAGTTTTACATTTTTTAACTTCTCGTCGTAGCCTTCTAACTGTCTTCTGTAGGTTCTGGTATTGTTTTCGCAACTTCTTAAGTTTTTCTCAGGCTACTTGGCTCTTTTGAGGAGTGTCCGCTCCACTAACAGTTTTATCAATAGTTTCTAGAGCTTCTTGTTGGTCATCAGGGCTATGTTCCAAAATAATCGTATCGCCTGACTGATTGTTAGAATCGTGACTAAATTCTATGTCCACAGCCTCTGGAGATGGCAGTGTTTCTATATGCCCAGAATTCTTCGGGACTTGTTTTTCCATTATGCTGGGACCAAGTGGTCCTCTAGGTTGCATATATACATTAAGGTTTTCCAGGACCTTGGCCATCCCTGTCTCAAAAGCTTCCAAAGGATCATCTGGTCCTGCTTCACTTTCTAGTTCATTATTATAATCATGTTCTTCTTCTTGTTTTGAATTGGCGTCTTCTTCAGGCTCTGATGTGGAATTGGATTCCTCTTCTTGGGGTTTTGATGTGGAATTGGGTTCCTCTTCTTTAGGTTTAGAATATCCTATCCTAACTGGACTGGTTGTCTCCGCAGGTTGATTTCTTTCATCCTGAAAATTTTCAGACATCCTCTCGGCTAGTTCAACTCTTACAGACCTCTTGTATTTATGGGGTTCAACCTTTGAAGGGGCAGGCCTTTTTTATTTTTGGAACAGGGTTCTGCTGGTTTGTCTCTGCTATTTCAGGATTTTGGATTATAGGGTTTTATATGCTCTCCAGGGCCATCATGAAATCATCCCAAGCTAAGTTGTATTGAACCAGGCTATGACTAATGATTAATCTGATCAATCCATGGTGACTTATTATAGTTTCCAGTTGCTTGGCCTGTTGGAAATATGATGTAATGTGTTGTCCTTGATGGCAACCTACTTGATGAAGTTTTCCTTGATGGAAACCTACTTGACAAGTTGCCTATGATAAGCAACCTATTTGTTAAAGATGGAAGAATGATGTATCTACATATCAATTTAGATGTGAAAAAGAAAATAATTCCAGCAAGTGCTATAGAAATGATAAATATAATATGTGACAATGTATACACAGGTTTTTAAAGGCCAAGTTGTGTGTATGCGGATAAGTATGTCCCAAGTCGCGTATGCCTATTTGTGCTCCAAAATTATAATACCAGTGGGCTTTACCAGGGTATTAGCCCACAGTATTGAGCGATGTATTATCTATTGGATTCTGTCTAGGATTACCATCAACAATTGAGTGGTTTTGACTCATGGTATTGGTAAAAGCTAAATCTATATAAGGAGAAGAAGATCATAGTGCAAAGTTTGCATGAGTAAGGGTTGTTAATAAATAAAATTCCGTAAGGAATATCTGCATGGATGAAATCATTTTTTAATTGATAGATCTAAATCTATGATGCACCTATGGATATAATGATGGTTCAAGATCTATAGATCTAAAGATGATTATTATTTAGTATGATCTACTGAAGAAATGATTAAGAACTAGTGCAAGTCTGCTGAAGAAAATGAAGAAATATGAGTAAGTGTTATAGATCTGGTCTGTTATGCAAAATTTACATTTACAGATCTATACGCTAGTTGGTTTCAGTAAAAGCGCGTATATACGCGGGTTTACTTAACGAAAAGCGCGTATGGAAGTTGGGTTTTTCTGAAGAATAGTATACAAGAAGTATACACAGGTTAGTGTGCAGAAAAGTGCGTATGTATGCGGCTTCAATGAAGAAAAGTAGAGTATGCTATTTGAATTAATGACTGTTCAGAGTTGAGTTTGTATCTGCATATCTATTTCTGAAGTTCTCGTTACACTGTTTTTCACTGTTCTAATTGAAGTATTGGGAAAATTTTATGATTGATGATAAAGGTTTGTGTTGATGTTGTTTGATCCAGTATGAAAATTGATGAAAAGTGGTCTGCAGTGGGTCTGAGGGTTGAAGCCTTTAGTATGGAAGTAGAAGCTTTCTACCAGTAGAAGCTGGTGTTATGTTCAGGGGGTTGAAGCTCCCTTCCAGGAGTGGTTGGTAAACGAGAAGAAAGGGGGTTAGAGCTCCCTTCCAGTAGTAGCTGGAAAACGATTGAAGGTTGCCAGGTAGAAGCCTGTGTACTGATATGAGTCTTCATCAGTACAATGTTGTAAATAGTTTTCCATATAATAAATATTGAAGACAGAGACGACATCAACGGTGGTTTTCTCCCGAATTGGGTTTCCACCTTAAATATTGGTGTTCATGTGTGTTCCACTTGTGTGATGTTTTATACTGTTGTTACTACACATATCTACTAATTATCTAACCTGATGCATAACTGTTAAATTTGATTTAAAGATTGTTTCTGAGAAGCTTTCTAAACTATAAATTTATATCAGTATATGCTAGTTGATTTCAACATATCCGTGTGTATACGCGAGTTTGGTTCATAAAATCCACTCATGTAATTCTGAAAAAGAAAGAGTTAAACTGATAATTATGAGCTCTAAATACTGATTCATGCCCCCCCCCCCTCTCTCTTAGTATTTTTCTCAACAATTGGTATTAGAGCTGGTCCTTCTGAAGAAGTTTAGCTGCTAGAATGAAGATTAGCCAAGATGAGAAATCAAGATGAGACAACGTCTATCAGGACTCCACTATTCAACAGAAACAATTTAATCTTCTAGAAAACATGGACAAGATCATATCTTCAGTCTCTTGGAGTAGATGTATGGGCTATTGTTGAATGAGGTCACCAATATCCAGCCTCAGTTCCAATAGATGCAACGACAAGAAATAACTATGAAACAAATGAAAAGGTGGTCAATGCACTATTGGGGAGTCTAACGGAATCAGAGTTTTTCAAGGTCATCCAGTTGAATACAGGAAATGAAATATGGCACAAAATCCTTCTAAGATATGAAGGTGATAGAAAGGTAAAAAGTGCTAAACTCCAAACTCTCAAAATTCAATATGAAAATCTAAGGATGCAAAATGAGGAGAGCATTGCCAGTTTCTTTTTATGTCTAGATGATATTGTAAATCGTATGAGAAATTTGGGTGAAACCATAAATGTCACTACTCTAGTTGAAAAAGTTTTAATATCTCTAACTTCAAAATTTGAGTCAAAATGATCTGCTATTGAAGAGAAGCAGGATCTTCAAAGTCTTCCTATTTTTCAACTCCATGGCATTCTAACTACATGTGAAATGAGAAAATGAGGATCATCTGAAGTCAAAGAAGTTGTCTTTAGAGATTCTACAAAAGGAAAAGAAGTACAAGAAATAGAAGGATCAGGTTATGTTTCAGAAGAAGATGAGGTAAATTTTGTAAAGAAGCTCCAACTTGGCACTGGATGGTACAAAATTAAGCTTCATTTCAAGTGCTTTGCACGTGGAAGAGTTTTTCATTATGAAGCTAAGTGTCCTCATAAATAAACACATGAAAAAGGAAATAAAATAGTAAGAAGAAATAAGAATCGGTTTAGCTCTAGAAAAATTTATTATACTCATGAAGATAGTGATGGGTTATCAGACAGTGAGGAATAATCTGATCAAGATCTTAGACTTCTCATGGCATTTGAAAAAGAGTCTAGGGAAGAAAAGGATAAATTTATGGTTTCTCTAGAAGACAATGATTTTCTTGAAGAAATCAATCAGCTCAAAATATGTTTGGAAGAAAACAAAATATCCATAGAAACTCTAAAAAATCATCTTGAAGAAAAGGAGCAACAGAATGAGAAATTAGAATGTGAAATAGTAATTCTAAGAAAAGAAATTGAGAAAGTAAAGACTTTGAATCTTAGATTTGCTAAAGGATCTGAAACCTTAGATGAAATTATCAAGGTACAACGTTCTACTCTTATGAAAACAGGTCTTGGATATGTCGGAGAATATTCTTAGTCTTCAGTACCAAACTATCTAAAAGCAGCTACAACTAGCCTATAACATTTTTCCACTCAACAAGGGAAAAAAAAACTTTATAGGTAAAGCATGACCACTTCAATACAAAAAACACTAAAATAAATACCTTTCAAAGAAATACCATCCAAAAGGTAAACACAAATAGAAGGGTCTATGATCAAAAAAATTTCTTTTTCAATGGATAGTGTTTCTCATGTCATAATTTCGGTCATAAAGTTGTTCAATGTGTTGCATACAAAACCATCATGACTAGAGAAGCAAGAAAGAAAATAATTTATACTGGAGTAGAGAAGAATACATATAATGACTTTTATCCTCTTCAAAATCAAATTGAATGTGCTTATTGCAATAACTTTGGTCATGAAGAATCTGAATGCAGGAGAAAACTTCAGCCAAAAGAGCAGATACCTTCAACTTCCAATGTATGGAGAAAGAAGGAATTACAAGTTTAGAACTGTGGCATAGCCTTATTTGCAGACGGAGAAGAAAATCAATGGTACATTGACAGTGGATGCTCAAAACACAAGACACGTGACAGAAATAAACTTCTTGCATACAATGCTCTAGAAAGAGAAAAGAATGTTACTTTTGGAAATGATACTCCTGCTGTCATTAAGAGAAAAGGTTTTGTTTTTCTAAAGGAAAAGGTGAAAGCTAACAATGTTATGTATGTGGATGGATTAAAGCATAACCTGTTACATGTATGTCAAATGTGTGATCAAGGAACTGAAGTTGTTTTTAGTTCAAAAGAATGTGTGGTACGTGATCTTGAAATAGGAAAAAAAAATATAAAAAGAAATAGAACACCAAGAAATTTGTATGAATTGAAAAGATGTAAAGAAAATTTTTACTTGGGTATATCTTCAGAAAATTGCTTATGGCATATAATATTGGGGCATTTGAGCTTCTCTCAAATCAACAAATCTAGCAGACTCAAAGTTGTTCATAATCTTCCCAATATTACTCTACCTGAGAGTACCATATGCAAATCTTGCCAATTCGATAAGCAAACCAGAGTGAAATTTAATGCCAAAGAAGGATCAGCAAGTAAGCCTGTTGAAGTCATTCATACTGATATATGTGGACCTATGAGAAAAATGTCACCCCGTGGAGAACAATACTATATTCTGTTTATTGATGATTTCTCTAGAATGTGTTGGATTGGGTTGCTAAAACACAAAGATGAAGCATTCAAAAAATTTCATATCTTCAAAGCACTGGTTGAAAATGAATTAGATCTAAAAATCAAGTGCCTTATATCTGATCAAGGAGGTGAATATACATCAAATGAATTCTTTGATTTTTGTGAACAACATGGCATAAAAAGACAGTTTTCTGTAGCTGGTACCCCACAACAATATGGCGTAGCAGAAAGAATGAATAGAATAGTTCAATAGATGGCTTGGGCTATGCTTGATGATTCAGGAATACCTGACACATTTTGAGGAGAAGCAACACATACTGCTGTAAATATCCTTAACAAAGCACATGTTCGTTTAAACAGTGATAAAACTCCATATCAGCTCTGGTATTGTAATCTTCACACTGTAAAGCATTTTAAATTTTTTGGAAGCAAATGTTTTATCAAGAAAAATGATGAAAAACATGGCATGTTTGAACCTAGGGCAGATGAAGGAATATTTCTTGGTTACTCTTCTAGAAGTAAAGCATATAAATTCTACAATAAAATACTTCGGAATATTGTTGAAGGCATTGACATTGTAATTGATGAATCTCTCTCAACTCCAAAAGGGTAAATACAAACAACAAATGAAGAAGATGATGATGTATATCTTCCTACATCTAATAGAGATAATATAGAAGGTGAACCCAATGAAGCAGTAGAAGAAGATCTATTTGAAAAGGATCTATCTGGGTATGTTCAAAAGAATCATCCATAATTTCAAATTTTGGGAGAAAAGGGATCAAGTGTCCAAACAAGAAGAACTCTTATAGGGTCTTCTAGCTATCTAGAATTTTTATCGACCATAGAACCACAGAATTTCAATAAAGCTAGCAAAGATGAATGTTGGATTCAAGCCATGAATGAATAATTTGATCAAATTGAAAATAATCATACTTGGGAACTAGTTCCAAGTCCTCATGATAAAAATGTTATTGGAACAAAATGGATATTCAAAAACAAGTTAAATGAAAATGGAGATGTTATTAGAAACAAGGCTAGACTTGTCTGTAAAGGGTATGCTCAACAAGAAGGTATAGACTTTGAAGAAATTTTTTCTCTTGTAGCTATACTTGAAGCCATTAGAATGTTTCTTTCTTTTTCAAGCTTTCAACAAATCAAATTTTATCAAATGGATGTTAAATCTGATTTTCTCAATGGTGATCTAGAAGAAGAAGTTTATATAGAACAACCAAAAGGATTCATTTTGGGCAATGATGAAAAACTTGTTTGTAAAATTAAAAAGGCTTTATATGGTCTCAAACAAACTCCAAGGGCATGGTATTATCGTCTTGACAAATATCTTCATCAACAAGGATTTTCAAAGGGTTTTGTTGATAGCAACTTATACACAAAAACTGAAAATGATAAACTATTGATTTCAGTTGTATATGTTTATGATATCATTTTTGAAAGTAATGAAGAGTCCATGAGTTAGAAATTTTCTTCTGTTACGCAACAAGAATTTGAAATGTCTTTACTTGGGGAACTAACATTTTTTCTTGGCTTCCAAGTGCAACAAGCAACCGATGGCATATTTTTATCTCAAGCAAAATATCTCAAGCAAATTTTGAAGAAGTATGGGATGGAAGACTGCAAACCTGTAAGTACACCAATGATAACTTAGTGTAACCTTAGTTCTCATGATGATTCTCCCACAGTGAGTCAACCATAATATAGATCCATGATTTGAAGTCTACATTATCTAACTGGGACGAGACCAGACATTATGCATCTAGTAGGGATTGTTGGACAATTCCAAGCTACTCCAAAAGAGTCTCACCTTCAGGATATCAAAATAATATTCAAATATCTACAAGGAAATCAAGACTTTGGACTCTGGTATCCAAAGAATTCTAATCTCACTCTTCATGCTTACAAAAATGCAGATTGAGCTAGAAATGTTGATGGTCGGAAGAGCACTAGCGGTGGTGGATTCTATATGGGGCCCCAATTAGTATCTTGGCTTAGTAAGAAGCAAAGATCTATTGTCTTATCTATAGCAAAAGGATAATATGTGGTTTCTGCATCATGTTGCACACAAATTCTTTGGATGATGTAGACTTTACAAGACATTGAAATAAAATCCATTATGTGTGATAATACAAGTGCCATCAGTATCTCAAGGAATCTTGTTATGCATTCCAAGACCAAGCATATTCCTATCAAGTATCACTTCTTACGTGAAAAGGTGCTTGAACAAAAGGTGAAATTGGAATATGTTCCCTCCAAAGAACAAGTTGTTGATATATTTACTAAAACTCTTCCCAGGGAAGTATTCAAATATCTCAGACAAAAGATGGAAGTTTTCTCTACTGCTCAAAATATCAGATCTACTTAAATTCATAAGATTAAATTGGATACGCATATTTTATAAAGTAAATTCACGTATATACACGAGTTTATATGCATAAAACCACATATGGGTTTTTGTTGGCACATTTCTCTAGGTCATCCTTTTTCAGAATAGTTGCGGTATTATTTGGTATCTCTGGTGATGTTCTAGTTCTCACATTTCTGTTTCATTCTCTAATTTTTATGAATATGCCTTGATGTTTTGTTGTTGAAAGTGTTCAGGGTGCACAAGGTAAGGGGGAGAAATTGTACTATGGGAAAGGATGCATTGTTGGCATTCTAAGTGCTTGTTGTGGTCTGATCTCATGATTGAGTTTGTTTGAAATTTTTTATAAAAGGTCATTTGATGAAAAGGTCATGTTGAGATCTATGATGTAAATTGTTATATTTAGGACTTGGTCAAATTTGTAAACCCACCTAGTTGGGTTGTTGAGTCAAAATTTGTAAAACCCACTTGGTTGGGTAGTTCAGTCAAATATGTAATTCCACTTGGTTGGATCATTAATGTAAGTATGAGTCCTTGGTGATAGGAATGGTCGTACTTGGTTGAATTATAGATTCATGTACTTCATTGAAAAATTTGTCTAAATATTTAGTATGAACTCAGGGGGAGCATGGTAAATCCATTGCACTTCAGGTCTACCGAGCACATTTGTTTTGGTTTTGATCTGTCGTTTGCTCTTGATGTCAAAGGGGGAGAGTATCATGTTGTTTTAATTATGGTTATGATTCATGTATCTATCTATTATGGTGATCAAACACCATCATGGTTTCCATCAATTCCAAAGGGGGATATTGCTGGCAATATGATGTAATGTGTTGTCCTTGATGGAAACCTACTTGACGAGTTGCCTATGATAAGCAACCTATTTGTTAAATATGGAAGAATGATGTATCTACAGATCATTTCAGATGTGACAGAGAAAATAATTCCAGCAAGTGCAAAAGAAATGATAAATATAATATGTCACAATGTATATGCGGGTTTGTAAAGGCCATGTCACGTATGTACGCGGATAAGTACATCCCAAGTCGTGTATGCCTATTTGTGCTCCAAAATTATAATACCATGGGGCTTTACCATGGTATTAGCCCATAGTATTGAGCATTGTATTATCTATTTGATTCTGTCTAGGATTACCATCAGCAGTTGAGTGGTTTTGAATCATGGTATTGGTAAAATATAAATCTATATTAGGAGAAGAAGATCATAGTGCAAAGTGTGCATGACCAATGGTTTTTAATAAATAAAAATTCTCTAAGGAATATCTGCATGGATGAACTCATTTTTTAATTAATAGATCTAAATCTATGATGCACCCACCCATGGATATAATGATGGTTCAAGATCTATAGATCTGAAGATGATGAATCTTTAGTATGATCTACTGAAGAAATGATGAAGAACTAGCACAAGTGTGTTGAATAAAATGAAGAAATTTGGGTAAGTTTTATAAATCTGGTATGATCTGCAAAATTTACATTGACAAATATATACTCTAGTTGGTTACAGTAAAATCACATATATACGCGGGTTCTCTTAATGAAAAGCGAATATGGCAGTTAGGGTTTTCTGAATAATAGTTTACACAAAAGTATATGCAGGTTGGTGTGTAGAAAATTACGTATGTATGTGGCTTCAGTGAAGAAAAGTAGTGTATGCTATATGAATTAATGACTGTTCAAAGTTGAGTTTGTATCTGCATATCTATTTATGAAGTCTGGGTTATTTCTGAAGTTCTGGTTACACTGTTCTAATTTAAGTATTGGGAAAATTTTATGATTGATGATAAAGGGTTGTGTTGATGCTGTTTGATCCAGTATGAAAATTGATGAAAAGTGGTCTGCAGTGGGTCTGAGGGTTGAAGCCTTAAGTATGGAAGTAGAAGCTTCCTACCAGTAGAAGCTGCTGTTATGTTCAGGGGGTTGAAGCTCCCTTCCAGGAGTGGCTGGTAAACGGGAAGAAAGGGGGTTAGAGCTCCCTTCAAGTAGCAGTTGGAAAACAAGTGAAGGTTACAACCTTCTGCAAGTAGAATCCTGCGTACTGATATGAGTCTACATCAGTACAATGTTGTAAACAACTTTCCATACAAATATTTAAGAGAGAGACAACAATAGAAGTGGTTTTTTCCTGAATTGGGTTTCCACCATAAATATTGGTGTTCATGTGTGTTCCACTTGTGTGATGTTTTATGTTGTTGTTACTACACATATCTAGTGATTATCTAACATGATACATAACTTTTAAATCTGATTTAAATATTGTTTCCGAGAAGCTTTCTAAACTAGAAATTTATATGAGTACATGCTAGTTGATTTCATCATATCCGCGTATATACTCAAGTTTGGTTCATAAAAGCCGGGTACGGAATTATGTAAAAGAAAAAGTTAAATTAATAATTATGAGCTCTAAATACTGATTCATCCCCCCCCTGATTATTTTTCCCAACATGGCCCATATTATTCTAACAGTAGTATCATGTAGAAAAGAATTCAAAAGAGATTGAAAATTAAGAGTGAGTTTTTGTTTCAAGACAACTAATAGTTTAAGTTGTCGTGGTCTTACCACATATGGAAACCCATCGCAGGTAATGTATCCTTGGATAATGCTTGCTAATTATTTGCATGGTTCTACTAGAAAATATGGTTGGATTCCTTTTCCTTTCCTGACTACTTGTTCACCTTCATCTTTGAAAGTTTCAACCACGTCTTGCAGCGATACATGTTTTTGTGACCATATAGTTCCTTTTACTGGCAGCCCAGATACTTCAGCTATTACAGTGTCTGTGACTGTAATTATTATACCTTTCACCATGGATTCCCTATTCTATAGATTCTGGAAATTTCCTCATTCGAGGGTTGAAATATTGTGAGAGGATATGCACCCTACACAGATCAGAATTTCCCTAGCTCTTTCGGAGACATTTAAAACTAAAGGTTCGCAGCGCACTGTCTTAGCACCCATAATGCTTGAATTCTTCCTACTATTTCAAAGGATGAGTGTAATGGAAAAATGCAGCAATACTAAGAACATCACACCAATATTGAAAAACACAACAATACTTAGAGAAATAGAACAACAAGTTCTTGTAACAGCTAAGTGCAGTTGATATTAATTGTGTTATAAATTGTCGCATACCGCGTGATCATGGAATATCTTATCGATCAATGAAATAATGACAATGCATGCCTCGTGTAATAAAATTTCTCTCCCCCTTTCGAAATGAGAGGTCGCCTACGACTGGATATATGTGGAATGGTTGTTCCGACGGTAGGATATAAGGATGAAGGGTACAGAGTATGTAAATTAATGACGGGACAATAAGAGAGATAGATAGAGTGAAAGCATGGTGTATAATCATAGTAAATGACAAGAGACAAGACACTTTGGTTTATGATAAGTTATATGATAAGGAAAGAGAACAACAATATATACAAAAATAAGCTTTTCCAATGATAATCCAGTTGTACACGATATGATTGAATAAAAACATGAATGCATGCATAAAGTTTCAAAGTAGGGAAGTGTTTAAAGGAAATAATCTCTCGGATAAAAAGATAAATGAGAAGAGGGTATTATAAGAATTATTGATTGAGGAAATAAAACTTCAATATGATAAGTAGAGCTTCTGCTGCCAGCAGGCATCCATAGCCTTGACAAAGTTTCTTTTTAACCCATGTGAGCTAGGATCCTTAATTTATAATTGAAAATTTTCATTTTTGTTTCTACAGAAGAGACCAATGTGCTGGCGTGGTAACCAGATAACCATACTTCCATTCACTAGGAAGTAGCAAAAGTGAGCAGGCCGGCTCGTGATGAGACCTCCTATTCCAAGGATGTTTTAGCCATCCAATAGATCATAACCCTGGTGTGGTGGCCATGGTGGGAATGTCACGTTGCTACCTCCTTATGAACATGGTAGGTTTTCTGTTAATGAGACCCCTTATCCTCTATCTGTAGATAAATTTTAGTTGTTATTACATATTTTTATGATAAATAGAGGGAGGCTCAGTATTCCTTAAGAGTAGGGATGGTGTAAGAAGTTGAAGCATGTCAATAATAAGAAAAATTATACCCCTAATCCCATTAATAATATACAGAGAGAATTATAACCAGGAAGAGTAGAACCAACATGGTAAATATGATCAATCAATATCATATACAGTAGAAATCAGTACAGTAAAGTGAAATATAAATAATTTTTTACCTTTCAATTTTTTTAATTCTATCATCAAGAAGTTGTCTTTGTCAAAGATTATAACGTTAAAAATATTCACCTGCTTTAATAAAATACATAATTCTTATCCGCATGAAGGTACTGTACTTCAGGCCATAAAAGAAATCAAAGAAATAAGGCTGAAATGAGCTAGGAATAATTCCATGAGAGGAAAGAGGTGTTTGTAAAATACATAAAAAAGGTGTTGTTCATAACACACAAGAATTATACAAAAAACAAAAAGTGTTGTTCCAAAATTGGAACAACAAAAAAAACAGAAGAGAGTGTTATTCCAAAGATGGAACAACAAAATAAAAAAGTGTTTTTCAGAATATGGAACAACAAAATCAAAAAGTGTTGTTCTGAAGATGGAACAACAAAATCAAAAAGCAATGTTTCGAAGATGGAACAACAAAATCAAAAATCATTTTTCCGAAGATGGAACAAAAAAACCAAAAGGTGTTATTCCGAAGATGGAACAACAAAATAAAAAACTATTGTTCTGAAGATGTAACTGCAAAACCAAAAAGTGTTGTTCCAAATATGGAACAAAAAAATCAAAAAGTGTTGTTCTGAAGATGGAACAACAAAACCAAAAAGTGTTGTTCCGAATATGGAGAAACAAAATAAAAAAGTGTTGTTCCGAAGATGGAACAACAAAACCAAAAAGTGTTGTTCCGAAGATGGAACAACAAAACCAAAGAGTGTTGTTCCGAAGATGGAATAGCAAAACAAAAAAGTGTTGTTCCGAAGATGGAATAGCAAAATCAAAAAGTGTTGTTATGAAGATGGAACAAAAAAACAAAAAATTGTTATTCTGAAGATGGAACAACAAAATAGGCAGAGGAAAAAACAAATTGAATTAGAAATCCTATTTTCAATTTTTTTTTTTTTTAGATAGAAAAAGAAATGAATTTTTACAAAGATGAAGCTGCGAAAGGATTATATTCTATAGCTAAAATTTGCATGGTGGAGTCCTTGCATATCTGTTGACAAAAAGATTCTCTTGTGAGTGCTCTTTGGTAGAGGCACACCTGATGCCCATTTTCTTTAAAGGAACAATCAGACCCATCAATGGTGGTCAACGTAAGAGTGCCATTGTCATGTACTTCATTTATTTAATAGAGACCTAACCACCTAGTCTGCAATTTACCAGGGAAGTCTTCAAACTTGGATTCATAGAGAAGTGCCTAGTCGCCCCCATGAAATATCTTTTTATTGATCAGAGAGTCGTTCCATTTGGCTCTTTGTTGTTGAGTAAGTGCAGTATGCTGCAGAGCCAAAAGCCGGATTTCATCTAATCCATTTATTTTTTGTAATCTATTAATATGGGCTTCAGTTAAATCTAGTCCCACTTCCTGGGTTGTCCTTAGTGTTTGTATCTCAAACTCTATGGGGAAAATAGGTTCCTTACCAAATACCAGCCGAGATGGAGAGTATCCAATAGTATTCCTCCAAGTTGTGCGATATACCCACAAGGATTATGGTAGTCGAGTAGCCCAGTCTTGTCTGTGTGATGAGACTATCTTTGTTAAAATATCGTCAATTACTTTGTTGGTGCTCTCTACCTGCCCATTCGCTTGCAGGTGGTATGGAGGGGTATTTCTGTGAATAACATGATGATTTTTTAGTGTAGCAGTGATCTTGTGGCCTACAAATTGTGGCCCTCCATCAGTGATTACTTCTCTGGGTAACCCATATCGTAAATTTTTTTTGAAAATAAAGTTTATCGTAGTTTCTATTGTGGCTCTTCGTAATGCTACTGCTTCTACTCACTTAGTTACATATTATGTTGCAACCAATATATATGATTTCTGGCTAGATGATGGGTTGATCGGCCCAAAAAAATCTAATGCCCAACACTCAAAAGGTTCTATGACCAGCTGTGGATGCAGGGGCGTCTCATCAGATTGGCCAGGGCAACCCATCCTTTGACAACTATCACAAGCCTAAACAAATTTCTTAGAATCTTTAAAAATCATGGGCGAGTAGTAGCCCATTTGTAAAATTTTATGTCTAGTTCCGCGGTCTGCAAAATGTCTACCACAAGGTCCATCATGATAGGATTTTAAGATATCATAAATTTCATCTTCCCTAATACACCTACGGATGTGCATATCGTCCCCTGTGTGAAAACGATATCCTCCAATCTAGGAGAACCAAGTGCTGTGATGTACTATCGATTTTCTTTCTCTGGGTGTCAGATGTTTAGGTAGTTTTCCCACTGCTAAATAATTTACCACATCTGTGTACCATGTCATTTTCACAATTACAACAAACAGGTGTTGATCCGAAAACTAATCCTCTACTGCTATTGTATCATCTGTTCTTGGTACTCGGGAGAGGAAATCTGCCACAAGGTTTTCCTTCACTGGTTGATCCCTTATAGTTATATCAAATTCCTGCAAAAGTAGCAACCAATGTGTCACTGTTCCATTTGTAATGGGTTTATTAGCGAAGCATTTCATAGCGGAGTGATCCGTATACAAAATTACAGGGTATCCAGTTATATAGTGTCTGAATTTATTAATAGCATAAATAACATCTAAAAACTCCTTCTCTATTACTGTGTAATTTTAATTCAGCAAGGGTTAAGTTTTTGCTAATGTAATATATAGAATAGGGTTTCTTATCTTCTTCTTGGCCAAGAACTGTTCCAATGGCTATGTCTGATGCATTTGATGAAATCTGGAATGGTATATCCCAGTTCGGGCCTCGTAATACTGGTGCTATTGATACTAGTCGTTTTAAATCTGTAAAGGTAGTATCGCATTTGTCAATCCATATGAAATCACTATTTCTTGTTAAGGCATATAATGGTGCATCAATCTATGAAAAATTATTGATAAATCTACGATAACATCTAGCAAATCCTAAAGAAATACGTACCTCTTTTTGAGTGCAGGGAGTAGCTAGTAAGAGAATTACCTATATTTTTGTCGGATCTACCTGAATTCCAGCTACTGAAATTTAATGACCCAAGATCAGGCCTTCTGTCATCATCATATGGAACTTTTCATGACTTAAACATAGGCTGGTGGTAATACACTATTCCAAAAATTTTTCCAATGTTTGTAATGCTTGCTTGAAGTCATCTCCATAAGGTGTGAAATCATCCATGTATACTTCCAATACTTCATTTATAAAGTCTGAAAAAATACTAAGTATGGCTCTTTGGAATGTGGCAGGTGTGTTACACAATCCAAAAGCTAACACCCTGTGAGAAAATCTTCCACATGGATAGGTAAAGGTAGTCTAATCCTCGTCTTCAAGCTCAATCTGAATTTGTTTGTAGCTACTGAAGCCATCCAGGAAAGAAAAAAAATTCTTCCTTGCCAGTGTATCTAATACCTGATCAATAAATGGAAGGGGAAAATGGTATTTTTGCACTTCCTTGTTGATTTCTCTATAGTCAACACATATTCTCCATTTCCCATTATTTTTGGGAACCAAAACTAATGGAGAAACCCATTTACTATCAGATATAGGATAGATAAAATTTACATCTAACAGTTTTTGAAGTTCTTCATTAACAATGTCTTTTAGGTGATGATTTAATCTATGCTGAGGTTGTCGAATGGTTTTTGCACCCTTTTAAGTGTAGATGTGATGCATGCATAGCCGAGGGTCAATCCATTTCATATCTTAGTGATACCAAGAGAAAGCCCCTTTATTTTTCGTAAGGACTTGAATAAGTTTATGTTGTTGGTCATTACTCATATTACTGTTAATGTTCAGGAACTTCCCTGGCTCAATTTCGATAGGTTTGCTATTATAAACAATGGTTGTTGGTATTGTTTGATCATTGATATCTCTCAGGGGATCTTCTTCGATTTCATTGTCAAGGACTCCTTTAATGATGTGGCATTTCGAACTTGATACTGTGGTAGGATGATTGATAAAAGTATTAATGAAATCGTCTTCAGTTTGGTTTTTGAATTAAAGGGAATATTCCACTGTCAATGGTGAATGAATATTTTCTATTAATTATGTTGTAGGTTGCTTCCTAGTTTTCATAATAGTCAAGATTGGCTAAGCAGGAGGGTATAAAGCTAAATTTTTCACATCATTCCCCTTGGTTATGGTCATATTGCCTATCCAACAGTTGATATAAGCATCAACAGTCGCTAGCCAAGGCCTTCATAATATTAACGGATGTCCATCTAGATGGTTCCTAGGGTTAATAATCAAGAAATCTGCCAGGTATTCCCAAGTGTCTACAGAGACCATCACATCTTGTAATGTTCCTTCTTGGCTAATGACTGAGCAGTCAACTAGTTCCAGTAAGGTAGTTGTTGGTTCCAAGGCTATGATGCCAAGAATGTTGCAAATTGTAGTTTTGAGAATATTAATGGCTGCCCCTAACTCAACTAAAGAATTGGGAAAATAATGGCCATTTATTTGGACTGTGACAATGGGGTTTCCAGGATCCTCATATTTTACAGGAGTTTCTTTGCCTAGTAATAAATCAGACAAAGTCGCGACAACATGAATAGTAGGGATTGTTTTTGTTTTCCTCACAGACTTTTTTATATAGAATTCTTTAATAGTTTTGGAAAATATTGGAATATCTTGGATAGCCTGGAGGAGAGGAATTTTTATACAAATGTTATTAAATTCACCTAGAAGATCAAAGTCAAGATATTCAATCGGGCATGGTATCAACAATATTTCTGGGAATGGGGGGGGGGGAGTGGTTATGATTTGTTTAGGATTTTTTTGTTTGACTGTATCTTCCCCTTGTTTTATTTGTTGATCATCTACAATGAGAGACTTATTTGTGTGAAATTATTCAAGTTGCAAATCTTTGTCCTTATCTAGAGTTATTATGCATCCAGATCTCAACTTAAGCTCATTACATTCTTTCAACTCATCCTCGGGGTCCAGACCCTCACTGATTTGTATTGACTGAACTGCTCTGTTCTTAGGATTTGGGTTGGGTTGAGTTGGAAGTTGTGTTCGTATATTAGATTGAGGATTCTGCTACAACGTGTAAGGTACTGGTAAAGTTGGTTGAGGCATAGGAGTTGTCCCCATAGGCTGGTTCGTAGATCTATGCCAATTTGATTTCCAGTTCCGATTTTGTGAGGTGGAAGGGGACCATTGGGAGGAATAAGGGTTGTTTTTCTAGAATGGTGGTGGGTAAGGGGAATTTGGCCAATTATTATTATTTGGATTTGATTGATTGGGCCATGGTGGCATAAAAAACACTTGGGGTGGCAAAAAAGGTGGTTGATTTTGCCATGCTGGCCCTGAATATTGCTGAGAATTATATTGCGAGGAAGGAAATATTGAAGATGGATCAGTAGGCATACCTGTCTGACACGCTTTCCATTGACGACACTGGTTCAACAGATATATTGGTTCCACTTCTTCTTCCACTTCCTTGAAAGCTTCTTTCAATCTTGGGAGAGATGGGAAAATTTCTGTGGCATGCTCTTTCATGCATATGGCACATGTTCGTATCGCATCTAGGGGGAATTCTTTATGACTGTGCTTCTGTCTGCAATGGGGGAAGAAAATAACCAAATTTTGTTATGCTATAGCCTGATTTTTCTTAGCCTGCATGACATCCAATTGTGTCGCTAGGGTCCCCAGGATATCAGTCTTGAAATCCTCCAACATATTGCTGATTTCCCTTCATGTAATGCTTCCTCCTGAGGCTTTCATCACGTCCGACTAGTTTCAGCCTTGTACTACCCCTGGAACACTTGATGCACAAATATATAATATTGTTATAGTTCTCTTGATAAATGTCACCCTTACCCATTATATTTACTGTTTCTACACATTTGTCTTTCATACCTATAATCATCGTGGTTTTTAGAACATTATTAGGAATATTTGTGTAAGGATATATTTGCAGATTATATTGAAAATGCTCTACATATTCTTCCAGAGTCTCATTGGGCTTAGCTACCATTTGAAATTTTTCATCTTTTAATTCTCTAGTTCAGAAATAATCTTAGTATTTTTTAAGGAAAGATGTTTTCATTTGGTCCCAGTCATTGATGGTGCCTCCACCAAATCCCATGAACCAAAGCAGAGCTTCTCCCTTTAGAGTACAGAGGAATATCTTCAGCGTCTGAGGGTCGGTAGTGTAATCATAACCCCTACGTAAGACATCAAACTCGAAAAGGAATGCATCGGGATCTTCTGAAGTTAGCCCATGAAATTTAGGATTGTTCTGTAATGGGATAGCCTTCATGGGGGCATTGACAATTGTGTCAACAATAGGGTATTGCAATGTAGAAGTTTGGGGTTGTTGGCTATTAGCCGTTTGGTCAAAAATATGTCAATATTATTCAAGGATCTTCAGAGCTAGAGAGTTATTCCTAAGATGTCTACAAGAGGCTGGAATAGTTCTAATAGCACTACCTTGGTCTGGAATATAGGGTGTCCTCTAATCAATCACTACTTCAAGAGATCTAGGTTCTGATAATTTAATTTCAGTATTTCTTGTTTCTCCTTCTCCTTCATGGAGGTTGCAAGAATTTCCTTCTTGTGAAGGGCGAGTTTGTGAATTCTCAGTATCTTGAAAACTCTGCTCAATCCCTTCAGTCTTACTGTGAATCTCAGCATTAGCTACATATGGTGATCCTGCGGCTTGAAGGAAGTCAGTAGGATGTCTGGCAGAAACAATTCGGGGTCCTACTGATGACTGAGACTCAACTTTTCTTAAGATTTCATCAATAAAAGTTGATCATCCAAGGGTCACCGGTCCCTTAGGTTTTTCAGGTTCAGAAGGAGGAATTTTGTTTTTTTCAAGTCTTTCCCTCTTAGTCATTCATGGAGAAATACAAACATTCATTCCTACCTTAAACTCCTACACAATTCTGCTAGAAAGCGGGTGAATGCGTGAGCATTTTACTTATTCTTTACACAGGTTCTTACCTTCTTTTTTTAATACCCAATTCTCCCTCAGCAGAAAAAACATCAATCAGACATTACTCTTTATAGAGTGGCAACACGCTCCCCGAAAACAACGCCAAAATGTTGAGTGCTAACAGGTGTCTTTAGAAGCTCCTAATTGCCTCACATTAATTATCAACCAAGGTAAGTCCTTTTATCTCAAGTGTGTACACAGTATGTGCAAGGTATTCTTACAAAGAGTAACACAAAAACCAATCATTTAATATAGATAAAATAATAAATCTTGAAGCTTAAAAGGAAGTGATTCATCTATGCATTAGAACCCAAAACTGTAATTAATTCTTAATTCAACTAATTCAAATGATAATCAGTCAAGAGCACTGAAGCATTAACCAGTCTCTTTCATCTGGATATAAAATATTGAATAGAAGGAAAGTATTAGAAGTAATTGTCTATGCTTTAAGTAATCAAAACCTATTCTATTCACTTGCAATTAATTCCTTAAAGAAATAAATTAGAAATGTGTATTCCATGGAAATAATTTGGAAATGCGTATTCGATGGAAATAAATTCCATAAATGAAAATTATCAAAAGTACTGCAACTGTAAAGCAGAAAAGCAGAATATACTTGCAATAAATAGGAAAGTATAACACAAAGAACAACAGTGAAATTCACCAGAGACCTGGCCCTTAGCCATCGACGAATACTGCTTAATTACTCTAGAATAATTGAATAAACAACAACGCGAATTATATATTAATCATCACATTCAATCCACATCATAATACGATCTTGTCGTTCAGAACTACGTTCTATGAATTACGGTTACAAATTATGTAGAATTGATAGATACATCATTCATGATCCTTGAGAACTAGCTCTCCTTGTCCCTTTATAGCTAAAAAGGAAAGATAAGTGTGATCCCTTAGGATCAGGAGATCCTTAGGGATCCACGACAAAATTCTATCCCTGGATATTTCGTTCATCCCTGAGCTATCCTTACTGATTTATCTTCGATTCGACCACATTTAACACATCCTCTTTTCCGTGATTAACTCCTACTGTTCCTTCTGTTATTTTCATCATAAAAATGAACGATAATTAGTTTGGACGGTGAAATCATATTAAGGTCATTTTTCATTCATTATTCATCTAAATCCTTTCACTATATTTTTATATCATGGCACAAGATGGATAAGGAAAAGGAAAAAGGACAGTAATCAAGAGTAAATACATACCTGTTGCAAAGCTCAACACCTGATGCGACATTTCTTAGGAGCTAAGACCTTAGTTATGCAGCTGAGGAGTACCCTTGCACGTTATATGTGTGGTCGAGATGTAGCACATGATCTACAATCTGTGAGCAGTGCTGACACATCATATCATGATCACGATCGGGGGAGTGATCATCATTCACCTTGTGTCATGCCAAATGAGCAGCCTCCACTAGCATCGAGAAACATTCATCATGGAGAGAAAGCTGGACCATTAGCCATGTCGAGTCAGCAACCTGCATCATCCAAAACTACTCATGAACATGACCAGGCTCAACCATCGACCATGTCGAGTCATCACGATGAGTAGCCGATAATTGATCCTGATCAGCATGAGGCACCAATACTAGATTGACAGGCACATGGTGATCAACATGTATCTGAGCTTGTCGAGGCTACACCATTGACTGAGCAGGCCTCGACTAGTACTACTATTTATGACGTACCACCAACTCATATATGACATTTATATTACAGTAGTATATTTTTGACATTATTCAATTATATATATATATATATATATATATATATATATGGTCCATGTATTTTATGTTCATGTTGCAGTTGTACTTAATTTATATGTTGGTGATCATCATGATGTGTATATTGTCAGGTCATGTTATATATGTTCATTTAATGTGCAACTCACATATATATGTGTATGTGATAGCAATTATCTCACATGAGATGTATATTTGATGTTTGTGTTGTCATTATGTTATACAATGCTAATCTTGTTTTGTTAGATGATCATGATCATGATGATGTTAGTGAATTTGAATGTGTTTTTTAGTCAAATATGATTTTTGTACGATGGTTATCATGATTATGATTTTTATTCATTAATTTAATATTAAATGATCATGATATTGTAAAATTGTAATATTTATAATTCTAATTGTATGTGTTACGTCCCTATATTACTAGTTTAGTCCCTCATTATTATTAGTGTAGCCCCCTTATTGTTATTGATGTACCCCTGTAACCCCAATATTGTTATGATTGTGCCCTTACATTATTATTGTTAGGTCGGCTAGGATTATATTATGGGCCCATGGACTCCTATATATAGAAGGAGGTTTTGACCATTTTTATCATCAAAGAATTGTTCATTTATGTAGTGTATTTGAGTTTTATCCCTTGAAGTAGCTATTTCTAAGGCATTGATCTCTCTTTTATTCTATTTTTGGAGCTGGTTTCATAACATTTGGCATTAGAGCTTTCGATTATACGGTTTCGCTACTCCAAATAGATCATCGTGGCATTTTCGCTATAACATTTTTTATACAAAGATTCAGAAGCCAGAATTTATACAGATCGAAGCCAAAATCCTGAGGAACATCGTGGAAAAATTTTAGATCTTGTTTTTCAATATTGTAGGAGATATCATCTATGCAAGTTAAGGACTTTTGATTGTTCTTGAATTTAATGTAAACAGGTCATCGTGGAATTTTCACCAAGACTTTTTTTCTATGAGGGTTCAAAAGCTAAAATTGTTACAGAGCGAATCCAAAATCCTGAGGAACTTCATGGATAATATTTATATCTTGGTTCGAAATATTTTAGAATATATGATCTGTACAAGTTAGGGATGTTTGAAGGTTCCTGAATTTAACCTAAACAGGTCATCGTGCTATTTTCACTATTACATTTTTTCTATGAGGGTTCAGAAGCTGAAATTTTCACAGATCAAAGCCACAATCCTGAAGAAAATCGTGGAAAAATTACAGAGCTTGATTCAAAATATTGTTAGATATAGCGTCCATGCAAGTTAGGGATTTTTCAGGCCCCCGAATTTCGTCTCAAAGAGGTGACCATGGAAAAATCGTCATAACTTGCTCTCTAAGCATTGGATTGGAATTCTATAATAAGTGGCCATGACTACATGGTATTTAGTTTCATGTGGATCGATTTTAGAGCTAAATGAGGAAACAGTGACACGTGGCAGATCATACAAGGTAGCTCTATTGAACCAATTCATAAGTAGGTCATTGTGGGATATTTGGCATAACTTTTCCTTGAAGAATCCAAATTATGTTAGACCTATATAATTTTAAAGAATATTCAAAGGGATACTACAAGGCCCAATTTTAGATATTGAATATCCGAAATCATAGAGATAATTCAGTTTCAATATCAAGCTCCTCAAAATCAAGAAAAAGTTGTGTATTTTTTTTCGAATTACATGTCTTGTTTGAAAAAATTAATTTGAATTTATTCCAAGGGCATATTGAAGAATAGATATCCATATTGGGTTCTAAAATTCCCCCTAAAAATAATTCAACACCCATTAATCCTTCAGAAGGCTCTACTATGACTCATGAAGGCGAAGAAATGCAACATGAGATATCAAACTTACAAGAGCAAGTGCACCAAATTTCATTATCACAAATAGCAACAAAAAATGAAATGGAAGTATTGAAGAAAGGCGTGGAAACTAAGATGGATGGTTTGAAGAAAGGCATGCAAGCTAAGATGAATGGTTTGGAGGCTAAGATGGATGGCATGGAAGGTGGCATGGAAGATAAGATGGATGGCATGGAAGCTAAGATGGATGACATGGAAGCTAAGATCGATGAAAAAATTAAAGACGACATGGAAAACACGAAGAATGATCTAAAAGTGGACATCGAAGGTTTGGAAAATTTGATACAAGAAATGTTTCCTAATGGTGAAATGATAGTAGAGGAAACTCATGATAAGAACAAAATAAATGTTAATCGTAATTTCAAGAACTCTAATGCTGCAGGGAAGAACCAAAATATTCCAGAGATTGATATGAGGAATTTTGATGGAAAGGATCCCATAACATGGATACTGCGGATGGAGAAATATTTTGGTATCAATAATGTGCAAAACACACAAAAGGTATGCATTAAAACTTTACATTTAGAACAAAATACATTTGTATGGCATCGATGGCTTTGCTCTTGTAAAAATATTGTCACTTGGTCAATTTTTACGGAGGAAATGATAGCAAATTATGAGGATAAAAAAAGAAACACCTCCTTTAGCCAATTAATAAATCTCAAACAAAAGGGTTCATTGGTGGAGCACATTGAGGACCTCCAAAAATTGAATATAAGGGTAACTAATATTCCAGAGGATCACAGAATTGATGTCTTCAACATGAAGTTCATGTTTGGGAACCTGATTCATTGGAAAAGGCATTCTGGTTGGAAAGAAAAATTGAATGTAAAATTAATGTGACAAGGAAGCCTACCACTCACATATAAATATGGAAGTGTTGCTACTCCTACACTTCCACAACCTACAAAGTTGACACCAAAAAAATTGGAAGAAAAAAGAGCAAAAGGGATTTGCTACAGTTGTGACAGAAAATACACTAAAGGTCATAAGTGTGATGAGAAGAAATTATTTTACATAGATTGTGAAGAGGAAGAAGAAAATGAACAAGAATCTTCAAAAGAAGAGGATGTACACTAGGAACCAACCCTAGAAGAGGAATAAATGAGTCTGACCATATCATGCAATGCATTGGTAGGAATTACCACTCCTCAAACTCTCAATATTGAAGGACATATCAAGAATAAAAAGGTAGCAGTGTTGATTGATTCGGATAGTACCCATAATTTTATTCATTGTAAGGTAGCCAAGGAATTGAATTGTTTCCTATACCCATCACTAGAATGTCAAGTGATGGTTGCAAATGGAGTAACTATAAATTGGTTTAGAAAATTCCATAATATCAAGCTAACCATGGGGGAATATGTATTGAATAGCCCAATTATTTCCATTCCTATGGGATGTGCTGATGTTGTACTAGGAGTACAATTGTTACAATCTTTGGGAACGGTGGCTTTTAATTTTCAAGAACTTTTCTTCAAAAAAAATTTCAGAAGGAAAGGAAGTTGAATTATGGGGCATCGCAGGGAAGGAGAGAAATATAATAAGCTCTAATGCCATGAAAAATATTCTGAAGAAAGAACAACGAGGTGTAATTGCACAATTATGCTCACTAGAAGTTCCAACATCAAAATCATCTATTTTTGTAGATATCAAAAAATTATTGGACAATCATTCCAAGGTGTTTAAAAATCCAAAAGGACTCCCACATATTCGTGATCATTATCATGCTATTCATTTGATTCTAGGAAGTGTTCCTCCAAACATCTAGCCATATAGATATCCTTATGTCCAAAAGAGATAAATTGAATGTATGTTTCAGAAATGTTAGAGGCTGGTATAATTCAACCTAGTCAAAGTTGTTTCTCTGATCCATTAGTATAGGCGCACAAGAAGGAAGGATCATGGTGCATCTGTCTGAACTATAGGGAGCTCAATAAGCTCACCATTAAAGATAAATTTCCCATTCCTGTGATTGATGAATTATTGGATGGAATACATGGAGATATTTATTTTACCAAGTTGGATCTTCATTCATGATATCATCAAATTAGAACGAAGACTGAAGATATTCCAAAAACAATATCTCGAACTCCTGAGGGTCATTATGAGTTTCTGGTCATGGCTTTTGGCCTTACCAATGCACCTTCTAAATTTCAAGGGTTGATGAATTCCATTTTCAAACCCCTCCTTAGAAAATATGTGCTAGTATTTTTTGATGATATACTAATCTACAGTGGGTCTTGGAATGATCATGTTCAACATGCTGATAGGGTAATCAAAATATTGCAGGAGAATCAATTATATGGAAAAACATCCAAATGTTTCTTTGGAGTACAAGAGGTGAAATATCTGGGTCATATTGTATCTCATGAGGGTGTTAAGGTAGACCCTAAAAAAATTAAAGCCATTAAGGAATGGAAAGTCCCCACAACCAGAAAGTAGTTGCAAGGGTTTCTCAGGTTAACTGGGTATTATTGCAAGTTTGTTAAGAATTATGGGAGAATAGTAGAATCTCTAACAAATTTTTTGAAGAAAGATGCATTTTCATGGACTCATGAAGTAACTAAGGCCTTTGAACATCTTAAAGAGGCAATGTGACTAGCACCGGTCTTAGCTAAGCCAAACTTTATTTTGGAATGTGATGCCTCAAGAAATGGAATTGGTGTTGTTTTAATGCAAGATGGAAGACCTTACCTAATGGGAAGCCATTTCAAGGTAAAAACTAATCATGATAGTCTTAAAAAGGTTTTGGAAGAAATACTATCTTCAGAAGAGCAACAAAAATGGGTCACAAAGATGTTGGGTTATGACTTTCAAATAATATACAAAAAAGGGAAGCTAAATGTTGTTGCAAATGCACTCTCAACAAAGAATGAAGAGGTTGAAGCATTGCTTTGTGCCATTTCTATTATCCAACCAGATTGGATAACCAAAGCAAGGGATGAATGGAAGAAGGAGGAAGAAGTGTGGGCACTCGTTCAAAATTTGCAGCAAGATCCTAGTACATTTGATACATTTAGTTGGAAAAATGATTCCTTATGGTACAAATATCTCTTATATCTTTGTAAGAATTCCCAACTAAAACAAAAGATTCTTTTTGAATTTCACACGTCTCTTTTAGAAGGACACTCGAGATTTTTAAAAACTTACCACAGGGTGAAGAAATAAATTTTTGGGGATGGCCTTAAATCTGATATTCAAAATTTTGTGGCAGAATGTTTGGTTTGCCAGAAAAATAAAGTTGAGATAATTAAGACCCCGGGTCTTCTACAACCTTTATCCATTCCAAGTCAACGTTGGGAGGATATTTTAGTGTGTTGGCAATATGTTTCTTGTATCCTACTACATTGAATTGGTTGTCCTTGATGGCAACTCTCTGGCAAAGGATGTAGCTAATGACTGTATGAAGAATCTCAGAAATCCATCAGCAGTTCTATACAAGAAGATTTAATTTTTCCATATAGAACAATGTATACGTGGGTTTGTAACAGCCAAGTCGCGTATGTACGTGGATAAGTACATCCCAAGTCGTGTATGCCCTTTTGTACTCCAAAATTATAATACCAAGGGGTATTACCATGGTTTTTGCACACAGTATTGAGCGTTGTATGGTTTATTTGATTCCGTCCAAGAATACCATCGGAAGTTGTGTGGTTTTGGCTCATGGTATTGCTAAAAGCTAAATCTATTTAACGAGAAGAATATCATAGTTCAAGGTGTGCATGTGTAAGGGTTGTTGATGAATAAATCTCTCTAAGGAATATCTGCATGGATGAACTCTGTTCTTAATTGATAGATCTGAAGCTATGATGCACCCATGGGTATAATGATGGTTCAATATCTCTAGATCTGATGATGATGAATCTCTAGTTTGATATACTAACGAAATCATAAAGAATGGCGCAAGTCTACTGAAGAAAATGAAGACATCCTGGTAAGTTTTTATAGACCTGGTCTGTTCTACAAAATTTTTTTTTACAGATCTATACGCTAATTGGGTTCATCAAAAGCACGTATATACACGGGTTCTCTTAATGAAAAGCACGTATGGAAGTTAGGGTTTCTGAAGAATAAAATACACAAAAGTATACGCGATTTGGTGTGCAGGAAAGTGTGTATGTATGCAGCTTCAGTGAACCAAAGTAGCATATGCTATTTGAATTAATGAATGTTTAGGGTTGAGTTTGTATCTGCATATCTCTTCTGAAGTCTAGGTTATTTCTGATATTCTGGTTACAGTGGTCTCACTATTCTGTTTGAAGTATTGGGCAAAGTATGCTTGTTGATTTTAAGTGAAGGGTTGTGTTGAAGCTTTTTCATCTAGTATGAAAATTGATGAAACATGGTCTGCAGTGGGTCTGAGGGTTGAAGTAGAAGCTTTCAGCCTGTAGAAGCTGGTGTTGAAATCAGCGGGTCGAAGCTCCCTTCCAGGAGAGGCTGGTAAACGAGATCAAGGGGTTGGAGCTCCCTTCCAGTTGCAACTAGAAAATGAGCAAAGGTTGCAACCTTCTACAGGTAGAAGCCTGTGTACTGGTATAAGTCTACGTCAGTAATATGTTGTAAAAGGTTTTCTAAATAATAAAGATTGAAAACAGAGACGACAGCAGCGGTGGTTTTCTCCCGAATTGGGTTTCCACCTTAAATATTGGTGTTCATGTGTGTGATTCTTTATTCTGTTGATTACTGCTCATAACCTGATACATAACGAATAGATCTGTTTATAAGACTACTCTTGAGAATTTTCTAAATCTGGAAATTTAAATCAGTATACGCTAGTTTCCTTCTACATTTCCGCGTGCATATGCTAGCTCCGTTCATAAAAAACGCGTATGGAAATCTTCTCAAAGAAAAAGTTGAATTTATATTATAAACTCTAAATACTGATTCACCCCCCCTCTCATTATTTTTCCCAACAATTGGTATCGGAGTAGGTCCTTTTGAAAAGGCTTAGCCACTAGAAGGAAGATCAATCAAGATGAGCAATCAAGAAGGAACAACATCTATCAAGCCTCCGCTCTTCAATGGAAACAATTTAATCTTCTGGAAAACAAGGATGAGATCCTATCTTCAGCCTCTAGGAGCAGATGTATGGGCTATTGTTGAAGGAGGATATCAATATCCAGCCGCAACACCAATATATCCAATGGAAAGAAAGAATTATGAAACAAATGCAAAGGTGGTCAATGCTCTTTTGGGAAGTCTAACTGAATCAAAATTTGTCAAAGTCATGCAGTTGGATACAGCAAAGGCAATATGGGACAAAATCATTCTAAGTTATGAAGGTGATGCAAAGGTAAAAAGTGCTAAACTCCAAACTCAGAATTCAATATGAGAATATAAAAATGCATAATGAGGAGAGCATTGCCAATTTCTTTTTACGTCTTGATGATATTGTAAGTCGTATGAGAAATCTGGGAGAAACAATAACCGAATCTACTTTGGTTGAGAAATTTTTAAGATCACTAATGGTAAAATTTGAGTCAAAAGTTTCTGCTCTTGAAGAAATGAAGGATCTTCAAAATCTTACTGTGGTACAACTTCATGGCATACTAACTGCATGTGAAATGAGAAGAGGAGGACCATCTGAAGTCAAAGAAGTCGTCTTTAGAGCTTCTACAAAAGGGAAAGAAGTACAAGAGACAAAAGGATCAGGGTATATCTCAGAAGAAGATGAGGTAAATTTTGTAAAGAAACTCCAACTTGGCACAAGACGGTTTAGAGGTAAGCTTCCTTTCAAATGTTTTGCTTGTGGAAGAGTTGGTCATTATGCTGCTAAGTGTCCTTACAAAGAAACACATGAAAAAAGGAAGGAAGTAGCAAGAAGGAATAAGAATCAGTTTAGCACTAGAAAAAGTTACTATACTCATGAAGACAGTGGTGGGTTATCTGAGAGTGAGGAAGAATGTGAAAAAGATCTTAGACTTCTCATGGAATTTGAGAAAGAATCTAGAGAAGAAAAAGATACTTTTATGGATGCTTTAGAGGACAATTATTTTCTTGATGAATTCAATCAACTAAAAATATGCTTAGAAGAAAGTAAAATATCCATAGAAACTCCAAAAAATCAGCTTGAAGAAAAGGAGAAACACAATGACAAATTAGAATGTGAAATAGTAAGTCTAAGAAAAGAAATTGAGAAAGTGAAGACTTTGAATCTTAGATTTGCTAAAGGATCTGAAACCTTAGATGATATTATCAAGGTACAACGTTCTCCTTTTATAAAGACAGGTCTTGGATATATCGAAGAATCTTCTCAGACTTCAGCACCAAATTATCTAAAAGCAGCTACAGCCAGTATACAACATTCTGCCACTCAGCAAGGGAATAAAGAATCTTCACAGGTAAACCATGATCAACTCAATTCAAAGAACACTAACAAGAATAATTTTCAAAGAAACACCAACCAACAGTTGAATTCAAGTAGAATATTTCATGATCACAGAAATTTCTTCTTCAATGGATAATGTTTCTCATGTCACAATTTTGGTCATAAAGTTGTTCAATGTGTTGCATATAAAACCATCATGACAAGAGAAGAACGAAAGAAAAGGATGGATATTGGAACAAAGAAGAATATCTATAACAACTTTTCTCCTCTTCAAAATGAAGTTGAATGTGCTTATTGCAATAACTTTGGCCATGATGAATCTGAATGCAGGAGCAAAGTCCAACCAAAAGAGCAGTTTCCTTCAAGCTCCAAAGTGTGGAAAAATAAGGAATTACAGGTTGAAAATTGTGGCATAGCTTTATTTGCAGAAGGTGAAGAAAATCAATGGTACATTGATAGTGGATGCTCAAAACACATGACAGGTGACAAAAACAAACTTCTTGCATATAGTGCTCTAGAAAAAGAAAAGAATGTTACATTTCGAAATGATACTCCTACTGCCATTAAGGGAAAAGGGCCTGTTTTTCTAAAAGAAAAGGTGAAAGCTAATAATGTCATGTATGTGGATGGATTAAAGCATAACCTGTTAAGTGTAATTCAAATGTGTGATCAAGGAACTGAAGTTGTCGTTAGTTAAAAAGAATGTGTGGTACGTGATCTTGATACAGGTAAAATAATTATAAAAGGAAACAGAACTCCAAGCAACCTGTATGTATTAAAGAACTGCAAAGAACAATGTTACTTGAGTAAATCTTTAGAAAACTGCCTATGGCAGAGAAGGTTGGGGCATCTCAACTTCTCTCAAATCAACAAATCAAGCAGACTTAAAGTTGTTCGTGATCTTCCCAATATTACTCTACCTGAAAGTATCATATGCAAATCTTGCCAATTCGGTAAGAAAATTGACTTCCCAATATTACTCTACCAGACTGAAATTTAATTCCAAGGAAGGATCATCAAGTAAGCCTCTTGAACTCATTCATACTGACATATGTGGACCTGTGAGGAAAAAGTCACCACGTGGTGAACAATACTATATCTTATTTATTGATGATTTCTCTAGAATGTGTTGGATTGGGTTGATTAAACACAAAGATGAAGCATTTTAGAAATTTCAGATCTTCAAAGCACTGGTTGAAAATGAATTAGATCTAAAAATCAAGTGTCTTAGATCTGATCGAGGAGGAGAATATACATCAGATGAATTCCTTGAATTTTGTGAACAACATGGCATAAAAATACAATTTTCTGTAGCTGGCACTCCACAACAAAATGGCGTAGCAGAAAGAATGAATAGAAAAGTTCAACAAATAGCTAGAGCTATGCTTGATGATTCTGGAACACCTGATACATTTTGGGGAGAAGTAGCACATACAACAGTAAATATTCTTAACAAGGCACATGTTCATGTAAATAGTGATAAAACTCCATATGAACTCTGGTATGGTAATCCTCCCACTGTGAAGCATTTTAGAGTTTTTGGAAGCAAATGCTTTATCAAAAATAATGATGAAAAACTTGGCAAGTTTGAACCCAGAGAAGATGAAGGGATTCTTCTTGGTTACTACTCTAGGAGTAGAGCATATAAATGTTACAATAAAAGACTTCGGAAGATTGTTGAATGTATTGACGTTGTTATTGATGAGTCTCCCGCAGCTCCGAAAGAAGAAAAAAAAACAACATATGAAGACAATGATGACATATATCCTTCTACATATAATAGAAATGATATAGACAGTGAATCCCATGAAGAACCCGAAGATGATTTATCTGAAAAAGCTCCATCCAGATATGTTCAAAAGAATCATCCAGAATCTCAAATTTTGGGAGAAAATGGATCAGGTGTACAAACAAGAAGGACTCTTGTGGGATCTGCTAGCTATCTGGCATTTATATCCACTATTGAACCACAAAATTTCAATCAAGCTAGCAAAGATGAATTTTGGATTCAAGCCATGAATGAAGAGATTGATCAAATTGAAAAGAATCACACTTAGGAATTAGTACCAAGACCTCATGACAAAAATGTCATTGGAACTAAATGGGTATTCAAAAATAAGTTGAATGAGAATGGGGATGTTAGAAGAAAGAAAGCTAGACTTGTTTGCAATGGATATGCTCAACAAGAAGGTATAGAATTTGAAGAAAATTTTGCTCCTGTAGCTTGACTTGAAGCCATAAGAATTTTTCTTGATTTTTCGAGCTTCCAACAAATCAATGTTTATCAAATGGATGTTAAATCTGCTTTTCTCAATGGTGATCTAGAAGAGGAAGTCTATATAGAACAACCAGAAGGATTCATTTTGGGAAATGATGAAAAACTTGTTTGTAGACTTAAAAAGGCTCTATATGGTCTCAAAAAAGCTCCAAGGGCATGGTATTATCGTCTTGACAAATATCTTCATCAACAAGGATTTTCAAATGGGTCTGCTGCTTGCAACTTATACACAAAAACTGAAAATGATAAACTATTAATTGTGGTTGTATATGTTGATGATATCATTTTTGGAAGTAATGAAGAATATATGAGTCAAAAATTTGCTTCTGTTATGTAGCAAGAATTTGAAATGTCTTTACTTGGGGAACTAACATTCTTTCTTGGCTTGCAAGTGCAACAAGCAACAGATGGCATATTCTTATCACAAGCAAAATATCTTAAGCAAATTCTGAAGAAGTATGGCATGGGTATGGCATGAAGAGTGCAAACCTGTGGAAGATTGCAAACCTGTAAGTACACCAATGATAACCGGATGTAATCTCAGTTCTAATGATGATTCCCCCATGGTGAATCAACCAGAATACATATCTATGATAGGAAGTCTACTTTATCTCACTGGGACAAGACTAGACATTATGCATGCAGTTGGAATTGTGGGGTGATTCCAAGCTAATCCAAAAGAGTCTCACCTTCAGGCTATCAAAAGAATATTCAAATATCTGCAAGGAACTCAAGATTTTGGACTATGGTATCCAAAGAATGCTAATCTCACTCTTCATGCTTACACTGATGCAGATTGGGCTGGAAATGTTGATGATCGGAAAATCACTAGTGGTGGTGCATTCTTTATGGGGCCTCGGTTAGTATCTTGGTTCAGCAAGAAGCAAAGCTCTATTGCCTTATCTACAAACAGAAAGTAGAATATGTGGTCGTCGCGATCATGTTGCACTCAACTTCTTTGGATGATGAAAACCTTACAAGACATCTAAATCAAATGTACACCTCCTATCTCCATTATGTGTGATAATACAAGTGCCATCAGTATCTCAAAGAATCCTATTATGCATTCAAAGACCAAGCACATTCCCATCAAGTATCACTTCTTACGTGAACAAGTGCTTGAACAAAAGGTAAAGTTGGAGTATGTTCGCTCCAAAGAACAAGTTGTTGATATATTTACCAACCTCTGCCCAGGGAAGCGTTTGAATATCTCAGACAGAAGTTGGGAGTAGTCTCTGCCATGCAGAAGATCAGATCTACTTAAACTCAGAAGTTTAAATTGGATGCACGGATTTCATGAAGGAGAGTCACGTATATACGCGAGTTTATACACAGAAAATCGCGTATGGGTGTTTGTTGACAAAAATTTTCTGGGTCAACATTCTTTAGCACAGCTGTGGTGTTATTTGGTATCTCTGGTGGTGTTCCAATTCTCATAATTCTGTTTCATTCTCTAATTTTTTTGATGAAGGTGCATTGATGATTTGATGTTGAAAGTGTTCAAGATGCACAGGCTAAGGGGGAGCATTGGTCATGAGGAAAGGGTGCATTTTTGGCATTCTCTTTATTTGTTGTGATCTGATCTCATGTTTGAGATTCTTTGGTCTTAATTGTATAATTCATTTTTTTTATTTGATGAAAAGGTCATGTTAAGACCTATGATGTAAAATTGTAATATTTAGTCATATAAGGACTCGTTCAAACATTGTAAACCCACTCGGTTGGGTAGTTGAGTCAATTGTGTAAATCCACTTGGTTGGATAATTGATGTAAGTATGAGTATTTTGTGATAGGTTGAGTTATAGAGACATGGACTTCATTGAATATTATGTTAAGAAGTTGCAGCTTGACCTCAGGGGGAGTATGGTATTGTCAATACAAAGGATCTTCATTTACCCCCTGCCCTTGATGTCAAAGGAGGAGTGATAGCGAGGCCACCCATGGCCCCGGTCTACCTTGGTCCCAACCTCAATCTATGTGTAAATTCATCCATTGTTTCTTTCCAAATTATCTCCCCAATCTGGCTTTCACTCTCTGTTCTATTTTCTTGGTCTGGCCAATTAAATAAATCTCCAAGCCAAGGTCTCGCAGTCTCACTACTTAATTTCTTCTTTCTTATTTACTTATCAATTTCATAGAAATTTATAAGTGAATACTTTAGACTAATCTTATATTGAACCCAAATAGTAAGGCTCCCATATTAAAACCTCGGTCTTTTAACTATGCGCCTGAATCACAATTCGTATGGCCCCCACTACGCAAATTCAAACATTATACGCACGCTACGATATATCAATGTGTATATTTTGGCCTTCTCCAAAGTCATTGGAAGATTTAAATAACCAACGACACCGGAAATACTTATATTAAAACCCCACAAACCTTAGTTTAAAAGGTTCCAATTAATATAGTTTAGAACTAGGCCCCAAGGCTGACGAGCCTTCCACATCTGATGGATGTTATCACGTCGCCTCACTCCAATTGATCCAACAGATATCGCACTGGCTACTTGCGCAAACAATAACATGAGATGGCACGCAGTGGAGGTGGTTTTCCAAAGCCGCTCGAGGACACATGTCACCCTTCCTGTGGAATCTCTCTCGATTCTTAAATACTGCTTGCCCGATGAAAGGTGGTGCAATGAAAACCACTGGTTGCTCTAAACTGCTTTCACTGTTCCTCCGGTCACGGTTCCGCTTCCTCGATGTGCCAGGTTCCATTCAACTCCATCAACTCTTCATTCCATTGCGCTCAGGTTCTGCATATTCAAAATAACGTAGTTCTAATGCACCTTCGCCCCTCGTTATACAACACTCGTCCAATGAACACCAATATCTCTTATGCATGGATGAAAGCCATACCTCTGTTCGTGGCATATACTTACGACTATATCACTCCACTGTCAACAGTGTCGATAGTATTTACAATCGATCCTGCTAACTGTATACAGAGCACCATTAATCCCATCATCGGGTTATTAATCATCACGGATTTCGATTCTTCTCCATCAGGATGCATACATATATTCACACAGAACTTATTCAAGCAAAGCAGATATACATTCACACATAAATTAAATCCACAAGGCACAAATAGACTGAAACATTTCTTATTTACACAATGGATTGAATTACAACCACTGGCTGGCCAGATCTTCAATCTGATGGCCTTCTTCCCCTATGCAGCTTTCAGCAGGTACAGGCAGGTCTAGGTGCAGGCTCGTGTAGGTCTGTGCAGCACCCCAACTCTATCACAGAGGTTTATTTTTATACATATTTGAAATCAATCGATTCAATTCCTTGATGACTCTTGGACTCCTAAAGCTAGCCTAACTTCTGAAACTGACTATCTCTCCAGGCGCCCATAAATCATTCGGGCAGTTACAATGTTAACCCTTCAAATTAACTAAAATAAATAAACTATGAATATTTACATGGGGAACCAAAACATGAGACCCCCATTTAGGTTTATTTATGTACAAAAAGTGTCTTGGGCCTAATGCCCCATGCATAAGGCAGAATGTTGTTGCTGAGTATACTCCTGTATACTTCTGATCTTGGTTGCCATCAATTCCAAAGGGGGAGATTGTTTGCAATATGTTTCTTGTATCCTACTACATTGAATTGATTGTCTTTGATGGCAACTCTCTGGAAAAGGATGCAGCTAATGACTGTATGAAGAATCTCATAGATCCATCAGCAGTTCTATACAAGCAGATTGAATTTTTCCATATAAAACAATGTATACGCGAGTTTGTAATAGCCAAGTCGCGTATGTACGTGGATAAGTACGTCCCAAGTCGCGTATGCCATTTTGTGCTCCAAAGTTATAAAACCAAGGGGTATTACCATGGTTTTTTCACACATTATTGAGCGTTGTATGGTTTATTTGATTCCGTCCAAGAATACCATCAGAAGTTGTGTGGTTTTGGCTCATGGTATTGGTAAAAGCTAAATCTATTTAAGGAGAAGAAGATCATAGTGCAAGATGTGCATGTGTAAGGGTTGTTGATGAATAAATATATCTAAGGAATATTTCGATGGATGAACTCTGTTCTTAATTGATAGATTTGAATCTATGATGCACCCATGGGTATAATGATGGTTTAAGATCTCTAGATCTAATGATGATGAATCTCTATTTTATCTACTGACGAAATCATGAATAATGGCGCAAGTCTATTGAAGAAAATGAAGACATCCTGGTAAGTTTTTATAGATCTGGTCTTTTCTACAAAATTTATTTTTTACAGATCTATACGCTAGTTGGGTTTAGCAAAAGCCCATATATAAGTGGGTTCTCTTAATGAAAAGCGTGTATGGAAGTTAGGGTTTTTAAAGAATAAAATACACAGAAGTATATGCGAGTTGGTGTGCAGGAAAGTGCGTATGTACCCGGCTTCAGTGAAGCAAAGTAGTGTATGCTATTTGAATTAATGAATGTTTAGGGTTGAGTTTGTATCTACATATCTCTTCTGAAGTATGGGTTATTTCTGATATTTTGGTTACAATGGTCTCACTGTTCTGTTTGAAGTATTGGGCAAAGTATGCTTGTTGATGTTAAGTGAAGGGTTGTGTTGAAGCTGTTTGATCTAGTATGAAAATTGATGAAACATGGTCTGCAGTGGGTCTGAGGGTTGAAGTAGAAGCTTTCAAGTAGTAGAAGCTGGTGTTGAAATCAGGGGGTCGAAGCTCCCTTCCAGGAGAGGTTGGTAAACGAGATCAGGGGGTTGGAGCTCCCTTCCAGTTGCAGCTGGAAAACGAGAGAAGGTTGCAGCCTTCTGCAGGTAGAGGCCTGCGTACTGGTATGAGTCTGCATCAGTACTATGTTGTAAAAGGTTTTCTAAATAATAAAGATTGAAAACAGAGAGGACATCAGTGGTGGTTTTCTCCCGAATTGGTTTTCCACCTTAAATATTAGTGTTCATGTGTGTGATGCTTTATTCTGTTGATTACTGCTCATAACCTGATACATAATTGATAAATCTACTTATAAGAATACTTCTGAGAATTTTCTAAATCTGGAAAGTTAAATCAGTATTCGCTAGTTTCCTTCTGCATTTCCGCATGCATACGCTAGTTCCATTCATAAAAACGGCATATGGAAATCTGCTGAAAGAAAAATTTGAATTTATATTATAAGCTCTAAATACTGATTCAGCCCCCCTCTCAGTATTTTTCCCAACATAGTGGATTTTATCACAGGTTTACCTAAGTCCGAAAGAAAGAGTGTCACCATGGTGGTAGTGGATAGACTTACCAAGTATGCACACTTTTTTGCATTATCTCATCCGTTTAAAGAAAGTATAGTTTCTACTACATCTATGTACATATTCGAAAGCTACATGGAAACCCAAATATTCTTTTGAGCAACAGAGATCCCATTTTTACTGGAAATTTTTTGACGGAGTTATTTTCTTGTTGGTGTACTCAATTAGCTCATAGCTCATCTTCTCATCCTCAATCTGATGCTCAAAAGAGAGATCAATGCTCAAATAACTTAATTGTAATTATATATATGTAGAATTGTAAAATTGTAATTCTAATTCTAATTGTATGTAAAATTATAAAATTTTAATTATATGTAAAATTCTAAAATTGTAATTGTAATGGTACATATATAAAATTGTAAAATTGTAATTGTAATTGTAAATTTTGAATTTGTAAAATTGTATTGTATATATGTAAAATTATAATGTAAAATTCTAAAATTGTAATTGTAATGGTATATATGTAAATTTCTAAAATTTTAATTGTAATTGTAAATTTTAAATTTGTAAAATTGTAATTGTAATTGTAATTGTAGATGAAATTGTAAAATTCTAATTCTAATTCTAATTCTATGTAAAATATTTGTAAAGTTTTAATTGTATTACTGTGAAATTAGTGTAATTGTAAAATTGTAATTTTAATTGTATATAAAATTCTAAAATTGTAATTGTATGTGAAATTGTAAAATTGTAATTGTAATTGTAATTGTAATTGTAATTTTAATTGTAATTGTATGTAAAATATTTGTAAAATTTTAATTGTATTAATGTGAAATGATTTTATTAAAATTTTTAAATTTGTAAATTTTTAAAGTTTTAAATAACTGTAAAATAATAAATCTAGAATAATAAAGTTTAGAAAATAATGCAAATAAATTCATGTACTTTCGAATTATCATTATTTTTCTATGATCTTACATACAAAAAAGAAACTTTATATAGTACACCATTGTTTTTTAGAAAATAATTGCGAATGATCAGGTGAAATATTGATTTTAACATTAACACAATGAAAATTACCAATTAGTTCAAAATACATATTATAATGTTTCGATAAACCCATCTTAAAAAGTGTAAATATTGATGAAATAACACATGTACCATATCACTCTCGGTTCTCATGATCACCCTCATTATCTTCTAGCCTCTATGGCATGATAACACTATTGTTCTCAAAAATAGGTTTTGATCGAGGGTCATGTCTCAATATGAACCACCAATCCCTATCAACCATATAAGGGTAAAAAAACACCTGGTTGCTCTTTTTGGGGAAAACATAGGGTTCCTTAGCTTCATCCCACATCTTTCTAGAGTTGATACATATCAGCCTACTATCGCAATCTTCCTTTACATTATTCTGATCAAAGGTGTCACATCACTTGCACCTAAAAATAACACATTGGAAAGAAGAGAAATCCACTTCAATGATCTATTTTATCTTTCTGACGTAACCTAACATCCCTTGTACTAGGTTTTCATCACGGTGGATAGATTGACTAGATTGACTGAACTTGACTTCAACTCCATAGTCTTGTGTGATGTTTCCAGCATCAACATTTTTTATGCAAAGATGGTGTCCATATTCACACATAGATGGGAAAAAATGCACCTATTATAAAAAAGTTAAAAAAATCATAGTGTCATGTGTCGTATAATAACCCGATAGTTAAAATATGAAATATATATGTAATTACATTTAAAAGGTGCATTTTTAAGTTTCAAATGTACATATAAATTAAATAGATTATTACCGAGTTGTTGCACCCAATCCCTACGTTTAGCGCATCGTCTTTAGCACGCGAGTAACGACTGGTTGCACCGTATTTCTCTCTAACCTGGTCAGCAACCCAACTGTTCGAGCATATTTTGGCATATTCTATTTTAAATGATCACGATGAGGTACATTTATACCATTCAATCATCTAAATTCTTTCCTATCACTATTCGATTTCATCATCTTTTGTTCGTACAATGCGACCCACAATTGTGTTGCTTTAGAATTGTAAAGAACGAATTTATTGGTTGCTTGAATTTCTACATTCGCTAATGAAATCAAACTGACATTATATAGTACATAGAGATGAAAATATACCTTATATCGAAGTTCAACATAAATATTTACTTTATGTAAATTTGAAAAATTCTAAGTCACTTACTCTTTAGCAAGAACTTTTTTCCACTGGTTTGGAGCAACTCCCCTTCTCTTTTTTCTTCATCCCTTTCATCATCTCAAATCACTGCAGCTGGTCTATTGTCACTCTTCTTGATGTACTAATTGGCATAATAGAAAGACTCATACGATATGTACCCCTCTGCCCTAGACCCCTCAGGTTTTTCCCTTTGTCGAACAAAACCTTTCAATTTCTTCATCTACATCTCTAATAAGAACATCCAATGACAAGAAACCACCCCAACTAATTCAAACTCATCTACTAGGTGGATTAGAAGATGAACCTGCAAGTCCATGAAACTCGTCAGCAGTTCCTTCTCAAACATACAAACAATCTCAACTATATCTTGACGCCAGCCTGGAATTCTAGCCACATGAATCTCCTTTGACATGATCCAACGTACAAATTCAGATAATTTAGGTATGGAACATCCTATGTCTTGAGGGAATTCATGTTTCACACACCCACACACGAATAAAGGATAATGACACTGCAAAGTTATAAATACGTGCAATAATATAGAAAATTAGTAATGTTTTATGATCCCTGCATGGGATAAAATTTATTAATATAACAACTAATAAAATCATGATTTTGACATTATACATACTCTTAGAATATTGAGATGGTCATGCAATTTCAACCCCGACAAATGGTCATCCACGGTGAAGTAGTGTCATACTGAAGACCCATATAATGATGGCACCCTCACACCCATTATAACTTCCTTTGCCAAAGAAAGATCATCTTCTTTTAAAATCCATGGGATATCACCTTCTTTGAAATACAATGAATTAGAGGGACAAATGCCTGCCTCTCATCCTGTAATTTCTAATCCTCTTGGCCAATGTTTCTTTTTAGTTTTTGAAGTAATAGAATATTTCCTAACAACCAATCTCTCACTTTCATTCAATGATATGTTCCTCCATAAAGAAGATGAAACATTTTTAAATATATGCATAGGATCTAATAAGTGGATAATTTTAAGATTATCCCAATATGGGAGGTTATAAAAGATAGATTTCCTTTTCATCCCAATGGGAAATTTCTCATCATAGGTGTCAAAGAATTATGGATCATCGAACATAGGCTCCCACATTTGAATCAAACATTTCTATGAACTCCTTCTCCTTCTCTCTTTCATATTCTCTAGGCCATTCAGTTGGTGTCTTTATTGGACGACTTTGGGTTTTCTCTCATTTACCATTGAAAGTGGATGTTGCTCTTTTGTAAGGGTGTTCTTCTGGGAGGAATACCCGAAGCAATCATACACTGGATTTTGTAGGTCCTTGGACCTCCTAGCTTTCAGATAAGGTCCACAACATCTACATCCAAAATATCCTTTTGTTACAAGAAATGCGAGATTATTGTATACAATTAATATGCATGGAACGTTAAAGAATATCGTGAAGATCATAACAATTACAATGAATTAAATAACTAATATGTGAAAGAATATTGTTATGTGTATAAACCAATTAATAAATTAAACATCCAATTTAGAAGAGAAAACTCCTAAGCCTGGATAATCATGTGTCGTGGAAGCACATATGTTGTACAATGTAAAACTCCTCTCTGCTGTAATGGGTCTTGATACATCATATAAATATATCCCATCCCATAATTCCTTCAATTCATCTACCAGTATTTTTAAGTAGACATCCATATTCTTCACTTGTATTTTACCAAGGAATATGAGAGCCAACATAAGATGTTCATTCTTCATGGAAAACCATGGGATGATATTATTATTAATCACTACTATAGGCCAAACATAATAGTTGGTGCTCTGGAGGGAATATGGGTTGATGCCATCAATGGCTATGCTGAGTCGTAGACTTCATACTTCATCCTTGAATTTTTTGGTCCATGTATCCTTTATATGCTTCATGGCTATTAAATCAGTTGGGATTCACATAACTCCCAACTCACTTCTGTGTGAGGAATGCCATCCCTGAAACATAGCTAATTCTTTGTAATGAAAGAACCTTTGAATCCTTCGAATTATAGGCATGTGCCTCAATATCTTAAAAGGAGGACAAGTACATGATTTACCCTTCTTTTTTAATTTATCATACCTGTCATGCCCACATTTTGGACATATACCTTTGTCTGCATTTTCTCCTCTATATATAATACAATCATTTGGATATGCATGATATGATATGTACTCAACACCCAACATTTTCAACAATTTCTTTGCCTCTTCACAACTACCGGGCAAGACATTATCACTGAGAAGAACCTTATATTTTAATAAATTATAGTTAGTATGATGGAAAAAATATACTAATAAATGTACATTAATGTCGATATAATTATTAGAGTTCATAAAATTTACCATTTGTAATGTTCATTGTGTAATGATTTTATTTCTCAAATTTATATAAGGGAGGAATTTATGGTAACTTACCTCAAAATTTCCGAGAAACATGCATTCGACAAGCCAAAATTTGCTTTCAAGTTGTAAATTAACATCGTTTCCCCAACTGGGTAGAATTTAATTGACTGCCAGGTCCAGAGCGATGGGTGGTGAAAGAAAATTTAAGGCTTTCCAAAAAGGTGTCAGCGATATGAGCATCATCCCCTAGGTGATAATGGTTTTGGAATGCATATAACAACATTGTCTCCATGGAAGTTGTATCCCTTAAGTTATCATCCATACCAACGTATATTTGATCTCCTCCATTGTTAGCTTGTGAAGAACTACTATTACTGTAGTCATTCCTAATTGGTGAATCTGCACGTAGCAGGAATTGAATCGATGGTTGATTCAACCATTTTTGGTATCGTTCCTCTCTGATTTTTTCTCTTAATTCAATCTTCTCTCAATTTGACATTGTCATGGGGTGCAATGGAAGATGTTGGGTAGGTCACTCATCATCACTAGAATATCAATAATTAAAAAACAAAATATTTGAATATGATTAGTACAAAATATATGATATCAGTTAGTAAGCATGTTGACAATATTGCATGATTAATTTTTTTGATGTTGAAATAATTACATAAATAAATATACCAAACCATTATAATTATTACCATCATTGTCCCAAGATTGTGGCTAGAAGATGCATTATTGTTACAATTGGCAGGGTGAAGCAGCAATCCATTTTCTTCTACCAAATGCACCTTGCAGTATGCTGCTCCTGATAAGAGCTTCCAATGTTTTGGAGCTGTTTGAATATTTTGTGCATCTGAACTCGATTTTGAATATGCATGAACTTGCAAATTTGTATACATTATAAAATTAATCTAGGTGCGCATGATCAACATGGGTAAAAAACATAAATTCAATTAGATAATGAAAATATAAATAACATATGAAGTAAATATTACGTCTCAAGATGGATAGGAGAACTTAGTGATCGACTTTGAGAAATATTATGGAATGAGCTAGATTTTGAAGAATTGCCTATTCGATATAATTACGATATTTTCTCCCTGCATTTGAGCAAAATCAACAATAAATTTTTGTGTGCACACCTAAAAATAATTTTGGTGCCCTAAAAATGGACTTGTTATAATTGGTGCTAATGTACAAATAATTGCACTGCTTCATTTTCGTTACTGGGAACTGGTGTCATGTTATCAACGTACACACCGGTGTGATGATATTAAGTGACGCACCGGTGATGAATAACTACAAATAAAAAAATAAAAAATCTATTTTCTTTAAGTGAAAAAAAAAGGTGGTAAATTGAAAAATGGGTGGAAAAATATTTTTGAAAATCTAATTTCATAAAATAATTCTTTAAATACTAAACACTCTTCATTATTTCACTATTTTTGCAAAAACAATTAGCCAAATATTTGCAAGAGACATACCTGGAGCAAGAGAGCACAAGAGAATTGTGGAGCAACGAAATATGTTCGAACAAAAGTATTCAGACAATCAGAATTCCAAACCATTGTTGATTCATCCCCATACCATAGAATTTCAAACGATATCGTGATTAGATTTTTATTTTTTTTTTAATTTTTCTACAGTTATTTTTATGCTGTAAGAAAAAAATTTCAGTTTGTTTTTTATTTTCAGAAACAAAAAAATAAAAATCCATTTTCACCCTAAACTCTTCATTCTTTTTAATTATGCCCTTTCTTCTCCCCCTTTTTGTGATTTCATGATTAGGGATTTTCATTTTAGATTTATAGGGTTTGTATTGCTATATATAGGCCTATGACATCCAATCCACTGGACAACTTGCATAGTTGGATCCCAATCCATGTCGTCCCTTGGATGAATTTTTGAAAAAAGAAATTTTTTTATCAGTGCGCCCGATGTAACCTAGCACACCAGTGAGCTGGATTATCCCAATGCACTAGAAATTACTGTGTGATAAAAAATTTAAAAATATATATTTTTTAAATTAGTGCGCCATATGTAAAATAGGGCATCGATGCACTATTTCATTATGGCGCACCGTGCATGTGTTGTTTCGCAAAAAAAATGTTTTATTGTGTTAATCGGTGCACCATGTAACATATAACACATCGCACTGGGTCTCCTAGTTGACAGAAAGAACTGTATTGTGGTCCCTTGTTTGTGCGAGGCGTTTATGCTACAAAAACTAACACTGGACGATTTCAATTATTTTTTCCATGTTAATCAGTGGGTGGTTAACATGTAACACACCAATAATCCTTGTTGACATAGAGAACCGTACAGTCTATTATATTTTTTTAGTGGTGCATTTATCACACCCCCATGCACTGACGTCAGTAGGTGTTAATATGGATTTAAGTTACTGTAAATGAAATTTATAAATATTTCTTTTTTTGGTTCATTTACAAATATTTTTTTTGAAAGTTAATATTATTTAAAATTTTATAGTATGAGTAACTCTTGTCTTATATTTGACTAATTCTTTATATAATTTAAATTCAAAAATAGATGATTTTCTCCAAGTTTTAATTGTTTAAAATATGATTACAGGTACACCATGAATGGCGCACTGGTTTCTTGAAAATGTTTTTTTTTACCTAAAAAGTTGATAATTTATTTATAAAATATATTAATGAATGATATGGTGCATGTTTCATATTGATAAAGAAATGTCTGACAAGAGATAAAGTAACAAAAATACTGATAATACATGAAGGAAAGAAAAATTTACGCAATTTCTTTGTAAATCCTTTACAAAAAATATTATTTTTGAACTATTTGTAAGTTTAAATTATATGTAGCGTTTACTGTGCATCATGCAGAGCCACAAAATGATGAAGCTCGATAAGGTTATTTTTTATTTAGGACCAGAAGAGCGTAAAATCTTGATGGAAAATTTTCAAAACGATGAATCAGGTGAATGAAAAAAAATACTATCGATCCAATATGAGTTTATTTTTTTTAATTTTCATTAATAATATACTTAAAATTATTAGATAACATGTGTCAAATAATATATTAATTCAAATCTGTGTAATGTTATATAGGGACCAACAACTCAGTAAAGGAATTTTGTTCTAAGAAAATAAAAAAAATAGAACATGTAAACGAAAATGAATTTCTCCTTAGCTCATATGGAGTGGTGGTGTAGGTTAATGAAAGGGGGGAAAACTTTTACAAAATTATGATGGATCCAGTGGAACGAATGTATATAAATTATTTCCACTTACAATACAAAAATCAATCCAATGATTCCAAGAACCAAATTTTATCTAAACTACATAAAGAGTTTCCAAATAATTGGTCAATGAGACATGTCAGGATTTTAATAGAAAAAACGTACAACAACAAAAAAGAAGGAATGAAAAAGTAACATTCCTTTAAATGTTTGTCTAGAATTATTTATAAATATAATTTATAAATATCACTTTTGTTATATTTACTTTTCATATATGAATATAAAAATTCAATAGCTTTTTGTCATGTTACATTTTGAGGAAGATTATGAAAATCTCAAAATATGAATGAGCTGATATCAGAAATATGCCAGTAGGAGTGTCCAAAAAGGTGTACAAGGAGATGGCCAAAGAAATGGACAAAATTGCATCACAGGAGGAGCCATATCAGCAACAACATGCTTCAAATGTAATACGTAATAATTGAATTTTTTTATCATTAGGTACAATAAATAAATAATTTAGCATTAAATATTAATTTTCAAGTATTTTATTGTAGAAAAGAAAAGAAAATGGAACCATTCAGCACATAAAATAGGATGACAAGGAAGAAAAAGGTCGATATCTAAGTTTGTGAGTAATTTTTACTTCCTTATAACAACTTAACTAGATTTCATTTTTGTATCTTTTAAGTTTTTTCACAAAAATCATCATTGAATGTCTTTAAACAGGTGCTAACATACAAAGAATAACCATCAGACGAATTGATTGAGATTGGGTTAAATATGTGTTGTGAGCATATGTTGGCATATCATAAATTAATTGTGGAATTTGTAAGCATCTATCGATATTTTTTTAGTTAGCTCCTTCTATAATTAATAGAACAAAAATATTTTATATTTAATATATGATTTTTTATGGGGTATAAAACTTGTAGGAAACAAAGTATGGAACTGTGCTAACAGATGAAATATTGAAAGATGGCATAATACATGGCTTTCAAAGAATGTGTATATTTCATGAGTCAATTGTTGCTATGGAACGTCATTTATTTTTTATTTACATTGATGTATACTATTTAATATTGCAATTTTCATTATTCTCACGAATGTATATACACTCATTACCGTTTATTTTTATGTTTGTAGATGGAAGGTGGAGAAGAAGAAAACAATCAACATCGTGAAAAAAAATATCCCTGAAGATAACCCAAGTCATGAAGTAGCTATAGCAATGACAACAGTTCAAGCGAAGAATGATGATCACTATGCTTGGATATGAAAGCAAGGCGTTGTATTTTTTGGAATATTTTTTTGTGAAATCAGACATTTTGTTTAATGTAACGAGCACAGTGTCCTAATTGAAAGACAAAGGGGTACCAATGGATGTCCCATTTTGATGACAAAGATTGTCTTATATATATATATATATATAAGACAATCTTTGTCATCAAAATGGGACATCCGATATTATAACTATCTTTCAATTGGGACTATTTATTATACGTGGGGAATGCGATTTCTGAACAAATATTCAAAGTACATATATATATATATATATATATATATATATATATATATATATATATATATAGTATGTTTTAATTTATTTTATTGCATTTTCCATTGTCGCTATGAAATGTAACACCATTGATGAAATTTATGGATGATTAAATATTATAATGAAGAGATGTGAAATTTGATTATATGATATAACAAATTAATCGAAACATCACATTCAAATGAACCAATAAAAATATAATTCATATGAATACTACTATAATATATATATGTGTCGACTTTTGATGAATAATGAATTTTAAAAAATCACAATAATTGCACTGTCACAGATCGATGTTTCTAAAAAAATACCAAATGAACACTGGTGTGTGTCAGTTACTATACACCGGTGTGTTTATATGACACAGTGCACCAGTGCATTTCTATGACCTATAGGCACTGCATAAATACCAATACCAATTATAAATCTCGGTGAATTTGTGCGATACTACGCACCGGTGCATTTAGGTCAGACTACACACTAGTGAATTTATAAGCCCTATGGGCACCACACAAATACCAATACAAATTAGAACAATCAGTGCATTTGTCTGATATTGTGCATCAATGTGTTTCTATATGTCTACATAGTGGTGCGTTTATAGGACCTATCGACACTGCAAAAATCCCAAGACTAATTAGAATGGCCTCGTGCATTGTATCACCAACACTGCGCCCGCTGTGATTTTATACCTTGACGGCTGGATACATGCATCTTTGACCGCCCTAGGCCACCTTATAGATGACATGCACCAGTGCATTGACACCTTAGCAGTGCACCAATGAAAAAACCATCCGTAATAACCTCCGGTCACCGATTTTTTCTATTTGTGTTGAATTTCCATTAAAATCTCCACCAAAACATTTATAACCGTATAAAGATGTTGTATCAAATGTTTTTTTCACAATTTTGGCCAATTTTACAACACTAAAAATCTCCTTTATAACCTCCACTAGAGGGTCTTTTCCTTGTACTGGCTGTTCTAGAGAATAACGATGATATTCCTCTGTGTGTTTACTTCAGAACATAAATAAAACCTCCGAGAAAAACCAATAGCCTATTCCTCCCATAGATAAAATACTCCAGTGTGTCTTTCACTTCGATATTTTATCCTTTTCAGAAAATTTCTAAAGATACAATTATATTATGGTAGCACTTTCTAACCAATTTAATACCAGATTTAGAACTCCTTACTGTACATTTTCTTAAAGGAAAATTCATTTTGGAGTAATAAATGTAGGGAAATTTTCCAGGGGATGATGGATATCACTTTTATAGGCCTAATAAATGAATATGTAATCATATACATGGATGATCTAACCTTCTTCTCAAAACAAAGGTTAAAACATTTAATGCATGTGTAGAATATATTTGAAAGTTGTAGAAAATTTTATATCTCCCTTAACCCAAAACATGAATTTTTATAGTAACAAAAGGAAAATTACTAGGTTATATTGTGTCAAGATTTGGAATGAGAATCAAACAATAAATATTTCAAGAAATTACTTCTTTAACACCTCCAAATTCTAAAAAGGTTGTTCAACATGGAAAATTTTAGGGGCTAATATTCGCAGGTGGGCTAATTTTCCATGGTTTTTCCAAAAAAAAGATTCGCCAATTTCCATTTTTTTATAAAAATGATTCACCCAGATTTTACAATATAAAATTATTTTATGTTAAAAGTCACCAACATTATATAGGCAATATATATAATATCATTATAAATTTAAATAATTTAACAAATACATCAATTTTTTTTTTATAGTTTTAATATTAGACACTAGTGAGATTCGCCAGTTTTTTAAACTTCAAGATAATTTTCAATCCTTAAAATTATCCCTGTTGTTCAATCTTTTGTGGGTAAGATTAATTTCATCCGTTTTTTTATTCCTAGATTTTCTAAAATCGTAAAACCAATGCAAGTTTTAGTTTAAAATATTTTTCTATTTAAATGGGAAGAATCAAAAAAGAAGATTTAAATACCATAAAACAATCCATCATGGAGGCTCCTACACTAATAATTCATAATTTCTCTAAGGAATTTTTTTTATATACCTATGCTTAAGAACTTGTTTATGTAGTTGTTCTTATAGAAAAAGCTAATTCAGATACTAAAAATACCTATTTACTTTATGAGCTCCACTTTCAAGGGGGATAAAATTAATTATGCACCTTGGAAAAAAAATATGTTTTTTGTAAAAAGTAGTAAAGAATTTTAGTTTTTATCTCCTTAAATACAAAACCAAATTTATGTTGAAGTTTGCAACAAGAAATAATGAAATTGACATCCAGAAACAATATCCATAGTCCTAGTGAAAAATAAGCACCTAGACTAGGGTGGGGCACACACAAGATATTTTTAGGTGTATGTCTATTTAAAGATACATGTCTATTTATAGATGCGTGTCTATTTTTATTATCCCTTGATATTAGATTGACAATAAACTATAGTATATTATCAATTAGGACATTGAAATAGTTAACTGAATTGGAAAATCAGTTAGCTAAGTGAATTTCGAGTTAAGAGGTTGGTTGGTGGGACATGCAGAGTGAATTGAGTTGTAACTAAGTGATTGTAGATGTAACAGAGTTGGAAGTGAAGTGGTGCATGACTTGTGCAAGTTTTAAATCAGTTTAACACAGTTAAGTGAGTTAAAGTAAATCATGTTAGTTGTAACTGTAGATACACTAGTGAGAGATCAATTGAATTAAATATTAATTAATTCAAATGTAGTGATCTCACATGTAATTGATGTTTTTACCATTATTAACTGCATGCATGTCAAATCCAGTGGAGACCCAAATGAGTTCTAGGTGAATGGGAAGATAACTATCATTTCTGACATTATCTGCTTGCACACATGAAAGCACACACACATTGGATGAGCTCATGATATTTACATAGTCAAGGTAGGAAAGGCATCCATTATTTAGGGCTCTTTACCATTAGGGATTGTGGAGTGGGGGCAAGAGGTCTGGAGACAGTAAATTGAACAAAGGATTTTTCAGTATTTGTGTGCCAGTGTGAGACAATTAGCTGATGTACTAAGAGCTCTTGTGAGAAGAGTTTTGTATGTAATTGTTTCATGATCAATGATATCATATAAAATATAAGATATTGGGGTTTTTAGCTATAAGCTTTTCGTAGGAAATTATTTGTATTGTGTGTGATTTATCTTTCTTCATGCTTATGGAATTGGCGATTGTGTCTTTAATTCTGAAAATATATATATATAAGTGATTTAGTATTTAACTTTAGAAAATTGTTAGATCAGGTGAATCCAATATATAGATGCATATTGTATAATTTCTACATGGTATCAGAGCACAATAAATTGGAGAAGTGAAGCAGGATCTGAGTTTCTGGTTCGAAAGAATTATAACTTGCAGAAAGACTTTCTTGGTGTTACAATTGATTCAAGATTGAAATGGCTTTCAATGGCTTGAGGTTAAAGTATGCACTCGAGGGAAGCTCGGACTAAATTTATTGGAATGAAAGGATGGAGGCAGTACTCGAAGAAAATGGAGTGAAGGAATTCATTGACAAAGATGTTCCTAAGCCAAATGTCGCAGATGCTGGAAATCTTGATGCATGGAAAAAGAAAGTGGTAAGGGTGAGGAGGATCCTGTTGGAGGGAGTACAAGACCACATTGTCTCAAGCTTCCATGGGAAAGCCACAAAATATGCTATGTGGAAGGATTTGATGGATCTATTCCAAAGCGATAACAACCATAGGAAATTGGCGCTCAAATATAAACTTAGGAATATCAAGATGGAAAAGAACGACACTATTCTGATATACCTAACAAAGTTTGTCCAATGTCAGGAAGAACTTGAGAGAGTAGGAATAACTGTCACTAATGATGATTTGGTGTGTTTTTCTCTCGTATAACTTCCTAATAGTTGGCATAGTTATGAAGACTGTATCAACGGGTAGGAAAAATTTCTGGATTGGCAATGATTGTTGTCGGATCTGGTGTAGGAGGAGTTCAGGCAGAACACCAGAGATGGCTCTTCATCAAATAATGATGATGAATAGGATTGTGATTTGGCTGCCAAGGTGAAGAACAGGAAGGGGAAGAAATGCCATTTTAAATCTAAGGTCAGTGAAGATCGCAAGGAGCACAACACGTCAAAAGTGAAGGGTTTTCATTGTCAGAAGCATGGACATATTGCCACAAATTTTCCACAAAATAAGAAGAAAAATAAAGTTGTTGGATCTGCAGTTGGTGAGGCCCTTGCCTCACAATTTGAGCACAACTTATCATTGATTGCATGCATGGTGTCCAATTCATTTGGATCAGGGTGGTACTCCCTTTCACATGACGGGAGACAAGGAAATTTTTAGTAACTTGGAGGAGAAAGATCTCCAAATGCATATTGAATTGGGCAATGACAGATGGTATAGTGCTATCAGGATTGGTACCATTACCTTTCATAGGGCATCAAGTAAACTATTTTAGTTAAAAAATGTAATGCATGTACCAGGTTTCAAGAAAAATTTAGTCTCAGTTTCAATTTTAGAGGATATAAGCTATGATGTTGTTTTTAGTGAAGGAAAAGTTTTCCTGTGACACAAAGCAATAGGGAAAGCCAAGAATATTTGGATTAAATTTAAGAATATTTATAGACTTGATGTAGATGTGATTTCTATAGAGCTTCCAACCATTTTGAAGTGTGAGAAATACATGAAATTGACCCTTGAGAGGGAGATGGATTTTAATGCAGGTGAGAATGAACCTGAAGATGTGGAGCAACCACATGCAGAGGATCATGGAGTGGGAGAAACCACTCATGTAGAGAAATTTCGAGCCAAATGGGAAGAGGGGGTGCATGTAGAAATACCACTAGGTATGAGATGGGGAAGCATGCATGATTAATCCCAAGAAAAAATTTTGGGCAATATTCATTAAGACGGTGTGGGTCTCATGAATCGAACCTAGATACAAGGAGCACACAGTACAACAGTAGCAGGATCAGTTTTATTTTTGTAGTTAGATGTCTGGAGGACATGAAATCAAAGTGATAGTGTCAGATACTGGAGCGTAGATTAGAGTTGGCAACAAGTGTAGAGTGGAAGTATGCAAATGTTACTAGTGCAGAGGATCCAGTAGACATGTGCAGTAGCTAGCAGCAGTCATAAGACTTTGGTGACAGATGCATTATACTGATTCAGTTGTTTGGAGGCTATTCAGTTTCAGAAGCATTGCATGTTCAATAAACACTAGTGAAGTGTTGCATGCAAGATTTTCATGTGTGAGAAACACTAGAGAAGTGTTGCATGCAAGATTCTCATGTGTGAGAAACACTAGAGAAGTGTTGCATGCATGGGTTTCAAGTCACATGCATGGAGTTGCATGTAACATGCAAGGGTTGCATGTCACATGTATGGAGTTTCATGTCGCATGCAAGGACATTCCTCTCTTGTTGAGAGGGAGTGTTGAAGTTCCCAATAAGAAACAGTGAAATCGGCATCCCGAAATAACATCCATGATCCTAGTGAAAATTAAGCACCTACACTACGGTGGGGCCCACACGTGCTATTTTTAGGTGTATGTCTATCTATAGATGCATGTCTATTTTTATTATCCCTTAATATGAGATTGACTATAAACTACAATATATTCTCAATGAGGAATTGGAAATAGTTAACTGAGATGGAGAATCAGTTAGGTAAGTGAATTTCAAGTTAAGAGGTTGGATGGTGGGACATGCAAAGTGACTTGAGTTGTAACTGAGTGATTCTAGTTGTAACAGAGTTGGAAGTGCAGTGGTGCATGAGTTGTGCAAGTTGTAAATAAATTTAACTCAGTTAAGTGAGTTCAAGTCATCCGTGCTAGTTGTAACTGCAGATACACTAGTGCGATATCAAGTGAATCAAATATTAATTAATTCATATGTATTCACCTCACATGCAACTAATGTTTTTACTATTATAAACTTCATGGATGTCATATATAGTGGAGACCCAATTGAGTTATAGGTGAAAGGAAACATAACTATTAGTTGTAACATTATCCTTTTGCACACATGCAAGCACACACACATTGGAAGAGCCCATGATATTTACGCAATCAAGGCAGGAAAAGCATCCATTATTCAGGGTTATTTACCATCAGGGATTGTGCAGTGGAGGGAGGTTGTCTAGAGACATTAAATTGAGCAAGGGATTTGCCAATTTTTGTATGATAGTGTGGGACAATTATTTGATGTGCTGAGAGATCTTGTGAGAAGAGTTTTGAATGTAATTATTTCTTGACCCATGATACAATAGAATATAGTGGGGTTCTTAGGTGTAAGATTTCCCTAGGAAATTATCTATGTTTTCTGTGATTGATATTTCTTCATGCTTATGTAATTGGTGATTGTGTTTTTAATTATGAAAATATCTGTAGAATTTATTCAAGAAATTGTTATATTGGGTAAATCCAAGATATGCGTGCATATTATATAATCTTTACAAGTTAGAGTACCAAATTCTGTAGTTAGAAACCTTTTATTACAAAAGTAACTTGGGGAGAAAAGGGCTCATTGGATGAATACCCTACAAGATTTTGTTGTAGATAATAAACCCCAAAAAATAATTAAAGGTTATGGGCTACATAAACTGGTTGTTGAATATGTTGTTCCCCTAGCGACCATTCCACTATCCCAGATGATTCTTGTGTAAAAACTGAAGTATCCTTATTACAAAATGAAGTTTATTGTTAGGATCATAATCCCATTCATGGTATTATTATATTATATTTTATATGTAAAATGGTACAAATCCATCTCATTTAAGTTCAACTGATAAAAGAGACTTGTGACTAAAATCAAAATCTTATTAGCTTATTAACATTGTCCTTTTCGAGAAAAAATCTAATGGAGTGTTACTCCATTGTTTAGAGAATGAACATGACTTTAAAATTATTTATGAAATCCATTTTCTCCCCCTTGGAGAGCATTGTTGTGGTGAAAATATTGTTCATAAAGCTTTAAGGGAATGATGTTACTCACCAAAACTATTTTAAATACTCCCATGCCCTCGTGAGGACATGCGAATCCTGAAAAAAGGTTGCTGGCAGAATAACAATTCTTATTTCCCTCTTCGAACCATTGTTATTGAAGCTCCATTTCAACAATAGGGCATCAACATAATCATACCAGCCAATCCTCCCTCATCTAAGGAACATATATTCATTATAGTAACCACAAATTGTTTCACTAGATTGGTTGAGGAAACACTTTTATGTGTGGTAAATTCGATTCAGGTTATTAATTACTTATAGTCACACATTATCATTTAGTTTTATGTCCGAGAGTCGTTGTTTTTTATAATGCATCTTATTTTTTCATGAAATGAGTTGGATGCATATGCATTAGAAAAAGGGATTAAGGTAAAATATTTAGAAAACTATAATTCACAAGGAAATGGCCTTGTTCAATCATCAAATAAAAACTGCTTAAAACACTTACAAGAATGGTAACTTTCAAAAAATCATAATAAATAAAATATTGTGTTATTTAATGCACTATGGAATGAGAGAGTCAAACCTAAGGCTACTATAGTAAACTCACCTTTTTTTTCTAGTTTACGATAGAGAGGCTATTTTACGCCCTCACTATTTCTTGCCTTCTCTCCAATTGTCTTCGAGTGTTCAAGAAATCAGGTCATTGACATTGGAGAATAGAATTAGTACTTTATTGAGATTATAATAAGAAAGGAAAAAGGCTAAAACTAAGTTACACCAACATCAAAATTTAGTAAAATGATTGTTTGACAAAAATATTTCTTTTAACAATGACCTTGAAGTCATTGATATTTTTCTAAAATGGGTCAATTCCCATGAATATAAGGGTGAACATACTAAGTTTCAGATATTGTGTCTCAATTTATTCATTATTACAAAAAATAATGAACCCAACACTTTCTGATTGCTAAATTTGGAGGGTCGATCAGAGCCCCTCCTACTGAATGGGCACCTTATAAAGATATATTTTGATGTCCTTTGGGATATACTCGTATATATAGTTGGTTTTTTTATCTCTATATTTATTTTTATTTCTGTGTTTCAAGTGTGAAATTTTATGTTAAGTGTGTTTTTTATGTTATTTTCTTTAATTCCATATAAAATTATCCATAAACAACTTTTTTTTTCAGAAATACTATAAGGTGATTTCCTACTGACATGATGATTTCTTGGAAAATTCCTCCAAATTAGTTTAAATAGAAGGGATCTAGCTCAAATGGTTTATTTTCCATTATGTTCTTAAGTACTAGGACTGTACCTAAATCTTTTTTATTTTGAAGGAATCCTCATCATAAAAAACTAGATTTATTTTAGGTAAAAACATTATTATTTAGTTATCAAATTAAAACGTTCCACGCCATCCCATAAAGGATTAATATTTATCATAGTGTCATTCAAAAATATGAAAGGGTTAAAATTTAACTGAAAAAAGTTGTTATAGAATTGACTGAGGGATAGGAGGTCTCATTATGAGATGACCTACCACGACCATGGGTATTTCAAATTTGAAATTACTGTATATGGTCACCATGTGAAGGCAATGGCTTCTGGTTAAAAAAAAAAGGAAAAAAAAAATGAAAGACAGGGGTTCTCATGACAAGCCAATTTTTTGATTTCCATTAATTCTTGTAAATGGTGTTGTCATAATTTGGTTTCCAAGCCAGATAAGTGGCTTTCTATTGATATTTAATTAAATTATTGACCAAAATTTTGAATCTATATGTAATAGATGTGATACTAAAAAATCATGACGTTAAAAGGTGACCTTTCCAAGGCTATCAACGCCTACTCGAAACAATGGTTACTCCTGTGGTATTGAAGTAATCATGTAGCCAACTTCTAAAATTTGTTGTTTATCTATTTTAATATATTTTTTGTAAGGTTTCTTCTCAAAAAGTAAGTGGTTGGGTTTTTAGTTAAGATTTTTTACATTAAAGGACTGCCTGGTTTGAAGAGTAAATGGAGGCTTGTAGAATTTGATACACTAAACTGAAAGAATTGGATTTTTATTATTTTACATGTGATTACATTTAAACTTATTTTAACTTTGTTTTGTGATATTACAAAAAGAAAATGGGTTCGCCCAATCAATCACCATTATTGAATGGCCAACCCCTTCCTTTCATTTAAAAAGATCAAATAAAGGGCCCCTCTTAAAATTTTATTTTCCTACTTGTTTTCGTATGATTGGATTTGTATTAGCTAAATTGTTGCATTTTTTCCTTATCATCATCTTCATTGCTTTTGTTTTAATATGGGATCTATTTTTTCAGGAATCTTAATGCAAGGATTTCCTTTCTTAATTACTGTGATTGCTATTGATAAATAATTTCTCTCAATTGTAAGAAAATACTTAAATTAAGATCTTCTACAAAATGACAGATTATGTAGATGCTCATGGTCACATCTATAACAAAAATCAGTATTGTTTATACACTGTTAGAGTAATTTTCTACACTTATCCTTTATTTCCATGGTATATGCGCTTCCAAATATTTTATTCCCATTCATGGTCCTAGTCTATGATGTATAAACTTGGTTAGTTGACTGGTTTGTTTTGTTCGATCAATATGAATTTATCATGCCATATCCACTATCATATATATATTTTTTCATGGTAATTTGATTTTAATGTAAATATGTGATTATGGTGATTCATTTCACAGGTAATAACTTATGGATAAGTACTTGCTTCAATTAACATACCATCTTGGTATGTATCCTCATTTTTTAACCTAGAGATATAACACCCAAGTGTTAACATGTATGGGTGCTAGTAGTAAATTCCTTGATTTTCAATCATATATGGATTTCAAGGATGTCAACACGCTTTCATGAATTTTTAGTTAATAAATTTTGATTTGATTCCTAGGGTTTTCCCTAAAGGGCTTAATCAAAATTTTCATTTTCCCTGATTCTTTTCTCACCTCAAATGTTCTATCACTTAGGGTTGCATGTCTATATTTATTCTTCATCCCCTACCTCTAATTTTTCTCTTACTTCTTATTTTTAACATGCCCGCAATAGTTGAAGAAGAAATCATAAAAGAGAAGGAAGAATCTTTAGCCATGTCTCGACAAGTAGAATAGTGAAAATTTTTACAATTGTTTCAAGGGAAAAATGAGCAGGTAGTTAAAGATTTTATTTCTTCCTTCAATGGAAAAATAGATTATTTCAATGACCTTGAAATTGAAATAAACTTGCAGTTTGTGGTGGCAGCTACCCAATTTCCTTTGGAAGGCAAGCGTTGGTCCAACAATGTTTCAGTAAAAAATATCCCATCAAAGAAACTGCTTGAGAATAAATATTTTGAATACTCTGTGAAAGGCATATTTATTTCATTTCTTCTCAAAAGTTTAAAAAGGAGTTAAAAATATTATGAGACCAAGCATAGAAACCCTAATCGGTCTCTTCTCCATAATGGGATAATTTGTATTTTTGTTAGATATCACTTAGCTAAAATCAGTTATCATTGGGAATTATTTTTTACTAGTAATGGCTATGGAAATCCTCCACCATTTGATCTAATTTAGTCCTCTACTACTACTCCTCCTAACCCCTCTCTGAATGATGCAACTCTACCTATGGTCGAGGAGTTGCATTAGGATGAATGTGAGTTTTTTATTCAAATGGTAGGATTAGCTTCTTCAGAGGAAAACAAAATAAAAGTTTCCAAAATATTGACTTCCCTCTGAGTTACCAGGAGCTTTGAAAAAGATGCTAGTTCCATGGCTAAATATCCTTAGTCTAATGCACAACCTATTCACCCTAAAAAATACAATAAACTCGTCACACACAAGACATGGAAAAATAAAATGTTTGCAAATAAAAATAGCTAGGGCTTAAAGAATAGCTTGTAAAGAGCCTCCTGAATCATTTCCTATGATTTTAGGTTTTAACCGTGCATAGAAATTAGCTACAAACGAATTATTTAAAACATAAAACAAAAAATGGTGAGAGAATAAAACATAAAACAAACATACACAAATATTTTCCCCTAGATCCAAAAACATGGACTACCAGATTGATTTTTCATTATATTCCTTTCAATGTCACAACACATATATATACATGGGAAAGTATTCATAAAACCCAATCCATTAACCCTGGATTAGAATATAATAGTAGTTCCCTTGACGAGATCTACAAAATACGATGGGCATAAAACCATGATGCCGAAAACCATGTGAAAAACCCATGCACAAAACAATAAGCGGGTCCCCTCACCTAATATAGGCTCAAAAAAAATATTCTACGTGTGTTGCCCCAGAGTCCGTGTAGGGGGGATACCACCCCTCTATAAACCTCACAATAGGCTGGGGGGGAGATGGTAGGGGGTACAACCCTCCCTAATGTGTCTAAGACAACAAACATGGGGGGATGACCCCCTTGCAAGTGCGGCTAGTTGTGGAAAGAAAATAACAAACACCCAAAATTCTCCCACTTGTTTTTTTATTTTCCAAGAAGGGGATCGTATGAGAGCTTAGTTATTGGTCTAGACCTGCAATTACCATTTTTCTATACACCAAGAAAACTTCTCAGTTCTAACATACTTTGTTAATGAATCTACATAATTCTTCAAAGTTACCATCTTTACTAGAAACACCTTTTTGTCCTTAACCATATCCCTCACAAAGTGATATTGAAAATCATTGTGATTTGTCTTTGAATGATAAGCATGGTTATTTGCCTAGAAAATTGCACTTTCATTGTCATAGTCTATCGTTATAGCTCGCTGCACCAACCCCATACTTGAACACAATACCCACAACCAAACTACTTCCTTACATGCACAAGTGGTTGCCATGTATTCAACCTATATAGTTGAAAGAGCCACTACAGACTACATTTTGCTCATCCAACTAAATTATATTCCAAATATGTTAAACACATACCCACTTGTATATCTTCCCTGATCTATATCTTCAAAACGATATACATCAAAAATTCCACGAATGTCCAAAAATTTGTCCAATCCTGGTATTCCTTGGTAGCACAGACCATAATCAATAGTGCCACATAAATATATGAATATATGCTTCACTATTGTCCAATGTTGCTTCCCTATTTTTGAACAAAACTACTCAAAACTCCCATTACATGTGCAATGTCTGATCTAGTACAAACCATTCCAAGCTTCAAGCTACCCATGACACATTCATATGGAAAATGAGACATTTCGTCTTCCTCTCCTTGTGTCTTGGGATGTTGTTCAACAAATAAATTTACACCCACAGGAATAGGAGCCTTCATGAGTTTACTATCCTGCAGATTAAAGCTCTACTATATTGTCTTGAAATACTTCTTTTGGTTTAACAAGAGCTTCCTCGTTTCCCGATATTGTTTAATCTGGATGCCCAAAGTATAGTTTGGAAAGCTAAGATCCTTCAAGTCAAATGTTGAGGACAATTGTGTCTTCAAATCCTGGATAATTTCTTTGTTATTTCAAATCAGAAATATATCATCCACATACAATACCAAATAAATAACATGATCATAAATTAATTTAAAATATAAAAATGATCTTCTTTGCTTTTGGTGAAGCCAAGTCCCCGTATATATGTATCTAATTTCTGATACAACATCCTTGGTGACTGTTTTAACCCTTACACATACTTTTTTTCTATTTAGACCAGTTTTTTATTACCCTTCACTGCAAAGCCTTCATGTTTCTTCATGTATATCTCTTCTTCCAAATCCCCTTAAAGAAATGTTGTATTCACATCCATATTTTATACCTGAAAATAAAAGGAAAAAACAATAGATTAAAGTAATCTAATAGAATCTACCTTGGAAACAAGAGAAAAAATATCAACAAAATCAATTCCCAATACCTCGGATTTAAATTTTACCACCAACCAAGATTTGTATTTATCCACCTTGCCTTCTCCATTCATCATCTTCTTAAACACCCGTTTGCTGCCATTGGGTTTCCTTCCAGCCGAAAACTCCACCAGATCCCAAACCTCATTTTTTTGCAGGGATTCCATTTAATCAACCATGGCCTTCTTCCATATTTTTCCATCCTCTGAATCAATGACCTCCCTGATAGTTATGATATCATCATTAGTGATAGATAAATAAAAATTTGAACAAAAACAAAAAGGGCTATACCTTTTTTTGCCTTCTTTCGCGAATTGATATTATCAAAGCTAAAGTTTGAGGCTCCTCCTCTTCTGATTCTTGTTCTGTTGTGGATTTTGATTCTTCCTCCTTTAGGTCAAACTATATATTCTCATACTCCTTCGTTATTAGTTGATATTTACTAACATCTTTCACCTCTATAAACACCATATCTCAGTTGTACACAACTTTAATTCTTTCTCAGTTGAAAATATTATAATATTTTAAACCATCCTTATATCCAATAAATATGCATCTTTCATATTTACTATCCAATTTGGTTAATTTATCGTTTGGAACATGTACATATGCGTCACATTAAAATACCCTCAAATTTGAAAGAGATAGTTTCTTACCAGTCCATACCTCATGTGGAGTCTTATCCTCCAACATTGTTAAATTTTATTTGTTAACCAATTAACATGTAGTCTCCACTCCCTCTGCCAAGAATTTGGATCCTAACTCAATAACACTGAGCATGCTTCTTAAATTTTCCATCAATGTCCTATTGATTCTTTCTACAACCCCATTTTTCTAATGTGTGTATGGAGTAGTCTTCTTTCATCCTATACCACACTTCTTACAGAACTCTTCAAATTCCTTCTTGCATAACTCTCCACCATTATTTTTCCTCAACACCTTTGTCTTATTATCTATATGGTTTTCCAACATAGGCTGAAATTCTTTAAATCTGTCAAATACTTCAAATTTCTTCTTGAGGAAATATATCCACATATTCCTTGATAATTCATCTATAAATGACACATAATACACAGAATTACCCAGTGATGGAAACAACATAGGCCCAAACACATCACTGTGCACAAGCTTTAATTTCCTTCTCATCCTCTTAGCACTAGAGGGGACACTCACCCGATTCCACTCCCCATATACACAATGTTCAAAAAAATCGGAATCCATAGAGAGATTAGACATAGCTTATACCATAACATTACCATGTAGTATTCAAAGGCCCTTCTCTCCAATATGTCCAAGACTTCGATGCCATAAAATGGTCTTTTCGTGAGAGACCACTAAGTTTTATGCTCCACTTTCAAAAACCAAAAAATTGTTACACCCATCAATAATAGTGGTACCTATAACCTTGTACAGATTTCCAATGCAAACTCCTCGCATAAATACCAGTTCTCACCAAATAATATTGCAAGCATGCTTCTCAAACACTGTTTTTACACCTAAATCATCCATCTTGCTTACATAAATAAGATTTCTGGCCAATGGAGGAATATGAAGAACGCCTTGGAGTGTTCTAATCCTTCCACCTTGCAACTTCAACTTGAATTCTCTGCGTTCGACATGTTTCTCATATTTGGAGAACCACTCCCTATACATAGTGAAGAGAAAGCATGCACCTGAGTCAATAAACCATGTATCATGATCTACATGTGTACTTGAAGAAGAGGCCAAGTGCACATCCACACCTTCATTTGAGGTGGTTTTCACCTCTGTAGAAGGAGCATCATCAGATCCCTTTCCTTTCTCAGGAGACTTCTATCTACTATCCTTTTGGAAGTTCCCTTCCATTATGTGTTTCTAACACACCTTTACATGTTTTCCTGGAAATATAGATCTCCCCCTAGATTTAGATATCCAACTTGAGAACTTTTTTTTTTGTTATGTGACTATCCTCATATAGATAAGGCATCTCCATTCTGGCCCTCTATATTTTTCCATCTCATCTCCTCCGATGAAAAGGATGAGACTATTTCATAAATTTAAAGATATTTCTATTGCTACCTATTGCAAAAACCAAAATATCCGACAAATCTGGCAGAGAACAGAGAAAACTAATTAACTTATTTTAATTGAAAATCTAATATCAACATATAAGAATTGGCTTACCATATTATTAAAGTAATTCATATGCTCTATCACCGAGGCTCCATCCTTCATCCTCGGGTTATACAACGTTTTCCATAGGAAAAATTTGTTCACCAAAGACTTAGATTGGTACAAATTCCCTAACTTGTCCCACAAAGCCTTCTTTGTATCTTCCCTTAATACGCTCAACAATACTAAATTTGAGATACATAATTGTATTGGGCTCTTCTCTTTCCGATCCAACTTCGCACAATTTTCATATCACATTCTCATTGGTTTAGTACACAGATCTATCGCGATACACTAATATTTATCCACCAGGAGATCCTACATATTGAGCTTCCACAACTCAAAACTATGACCATTAAATTTCTTAGTGTCTATCTTTCCACTTCTTGCCATATTATTTCACCACAAGAATAGATCCCACATATCTCCCACTTAACAAGGTCTACCACGGGCCCGAGCAAAACCCCTCAGCATTAAAGGTGTCCCCTTGAAGCCGAAACAACTCTGATACCAAATGTAGGTTTTAACCGTGTAAAACAATTACCTAGAAAAAAATTCTTTAAAACATAACATAAACAATGTTGAGAGCATTAAACATAAAAAAAAATATACATAGATATTTTCAACTGCATCCCAAGACCGAGACTACTAGATTTATTTTTCATTATATTCCTTTCAATGTTACAACACACACAGACACACACACACACACACACACATATATATATATGCTAAAGAATACATAAAATCAAATCCTTTAACCCTGGGTGTTGGTTCAATTTACTGTTGTAAACTAATGCAAGTATTTATTATCAATCCGAGTTAGTGCAACTTAGAAGAATCCCCAAAGTATATGGGTTTCAGTTTTGATTAATTTATAACATGGTTTATTAATGATTAGGGAAATGCATATTACAAATATAAATCTAACTTAATAAATTCATAATTCAGATGTATAATCAGAAGTAGAAGAATCTCCTAAGTTAAGAGATTTGGTTGTCATTGTCTAACAAGATTACCTTATGAATTAGAAATCAAAAACTACTTAATTTAACAATAGATTAAGATACATGAATAAATAATTGAAGAGGCTCTTCACTGAAGAGGTCCTAATTTTCCTTCATCATATATTCATTTATTAGTCATGCGATTGTTAAAAACGGGAATTTAGGAAAGCATGTAAAAGCATGTAAAGATGAATTCTAACTGAAGATCTTGATTAGATTGAAAGAATTTTTAACTTAAACATTTTTTTTTCCTTTCATATGAAAGTTAAGAATGATCATTACATTCATATACACTCTGAAATAATCAACATAAAAAATTAAACACAAACAAATTCATTCATAAATTGCAACTACAAATAAACTAAGAAGTGCACTTAGCTCGGTGTGGGGGGCCTCCACCCTTGCCTCACACACTGAAGCTGAATTCAGCTACTTAAAACTTAAATCAATCAACCAGAATATAACAACAACAAATATGATAGGAAATATCTTCAATTATGTCTCTAAGTCTCAGAAATAATAATGTTAAGTCATACAAGTTCTACATATCAATGCCTTCAATGTTTGAGGCTTAAATAGATAAAGTATCTAAAAAACTCCTATAAAATATCTCCTATAATCATAACTATCCTTAGCTTATCAAATCAAGTTGAATTCATCCATAAAATCCATCAAAATATATAAAATCCCACAAAATAAGAATTTTGACCTAGTCTCTAGGGATCCTCCATAGAGGCAGGTCCTATTTGACTGCCTTTGACCGGGCCTATTAGAGCTCGGTTTGATGGTACCAATAGGTGTAAACTTATTCTTAGTTCGCATTCCTTATATAAATATATCCATCTTGATCCCAAGTGTCCTACACATATGCATACCATAAGGCCATTACGAGAATTTCTGATGTTGTCCAAAAATGCAACTTAAATTTCAATTTTTACAAAAACATCTAATAATTGAAAAACATAATTTTAGTACCTGTATATGCATATTTTGGTAAAAATAAGGTGGACATGATGGTTAATATATGGATATTATGGAAAAATAAGATGTATTTCATAAACAATAACAGATAAAAAAATGAGGGCCAACTTCTCCACCAAACTGATGATCAAGCATGTCCTCATGCTTTCTTTTTCCTCTTTGACCTTCTGAGCTCTGATGCTGATCCCATTCCTAATCCTGAAACTTCCTGTCATGTTGTATATATAATAGAATCCATTTCGTTACGTTGTTCTTCCTTTTATATGGAGGTCATAACCTTCTGTTTCTCATATTTGACCTTATGGAATTTTTCTCTTGAAGCCACCTGAATGCTTGTGTATAGAGAAGATTGTTTTTGGTTTTAAACATTCCCATTTCTTCACTTATCTTCTCATTTTATTTAACTAATTTCTCATTAGTTGTCTTATAGGTTTCATTTTCTTCCTTCAGGTGCCTCTCCGTGATTTTCTTACCTCCAGGCTATCAGTTAATTCTCTAGCCCTGCAAAGGTTTTTATCTTCCTCCTTGGTATTTTTAGAAACTAAAGTAGTTTCAACCTCATTATTTTCAAAACAACAATATCTGTCTACAGGATTTTCATAAACTTCTTGTTGCAACCTCTCAAGGATTTCAGTGGCCTATTTAGTTAAAGGAGATGTTTCTATGACTTGTACTTTTGGTTTTGTTGAATTTTTATTTATCTATCTCCTACAAATGGTCCAAAAATTATGTTTCCTTTTCTATCATAATTGTTTCCTGCTATTTCTTTGCCCCGATTTTAGGATAAAGAGGTGAATGCACAATATTTCTTGTTTCCTGTATTGGTTTAAGTTTGTTTTCAGTGACTTGTTCTACAAAATTATTTTCAATCAGAAAATTTTCCCAAACCATTCCCTTAGCTTTCAGCTGGTAATCCAAAAGGATTTGTATGAGCCCCTAGTGACTAATGTGGGATTCTTTGGGTTTAGTCTCATATTTTATAGTCTCCATAATCTTCCTCAAATTTTTATAAAAGAAGTAGGGCATATTGATCCTGATATATCCTTTAATATGTTGTAGCAACCAAACATGATATAGGTGTACTACACTATGTATGTTGTCATAGGTGAAGAAATTTTGAATTATCAAAATTAGCTCTGCCCAAGTTTCATTAAATCACTCCCTTGGAATCCCCTTTGACCTATCAAAAGAACCGTTTCTTTTTTTATCCAATAAGAATTTCCAACCCTTGTCTTTGAAATGTAATTCCTTGTGGTATAGTTCACCTGATGATGGAAAATCTAAAGCTTCGGAAATATATTCTGGAGTCAAAGGAATATGTAAACTACCCACCATGGTTTCATCCAGTTTGTAATTTTTTATAAACTTTATTGTGATATCCTCATTGTGCCCTTTGATTTTTTGAATAAGGCCTACTAAACCTGACTGATAGAGTTTCTTAACTGTTTCCCTACTCCAATGTTCAATTTGAAAATCTTTGGGTTTTCTTCTTGAATTCATCTTGTCTAAAAACCATTTGATGTACCCATATACTGTCATTAACTTCATCTTTGTAAACAAAAATTCAAGTACTAGATGTCAACACCATAGTAAGGCTTACCTCTTGTTTACTGATCTTTCCAATCAATCATTTGTTTTCTATTTGAAAAATGTGAGCTTACTACTTCAAATAAACACAAGAATTAATAGATAGGTTTAAGAAAACATAAAAATTCATGTTTATATTATCCTACTCTCCATTCAATTCTCTGTCCTCTTTTTTTTTTAAACAATACTCTGCCTCTATTTTGTAAAAATAAATTGACTGTGTAAAAAAAATTGATTTGTTTTTTTATACAATAGTGTCTTGTCACCCTTCAATTTCATATGAAAATATTTTTCAAATTATAGCATGATGTATATAATTTAAAATCATTGTTTATGCAAGAGAATAGCTCAACCATTTCATCAAAAATCTCATAATAAGTTCATTGTTTTCCTTCAAACATTCACCAGGGTATGTCCTCTGCTATGTAAAAATACAAAAACATGTTTGACTGTGTCTTCTAAACCAATATTTCTCCACAAATCCTGACTCAAATTCTTCTACTGGGTGTGAAAATAAAATGAATCTATTACACAACTCAAAAATGAACTCACTTGTGAAATTCAAACCAGGATTCTCCACTCTCTATTTTCATTTATTTTAAAATAGAAGACTGTATATGATGACATGTTCAAGCTTACCTATCTTTGGAATGATACTCATGATCTTCTGCTGTGATCCTCGTGATCTTCCTTCTAGTTTAACTAAGGTCTCTATTTCTTCAATCAATGTCAGTCTCATCAAAATATTCACTCAATATTTTACCATTTACTCACTTAATCTATTGAGATTGCAATAAGATGATGAGCTTAGTGGAAAGAAGTCGCCTTCACTAAGTGGGCTCGTATGCTATTTTTGGCGCAATTCTATTTTTAGACTATGTCTATTTTTAGACATGTCGATCATATTCTATGAGTTGCAGGATGCTATTTGTGGATGGTTGTTCAAGTTGGAAAAATAGATGGACTTCTATTTTTAGACATATTGGGCGGAATCTATTTTTAGATTTCCAGTCTAAAAATAGATATGTCGAATATTATTAGCTCTTAATAATATTTGGACTATAAACATTATCTTATTCTCTTGGAGCACTTTAATTAAGTGCACATGTGTGGCACAGGAGGTGACAGAAGGAATTACGCTATTCTTGAGGGTTAAGTGGAGCTATTGCATGGATAATTTAGTTAGAACTCATGTGACAGAGTTTGGTGGAGTTGTGTTCAGTTTAACTTAGTTAAACATAGTTGAGCTAGTTGTATCTAGTCTAACTGACTGATACACTAGTGAGAGTGGTGTGAATTAATTATTAATTGATTCAATAATTATTAAATCATTAATCAACTAAAGAACACATCAATTAACTACAGTTCATGGACAGTTTCAGTGGAGACTAGTGAAGAGGTAGGTGAAAGAGCAGTGTGACTATCAGTTGTGACTATAGTGTTGCATGATTTGAAACACACAGTGGTTGAAGATGCCAATGAGGATTGCGTGAGCAAGCTGGACCAATTTGAGTTCATTCCAATCCATTCTTTAGAAGTGATTGCACAGTAGACGCGGGCTAGTAGGTGGCAGAGATTGGAGCATGTGTTTTGCTAGATCGGATCTGATTAGTGTGTAGCAATTGGAGATTGTATTGAGAACTTGTGAGGAGCTTTGTATGATGATTGTTACATGATATATATGACATATAATATACTAATAGTTTGGGTTTCTTATCTTTAATATTTCCCATAAAATATTGTGTTCATATGTGTGAATGTTTATGGTTTTAATGTGCGCATGCGATTGCTTTTTTATTTCTGCAATTAATGATCAATGGTAGAAGAGATTCTGTATTGTGCATGAATTCAAATAGAGTGTGATCAGGAGAATCTCAGATGTATAACATATCAGTTATATAAATTTCTACATGGTATCAAAGCGATATTGAAGCGATTGAGTTTTGTGCTGGTGGAATTTGAATTTGCAACAGTGTTTTTTGGGTGTCGAATTTGAGATGTCTTTCAACGGATTGATATTGGAGTATTCCCCTGAGGGAAGCTAAAATTATATTGCATGGAAGGACAGGATGGAGGTGGTGTTGGATGACAATCGGTTGAGGGATTTCATAGATGTAGAAATTACAAAACCTGTTTCTAGCGATGTTGCCGCACTTGACGCGTGGCAAAAGAAGATAGCAAAGTGTCGAAGGATTCTATTGGAAGGTGTGAAGGATCACATAGTGTCCAGCCTTCATGGTAAAGCTTCTCCATTCCTTATATGGAAATATTTTAAATATTTATAACAAATCAAGAGTGACCAGAGGAAGTGGGTGCTCAAGGATAAACTCAGGAACATAAAAATGGAGAAAGGCGACAGTATACCCAAGTACGTCGTGAAGTTTGTCCAGTGCACGGATGAGCTAGGAAGTGTGGGGGTTACAGTAGATGACGAGGACTTGGTGAGCTTGGCTCTCCTTGGGGTTTCGAAGAGTTGGAATTCCTATCAGGACTCTGTCAATGGTCAGGAGAAATTGCCAGGATGGGAGCGACTTTGGTCGGATCTTGTACAAGAGGAGATAAGGCGAAGTACTAGGGACGGATCTTCATCAAAGAATTCAGATGAAGAAAATTGTGCTTTGGCTACCAAAGAAAGGAAGGGGAAGAGCAAGAATAATGCTTCTCAATCCAGTGCAAAAGGCAAGGAGTAGGACATGTCCAAGGTGAAGTGCTTTCACTGTCACCAACACGGACATTACACCACTAATTGTCCATAGAAGAAGAAAAATAAGCAGGCTGTTGGATCTGCAGCTGGAGATGCCTTAGCCTCACAATTTGAGCTGGATTTTTCGCTGATCGCATGCTTGGTCTCAAGTATGATGGGTTCAGTGTGGTTTCTTAACAGTGGTGCATCTTTTCACATGACCGGAGACAAAGATTTGTTCACTGGTCTCGATGAGAAAGATCTTGGAGTGCACATCGAGATGGGCAATGATGGTAGATACAGTGCGACCGGTATCGGTACCATTTCCTTTGAGAGGGAGTCTGGTAAACCCTTCATATTGAAGGAAGTGATGCATGTTCTAGGATTGAATAAGAAACTTATCTCTGTGGTGATGTTGGAAGACAAGGGATATGATTTTGTCTTTAGTGAGGGAAAGGCTTTCCTCCGCAGTAAGGCAACTAGTGAAACCCAGAGGATAGGGGTTCGAGTTAAGAACCTTTATCTATTGCAGGTATATGGCTGCATAGAAATGGCTAGCAAGGCAGAAGGAGTGGTGAGCCGGGATGAGGGTGAGCTATGGCACAGGAGATTGGGCCATCTTCACCATGGTGCTTTGAAAATTTTGCAGCAGATTTCTACCGAGCTTCCCAAACCTACACTTGTCCAGTCAGATCAGTGCAAGGGATGTACTTTGGGAAAATTTGTGAAAGCCACCTCTCATGAGAAGGATAGTCACACCACGACGATCCTTGAGAGAATTAACACAGACGTGTGTGGACCTTTCTCAGTAGCTTCGACAACAAAGCACATGTACTATGTGATATTTGTTGATGATTTTTCTCGAAAGTGCTGGATCTTCTTCATGTAGAAGAAGAGCGAGACATACTCAAATTTCTGTGAGTTCAAGGCACTCGTTGGGAAAGAATCGGGGAAGCAGGTGAAGGCTCTTAGGAGTGACAATGGTGGTGAATTCATCTCTGGAAAATTCAAGGAATTTTGTAGCACAAAATGAATTCGAAGAGAGCTCATAGTGCCTCATAACCCACATTTGAATGGGGTAGTGGAGTGGAAGAATAGAATGATCGTGGGTGTTGCACAGGTGATGTTGCATGATCAAGGCCTTCCCATACACTTGTGGGCTGAGGCATGCAATACTGCGGTTTATGTGCAAAACCGTTGTCCTCATAGGATACTTGGCATGAGTACATCCAAAGAGGCATTTTTTAGTAAGAAGCCTGATATTTCTCATTTGACGATTTTTGGTTCACCTGTTTACATTCATGTGACGAAGGATGTTAGGAAGAAGCTAGGGCCAACTGCAGAGGTTGGGATATTTGTGGGGTATGCTGATACATCCCAAAACTATCATGTGTATTTGCCAGACAGTCACAAGACTATTGTGCGACGAGATATCAAATTTCATGAGGAGAAAGCCATGAAGTGTTCGCTTGAGAGGGAGCCACACTTGCATGCAGATGAGAAGCTATTAGTTCCTAAGGATGAGCCTCAAGATGTGGATCAACCACAATAGGAGATTCATGGAGTGGGAGAGACCACTCAAGCAGCGCTAACCATCAGAGGGTGGAAGCACACTATAGAAGCTGAGCGACTAATTTAGGATGTAGAGAAGATTGTAGGAGCACCTACATCATAGTGCAGACAGAGACAGTCACCTGACCAGTATACTGGATACATGGCTCTTATGAGAAATTTTATCATGACAAAGCCATCCTCTTTCGAGGAAGCTATGGAGGATCCCGCATGGGTAGATGACATGGTGGAAGAGTATGATTCGATTATCAGAAATAGTGCATGGGATATTGTCCCAAGGCTGGAAGGGAAATCAATGGTAGGTTCGATATGGATCTACAAAGTGAAGCAAGCAACTGACGGGAGTGTGGAGAAGTACAAGGTAAGATTTTTTTCCCGAGGCTTCTCATAGATTAAGGGGATCGATTATGAGGAAACCTTTGCACATGTTGCAAGGTATTCTTCCATACGGAGGATTATTGCTCTCTCAGTGCAGATGGGGTGGCACATTCATCATATGGATGTGAAGACTACATTCCTCAATGGAGTGATTGAGGAGGAGGTGTACATAGAGCAGCCCGAAGGTTTCTAGATCTTCAGTAGCGAGTTGCATGTGTGCAGGCTCAAAAGAGCGTTGTATGGGTTGAAACAAACACCTCGTGCTTGGTACACATGGATAGACATTTATTTCACCGAACTTGGATTCTCCAAGAGTGAGGTGGATCCGAACCTATACCAGATTTTGGTGGAGAGTAAGTTGCTGATCATTCCACTTTATGTAGATGATTTGATTCTGACAGGTGATGAACTATTGATACACTCATGCAAGGTTGATCTTGCAAAGGAGTTTGAGATGAAGGACTTGGGCCTCCTTTATTATTTCCTAGGATTGGAAATTTGGCAATGCAGTGATGGATTGTTTGTGTCTCAAGGAAAGTATGCCTAGGAGATACTGGAGAAGTTCAACATGCATGGCTGCAAGCCTATCGACACTCTTCTTCCTGGTGGATGGAAGAAAGAGGATGCTACATTGACAGAGGTAGTGAATGCCACTATTTACTGATAGTTGGTGGGGTCGTTTATGTATCTATTCAATACATGACCTGAGATATGCTACACTGTTAACCAACTTTCACAAGATATGGTTAATTCTACCAAGATCTTTTGGAAGATAGGCAAGCATGTATTGAGATATCTTAGAGGCACATTGGGATATGGATTATGGTACAGACAGTCGGATGAGGTGAAGCTGTGTGGTTTCACTGATGCAGATTGGGCAGGGAGCCCAATGGACAGAAAGAGCACATATGGAGGGATTTTCAGTATCGGGTCGACAACAATTTCTTGGTACAGTAGGAAGCAAAGATCCATGGCACTCAGTTCAGCAGAGGTCGAGTATATGGCAGCAAGTTTGGCTGCATGTGAGGCTATATGGATGAGGAAGATCCTGGTCAGGCTGTTTGGTTCACATTTAGATCCTACTGTGATATATTGTGATAATCAGAGTTGCATCAAACTCTCGGTTAATCCAGTATTTCATGATAGATCTAAACACATTGATACCCGATATCATCATATCATAGATTGTGTGTAGCAAAATATCATGTTACTTTCATACATTCCCAGGGAGGATCAGGATGTTTATATCTTGATGAAGGCGCTCACCAGGAGCAAATTCAAATACCACCGGGGCAGGATCGGGGTGGCAGATAATCCCTATATTTTTGAGAGGGAGTGTTGAGATTGTAACAAGATGATGAGCTTAGTGGAAAGAAGTCGCCTTCACTAAGTGGGCCCGCAGGCTATTTTTGGTGCAAGTCTATTTTTAGACTATGTCTATTTTTAGACATGTCGATGATATTATATGAGTTGCAAGATGCTATTTGTGGATGGTTGGTCAAGTTGGAAAAATATATGGACTTCTATTTTTAGACATATTAGGCGGAATCTATTTTTAGATTGGAAGTCTAAAAATAGATATGTCGAATATTATTAGCTCTTAATAATATTTGGACTATAAGCATTATCTTATTCTCTTCGAGCACTTTAGTTAAGTGCACAGATGTGGCATAGGAGCTGACAGAAGGAATTATGCTATTCATGAGGGTTAAGTGGAGCTATTGCATGGATACTTTAGTTAGAACTCATGTGATAGAGTTTGGTGGAGTTATTGAAGTAGTTGGTGGAGTTGTGTTCAGTTTAACTGAGTTAAACATAGTTGAGCTAGTTGTATCTAGTCTAACTGATTGATACACTAGTGAGAGTGGTGTGAATTAATTATTAATTAATTCACTAATTATTAACTCATTAATCAACTAAATAATACATCAGTTAACTACAGTGCATGGATAGTTTTAGTGGAGACCAGTGAAGAGGTAGGTGAAAGAGCAGTGTGAATATCAGTTGTGACTATAGTGTTGCATGATTTGCAACACACAGTGGTTGGAGATGTGAATGAGGATTGCATGAGCAAGGCTGGACCAATTCGAGTTCATTTAGAGCCATTCTTTAGCAGTTATTGCGCAGTAGAGGCAGGCTAGCAGGTGGCAGAGATTGGAGCATGTGTTTTGCTAGATCAAACCTAATTAGTGTGTAGCAATTGGAGATTGTACTGAGAGCTTGTGAGGAGCTTTGTATGATGATTGTTACATGATCTCTATGACATATAATATATAGATAGTTGGGGGATTTCATCTTTAATATTTCTCATAAAATATTGTGTGAATGTTTATGGTTTTAATGTGTGCATGCGATTGTTTTTTTTATTTCCGCAATTAATGATCAATGGTAGAAGAGATTTTTTATTGTGAAAGAAGTCAAATAGTGTGTTATCAAGAGAATCTCGTATTTATAACATATCAGTTATATAAATTTCTACATAATAAAAAAAAGATTTAATTGGTGACTGATGGCAGAGTATTTATGAATGATGTGAAAGTTTTTATGAGTGGTGTCAAAACAAAATATAACGCAATGACAAGCTTTAAGGATTGAAATAGAGAACTCCTTTCATAACTCTCAGATCATTTTAAAAATCCTGACATTTATTCATGCAACCATTTTTATTTTGAAGAACCAGATCTGAGTTTTCTTTTTTCATTCTCCTTCACGGGATTTCGCCTCTTGATATCACAGTTGGTTGAAAATTTGTCCATATTTGTTGGCTTGAAAATCCAGCCAATTCCCTTATCACTCCATTCCTCTTCACTACTATTTTTATGCCTTCTTCTCTACGTTTTATCTCTTCTATTTTCCTTACGATTTCTTCATTGTCTTCTCTCAACTTCTGCGTTTATTTTTTTTTCACAGAGTTGAAAAAATGGATGCGTGATTTGATTTCATGCCCTCCCTCTCTCACTAAGCCTTTGGGATACAGTGATGGTGAAAAACAAGGTGTATATCAGTTTTTTCAGGTCTTATCAATAGCGGAAATGTTCTCATAAGTTTTAAACAGTATTATGATATGGCATTTGAAATTATTTTGATCGTTCATTAACCACTGCTTGACCAGTTCATGCGTGGCTTTCCCTTGACTATCATGCTAAATATGGTGTAAATTTCATTCTTTGTTTTCCTTATTATCTAGTCCCTTTAACATTTTTCTTTTATGACCATCTCTGCTTCCAAACTCCGCATCATCTCCAATTACATATGCATCATCTTATTGCTTGTATTCACATCACTGTATGATATCATTTATTTGTTCCTCCACTGCTATATGTATCACAGTCTCATCATAGTTTCATAGAATACATCATTTTCATGCATTTTTTTTGTTATCATATCATACTTTAGGTTAGTTTTCATTCATTTTTTATATTATGATTGCACACTTGCTCCATTACCTTAGCTTGTCAGCATTTATGATTGTGCTCTTTGCATTATTTGGTTGTTTGAAATAGTTGTGCTATCATATGACTTTGAACTTTAGGTTTTCTCTTTTATTTATTTTTTAAAATGTACCATTGAAATGGTAATATTTTTAAAATTAAATATTTATAATGATATTAACCTTTTTTTTGTTTTATTCTAGGTCTTCCAAGGGTTTAATGTTAACCTTTTCTTTATTTTTCTCTTGTTTAGAAAAATAGGGTAGTGTATGGTATGGATAGATTATGTAATGTTTTATTGAGTAGTTAGGATAGTGCTATGGATATGAATATGAATACAATAAGGCTAAATATCATAGATGATAGAATGTAGATGAAATTATAGGTGATAAAATGTAGATGAAATGTAGGTGATAAAAATGTATATGAAATGTAGGTAATAAAAACTCATAACCAGTACTAAATTATCTTTACAATTCTAGAATATTTTTGAAAAAAAATGAAATTTTAAAGCGATTTTTACTTACTGTACTTGTATTCCCTCAAAACATTTGATGTTCATGATGGTCGACATTATGTTTATTGTTACAACGACTCTTGTAGACTATGTAGATCCTTTATTTCTTCTTTCCATATGATTTGATTTGAAATGATGTTGTTCAGGTTCCTTCTGCATGTTAAACTTTGAAATTTCAGGTCCGTTCTGATATGATCTTTGTTTTATTTTAGCTCTGGTCCATTCTGACATTTTGTATTTTTAGGTATCTTCTGGCGTATGTTGGTGTCTGGATGTGAACAATATTGAAACCCTTTGTCCACATAAATTAACAACCTGAGGGCGTTACTTATTTCGAGGCCAATGACACAACATATGTAGAGAAATCACACGACTTGTTGTAGGTCACAGGCTTAAATCCATAAACACACAGAATATTGTAACAACAATTAAAATAGATTTTAGAATTAAAAAGACATTCACAGCAATGAAATATTATACTCTAACAGCAGTAAGAAAAACAAACCAAGCATGAAATCAATGGAAAGAAAGGTAACGTAGCATCCGATCAGAAGAGTGGGACAAAATCTTTGATTACGGTTGCGGCGAGCTCAGAAATTATAGATGAAACAACAGAGTGTTGTGCATTCAATTAATTTCATAATATACTGTTACAAAATCTATATGTGATGGGCTTAACATTGATTCACAGCCCGTAGGCCCTCTTTATACAAATGTTCCAAAAATCGTAGATTCCCTTCAGCAACTGAATATTTACAAAAATATACTTTGTTACAACAGCAACCTAGTTTCCCAGAAAGACACAATGAAAAAGCCTAAAATAACATTGGTGTGGATCAGAGTCTATTGCGCTGTAGCAGCAAGTGAAGATAGCACTTTAAATTACGGGTTGTTCCGCGACTCACAACTGTAACCTTCCCGCTTTGGCTGAATCTATAAAAATATCAGAGTTAATGTTGCAAAAAGGTAAAACCTCCATGAAAATTACTTCATTAATCAAATATCCCATGAAATATAAAATAAATGGGTTTACCTCATGCGTTTAAGAACAATAATGGTACAAAGAGATAGAAATATGGGTTAAAATGGGAGAGAAAATTATACAAATCCGGTACCCAACTTCTCCCCCCAACTGGTCTATCTACATGTCCTCGTGCAACTCTTCATCTCTTCATATCTGGGTTGGATTGACTGTGTCTAGCATGAAGCTATGCGAGATCACATTCTTCAGCCATTTCCATCCCAGGGGGTTTATAACCTTCCGTTAGAACAACATCCTTCCACCAATCTAGGTCAGTGTTGTATGCAGGAGTATATTTCTCATCTGGCAACCAGATAAGGGGAAACTGAAACTGAAACCCCATCCATCTTACCCCTCAGGTTTGAATGCATGCTATAAAACGTGGCATCCTCTCTAGAGCCCATGCAAATTTAGGTGCCCCAAATGGTTCTCGTTCTCTGACGGGTGAGGATGAAAACATCCACCTTCTCTGAAAATTGTCCAATGCTTCCTCACTAAACAAATAATCTGTCTGACACATAGGTCAATAGACCAATTCTGGGTTTCCAACATGTGTTCTCTATGCCCTTCAATCTGTATAAATGTGTAATACTTGTTATAAATGTTTGATGACTAGCCATGCTCTTTCCTCATCATTAGCAGTCTGATGATTTGGTTCTCTTTGAACGTATCACAGGCCTTTATCAACTTAATATGATTGATGGTATAGGAGGTAAAATCTCTTAAATTAATGTCCCCCACAAATGGAACGAGGTTAAAATATTGATCCTTCCTCAAGAAGTACCCATTTATGTAGAGCTCACACATTAAGTGTCATCCTATAATATCACGAATTTTCAAGATATGGAGGAACTCAATCAGGTCCTCAATCTCGTACCAAATATTCTTATATATAGTTTCAATATAAAAGAAAAGAAATTATTTGTGAAGGAATAAGGCATAGCTATGTGTAGGAGGTCTGTAGGCCATTACCTGTTGTGCTAGAGAGAACATCTTCTCCTTATCTGATTGCAGCAGCTGCACTTGTTCTTCTAATTCTTCTATTATTTCCTTCTGTTTAGCTTGCTTTAGTTACGCCTTATCTAACTATTCTACGTATCCAGTGAAAATCCTAGTAGCCTATTCTCGAACCCGAATTGTTTCTCTGTTATGGTCACTCGCAGCAGACTGCCACTTCTAGATTTCAGTGGCCAAGAAAAATTCTCAAATTTCAAACAAATCTTCAATCGGGCCAGTCTATGTAGATGTGGAGGAGACCTCAACTTTTCCCCTTACTTCCCCCCACTTGTAAATTTTTACTTTCTTTTTCAAACATGAAACTTGCCTTTTTAACTCCCAAACCTCCCTCTTCAATCTCATGGTTTCACTGAACTGCAGTCGATACCTCTTCTTGAGAGGTAATATTCTTTTCTCACACTATTCAATCCATTCCCGTCTGATAATAAACTCAGTTTTTGTGCCTATGACAGGCTCAGGAGACGATAAAATGTTGTCGGTATTATTAGTTGATTCTTTTGTTAAGCCTCGCTAGGCTCCCTACCTTCAGGGGCTTCTTCCTCTATATTCACTTTAGGGACTCTTGTTTCCTGGTCAACATTCCCATTTACCACTCAGTGTTCTAGTGTTTCCACAAGAACCCTATCTTCTTTGCAAGCCTCTGAGTGTTCCAATAGAGATTCAACAATGACTGGCCCGATATTGGCCATGTCAACAAATTTAAGCACTAGTGAAACAACTATTTCCCTCATTAATTTTTGGGGTGAGCAGAATCCCATCCCTCCTCTCAGCATCATGGAATGGAACGGAGAGTAGGGAGTGGTTTCATCATCTATGTTTCCAGCTTCAGCCAGATTTTTATGTGTTTTTACTTCAGTCAGAGTCAATGCTGGTTCTTGTGGCACAACGTCAATTTTGAGGGTTTTTTCCCTTCTGTCCTCCTATCATTTGTGCCTTGCTTCTTCTTCTGAGGTAAATACTAGTTCTTGTGGAACAATATTGACCTCGCGGTTTATTCCTTCTCTATCTCCCTATTCCTCATGAATTGCTTCTCTGTTTCCCTGTTCTAGCTGAATCGGGGGTGGTTCTTGTGTAACACCCCTAATTGTTTCAATATCCATATCTGCTAGGGCAAGTGATGTTGTTTCTTGCAAAACAACATCACTTTCCATCCTTCTGTCTTCCATTTCACTTTCCTGTTATTTATTGAAAAAATTTGACAACTGTACAATAGTCTCGACTTCACACATGCTATCCATAATTCCTTCATGTGTGGGCTTCTCAGGTGAGGTTGGTTCTTGTGTGGCAGCTTTGACTATGTCACCAATTATCTCTACTATTCTCATTTCTTTAGGCTCTTCCTGATCAACCTCCATTTCCAATTCTTCAGGTTCCTCTTGATCAACCTCCATTTCAATTTCTTCGGGTTCCTCTTGATCAATTCCCTGCAAATTTTCTACTTCTACTAAACCAGCCAGAGAGACTGGTTCCTCTTCTCTGGCAGTAATAATGGATGATATATCTTCTTTTGAGGATCCAAAATTTTTTGCTCAAGAGACCCGAAACTTGTTTATTGCATGCATGACTAGTAAACACACCAATCCATGGTTGGAGAGCACTGCTGGCATCCGGCGTGAACACTGAGCCGACTGTTGCATGTGTTGTAACTATTTCAATAGGAAGAAGGACATGTTTAAGGCATGAACCTAAGCCTGTGGAAATCAAAGGTGCGTTAGAATTTTAAAATGGTATTTAAATAGAATTGTGTCCCGGAATTCGCAAGTTATGTATTGCATTAAAAAACCTGCAAATTTGTTCCAAGGATACGACACACTCTTGTTCTCATATCCTCTACCCAATTGGATGACACTATCCCCTACCTACAAAAATAATTTGGGAAACTCCGGGAGATAAAATATCTGATCAAACCACTATTGCCCTTGCTGTCTCAGCCTACTAACTTATGCAATTACCTCTTCTGTGATAGGAACTTCTAGTCCTCTAAACCGTGAGTGATTCTCATCCAAATTAAGTGCAAGCTTCATTTTTATTCCCCTATCAAACCCCTGCAATATATCAAAGAAGGTATCCCACTATGCATTGACAAATATTTTCCATGCCTCTCGATTACTACGGACTGAAGCTGTATTTTCAGGCTCATGTCGCATAGCCAGTCTGCCCATACTATGGGGACTTATAGTAGCACTTCTTGGAACAACAGGCCATTAAGAGAAGTGGTGGATACCAAATTTGGAAAAACAACATGGTGAAAATGAAAAGTGGTAATGGTAAATATGGATGGTAATTCTCAAAAAATGATAAAAATCACAAAAGAATATGGTAAGTGTAATGAATAAAAATAATAATTATTTCATATGGAGTGGAAAATATGTATTATAGATCCCAATACATATTGAATTATTATACGAAATATTGATAAGGATCGTAAGGTGTACCACACACAGGCTGTCATAATGATTTATGAGGTCATTATTATGCCGTCATTGAATTATGATGGTACCCCTCCCCCCAACTTAAATTCTTTCCATCCATGGCATTAATGTCCTCACATGGGATATTTAATTAAATCAGTAAAATTCACATGGAGGCATACCGGGCGGCCTACTTGGACGAAGTGACGGTTGGTAGGATGATGTCGCAGTAATGATGCAGATGGAGTAACAGCAGTATGAGTAGCAACATCGGGAGGAACAACATATGGAGTAACAACATCTAGAGTAGCATCATCCAAAGCAACAAAATTTGGAGTAACAACAGTGCGAGTAATAGCATCGGGTGTAACAACATCTGGAGTAATAGCTTCTAGAGTAGCAGCAATGCGAGTAGCAACATCTAGAGTAACAACATCTGCAGTAACAGCAGTGCGAGTAAAAGTAGCCGGTGCAATAGCATCTGGAGTAACAACAATGTGAGCAACAACATCCAAAGTAACAATAGTTCAAGTAAAAGCATCCATTGTAACAACTTCTGGAGTAGCAGAAACACAAGTAGCTACATCCGAAGTAACAACAGTGAGAGAAACATCATCTAGTGTAACATCATCTGGAGTAACAATAGTGCGAGTAGCAGTACCCGGTGTAAAAACATCAATCAAGCAGTAACAACATCGAGTAGCAACAACCAAGAAACAACACCATAAGTAGCAACAACTAAGTAACAACATCATGAGTAGCAGCAACCGAGTAACGACACCATGAGTAGCAACAACCAAGTAACAACACCATAAGTAGCAGCAACTGAGTAATAGCATCATGAGTAGTAGAAATTGAGTAACATCATCATGATTAGCAGCAATCGAGTAATAGCATCATGAGTAGCAAGAACCAAGTAACAACACCATGCGTAGCAACAACCAAGTAACAACATCATGAGTAGCAGCAACCGATACTTGAAAAAAATTTCTTTGATTTTTACTCCTTAGTAGTAACTCCTGCAAAAAGACAACCAGATAAATAGTCATAATATAATTCTTTATTCTTTTATTATTATTATTTTATTTTTATTTTTTATTTTTTAGGGAAAGGATGGAGAGGAGGAGTACTTTGTGTTGATAACCTTAAAACCAGATTTCCCAGAGAGGTGTTTGATGAAAGCATCCTTAGAGACTGGGCGGTGATATAATCTCAGGTGATGTCCATGGGCTATAAATGTGTAGCAATTATATGCACTAAGCATGCATATGTCCTAGATCCACTTGATCTCACACTATTTAAATTTATGCAAGATACTGAATCTATTCCACTTGTTAATCTTTTGCGGAAAATTTAGTTTCACACACATGTAAAGCATAAATTAAAATAATCAATCACACATAACACAGTTTTTAACCAGGAAAGCCTGAAGCTGAAAACCCCCAACTATATATTATGTATCATGGAATCATATGAAAATCCACATACAAAGCTTATCAAGCTCTCAGTATAGTACAATCATCATACACTAATCAGGAGAAATCTTGCAAATCCATGCACCGATCTTGCCCTCCTGCTAGCCAACCTCCACTGCGCAATCCCTGCTGAAGAATAGCTCAAAATTAATTTGAATTACCCTTTCCTTGACTGCGCAATCCTCATTGGCAACTCCAATGTGTATGTGATGCAATTAATGCATCACTATAGTCACAACATATAGTTCATCTTGTCCTTTCACCTATCTCTCCACTGGGTCTCCACTGAAACTACCATGCACTGTAGTTAACTGTTGTATTGTTCATTTGATTAATGAGTTATTATTTGCGAATTAATTAACTAATTAATTCACTACACTCTCACTAGTGTATCAATTAGTTAGACTAGATACAACTAGTTGAACTGAGTCTAACTGAGTTAAACTAAATGCAACTCCATAACTACTTCTTCCAATTGTGTCATAACTCTTCCACTTGAGTTCTAACTAAGTCCTCCATGCATTAGCTCCAGTAAACCCTTGGGAATTGTGTAATTCCATCAGTGGACTGATGTGCCACATTTGTGCACTGAACTGAAGTGCTCCAAGAGAATAAGTTGTTGTTTAGTGTCTGATTATTATTAAGAGCTAATAATAATCGACATGTGTCTATTTTTAGATCAAAGATTTATAAATAGACTTCGCCCAATATTCTAAAAATAGAATTTCATCTATTTTTACAACTTGACCAACCATCCACAAATAGCATCCTGCAACTTCTGAAATATGATCATCATGTCTAAAAATAGACTTACGCCAAAAATAGCCTGTGGGCCCACTTAGTGAAGGCGACTCTTTTCACTAAGCTCATCATCTTGTTGAATCTCAACACTCCCTCTCAACAAGATAGGGATTATCCTTCACCCCGATCCTGCCTCTATGGTATTCAAATTTTCTCCTGGTCAATGGCTTTGTTAGAATATCTACATCTTGATCCTCCATAGGAATGTACTGAAGCAACATGATCATTCATTGCACATAATCTCTGATATAATGATACCGGATATCAATATGTTTAGATCTATCATGAAACAAAGGATTAACGGAGAGTTAATGCAACTCTGATTATCATAATGTATCACTGTGGGATCTAAATGTGAACCGAACAAACCAACTAAAATCTTCCTCATCTAGATAGCCTCACATGTAGCTTGACTTGCTGTCATGTATTCTGCTTCTGCTAAACTGAGTGCCACGGATCTTTGTTTCCTAATGTACCAAGAAACTGTCATAGATCTGATACTGAAAATCCTTCCTAATGTGCTCTTTCTGTCTGTTGGGCTTCCTTCCCAATCTGCATCGGTGAAGCCATGCAACTTCACCTCATGCGTTTATCTGTACCATAAAACATACTCAGATGTGCCCCTAAGATATCTCAGGACATGCTTGCCTGCCTTCCAAAAGAGCTTGGTAGGCTTAGCAATCGCTTATGAAAGCTGGTTCATCGCATAGCATATGTCTGGTCTTGTATTGACTAAATACATGAGCGAACCCACCAACTGTCGATAAACAGTGACATCCACTACCTCTGCCGATGTAACATCCTCTTTCTTCCAATTTACTCGAAGAGGAGTGTCGATAGGCTTGCAGCCTTGCATGTGAAACTTCTCCAGTATCTCCTAGGCATACTTTCCTTGAGACACAAAGAGCTCACCTTCCTGCTGCCATATTTCCAATCCAAGGAAATAATAAAGGAGGCCAAAATCCTTCATCTCAAACTCCTTTGCAAGATCTGCCTTGCATGAGTGTATCAACTGCTCATCACGTGTTATTATTAAATCATCAAAATAAAGTACAATGATTAAAATACTACCCTCCACAAGAATTTGGTACAGGTTTGCATCTGCCTCACTCTTGGTGAAGCCAAGTCTAGTGAAATAGCTGTCGATCCAAGTGTACCAACCACGGGGTGCTTGTTTCAGCCCATACAAGGCTCTTTTGAGCCTGCACACATGCGACTCGATGTTGAAGATCTAAGATCCTTCAGGTTGATCAATGTACACCTCTTCCTCAATGATCCCATTAAGTAACACAATCTTCACATCCATCTGATGAATGTGCCAACCCATCTACGCTGAGAGAGAAAGGATGGTCCGTATGGAAGAATACTGTGTGACAGGTGCAAAGGTTTCTTCATAGTAAATCCCATTAATCTGTGAGAAACACTGGGCAACAAATATTTCCTTTTACTTATCAACACTCCCATAAATAACTTGCTTTACCTTGTAGATCCATATTGATCCTACAACTAATTTTCCCACTGGCCTTGGAACAATCTCCCAAGCACTGTTTTTGAAAATGGAGTCATACTCCTGCACCATGGCATCTACCAATGTGGGCTCCTTCACTTCTTCTTCGAAAGAAGATGGCTCTGTCATGATACACTTGCTCATAAGATCCACGTATCCAGTAAATTGTTCAGGTGATTGTCTCTGTCTGTGCTATGATGTAGGGACTCCTACATTCTGTGTCGCATCAAACTTCAGTCTCTTAGCTTCTGTGATACACTTTCTGCCTTGTATGGTGTTTGGTTCTACATGACTGGACTTCTCCACTCCATCAATCTCCCCCTGTAACTGATCCACATCTAGAGGCTCATCTTTGGGAATAATACGTTCCTCCTCCACATGAAAGTGTAGCTCCCTCTCAAGCAACAACTTCATGTCTTTCACCTCATTAAATTTTATATCCTGTTGCACAACAGTCATTCGACTATCTGGAAAATACACACGATAGTTATGGGGTGTTTCTGTGTACCCCGCAAATATCCCAACTTCTGCAGTTGGCTCCAGCTTCTTCCTAGTGTCCTTTGTCACATGAATGTAAATAGATGAGCCAAAAATCTTAAAATGAGAAATATCAGGCTTCTTACCAGTAAAATCTTCTTCAAGTGTACTCATGCCAAGTACTCTATGAGGACAATGGTATTGCACATAAACCGTGTTGTTGCATGCTTCTGCGCACAAGTGCATCGGTAGGCCCTAGTCGCGTAGCACCCGTGATCATTATATTCTTTCTCTCCATGACCCCATTCTGCTGTGGGTTATGAGGCACTATGAGTTCTCTTAAAATTCCTTCTTTGTTACAGAATTCTTTCAATTCGCCCGAGATGTATTCACCACCATTATCACTCTGTAGATCTTTCATTTACTTCCCTGACTCCTTCTCTACAAATGCCTTGAACTCATATAACTTTGAGAATGTTTCACTCTTCTTCTACATGAAGAAGATCCAACATCTATGAGAATATTCATAAAAAAATATAACATAATACTTTTGTTTTGCTGTTGAAGCAACCGAGAAAGGTCCACACACGTTTGTGTGAATTATCTCTAGGATCACCGAAGCACGGTTCTCCTTCTCATGAAAGTTTGTCTTCACAAACTTACCCATATTAAATCCCTTGCATTGATCTGGCTATGCAAGAGTACCCTTGGGAAGTCCAGTAGAAATCTGTTTCAAAATCTTCAAAGCACCATGGTGAAGATGGCCCAATCTCCCGTGCCATAATTCACCCTCATCTAGACACACCACTTCTTCTGCTTTGCCCACCATTACAGCGCAGCCATCTACCTCCAAATTGTAGATATTCTTAATTTGAACCCCTATATCCTTGTTTTTACCTATTATTTTATGTCGAAGGAAGGATTTTCCCTCACTGAAAACAACATCATAACCTTTGTCTTCCAGCATTGCGACTGAGATGAAATTCTTCTTCAGAACTGGAACATGCATAACATTATTCAACAAGAATGGATTACTGGATTCCCTCTCAAAGGTAATGGTCCCAATCCTAGTCGCACTGTACCAGCCATCGTCGCCCATCTCTATATGCATCTGGAGGTCCTTCTCCTCCAATTCACTAAACAACTCTTTATCTCTTGTCATATGGAAAGACACACCACTATCAAGATACCACACCAATCCCATACATCTTGAAACCAAGCACGCGATTAAAGAGAAATAAAGCTCAAATTGTGAGGCTAAGGCCTCCCCAGCTGCAGATCCAACAACCTTCTTTTTCTTCTTCTTCTGTGGACAATTAGTGGTGAAATGCCCATGCTCCTGACAGTGAAAACATTTCAGTTTGGAAAAATCCGGCTTCTTGCCTTTAGCTTCAGATTTTGAAGGATGTTTCTTTCCCTTCCCTTCCCTTGCTTTGGAAACCAAAGTTCAATTCTCTTCATATTCATTGCTCAATGAAGATCCATCCATGGTACCCCACCTTATCTCCTCCTGCACAAGATCTGACCAAAGTCGCTCCCATCCCAGCAGTTTCTCCCGTTCATTGACAGATTCTTCGTAGTTATGCCAACTCTTCAGAAGCCCAAGGAGAGCCAAGCTCACCAATTCTTCTTCATCAACATTGACCACCACACTTCCCAGTTCATCCTTGCAATGGACAAACTTCATGAGGTATTTTTGAATACTATCGCCCTTCTCCATTTTTATTTTTCTGAGCTTGTCTTTAAGCGCCAACTTCCTCTGGTCATTTATGCTTTGGAAAAAGTCTGCCAAAGCCATCCACATTAAGAATGAAGTGCCTTTCCCGTGAAGGCTGGACACAATATGGTCCTTCACACCTTCCAACAGAATCCTTCTCATCTTTGCTATCTTCTTTTGCCATCTGTCAAGTAATGCAACATCGCTAGATCTCGGCTTAGGAACATCGCTATCGATGGAATCCTTTAGTCCATTATCCTCCAACACTACCTCCATATTTTCCTTCCAGGATATGTAATTTGAGCTCCCTTAAAGGTCATACTCTAGTCTCAACCCATTGAAATACATCTCAATGTATACTCGATTTCTGCACCAAGAATCTTCTGTAGCAAATTCGAATTTTCCACCAGCACAAACTCACTTTACAATTTCAATATTCAACCAAAAATTCTTTGATACCATGTAGAAATTATATGCACTAAGCATGCATATTTTCTAGATCCACCTAATCTCACACTATTTAAGTTTATGCAATATACTGAATCTATTCCACTTGTTAATCTTTTGCGGAAAATTTAATTGCACACACATGTAAAGCATAAATAAAAATAATCGATTGCACATAACACAATTTTTAACTAGGAAAGACTGAAGTTGAAAACCCACAACTATATATTATGTATCATGGAATCATATGAAAATCCTCATAACAATCTTATCAAGCTCTCAGTACAATAAAATCGTCATACACTAATCAGGAACAATCTCGCAAATCCATGCACTGATCTTGCCCTCCTGCTCGCCTGCCTCCACTGTGCAATACCTGCTGAAGAATAGCTCAGAATGAATTTGAATTACCCTTTCCTTGAATGCGTAATCCTCATTGGAAACTCCAATGTGTGTGTGATGCAATAAATGCATCACTATAGTCACAACACATAATCCATCTCGCCCTTTCACCTATGTCTCCACTGGGTCTCCACTGAAACTGCCATGCACTGTAGTTAACTGTTGTATTGTTTATTTGATTAATGAATTATTATTTGTGAATTAATTAACTAATTAATTCAATCCACTCTCACTAGTGTATCAATCTGTTAGACTAGATACAACTAGCTCAACTGAGTCTAACTGAGTTAAACTAAATACAACTCCATAACTACTTCTTCCAATTCTGTCATAACTCCGCCTCTTGAGTTCTAACTGAGTCCTCCATGCATTAGATCCAATAAACCCTTGGGAATTGTGTAATTCCCTCATTCCACTGATGTGCCACATCTGTGCACTGAACTGAAGTGTTCCAAGAGAATAAGTTGTTGTTTAGTGTCTGATTATTATTAAAAGTTAATAATAATCGACATGCATCTATTTTTAGATCAGCGATCTATAAATAGACTTCACCCAATATTCTAAAAATAGAATTTCATCTATTTTTCCAACATGACCAACCATCCACAGATAGCATCTTGCAACTTCTAAAAATATGATCATCATGTCTAAAAGTAGACATAGTCTAAAAATAGACTTGCGCCAAAAATACCCTACGGGCCCACCTAGTGAAGGCAACTCTTTTCACTAAGCTCATCATCTTGTTTAATCTCAACAAAATGAAGCACAAGTATCATCAATTGTGACTAGCCTAAATGGTCCATTATCAAATACAACATCCACCTTGTAAGGTCCCATCCAGCAGGTGCAAAGCTTTCCCTTAAAATCCTTAAAGCGGGAGTCATAGAGTAGTGCTGAATATCCCCTTTGAAACACCTTATTCTTAATAGACTTATCATGCCATTTCATTCTCTGCTGCTGAATGGAAATAGTTCTCTAGACAACCATTGAAAAAATTTCATCTAGTTCATTGAGTTGGGCCAGTCGGTGTTTCTGGGCATTTGACAGATCGAAACCAACTTCAATAGCTATTCTAAGCATATTGATTTCAAATTATATTGGAAACAATGGAGATTTTCCATAAACCAAATCAAATGGTGAAGACCCAGTTGTGTTCTTCCATGTTATTATGTACACCCAGAGAGCTTCAAGCAGCTTCTGAGCCTAATCCTAACGATGGTATGCCACCATCTTTGTCAAGATATTTTCCAATGTCTTGTTAGTGTTTTCCACTTGTCCATTCACCTAGTGGTGGTACGAAGATGTCGCCCTGTGCTTGACCCCATATTTTTGCATAAGCTTTTCTATCATGTGTGATGTGAATTATTCTCCTCCATCTGAAACAATCTCTCTTGGAGTACTGTAACAAGCAAAAATTTCTTCAAATAGAAAATCTAAGGCCACCTGCTCTTTTTCTTTCACAACAACTTTGGCTTCTACCCACTTAGTCATGTAATCGATACAGACCAAGATGTGGACCTTTTGCTGGGAGGGTGGGTTAAAGGGTCCAATGAAGTCAATAGCCCATTTCTCAAAAGGTTCAAGGATTACTTGTGCCTATAAAGGCATTTCATTAGCTCGACCAGGCTGCCCCATCCGTTGGAAACTATCACTCCTCCTGAAATAATTCCATTCATCTCGAAAGATAGAAGGCCAGTAATATCCCATTTGTAGCACCTTATGGCCTATTCTTTTGTTTGCAAATTGCCCTCCACAGGGGCCATCATGGGCAACCTTCAAGACTTCATAAATATCATCCTCAAATACACAACGATGAATTTTCTTATCAACTCCTGTATGAAAAAGGTACCCTACCATCCAAGAATATCGGGCACTATGATGAATAATTTTTGTTGTTCCCTGTATGAAAAATGAGGAGGCACTTTCCCTGTAGAAATATAGTTAGCAATATCTGCATACCACGAAGGTTTAGTAGAAACTTCAAAAATATGTTCATCGGGAAAAATATCTTCTATAGGTGTGCATTCATCATTGTTATCCATTCTAGATAGGAAATCAGTGACTACATTATCTTTCCTGGTTTGTCTACTATTGTAATATCAAATTCTTGAAGAAATATCAACCATCTTGTAATATGTCTAGGAGTGATAGTTTTATTCATTAAATGCGTGATTGCTGCATGATCAGTATGTACAAAAGTAGGATACCCAGTGATATAGTGTCGGAACTTATTGACAGCATAAATGAAAACCTAGAATTCCTTTCCAGTCACTGTGTAAATTAGTTCAGTAGGAATTAAATTCTTTTTGACATAATAAATTGCGTACGGAATTTTGTCTACCCATTGTCCTAAAACGGCTCCAACTATTGTATGAGAAGCATCAGCATGTATGTGAAACGGTAATGCCCAATCAATTCCTCGAAGGATTAGATCCTTACAAACCAGCCCCTTAGTTCTTGCGAAATATGTCTCACAGTCTTCAGTCCACAATAATTATGCATCTCTTGTTAACAATTAAAAATTTTGATGTGTTATCTTAGCAAAATTTTCTATAAAGCGTTTGTAATAACCGGCACAACCAATACAGCTACATACCTATGTGGGTGTTTTGGGTACCGAGAAGTGTAGTATTACCTCTACTTTGGCCAAATCAACTCGAATTCCAGCAGCTGAGAGAAAATGTCCCAATACTATTCCTTCTTCCCTCATCAAATGGCATTTGATTGTACTCAGAGATACATGGGTCTGTTTACATATTTTGAGTACTTTCTCCAGATTTTCCAATCCTTCCTCAATTTAGTTTCCATATGGAGTAAAATAATCCATATATATTTGAACACTATCATCAACCAAATCAGAAAATATTCCCAGAGTTTCCCTCTGGAAGGTGGCAGGAGCATTACACAGGCCAAATGGAAGGACCCTGTATACAAAGGTTCCCCATGAGCATGTGAAAGTTGTTTTATCTTGGTATTTCAGGGCTATATGGATCTAGTTATATCAACTAAATCTGTCTAGGAAGGAAAATAGCTTCTTCCCAGCCAAGGTATGTAGGTCTTCGTCAATGAATGGCAGAGGGAAATGATCTTTTTGAGCTTCCTTGTTTAGTTCCCTGTAATATATGTAGGTCCATAATTTACCATTCTTTTTGGGAACAATGAATAGCGGAGATACCCATTGGCTATCTAAGATGTGATAAAGGGATCCTACATCCAATAATTTTTGTAATTCTTCTTTGACAATGTTCTTGAGAGAAGGGTTCATTCTCTGTTGGGGCTATCTTATAGGGCAGAAATATTTTTTAATATAAATATGATGAGTACATAAGTTAGCAGGGATCCCTTTCATGTCGGTATAATCCCAGGAAAAAAATTCCTGATGATTCTCAACGACTTTCAAAAGTTGTTTTTCCTCGGATTTAGACAGATCTGGGTTAATATTAAGTGTTTTCCCTGGTTCAATCTCAATTAGAATACTCTCATGGGATGATGCTATAGGAATGTCTTTAATTTCATCTTCTAGTTCAATGGTTTCCTATGTTTCACAACTCATAACAGATTCTGAAATTTGACGAGTTGAATTGGAAACATAACTGGAATCATTAATAAAAGCGTTAATGGCATCGTCATTGGTTTTTGTTTTAAATTGAAGGGCCTACCCAATAGTAAGGATTGGTATAACGTCTTCATTTTCAAGCTCAGGTTCTTCTATTGATAGAGGTTCCTAACTAGCTAATTATTTTTTAGATGGGTTAGGTTCCGCGGGGGGATAAAAGGTAAGATTCTTTGTAACTGTCCCATTTGATATGATCATATGCCCAGATTGACACCCTATGCAGGCATCTGTAGTTGTGAGCCAAGGTCTTCCCAGGATCAATGGATGACCACCTACTGAAGATCGAGTCTGTAATACATGGATATCCATAGGATAATGCCATGAATCTATTGAAATGGTTACATATTCTAGTTTCCCTACTAGTTTAATTGTAGACCTATCCACTAGTTCCAGGATAGTAGGGGTTGGTTTAATGTTTCCAAGACCTAATGTGTTCAGTGTTTCAGAGGTGATAATACTGATGGCAGCTCCCAAATCTACCAGTACATTTTGGATCTCAACCCCATTGATCTCTACTATTATAATCGGGTTTCCTGGGTCTCCATATTTTACAGGCATGATCTTTCCTAACATGATGTCGGATAATCTACCCATCACATGAATGGTTAATGGATCCTTAGGTTTCTTCCCTGGTTTCTTACAGAAGTAATCCTTGAGACTTTTTTCATATATAGGTATGTCCCTCATAGCATGTAGCTATTGGAATCATGATTTTTCGTTAGACCAAAACCCACAGGCATTAGTCTTCGCTACAATCGCCAGAGTTAGGATCCATGAGAGGAGGTTAGTCCATGCCACGAAACACACGGGGAGTGTTGAAACCAATGTCCAACAATCTCCCCCCCAACGCGAGCCGTGTGAGTTTCAAACTCGAGACCTATTGCTCTGATACCACTTGTTGACGTAGATATCCATCAAGACGAGCATACCATGCTCTAGGACCCTGCTTGAGACCATATAGAGCCTTCTTTAACCTGTAGACATAGTCTTCTTTTTGTGATAGTAGAAAACCTTCAAGTTGTTCGATGTAAACTTCTTCTTCTAATTCTCCATTCAGAAATGCTGACTTAACATCCATTTGGTAGACTTTGATTTTTATTGAACATGCATAGGTGACAAACATTTGGATGGCTTCCATTCTGTCAACTGGTGCAAATGTTTTTTCGAAATCAATTCCTTCCACTTGTGCATAGCCTTTGCAAACCAATCTTGCTTTGTTTCTGGTAACCTGCCCAACTTCATTCAATTTTTTCCTGAACACCCATTTAGTCCCAATGACATTTTTATCTTTTGGCCATGGAACTAATTCCCAGGTGTTATTCTTCTCAATTTGATCCAATTCTTCATTCATAGCTGCTACCCAATGTTCATTTTGGCTAGATTCCTCAAAAATACTAGGCTCAAATGTTTCTAGAAAAGCAACATGAGCTTGTTGTGATGAACGAAGCTATCGACCTTCATTTATGTCACCAATGATTTGATTTGATGAATGGTTCTTTCGAATCCACTCTTTTGTTTTCCTTGGAGGAGCTTCTTGTTGTTGTTCTGGTATATCTTGATGATCATTTTTTAATTCTTCCTCGTTGATAGTTGCTTCTTGTTCTACAAATTTATCTGTGTCTTTTTCAGCCTCTGTCTCAAGTTTCAAAGATTCTAGATCTTCATCATTATTCACTAGAACACCATCTTTGTCAAATGTAACGTTTATGCTCACCACTATCTGTTTTCGTCTTATATTATAGCATTTATAGGCCTTTCTTTTGCGTGAGTAACCAATAAAGATACCTTCATCAACACGTGATTCAAACTTACCCAAATTTTGATCTTCTCTTTTGATATAACATTTTCTTCCGAAGATTCTGAAATATTTTACATTAGCTGCTTTTCCTTTCCATAATTCATATGGATTCTTGTTGCAATTATTTCTGAGAAGACTTCGGTTGATAATGAAGACTTCCGTATCAATTGCTTGAAGCCAAAATGTTTCATTCAATTTTGATTCCTTCAACATTGTTCTACCCATTTCCTGTACAGTTCTATTCTTTCTTTCAACAAATCGATTTTTCTGAGGTGTTTGTGCTGTTGAAAATTGCCTTTTTATTCCATTTTCGTCACAGTATTGCTGAAATAATTTGGAAGTGAATTCTCCACCATTATCTGATCTTAAAAACTTTATTTTCAAATCAGTTTCATTTTCAACCAACTCCTTGTAGATCTTAAAGAACTCAAATGCTTCAGATTTTTTCTTTAGGAAACTGACGGTTGTCATCCTGGTATAGTCATCTATCATCAACATGAAATATAATTCTCCATATAAGCCTTTTGTTCTCACAGGACTACATAGATCAGTATGTGTCAATTCCAATGGATGTGATGAAAAGTGTTCTTTTGTTTTAAATTGGAATTTTGTCTGCTTGCCATGCCGACATGCCTCACATAGTGTGTTGGAAGGTTTTGAGATTTTCGGCATTTCTCGTACTGCTTCCTTTTTGCTTATCCTGACAAGATTGTCAAAGTTTATGTGACCCATTCGTTTATGCCATAACAAAATTTCATCTTCTTTAGCTAGTAGACATGCTTTACTTGCTTCATCCAAAACATATATGTCGTTTTGAGCTCAACTTGCTGTAGCCACAATTTTACCATACCTGCCTTTCCTGATTTCACATTTTGTGGAGTTGAATAGCATTGTGTGTCCTTGATCACACATTTTTGTAGAAATTTGCTGAATAATGATTAATTATCCACTGAGACTATCCTGATCACATACAATTCGAATTTATATGCAACACATAATCTCTTCCACTCAGATCATCAAACATGCGGAAATAAAATCAAGCGATAACACATCAAATCATCATACACATTAAAACAGTATGTATGGGGAAAGCTTATAGCTGAAAACCCCGCAGCTATTGTGTATATTATAATGGAGAAATCATGTAACAAACTCAGTACAATACTCCTCACAAGTACTCAGTACTTTCTCATAAAGTTACACACAAACTAGCTCAATTTTGAACAGGTTACTGGTTCAAAACTCACCGCCAATTGCCTTGCCTCTATTGCGCAATCCAGGCCTGTCTATATAGAGATCCAAGGTTCGAATCTCCTTGGCTTGACTGCGCAATTGTCATGGACAAATCCTCCAAGTGTGGTGCAAATCTCATGCACAACCGATGTCGCCACTGATAGCTAACTCCACCCTTTCATCTACCTCTTTCACTGGTCTCCACTGAACTGATCATGCACTGTAGTGAACTGATGTGTTCTTGAGTTGAATAATGAGTTACTAATTAATGAATTAAATAATATTTAATTCACTCCACTCATAACTAATTGATTAACTAGTTAAACTAATCTCAACTAGTTCAACTAAAATAAACAGAACACAACTCCACTAGCTGTCTCATTAACTCCACCAAACTTCTGCCACTGAAGTTCTAACTGAATTCAACCATGCATGTTGCCATCAAACCCTTGGGAATAGTGTAATTCCTCTGTCAGATACATGAGCCACTTCTGTAGCTCGAACTGAAGTGCTCCAAGAGAGTAAACTGCTGTTTAAAGTCCAAATATTATTAAGGGTAAATAATATTTGACTTCCCTATTTTTAGGATAGGCAGTCTAAAAATAGACTTCGACCTCTTCGACCTAAAAAATAGAGTCTCATCTATTTTTACCAACATTACCAATGCTCTAAGAATATCAAACTGGAATCCCCGAACCATGCTCCATATGTCTAAAAATAGACATAGTCTAAAAATAGACTTTGCGCCAGAATTTGCCTGCGGGCCCACTTAGTGAAGGCGACTTCATTTCACTAAGCTCCATCATCTTGCTGCATTCTCAACACTCCCTCTTAGCAAGATATGGATTATCTGCAACCCCTATCCTGCCTCTGTGGAATTCGAACTTGCTCCTGGTGAGCGCCTTCGTCAGGATGTCGGCATCCCGATCCTCCGTGGGAACATATGAAAGCATCATGATTCTCCGCTGAACACAATCTCTGATATGATGGTACCTGATGTCGATGTGTTTGGACCTATCATGAAATATTGGATTAGCCGAGAGTTTAATGCAACTCTGGTTATCACAGTAGATCACTGTAGGCTCCAAATGCAACCTGAACAATCCTGCAAGGATCTTCCTCATCCAAATAGCCTCGCATGTAGCCAAGCTAGCTGCCATGTACTCGGCCTCTGCTGAACTGAGTGCCACGGATCTCTGCTTCCTACTGTACCAGGAAACTGCTGTCGACCCAATGCTAAAAACTCCTCCAGATGTGCTCTTCCGGTCCGTTGGGCTCCCTGCCCAATCTGCATCAGTGAAGCCAGAAAGCTTCGCTCCATCCTCCTGTCTATACCATAGACCATATCCCGATGTACCACTAAGATAACGCAATACATGCTTGCCTGCCTTCCAAAAGAGCTTGGTAGGCTTAACCATAGCTTGCGAAAGCTGGTTAACAGCATAGCATATATCGGGTCGTGTATTGACCAGATACATAAGCAACCCCACCAACTGTCGATAGATAGTGGCATCCACTACCTCCGCTGAAGTAGCATCCTCCTTCCTCTAACCACCAGGAAGAGGAGTGTCAACAGGCTTGCAGCCTTGCATGTTGAACCTCTCCAGAATCTCCCGAGCATACTTGCCCTGAGAAACAAACAGTCCTCCGCTGCGCTGCCAAATCTCCAATCCCAGAAAATAATGAAGGATGCCCAAGTCCTTCATCTCGAACTCTCATGCAAGATCCTCCTTGCATGAAAGTATCAACTGCTCATCGCCAGTCAAAATTAGATCATCTACATACAGTACGATGATCAATAGCTTCCCCTCCACCACGATCTGGTACAGGTTAGGATCCGCCTCACTCTTGGTGAATCCAAGCCCGGTGAAGTAGCTGTCTATGCGAGTGTACCAAGCACGAGGTGCTTGCTTCAGCCCGTATAGTGCTCTCTTGAGTCGGCACACATGCGACTCACTGCTGAAGATCTCGAAACCTTCAGGCTGCTCTATGTACACCTCCTCCTCAACAACTCCATTGAGGAACGCAGTCTTCACATCTATCCGATGAATGTGCCACCCCATCTGCGCTGAGAGAGCAAGGATCGTCCGTATGGAAGAGTACCTTGCGACAGGTGCAAAGGTCTCCTCATAATCGATCCCCTCGATCTGTGAGAAGACACGGGCGACAAATCTCGCCTTGTACTTCTCCACATTCCCGTCAGCCGCCTGCTTCACTTTGTAGATCCATCGCGAACCCACCACTGATTTCCCCACCGGTCTTGGGACAATCTCCCATGCACTGTTCCTGACGATCGAATCATATTCTTCGATCATGGCATCAACCCATGCGGGTTCCTCCACAGCTTCCTCAAAAGAGGATGGCTCCGTCACAACAAATTGACTCACAAGAGCCATGTATCCAGTGTACCGATCCGGTGACTGTCTCTGTCTGCGCTGTGCTGTAGGTGGTCCTACAACCTTCTCTGCATCTCGAGCCAGTCGCTCAGCTTCTGTAGTGCGCATGCGCCCTCTGATGGTTGGCGCCGCATGGGTGGTTTCTTCCACCTCCTGAACTTCCTCTTGTGGCTGATCCACATCCGGAAGCTCCTCCTTAGGAACTAACAGCTCCTCATCTGCATGCAAGTGTAGCTCCCTCTCAAGCGAACACTGCATGGCTTTCTCCTCCTAAAATTTTATATCCCGTCGCACAACAGTCTTGCGACTGTCTGACAAATACACCCGATAGTTGTGAGGTGTATCAGTGTACCCCAAAAATATTCCAACCTCTGCAGTTGGATCCAGCTTCCTTCTCACATCCTTCGTCACATGCATGTAGACAGGAGAACCAAAAATCCGCAAATGGGAAATATCAGGCCTCTTGCCAGAATAAGCCTCCTCCGGTGTACTCATGCCAAGAACCTTGTGAGGACAACGGTTCTGCACATACACTGCTGTATTGCATGCCTTAGCCCACAAGTGAAGGGGTAGGCCCTGATCATGCAACATCGCCCGTGCAGCACCCACGATTGTTCTGTTCTTCCACTCAGCCACCCCATTTTGCTGTGGGTTATGGGGTGCGATGAGCTCTCTCTGAATCCCTTCTGCGCTGCAGAACTCCTTGAATTCAGCCGAGATGAATTCACCACCGTTAGCACTCCTTAGAGCAATCACCTTCTTCCCCAACTCCTTCTCAACCGGTGCTTTAAACTCACAAAACTTCGCAAATGTATCGCTCTTCTTCTGTATGAAGAAGATCCAGCACTTTCGAGAGAAATCATCAACAAAGATCACATAATACCTGTGCTTTGCTGTCGAAGCAACTGAGAAAGGACCACACATGTCTGTGTGAACTCTCTCAAGGATTGTTGTGGTGCGACTATCCTTCTTGTGAAAGCTGGCTTTCACATACTTCCCCAAGGTACACCCCTTACACTGATATGACTGCGCAAGAGTGCCCTTAGGAAGCCCAGTAGAAATCTGCTGCAGAATCTTCAAAGCTCCATGGTGACGGTGGCCCAATCTCCTGTGCCACAGTTCGCCCTCATCATCCCGGCTCACCACTTCTCCCACCTTGCATGCCATAGCTGCGCAGCCATCTACCTGCAACTGATAAAGGTTCTTGGTCCGAACCCCTATCTTCCAGGTCTCTCCAATAGTCTTACTGCGCAGGAATGCTTTTCCTTCGCTGAAGACCACATCATACCCCTTATCCTCCAACATCGCTACAGAGATCAAGTTCTTCTTCAATCCAAGTACATGCATGACATCCTTCAATACAAAGGGTTTACCAGACTCCCTCTGAAAGGATATGGTACCGATACCAGTCGCACTGTATCTACCATCATGGCCCATCTCGATGTGCACACCCAAATCTTTGTCCTTTAGATCTGAGAACAAATCCCGATCTCCCGTCATATGAAATTAGGCACCGCTGTCCAAGAACCACACCGATCCAAACACACTTGAAACCAAGCATGCGATCAGTGAAAATTCAAGCTCGAACTGTGAAGCCAAAGCTTCTCCATCAGTAGATCTTCCCGCTTGCTTGTTCTTCTTCTTCTTTGGATAATTGGTAGCATAATGTCCGTGATCATGGCAGTGAAAACACTTCACTTTTGCCATATCCTGCTTCTTGCCCTTTGCACCAGAATGAGAGGTTTTCTTACCCTTCCCATTCTTTGCTTTGGCAACCAAAGCGCAGTTTTCTTCATCAGCTCCCTTTGATGAAGATCCATCTTGAGTAGTCCTCCTTATCTCCTCCTGCATGAGATCCGCCCAAAGGTGCTCCCATCCCGGCAGCTTCTCCCGACCATTGACACTATCTTGATATGAGTGCCAAGCCTTCGGAAGACCAAGGAGAGCCAGGTCGACCATGTCCTCGTCTTCGACAGTCACCCCCACACTTCCTAGCTCATCTCTGCATTGAGTGAACTTCGTGAGGTATTTGGCGATACTGTCGCCTTTCTCCATCTGGATGTTCCTGAGCTTATCTTTGAGCGCCAGCTTCCTTTGGTCGCTCTTACTTTGGAATAGATCTGTCAAAGCTTTCCAAATTAAATATGGAGAAGCCTTTCCATGCAGGCTGGATACAATATGATCCTTGATGCCCTCCAACAGGATCCTTCGACATTTCGCCATCTTCTTTTGCCATGCATCAACTTCAGCAGGATCAGTGGGCTTTTGGACATCCGTATCTACGAACTCCTTCAGACCATTATCTTCTAATACTACCTCCATGCGATCCTTCCATGCAACATAATTCGAACTGCCTTCAAGAGCATATTCGAGTCGCAAACCGTTGAAAGACATTGTCAACACTGGCACCAAGAAAACAAAACTGCTGCAAAATTCGAATTCCACCTCAAAGCTCAACCACTCTAGATCTGTGAGAACAAATTATTTCTAGCACAGAGATTGACTGCAAGGGGCATTTACTGGATATATCACCTTTCAAAGAAAGGATGGATCCAGAGGCTACCTGGCCCGCATGCAGACTCTGTCTACCGAAATAAGTTTGTAATCACTGTGATGATCAATATCCGCTTCAATAGCTCCGATACCATGTAGAAAATTGCTGAATAATGATTAATTATCCACCGAGACTATCCTGATCACATATCAATTCGAATTCATATGCAACACATAATCTCTTCCACTCAGATCATCACACATGCGGAAATAAAACAAGCGATAGCACATCAATTCATCATACACATTAACACAGTATGTATGGGGAAATATTATAGCTGAAAACCCTGCAGCTATTGTGTATATTATAATGGAGAAAACATGTAACAAACTCAGTACAATACTCCTCACAAGTACTCAGTACTTTCTCATGAAGTTACACACAAACTAGCTCGGTTTTGAACAGGTTACTGGTTCAAAACTCACCGCCAATTGCCTTGCCTCTATTGCGCAATCCAGGCCTGTCTATATAGAGATCCAAGGTTCGAATCTCCTTGGCTTGACTGCGCAATTTTCATGGACAATTCCTCCAAGTGTGGTGCAAATCTCATGCACAACTGATGTCGCCACTGATAGCTAACTCCACCCTTTCATCTACCTCTTTCATTGGTCTCCACTGAAATGATCATGCACTGTAGTGAACTGATGTGTTCTTGAGTTGAATAATGAGTTACTAATTAATGAATTAAATAATATTTAATTCACTCCATTCATAACTAATTGATTAGCTAGTTAAACTAATCTCAACTAGTTCAACTAAAATAAACATAACACAACTCCACTAGCTGTCTCATTAACTCCACCAAACTTCTGCCACTGAAGTCCTAACTGAAGTCAACCATGCATGATGCCATCAAACCCTTGGGAATAGTGTAATTCCTCTGTCAGATGCATGAGCCACTTCTGTAGCTTGAACTGAAGTGCTCCAAGAGAGTAAACTGCTGTTTAGAGTCCAAATATTATTAAGGGTAAATAATATTTGACTTCCCTATTTTTAAGATAGGCAGTCTAAAAATAGACTTCGACCTCTTCGACCTAAAAAATAGAGTCTCATCTATTTTTACCAACATGACCAATGCTCTAATAATCTCAAACTGGAATCCCCAAACCATGCTCCATATGTCTAAAAGTAGACATAGTCTAAAAATAGACTTTGCGCCAGAATTCGCTTGCGGGCCCACTTAGTGAAGGCGACTTCATTTCACTAAGCTCCATCATCTTGCTGCATTTTCAACAATTTTTCCAACAATGAGCAGATTGTGATTCATGTTTTCAACCAATAGAAAATTCTTGGCTATAACATCTTTGCTTCCGAAAGTGACGGTACCTGATATTATAACATTTGAAGATTCATCATTTCCAAAGGATATGGTTCCATCCTTCTTCTCTTTCAGAGATACGAATTTCCTTCTATCTCCAGTCATATGCGTTGAGAAACCGCTGTCAACATACCACACATATTTCCTTTTTTGAGCCTTGAGAGCGAGAGAAAAATTATCAATATTTTTCTTCTTCCATGTTCATTCATTCTGTGGCTTCGAAGATTCTTCTAGAGGATTTTCAAGTCTGTAGTCTCTGGCTATGTGTCAAAAGTTCTGACATTTGTAACATTCCAAATTATTTCTTAAATTTTCAAATCTATTGATGTTTCGTTGAGCCCTGGGAGGTTCATATTTGAAGAATCTCTTGGAATTGTATTGGTTCATAGGGTACGTGAGACATTCTACAGCTTTATGACCAAATTTTCCACATGAATAACAATAGCCATGAAAAATATGTTGGTACCTGGATGAAAATCTTTGTTGAGGAATCGTCTTCCAAGGATGTGCTCGCGAATCTTGTCTAATGAAGTCTTCATGTATGTCAGATCTCATAGGTTCATTGTATTTTTTTGTAGAAGGTCCTGCTTCTTCTTTGTAACCGAGACCAGTTCTATCGTTGTCAGATCGTTGATTGTTGATGAGTTCTTCCAATGCCCTTGAGTTGTTGGCATAGTTTTGGATAGTTTTTCCCTTCTTCACTTCCTTACATAGTGTGACTACTTCAGCTTCTAATGCTTCCCTTTCTTGCTTGCTTTCTTCCAACTTCTTTTGAAATGACTCTTCAATAAATTTGTGTTCTTCAACCTCAATTTTGAGACCTTGAACTTGTTCTTCAAGAGTGTTGGAACGGATCTTCTCAGCATTGAGCTCTTTTATAAGCTTGATATCCTCCTCATAAAATTCTTCTATGGTCAACCCTTCTTCTTCATTGTTTGATACTTCTTGTTTATTGTGCTTGGCCATAAACAATACTTTCTCATTGGCTTCTTCTTTTCTGTCACTTTCTTCATCGGATGAGGAGCTATCTTCTTTAGAGAGAAAGTTCCTTTTGGATCCTTTATTTTTTCCTTGCTTGTTTAATTTCCTAAAGCCTTTATTTCCTTTTGAGTTTCCATCACTTTTGTTTGGACATTTTGCTACGAAATTCCCAACCTCACCACAATCAAAACATATCAATGGAATTTTACCTTTGAATTTTCCCTTACCAGGTTTTATTTTTCTCGTAAAGTAAGCATATTCTTCATCTTAAAGACCTTCTCCATCATCTCCCTTTTCTTGACACTTGCAGGTGCATGTCATTTCAATCGAAGGTTATTTTTCCTTATTGGTTTGCTTAGATGTAACGAACGCAGTTTCTAGATTTTTAGTACCCTTTTCTTCATCAAGTCTCGTTTCATATGCTATGAGAACTCCATGTAATTCTTCCTTGCTGATATTGTCAAGATTTGCACTGTATTCTAAGACCGATACCTTTGGGTTGAATCTCCCTAGTAACGGTCTAAGAATCTTCTGTATAATATTCTTCTCATCCATTGGCTCTCCCAATCCTTCCAGAGTATTGGTTATTTCATCAACGTACTGGAAGTATGCAGCAATATTGCAATCTTCTTTCATTATGAGTTGCTAAAATTTTTCTCTATAGATTTGAAGTTTTGCTTCTTTGACATTTGAGTCACCTGCATATATATTTTGGTTTTCAAATTCCTATGGTTATTGTTTACTGGAGAGCTTTCTGGATTATCCACAGTGTTTCGTGAGACTGTGGATAATCCGGCAAACTCTCCTGCATATATATTCTCAAGCTTGTCCCATACATTTTTAGCGGTTTTACAACCCAACACCTTATGATAAGAAGATTCAATAATTCCATTGATAATAATATTTTTTTCTTTTGCATCATTTACCAAATTATTCTTACGTTGTTCATCTGCGGTTGATGTAAATCCATTTTGAATAGTTTCCCATACTTCGTAACCTTGCGCCAAGACATAGATCTCCATTATTCCTTTCCAGAGTGCATAATTATTTTCATTGAATAGAGGTACACCATTCTTGATATGCTCCATGACCTCCTTCCAGATGTTAAAATGCTATTGAAGGAACCAAGATCTGATTCCAATTATTGGAATCACGATTTCCGTTAGACCAAAACCCGCAGGTGTTAGTCTCTGCTACAATCGCCAGAGTTAGGATCCATGAGAGGTAGTTAGTCCATGTCACGAAACACACGGGGAGCATTGAAACCAATGTCCAATAGTAGCAAGGGTATTTTAACAAACATATTTTTCAATTCTCCTAGTAAATCAAACTCTACTTGAGGGGTTGGCTCTTCAAGGTCAGTATTTCAGGAAATGGAGGATAATTTGAATGACCTTGATTAAGAAAATATTGGGGAGGTGTCTGATTCATTATGTTTTGGTCTGATCTATCCCCAACTATCCTATGCTTTGGTTCTGCATCTTCACTGTCAATCTATTCTATAATAATAGGTGATGTGGGATCATTTACTACCTGCCTAGATCATAGATTTATCTCATTAAGTCTTGTGGTAGAAATGATATAAGATGGAAGGTTAAGAGTATATGTTTGTTGGACCCGTTTATTATTAATATTTAGATTAGTCTGGATAGGAAGCTAGGGTATAAGGGTTGGGTTTCGTGGAGGAACATTGGAGGGAAACTGAAGTTGATGTTGAGGCATAGATTGATGAAACTGACTAGTGGGAGAGCGGCCACACAAGTTTTGATTCCATGAAGGATTCAAACTGGTATGAGGAACCCATTGTTTCCATGGAGGATATTGATATTGAGGCCACATATCTAAAAAAGGTGTAGATTGGGGAACCATATTAAAACTATAAGAACATTTAGATGGGTCCTGAAACATACTTGGACACATAGCTAGTGGTCGAGGTTGCCATGGATTTTTCTACCCCATGAAGTATAGCTATTCTACCACATTTTCTTCACTTGCCCCTTGAAAAAATGCCTTCATTTTGGGAAAGGAAGGACATGAGCTGGTCACATGAGTCTGTTCACAAATTGCACAGGCTTCCACTATGTTTAATGGGAATTCCTTCAAAGGATACGTCTTTCTGTACTTAGGGCAGAATATAGCCATAGTCTTTTCCAACTCCATTTGTTTCTTATTTGGTTGTAGAGTGTCCATCTGGGCATATAATGTGCTCAGAATATCAGTCCTTAGTTTTTCTAGTAGGTTTCCAATTTCCACCTTTGCAACCCCTCCACCGGAAGTCTTTGATGACTGAATTCCTTGTCCACTCCTTGCAACCCCCCGCGAACACTTAATGCAATAGTCACAGATAGTATCGAAGTCTTCTTTTGAAATATCCCCATTTCCTATAATGTTTAGAAGTTGCAGGGAATCTTCCCTAAGTTCCTGAAGAAGAATGATCTTTAGAATGTCCTTATCTAGGTCACTATGGCCTGATCTCTGCAATATGCATTTGAATTGTTCCACACAGTCTTCCATGTTTTCATCCTCCTTTTGTGAAAACTTGAATATTTCCTCCTTGATATCATGGGATTTACGGTAATATTGGTATTTCTCCATGAAGGCTTCTTTCAACCCTTCCCATGAGGTAATTGTGCTCCCTCCTAAACCCATGAACCATCTCATGGTTTCCCCTTTTAAGGTAGCAGGAAATATCTTTGATTTCTAAGCATCGAAAATATAATCATGTTCTTGAAAAACAATGTTGAATTCAAAGAGAAACATATCAGGGTATTCAGAAGAAATCCCATGGAAAATAGGCAGAGCTATTAAACATATGGGCCTCATTGGTGCATCACCAGTATTGTTTTCGATTGGAAAATCAATATAAGAACTTACAGGAGCCATAAATACCCTCCAATACTCACTTGGGATTTCAACTGGTTCTATAGCTGGTACTTGGAGTGATTCGATTGTAGGAGGTTTCAGTGCTCCATTGATCCCTTGGTGACCCAAAATCCTTCAGGAATTCTCTCTCCAAATTAGAATTTCTTAATTCGACTATAGGAGGTTTTACAACACTCCCTTCATCTCGTGGTCATGAAAACCCCTTTTGAGGTTCTTCTTCCCAATTAAAATTTCTCAGTTCTTCTAACCCTCTACTTTATATTTTTTCCCCTTCTGCTGATAGCAAGGATGTCTCCTCAACCGATACCCTATTTATTAAATATTCCATCATCGAAAGAATTCCATCTGGTATCGTGAATGGCACTAGTTTCTCCACAAACTGCCCTTAGGACTTCGTCTAAACTCTTACCCTGAGAGAAACACAAGATGGTGCCTCAGCTTTAGATTTTTCAATGATCTCTTGAATACATGTCTTCCTTCCAAGATCGTTTCCTTTATTTTGGGGTCTTCCTCTTCCCCTCTTATTCAGATCCTTGTTCATAAAATTTGTGAAGAGGATTCATCAAAGTAGCGAAAGCACTCCAAACCCGGAGTAGGATAGGTATATTCCTCCCTGAGACGAGAGAGTAGGTTCAAAAAATTAATAAAATTAAAAGAATAAAATCAAAGTTCAGAACCTGAAGTAGGGTAATCAAATGCCCTCCTCAAGACGAGAAGTTGGCCCTTGCAGAAAATAATAAAAAATCAGAAAGATGAAAACTATGCCTAGGACATAGGGAAGGGTGAAAAAATTCCCTCCCCGAGACGGGACATAAATTCTAAAAGAATACAATAAAATGAAAGAAAGAAAACATAGAGCACTACACTCAGGACTCGAAGTAGGGCAATAAATTCCCTCCCCAAGGCAAGAGATCAACCCTTCGATAAATTGCAGATCATGCTCTTGCACCTGTTATCCTTCCCCAGCAACGGTGCCAAAATGTTGGTGTCTGGATGTGAACAATATTCAAACGCTTTTTCCACATAAATTATCAACCCGAGGGCATTAGTTATTTCGAGGCCAACGAAATAGTATATGCAGAGAAATCACATGACTTGTTGTAGATCACAGGCTTAAATCCATAAACACATAGACTACTGTAACAACAATTAAAATAGATTATAGAATTAAAAATATATTCACAACAATGAAATATTATATTGTAACAGAAGTAACAAAACCAAACCAAACATGAAATAAATGGAAGAAAGGTAACACAACACCTGATCAGAAGAGTGGGCCCAACTCTCTGATTAGGGTTGCGGCAAGCTCAGAAATTGCAGGTGAAACAACGAAGTGTTGTGCATTCAATTATTTATAGAATATATTGTTAGAAAATATGTATGTGTTGGGCTTAACCTCAATTCACAGCCCACAGGCCCTCTTTATACAAATGTTCTGGAAATCATAGATTCCCTTCAGCAAATGAATATTTATGAAAATATACTTTGTTACAATCGCAACCTAGTTTCCCAAAAGGAAACCATGAAAAATCCTGAAATATTGCTGCTGTGGAATAGAGTTTGTTGTGCTATAGCAGAAAGTGAAGATAGTGCTAGAAATTAGGGGTTGTTCTGTGACTCACAATTATAACCTTCCCGCTTTTGTTGAATCTATAAAAATATCAGAGTTAATGTTGTAGAAAGGTAAAACCTTCGTGACTATTACTTCATTAATCAAATATCCCATGAAATATAAAATAAATGGGTTTAACTCATGCGTTTAAGAACAATAATGGTACAAAGAGATAGAAAGATGGACTAAAATGGGAGAGAAAAGTATACGAATCTAGTACCCAACAACGTATTTGTAATAATGTTTGAAAATTTCTTCTATCGTAATGATAGAAGTCCCTTTCTGAATAATTTTCTCAATAAAAATTTAGGTCCTTACTATATATGTCGAACGATGTACCAGGTTCCTTTGTAATTGTACTTCATATTCCATCTTCAATTCAACTATTGAAACTATTTTCATAGTTTTTTATTACACAACTTCCGGCAAGCTAATGATTTCACTTGTCCTCAAGTCTACGATCTCTTGGAGGGTATATCTGCAAAAATCTTAAGTAAAGTAAAATGGAAACAAAAATATAATTCATATTGGCCAAACAAGTTGGTTTTATGACATGAATTTGAGTTTGTATTGTGTATGTTTCCTGGATTTTCACAACCAAACTGTTTTATTATTTTTTATTTATTTTTATGTTTTTATTATTTTTTTTATCATTCTTCTTCCTCTGGATTTATGGAAGGCATATTTCTATGCTGCCCCATTAGTTCCAGATTAGAATCCATCGAAAAGTTTCTCAGAAAAACCTCTTTATTTATAGGCTTATTGTAAATACTAAGCCTACGTCTATTAACAAAAAACGAAATAGATGCTTCATCAATTGTTTTTATCTTGATAGCTCCATTGTCAAAGATTTCCTTAATCTTATATGGCCCAAGCCAATGAGTTGTAAATTCTACATCGAAAACTTTGAACTTGGAGTCAAACAAGAGTGCCCAATCTCCTTTCTGAAACACTTTATTCTTTATGAATCGATGATGCCATTTGATCCTTTGTTCTTGGAAAACATATTTTTGTTCTACTGGTTGTTGTAGTATCTCATCCAGTTGATTTAATTCCATAATTCTCTATTGTTGTGCCTCAGACAATTCCATCCCCAATTCTGCTGCTTGCTTGAATGTATGTATTTGAAATTCTATGGTTAATAGGACTTCTTTTCCATACACTAACTGATATGGACTGAACCCAGTTGTATTTTTCCAAGTTATTCTATATGCCCATAATGAATCACTCAATTTCTCTTACCAATCCTTTCTATTCATTTGTGCATTTTTTGTCATGATGTTCTCTAGGACTTTGTTTGTTGATTCCACTTGTCTGTTTGCCTGAGGATGATATGGTGTTGATTTTCTATTTTTAATCTTGTATTTCTTTGTAAGATATCGAACAATTGTTTATGTGAATTTTGTGCCTTGGTCAATTACTATCTGTCTCAAAACTCCATACCTTACAAATATCTCTTCAAACAGAAAAGACACAACAATATCTTCTGTTTCCCGTGCTGCTTCCTTTTCCTCCACCCATTTAGTTACATAATCTATACATACGAGGATGCACTTCTTTCCATTGGATGGAGGGTTTATTGGTCCCATGAAATCTAAAGCCAACTGTTGAAATGGTTTAATAAATACTTGTGGCTTTAATGGCATTTCATGTGATGCCACTGGTCTACAAATTCTTTGGCTATTGTCACATCTTTTCACATAGGCCCTGGAGTCTTTGAAGATGGATGACCAGTAGTAGCCAAGTTTCAACACTTTTTATGTTATCCTCTTATCTGAAAAATGACCACCACATGGTTTGTCATGACATGCTTTCAAAATTTCAATAATATCATCTTCTCTTACACATTTTCTAGTTATTAAATCAACACGAGTATAAAATTGATCTCCATTGACCCAACTATATCTAGCACTTTCTCTAATTATTCTTCTTTTATGTTTTCCTGTCTAATGAGATGGTAGGATTCTAGATGATAAATAGTTTGCTATATCTCCAAACCATGGATTTTTGACACTTATAGCAGATAGATTTTCATCTGGAAAATTTTCTAGATATTGGATTTGGATCACCGGGTGAATGTATTCTTGATTGAAAGTCTGCAACTTGATTATATTTGCCTGGTCGATCTTGTACAGTAATGTTAAATTCTTGCATTAATAACAACCATCTAGTTATTGTTCCATTTATCATTGATTTGTTCATTAATTATTTTATGGCAGCATGATTCGTGTGGATATAAAATTGATAACTTGTTATATAATGTCAAACTTTATTAATTGCGTGTACTACAACTAACATTTTTTTCCTGTAACAGTGTAGTTCAATTATTCTGGTGTTAAGCTTTTTCTTATGAAATATATTGCATAATTGAACCGATTCTCTTTTTTTCCAAGTGATGCTCCAATAGCACTGTCAGATGCATCAGTTGAAATGTGAAATGGCAAAGACCGATTAGGTCCTCGAAGAATGGGTTCAATTGATAGTTTTTCTTTTACTTTTTCAAATGGATTTTGACAGTTATTTTTCCATTGGAATTCCACATCTTATGCAAGTAACTTGAATAATGGAAGAGTTATTTTACTTAAATTTTCAATAAATGTCCTAGAGTAACCTGCATAACCTAGGAAACGTCTAACTTCTTTTTGTGTTGTGGGTGGTATTAAATTCACAATGACTTGAATTTTTGTTGGGTCCACCTTAATTCCTGAACAGGAAATATGGTGTCCCAACACTATCCCCTCAATTAACATCATCAAAAATATTTCATTACTGAGTGATAGATTTTCCTCTATGCATATTTTTAATATTTTTTCAAGGTTTTGTAAACAATCATCACATGTAGTGCCATACAGAGTGAAATCATCCATTTAAAATTTTACACACTCATGGATCAAATCAGCAAAGATTGCAAGAACTGCTATCTAGAAGGTAGTAGGTGCATTACATAAACCAAAGGGTAATACATTTTATGCATATGTTCCCCTTAGGCATGTGAATGTTCTCATATCTTGATCTTCTAATGCTATATTTATCTGATTGTATCAGCTAAATCAATCCAGAAATGAAAATAAATTCTTTCCAGCTAATGAATATAACACTTGATCAATAAATGGTAAAGGAAAATGATATTTTAATGTATCTTTATTGAGTTCTCTGTAATCCACAAAAATTATCCATTTTCTATTTTTCTTAGGTACTACAACTAAGGGTGAAACCCATTGACTATCTGGAATAGGATAGATAAATCCGACTTGTAATAATTTCTATAACTCTTCTTTCACTATTTCCTTCATCATGGGGTTCATCCGTCTTTGTGGTTGCCTTACAAGTTTAATTTTATCATCGATGTAAATGTGATGGATACATGTTTTTGGATGAATTCCTGTCATGTCTTTGTAATACCAGGAAAAATATTTTAAATATTTTTGCAACAATGTTATTAGCTTTTCCTCCTATGATGATTGTAAATTATTACCAATATTCAAATGTCTCTGAGGGCTAATTTAAATGATTTTTATATTTGAATTGGTAATTGAATTTACAAGAAAAATTCTTTTAAATGTATTTTCAATGACTGTATAGTGAAATTTTCCTGAAAACATTCATTTAAAAGATAACTAGCAACTTCATATTGAGTTACTCTAAGATGCTCTGAAATATTTGGTTCTGAGATGAATAGATGTTATAAGTCCTCATTTTGTTCCTCCTCTCTAAAATTATAAACTTTATTAAGATTAAGAACATATTGAAGTTCTTGTGCTTCCTCTCCGTCAAGACATGATAATAAAGAAGGATATTGAGCGGGATGATATAATGCAACACGCTTTCTTTCATCTCTAGGTGTAATAATCATACTTCCTTACCTGAATCCAATGGAAGAATCTGTAGTGGCTAACCATGGTCTACCTAAAATTAAGGGATTCCCTCCTAAATTTGTTTTTGGCTGCAAAATCAAGAAGTCTATAGGATACTCCATGAATCCAGTGAGACAATGATATTTTCCATTATACCTTCTGGGACAAATTTATATCTATCTACAAGTTCTAAAACTATAGTAGTAGGTCTAATGTTGTTCAGATTCAAATTTTTCATAGTATCTGTAGTCACAACATTGATAACTGATCCTAAGTCTATTAAAGTTTTTTGCACTGAAAAGTTATTAATAGAAATGGTAACCATATGAATTCCTAGATCAACATACTTTTCAATGACTGTGTTTGTAGACATGAGACTTCATAGAATTCCAATTACCTGGATTGTAGGTGGATCTTGCTTTCTTCTGCCAGATTTCTTAATCCATAATTACTTTATTGTGTTTGCATAGATTGGAATGTCTTTAATTTCCTGTAACAAAGGAATTTTAACATATGTGTTCTTCAATTCATCCAAAATATTAAATTCAGGCAGAGATATTGGAGCATTTTGTTGTATCAATCTCTTTGTATATGGTGGAGTCTGTGTCATAATAGACTTACCTTTCTCAATTTTCTTTTCTGGTTGATAATGTTGAATTTTTTCTCCTTGTTCAATTTTTTATTCAATTTTTGGAGGCGAATATTTTTGTAACACCTTCCCAGACCTTAGGTGGACATCTTCTATGGGAAGAATTGAATAAGTAGGATAATATGTTGCCTCTTCCACATGATAGATTTGTCTATCCACCTTGTTACTTGAATTAGCTACTAGATGAGATGGTAATTGTGTTGGTCTAGGAGTTGGTTGGTTAGTGGGCAGCTGAAGTTGCCGCGGTTGAGTTATCATTGGTTGGTTTTGAGATGGATATGACATTGTTTGATCTTGATGGAATTGTTGATATTGAGTAAATTTTTCTCGAGGGTATGGTTGTTGATAGTGATAATGCTGAGGATACATATGTCCCATAACCATATCCCCTCCAACCTTGGGAAGGTTGGTTTTGATATTGTTGTGGTGGCCAAGCTTGCCATAGCATTGGTTTATTCCATGTATTTTGAGGAAATTGAAAATTTTAGGGGTTTTGTTGAGGGAATTATTGAGGCATCCTTGGTTGCCAAGGTATCCTTGGAGCCATATAGTAGAGAGAATCTACTCACTGCACTTCTTCTCCTTGCAATTCTTTTAATTTGGGACATTTTTCTATTGCATGACTTTTTGTGCAATGTCCACACACTTATATACCTTGCAAAGGACATTCCCTGAGTGGATTTTTTTTCCTACACTTTGGACATAACATTTTGAAGATTTCATCTTGCTCCTCTTTATTTTTCTTAGCTTTCAATACATCTACTTGTCAAACCAGGAGGTAACTCCTCAAAACTGGAATTGTATATTAGCTGAAGAATGTACATGCTTATATAGATGGGAGGTGAGGCTATTGGGATTCAGCTCCCAATGACTCTTGGCCTTCCTTATTTCCTAAAAATAAATAATATACAAAAATACATGTGCACACCCATCCATAGGATTAGGTGTCAACATTCCCCCCTTTAATCCGAAGGGATGTTGGTGAGTCCAAGCATCGATCTGAACTTTTCAAACTTTTCTCTGCCAAGTGCTTTGGTGAAGATATCAGCAGTTTGCTCATTTGTGGAACAGTGATGTAGATGGATGGTTTTGGCCTGAACATGATGTCGAATTAGATGGTATTTTGTATTGATGTGCTTTGTTCGATCATGGAACTTTGGGTTCTTGGCCAACTTTATTGCAGAAGTGTTGTCGATCATGAGTGGTGTGGAATACATTTGTTTCATCTGCAAATCTTCCAGGATTTTCCGAAGCCACACAATTTCCTTTGTTGCTTCAGCTGCTGCCACATATTCTACCTCGGTCGTGGAATCTGCTGGAACTGACTATTTGCGTGATCTCCATGAGACAGCTCCTGATCCAAGACTCATGGTGTAACCTGTAGTAGACACCCTTGTTTCTTTGTCGCCATCAAAGTCTGAATCAGAGTATCCGGTCAAGATGAAGTCGCCTACCTGTGTATATTTGAGTCCAAAGTCTTGAGTCCCCTTCAAGTACCTTAGTACTCTTTTTGCAGCGGACCAATGTCCTTCACAAGGTTTTTGCATGAACCTTGAGAGGATTCCAACAGCAAATGAGATGTCAGGTCTGGTGGTGGTCAGATAGATAAGACTTCCTACAAGTTGTCTATACTTAGTTGCATCCTCAAATTCCTTCCCTTCAACTGATGTGAGCTTCAAGTTTTGTTCCATTGGAGTGCCTAAGGGTTTACAATCATCCAACCAAATTTGTTCAAGAGATCTCCAATGTACTTCTTCTGAGAAAGAAAGATGAATTTAGGATGTTGAATTACTTCAATACCCAAATAGTAATGAACATGACCCAAATCGGTCATTTCAAAACCTTTCTTCAACTCTTTCTTCATGGATGCAATATAGCTCTCATTGTTTCCTGTTATCAAAAGATCATCTACATATACCACAAGATATACAACTGTTTTTCCAACTTTCTTATCAAACAAAGTTGCATCATCAAGATCAAAGTGTTTGAAATCAAGTTTCAGAAGATGCTCGGTCAACTTCTCATACCAGGCTCGTGGTGCTTGCTTGAGGCCATGCAAGGATTTCACAAGTTTGCAAACTTTGTGTTCTTGACCCTTTATCACAAATCCTTCTGGCTGGGACATATAAACTTTCTCCTTCAGATCTCCATTCAAGAAGGCTATTTTTACATCCATCTGATGGACTTTCCATCCACTCTGAGCTGCTAAGGCAAAGAGAGTCCGGATGGTGGTCCATTTTGCTGTGGGAGCAAACGTTTCTTCATAATCAATTCCTTCCTTATGTGCGAATCCTTTTGCCACAAGCCTGGCCTTGTGCTTGTCAAGTGAGCCGTCTGCTTTGTACTTGTTCTTGTAGACCCACTTACAGCCAATTGGTTTCGTTCCCAAAGGCGGATCAACCAGCTTCCAAGTGCCATTTTTTATCAAGGCATCATACTCCTTCTGCATCGCTTCTTTCCATTCATCATGAGAAGCGGATTCTTTGAAGGAAGTTGGTTCATGATCTGTAGACAAACTCAATTCACGGTTATAAGCAATATCCATATCAACAGGGGAATCAGAATTATCTACATCACCTTCGATTTCTTGAGTGGAACTTCTTGTTCCTGTTTTTCCAACCTCATCGGGATGAACATCCTCCAGTGTCTTTGTCAGCCATTTGGGAGGACCTTTCTGAGATGGCCCAGGCTGGTCACTTGACTGAGTTGGGATTGATTCAAGATTCAATCTCCCAATTCTATCAATCACATCATTCAATGTGTCATCCGTGGTTGTTTCTTCATGTGGGGGAGAGTGTGGTTCAAGAAATGATTCCACAGTTTGATTCAATATCGGAATCCCCCCTTCAAGGTGTGGAATCACATTATCAAATTCTTGGAAAGACTTTGCATGTGTGAATCTGTCCAGGCGATCAAGTTGTCGCTCAACAACCTTGTCACTCTTGGAGGATTCAAGAAATATGACATCTCTTGCTATCACAAACTTCTTATTTGCTTCATCATAGAGACGATATCCTTTGGAGGTATTGGAGTACCCCAAGAAGATACATTTTCTACTTCTAGCACCAAGTTTGTTCCTTTGACCCTTGTGTATCAAGGCATAACAGGTGGACCCAAAGACCCTGAAATGCTTTACTGAAGGAATGTGGCCATGCCACATTTCAAAAGGAGTTTTGTTTCTAATTGAACTTGAAGGACACCTATTCTTTATGTAAACAGCACATAGAACTGCATCAGCCCAAAACATCAGTTTTACATTCTTGAAAAATAACATGGAGCGGACCATATTTAAAATAGTTCTGTTCATTCTTTCAGCTACACCGTTCTGTTGTGGATTATATGGCACAGTTGTTTGATGTTTGATTCCATGTTGACGAAGATAATTTTCAAATTCATTTGAGGTGTATTCTTTTCCATTATCAGTACGTAGAGAGCCAATATGTGTTTGTGCATCATTTTCAATCCATACATGAAAATTCTTGAAAGTTTGAAAAGCATCAGACTTATTCTTCGGTAAGTAAATCCAACACATTCTGGTGTAGTCATCAATAAATGTCATCATGTATTTGTTTCCATTTGCAGAAGCAATAGGCATAGGGCCACATAAATCTAAATGAACAAGTTCAAGTTTCCTATGTGCTCTTGAGTGTGAATCATGAAATGGGTGTTTGCTATGCTTTCCTAGAATACATGCATCACATTCCTTAGGTTTTCTAGGAATTGTAGGCAGTCCATCAACACCATTTTTCTTCAACAAACGAAGGTTGTCATAATTTAAGTGTCCAAATCTAGCATGCCATAAAAGACTTGATGGAAATGTACCTTCATCATGATGTGAACTGAATGCAAAGTTTTGAGCATGAGCAGATGAACCTTTCAGCTTCGAGAGTCTCCCTTCTTCTATTCCCTCCATGACAAGTGAGCGATCTGATGCTTTTCTGACCTCTGCCTTGCCATCAAACAAGTGAACTGAGTGTCCTTGCTGCCGGATTTCAACCAGGGGCAGCAAGTTTCTCTTCAACTCAGGGAGGTATAGAACCTCATGTAGGATATGATCAGGAAGACCAGGCAGTTTAAGCCTGACTGTGCCAAGCCCTGATGGCTTGAGTTTGGATTTATCTGCGAAATATACTGCTCCATCAACTTTGTCAGTGAAATCTTCAAAAAAATCTTTTCTAAATGTCATGTGACATGTTGCTCCTAAATCTAGCAACCAATCATCTCTCCATGAAGTAAATGAAACATCAAAGAGGTTTTCAGTTACTCCATTGTTACAATGTGCTAGAACATAGTGAGCGGATTCAGGTGCTTTACCTTTGTCTTTGTCATTGGTTTTACCTTTGTCTTTGTCATTGGTTTTACCTTTGTCTTGATTTCTGTGCTGCTCAATTTTGTTCCATGGTGTTCTGCATTTGGATGCATCATGTCCATATCTATTGCACCGTGTGCAATGAAGATTGGATTTGTCAGCTTGTCTGCCCCCCCTTTCTGTGAAGTTCCTTCTTCCTCTTCCTCTTCTGCCACCTCTTCCTTTGGATGAATCTGGAGTATGACTCTTTTCTCTATGTGCCAAGTATGCAGCCTCTTCGGAAGATGAAGGGACTGTCATCTTCCCAAAATCTTTCTCTCTTTCTGCAAACTTTTTCTCAAGTTTATCAAAGGTGATATGCTCAAAGTTTCCACTTGCTTGCAAAGACTCAAGATAATGTGAGTAAGTCGGATATAATGCTTTAACATATGCTATGAGAGATACATCCATTTTTACACCAGTGTTTTCAATGTCATGCATTATAGATCTTACTTCTGAAGCTAAAGCAAGGGGATCATCATTCTTCATTTCAAGACTGAACAGCTTAATCATCAATTGGACATTTTCTAATTCTGAATGTGAGTCATAGAGTTCTTTTAGTTTCTTCAAGGCTTCAAAGGCATTTGAGAATGATGAAATATGGCGACTCACCTCTTCACTCACTGAGGCTGCAATCAAGGCATAAGCCTTGCAGTTCTTGTTTTCCCAAATGGTAAGCTCTTTGTCTGAAGTGGGCTTCTCTGGTGGATTTTCTGCTTGTCCTTCACAGATTCCTTTCCACAGCTCATTAAAAATGAGTGTGTGTTTAATCTTCCGTGACCATTCAAGATAGTTCTCTTTGCCGGAGAGAACTATCCCAACAATGGAGATGAGAGAATGCATTAGACTGCTGGAAAAAATCTTCTGAAGAGGAAACAAATTCTGCTATAAAAACTTCTAACTCTTGAAATATTTCAAATAAAGGGGCAAAAACTCTTGCTGGAAAAAAATTTCTGAGTTTAAAAACTCTTTCTGGAAACTAAATCTGCTCAGAAAACTTTTGCTGAAGACTGAATTTTAAAAAACACTCTATGCTATAGACTGATTCTGCATTAAAAAAATGTATTTTTTTTTGTTTGGGGAAAAAATGTATATAAAAAGATGGAATTATGAATGGGAGGGGGGGCGGTATTATGAAAATGAAATGGGCAGAATGGTATTGAATGGATGTATTATGAATATGAATGGGGGAAGCTATTGAAATGGGCGGAATTGACTATTCAAAAGTGGTAGGGACATTATATTATGGAGGGGCGGTATATTGTAATGATGGGAGGGACGGTATATTGTAATGATGGGAGGGGCGGTATATTGTAATGATGGGCGGTATATTGTATATTGGGCGTTGTCTTATGGATTATAACACATACAATGACAGCGCATATAACAAATACAATGACAGCGTTTTAATAACAAAACACAGCGATTTAAATAACAATGCAATGACAGCGTTTTAAATATAATAAAGCACAACGTTTTAAATGACAGCGTTGAACAATGTTTTATATATATCGACAGAGTTGGATATCAACATGGAGGAGGGCCGACAGGCCACGGAGGGTGGAGGACTGTATAATGCAGCAAAACAAGACAGCGTGGTGGGATAAAGGAGTGACAGCGCGTGGAATATTAAACGCAGGAGTTAACGTTGTATATAATGACCAAACATCGTTTACATGGACAGACCACGTATAAAAAACACAGTGTAATATTATGACACGGCGGTGTAATATGAAAAAGACGCAGCGTTTAATCGTGCAGACATAGAACGTATGAACGCTGTGGAGGCGTATTACCAAGCGCTGGTGTATGGAGATAAGGGAGCATACCCTGCGCTTGTCGATGTGAGGGGCAGGGCGTTGGAGGCGTGTTGAATATGTGCAGAACGCCTGTATTAACAACGGACAGAGGAAGTTGAGTATTATGAAAGGGCAAGGTCGATATTTACCATGACAGACAACCACGCTGTAAATATTGAGACAGAACGTTGTATTGTTTTATATTGAGACAGAACGCTGTATGGAATAGAACAGTGCGTTGGAGAGAGGGTATGAGCGAGGGAAGGGAGCACAGGTCGAGGGAAATGAATGGAGAGGGCGCAGGGATGAGGGAGAGGGCGCAGGGAGAAAGTGAGGGAATGGAGTGAGGTAGGGAAATGAATGGGCGCCAGAATGGGTCGATAGGTATGGCGTGGGGAAAGGAGAATGAGGAGGCCCAAAAGGGCGTTACATAAAAAAAATTTGAACTTGAATCTGCAGAAGACAGAGTTGCAGTACTGCTGGAATGGCAGAGCTGCAATTTGCAGATTGACAGAGCCTGCAGTCTACAGGAGCTGCAGGAGCTGGAGCTGCAAATGTCAGTGCTAAATAGGGAAAAAAAAATGCAGAATAACAGTCTAGCAGTTAATGAGCAGCAAAAAACATTAAAAATATTAACTGAGCAAAGGGTAGGGAGTTACACCACAGGGCAGAAATGCCAAATGTGGGGCTGGCTCTGATACCATGTCAAACCAGGAGGTAACTCCTCAAAACTGGAATTGTGTATTTAGCTGAAGAATGTACATGCTTATATAGATGGGAGGTGAGGCTATTGGGATTCAGCTCCCAATGACTCTTGGCCTTCCTTATTTCCTAATAATAAATAATATACAAAAATACATGTGCACACCCATCCATAGGATTAGGTGTCAACATACTTGTGTTCCCAAAGTTCTTAAGAGGTCCGTTTTGAAATTTTCTAATACTCTTCCTATCTCTTCTCTTGTTACTGCAATTTCCGTAGATTTGGAAGCTTTTGATGGCATATCTCTCTTTCAACTCTTTGTTCCTCCCCTACAGTATTTTTGACATAGTTCAACAATTTATTCAAATGGTAAATTGGAGATATCTCCTTTTCCCATTACATTAAGAATGTCTAAATACTCATCTCTGATACCCCTAAGAAAAATAGTGCGGATGATATCAGGACTAAGAGAATGATGTTTGCACTTCTGTATATTGTAAAGGAATATTTCTAAATATTCTTCCAAACTTTCATATTCATGTTGTGTCATTCTTAAAATGTATTCTTTTGAGTCTCTAGCCTTGCAATAATCTTAATACTTTTTAAGAAAAAATTTCTTCATATCATCCCAAGAAGCTATTGTATGTTCTCCTAATCCCCTGAACCATTTCAAGGTTGCTACTTTCAAAGTATCAGGAACAAGTTGAAGCTTGTGTGTGTCATCAGTATATCCATAAGTTATACACTATATCAAACTCAAACATCAATGCATCAGGATCTTCTATTTACATTTCATAGAAGTTAGGAAATACAGAAGGTGGAATTTTTTTTATTTTTATTTTTTCTCCTAATATTTCTATTGAATCTAAAATAGGAAAGCCAAAGGTAGTTTCCTGATCATTGTTCATTTCATGCTCATTTTCTTGTGTTCTTCTATTTTGGTTTTCTCTTCTTGCTTCTTCCTCTATATTTCTAAGCGCTTCAACTCTTTTGTCTTCTTATGCCTTTCTTTCTGCCGCAAATCTTCTTTCTTCCTCTCTTTTTCCTCGTCATTCCATTTGTTGTCTTTCATATTCAAGTCTCCGTTGAGGAGTCGTGTTTAGTCTAGTTGATCCTTATCCTTCTTCAACCATTTCTTGCTTAGAGATGTGTAGTGTTTCAATATTTGGTTGACATTGTATTTTTTCCACTATATTGATTTCTTCAAGAACAAGTTGCTCTAATTGTTCAACAATTGGTTTTCTTGTGTCTTTTTGTTTCCATACGGAAGGAGGTTATTTAGGTGATTTATTTTTCTTTACCTCTAAGGCTAACAATATTTTTCTTTCAAATAAATTTAATCTTTGTCCTAACCTCTATTTTTCCATTAACTCTTCTATAGTAGATCTTCCAGAAAATGGTGTTGTTAGTCCTGTGGATGAAGGAGCTATTGGGGGGTTTTGTTTCACAAATATACCTTTTTGATCTCTATCTATAGGTATAAGAAAACATTACTTGAAAAAAAAACTATGTTTTTTTTGTTTTTGGTGATTTTATATATATATTTTTATCTTTTTTTCTTCCTATTTGACTGTTTTGAAATATGCTTCCCTGGAAATGGCGCCAAAATGTTGGGTCAATTTACTATTGTAAACTAACACAAGTCTTTATTATCAATATGGGTTAGTGGAACTTGGAAGCATCCCCAAAGTATATGGTTTTAGTTGTGATAAATTTAGAAGATGATTTATTAATTATTAGGGAATGAATATTAAAAATATAAAACTAACTTAAAAAATTTCTAATTCATATGTATAAATAGAAGCAGAAGAATCTCCTAACTTGAGAGATTTGTTTTTCCTTCTATAACAAGATTACCTTATGAATCATAAATAAAAACTACTTAATTGAACAATATATTAAGATACATGAAGCAATAATTGAAGAGGCACTTCACTGAAGAGGTCCTAATTTTCCTTCATCATATATTCATTTATCAGTAATGCTATTATTAAAAACAAGAATTCAGGAAAGCATGTAAAAGCATGTAAAGCATGTAAAGATGAATTCTAACTAAAGATCTTGATTAGATATAAAGAATGTTTAACTTAAACATTTGTTTGTCCTTTCATATGCAAGTTAATAATGATCATTATATTCATGAACAGTCAGAAATAATTAGCATAAACAAATTAAACATAAACAAATTAATTTAGAAATTGCAAGTACAAATAAACTAAGAAGTGCACTTATCTCGGTGTAGGGGTCCTCCAACCTTGCCTCGCACACTAAAGGTGAATTCAGCCACTTAAAAATTCAATAAATTAATGAGCATATAACATCAGAAAACATGATAGAACAAATCTCCAATTATGTCTCCAAGACTTAGAAATAATAATGTTAAGTCATACGAGTTCTACATATCAATGCCTTCAAAGTTTGAGGCTTAAATAGATAAAGTATCTAACCATGTCATATAAAATAGCTCCTATAGTCATAAATATCCTTATCTTATAAAATCAAGTCGAATTCATCCATCAAATCCATCAAAATATAAAAAATACCACAAAATAATAGTTTTGACCTAGTTTCTAGGGATCCTCAATAAATACAGGTCTTATTTGACCACCTTTGACTGGGCCTATTAAAGCTCGGTTTGATTGTAGCAACAGGTGTAAAATTTTTCTTGGTTCCCAAGCCTTCGATAAATATATCTAGCTCAAGCCCAAGTGTCCTACATATATGAAAACCATAAGGCCATTACGATAATTTCTAATGGTGTCCAAAAATGCACTTAAATTTCAATTTTTACAAAAACATCTAATAATTGAAAAACATAATTTAAATACTTGTATATGCATCTTTTGGTCAAAATAAGGTGGATATTATGGTGAATATATGTATAGTATGGTAAAATAATATGTATTTCATAAAAAAAAAGAGATCGAAAAGGAGGGCCAACACTGGGTTAGAAAATAACCGTAGGTCCCTTTAACGGATCTACAAAATACAATCGGAAGAAAAAATCATGCCCAAAACCATGTGCAAATCCCATGCAGAAAACCATAAGTAGCTCCGCCCACCTAATATAGGTTTCAAAAAAAATTCTCAAGGTGTTTCCCCTGACCCTGGGTAGGGGGGCTAACGCCCCCTTATAAACCCCCCTCTTGCACCTGATGCAAAAAATAAGGGGTGCTACACCCCATGCATACGACTAGTCATGGAAATAATATAACACACACACAATGGGGGTTTATTTGGAACGAAACCTTGGACCATCTTTGAAAAAAAATAAGTCATAGTCTTAGGATCCGTGTTCAGGTCATGATAATAATTGTGGTGATTCTTCCCTCGTAAAACCTCACTTAGATGATTTGATTACAAACATATACTATAATAAATAGTATTTTCTTAGTGTTCCTCGACTTGAACATAGAAATAGTCAATTAGTTTATGATAAATAACAGTTGAGGCTTTCATTGTAAGGAAAAAAGAAGTGAAATGGACATAAATCATCTTTTTTTGAAGGTAAGACCAGGCCTAAATAAACTCATATTGTGTTGAATTATCCAAATATAAAGGTCACCATCTCCTCTAAGTTAGAGGGACATGGTACTGAAAAATAGTCAGTTATTTTGAGAAGGAGATGTAGGTAATATTTCTTTTAATTCAATTTCCTAATTTAATAAAAGGACGCAATAGAATTTTATATTATGTAGCACCCCATTTTTGTTTTACTCTTATATTATCTAACTCTAACATGTTTTTCTCAACATATATTCAATGTTGAAATGGCAACTTTCTTGGAAAATGCAATATAGGATGCTTTTATGAACGAGTGTTCTCATAACCTTATATGGGAATCTTCTTGTCACATATCTTATGTTTATTGGCTCATAGGCCAAGCAAGCATGAAATTGATAGATTCCTTTTTATTTTATGTAAACCAAATGACTCAAAGACAATTTTTTTTTTTTTCCTATTGTAAGGTTGAGGGATTTTTGGTTATATAAGCTCCTCGATCCAATTTTATAAGGGATCCAAAAGCGGAAACTCTGGGGAAAGAAATGACTGTGGAATTTTTTGTTTTATACAGTAAATTAATTTGGTTGGATTTAGTTAATTTATTACTTCCTTATTTTTCACACTCTCTCTTTGATATCTTCTTTGTTTCTTTATAATTTGATTTCTCTACTTAATTACATGATCCCTGGAACAAAATATTACTCATAATTTCATTTCTTTAGTTATTTAAGTATTATTTGAGTCTTGTTACTTTTAAAACTAGATTGATAAAGATATATTGTGACTAATGCCTTGAGAGTCTTATCCATCTAGACAGAAACAAGGTTTGAGTATATGTGGGTGAGTCTCACATGTATAAATCTATCTAATTTATTTATTACATAAAATATTCAATTAATGCATTGGCAGATTGATATATTATATGATTTTCTTTTTCGAGTGGTTTCTTGGTTGTGTCGATAAGTAAAAGGGTAGAAGCCTGTGAATCTGTAAAACAATCAATTACAATTTCTCTAATTTCTACTTGGAAATATATAATATATTAGTTAAAATCACATATAAGCATTCTAAAATAGATAGTTGCATAATATAATTGAATTTTATCTTATATTTTGTAAATTTTTCTTCAATTTATTTTTTAGATCATATTTACCACTTTAATTTTGATTTGGTATTATTTTTCACTTCTGTAACATAATTCTATATATGATGCATAATAGTTTGATTTTGTAACATAAATCTTGTATAATATTTCTAGTTATAATTTCTAAATGAAATATATAAATTATAATTTCTTTCGAACGTTGCATTCATACTTCCATCATTTAACTAAAATTAGTCCAGGTTGAAAGATTTGTACTAACATTTTCTTTATAGTCTAATTAAAAGTAGGATATTAATTTATTATTTAACAATAACTTAGTATAGTATAACATAGTATAACAAAGATTTAGAGTTAGGCATAGGCTCATTCCGAATTCAATCCTTCACAAGAAGAAATGATCCAAGCCTAACAAAGCCTTAAAACCCATTACGGGTAGCTATACCAAATCACTTGTACTAATAAAAAGCCTCCTCGCTCTAGGCTACTCATCTGATTTTTTACTTAGGTGTATAAATATTATTTAAACAAGTACCAACCCATAATATTTCCTAGTGTGTCTCAATCTATCTATGTTCCACCTCAGCAATTTAAACAACAACAAACAACAACCCATAATTAATACTTGGAATTTTTGTACTCAAGTATATAAATCTTGTGTCCACAAGTACCAACCCCCAATATTTCCTAGCTTGTCTCAATTTGTCGATGTTCCACCTCATAAATTTAAAGAACAACAAAAACCTTCCCATAATTACTATGATCACTCGGTTTGAACCTCGGGCTAAAAGAAGGCAATTCCGAGGTAACCTCAAACCATGCTTAGCCAAGTAGCTAGCCCTACTAGGCCAAGAGAGGGCTATCTCTGTATAGATCACAGTAAAAATGACTAAGGAAAGAAGATATTAGGCTAGGTATCATAGCTCATGGTTTTTGATTTTGATTGTGTAGGGTTTTGCTGGACCAGGAGGAGTCAAACAACTAGGGCAAGGAAATTAGGTCAAGATTTACAGGGTGTTCTATGGGGCAAGGTAGGTACAATTTTTAGTACTTTAGGGCTTTGGTGATGAGATGGTTAAGATAGGTGAGGAACTAGAAATAGCCTGGTGAATTCATGGTTTATTTCGAAATTGAAGAATTACAAATTAATATGAATGTTTACCCAAACCAGAGCATAGAAATTATGGATTTTGTTCATTTTACTTGAAAACATTCATTCAATACCAATTAAATGACAGATGAAGTAATAAAACATTATAACATATGATCACAAAAGAAGAAACTTAAACTAAACATACTACCACATGGATCCCATAAAAATAGCTGGAAATTTTCTTAATGTCCAGGCCAAAACTGATACAGAAATATGCTTCTTGAGATGCCAAAGCTCCAAGTGAATCCAACCATTACAATGACTGAGAAAATACATTAAATAGACCTGAAAACCACTCTTCCTAGCCTCAAGGAGTCGAATCCATGAGATAGGTATCATTTTCACCTACTCCGAAACAAGAATTTGAAGACTAGGAAAACTCAACAATTTGCCTCTAAAAGAGAGGAAACTGATTCATTTGACCTCTAGAGCAATTATTAAATGCATCTACACTAGGTGAAAGTTAAAACATGACATTTACATTCACCATGAAAATTTACATCATTGTTTTTCTTCATTTTCCCAAGTAAAAATTTAAAATGTCAAAAAACTACTGAAGTTGGTGAAAATGACAATTTCCTCCCAAAAGCGTAGCACCATGACAAAAACAATGACCTGTTTTCTAAGCCACTTTTGGAGGCCTTCCCATTTCCAAAATCAGATCCATGATAGATCATTGAAAAGGTATCTAAGTCTAGCTTCCAAATATGTTTCCACTTTCTAAAATGGTGACCATCTTCCCTATCAAAACTGAGTTTGCCCAAAACTGGTGTTAGCGCAGCACCAAGGTGAAAAAGGAGGTAGAAATATGAAAATTAGGATTCTTTTTGTACTTTTGAGGGACCAGTTCTCCTCCAAATATTTTGAAATTTTTTGAGGTTGATGTAATCATCATTATGAACATGAGTATACTAACCATCTTCCATTTGTATCCTCCAAGAAAAAGCGCAGTGCTAAGGGCACTGTGTTTTTAGCAAATTTTCTGTGTCAAATTGCCTAAAAAACCAAAAATTGCATGAAAGTGCTAAATGTGCCAAAATTTTGTCAAAATGGTGAGATTAATTACTGATCAAGGGTTAGAGGTATGTAGAGACACCTCAGCAAGTATGTCTAACTTCTTCTTCTTCTTTTGCTTGGTCAAAGCTTGAATCATTGCATGGGCTCTTTTGAGCTTGGCCCTTGCAATCTTGTTTGTCATGGCATAGTGCTTTTCCATCTTCCTTTGAATATCATTGTCCATTTTTTCCTTTTCTAGAAATCCCTCCAAATGAAAATTGGCTCTATCAGGTCATGGCTCTTTATCTCTGCTAATCTCAAGGGCAAGTAGCTCAGTTGGAGTGAGTTACTCTGCCATCTAAGCCTCTTTATGTCTTTCCTAAGCTAAATATCTCTTAAGCCCTATTTTATTTGGTCTCTACCTAGGAGGCTGATCCTCCTCACCATAAATATAATAAAAAATTCCCAATTTTTCCTCCAAAAAGGCCTTAGCCTTCCCTACCTCTTTTTGAGCTTTGATGGTCCTGACCTCATTGATAATATGCTTTGTCTTCAACTGCTGTTTTTATTTCTCAAGAAAGTCAATCACATATTATGCTTTGTCAAGATTAGCTTGAATTTTACTAATCTTTTCCTCTTTGATATTGATCAATGCATTGGTGATTCTCACCTCATCCTCATCATCAAGGTTAATCAGCTGAAACTCCTGCTCAGTTTCATGCTTGTCCTCCTCCTCATCAATGATAGGCTCTGTAGCCTTTTCCTTGCCCTTTTCTACCTATTTTTATGATGAAGAAGGCATGGACCCTTTGACTCCAGGTGAAGCAAACACATGCTTGTGGCCTCTCTGATAGGTCTTAGGAAATGGATCAACATTAGTCACATTAGCACAAATTGCCTCAATGTCCCCTTCATGGCCTGATCCTTCAGTATCATGATGTGATGATGGTGAAGGATTACAAAATGGTGAAGAAGTAGGATCAACATGAGGTTAGGGAATATGACTAGGTGATGATGCATGAATAGTAGGCTTAGATGGGGAAGTGGATATGGGAGGATGAGATGATGAAGGGATGCTCTGCTCATCATGACTAGGTGGGGTAATGAAGACTTCATTTGCAATGAATGTGTCCCATGAAATGTTATTCTGCTCAAGCTGATGCATGACCACCATACTGATGAGGGAGTGGTGAAACAAACGTCGCATCTGATGATGATATTTCCTCCTTTGGACAATGTATGCCATCTTGTCAATTGTTTGGAGAAGATATTGAGGTATATGAAGCATTTTAACTCTACCAAAGTGCATAAGGAGTTTGATATGGTATGAATAGAGTCGGGTAAACCTCCCCTCACAAGTGAAATAATTCATTATTGTTTTCATCATAGGGGAATACCAGTCAAGGAGATGAGAGAAAGGGAAAAAAATTTTCTTGTCATCCTTATATATGGGTTTGAGGTATGGTTCATAATATCTCACATCAAGTTTAACCATTTTAAACCATTTCTCTCCCACATTATGGATCCCTATAGCATCTTCAATGTAATTAGTGGAAATGGTAAAAGTATCCCCAACATGTGTAACCTGTTTATCATGAATATTAGTGATGAACAACCTGGTCAGCAAAGGATGATATTGGATCTATTGTGCCTTCTCACAAAATTCAAAACAACCCACATGTTTGAAACATGAAACTGTAAGAGGAGAGGCCATGAGCTCCTTTGTGGTCAGAGGTTCAACCCTATTAATTTTCCCTCCTTTGTGATCACCTCCATTTGGTATTTCTTCCTCACTGATCTCTCTGTCATCCTCTTCAGAAATCTTCGGTTTGATAACTTTAAAACCCTAGGGATGAGGTATAATGGGATGGGAGATGAAAATAGGTCTAGGAAAAATGGATAGGGAAAGGGATTTATGATTCTATTAGGATGATATTGTAGGGTTTTATAATGATGTAGTAGGAGAGTGTGGGGTCTTATAGTGTAGATTTGAGAATGAGGAATGAAATTAGGGTTATAGGGTAACCAAGCTTCCAAATTTCACATAGAAAACAAACTAGCATAAAAATCCTTTTAAAGACTGCAAAGAGGGTGAAATTTTATGGTTACTTACTTGCAAGAAAGGTGAGAGACACTTTGGTGAAGAGTTGAATTAGTTTGAGTGAGTTTGAGGGCTTAAAAACCAAGTTTGACATTAGCACAGTGCTGGAGCATTAGCATAGCACCTGCGTTATTTTGAACTATGTTTTCAGGGATTAGCATAGTGCCCCTAGGCATTAGCACATTGCCTAGAGATTATCGTAGTGCCTGGAGATTAGCACATCACCATGATGAAAAATTTAGCGCCAAGCAATTTTTTGCCCAAGCTTCTCACAAATCTAGATTTTCTCCTTTGCTAAAGGCTCTTGATTTTTGAATAGAAGCAATAATTTTCTTTGAGGTGCTTGATGAGTTTTATAACATTAGTGATTTTGAAATGTAATTCAAATTACCCACTTTTATAGTGTTTAGTTTCCTCTTTGTCACTGATATTATTTTTTCTTTCGGACTTTTTGCATTGCAGGCTTGATCAACATGGAGTTTGGTTTTCCAGCTCCATTTAGGCCGGAAATAAATATATTTGATGGATTTGGGATAAAATTATTACATATTATGACATAAAATTACATTTGGAAAAATAAAAATAAACTACATATTTGAATTTTATATCAAAATATTGATTTTGATATAAAACTCATTAAACTGAAAAAATACAATTTTAAAAGTATAATATTTACATCATGATGATCTGGAAACCAATTTTCTTAATTAGTCCCTCTCATATATGTGTTGACCTTAACTGAATAAAGTAATGACCTTGAGAAATGCAAAACCCTAATGACCTAATGGGACTACTTTTTGACCTGACCTTGGCATGATAGTTTGACTTAAATAATTTCAAGTGAAAAGATAATTTCCATTAGTGTTATTATACTCAAGGAGACATAAGAATGAGTCAATCAATATGATAATCTGAGGGAGAAGGGAGCTTATTTGACTAGGAAACCCACCAGTTGAACAATTTTATATCATGACCTAATGGAATGATGAAAAATTTATTCAGAATGTGACACCTAAGATGCACATGCAAATATGTTTTGATCCCTGGTGGAAGTATGCAAATTCTGACACTAAAATTGGCTGCTGCTGCAGATGCTAGCTCCTTGGAGGTGCCAAGAACACCATAGAACAAGTGCCTATTTCATTGAGCAATGGAGTCAATAGCTAAAAGCCAAAATGAATACTGAAAGAAACTTGACACAATAAACTGATTGAAAAATGACTCAAGACTAACTGGAACAAAACTTAAAAATTGAACTTACCCTACTTATTGATGGCAATACATCCCCAAGACTTGAGGGCTTTAAATCCTGATGAAAACCACCAGCATGCTACAGACATATATACAATCATGTGAAGTGATCCTTCTAGTGTAACCAATCCTTCAGATGGTTATTTGCTTGAATTCTTCTCTCACTTTCCTCGAGTAGGAAATAATATGTACATGTAGGCAACTCACAATAAAAATTGAAACCAATAATTATGCTGACAAACGAGACAACATTCACCTTCTCTAGTGCTTGCAAAATATTGTCTAAGGGATCTTCAAAATCAGGAAAATTTACCTCTCATTGATCTGGAATAAACAAGGTAGTTTTTTCTCTTGAATCTGATCTCTTTTCATAATGTACCTCAGCATGAGTGTGTTCGTGGTCTTCAAAGAATTCTGAAGAAGTAGGTGAGCATATTTTTTCTTGAAAAAACAATTCAAAGCATGAGACATGGGAAGAAAAATATGAATGACAGTCCTCAATGATCTGGTCCTCTGCAATTTGAATATATTGTTGATCATATTCATATGACATGGCAACTATATTATAATGTTTGTTATCACACTCATCATTCATAAGAGATAAAACTTCAGATTGTTCTTGAAACCCAAAACTGACATTTCTATCATCTACCACAAGTTCATCCAAAGAACAATTTTCACTTACTTGAACAAAGATCTCATCTTGTTTTTCATAAAGGGAATGGATTACCTCCTCGTGAAGAGTCTGTTCTAATAGGCTGAGAACACTTAGGTCTATAACTGATCAGGTGATCAAGTCCTTAATGCAAAAATGTTCAAAAAATTAGTTTCTTAGAAATGGTCCAAACCAGAACGACAGGAAAGAGCTCGAAAAGATGATCCTATAGCCATGAACGACACTGAAAACCAATACTAGATGAGAAAGTTATTCAACTTTGAATTTTCTCAATTTCAGGTAAAAAAAGGCCAGTTTGAAAGTTTGACTTTATAAAAAAAATTTATTCAAAAAATAATATTCCACAAAATATTTTGGGAATATTCTATAGAATATTCTGCAGAATATTCCAGAGGCTTCCAATCATAGGGCGCCATGTGGCCAGCCCGAAGGCTACCACGTGGCCCCAAGGGTCGAATGAAATTGGTGTTACAAAAATTATTTTGGTCGCGGTAGCAGCCGACTCCGGGTCGGGACAGAGATAACAGAGTGGCCCAAACATCAGGCCAAAGGTGGTTCTTATTTGTGTTGGTGGCGACGTTTATTATAAATTTTAACATGGTTTGGGCGGGGCCCGAAAGCAGGCCAGCCCCCTCTGCATAGAACCCAGGCCCAGGAACCAAAAGCTTAGTTCATTGGCACACGTAATAGGTTCGGAGCATCTGGTCACATGGAGCGGAGTTCTTTCAATACACCATTATATTATATGGTTTAACATTAAACATATCCGCGATAAACTCAAGTTTCACAACCTCTTGGCCGACGAGCGTGGTCATATGACCCCTGTGGCCCTATTATTTAGCCCCAAAGACTGGCGGTATTATGGCGGAGTGCCAAAAATTTAGTGCCGACCCCAATTTTGTCAGGCCTAACTGTAGATTCTCCACATTTGGTGGAGCTTTCCTAGCACTAACTGGGCAAAGACAGTTTTGGTCATAACTTTGGCTAGAGAAGTCCAATTGGAATGGATTTTTTTTTATTTAGGGGTATTGGAACATTATGAAGCTATTGGAACAAGATGCAAAGCCATCAGGGCACTCTATTAGAGGTTTTATTAGTGGATTTTCTTGTGGAGCCACCGGGGCTTGGGGAAATATCAACTATATTGGGCTATGTTCATCTGTTTGAGGTGAATGAATAGTCAATTTTTAGTGTTTCCAGCACTTTGATTCTGATTATGTAGCTATTTCAGCCTTTTGAGGCTTTCTTCATGGTGTAAAACTATTTTTGAGAATTAATAGAGAAGGGAAAAGTCCATTTTGGGGGCTTTTGGACCTAGCAGATGTAGCCCAATAGAGGGGTGAACTGCTTTATCAGATCCTTGTCATTATGCTATGAATTCTTGCTACTTATTTATAGATTTTGATACATTAAACAATAAATTTAAATAATTCCTCTTAACACATAAAGACTTATACAGTGATCAAAACATATTTGTTCCATTCCAAACCCCATTACTTCCATTGCAGAACACCTTAATATGCTTGTAAACCCATAATATTGGTTAATGAATACTTTGCAATCAGAAAAAAAAATACTTTCGTTGCGAGATTGTTTCAGTGTTTACTTCATATTTCTTTAGGCAGAACCAGTAAAAGGGCTAGAAGCTTCTGGTTTCATCCTTTCTTTGAAAGGTGAAATAACCAGTAAAAGCCCCTACTGTCTATCTCTGTATAAGAAATATTTAGTTCACGCATTTCAGATCAGATTGGCATCAAAGCTGTTTGCACATTTAGAATTATTGGAAATGGATACCTTGTACCCTTTATTCAAGTACAATCCATTTTCAGATCAATAACTATGTTTTATTCATTTGAGGTGACCTAAAAAATAGAGATCTCCTTCACAGGATCTGGAACAACATGCTTTTCATCATAAAAATTTGAATCTAGATATGGATAAGCCAGCTTGACATTACCACAATCTGAGATTGGGACCTCATTTTCCACATACCATCTTTTACTACAATCAGATCTGAGATAAGACCTTGTCTTCCATCGTTTTGAATTGTACAAAGATCTTCAGCCTACTGCAAAAATTTTTGAGCATCTTTATAAGTATCCTCTAAGATTTATTTATGCTGCTGAAATGGATTTTCATACAGGGATTCCATGATGGCATTGTCCATGAATTCATCATCTCCATAAAAATTCTCAAGATTTTCAATAAAAATATCAACATGTTTACAGAAGTTCTGAACTAATATTAAGGATGGACAAGATTCTTTATACCTTTGAAAGAATATGGTATTAAAACCATTTAAATAGTAAATACAAGAAGGTAGAAAAATTTCATACGAAGATCGAGCTTCATCTTCTGGAGTGGCCATGAATATCTTGATCAAGCAATATTCAGGAAAATTCTCAGAACACATAGGTATATAACTCTGTTTTCTTCATTCAAGGTGACCTCAACAATAGAGCTCTCCTTCATGGGATCCATAACAACGTACTTTTTATCATCAAAATTTGAATCTAGATTTGGATCAACCAGATTGACTTTACCACTATCTGAGATTGGAACCTCATTTTCCTACACACCATCTTCTACTACAATCAGATCCGAAAGAATACCTTGTCTTCCATCCTTTTCAACTGTACAAAGATCTTCAGCCTGATGCAAAATTTTCTGAGCATATTGATAAGTATCCTCTAAGATTTCCTTATGCTGCTGAAATGGATTTTCGTACAGGGCTTCCATGATCTCATTGTCCATGAATTCATCATCTCCATACAAATTCTCAAGATTTTCAATAAAACTATCAACATGTTTATAGCAGTTCTGAACTAATATTAAGGATGGACAAGATCCTTTATACCTTTCAAATAATATGATATGAAAATCCTTTAAACAGTAAATACAAGTAGGCGGCAAACTTTCATACCAAGATTGAGCTTCATCTTCCAGAGTGGCCATGAATATCTTCATCAAGAAATCTTCAGGAAAATCAATCTTTAATCTATGCACATGCATGTGAAATCTCACCAGATGAAGAGTAACATCATTACCTTTCACATTTTTGAACATAGGAAAATTAATTTTCCAATCTACCATAGGAATTTTATTTGGGAAACCTAGAATGTGATCTCATGTCATGGGAGCATACCTTCTTGCAAAAATATCCATCCTGAAAAATATTGAAGCTATTGATCTTCAAGTAGTGGACTCACCATAAGGTGTTGATTTTCTGGATCTTTGAGTCAATGGAGTCGCCAGGTGAATGGTTCAGCCTTCATATGCATCTGACCGATGTCCACCATCAATAATCATATCTTAACTCTGACGGTATTTCCGAGGGAAGATCTGATATTACTTTTTATCCCCATTATGGTCGCTAAAATGTTATCACTCAGATTGAACGTCAGGTTAAAAGAAGGCAATTCCGAGGTAACCTCAAACCATGCTTAGTCAAGTAGCTAGGCCTACTAGGCCAGGAGAGTGATATCTCCGTATAGATCACAGCCAAAATTAATGAGGAAAGAATATATTAGGCTAGGTATAGTAGCTCAAGGTTTTTGATTTTGATTGTGTAGGGTTTTTTTGGACCAGGAGGAGTCAAATAGCTAGGGCAAGGAAATTAGGTCAAGATTTGCAGGGTGTTCTATGGGGAAATGCAGGTACAATGTTTAGTAATTTAGGTATTTTATGATGATATGGTTAAGACAGGTGAGGAGCTAGAAAGAGCATGGTGAATTCATGGTTTCTTTCTAAACCGAAGAATTACAAATTATAAATGTTTACCCAAAACAGAGCATATAAATTATGGATTCTATTCATTTGACTTGAAAACATTCATTCAATAGCAATTAAATGACAGATGAAGTAATAAAACATTATAACATACGATCAGAAAAGAAGAAACTCAAATTAAACATACTACCACATGGATCCCATAAAAATAGTTGGAAATTTGATTAATGTCCAGGCCAAAACTGATACAAAAATATGTCTCTTGACATGCCAAAGCTCCAAGTGAATCCAACCATTACAATGACTGAGAAAATACATTAAATAGACCTCAAAAACACTCTTCCTAGCCTTAAGGAGTCGAATCCATGAGATAGGTATCAGTTTCACCTACTCCGAAACAAGAATTTGAAGACTAGGAAAACTCAACAATTTGCCTCTAAAAGAGAGGAAACTGATTCATTTGACCTCTAGAGGACTTATCGAATGTATCTACACTAGATGAAAGTTAAAAAATGAAATTTTCATTCACCATGACCATTTAGATCAATGATTTTCTTCATTTTCCCAAGTAAAAAGTCAAAAAGTCAAAAAAATGCTGAAGTTGGTGAAAATGACAATTTCCTGGCAAAAGCATAGCGGCATGACAAAAAACTAACCTATTTTGGAAGCCACCTTTGGAGGCCTTCCCCTTGTCCAAATAAACTCCATGTTAGCTCATTGGAAAGGTATCTGAGTCTACGTTCTAAACGGTTTTCCATGTTCTAAAATGGTGCCCATATGCCCTATCAAAATTGAGTTCTCCCAAAACTGGTATTAGCGTAGCACCAAGCTGAAAAAGGAGGCAGAAATATGAAAATTAGGAGGTTTTTTGTACTTTTTAGGGACCATTTCTCCTCCAAATCTTCTGAAATTTTTTGAGGTTGATGTAATCATACTATTGAACATGAGGATGCTAACCATTTTCCATTTGGATGCTCCAAGAAAAATTTTAGCGCTAAGGGCACTATGTTTTTATTAAATTTTCTCTCAGTCAAATTTCTCAAAAAACCAAAAATTGTACCAAAGTGATGAATGTGCAATTTTTTTGTCAAAATGGTGATATTACTTATTGATCAAGGGTTAGAAGAATTAATAGACACGTCAGCAAGTATGTCTAACTTCTTCTTCTTCTTTTGCTTTGTCAAAGCTTGAATATTTGCATGGGCTCTTTTGAGCTTGGCCCTTGCAATATTATTTCTCATGGCATAGTTCTTTTGCATATTCCTATGAATATCATTGTCCCTTTTTTCCTTCTACAAAAATTCCTCCAAATTCAAATTGGCTCTATCAAGCCATGATTTTCTATCTCTTCTAATCTCAAAGGCAAGCGGCTCGCTTGGAGTGAGTTGCTCTGCCATCTCAGCCTCTTTCTGTCTTTCCCAAGGTAAAGATCTCTTAAGCCCTATTGTCTTTGGTCCCTGTCTAAGATTATAAACCTCTTCACCATTAATCTCATAAAAAATTCCCAAGGTTTTTTCGACAAAGGCCTTAGCCTTCCCTGCCTCTTTTTGAGTTTTTATGATCCTTACCTCACCGATAATCTTCTTGGTCTTCAACTGCTGGTTTTCCTACTCAAGAAAGTCAATCACATACTATGCTCTGTCAAGATTAGCTTGAAGTTAAATAATATTTTCCTCTTTGCTACTGATCAATGCATTGGTGATTCTAACCTCATCCTCATCATCAAGTTCATTCAGCTCAAACTACTGCTAAATTTCATGTTTGTCCTCCTGCTCATCAATGAGAGGCTCTGTAGCCTTTTCCTTGCCCTTATCTACTTGTTTTGCTGATGAAGAAGGCATGGCCCCTTTCACTCAAGGTGAAGAAAACAAATTCTTGTACCCTCTCTCATAGGTCTTAGGAAATGGCTCAACATCAATCACATTAGCCCAAGTTGCCTCAATGTCCCCTTCACTGCTTGATGCTTCAGTATCATGATGTGATGATTGTGAAGGATTATGGAATGGTGAAGAAGTAGGATCAACATGAGGTGAAGGTATATGAATACATGATGATGTATGAATAGTAGGCTGAGATAGGGAAGTGGATATGGGAGAATGAGATAATGAAGGGATTCTCTGCTCATTATGACTAGGTCGGGTACTGAAGACTTCATTTGCAATGAATGTGTCCCATGAAATGTTCTTCTACTCAAGATAATGCATGACCACCATCTTGATGAGGGAGTGGTGAAACAAAATCTACATTTGATGATTATATTGCCTCTGGAAAATGTATGCCATATTTTCAATGCTTTGGAGAAGATAGTGAGGTATATAAAGCATTCTGACTCTAATAAAGTACATAAGGAGCCTGATATGGTATGAATAGAGGTGAGTAAACCTCCCCTCACAAGTTAAATACTTCATTATTATTTTCATCATAGGTGCATACCGGTCAAGGAGATGAGAGAAAGGGAAAACAATTTTCTTGTCTTTCTTAGATCTGGGTTTGAGGTATGGTTCATAATAGCTCACATAAAATTTTTCCTTTTTAAACCATTTCTTTACCACATTAGGTATCCCTGTAGCATCTGCAATGGCATTAGTGGACATGCTAAAAGTGACCCCAACAAGTGTAACCTGTCTATCATGAAGATTTGTGATGAATAACCTGGTCAACAAAGAATGATATTAGATCTGTTGTGCCTTCTCACAAAATTCAAAACAACCCACATGTTTGAAGCAAGAAACAGTAAGAGGAGAGGCCATGAGATCCTTTGTTGTAGTAGGTTCAAACCTATTGATTTTCCCTCCTTTGTGATCACCTCTCTTTGGTATTTCTTCCTCACTGATGTCTTTGTCATCCTCTTCAAACATCTTAGGCTTGACAGCTTTGGAACCCAAGGGATGAGGTAGAAGGGGATGCGAGATTAAAATAGGTCTAGGAAAAAGGGATAGGGAAAGTGAATTACGATGTTTTTAGGATTATATTGTAGGGTTTTGTAATGATGTATTAGGAGAGTGTGGGGTTCTAGAGTGCAGATTTGAGAATGAGGAATGAAACTAGGGTTATAGGGTAACCAAGCTTCCAAATTTCACATAGAAAACAAACTAGCATAAAACCCTTTTAACAACTGCAAAGAGGGTGAGATTTTATGGTGACTTACTTGCAAGAAAGGTGAAAGCCACTTTGGTGAATATTTGAAGTAGTTTGAGTGAGTTTCTGGGCTTAGAAACCAAGTTGGGCATTAGCGCAGTGTCGGAGCATTAATGCAGTGCCTCTATGGATTAGCGCAGCACTTGTGTTATTTTTAACTACGTTTTCGAGGATTAGCGCAGTGCCCCTGGGAATTAGAGCAGTGTCTGGAAATTTGTACAGCGCCAGGATGAAAAACGCAGTGCCAAGCATTTTTTTGCCCAAGCTTCTCACAAACTCGAATTTTCTCCTTTGCTAAAGTCTCTTGATGTTTGAATGGAAACAATAATTTTTTTTGAGGTGCTTGATAAGCTTTATAACATTAGTTAATTTGAAATCTAATTCAAATTACCCACTTTTCTAATGTTTACTTTCCTCTTTGTCATTGATATTGTTTTTTCTTTCTGACTTTTGGCATTGCAGGCTTGATCAAAATCGAGCTTGGTTTTCTTGCTCCACCAAGGCCGTACATAATTACGTTTGACAGCTTTGGGAAAAAATTATTTCATATAATGACATAAAATTACATCTCGAAAGATAAAAATAAATTACATATTTGACTTTTCTATCAAAATATTGAGTTTGATATAAAAGTCATTAAACTGAAAAAATACAACTTTAAAAGTATAATATTTACACCATGATGATCTGAAAACCAATTTTCTTAATTATTGCCTCTCATATATGTGCTGAACTTAATTGAATGAAGGAATGACCTTGAGAAATGCAAAACCCTAATGACCTAATGGGACTTTTTTTTGACCTGACCTTGGCATGAGATTTTGACTTAAAGACTTTCAAGTGAAAAGAGAATTTCCATAATTGTTATTATACTCAATGGGACATGAGAATGAGTCAGCCAATATGATCATTTGAGGGAGAAGGAAGCTTATTTTACGAGGACAAAAACTAGTGGAACAAATTTATATCATGAACTAATGGAATGATGAAAAATTTGTTGAGAATGAGAAACCTAATATGCACATGAAAATGTGTTTTGATCCCTGATGGAAGTATGAAAATATTGACACTAACAATTACCACCTAGATACAGCTTTTATCCTAGAGAAAGTATCTTAACCTCACAACTTTTCTCCTCCAACACTTATGTGACCTAATACCTATATTTTGTTCGCTCGTACTTACACTCCACCAACTCCCTCATTTTCCAAATCTATATATATTCCTCTTATGGGCATACCCAACATGAATGTTACGTTGATGGGATGTGTAGTGATCACCGTGCAGCGAATTTGTACATTTCTCTATAAGACATCCAACACAAATAGTGCAACATCATAGCCTTAAGAAATCATTTCCCCACACGTGGTAATCATCCTAAAAAAATAATATAAATACAAAAATATAATCATAATGTGTACACTCAATCCAAACAAGTCACTGCGTTGCCAATGGCATACCTGCTGAATAATATCACCACCCAGTCATGCTAATAGAATTTTTCATAAGATCTGGGATTTACATGGAATTTTTATGAGTTTTCCTGCTTTTCATATGCAAAACGATCATCTTGACATGCCCCACTTCATTACATAATTTCCAATTTTCGGTGGGCCACTACCTTTCACTATGCCCACCTTTTCTTTTCGAATTTATCACTCATGACAGGCAACCCCTACTCTCCCCATATTATTTTTTTGAATAATACAAATTTTATTTTAACAATAATGGTGTGGTTATGCCCATATTGTTCGAATTTATTAGAATTCCAGAACAACCAATGGAGAGAGTAATACTCTCCTCTTCAACACAGAGAATAAAAAAATTTGCTTCACAGGACAAAGATTCACACTTTGAAACTTTCTATTTCATTCACTGTAAAATTATATTACAAATAAAAAAAACTTCTTCCTCTAATAGGGATTACAAAACACTGGACTATTACAAGACACAGTGCCAAGAAAAACTCTTCTCTATCTCTCACAGAAAATACTCTATTCTAACTGTAAATACAATGCACTGTTGCGCATAAAAATTACACTGTCTATTCAAAATAACACTGTTGTGTGTTATATAACAAAACAATACATCACTGCCTTTTCGGGCCTTTTTACTTTTATGCCGCAGCATATCAAAACAAAACTATTTAAAAATAAAACTACTTTAAAAACTAAAACTAAAACCTTTATATTTCCCTTTCGGGCCCACTTAACAATTGTGCACATGCAATATGTTAATACATATAATAACAAAGGTTAAAACATTTCTGTTGCGTGATATTTAAAACAAATAACAAAACCATTGCATATATGTTAAAAACACAATATTGCAAAGGTTTGAAAATAATACACCATCGCACGTTATATAAAAAAAATAAAACAAGACGTTAACAAAAATTCAACCAAACCCTTTGCTCCAGATTTCAAAGTGCAATTTAACCGAATTAAAATCAACCATTTCACGTTCCAGTCTAGCTGACGTCACAAAAAGAAAAGTGCACACAATGATATTTAAATCCACCCTATAATCTCATATCGGGTCCGCCAAAGTGTTTTGGGTATGGGCCCAAAATGTGACCCGAAACCTCATTCAAATCCACCTAAAAAATATTTCGGGTCAGGATTTGCAATGCAAATTGGCCCAAAGAAAAAATCCGATCGAATAATATTTTTCCACGTGGTATGGGGACCACTGTCCTTCAAACAAAACTCTCCCGTGCTCGCAAATAAACTCCTCCTGTGTATAAAATAAAAATTTCTCTGTTTTAAATATGCAGAGGATCGAATGCATTGTTCTCAAATATAGTGAGTGTTCTAAGAAATGGAAAGCGGTCATTCAACGCTCTGATTTCTTTTCCTTTACAAGCTCTATTTCTCATTCCACAAGACTGTACATTTTAAATTGAATCTGACTGTTCATTAATTTGGAAAGCGGCTGTGTGCATGGTTTTTCTTTAAAACAAAAATAGAAGGCGGCTTGTTGTATAGAGGGTAGTTGAAAATAATATTTCAACACTCCTCCTTAATTTAAACTGTTGGGTTATCTGTCATACCCAGGAATTTTCTCAAAAATTCAAAACTCTTCTGCCCCAATGGCTTGGTCAAAATGTCTGCAAACTGCTCCTGAGTTCTGCGGTATTCCAAAACAATTTCGCCATTGTTTACCAATTCCCTGATGTAATGAAACTTTGTGTCAATGTGTTTCATTCTCTTGTGAAACACATAATTCTTAGATAATGCAATAGCTAAGCTATTGTCACAAAAAATCACTATTCCGTTTTCTTGCTCTTGGCACAAACTTCTTAGCATCCTCCTCATCCAAATTTCTTGACACGTTGTTGCTATAGCTACCACATATTCTACCTTTGCTGTAGACAACGCTACAATAGGTTGTTTTTTAGAAGCCCAAGAAATGGCTCCTAAACCCATGTGAAAAACATCACCGGAAGTGCTCTTCCGATCATCTACACTTCCAACCCAATCACTGTCAGTGTATCCTATTAAATATAAACATTTTAAAGCAGTATATAAAATACCAAACCTTTTAGTACCTTTAACATACCTCAGAATTCTCTTTGTTGCCTGCCAATGTGCATCCTTTGGCTTCTCCATGAATCTGGAAATCAAACTAACAACATGCATTATATCAGGCCTGGTTGTAGTCAAATACATGAGGCTGCCAACTATGCTCTTGTACAAACTACGATCAAAATCCTTTCTGTTGTCCTATCTACTGAGTTTTAATCCCATCATTATGGGAGTGATTGCTGCTTTTCTCTCCTGCATATTAAATCTTTCCATCACTTCATTAACATATTTTTCCTATGAGATAAAAATCCCATTTTCATCTTGTTCTACTTCTATTCCTAAGAAGTATCTCAACAAACCCACGTCAGTCATTTCAAATTCTTCTTTCATGACTGTTTTAAAATTTTCAATAAGGTAATCATCATTACCTGTGAAAATAACATCATCAACATATAAAACCACAATTAACATTTTACCATCCTTTTCTTTGATGTAGAGGGTGGGTTCTCACTCACACTTTTCAAATCCATTTTCCAGTAGATAGGAATCTATCCTACTGTACCACGCTCTTGGTGCTTGCTTTAGCCCATAAAGAGGTTTCTTCAACTTGTACACTTTGTGCTCTTGGTCTTTCTTTTCATAGCCGAGAGTTTCTTCAATATAAACCTCTTCCATTAACACTCCATTTAGGAATTCTAAATTCACATCCATTTGGTAAACTTTCCACTTGTTTTGTGCTGCTATGGACAGCATTGCTCTCACGATTTCCATTCTAGCAACCAGTACGAAAGTTTCCTCATAGTCTATCCCATGCTTCTGCTTATAGCGTTTGACAACAAGTCTTGCATTGTGTCTCTTTATTTTTCCTTCAGCATTACTTTTGGTCTTGTAGACGCATTTAACTACAATGACATCTTTACCTTTTTGGAGTTCAACCAAATCCCATGTCTTATTTCTTTATATTGTATTAATCTCCTCATCCATAGCTTCTATCCATTTCCTATCCTTAATAGCTTCTTCGAAATGAATAGGGTCATCAACATGACAATATAAAGCAAACAAAGAATTCATACCTTCATTTTTTGCGTCTTGTTCATAAATGTCATTCAAATTTCTGAACTTCTTACCTCTCTCATTTGGTGTATGAGTGCTTGAAGAAGCACTCGAATTTCCTCCTTGTGGTGTGCTTGGAGAAGCACTTTCATTTCCCCTCAAGGGTGTCTCTTACTGCCCTTGTGTTGGTGCTGTTGTTTGGGGATGTATTTCAGCCAACTCATCATCATTTTCATCATGAGATAAACAATGTCTAACATTCACTGTTTTCTCTATGCTTCCATCCCAAGCCTCCTCCTCAATGAACTGAACATCTCTGCTCACAATAAACTTCTTGGTGGATGGGTTGTACAACCTATAAAATTTGGATTCCTCACTGTATCCAATGAAAATGCATTTCTCCCCCTTGCTGTCCAACTTATTCCTTAGCTGATCTGGAATGTGTGCATAAGCCATGCATCCAAAAAAATTCATGTGTGTGACACCTTGCTTTGTGCCACTCCATGCCTCTTCTGACACTTTTTTCATCACTGCTTTTGTAGGGCATCTATTTAAAATGTATGCTGCACAATGTACATCCTCAGTCCAATAATCATTAGGAAAATGCTTTTCCTTTAACATACTCCTTACCATGTCCATTATTGTTCTATTCTTCCTTTCGGCTACTCCATTTTGCTGTGGAGTATATCTAGTTGTAAGTTGCTTACGAATCCCATTTTCTCTACAAAAACGTAGAAAATATTTAGAGATATACTCACCTCCTCTATCATTCCTTAGGAATTTGATATGCAGCCCACTTTGGTTCTCAACAAGTGCTTTGAAATTGCAAAATCTTTCAAACACTTCACTTTTGTTTTTCAAAAGGTAAACCCAAGTTTTTCTAGTAAAATCATCAATAAATGTTAACATGTAATGGCTGCTAGCAAGTGATGGAGTTTGCATCAGTCCGCACAAATCTGAGTGGACAATCTCTAAGGGTGCTTTTGCGCTTATGCTTTTCCTGGAAGGAAAAATTTCTCTATGTTGTTTCCCCAAGATACAACCTTCAAAAAGGCTGTTCGGTTTCCCAATCAATGGAAAACCTCTTAACATTCCTTTTCTGTTCAACAAGTTAAGACCTCCAAAGTTTAGATGTACAAATCTGAAGTGCCACAACCAATTTTCATCTTTTGGTTCGCTTTGGAAAGCCTCTTGTGTCACTGCTGCTACTTCTTCTTCATTTTTCAAATCTTCTCTCATCCTAAGAGGGAACATCCTGTTCCTTGTCATCTTCACTTGAGCAATACATTGTTTACTGGGTGGTTTATCCATGATGGTGGAAACATCATCCTCAAAGAAAACATTGTACCTCTTTTGAACAAGTTGTCCAATACTCAAGAGGTTACATTTCATTCCTGGAACGTAATAGACATCTGCTATGGATTTCTTTTCACCTTTCCTTGTTAAAAAATACATTGTACCCCTTCACTGCTGCTACTTCTTCTTCATTTTTCAAATCTGCTCTCATCGTAAGAGGGAACATCCTGTTCCTTGTCATCTTCACTTGAGCAATACATTGTTTACTAGGTGGTTTATCCATGATGGTGCAAACATCATCTTCAAAAAATACATTGTACCCTTTTTGAATAAGCTGTCCAATACTTAAGAGGTTACACTTCATTCCTGGAACATAATAGACATCTGCTATGGATTTCTTTTCACCTTTCCTTGTTAAAAAATTTACATCTCCTTTTCCCATACCAGAAACTTTACTATCAGTCCCTAGTGTGACTTGTGACTTCACAGTCTCATCTAACATAGAAAACATGGCTATGTTTCCTGTCATATGGTTACTACAACTGGAGTCTAGAAACAAGAAATCTTCACTCTTTTCCTCAGCCATATTACAAGTCAAAAACAATTTATCTTGGTTGATATTTTCTCTAGTAAAATTTGCATTTGTTCTATTACCCATATCATGTTGCTTCTTTCTACATTCATTTGCATAATGTCCATATATTTTAAAATAGTGACATTGGAAATTGGATTTATCATACCTTTTCCTTGAGCATTCTCCTGACCACTCTGCTGGGTGCTGCCTTGGCCTTGATGCTGATTTGAATTGTTGCCCCTTCCTTGAGCATTTGCTGGACTGTTTCTTCCACCTCTGTTTTGGCTTCTACCTCTTCCTCTCTTGTTTCTTATGCCTTGCCCTCTTCCTCTTCCGAAAGACATCTGTGTCTTAAAGGCATGTTCCAGAGATGAGTTTTCATTTCTACTCAATCTTTTCTCATGTGTCATCAGTGATGCATGTAGCTCATCCACTGAAAAGTTTGTGAGATCCTTGCTCTCTTCTATGGTGGTGACAATCACATCAAACCTTGAGGGTAGACTCCTAAAGAGTTTTTCCACAATCCTCATTTCTTCAAGAGTCTCTCCATGAGACCTTATCTGTGTGACCATTCCAATCACATGTGTGAAGAATGAGTCAATGTTATCTGACTCCTTCATGCAGAGAGTCTCAAAGTCTCTTCTCGGCAACTGTAGTTTTGTTGTCTTCACTTTCTCCATGCCTTGATAGGCTATCTTGATATCTTTCCATGCTTCTATGGATCTCTTGGCTGCTACTATCCTTGGAAACACACTCTCATGCACTACTTGATACAAAAAGTAGAGGGCTCTTGAATCCTTCTTCTTATTTCTCTTCAGCAGTTCCTTCTCTGCCTGAGTTAAATCATTAAACTCATTTTCATCTGCTGGCTCTTCAAAGCCATCCTCAACAAGTTCCCATAAGTCTTGGGAAGAAAACAAGGCTCTCATGGTTATTTCCCAGTAGTCATAGTTTTTCCTATTAAATTGTGGGAGTTGGGTATTTCCAATACCCATGTTGGTGCTGGGTCCATCCATTCTTGCACTCTTAACTATGCTTCAAAATACTTTACTGTGTTTCTAAAACAACTGATTGTCTTCAACAATAACACAAAAAAATGAGTTGAGAAATACATTGGATTCTTCTTGACTGAGTCTCTACATTACTGGAGAAGCTACCGCAACAAAGAACTCCTTCCTTTAGCTTCTTTGACCTTCAAAGAGCCTGGACTAGCTCTGATACCATGTTGGAATTTCTGAGAATTCCAGAATTTCAATGCAGAGAGTAATACTCTCCTCTTTAACACAGAGAATAAAAAAAAATTGCTCCACAGGACGGAGATTCTCACTTTGAAACTTTCTGTTTCATTAACTGTAAAATTCAATTACAAAAAAAAAAAACTTTTTCCTCTAAGAGGGATTACAAAATACTGGTCTGTTACAAGAAACAGTGCCAAGAAAAACTCTTCTCTATCTCTCACAGAAAATACTCTGTTCTAACTGTAAAAACAACGCACTGTTGTACATAAAAATTACACTCCGTCTATTCAAAATAACACTACTTTGTGTTATATAACAAAACAATACATCACTACCTTTTCAGACTTTTTTACTTTTATGCCGCAGCATATCAAAACAAAACTATGTAATAATAAAACTATTATAAAAACTAAAACTAAAACCTTTATATTTCCCTTTCGGGCCCACTTAACAATTGCGCACATGCAATATGTTAATACATATAATAACAAATGTTAAAACCTTTCTGCTGCACGATATTTAAAACAAATAACAAAACCATTGCATATATGTTGAAAACAAAATATTGCAAAGGTTTAAAAATAATACACCGTGGCGCGTTATATAAAAAATATAAAACAAAACGTTAACAAAACTTCAACCAAATCCTTTGCTCCGGATTTCAAAGTGAAATTTAACCAAATTGCAATCAACTGTTTCGCATTCCAATCTGGCTGACGTCACAAAAAGAAATGTGTGCACCATGAGAATTAAAATCCACCCTATAATCTCATATCGGATCCGCCAAAGTGTTTTGGGTACGAGCCCAAACCGTGACCCGAAACCTCATTCAAATCCACCACAAAAATATTTGGGGTTTGAATTTGCAATGCAAATCGGCCCAAAGAAAAAATCTGATCGAATCATATTTCACCACGTGGTCTGGGGACCATTATCCTTCAAACAAAACTTTCTCGCACTTCCAAATAAACCCCTCCTGTGTATAAAATAAACATTGCTCTGTTTTAAATATACAGAGGATCGAATGCACTGTTCTCAAATACAGTGAGTGTTTTGCGAAATAGAAAGCGGCCATTCAACGCTCTGATTTCTTTTCCTTTACAAGCTCTGTTTCTCATTGCACAGGACTGTACATTTTAAATTGAATCTGACTGTTCACTGATTTGGAAAGCGGCTGTGTGCAGGGGTTTTTTTAAAACAAATATAGAAGGCGGCTTGCTGTACAGAGAGCAGTTGAAAATAATATTTCAACACATATATAATACATCGATGATGCAGGCAGAGTAGAACAAGCAGCTTCAGGTTATTTCGACCAGCTAGTTTCGTGGTTCTTGTACATGAAAATGTATGTGTGAAAAAGTTACTTTAATTTTTTGCACAGATTCAATGCTGGTTATGATCTTATTTGTTGTACTAAGATGCAAGAATGTGATGTGTTAATGAATTATGACAGCTATTACTTTACGATTACCCAAAATTAATTTGTTCTAAATTAACTAATAGGGGAGATTAATTTCTTCTGAATTAACTAATAGAAAGATTTGCGAAAATTATGATCCCTATCCTTGTGGCACCGGTTGTCACCGCATGTGATGCTCTTTGAAAATGTAAATACTAAAAATTATGCTCTCAAACTAATTGAATGTGCAAGTGAACATTAAGACACACGAAACAACAAATAAGAATCATATAACAATAACAAAAAATGAGATCATATAACAATGATTCAAAAAATATCTGCCAAGTACACCTGTTCATTGCATGTCATCCATCTGGAGATGTTTAAAGGGTCTACCATTGCCTTGGTGTTTACTTCCTTACCCCTGCTATGGTGAAAGCTGTCTGTGCCTATGTCTTTGTGGTTGCTTTGCTATCGCCTGCTACAGAAAAATGGAGTTACCATGCAAAAACGGTTGAGAGTTTTGGTGGTTTGGGTTGTTTAGCCACTGTATTTCCATGAATGAGGGGAGATGGGGTGGTGATCAAACATACTGTACATATGCCGAAGTGATATATGCTTGAGTGGAATTTCGAATTTCTTATATCTTAAGATTTGATTACCTCTTTAGTCAGGTGACTCTGGTTCGGGCAAGAAGTAGTACAATGGAAGGAGGGCTTTAAAACATAACCAACCTAAAGAGGAGGCCTCTCCTATCTCTTCTTGAAAGCGAGGCTCTTTCTTTCTGTCAACCAGGGATTTAAACTTTCTGTTTTATAGATCGTTTCTCATTCATTCCCAACAAGGAAGAGGTAGGGCCTGAGCGGCGGCGTAACATATATTTCCTGAGTGAACATTGGTATGCCTCTGTTCAAATATGTTACGATTCAATATGGGTTTGAATACTTCTTTTGTTATTTCAAGATTTGTTTTGAGTAAGTGCTGCAAGATCGAAATTACATACCTAGTTGTTGAGATGACAAGCTGGATTATATGTATTGTTGTTTTATTGAGATGTGGAGATGGATTATATGTATTGTTGTTTTATGGCTTGTTACCCAATGAACAAGTAGTTAGGAGGTCCATGCAGATGTAGAAGCCCATCTTTGACCTTTCTCCTTGGAGACCTTCTCCTTCAAGTGGTAGGGCCTATCTAGCTTGTGGCATAGGAAGGAATGGTTCTTCAGCAATAGAGGAAGGTAATAAAGATATATATGCTTGAATTTTGTAGTTTAAGATGAACCCAAAAGAATGTACTGAGAATCCAACAGTTTAAGAAGAAACCAAAAGCTAAGAATGCCAGTTTAAGAAGAGCCCAAAAGGTGAGAATGCAGTTAAAGAAGAGCCCAAAAAAGTCTATCTGAGAAGTCAAATTACAGGTGCATATTTTTTTGCTCTTATAATAGTGTCGAGGTCACCAATAAAGTTTTTTGCATGGGAATGGCTCCGGAAAGGTGGGAAACCCGTTCCAGAGGTTCCTGCGCTCCCTAGAGCTTTGGAACAGTGCAGAAACTTATCATTTTCGGCCGGAGCTGCGACCGGTGCTGGGGCACGTTCCGGGGTCGTTGACAACTAGAATTATTAACGTTCTCACTTTTCCAACACAATTTTCTGCATTTCCAGCAAGTTTTCAAAAAAAACTTCCCTTCTGCCTTAAACGTAAAAAATATTTGTTTGCCGCCAAACTTACGCACAATATTGACTCCATCATGGTAACTGCTAACTTGTTCAGAGTGCATAGTTCTTGGTTGTAGCGTGATATTCAATTGCAAACAGGAAAGAGTTGCTCTCTACTTTCCAAATGCTCCGCTTTTTACTTGTTCTTTTATTGTTTTTACTACGTTGAAATTTTAGAGTTCCATTTAAAATACTCTTTCTGAAAAAATTACATTGGCCGTGTGGGTGTACAAACAAATTTAATGTATTAATCTGTTTTTTATTTATTTATAATATAGTTGTTGAATTGGTGTGTCTATCTGTCAAATGCTATCTCAGTGGAAGCATTTGCAGCTTGGATAATTTCACGGTGTCATTGCAATGTCACGGTGTCATTGCAATGTTGAGTAAAAAATATGGATGTTGAATTGATTTATTTTTTTTAATATAGATTTTCCCACAGCACTGCACATCTACTCTTTCTATGTTTTACACTGAAGCATCTAACACTTTCTTATCCTACCATTTTGACAATGTTGAGGTTGTTCCAAATGCTATCAATATTTGTGAATACATTAGGGTTGTGTTACCTTGAAGTTTAACTAAAATTATTTTGAATTTGAAATTCATACAATGAATTAAAATTCTAAATTTATTTTAATATTGGAATATTTTGATTCAATATTAATTTTTATTATTATATAAATTATGTAATTAAAAAAAAATTAATTAATTTTTAATTTTTTTATTATATAATATTACCGTTCCCAATTAGACGTTTCCTCAAAATTTTAGAGAAACTTCTAGCCCTTCCAGACACCCGTACACAAGTTCCTAAAGTTTCCACGTCCCAGAAACTCATGCAACATAACCAATAACTAACCAAATCTGATAATGGAAAACCAGCTTGGAATCATAAGAATTAAGGAAATAATTAAAGGGAAAAATGTTTTATCTCAACAAATTGTTTAGTAAAATTGTGAGACTAAACATGTCTAAATTTCATAGACAGAATTTAATGCTACAGTATTCTTGAAAATTCAAGAACAAAAACCAGCAAATTTTAGACCAAACACATAAAGAATTTATAATGTCTCAGTATTCTTAAAAATTGAAGGGCGAGGAAAAAAACAAATGTCGAAAATGCTAAATGGGTTGTACATACAGACCAAAATGTCTCTGTTGTAAGGTGCACTCGATGTAATATCGAGATAGTGAGATCCTGAATTTAGTGGTAGGGTCGGGTTCATATTAGAACGAAAGGTCGCTGAGCCAACCTAGAGCCGTCCTCACAATAAAAACCCAAGAGAAAGAAGCATTAATAAATCTAGATCGATAAACTTCGGGAGGTGATCACATATTCTGTGTTCGACTTCCAGATTAGTGGATGATCATTCGCAATTGGTGTAGTGTCGGGCCCTTTTTTGTTTGTCTTAGTTCCGCTGAGGCACCCCCACATATGCTCGTTATCTCACCTACGTCCTTACCCACCCACTCTCGCTACATTCCACGGGTGTATTGTTTCTGCTATGAGCTTGTTTCAGTGCAGCAGGGGAGAAGCTTCTTTCAGTGCACCAGGGGAGAAACTTCGGGGGCTACCAAAATGCCCTTGTCACATGGATGGAAGGAGGACTTGGTTCTAAGAGTCAGTTATATAGCTACCATCAATTGTGGCTTCACTGTATCTGACGATGGGGATATGGTATCATCAATTGTTCCTTCACTATATCTGACGATGGGGATATGGTAGAAGAAGTCGCTACCTCTATCCCTAATTAACAAAGAAATAACAGGAATGTACTCGAAGATCGAGAACTAGAGCGAACACGAGACCAAAAGTGAAGACATAGCAATGAATTGGAGCTTTTTCAAGTAGTTGTGGGAAATTTGACCAATGGCCAACATGCCAATAGGAGTTAGGGGTTGAATCCTGACATATGGCTAACCTACTATCATGCATAGTTCAACTAGTTTCAAAATAAAACATAGAATAAGATATGATACTTAGAGGCTCCTGTCAATCTTAAAGTTATGAAAATTAGGATAATGTTGTAAAGCTCTCTCGCATGTTAGGTAAAACTTAGGATAAAGTTGTAAAATTAATACATTAGTCAAGGTAATTAAAGCAAAGCTGCGATAAGACATCCATTTACTCACCCAATCAAATAGCAAGGAAACTTTGGTTAAACATTGGTATCCCTCCTGCACTGCTCAGTCACATGAAAACCTTTGGTTAAATAACTGATATAAAAAACAAATCAACGCAATTAATAGGTAATCAACCGCATAGCGATCGCTATATACCTACCATTACGATCCAATTTCATGTACTTGTACCATTATTTCAAACACATATAGTAGCCACTGATCTACCTCTTAATGTAGGTATCACTGATTCAACATCAGCAGGAATATATATTCTTAGTAAACATTTACGGGTAGAAAATAGCTTCACTCTCCGTACGGGTTTTTTTAATATTACAATTTTTTTTATCAACGAAAAGTAGGTAAACTTTTAATATATAAACCATGACGAGTTAATGTAGACTAGGAAGGTAAGGTCTCGTACTTGTAATGCACCTGCACAGGTGAATAATTCTCCAAATTTCACACCTCGGTAGTTTTATATATCATTATTCATTTCATCGATTACATTACATGCAAGTATTTAGGGAAAAAACAAAAAAAAACTATAATGGACTTCATGTAAATTTTTAAAATGTAAAACAATTTATTCTATATTTTTATTTTTATTTTATCTCTCTTTTATATGTCATTTTCATATCCCATTCATAATTTTCCTTTGAACTTGAGTTTTTTTAGTCAGATCGAACTTCCTTTAAAATATATATATATTTAAAGATGATGATTAATAATAATATCTTGTAAATTGAGATGAACCAAAAAGGCTATAGAAAAAGAGCATTACTAAAAGATGGTTTATAATGGAATGGTATATATACTTATTAATATTATTTTAGCATTATAATATAATAATGATAAATTATAATTTAATAAAATATAATATAAATTCTAAAAAAAAAATTAAATTTAATATATGATTATAGAATATAAATTTGAAATATTATATAAAATATTTTAATATATTAATAAATAAATAAAAACAACACTATTAAATATAAAAAAATCTTAACATAATTATGCAACATATAAATTATATTATAAAAATATAATATTATAAAATATTAAATAATAATAATTAAAAAAAATAATACTATATCATTAAATAAATCACATTATAAATAAAACTAATAAAAAAAATGCGTTTATACAAAATAGCCATTTACTAAGATTGACACAAAGTAACAGGATTTATATTGAGATGGCTCCCTTGTCCCCAAAACAAGGGAGTCTTATAATGTTTGAGATAATGCCTCATTTATGATACATATTAGGGATTAGGGATTGGTTTGGTTTGTTGGAGGACGTTGAGAGATTCTCTCAACCTCTCTCTCCAAGAGTAGAATTAGTTGGATTTCACTTCAACTATATATATTTGATGTATCTCAGTTTATTAATGTAATATAGAAATTAATCTATTCTTTTGTGTGCTAATATTGTGCATCCTTGCTCTCTATAACTTTAATATGGTATCAGAGCCTGTTCTGGCTTGATTTCCTCACGGGAAGGCCAGGAAGATCACCTCCCATCGTGAGAGGAGGAGAGCTGGTCATCTATATTGAATTTACTTGAAGCCTCGTGGCTATTCTCTTGATCATACTCTGTTGCATCCATCATAATAAAAGGCCGCACAGAGCAAGAGAGCGAGGGTTTGATTTATTGGAAAGCCAAGGTATTTGTTGCTGCAGAAAAGCTGGCAAAGGCAGTCAGGCTTGGTGAGGATTGTACCGATCGATGAACAAAACTCATTGTTTGGCTATGCATTGGTATTTTTATTTTCAGTAAACATTTTTATCACAGCTGAACTACTTTTTTTTTTTTTTCAATATATTCTCAGCAGTGTCGTAGAGTCAAATCCAAGGTACCATAGATAGCTAGTGAGGTAAGGCATGACGTATTACCCTGCAACATAGATCTGACACGTACCGTGAACACCAATTCTGTCGTTAAAAGGTCACATGGCGAGACAACTAGGCATCATTTAAGCAATACCAATAGCAATACCCTCTGTTACATTTACTTTCATTCCTCCATTTCCGCATCTCTATTTTTATGTTCCCTGCATGCAGATCATGTCTTTCAAAAGCACCAACAACATTGTAAATGTTGGCATGGCTGTGCAGGCCGATTGGAACAACAGGAACCCTAGTTCTTCTCTTGGCCTCAACGTCAGAAAAATGTTCGAATTCATATCCCAGTACGATGCTGCTGTGAGGACTAAGCTCGTTGTGTTGAATGAGAAGCTGAGTAATATGGAGTGACAGATGGAGGTCCTTGAAGCCCATATGGCCACAGCCATGAATTCCTCTGATCAGTTTTAGTAGCGCTCAAGGTTAATTTTTATTAGAACCGATCACACGGAGTTCGGTTCTTATCAGTAGTATGCATCTGGCAGACTGTAACCGATTGAATAGATGTATTTGAGAGGGGAACGGATCGACAGAGGAGTTAGGGGAGAGTATATGCAGTTTAAGTTATATATATTTTGAAATATAATTTTAATCCTTTAAATTGGGGATTGTATATGCGGGGCAAGGATTTGATTAGGTTTGGATTTGTGGTTTTATTGGTGAGAGTAGTGTTTTGTTGGTTTGTAAAATTTTATAATAAAGAACCAATTATTGAATAGATTTACACAATCTAAAATAGTGGTTCTCAACGTTCTTCAGTGCTGAGAGAATGTATCGCTAATTTGATTGTGAGAATCTATTATATGTTGCAGACTCTTATTGTACTTCTGTGCTCCAATATCATCAATTACAGGTTATTTTTTGTGAGTTTGTAAGTGTGAACAGGTCACTTTGTAGGATTGATCGCTGATCATATTCTATACCTAGAATATTTTCCTATAGACTGTTGAAATTTATTCTTCGGGGTTATTTCACAGATGGAAATATTTCCATATGATAGTTCAGTGTTGAGACTCTTCTTCGGGTGTGTCAAGAATATTTAATCTTACAAATTCAACATTGATGCTCAGAAGCAGGTGTACTTTAAATGGGTTGAAAGGTAAGCTCGAAGATGTGGAGAAAGAAAGAGCAGAATCCAGAAAACTGTAGAGTGGGTAGATTTGCTGATGAAGACCAGATGAGACAAAGAGACAAAATTCAAAGTGTTGTAACTGTGATTTCAGTATTGTAAGTTTTCTGTAATGTAGGCATTAAGGGGGTGTTTGAGATAATGCCTCATTTATGATACATACTAAGGACTAGGGATTGATTTGGTTTGTTGGAGGATGTTGAGAGATTCTCTCAACCTCTCTCTCCAAGAGTGGAATCAGTTGGATCTCACTTCAATTATATATATTTGATGTATGTCAATTTATTAATGTAATATAGAAATTAATCTATTGTTTTGTGTGTTAATATTGTGCATCCCTGCTCTCTCTAACTTTAATATATAAGTCAATTAGAAGTTTGATATTTTAAAACTTTGATATTTCGTATAAAAATTTGATATTTTAAGAAATGCAAATTTTTATCTTATTAATAAACAATTTGAAATATCAATTAATAATATAATAATAATAGTAATTATTATTATTATTATTAAAAAATAAAATTTTAAACAAACTAAATTATTTTTAATATTGAAATGAGTCAATAATTATTCATAAATATCGATTTAAGTTATTGCTAACCTCTCTCTCTCTCTCTCTCTCTCTCTCTCTATATATATATATATATATATATATATATATATATATATATATATCAAGACTAATATTTTTTATTTTGTCTTTTGATCAGTACGAAATTTAGTTTTGGAGTTTAATTTTATGTATCTCAACACAACAACATACCCATAATGTCGAAAGGTATGGATGTTGAGAAAAGGTTGAGATTTTTTTTGTTTTCTAACATTCATTACATGCTTCACTCAAAATGGTTTTGCTACATTTTAGAACTATCAGATTGGTGGTAATAGATGCTTTAAGTGTACAACTTTATTATCGAGAAAGTGTGAGCTTAATTTTCGGTGAGGTAGGCTAGTTTTTTATCACTTTGATGTGGTGTGAGTGAATGAGGTATATAACAGTAGTCCGCTAAAGCAGGTTGACACCTTCTGAGACGAGTGTTGGGTAATTCTATTTTTTTTTTTTCAAGCATAAAAATACTTCTGGTTTATATTATGTACCAGAGAAAAAATATATGGCAAAAAAATCCATATGAGACATCTTCTGTCCGTAGACAAAGGTTGAAGCAAAGCCTCTTACAATCATTACACATGGGAAAAAAAAAGTTCTTCGAAAACAAAAGTTAAATAATACCAAGTTTCTTTATAGACAGTTCAAAAAACTAGTAGATAACTATAATGAAGACTGTACAATAGCTCTCCAGCCGTCTTAAAACAAAAATCATAACATAAAACAGTTCCATCAAGAGATATTGTATTACAAAGATCATTAACAAAAATGAGATGGTGCAAAAAGCTCGAAAGAAAACGTAGCCAGGTTGACTACTGCCCTTTCAGTCTGACATTAAGTTGAACAAAAATAGGGAAACATTTAGAAATACACCAGCAGTTAAGATAATTTGATCATGCCCTCTACACCTATGCCATGAGCATTAGTGAGTTCATAACTCATATAACCAAAGGTGCCCTCCAATCCTTTTTTTGATACACGGCCAGCTTCCTCATTTTTCTCCCTATAGACATGGAAAAAAGAGATGAAAGTGAAATTATTCATCAAAACATGGATGCGCTCGATCTAGTGAGTGACCAAACTAGGATTTAGATTGGATTTTTTGTTCATATGATCCATAAGGATCTTAGAATCCCCCAAAACCCATAATCTATCAACATATAGATGAGTTGCCACCCATAAAAGTCCGCATAAAGCTATGCACTCCGCTCTCATATTTGAACCATTCCCTCCATTCCAATAGATTTTATAATGACATGAAGGTGACAGCATAAGCCATACCCTGCACCCGCAAATTGAGTTCTGAGTAGACCCATCAAAATATCCAACTAGGAAATGAAATTCATGTGGTCTTTGTCTCCTGGAGGGAGACTTTTGGTAAGACTCATGTCTCTCCCAATAAATATATATCTATTGAACCATCCATTCTCGAGAGCAAGGTCTTCCCTAAAAAGGCTTTCTGTTTCTGTTGCACCATATAAACCAATGAAACAGAATAGGAACAACTCTAAAAATTTTGCCTCTTCTGAACCACCATCCAATACATTCCATAGGATTCAAAAGGACTAGTACAGAAAAATCCCAAATTGAACACAACATTTCTAGAATTTCTTTAGCAAAACAACAATGATAAAAGAGATGTTGATTATATTCATTTTCTATGCCACATAAAATACAGTAACCCAGACCCTCCCATCCTTTCCTTTGTAAATTTCTCCATGTCAAATTATTATCTCTCCAAACTAACCAAAGAAAAATAATCATTTTAATTTGTACATTTACCTTCCAAATTACCTTAAACTAGCTATTAGCTCCATGGTTAAGTTTTGAGTCAATGAGTGCCAAATAAATTTCTTTTACCTTCAGCCCATTCTCTACAGTTCTATCCCTCCAAATAAGTCTATCGCCCTCAATATTTCTACATAGTCCCAGATGTCTAAAGGCGGTCGTTAGATTAATCCATCCCCCTTTTAGCCTTAAATTCAGCCTTGTATCCTTGAAATGCTTCCAAATCAGAATCTCATTTTCCCATCCATCAATAATTTGATTAATATAAAAGATGCCTCCTTGGTTTAGAGCCAATACCAGGTCCCCATTTATAGGTTTCTGAGCATCATATCCTAGCATATAAATACTTCTAATAAGAATTTTCTACCCATCTCTGAAAAACCAGTTCAGTTTTCTTTAAAAACAGTTCAAATATCTTCGAAGCCCTTCCATATATTAGATTGTTTTCTATGCATGCTCCAACCCGTGGTGGCTAAATCCACCATCTTCTCCTGGCCCAAATATTTTTCCCTGATAATCTCTTGCCATTTGCCTTTGAAATTTAGACATCTCCACAATGATTTCGAAAGGAGAGATTTTCCAAAGATCTCCATATCCATGATACCCCATCCCCATTTTTCCTTTGGTATTGTAATTGAGTCCCACCCTGCTAAATGTATACATCTCTGATCACCTCCTCCTCCCCAAATAAAACGAGCCATAATCTTCTTAATATCCTTGAGGATCCGGGGAGGAATAATATATAAGTGTGCCCAATAAGCTGAAAGTTGTTGGAAAAAAACTTGTGTTAAAATCAAAATGCCCCCTCTTGAATACCATTTAGTAGCCCACATGTTTAACTTTTTTTTGTACTTCTCCAAAATCCATCTCCAATCCTCAACTGTATAATTACTTGGTTTCATTCTGAAACCCAAATAGATCATCCGTCCTGAAAGAGGAGCTCTTCCACACTTCAACACGGAGATAATATAACAAATATCTTCTTCCTCACTACCCGTGTAGTATAGGCAAGATTTACCTTCGCTGATCAGCAAACCTGTAGCCGCACAAAATACCTGAAAATTTTCATTAAAGATATACCAACATTTTCTCTGTAACATACCAAAAATAAGTATGTCATCCACAAAGAGGCTATGAGAAGCCTTCAGATTTGAACCAATGTTAATCCCAAGGAATAAGCCTCCATCAAAAACCTCTTTCGATTTCAAGCTCATCACATCCATCATTAAGATAAATAATAGAGGAGAAAGAGCGCATCCTGGCGTAGCCCCCTACTCAGATGGAAAAAATTAGATGTCGATCCATTAATGATTACCGCCATAGATATGTTTGTTAAATAGCCCATCAACCACTCAACCGCTTCCCTGTGTAAACCAATTTTATATAAAACAAGTCTCATAAAAACCCAATCCGTATGGTCATAGGCCTTATTAAGATCAATTTTCAGAACACCAGCTTCCAAACTTCTCGATTGGATAGTATGAATAATCTCTTGTGTTCCCCTGACAGCATCATGTTTGCTCCTTTGCTTTAAAAAACCAGATTTTTCCGACGATATAAACTTGGAAAGAACACCTTTCAATATTTCAGTAATAACCTTAGAAATGACTTTGTAAAGTGTATTACATAAAGAGATGCGCCTACAATCATTAGAAAACTTCGACCCCTTCTTCTTAGCAATTAAAGCTATGAAAGTGGAGTTAATGGCACCATGTATCCTCCCCCTGATCCGAGCTTCCTCCACCATTTCTGTCAACTCCAAAATAGATTCCTCCAGAAAATAAATATAGAACTCCGGCAGCCAACCGTCCAGACGTGGACTTATATCAGATTTAAAATATTTTAACACCATTGCGACCTTCTGCGCGGTAACCTCCTTCTTAAAACTTCACAACGCCTCGTTGTCAAACATAATAGGGTATAACTGAAGCATATCCATATGGACATCAGTAACTTGTTCTTCCCTTATTTTATACAAGTTTCCAAAATATCCCACAACCACCCTCTTTACATCTTCAATTGAGTGAACTGTGTCATTCCCATCAACAATTTCCTAGATTGTATAAGAACTCTGCTACCTCGATGCAAATTTATGAAAAAAATTAGTATTTTTATCACCTGAATTCAACCATATTTACCGAATTTTCAACCGCCATGTCATCTCTTTCCTATATAGATAAAATTTAAATTCATCCTCTAGCTCCTTTAACTTTTCCCAGAAATTGTCAATCTGCTGGCCCTCAACCACTTTGTTTAATATCTTAGCTCTTTCCATCTTAATAAATCTGATTCTATCATTAGTTTCTTGTAATTTACCTTTCTCCCACTGACGAACCACCTTTTTTTAAGTCCTTCATGGTTTTGGAGAGATAATCCATTACTGTGACTCCCTCATCTCTCTGATGACTCTTAAGAAAATTTTTAATTAACTTATTAAAACCCTCATCTTCCAGCCAAATTCTATTGAATTTGAAAGGTAAACCTCTCGGATTTTTCTCAAAAACCCATGCAAGAGTAATATGCCTATGGTCGGAGATAATCAAATCTTCTATCATAGCAGTAACTTCCCCCATCAAAGTCTTGAGATCAAAACTAATCACAAACCGATCGATTCTCTTACCTATAAAATATTTACCTTTGTGACCATTGAACCAAGTAGGAGCATTCTTCTTCATATTAACATCAATCAGTTTATCCTGTTCCAAGATGTCAATTATATCAGCAGCAGAAGGGTCATCTCTTCCCTTCTCCCCCCATCTCTCATCTGCATGTAGAGCCACATTGAAATCCCCAGTGATAATAGAGTTTCACAAAGTAAGGAAACCAAAATGTTCCATCTTCCTCCAAAAATTAAGCTTACCAATATCTGGGGCATATAAATTGAGCACATGAAGATGCTGGCTGAAACCCCCACTAAAACATATTAGCAGGATACCCCCATCGAAACCAAAAGCTTTCAAAGTGAACCACCACAGGTCCCACATAGCAACAAGGCCCCCAGAGTGACCATTTGTGCTTGTAGTAGAGATATGCCACTCTGGTAACATATTTCGAAAAAATTCAATAGAACATTCAGAAGTCTTCATAGTTTCTTGAATAAGAACTAATGAAGGATTAGACACAAAAATAAATTCTTCAAAGATATAAAAATTTCCCCCGTCCCCCCAAGCCCCTGAGATTAAGAGATACAATCTTCATGGGGAAACCTCAAAAGCATGGGTCAAAGCTCCAAGGACCCTTCCAATGGCTAAAGATACTAGTATATCACGAAAATAACCCTCCACATAAATGTCAGTCAGACCCGATATAAAAGCCAATTTTTCTTCCTCTTCTTCCGTTCACTCCCATGCCTAACAGTAACATTAGACCATGAAGATGGGCTGATAAATATGGTGGTCAAAGAAGGTCCTATATTCATAGAAAGTGGTACTAAATCAACCTCCGCATTTAATAACAGGCATTCAATATCACTTCCCATAGAGTTATGAGGGGAGTTCATCTCACCATGTTTATAAAAAAAACAAGGAGAAACGCTGTATGGTAAAATAGAACAGGGCTTGTCACTCTTAGAACAAGGATTACACTCAGGTGATAGAGAGTATAGCTTATCACCCTATGAATCAGAGAAAACATAACTCAAAATAACACCCATCCCCGAGATAGACGGTATAGTCATTAAAATACGGTCACTATGCACCGGGGAAAACATCAATCCTTTTAATTTAGGACCAGAACCTGTCAAAACAAAGTTCGATGATCCCTTCTTAACATTCCCCATGCCATTTCCACAGAGAGACAAAACACCCCCCTTCCCCATAAGAGATAGATACGACGAAGTGACGCAGTCCCCTCCTGATAAGACCCCCCCCCCCCCCCCCCCCCCTCACCTGAAATCCAATCCTCCCCCACTTGAGAAATAACCTTACAAGGTGGAGGTGCCCCAGATGACATAGGACAAGAGGAAGATAGACCAATCACCATTTCACCATGATAAGCAAACAATTTATTAAGATGCTTACCTGATGAAAATGCCTTGGAAGCAATAGTCTGTTGGCAGTAAGATGGTTTGTCCATCATAGCCTTTTGCATCGACTTCATACTCATGTCAGACAAACGAACCCCCTTTACATAGATGCATTGGCACATCAAGTGCCTGGTTTCATGACATATATGACAGTGGAAAGGGACTTTCCAAAAGTGAATTTCCTGCCGATAAATACAAACATTCCACCGTAGATCAACATGTTCTGGTAAACCCCCAGAAAATGGTAACTCGACCAAAACCCATGCGGTCCATTTGTCATATGCCTCATTGCAACGTAGTTCGATGAAACGAAATTTCCCAATGAAATCCCCAATGGGAGACAGAACCTTAAAATTCCAAAAATGCAAGGGCAGCCCATATAATTTTTCCCATATCATATGGTTGACTGGAGTGTTTTTTCGGGGATGAAAGCTCGAATCCCATCGGTGTAATGTGAGGAAGCACTTCCCATGCACCCACATCCATCTTAGTACTTCAATCGCATCCTCATCCTTCTATAGGTGAAAGCAGAACCATCCATCTTCTAGCATACTAATCCTGGGAGAATAACCCACCAGCTTCTCCCAGGCCTGCAACAACCATTCTAACGTGTTAATTTTACTGTGCTTTCCAAATTTCCAGCATCCTACCACAACATGCTTCGAAATATACATCACACTCTCCCACAGAACATCCATTCCAAAGCTCAACAGGCGACACTCTGGATTAGATTTGAAAGGTTTTGTGAGACTTTGTTTCCACCTGGGCTTGAAAACCTTATCAGAAGCCTGTGAAGAATGATAAACAGAAACTTGTTTCGTGGCCCATCCAATTTTACGATCAGGAGAATGAATGCAATCCTTACCACTTGTGCCAGGATGATGATTTTCCTCCACCACTTGTATGGCACGAAGAAAAGACGCTTCAAGGAGGGTTGTATCGCAATATTAAATGAAGGTTGAAAGTTCCGCCATATGGAATATCCTAGTCACACTGCCACCAAAGCTTCCACGTCACCACATCCCCACGCCAAGCTGAAGAAAAAGACAAACAAAAAAAATATGTGGAGGGGTCCCAAGAAGAAATAGATTTGAAAGTGAAAGACTCACACATCGATGAAATTCCCCTTTCAAACAATTAAGGCATCCATTTAATGATCACCCCATCTCATTGTCCCATTAAGGTACAAAGAATAAGAACAAAAAAATATTCTTACCCACCCATCCTTAAAACTGACCCGTAAAAGTACCACCAGAAAATTGAAATTACTCCACGATAGCCCAATTCACAAACAAAAAGGAATATGGACAGATCCCAAGCAATAAAAACATTCCAAAGAGATAAACCCACATGCCAATGAAATATCTCACTTTCAATTATTTAAGGCTTCCATTTAATGATAGCCATCATCCAACACTCCTTCAAGTACAAAAATAAAAACATCAGCATACCCTTGCCAAAACAAACTTAGATGAAACCATGAAAAACACCTCCGATATGACTTGGATTAAATCATCTACAGCCCATCACGCTGTCCATAAGATGCTCTAGTACCAAAATTAAAAACATAGTCATGCAGTAACCTTCCTACACCACTACAGAATGGAAACCATCCCCAATAAGATAGCATGGCCATCCATATCACTCATCTCCATCAGGTACCAGATCATTGGAGCACCAATATGAAAAGAGCCGGAATAATAGCAGCAATAAAAGAGACAGTCAGAAAAGCCGAAGAGAAAAACCCTGTAGGGAACAAAGACTAAAAATGATAGTCTTAGTTTTCCATAACTATCAACAAACATAAATCACCATGATACTAGACCACAAGAAGGGACTAATTATCATCATAGTAGCACACCATATAGCCTCCAAAGTTCCACCACATTTTACACACCCTAATCTTCATGTTCTTGCATGATCGACTGAGATTGAGAAAATTTCGCCAGCTCTGAACCTCCCTTTCCCTCGTTGAAACCTCTTGCGCAAGCTCCTCCAGAGACCAGCTTTGATAACTAGATATACGCCATCTCCATGGGTCTCACCGCCAGTGTCTTTGTCTATGTGGCCATCAACCACGTACTCCTTGGGAATTCTGTCGACTGTGCTCTAGTCTAATTATGAAACTGTGCTATTAATCTCTATGGCCGCGCACACAATTTTGGTGTAGTCCACAGAAATTCTGAAGCCACTTTCCAAAGCAGACCGACCACCACTTGGTAATATTCTTGGGTCGATTAAATTACAGTTTGATTACTCTCTGTGGCCGCAATCTAAAATGGATTTGAAATATTGAAGCAGTCGCGACTGAAATAGAAGAAAAACAAAACATGGATGATGGTTCTTGGTCATTTTTCTAATACAAAACATATACATCCTGCCATCGATACATCTCGTTGATCTGCCTCAAAAATAAATCTATAACCTCGGTGGTCTTGGCGTTGCGTATATATATCTCTCTGGTCACATTGATCTCTGCGAACTTTGTTGGTTCTCAATTGACTAGGGTTTCTCAGTGGTAGGCGAAGTTTTGGTGGGATTGGATTGTTTATGTAGCTATGGACCATCCATATCTATATATATATATATATATATATATATATATATAAAATTCTGGCTCTTAGGCTAGGGTGATATCCATATCATTATTGCAGGTGCACACACTCATATTTTTTCTAATATACATCTATTTCTCATGTGTTTTTTCACAAGTATTAATAATTCATGGCATCTACCAAATATTGTCAAAGGTGGAGCTAGCGAAGTTACTGTACAGAGCCTTTATGAGTATATAGAGTCTTTAAAGAAATATAGAGAAGAAAGATATGTCAAGCTACAAAAATTTTTTGAAGCCATTATGGAAAATAAATTTAGATTTCTTGAAGACAAGATCAAAAAACAAATAGAAAATAAAATAAAACTATTGCAGAATAAAATGGAGAAAATGAAGATTAGATTACAGGTAATAGAAAAGAAAAGGTAAGATACGAACCAAACATCCCAACAAGGAGATGCTGATAGTTTATAAAGTATTAAAATGAATGACATGAGAAAGTCTTAAAATGAATGACATGATTAATGAACTAGAAGAAAAAGTAATAACAATCTCACCCTAAATAGCGTGGCAGGTAAATTAGATATCAAACGCATTAAAGAAATGAAAAAATTGATAGAACTAGACCATGAGCACAGCCAAAGGGCCTTGAACCTTCTAATATTTGGTTTGAAATATGAGGTAGACAAGGATAGTTTAGCCATAGCCTAGACAAAATTAGATAATAGATTACAAATTAAAACAACATGTCTCATAGAAGAAACAAGGTTGGGGAAATTAACTTAGATTAAAGGAAGGTTGATCCAAATAAAGGTGATCTCTACTCACCATAAGTATGAAATTCTTAGTAAAACCTGAAGTATAAAAGGAACAGGAATATTTATAAATGAAGATCTCATTCGAGAAGATAAAGGAGAATTAAGAAAGGAGGTTCAAAAGGTAAAAGAAGCTAGGAAGGAAGGAAAATGGGCAATAATCAGAAACAGAAAAGTCGTTATTCGAGATAGACACCAAAAATATAGTAATAAATAGCAATTCAACATGCTCCAAATTATTTCTTGGAACTCTCGGGGCTTTCCATGGAACAAATACCCCAAGCTAAGGTGGATCTCGAATGAGGTTGATATTATATTGCTTGTTGAAACTTGGGAGCACAAAGAATCTAAGGTTCTTGAAATAGATGGCTTTGTACAATATGGAACAAGTGATCCTATCATAGAGGAATTGGTGGTATAGCTTGTTACATTAGCAAGAACATCTCCCCCCCATGCTAGGCTTTATAAAAAAGACCCTTACAAAAAATATATTTGGCTAGAGATTACTGATATTAATGATAAAAAAACCTAGATAGAAATCTGTTATTTTTCCCCTATCAATTCTAACTTCTATTGGAAAAGACATTCAGATAAAAATGGTCCTTATTATGGTTTAGAGAATGATATTTCCACCCTAAGGAATGAAGGTAATATCCTCTTAACGAGTGACCTTAATGCTCGAACTTCAAGCAACCAAGATCTTCTTCTAATAGATTATTCCAACCCTATTCCTCTTTGGTTAGACGAAGAAATTACTCTAGATTTTCGATACAAAATAAGCTCTGAAGATGTAGGGGGGAATTTGTTTGGGTCTGAGCCAGTCAAGATCTAGAGTGCTCAAGATCTCATGATCTGTAACGGTCTAAAGAAGTGGCACAATTCTAGTGAGATGACCTGTATCCATGGGCTTGGTAGCATCGTGGTAGACTATGTTATTTTTGATATCCCTTTATGCAACGAAATAATAATTTTTTCATATTAGAAGACCACGAGCCTGAATTTGATCACAGACCTTTAATTGTAACTCTCAGTTTTTTCATGCATAGAGATCCCATAGAAGATAATCCTTATAGCCAAAAGAACTTAATCTTATATATAAATAAAAATTATCTTTTTCTAAATGAATTAAAAATTAATTTTCTTCATTTATCTAGTATAGACAACATACAAGACCTCAATCATAATTTTACTACAACCCTCTCATATTGTATTAACAAGTTCTCAATTGAAGTTTAAAGTAATAAAATAGATAGCTAAACCAACACTTGGTATGGTAAATATTGTAAAAGTGTGAGGAGAGAAATCAAGGAATCTGTTGATGAGCTTCTTAAAATTGGAAAGATAAAAATATACAAAGCCCTAACAAAAAGGGAAAAAATTAAGTATATTCATAAAAGACAAGAAAATATCTTACACCTCTCTAAGGTAGCTCCTAAGAAATTATGGAGGCAGATTCTAACTAGGAAAATGAAAGATAATAATATAATTTATTTACATGACTGGAATTCATATTTTAAAAATATTTATGAATCCGCAAATGTAGATAACTTTGAAACCTTGCTTAGAAAAAAAGAGGTTTTTTCATTAGGAGACATAGATTTTGGGGTTAAGCACCTGGAAAATGGAAAATATAAGGACATTGAAGGCTACCAGGAAGAAATCCTAAAAATTTGAAGTCATGTCCTCCTCCCTCACATCCACAATATTTTCAATGAAGCGGTGAAGCAAGGGTTCTGTAAACCATGGAATCAAAACCTCATTATTCCTATTTTTAAAAGTGGGGATACAAATAACCCCTATAATTATTATAAAATTATGATTAGCCCTCTCTTAACCAATTTATACGGTATTATTTTGGAAAAGAAGATGAGCACATGGCTTGAAAGTGAAGGTAAGTGGGCTAAAGGCCAAGAGGGTTTTGTAAAGAAAAACTCAACAACGAACACCTTTGTTATGCTTAGGATCATTAAGGAGGAATGCCGTAATGATAAATCCAATCTCTTTTATTGTTTTGTTGACTTTAGAAAGGCTTTTGATATGGTACCTAGAAATAACCTATGGAATAAATTAGAAGAGCTAAAGGTTCCTTTCGAGTTGATGGATTCCTCTATAATGTTATACAAGAATGTAATTGCAAAGTTTAAGAGCAATGAGGGGTGGTCGAAAGATATTAAGTGTAATATCAGAGTTAAACAAGGTTTCCCCCTCTACCCTACCCTATTTGGCATTTAAATCAACAATCTAGAAGGTTCTTTAGAGGAATTAGGTTGTGCTGGAAAGATCTTAGCTTGAATATTCATCATCCTTCCTCTCTATGCTGACGATATTTTTCTTTTGGAAAGGTTCCAACTGAGCTTGATAAGAAACTTAGAATTCTTAAGAATTTCTGCTCTACCATGGGTATGGATGTTAACATTAATAGAAATATTTATTATTATCAAATCCAGGAAGGACACTTACACTAATTTTTTGTATGACAATAGAAACTTGGAGGAAATGTCTTCTTACAAGTATCTAGGAATTGATATTCATCAGAAGCTGAACTATAACAATAGCATTAATAAAATGATTAATTGAGGGTGGAAAGCCTATTTTGGTCTTGAAAATAGTTGTAAAGCAGAGAACCTTGTGATGTGGGTTAAAAAGAAGCTTCGCTTTGAAACTTTAGTCACTCATGTTAACTTGTATGAATGTGAGGTTTAGGGTTGCAGCATCTCCAGAGAATCCTCAAGAAATATTAAGCAAATCCAGAAGCTTTTTATCACGTATAACCTCAAAATTAAAAGCAATATACGCTATCCTACTGTCCTTATGGAAGTAGGTCTTTCCCCTATCGAGAGACTAGCTATGACTACGCTACTATTGTGCAAGCACAAAATGAATAACATGGGATACCATAGACTTCCCAAGCTAGCTTTAAATTCCATCCAAAACCAATTAAGGCTCAAACGGGGTTGGTATAAAGATACCACAGCCTGTTTAAACCATTGGGAGATTCGCGAAAATGTTGCATTGCAAAATATTAATAACATTAAAAATATTGTTATTTTTAACTTTAAAGAGAAAATATGGTGTGAGAAAGATATAGAGGCTACAAAAAAATTAAGATATTATAAGGAGGTCATCAACCCTACTCTAGAAGATCAAAATTACTTCTCTGTTTTAACTAGCTCAAAGAAAAAATTTAATATATCCAAGATAAGAACGAACTCTCATGAGCTCCATAATGAAACGGGTCATTGAGCAGTTCCTGAGACACCATGGGTGGAAAGGATCTGCTATCTTTGTGGGAATATGAACATTGAGGATGAAAATCACTTCCTCTTAGAGTGCCCTGCGTACACCCACATTAGATCTTAGTTTCATAATATTTGTTGCAATATTGACCTTCCTAGCCTTTTAATATGTCAAAATTATAGTGAGCTCAGGACGCTTCTCTCCGAGCTCTTTGAGCATAGGAGTACAATTTTAAAACAAACTAAATATATTGATAAAAATAATCTTAATGGATATTTTTTATATAATTATGTTGTTTATGCTTTTATTTAGAAATGAAAGTATCATAAAAAAATTTTATTGATGTATTCGTTATGGCCGTGAAATATATTTATATAATATTTTTGGTAAAGAGTTTAATATTTTTATATGAATAACAATAAAATTTTATTAAAAAATATATTTTAAAATATTTTAGAAATTATTTTATATAGAGCATGCATATGTAATATTATATATATTTTAAAATACAAGCAAAGTTACTTTCTCTTATTTTAATATAAAAGAATTTGTATGCAAAATTTTATGTTAAGAAATAATGATAAAAGTACTTATCTTTTGAGCATATTATCTGTAAAATCGGCACTCCTAACCAACAAGACCAAGCATGGAACCACCTTCAAGGAATATACACCTTCCTTGTAGTGAATGACTAAGGGTGAAAACCCATGGGTGGTTTTCAATGCACATACGTTGGACTTGTCATCACAACCCCAACAAAATATCGATGCTCAAACTCATATGGAAGGGTTGTTTACAAAAACATTATTGGACTTCTGTTAATGGGATGAGCAAAGACTCCACACTAGAAAATCATCAGAATACTTCTGATAGTTTAGATGTTATTGTATTGTATTCTTTTGAGAAAATAAATGTTTGTGTGCCATCATCACTTGGTAAAATCTTTTTCATTTCCGAAAAATGGATGCTTTGGCGAATAGAGAATGAAAGGTGTTACTTCAAACCCTTTACCTCTAACCGATTCTTGATGCTATGACTCATGGAAGAATAACTATTTAGATTCCGTTAAAATATTGCAACCTTCCATTTATTATTTGATGTTAGACGTATGTATAACTATAAAAATAGCTATTAGTAGTTATAAGCCATACAAAAACCCTAAAGAATTATTAATTCGTTAAATATGGTAAATAGCAATAATCTTTAAGAACATAATCATAAATTTCGATATGTCAATCACCACAATATTTCACCTTACTAAATTATGAATGTAAAATTTAAGTTGCTAGGCTATTGATATTATATACTCCTCCCCTTAAAGAGAACACCATCCTCGGTGTTCATCTCTCATTGAGACTTTATATTTTATCATGATATATTAATGTAAAGAACCAAAAAGGGGATCTTTCCCCTTTAAAATGAAGCATTTAATTTTGTAATAAATACCAATAATTAAAGACACTATAATTTAAACAATAATGTTAAGCATATATAGTTGCAAAAATATGCAAGTTCTACTTGCCATCACTTGGGAATTATTCAAATTGGGAGAAGAAAAACAAAATCTCTATACCAACTTAGCATTAATTACCATGCAAGAACTCCAGTTTTTTGACAACCCAACAACAAGCATCCTACAATGTATGACTAACAAATCCAAGATAATCATATTAGTCACAACATTTTCAATAAAATGAAATACTTTTAACTATCAATCAATGATGCAATGTCAGGTGATATTTCAATCACAGTACTTCTAGAAGTACTTAGAGGTCACCAACACTCTAAGCATCAAAATGATAAATCATTGCACCATGTGCACAATATTCTATCTTAGATCCCACTAAATATATCCACACAGTACGTCTAAAAGTACTAAGAGAACACCTAGTTTTAAAATCATCGAAATGACTAATAATTACATCAAGTTAAAACTCTATTAGACATTTCTAGAGACATTCGTAAGATTGGTAATACAATAAAGGAAGTACATTGTCAATATTTCCTTACTGATCACTACGCTCATTGCTTGTCAAGATGTACATAAAATATTTACACAATTATATATATTTTTCTGTAACGTGACACATAATTGATTAGTTAAAATTGTATGCTATGAGAACCAGAATAATCTAAAATATGCTCCTCCCAATATATGGGTACTAGTTTCCACAATCATATCAATCAATTTTCACATTGGAAAAATTTGGTAGTTGATTCCCACTTTCCCTAGTGATTTTCAATATTGTTCATAAGTGTAACAAAGGTTTTATTATTCATTGTCCTCATCGAGATTCAAATTTTATGAACATAATTTTTTAGTAGAATATATCAGTTACTACTTTTCAATGTGGTTATAAACATGGATCACACATCTCTTTTCAAATGTATGAACTACATATATCAATAAGTGTATTGTTAGACTCATACTTGAGCTTATGCCCACTGATATCATACATCGACTTAGTTTTTTCTTACTAATTCTCAAAGGTGTCAGTGCTATAACCTTGAGCTATGATACCACTTGCAACATCCCCTAGTAACCTCGCAAGAAAATGCATGGATTTAGAATTTTTTTACATAATTTACCCATAGGTAATTATTAAAATTACTATTATATATTCCTTATTCACCACTAGATATAATATTCATCATTACATATAGTAAGTTGCATAAATTTTACCATAGACTGTTGTATCATATTAACATAAACTGTTTTATGAAAACTTGCATCCATTTAAATAAGTAGAATTTTAGACTCATACCTAAGCTTATGCCAACTGGTAGCATACATTGACTTCATTTTTTCTTACTAATTCCTAAAGGTGATAGTGTTGCAACCTTGAGATTTGATACCACTTGTAACATCCCCTGGTAACCTTGCATGAAAATGCATGGATTTAGAATTTTTTTACAGAATTTACCCATACGTAACTATTAAAATTACTATTATATATTCCTTATTAACCATTAGATATAATATTCATCATTACATAGAGTAAGTTACATAAATTTTAACATAAACTGCTTTATGAAAAGTTGCATCTATTTCATGATTTATTTGACTAGATTAGTTAATCACAGACTTTATATTATGAACATCACATAATGAAATGAATTGACATCACGAAAATGACACAATAATCAATCATATCATTGAACACCGATAAACCATAGAAACCGTGTATGATGAAAACTAGAAAATGTTGAATTTTACTATTAAACACTCATGACGGTATTACTCCCTCACTCAGTGGCTTATACGGGAGTCCATGCCTTAACCATTGTCATATAATATTACAATGAAATTTAATTTAAATACAAAATATCAAGATAACATCTATCACAATCATCATGATATCATTTTCCCAAAAATATTGAATTTTTACATCTTCGTGGCATGGTTGTTCCATTAGTGGACCATCACACAGCTCACACTCATCTGCATGGAACATTAATTCTTTAACTACCACCATATTAAATATAATTTATCCTTTTCACAAGTCACTACCCATTCATTTCATTGTTTTTGTCAACAAGCTTTGATATCACGATAAGATAAAGCACTATTTAACCACTAATCAATCTTTAAAAGTGATCCTTTAACATATATTCATGTGCATACATGAGATGTAAATATAATATCACAACATGCTTATTTTAACATCACTATTCATGCATTAAGTGTAAGAAAATAATTATCAAGTATGTGAAAATAAATACCACATTACTATGACCCTTCTCGCACAAGTACACATTCATACAATACAAATGACTACAACATTCTAGAAATTCCTTTAAAGAAATCTAACACATCACACATTCTAGTTGCTTGAACTTTAACAAAATAATATCCCTCCGGATGTTACTCTTGGTAAATGAAAATAATCAAATAAAGTTAATATAATTAATGTTATTCCTATGCCAGCAAATGCATATACTTTCAAAAAATATTTTTTCCAATCTAGGCTGAACACAACATGATGTTGTTTCCTACATGAAAATTTATATTATTTCCAAATGACCACTAACATAAATATTGCACTCTTATACATACTATTCCAAATGAAACTAAGATAATTGTTATGATAGCTTAAAATTAATCACATAAAATTTTTCTAAAGAAATATAGCTCAACTTCTATCCATGCAAGAATATATCTTTATAATGCCATGACTATTCTTTGTGCATTCAAGAGCTTATCATCATAGCCCTTCTTTACTGTACTCAACCCATATTCCTTTCTTTATAATTTTATCATCATTGGCTAATACATACTTCTTCTTCAAAAGGAACTCAATATAACCTCATTTCTCTATCTTTCTACCTGCAAGTTTTTCAACTTCCTTTTCAAGAAATTACCATAGATAACCATAATTTATCCATGAAAATGAGGCAACAATAAAAAAATTTACTTAACCTTTTATGCACGTAAATCTATAAATTAACACAATTCATCTAGCAAAGAAATCTTTCGAAGAGACTACTCTTTTAGAAAATTAACATATGATAATTTTCTTTGTATAAACTAAAACACATATTTTCTATATCAAAATAACTACCCTTTATGTAGGAAAATTTTTATTTTATTTTAACACAATATCCCTTACTCTAATACACATAATATTTTCAAGAAACAATCATGTGTTCTTATTCTTGTATGGACACAATTCATATACATCTTAAAAAAAAAACTTTATTTTCATCTATTCATGCACCAAATTCCTATGCAATTTTTATGCACTCAAATACTTGCACTGTTTAAATAAACAACATGGGTAATATATACATACATATTCATGAAAACCCTTAAAATAAAATTAATCCAATTTACTTTTGCCTTTTCTTTTCACTACCCATGAAAATATTTCAAGTATCATCCCTCTTTCATCTGTATTCATTTTCAAGAAAATAACTTGGATTTCTTATCATTTCATGCACCCTATTTGTAGAAAACCCCTACATAAGATGCAAATGATATATATATATTTCTTTCCAAATTTTTACATAATAAAAAAATTTATCTACCTACAATCACATATTTGTTTTTATTAAAAAAAATGAGTTCTAAAAAATCCGAGTTCTATGTATGCACAAAATTTTAGAGCATGCATATGCAATATTATGTATATTTTTAGAATACCATAAAGTTACTTTCTCTTCTTTTGATCTAAAATAATTCATACCCAAATTCTACTTTCAGAAGTAATGATAAAAGTACTTATTTCTTGAGCATAGTATCCATAAAATCGATGCTACTAAATAACAAGGTCAAGCATGGAGCCACATTTAAGGAGTATACACCAACCTTGCAGAGAATTAATGAGGGTGAAAATCCATGGGTGGTTTACAGTGCTCATATATTGGAGTTTTCATCGCAAGCCCAACAGAATCTCCGGGATCAAACTCGTCAAGAAGGGTTGTCTACGACACATTTATTTTACTTGTGGTCATGGGAAAAACAATACTCAACACTCAAAACTTGTCAAAATACTTGTGATAATTTAGATATTATTGTCTTGTATTCCTTTCAGAAAATCATTTTTTGTGTTCCATCATCACTAGGTAAACCCTTTTTCATTTCCTAAAATTATATGCTTTGGTGAATAGACAATGAAAGGTGTTACCTCAAACGATTTACCTGTAACTGATTCTTGATGCTTCCACTCATGGAAAAGTAACTATTTAGATTCCGTTAAAACATGGTAACCTTGTGCTTAATATTCGATATTGGACATATGTATAACTATAAGCACACTTATTATTAGTTATAAGCCATATAAAAACCATAGCGACTTCTTAATTCGTTAAATATAGTAAATAATGATAATATTTTTAAACATAATCATAAATTCTGAAAGATAATGGAGAATCCTTAATTAGTGTGAGTTGGTTCACGTTACCTTAGGATAGGAATTAGTTTCTATTTCTTAGGGTGTGGTTCTAACTTCCCTACATCTATTTATGCTATACAATTCTTGAGCTATATTGAGAATGTAGAGCGTTATGTTGCGTTCCCGTATTACTAGTGTAGTCCCTTATTGCTATTAGTTTAGCCACCTTATTCTTATTGTTGCAACCATGTAACCCCCATATTGTTATTATTGTTCCCTTACATTGTTATTTTTAGGTTGGCTAGGATTATATTGTGACCCAATGGACCCCTATATATAGAAGGAGGTTTTTTCATTTGTATCATTCAAAAATTATTCATTTATGTAATGTATTGGAGATTTCCCCCTCAAAGTGGTTGATTTATAACACGTTGTTTTCTCTTTTCTTCTATTTTTGGAGATGGTTTTTGCTAGGTCCCAATAATTTGCAGATTGGAAAGAAAAAATGAACATGGGTAACATCAAACCAATCTTTGGAGTCTTAGGATCTAGCCTTCCTGGACTCAAAGATGGCTCTCTCTATACTTGTGTGAAAGATGTAACATTTTATGATTTTAGGGTTTTGATTTTATGCTAGTTATAAGGATTAAGGTTGGTTTGTTTGTTTGGTTGGGTAGGTTGTCAATAAAAACATATAGAGTAAGATGTGTTTAGACCATTGGGCTATGGATTCCACAAAACATCTTGATAAGTACAAAAATAGGTCAAGGTTGTCTCGGAGGGCAAGTATAACAAATCCAAATGGATCTTCAAGGCTTATGTGAGTGAAGTGAACATTAATTTGAGAAATAAGTAGGTTTAAAGGGCAGCTAAGAATCCTTTAAAATGTACTATAACAGGTTAATTCTTTAAGAACATTATGCATAAAGAAATAACCAAAGACATGTCATACCATTAGCTTCTTTGACTAAACCTCACAAGTAAACATCAAGACAACAATCCAGCAAACCATAGAGAGCAACAAACTTGTAAATTCTCTAGTGATTTCACCTTCAGGAAAAGAAAAAATTCAAGATAACATATAGTAATGATAAAAGAGAAGGGAACTCCTAAAATTCCCTAATCATACTACAAATAACTTCAAAGGAAACATTTAAGATCATTTTAAGGATGGACAATTATTTTGAAGTTTAAAAAATTGGCAAATCTTACTAGTCCCTAATGTGAAAAATATAAAATATTTATTGATGTATTTGTAAAATTATTCAAATTTATAATGATATTATATATATTGTCTATATAATTTTGGCGATTTTTAAGGTAAAATAATTTTATATTGTAAAATTTGGGCGAATCACTTTTATAAAAAATGGAAATTGGCGAATCTTTTTTTTTGGAAAAACCATGGAAAATTAGCCCACCTGCAAATATTAGCCCCTAAAATTTTCCATGTTTAAGATGAAAAAAATGGCATAGATAACCATAAACCTCTTTAGATAAACCTTAATTATCAATACTTTAAAGCAATGACCTTAAAAACAATGTTTAAGTTACATCAAAGAGCAGGTATAACCATGAACTACTTTCATATTGGCTTCATCAATTCATAATTAAGATAAACAAGTATAAGTGGAACTAGAGAGAAGTTAAGGATTCTCTAATCTAACCTACCAGAGGAAAACATACAAGCGATAGGAAACAGACAAAGGTAAGGTGCCTCTAAACAACATTTCTTAGTCTAAACTTTATGTCCTACTACATGAGAAATATGAGACAAACTGAACAAACATATCATTACAAGCACTAATTTAGAAGGAAATAACCATTATCCATGCTCATGAATCTTGCAAGTTTTCTTGGCTCCATTATCATCCAAATCAAATCATTCATAACAATCCAAAGCCAATTTCTCTTTAATCTCCAAGTCTATGTATTAAGTCTAACAATCAACCAACATGTACAACGAGGCCTCCATGTAGAATTTAACTAGAAAAGGAGGACCAGAACCCTAACTAGGATTTCCAAAATTTCATAAATACATCATAAATGCCATTCTTGTCCAAAGAGACCATGCAAGGCTCAAGGCACAAAATATCTAACTTAATAAATGCAAAATAACTTCTAACATAAATTTTGAGTTAACTAAGAGTGATTTTCCTTAAAAATCCTCAAAAAATATTTTTTTTCAATAACTTTGTATCTTTTTTTTACTTTTCAGGTAAGGGTGTAGCACTGAGGGCCAAGGGTGTAGCGCCAGGCCAAGGGTGCAGCGCCAGGACAAGGGTGCAGTGCATACATTGGGAAACATTGCATATTTTGAAGTTGAGATTTGGAGGCCTTCGCGGTGTCCAAATGAGCTCCATGATAGCTCATTCGAAATATTTTTCAGACCAGTATCCAAACCTACCTTTATTTTCCTAATTATATTCCATTGACCTACTCAAAAATGCATTCTCCCAATACTTCTCAGGGCACAACGACAGTGCTGAAAAGAGGGCGGAATGGTGAATATTTGCTTGTTTTTGGCACTTTTGGAGGACTAGTTTTTCTCCAAATGAGCTGAATTATTTTTTGGATTATTTACTTGAATTTATGAACATTAAAATGTAAACCATTCATCCATTGACTTCCCCAAAAAAGAGTGCAATTCCAACACTTTGAAAAAAGACCTGTTTTGTACCTGTGATTTGGAGGCCATCCCGGTGTCCAAATGAGCTCCATGATAGCTCATTGGAAATATTGTATAGTATAGTTTCCAAAAACACCTTTATGTTTTATTATGGACTCCATTTACCTGCCCAAAAACCCATTCTCCCAATACTTCTTAGAGTGCAACACTAGCTCTGAAAATAGGGTAGAATGTTGATTTTTGGGTAGTTTTTGCACTTTTGGAGGACCAATTTTGCTCCAAATGAGCTGAAATTTTCTGTGAGTGATATCCTTGGAAATATTAACATGAAAATGTAAGCTATTACTTCATTTTTTTCCCAAATAAAGAGCACAACGCCAGTGGTGCTGCGCCCTTGGCCCTTCAAAAAAGTCAAGAATTCAAAATCTTCAAAAATGTGCCAAAATTTGGATTTACCTTGATGGTTAGGTTTAGGATGCATCAGCAAGGATTTCAAGTTTTTATTTATATTTTTCCTTCTTTTCATGAATTAAATTTTCCTTACCTTTTTCAAGCTACTTGATTGATGTAGAAGGCATGGTCGCTGGCCTCTTAAGGGCATCAAACACATGCATATTTCCCCTCTGGTAGGTCAAAGGAAAAGGCTCAATGTTTATCATCTTGGTGCTACATGTGTCGCTGCCATAATCATTGTTGATCTCTGCGCCATTTCCCTAACTTCTCTTTTCCTCACTGTTTGATTCTTCATTGTTTTCTTTCTTATTGGCATTTGATTCCTCATTGCCTTCTTCTTCATTGCTTGATTCCTCAGTGCCCTCTGATTCATTTCTCTCTTGACTGACATATGCACCAATGCCATCATTTCTCTTTTTCTTGCTGCCTTCTTCTTTAATGACATCTGCCTCATTGATTGATTTCTCACTGCTATCTTCATCACTATCCCTTTCTTCATCACTGCTCTTTCTTCACTATTTGATTCCTCATTGGCATCTGCCTCACTGACTTTTTCTTCACTGATATGTGACTCATCACTATTTTCCTCACTGCTTTATTTCTTATTTCCATCTCCCTCGTCATTTTACTTACCTTTCCTTGATGCACTAGTACCATGAGAGGATGGTGAGGGATTGTGAGAGGGCCACCTTTGTTCTCATGCCTCCTTGGCATTTGAGGACCTATATCATTTCCACTGTCTCCCTTCTTGACTTTTGAAAAAATATGCTTTTCCAACTCTAGAATTTGATGTGAATTTTGAGATGAAACAGAAGGTGATGGAATGGTAGCTTTTGGAAGTGAGGGGACAGAGTGTTATGAAGGAAATAGGCTTAGGGGGAAACTTCAATGAATGAAAACCTTCATAGCACCCTAATTCACCCTTGTCTATGTTTGATACTATTTGTAAGTGGATGAAGAAATGACTAAAAGTGATTGCAAGTTTAAACAGCTAGGTTTCCCTCTTATGGCTTCACTTATTTCATTTAAATGATGAAAAAATGCTCGAAGGATGGGTGGATAAATTGTACTTACCCCTTAATATGTTTGGAGGACCATCAACAAGAATTTGGAAGACTTTGAGGTGATTTGGGTTGTTAGAGATCTTAGAAGCCCTTCCCAGCCAAGGGCATAGCACCAGTGCTGAGGGCGCAACGCTAGTGTTGAGAGCACAGTGCCAGTGCTGAGGGCGAAGTGCCAATTCCTTAGCGCACAACCCCAGTTCCTGAGCGAACAACGCCTTTTGGAAGAGGGAATTTGGAGGCCTTCCCGGTGTTCCAATTGGGCCCATGATAGCTCGTTGGAGATCTTATCCTGTCTAAATTCCAAATATACCTTGTTTTTTCTGACTGTAGTTGATTTTTCCTACCAAAATTTGACTCTCCCAAGACTAGTCAAAAAGTGTTGAATGATGGTGCAGAATTGCAGAGTGCTAGTGTAGGAAACTTTTGGAGGCCTTCCCAAACTCAAAATTGACCACATGGTAGCTTATTAGAAATATCTTCCAGTATAGTTTCCATTTGACTCATCAAGCAAGTCATTTGGACATTCCAGCTATGAGAAAATTTGACTTTCCTAACGTCACTCTAGAAGTGCAACAATTCTCCCATGACACCTGTATTTTTAACATTGCTCTAAAACTATAACACATGTGTAAAATCGAAAGGAGGTTTTTATTGTTGGACACATGATGGACAAAAAAATCTCTCACGTTTGTCAAATTCACCTTTATTTGTTCAAAAACACAATTTTAAGAGAAACTAGCCTTGTGTGCTTCCTCCATGTTATTTTTTGCAAGTGATCACTATTTGGCACTCTACTTGGGTCATCAAGCTCAAAAAACCTTAGTTTCCTCAAGAACAAGTGGTTCTCTTTATTTTTCTGTAATTTTTCTTCATTTAGGAGCACACCATCTACCTTATAAATTCCTTCAGCTGATGGACCTCTTAACACTCCTGCAAAAGTGTTAAAATTTACATTTATCTTTTGTAGAACTTGAATTTGATAAGGTAGTATTTCTTGGAAACTTTTAGATATTTTCTTGAGTAGCCATGTCTCATTATTCCAATACCTCTAAACCAAATTCTAACAAAGAAAAATAATTTCTGAAACATCAATGATTTACTGTTGTGAAACCAGCTCCAAAAATAGAAGAAAATAGATATCAACGCCTTAGAAATAAGCCACTTCGAGGGGGCAACCTCCAATACATTACATGAATGAAAAATTCTTGGATGATACAATTTAAAAAACCTCCTTTCTATATATTGGATTCCATGGGGCTATAATGTAATCCTAGTGGGCCACAATGCAGTCCTAGCCAACCTAACAATAATAATTTACGGGCACAATAATAACAAAATGGGGGTTACAAGGGTACAATAATAACAATAAGGGGGTTACACTAACAACAATAAGGGGCTAAAATAGTAATATAGGGACCTAACATGCCCCTCTCCACCACAAAAGTGTCTTCCTCAATGCTTGAGTAGCTCTGGGTGCTTTTGTGTAAAATTCTCATCCTCCCATGTAGAATCTTCAGTGGGTAAGTTCTTCCACTTGATGAGATACTCTGAAATTGATCGATTCTGTAGCTGTCGAGTTCTTGTTTCCATGACCGCTTCAAAGTTCCACACATGATTTTTCCTTCCTCATCAAGTTCGGCAATATTGTTTGAGCTAGAAAATTTTCACCTATAACCTTCTTTAAGCATGAAACATGGAAAACTGGATGTACTCACGAAGAAGAAGGAAGCTCCAATTTGTATGCCATAGTACCAATATTTTGCAACACCTTGTAAGGACCATAATACTTTGGCGATAATTTATTATCCTTCTTAGCTTGCTTGAGTGACATTTGTTTGTATGGTTGTAGCCGTAAAAATACTCAGTCTCCTACATCAAAGCTTCTCTCACTGCGATGTTGATTTGCCTGTTGTTTCATTTGATTTTGTGCCAAATTCAGGTTATCCTTTAAGAGTTGGAGAACTTCTTGTTGATGCTTGATGTGATCTTCCACTGCTTGAACCTTCAAATTTTCCCTTAAATATGATGTGATGGATGGTGCATGATATCCATAAAGTGCCATAAATGGGGTCATTTTTGTTGCAGTATGGAAGGAAGTGTTATACCACCATTCAGTGAGAGGTAACCACTTGACCCATTGCGTTTGTTTATCAGATAAAAAAAAACGAAGATATCCTTCCAAAAATTTATTTACTATCTCATTTTGACCATCAGATTGAGGATGATAAGATGAGCTATGAGCTAATTGAGTACCCGAACAAGAAAATAACTCCGTCCAAAAATTTCTAGTAAAAATGGGATCTTTGTCACTCACAATAACTCTTGGGCTTCCATGTAGCTTTTGAATTCTATCCATAAATGTAATAGCAATTTTAATTGATTTAAATGGATGAGATAATGCACAAAAGTGTGCATACTTGGTAAGTCTATCAACTACTACCATGATGACACTCTTTCCTTCGAACTTAGGTGAACCTGTGATAAAATCCATTGAAATCTCCTCCCAACGTTGACTTGGAATGGATAAAGGTTGTAGAAGTCCCGGGGTCTTAATTGTCTCAAATTTATTCTGTTGGCAACCCAAACATTCTGCCACAAAATTTTGAATATCAGATTTAAGGCCATCCCAAAAAAATTCTTTCTTCACCCTGTGGTAAGTTTTTAAAAATCCTGAGTGTCCTCCTAAAAGAGAAGTGTGCAATTCTAGAAGAATATTTTGTTTTAGTTGGGAATTCTTACAAAGATATAATCGATCTTTGTACCATAAGGAATAATTTTTCCAACTAAATGTATCAGATGCACTAGGATCTTGATGTAACTTTTGAATGAGTGTCCATACATCTTTGTCCTTCTTCCATTCATCTCTTGCTTTGGTTATCCAATATGGTTGGATAATAGAAATGGCACAAAGCAATGATTCCACCTCTTCATTCTTTCTTGAGAGTGCATATGCAACAACATTAAGCTTTCCTTTTTTGTAGATTATTTCAAAGTCATAACCCAACATCTTTGTGACCCATTTTTGCTACTCTTCTGAAGATAGTCTTTGTTCCAAAAAGTGTTTAAGACTATCAAGATTAGTTTTTACCATGAAGTGTCTTCCCATTAGGTATGTTCGTCATTTCTTTAGTACATGCAATATTGCTAACATTTCCTTCTCATAAATAAATTTTTGTAAATACTTTCCTTTGATTGGAAGACTTTAAAAAGAAATGGGTCTTCCTTCCTGCATTAAAACAACACCAATTCCATTTCCTGAGGCATCACATTCCACAATAAAGGTTTTTTTAAAGTCTGGCATAGCTAAGACTGGTGCTAGGCACATTGCCTCTTTAAGATGTTCAAAGGCCTTAGTTGCTTCAGAAGTCCATGAAAATGCATCTTTCTTCAATAATATTGTTAGAGGTGTTGCTATTCTCCCATAATTCTTAACAAACCTGTGATAATACCCTGCTAACCCGAGAAATCCTGGAAACTGCTTGATGATTGTGGGGAATTTCCATTCCTTAATGGCTTTAATTTTGTTAGGGTCTACTTTAACACCCTCATGAGATACAATATGACCCAGATATTCCACCTCTTGTACTCCAAAGAAACATTTGGATGTTTTTGCATATAATTTTTTCTCCTACAATAGTTCAAGCACCCTATCAACATGTTCAACATGATCCTTCCAAGACCCACTGTAGATTAGTATATCATCAAAAAATACTATCACAATGTTTCTAAGGAAGGGTTTGAAAATGGAATTCATCAACCCTTGAAATGTAGAAGGTGCATTGGTAAGGCCAAAAGGCATGACCAAAAATTCATAATGACCCTCATGAGTTCGAAATGCTGTTTTTGGAATATATTCAGTCTTCATTCTAATTTGATGATATCCGGAATGAAGATCCAACTTGGTAAAATAAATTTCTCCAAGTAATTCATCAATCACAGGAATGGGAAATTTATCTTTAATGGTGAGCTTATTGATCTCCCTATAATATGGACACATTCGCCATGATCCATCCTTCTTGTGTACCAATACTACATGAGCAGAGAGAGAACATTCACTAGGTTGAATTATACCCGCCTCTAACATTTCTGCAATCATACGTTCAATTTCGCTCTTTTCGACGTAAGGATATCTATAAGGCCTGATCTTTGGAGGAACACTTCCTGCAATCAAATGAATAGCATGATCATGATCACGAATAGGTGGGAGTTCTTTGGGAGTTTCAAACATCTTTGAATGATTGTCCAAGACTTGTTGGAGATCTGCAGAAATAGATGATTTTGATGTTGGGACTTCTAGTGAGCATAATTGTGCAATTACGCCTCATGTTTCTTTCTTTAGAAGCTTTGTCATGACATTAGAGCTTATTATCTGTCCTGGCTTCCCTACAATACCTCGTAATTCGAATTCCTTTCCTTTTGAAAAAAATTTCAAGAAAATTTCTTGAAAATTAAAAGCTACCATCCCCAAAGATTGTAACCATTGTACTCCTAGTACAACATCCGCTCTTCCCATAGGAATGGAAATCGTTGGACTAGTCAATACATATTCCCCCATGGTTAGCTTGATATTATGGCATTTTCTAGAGAAATTTATAGTTCCTCCATTTGCAACCATCACTTGAAATTCTGGTGCTAGGTATAAGAAACAATTTAATTCCTTGGCTACCTTACAATGAATAAAATTATGGGCGCTACATGAATCAATCAACACTATTACCTTTTTCTTCTTGATATGCCCTTATATCTTGAGAGCTTGAGGAGTGGTAATTCCTGTCAGTGCATTACACGATATGGTTGGATTCATTTCTTCCTCTTCTAGGGCTGGTTCCTGGTGTATATCCTCTTCTCGTTCATTTTCTTCTTCCTGTTCACAATCTATGTAAAATAATTTCTTCTTAGCACACTTATGACCTTTAGTGTATTTTTTATCACAAATGTAGCAAATCCTTTTTCCTCTTTTCTCTTCCAATTTTTGTCATGTCAACCTTGTAGGTTGTGGAAATATAGGCGTAGCAACACTTCCTTCTTTATAGAATTGAGTGGTAGGCTTCCTTGTCGCCATAATTTTACATTCGACTTTTCTTGCCAACCTAAATGCCTTCTCCAATGAATCAAGTTTCGAAACGCAAACTTCATGTTGGATGTTATCCTTTAAAGTGCCTATGAAGAGATCAATCCTGTGCTCCTCTGAGATATTAGTTACCCTTATATTCAATTTTTGGAAGTCCTCAATGTGCTGCCCCACTAAACCCTTTTGTTTGATATTTATCAATTGGCCAGAGAAGGTGTTTCTCTTTGTATCCTCATAATGTGCTATCATTTCCTCTGTAAAAGTTGACCAACTAACAATTTTTTTACAGGAGAAAAGCCATCGATACCATACAAATGTATTTTGTTCTAAATGTAAATTTGCAATGCGTACCTTTTGTGTGTTTTTCACGTTATGGAGATCAAAATATTGCTCCATCTGTAGTATCCATGTGACAGGATCCTTTCCATAAAACTTCCTCATATCCATTTTTGGAATATGGTGGTTCTTCCCGCCAACATTAGAGTTTATGAAAACATGATTAACATTTATTTTGTTCTCATCATGACGTTCTTCCACTATATTTCCGCCATTAGGAATCATTTCTTGTTTTAAGCTTGTCATCAAGCCTTCCATGTATGATTTTAGATCATTCTTCATGTTTTCCATGTTGTCTTTCATTTCATCCATCTTAGCTTCCATGCCCACTTCCATGCCATCCATCTTAGCTTCCAAACCATTAATCTTAGCTTCCATGCCTTTCTTCAAAACTTCCATTTCATTTTTTGTTGTTCTTTGTGAGAGCGAAATTTGTTGCACTTGCTCTTGTAATTTTGATATGTCATGTTGACATTCTTCGTCTTCATGAGTCATAGTAGAGCCTTCTAAAGGCTTAGTGGGCATTGAATTATTTTTATGGGCCATTTTAGAATCCAATACTGATATCTATTCTACAATATGCCCTTGGAATCAATTCAACTTGATTATTCAAACAAGACTTATGTAATTTGGAAAAAAATACAAACCTTTTACTTGCTTTTGAGGAGCTCGATATTGAAATTGAATTATCTCTGTAATTGAGGATCCTCAATATCTGAAATTCAGCCCTATAGTAGCCCTCTGAAGCTTCTTTCAATTGCCATAGGTCTAATCTGATTTGGATTCTTCAAGACAAAGTTATTTCCAATCTCCCACAATGACCTAATTTTGGACTGGTTCAGTAGAGTGAATTTGTACAAATTTCCACGTGTCATTGTTTCATCAAGAAAGTAAATTCTGTGTACTTGCAACCACGTTTTATGGCACTTCAATTCGATGCTTAGAGATAGAGTTATGAATATTTTCCCACGATCACCTCTTTGTGATGAATTTCTGGATCCTGAAAAAGCACTACCTTCCACAGATCATATCTTCAAAAATATTGTGAACCAAGAACTAAATTTTTTTGACAATTTTCCTCAGTAGTTCAGCTTCGCACCCTAAAAATTTCAAATTCCGAGCCTTCATAGAAAAAAATTTATAGTGCAAATTCCACGATAACCTGTTCAGGAGCCTGAAAACGGACCTAACTGCCACAAATCATATCTCCAAAAATATTTTGAACCAAGCTTTGAAACTTTTTGACGATGTTTATCAGGATTTCAGCTTGGCACCCTAAAAATTTTAGCTTCTGAAGCTTCGTAGAAAAAACGTTATAGCGAAAATGCCACGATGACCTATTTGGAGTAGTGAAACCCTAAAATCCAAAGCTCTAATACCAAATTTTGTGAAACCAACTCCAAAAATAGAAGAAAAGAGATATCAACGCCTTAGAAATAAGCCACTTCGAGGGGTAAACCTCCAATAAATTACATGAATGAAAAATTCTTGGATGATACAATTTACAAAACCTCCTTTCTATATATAGGAGTCCATTGGGCCATAGTGTAATCCTAGTGGGCCACAATGTAATCCTAGCCGACCTAACAATAATAATCTAAGGGAACAATAATAACAAAATGGGGGTTACAAGGGTATAATAACAACAATAAGGGGGTTACACTAACAATAATAAGGGGCTAAACTAGTAATATAGGGACCTAACATTTACCTTGGAACATATGAAACCCTAATTGACCTAGTGGGAGGATTCTGTGACTTGGTCTTTGATTGAAAATTGGCTTGGAGCCTTCAAGTGTAAAAAAATGAGTGTTGTCAAAGTGGTGTATTGAAGATCCAAAATCCAATGTACTTGATTTATCTATAGAGCCTATAGAGATAGTTTTCAGACCATCAATGCTTGAAGAAGCTGGTGAACATGGGAAGGAAAATTCTTATGGTAACCCTAGATGTAAAGTGGTGTTATGGGCAAGGGAAAAATAGAGTGATGAGGTCATAGGTAGGAATAAAGGATGGAGATGAGTGGCACAAGCCCATAAGAAGTTTTTCAGGAGGAACATGGTGACCATGAAATGGAAAATTGGTAGAATAGTGCAAAAATTTTCTGTAAGGATAATGAAGGCAGTGAGATTTCTAAAACTCACAATATTCAAGGATTTTTTTTTTTAGAAATATAGAACCTTCCAATAGTCATTTGAAGATAGTAAAATTACTAATGACTAACAATGGCTCCACTTGGGGAGGGCAGCTCCTTTCAGGAGGTGTCTAGAACCTCAGAGATTAGATGTTTGAGTTTTGAAGATCAGTACCTTACTTGTACTTGGAAAATCCTTCTTTCTTCACTTGTCGATTTGTTGCTGTACTTTGAAGCTGTGATCTTACACTCTGAAAAAACATGATTGCTTCAACACCAATTCTATCTACCCATCGTACTTTTCCTATAAAAAAAATTCTTCTGGGTCCACTTGGACTCGCAAACCATTGACATCATTTTTTCTTTTGAAAGCATGGAAAATATCTACTTCTACCCTTGTATCATCCAAGTCTCAGATTAGACTGATGAGCTCCTTATTCTCTACCTATTCTACTTATCTTTCAAGGTTAAGCTATGTGAAAGATTTTCATTCTCTAACCTACTAACATGAAATTCAAAGCATGACTCAATCAAGGTGAAGCAATTTGATTGGCCAAGAGCTGTGGCATTTTGGACAAGCTGCACACAAATAATTTTGCAAAAACGTAAAACTAAAAACTAAGGGTTGTGATTTATAACTTGTTATGTATCCCTCTATTTCTCTTTTCGTTTAGATTTGAGATTTGAGAACCAACTATATTTTCCTAATCTAATCTACTGACGAACAAAGTTTACATGGTTTGAAAATTTCTCTTTCACTATCCTATCAACAAAAAATTAAAACATGTTTAATCATGATTAGGATGTATGACTAAACAAGACTCTTCTTTTTCAACAAGTAGTGGGATTTAGGCTACACACTTTTAGCAATACTCTTTTCTTTTTTGGTATGGGGTTGTGCCTCTTCTTTCTATCTACCCTCTTTTTCTTCTTTTCTGTGTTTTTGTCTTTTTTTTCAAAATAATTTGAAACTAAGAACTAAAAAAAAAATTCTCATAGTGTTGAGCTTATTTGCATGCCTATCTATCCCAATCTAATGAAATTTTTTCTTCCCTAAATGATGTAATAATGCGAGTGCAGCCAGTTAAGCAGCAACAAAAATAGGTAGACAACTTGACTGATTGTCAGAGGGAACAACAATATACCTTGATTATGTGTCTTCACGACCAAGGTTATTATATGTAGTGGAAGATTTTGATGTATTTGATTTTGTAAAGAATCCATGCCTGGAAACTTGAGTGAATCAAGACCTTCATGTAATATGCTATACGATCAACAAAAGCATGATGTAAACTTTTTTCTTTCAGGCCTTTCATGACTGTTTGTTCATTTCTATCCCAAATATTAACTCTGAAAACCTCATCTTCAGTCTAGTTCTTGAAAGCACATTCATCCTCAGTCTCTCCTTCATGATAATCTGATTTGGAAGTTTCAATATATACTACTATGTTGTCCTCCGGAAAACATGATATGCTTTTACTGAGTGGGTTGACTTCTATCTAGAAATATTCATTATGATAAGTGGAAGCATTCTCCGGCATTGTTACACTGAAATTTGTCACCATGACATTTTAGTGTCTATATAGGTTCATCATTAGTCATATATTACTCCCTTAGAAGTCTAGAACATCAAAGTTCCTAAAATCAGGCCTTGAAATTAAGAAAAAATCACATAAAAGTCTTAAAAACACTTGTACCGCACTTTCTCTTAACATTGCCTCTAGTGCCGCACAAATTTGTTCTAAATCGAGTGGAGCTAAATGCGATTTTTCTTCATTAAAGGTGCGGACCCATGTAAAAGGTAAAATGAAGGAAAAAAGTAACATTTAGATGCCCAAGAGTCAAATCTGGAAGTTTCTAGAAGCAATTATCCGGTCGAAGGTTCGCTCCTATCATGTATGTTAATTCATCCATGATGGGAGCCTACCCCTTGGTTTATGGAGCTCAATCCCTTCAAAAGAGGATTCTATCCCCTCTTATGTTGAGCTACAACCTCTTCTATTTTCCTATAAAATGAATTCATAGTGCAGCCTGAAAGGGGGTGAGACTTTGAGAATTTTAGAGGATAAATGCTATATAAACTCAGACTCTCTTAACTGATCATTATGTGGGAATGATTACACATCCATGTGCATTTTAGATGAGAGAGTGCAAAGCTTGTCAGAGTAAAGGAAACACCTGTTTTGGACCCCAGGAAGGCCTGTACGACATCAAGGCGGACACGGTTATAAGGCTCTTTCTTCATCAAAGATAATACGAATGAATCTCATTTTCTCATGAGTTCTTTAATTAAGTAGCTTGTCTATCATGTTTTGTCAATGAGTTATTTAATTAATTAGGTTGTTTCATGAATTCCTTGATCATATTGATAGATATATGATTCGTGAATTAGTTTATATTATGTAGGTGCTATTGATTTTTTCCATGTTTGTGATTGCAGATCTTTAAAGACGACTCTTTTAAGAAACTGGAAAGAATATCATTACAAACAGCGTTGGACTACAGGTAGGTCTTCAAAACCCATGTTGTAGCTAATTATGAATCGAATATTATCTAGAGAAAATATTTTTTGTTTGTATATTTGTTGCTAGATGTCCATAGGACACTTGGGAGGTCTGTCTTGTGAGCAAGAATGACTTATCCATCCAACAAGCATTAGGTCTTCTTGAGAAGTTATTACAAACTCAACATAAATTTGTTCCTATGTTTCCATTTTGAGAAAATTCTTCTAGAGATAAGTCAACAGTAAAAAAAAGAGAAATATTATCTTCATATAAAGGTTTAGAGGCTGGTTGTACACTTAACATCTGTTTTATCTCTTCTTCGGTTAAAGGAGGATGCACTCTCTGATTTGTTTTGATAGAAACATAGTTGCTCTTTTTCTCTTGTGAAGACTGATCATAAGGTTGGAGGTCTTATTTTTTGTTAATAATAATACCCAAAGACTGTTGATTTCTAATTGTATTAAGGTTATCTTTGATGAACTAAAATGAAGCATAACAAAAAGGTAAAGATCCTTCTCTTTTTTCCAAACATTCTGCACTTTCTTCTTCACTCTCGTAGCTAATTTGTATTTGTTAATCACTATATTTGAGATGCTAAAAATGATTGTCTTTGTCCCACAAAATAGTTACTGATTTTTTTTGTAGTGTTAGCTTGAGTTTGGAGAACATAATCATCGTCATATTGATCATACTTGGGTACCTTATTCATAGAAGGAATGTCATCCAATATGCACACTAGAGCAGGAGATTTCTCCACCATATGTTGACTTACAAGTTTATTTTCTGATCTACTATAGTTGGGATTAAAAGGAGAGTTTTTATGGCCAACATATTTTTATTTAGCAACCTAAAATGAATCGAAGCACAAGGGTAGAGACTCAAAAGGTGCTGGCTTATCCTCCATTTCCAGTTATGTAATCTAAAAAACCACACCAAGATGACTTAAGGGGAGAAATTATGGATTTGAAAAAGGGGTTGTATCATCCATTTCCTCCCTGACTGATTCTTTAGATCATTCCTCCTTGTTTCTATTTGAAACTTTCTTGTAATTCTCTATTAATAGTGAAGCACAAGATGTAGGAAGGCATCTAGTACTTACTTGACAACTTTCTGCATCTTCTTTTTTACAATATTTTGATTGTTATTTTTTCATTGTAATGACTGAGTTTGTCCTTCCAAAGAAAATAGTATCGAGTGTTTTGAATAATCAGCTCCAACCTTAACCTTGTACTCTTCCTTTTCTCTGCCAATCATATGCATCATTTTTCTGATTGTGTTTGTCAAAATCTCTAGCTTTATCATTGCATATAAAAATTTCTCTTGATCTATTTTGTCCTTCTTTATTGCTTTTAGCTTTGCCTCCCTATTCAGCATGTTTTCTTCCACATCAAATACCATCACTTGCATTTCCTCTAGGGTTGAAGGGTCCCTTTCTCTTATTTGGAATTTCACCTCTGGCTGAAAGGCATCTGGGTAGTGCAATAGAGCCCACCCTGGGGGTGGCTTTATCTTAGCAGGTATTGCATGGTATACTTTATTGATCCTGGTTGAAAAGTGTTGTATTGTCTCCCATGGTTGTCTTTTTAACTGTTTTTATTCTTCTTTGACGAGAAAAACATTTCCCATGACCACCCACCTATCTAGGAAGGCTTGAGTGAATTGATGAAAATTGCTAATGCTTGCAGCTGGAAGGTCTTTAAACCGAATCATAACTTTTGCTTCTAATGATAAGGCAAATATTCTGATGTGCACATCATATTTTCCTACTTCAAATAGGTCAAGTAAATCCTCAATATTTTTAATTTTTTGTTCAGCAGTGATTTTGTATTTTCTCCATAAAATCTAGGCGACTTATTTGCAAGATTTGCAGGGAGAGCCTGGAGAGTAGGAGGAAAAAACAAAGGCTTGTATATATCTTGGACTTTTATGGGCATAGGTAGTACAGAAGGAGGCTTATAACCATTTGAGATTTCATCAAAGGTAGGCGAGGTGACATGAGGCTCATGTTTCACTAGATTTTGTATAGGTGCATCAGGGATGTGTAGAAGTGTATAAGTATGTACATGGTCTGCAATTTTAGGATCATATTTTTGAGGCTTCAGATCCTTCCAATGATCAATGTAGACCTTATCAGTGTGTTCTTGATCAAGCTTAAAGTAGGATAGAACATAGTTATAGATAAAAACAATAATTTCTTGAATCCAGCTTAGGCCTGAGTATTCTCTCTTTCTAGTATGACTCGTCATGTTTTAGGTTATTCCTCCAGTGGAGTATTTAGGCTTATTGGGATTTTTGGAGCCATCGCGTGGATTATTTACAACTTTACTGAGGCTGGCTGTTGTGCACCATCAACAACTAGATACCAATCTTGAGATATATATATATTTTTGGGGTTTTCTGAGTTTTTTTAAGGAATATCTAAGTTGTCACTTGCTCAGGTCCCATTGTGATCGCCATTATGTTAGGTCCCCGTAATTTGTAGATTCGTAAGAATAAATGAACAGGGGTAACATCAAACCAATCTTTGGAGTCATAGAATCTAGCCTTCCTAGACTCAGAGAGGGCTCTCTCTATACTTGTGTGAAAGATGTAACTTTTTATGATTTTAGGGTTTTGATTTTAGGCTAGTTATAAGGATTAGGGTTTATTTGGTTTTTTGGTTGGGTAGGTTTTCAATAAAAGCATATAGAGTAAGAGGGGTTTAGACCATTGGGCTATGGAGTTTGCAAAAGGTCTTGATAAGTACAATAATAGGTCAAGGGTGTGTCGGAGGGCAAGTATAATAAAGCCAAATGGATCTTCAAGGCCTATGTGAGTGAAGTGAACATTAATTTGAGCAATCAGTAGGTTTAAAGGGAAGTTAAGAATCCTTTAACATGTACTATAACAAGAAAATTATTTAAGAACACTATGCATAAAGAAATAACCAAATACAGGGCATACCATTAGCTTCATTGACTAAACTTAGCAACATCAAGACAACAATCCAGCAAACCATAGAGAGCAACAAACTTGTAAATTCTCTAGTGAATTCACCTTTAGGCAAAGAAAACATTCGAGATAACATATAATAGTGATAAAAGAGAAGGGAACTCCTAAAATTCCTTAATAATACTATAAATAACTTCAAAGAAAGCATTTAATATGAACAAAAGGGCATGGAAAGCCATAAACCTCTTTGGCTAAACCCTAATTAGCAATACTTTAAATAAAAGACCTTAAAATCAATGTTTAAGTTACGTCAAAGAGTAGGACTATCCATGAACTACTTTTATACTGGCTTCATCAAATCAGCTTTAAGATAAACAAGCATAAGTGGAACTAGAGAGAATTTAAGGATTCTTTAATCTAACCTAGCTGAGGAAAACATACAAGCAATAGGAGGCCAATAGAGCTAAGGTGCCTCTAAACAACATTTCTTAGTCTAAACTTTCTGTCCCCCTACATGAGAAAGATGAAACAAACTGAAAAAACATAAGAAAACAAGCCCTAATTTAGAATGACATCACCATTAGCCATGCTCATTAATCCTACAAGTGTGCTTGGATCCATTTTCATCCAAATCAAAGCATTCATAACACTCCAAAGCCAATTTCTCTTTAATCTCCAAGTCTATGTATTAAGTCTAACAATCAACCAACATGTACAAGGAGGCTTCCATGTAGTATTTAACTAGAAAAGGAGGACAAAAACCCTAAATAGGGTTTCGAAAATGTCATAAATATATCATGAATGCCATTTTTGTCCAAATAGACCATGCAAGGCCCAAGGCACAAAATATCTAACTTAATAAATGAAAAATAACTTCTAACATCAATTATGAGCTAACTAGGAGTGATTTGCCTTAAAATTCTTCAAAAATGTATTTTATAAATAAATTTTTGTCTTTTGTTGACTTTTCAGGCAAGGGCACAACAGTGGTGTCCAAAGACGCAACACAAGGCCAAGGGCACAACGCCTACATTCGAAACATTTCCTATTTTGAAGCTAAGATTTGTAGGCCTTCCCGGTGTCCAAATGAGCTCCATGATATCTCTTTGGAAATATTTTCTAGTATAGTTTCCAAAAATACCTTTATTTTCTTGATTGGAGTCCATTTACCTGCTCAAAAGCTCATTCTCCCAATACTTCTTAGGGCGTAGTGCCAGTGCTGAAAAGAGGGCAGAATGGTGAATTGTTGCTTGTTTTTGGCACTTTTGGAGGACCAATTTTGCTCCAAATGAGCTAAAATGTTTTGTGGGTGATTTCCTTGACCCGATGAAAATGAAAATGTAAGCCATTCCTCCATTGAGAGCCCCTAAATAGAGTGCAATGCCAACACTAGGAAAAATTGCTTGCTTTTTAGTTGAGATTTGGAGGCCTTCCTAGTGTCCAAATGAGCTCCATGATAGGTCATTTGAAAGCTTCTCTAGTCTTGTTTCCAAAAATACATTTATTTTTCATAATGGGCTCCATTTACCTGCCTAAAAACGAATTCTCCCAAGGCTTCTCACGGTGCAGTGCCAACTCTGAAAATAGGGCAAAAAGGTGATTTGTTTGGGTGTTTTTGACACTTTTGGAGGACGCATTTTGCTCCAAATGAGCTGAAATTTTCTATGAGTGATATCCTTAGAAACATGAACATGAAAATTTAATCCATTCATTCATTTAGTTCCTCAGAAATGAGCGCAGCGCCAGTCGCGTTGTGCCCTTGGCCCTTCAAAATAGTTAAAAATTCAAAATCTTCAAAAATGTGCCAAAATTTATATTTACCTTGCTGATTGGGTTTGGGATGCTTGTAGCAACGCATCAGAAAGGATTTTTAAGATCTTATTTGTCATTTTCCTTCTTTTCATCAATTAAATTTTCCTTACCTTTGTCAAACTGCTTGGCTGATGTAGAATGCATGGCCCCTTGCTTCTTAAGAGCAACAAACACATGCCTATTTCCCCTATGATAGGTCAAATTAAAAGGATCAATGTTACTCATCTTAGTTCTACATGTGTCACTGCCATCATCACTATTGATCTCTGCCTCATTTCCCTCACTGCTCTTTTCCTCACTGTTTGATCCTTCATTGTCTTCTTCCTTATTGGCATTTGATTCCTCATTGCCTTCTTCTTCATTGCTTGATTCCTCAGTGCCATATAATTCATTTATCTCTTGACTGAAATATTCCCTACTTCCATAATTTATATTTTCATTGATGCCTTCTTCTTTACTGACATCTGCCTCACTGATTGATTTCTCACTCCTATCTTCATCATCGTCCCTTTATTCATCACTACTCTTTCTTCACTATTTTATTCCTCATTTGCATCTACCTCACTAAAATTTGATTCTTATATCTTCCTATTCACTATTTCCCTCACTTATTTATTTCTTATTTCCATCTCCCTCATTGTTTGATTTACCTTTTCTTGATGCACTAGTACCATGAGAGGATGGTGAGGGATTGTGAGAGGGCCACCTTTGTGCTCATGCCTCCTTCGAATTTGAGACTCTATATCACTTCTTCTATCTCCCTTCTTGAGATTTGAAAAATCTACTTTCCCAGCTCTAGAATTTTAAGTGAATTTTGAGATTAAATAGAAGGTGATGGAATGGCAACTTTTGCAAGTGAGGGGATAGAGCGTTATGAAGGAAATGGGTTTAGGGGGAAACTTAAATGAATGACAACATTGAAAACACTCTAAATCACCCTCATCTATGAATGATACACTTTATAGGTATATGGAGAAATGACAAAGAGTGATTACAAGTTTAAACACATAGGGTTCCCTCTTAGGGCTTCACTTCTTCCATTTAAATGATGACAAAATGCTCGAAGGATGGGTGGATAAATTTTCATAACCCCACAATATGTTTGGATGGCCCTCAGCAAGAATTTGGAAGCCTTTGTGGTGATTTGGGTTGTTAGAGGTCTTAGAATCCCTTCCTAGCCAAGGGCACAATGCTAATGCTGAGGGTGCAACACCAATTCCTGAGTGCACAACACCAATTCCTGACCGTGCAGTGCCTTTTTTCCAAGGGCATTTGGAAGCCTTCCCAGTTTCCACATTGGGCCCATGATAGCTTGTTGTAAATTGTATCCTATATACTCTCCAAATATACCTTTATTTTTTTGATTGGAATTGATTTTACCTATCAAAAGTTGATTCTCCCAAGACGGGTCCAAAAGTATTGAATGATGGTGTAGAAATGCATAGTGCTGGTCCAGGAAAATTGTGGAGGCCTTCCCAAACTCCAAATTGATCTCATGATATCTCATTGGAAATATATTCCGGTCAGGTTTTGATTTGATTCATCAAGAAAGTCATTTGGACACTCCAGCTATGAGAAAACTTGATTTTTCCAAGGTCACTATAGAAGTGCATCAATTCTCTCATGAAACCTATATTTTTTAGATTTATATAAAACCATGAAACCTGTCTCAAATATGAAGGATTTTTTTCTTCTTGGAAAGATGATAGAAAAAAACCTCTCTCACTTTTTTCAAATTGACCTTTATTTGTTCAGAAAAACAATTTGAAGCGAAATTGGCCTTGTGTTTCATCCAGGTTATTTTCTGCAAGTGATCACTGTTTGGAACTCTACTTGGGCCATCAAGCTCAAAAATACTAGTTTCCTCAAGACCAGGTGGTTCTCTTTCTTTTGGTGTAAGTTGTCTTCATTTTGGAGCATACTATCTACCTTATCAATTCCTTCAGATGATGGACCTCTTAACACTCCTGCAGAAGTGTTAAAATTTACATTTCTCTTTTGCAGAACTTGAATTTTATAAGTTAGTATTCCTTGGAAAATTTTAGATCTTTTCTTGAGTAACCATGTCTCATTATTACAATACCTCTAAACCAAATTCTAACAAAGAAAAACAGTGTCTAAATCATCAATGATTTATCTTGGAACATATGAAACCCTAATTGACCTAGTGGGAGGATTGTTTGACCTGGTCTTTGACTGAAAATTGGCTTGGAGTCTTCAAGGGTAAAAAATAGAGTATTAACAAAGTGGTGTGTTGAATATCCAAAATCCAATGTACTTGATTTATCTAAATATCCTAACAGAGATAGTTTTGAGACTATCAATGCTTGAGGAACCTGGTAACATGGGAAGGAAAAGGCTTATAGGTAACCCTAGTTGTAATGTTGAGTTATGAGAAAGGGAAAAACAAAGTGATGAGGTCATTGGTAGGAAAAAGGGATTGAGATGCATGGCACAAAACCCATAAGGATTTTTTCAGGAGCAACAGGGTGACCATGAAATGGAATATCGGTAGAATAGTGAAGAAAAATTATGTAAGGATAATGAAGGCAGTGAGATTTCTAAAACTCACAATATTCAAGGAATTTTGTTTTTAGAAATCTAGAATCATTCAATATTTATCTAAATATAGTGAAAATTACTGATGACTAATAGTTTCATAACATTTGGTATCATAGCTTTGGATTGTAGGGTTTCGCTGATCCAAACGGGTCATCGTTGTATTTTCTCTATAAAAATTTTTCTATGAAGATTCATAAGATGAAATATTTATAGCACGAAGCTGAAATACTAAGGAAAGTCATGGAAAAATTTCATATCTTAGTTCATAATATTTTCGTAGATATGATCTGTGGAAGTTAGGGCTTTTTGCAGGCTCCTGAATTCAACCTAAACAGGTCATCGTGGAATTTTCACAATAAAGTTTTTTTTACGAGCGTTCAAAAGCTGAAATGTTTATAGAGTGAATTTTAAATATTGAGGAACGTCATGTTAACATTTCAAAGATTGATTCACAATATTTTCAGAGATATGATTTGTCGAAATTAAAGTTGTATCAGACTCCAAAATTTCATCTCAAAGAGGTGACCATGGTAAAATTGTCATAACTCTCTCCATGAGCATGGGATTGGAATTCTGTAAAAGGTGGCCACGAGTACATGGATTATAGTTTCTTGTGCATCAATTTTAGAACTAAAAGAGGAAACAATGACACATGGAACATCGTACAAGTTCGCTCTACTGAACGAGTCCATAATTATGTCATTGTGGGAGATTGGGCATAACTTTTCCTTGAAGAATCCAAATATGGTAATACCTATGGAATTTGAAATAAGCTTTAGAGGGAAAATACATGGCTGAATTTCAGATATTGAAGAACCTAAATGATAGAGATAATTCAGATTTAATATCGAGCGCCTCAAAATCAATAAAAAAGTGTGTATTTTTTTTTTTAATTGCATAAGTCTGGTGTGAAAAATTAGTTTGAATTTATTCCAATGACATATTGTAGAATAGATATTAGTATTTGGGTATAAAATTTCCCATAAAAAGAATTCAAGACCCATGAGGCCTTTAGAAGGCTCTTCTATGACTGATGACGACGAAGAATTGCAACATGACGTATCAAAATTACAAGAGCAAGTGCACCAAATTTCACTCTCGCAAAGAGCAGCAAAAAATGAAATGGAAGTTTTGAAGAAAGGCATGGAAGCTAAGATGGATGATTTGAAGAAAATTGTGGAAGATAAGATGGATGGCATGGAATCTGGCATGGAAGCTAATATGGATGACATGAAAGAAAATGGGGAAAAAATGCAAAATGATCTAAAAGAAAACATGGAAGGTTTGAAAAAGTTGATACAAGAAATGTTTCCTAATGCCAAAAAGGTAGTAGAGGAAACTCATGATGAGAAAAAAATAAATGTTAATCGTGATTTCATAAACACTAATGTTGGATTGAAGAACCACCATATTCAAAATATGGATATGAGGTAGTTTGATGGAAATGATACTGTAATATGGATAATACAGATGGATAGTGATTTCAATAATTCAAAAAACACACAAAAGGTACGCATTGCAAATTTACATTTAGAACAACATACATTTGTATGCTATCGATGGCTTTTCTCTTGTAAAAAAATTGTCACTTATTCAATGTTTATGGATGAAATGATAGCACATTATGAGGATACAAACATCAACACCTTCTTTAGCCAATTGATAAATCTAAAACAAAAGGGTTCAGTGGTGGAGCACATTGAGGACTTCAAAAAATTGAATATAAGGGTAAATAATATTCCAGAGGAACACATGATTGATGTCCTCATAGGGAATTTAAACGATAACATCCAACATGAAGTCTGCATTTGGGAGCCTGATTCATTGGAGAAGGCATTCAGGTTGGCAAGAGAAATTGAATGTAAAATTATGGCGACAAGGAAGCCTACCACTCACATATATAAAGATGGAAGTGTTACTACTCTTGAACTTCGACAACCTACAAGGTTTGCACCACAACATTTGGATGAAAAAAGAGAAAAAGGGCTTTGCTACAGTTGTGATAGAAAATACAATAAATGTCGTAAGTGTGCTGAGAAGAAATTATTTTACATAAATTGTGAAGTGGAGGAATAAAATGAACAAGAAAATTAAAAAGAAGAGGATATACACGAGGAACCAACCCTAGAAGAAGAAGAAATGAGTCCTACCATATCAAGTAATGCATTGGTAGGAATTAGCACTCCTCAAACTCTCAAGATAGAAGGACATATGAAGAACAAAAAGGTAATAGTGTTGATTGATTCAGGTAGTACCCATAATTTTATTCATTGTAAGGTAGCCAACGAGTTGAATTTTTTCCTATACCCAGCGCCAAAATATCAAGTGATGGTTGCAAATGGAGGAACTATAAATTGCTCTGGAAAATGCCATAATATCAAGCTAACCATGGGGGAATACGTATTGAATATTCGAGTTCTTTCAATTCCAATGGGAGGTGTTGATGTTGTACTAGGAGTACAATGGTTACAATCTTTGGTGGCGATAACTTTTAATTTTCAAGAACATTTCTTAAAAAAAAAATTGGAAGGAAAGAAATCGAATTACGGGGTATCACAGTGAAGTCGAGAAAGATAATACGATCTAATGTCATGAAAAAGCTTCTGAATAAGTAACAAGGAGGCATAATTACAAAATTATTCTCACTAGAAGTTCCAATATCAAAATCATCTATTTATCCAGATATCCAAAAAGTCTTAGAAAATCATCCCAAGGTGTTTGATAATCCCAAAGAACTCCCACCTATTCGTGATCATGATCATGATATTCATTTGATTCTAGGAAGTGTTCCTCCAAACATCAGGCCTTAAATATATCCTTATGTCCAAAAGAGAGAAATTGAACATATGATTGCAAAAATGATAGAGGCTGGTATAATTCAACCTAGTCAAACTTCTTTCTCTGTTCTAGTAGTATTGGTGCACAAGAAGGATGGATTAGGGCACATGTGTCTAGATTATAGGGAGCTCAATAAGCTCAATATTAAAGATAAATTTCCCATTCCTGTGATTGATGAATTATTGGATGAATTACAGGGCGCTATTTATTTTACCAAGTAGGATCATCATTTATGACATCATCAAATTAGAATGAAGACTGAAGATATTCTGAAAACATCATTTTGAACTCATGAGGGTCATTATGAATTTTTGGTAATTTCTTTTGGCCTTACCAATGCACCTTCAACATTTCAAGGGTTGATGAATTCCACTTTCAAACCCTTCCTTAGAAATTTTGTGCTAGTATTTTTGGATGACCTACTAATCAACAACAGGTCTTGGAAGGATCATGTTCAACATGTTGACAGGTTTCTTAAAATATTGGAGGAGAAAGAATTATATGAAAAAACATCCAACTGTTTCTTTGGAGTACAAGAGGTGGAATATCTGGGTCATATTGTATCTCACGAGGATGTTAAGGTAGACGCTAAAAAAATTAAATCCATTAAGGAATGGAAATCCCCCAAAACCATAAAGCAGTTACGAGGATTTCTCGAGTTAACAGGGTATTATTGCAAGTTTGTTAATAATTATGTCAAAATAGCAGCACCTCTAACAACATTATTGAAGAAAGGTTCACTTTCATGGACTCCTAAAGAAAATAAGGCCTTTAAACATCTTAAAGAGGAAATGTGCATAGCACTGGTCTTAGATACACTAGAATTCACAAAAACCGTTCTTGTGGAATGTTATGCCTCAGGAAATGGAATTGGTGTTGTTTTAATGCAAGAGGAAAGACCAATTTATTTTGAAAATTTTCCAATCAAAGGAAAGCATTTATAGAAAGATATTTCTGAGAAGGAAATGTTGGCAATACTACATGCACTAAAGAAATGACAACCTTACCTAATGGGGAGGCACTTCAAGGTAAAAACCTATCATGATAGTCTTAAAAACTTTTTGAAACAAAAACTATCTTTAGAAGAACAACAAAAATGGGTCACAAAGATGTTGGGTTATGACTTTGAAATCATCTACAAAAAATCGAAGCTAAATGTTGTTACAAATGCACTCTCATGAAAGGATGAAGAGGTGGAAGCATTTCTTTGTATAATTTATACTATCGAACCATATTGGATAACCAAAGAAAGGGATGAATGTAAAAAGGATGAAGAAGTGTGGACACTCATTCAAAATTTGAAGCAAGATCCTAGTACATCTGAAACATTTAGTTGTAAAACTGATTCCTTATGGTACAAAGGTTGCTTATATATTTGTAAGAATTCCCAACTAAAACAAAATATTCTTTTGGAATTGTACACTTCTCCTTTACGAGGACACTCATGATTTTTAAAAACTTACCACAGGGTGAAGAAATAATTATTTTGGGATGGCCTTAAATCTGATATTCAAAATTTTGTGGCAGAATGTTTGGTTTTACACCAAAATAAAGTTGAGAGAATTAAGACCTCGGGTCTTATACAACATTTATCCATTCCAAGTCAACGTTGGGAGGAGATTTCAATGGATTTTATCATAGGTTTACCTAAGTCTGAAGGAAAGAGTGTCATCATGGTGGTAGTTGATAGGCTTTCCAAGTATGCACACTTTTGTGCATTACCTCTTCCATTTAAAGAAGATACAATTTCTATAGAATTTATGGAAACAATTAAAAATATACTTGGAAACCCAAAGATTATGGTAACTGACATAGATCCCATTTTTACTATGAATTTTTGGACGAAATTATTTTCCTGTTTGGGTACTCAACTAACTCATATATCATATTATCATCCTTAATTTGATGTCAAGCTGAGATAGCGAACAAAGGTATGGAAGTATATCTTAGTATTTTTGTATCTAATAAAAAAACACAATGGGTCAAGTGGTTACCTCTAGCTGAATGGTGGTATAACACTTCCTTCCATGCTACAGCAAAAATGACCCCATTTATGGAACTTTATGGATATCATCCGTTGCCCATCACATCATCTCTGAGAGAAAATTCTAAGGTGCAAGTAGTGGAAGATCACATTGAGCATCAATAACAAGTTCTCCAACTCTTAAAGGATAACCTCAATTTGTCACAAAATCAAATGAAACAACAAGCATATCAACATCGCAGTGAGAGAATTTTTTATGTAGGAGACTGGGTATTTTTACGGCTCCAACTATACAAACAAATTTCCCTCAAGAAAGCTAAGAAGGATAATAAATTATCGGCAAAATACTATGGTCCTTACAAGGTGTTGCAAAATATCGGTATTATGGCATACAAATTGGAGCTTCCTGATTCTTTGTGAGTGCATCTATTTTTCCATGTTTCATGCTTAAATAAGGTTCTAGGTGACAAAATTCCAGTTAAACAATATTGTCGTAACTTGATGAGGAAGGAAAAATCATATTGGAACCCAAAACAATCATGGAAACAAGAACTCGACAGTTACAAAATCGATCAATTTCAGAGTATCTCATCAAGTGGAAGAACTTACCCACTCAGGATTCTACATGGGAGGATCACAATTTTATAAAGAAGCATCTAGAGCTACTCAAGCATTGAGGACACCACTTTTTTGAAGGAGAGGGGCATGTTAGGTCCCCATATTACTAGTGTAGTTCCTTATTGTTATTAGTGTGGCTCCCTTATTTTTATTATTTTTCCCCTGTAACCCCCATATTGTTATTATTGTCCCCTTACATTATTATTGTTAGGTTGGATAGGATTATACTATGACCCGATGCACCTATATATATATAAGGAGGTTTTCTCATTTGTATCATCCAAGAATTGTTCATTTATGTAATGTATTAGAGGTTTCCCCTTGAAGTGGCTGATTTTTAAGGCGCTGATCTCTCTTTTCTTCTATTTTTGGTGCTAGTTTCATAATAGTTCTGAAAAGCTAGAGTCTCCTGGTTCAGACTATCTTTCATAGAGTTGACAAGTTGATTTTTTTTATTAATTCAACATAAAATTTTATCATCGTATCAGAGCTCTAGGGTCGAATCATAGCTGGAGTGTTGTGATCCCTGCAAATATCTAGGTGGCAGAGGAGAAGCCCCTAATCATTGAATTTTGTTTTTCTCAGGTATAACAATAGATAACATGAATTTTTGAGGAAAATTCGCATTGATCATCACGGTTCTTGAAACAACAATCACGCCATCGTTGCGAAATTGAGCTTAACATAGGTTTCGATTAAGTGAATAATACGGTCAATCACTGAGGTATTTTCATACCATGACCTGGGTGCTCCTGTAGAGGATTCGAGAGTTTGTCACACAACATGCAGAATAACCTACTGGATTGATCATAGATCAGGTAGATATGTATCATAATAGTGCTTTCTGTAAGGATCTGGGGTAGATCCATCATGTTTTTTTTTCCCCTCAATTACTTGAAGTTTTTTTTTTGAATCATCAAGGTGAATAATAAAATAATTGCAACATACCTGAATGAGAGCAACAAGCTCAATGGTTCCAATTACTCTAATTAGGAGTTTCAGATGCAAACTATGCTAGAAGCATAGAGTGACTGGACGATTGAAAATGGGGATGAGCCACAACCACCAGCGGGAGCCCCATCGAATCCAGACTAGGAGAAGAGAGAGGGAAAATCAAAGACGTTGAATATTTCAGCGAAAGATCGCATCATACCATATATTAGAGAATGAAAATCAACAAGAAAAATTTGGACGGTATTGAAGGATTTGTATGAGATCAGGAATAAAAATTGTCTTATGTTCTTGAAGAGAAAGTTTTTATGCATAAATATGGAGGAGAATGAAATAGTTGCTTCTTTCATATCGTGGATCAAGGATCTGAAGAATAAATTGGAAGATATGAGTGAGATAGTAGAAGATGCAGATTTTGTCATGATTACCATGAATGGTATGACTGATGATTATCAAATGTTCATCACTGGGATAAGGGCAAGAGAGAAAATCCCAAAGTTTGAAGAACTGACAGGAATATTAATGCAAGAAAAAAAAAGAAGATTGACTCTAAAATGCGAGAGTGCATATCTTGCATTAATGGAAAAGAATAAATTATTCAAAAGAAAAGGAAATCCATCACAGCAAAATGGAGGAAATCCACTGAAAAGACCGAATCAAGCTCAAGGTATGTATCCAAATAAAAATGACTTTGTATTAAAATGTTTTTATTGCGGAAAATTAAGTCATATGGTTAAGGAGTGCAAGAAAAAATAAATTTTATGAAGAACAACAGAGACATAAAATACATGTAGGTCATTTCGCAGATGATGACCATGTTCAGGACTTCAGCTTGTTCATGGTAGACTTTGATGAAAACATCGAAGAAGACATCTTGTATGTCGATTCAGGAGAATCCACACATATGATAGGGAACAGACAGTGGTTCAAAAATTTTAAGTAAACCAACAACAGAGCACAAATATACCTTGGTTATGATAGAGGCTACCAAATCAAAGGGTATGGGAACCTTCCTGTTATTTTACCTGATGATCATGTTAGCTATATCCAAAATGTAATCTATGTACCCATAGTTACAAAGAATCTGACATATGTATCCATGACTACAAATCAAAATCTCAAGGTAATTTTTTTAAAATCTAACTGTTATATTATTTGTTGGATGGTATGAAGAATATTTCTTCAGGAATTCAAACTAGAGGTCTATACAAATTGAATGTGAGGAAAACATCATATCAAGCTTTGACAGCATCGGTTTGACTATATAAGAGCTATGGAACCAGAGACTAGGTCACATCAAGTTCAACGATTTGTTGTAACTTCATAAAAAGGAAATGGTAAGAGGTATTCCTACATTAAAGAAAGTGAATAGTGATTTTAATTATTGTGTGTTATGAAATATGCATAGAGAGGAATTCCATCTTTGAGTAGAAAAAAAAAAGTGATATATATTTGAATTAGTGCACACCAACCTATGTGGACCTATGCAAACAAATTCATTAGGAGGTGCACTGTATTTTCTACGATTTTTTGATGACTACAAAAAATTTTCCTGGGTATATTTTATCAGTAATAAAATTCACACATTTGAATAATTTAAGCAGTTTAGATATAAGATAGAAAATAAAATAGGGAAGCACATAAAAATTCTCTACTTCAATCAAGGGGGAGAATACAGGAAGCATGAACTTACCAAGTGTTGTAAACATCATGGAATATTACAGCAATTCATAGTACCCCATACTCCTCAGCAGAAAAAAGTAGCAGACAGAAAGAACAGAACATTGGCGGAGTATGGTAGGAGCATTTGAAAGGTAAGGATATTTTGAATGGTTTTTGGGCTGAAGCATTGAATACTGTAGTTTATTTGAAAAATAGGAGTCCTACAAGAAGTCTTGAGTTTAAAACTCCTTCTGAAGCATTATAGGGATTCAATCCTGCAGTAAAACATTTGAGAGTATTTAGGTCTAAATTCTTTTCCCATATTCCAAAGGAAGACAGAAGAAAACTAGATTCAAAAGCCATCAGATGTACCTTTGTAGGGTATTGTTCTCAATTTAAAGCTTAAAGATTTTTTAATGCCTCTACTCACAGAAGTTTTGTTAGTAGAGATGTCATGTTCCATGAGCAGGTTTATGATGAATCAGATAAAATTAATGAGGAATGGGATATTTTGTTTCTCATGGAAGGAAGTGAAGAAGAAGGGAATAGCCATGAGCAACAGAAAAATGTAGAAAGTTCAGATACAGTAGTTGAGCCGAGTCCTTCAAAGGAAATACAGAATAGGCTGGAAGCTACACCAATGCTCACAAGATTGGGTAGGTATATTCAATTACCTACTAGATACAGAGAAAATTCCTTTTCTAACTAGTACAATGAATTTTTTTGAACCTTCTAGTTATAGAAAAGAAAATCAATGTAGTGAATGGAAAGAAGATATGGAAAATGAATATGAATCTAATCTAAAAAACAACACTTGGGAGCTGGTTGAACTATATGAAGGGAAACAAACCATAGATTGTAAATGGTTGTATAAACCCATGATTAATGCAGATGAAACCATAGATAAATTAAAATCTAGATTGGTTGCAATGGGGTATTCACAAAAGGAAGGTATTGACTATGAGGAAACCTTCGCCCTCGTAGCTAAATTAAACGCTATAAGAATGATGATTTCTTTAGCTACTAGAAAACACTGGACGATTCACCAAATAGATGTAAAATCTGTGTCTTTGAATAGAGAGTTGAAAGAGGAGTTTTACTTAGAGAAATCTGAGGGGTTTTTTGACAAAGGGAAAGAATATTTAGTCTACAGATGAAAGAAAGCTTTATATGGACTAAAACAAGCACCCAGGTCATGGTATGAAAAGATAGATTCATTTTTTCTGCAACACGGTTACAACAGAAGTTTAAATGACCCTAATTTGTATATTGTGAAAGATGAAAGGGGTGCATAGTGTTGATTTCTTTGTATGTATATGATCTAATTATTACAGGGGATGTTATTGATCTAATAAAGGAAATATAACAAAAAATGTCCCAAATGCTCGAAATTAATGACCTTGGTGAACTAAGATACTGTTTGGGTGTTGAGAATTGGAGAGATTCAGGACAAAATTTTATATCCCAGGGTAATTATGTCAGAAGTATACTGGAAATATTCATGATGGATTAGTGCAAGACTGCATTAGTACCATTACAACAGAAAATTAAACTTCAGATTGAGGATGGCTTCAAGGAGGCAAATACAACACTCCATCGACAACTAGTTGGGACTCTAATCTACCTAACCACTGCTAGACCAGTTTTTGATTATGTAGTTAGTGTGCTAATTCAATACATGTCCAAGCCTTTTCAGAGACACTGGAATGCAACAAAATAAGTTCTAAGGTATCTACAAGGAACTGTAGATTATGGTATTATTTATGCTCATTATTCTGAGGTTATATTAACATGATTTATAGATTCTGTCTGGGATGGAAATGTCGATGAATAAAGATCCATAACATGCTCTGAATTCAACATTGGATCTGGGGTGATTACATGGAGAAGTAAGAAAAAAAACACAATTTCCTTGTCTTCAGCGGAAGAAAAGTATCAAGCTATGTGCGCAGCAACATGTGAGGCAATTTGGTTACGAAGACTTCTCCAAGATGCTAGGGAAGTACATAAATATGCAACAAATATCAGATGTGACAACCATAGCTCAATCAAACTTGCTAATAATCTGGTGTTTCACAAGAACACTAAACACATTCATACACAATTCCACTTTGTCGGGGAGAAAGTATAATCTAAAAAAATCCATCTTGTATATTGTAAGACGTGTGATAGCGTTGCTGACATTTTCACTAAGCCTCTTGGAAAAATGAAGTTTGAAATGCTTAGGGAGATGTTAGACATATTTTTGAAGCCATTCTCCATTAAGAGGGAGTGTTGAGAGATAATCGAGAATCCTTAGTAAGTGTGAGTTGGTTCATGTTACCATAGGAAAGGAATTAGTTTCTATTTCTTAGGATGCTGTTCTAACATCCCAACATCTATCTATGCTTATAATGCTTGAGTTGTATTCATAATGTAGAGAATTCTGCAGAGCTAGACTCTCCTCGTTCAGACTCTCGTTCGTAGAGCTAACTAATGGGATTTTTTATTAATTCAACATCACATTTTCTCAATAAATTCCAATGTATTAATCACCACAATATTTCACCCTATTAAATTATGCATGTCAAGCATAAGATACTCCAAGCTTGAAATTATAAATTAAAATAGGATTCTCTTAATTATGTATATGTTATAAGATATAAAATAATCATAAAAAGCGACCATTAAGAAATATTATGTTCAGTCATAGTAGGAATAGAGTGTTTATTTTCACACTACTGCATGAACAATTTTTACACATGACTGGAATTTAATTTGAAATTTAAATGATAAAAAATAAAGTATATTAACACTATTATAATTTTTTTTTTTTAAATTTGCGATTTATTATCAAATTATTTCTAAAAAATGAGATACATATATTTAACCTTACTAGTACTTTTCACTTAACCTAACCAGTACCTTTACTTAGGAAATCTTAGGTGTAGATAATGAAAATGAAAAAACGGTTACAATATTCTTATTTTCAAATGATATTTAAATGAATGAAAATGAAAAACTATTTCAATTTTGTCATTCCCCAACTTATATGACATTATATGTAATTTAAATTAATAATATAATAATGGAAAACTTCCATATGGTCAAACAATCCTTTCAGGAAAGCATGAAAATATTGTCTCCCACATCAAAATAACGTTATTAAAATAATATTTTAATAATGTATTTAAATATAAAATTTAAAATAAAAATAGTTAAAGTTTTTTTTTTATGTAAGAAGAGAGGGCTTACAACCTTCAAAGTTAGTTTAATTGGTCTACTTTCTTTACTTGAATTACTATTGCTATTCAAATATTATTGCTTCAATTTTCTTGATACTGATAAGAAGTTATTTATCTCTTCAAGTGGGACAAATATTCTAAATGCTCTATGCTCACGAGAGAGAAATTAAGGATCTATAGAGTCCATAAACCACCTATAAAAAACTATGATAGGCATTCATTACTTTATTATGTACCGAGTTCCTTTGTAGTTAAAAATATATCATATATTTAGCACTAAAACTACTTTTATTATTTTTCAACTTATATCACTTTTTATATAATTTAAGTTTGTATATTATTTTTTTATTGTGCTAATAGGTATGTTTATTTGGAAGAGCAATTACGAATGTATCGAGTCCATAAACCACCTAGAAAATAATATAATGATAATTATTAAGTGGATGGTAGAGAATTTACCTCATAAAATATTTTAGAATACTCTTAAAATTAAACACAAAACATAGGGTGAGAATTATTTCCAAAGTAACGTATTTTTTCCTTTTAATTAAGTTTACTAATTAAAAAATATGCCATAACTAGCACATTCAATGAATTGTGGGGCCATGGTATTGTACTAAAGCCTATTAAGAATCTCCATGATAAAGTTGAGGTGATTCTCCATAGTTAAGAATCTTGTTACATGTGTTTTTATTATGTATATACATTCAATTTCTATATAGTTATTTTTATCATCATTAATAATCATAAATATTATTATTATTATTATTATTATTATTTATTTTTAATGATTTAAATATATGATGAAGTGTTTTGAGGTTCATTATGGATTGATTTATATGACTATAGTTCTGTATAATCTAAATTAAAAATAATACAATACAATATAATTTTCTTCAAATAATAAGTAAAATATTTTATATATTAGTTTTTTTGGTTTATCAAGTGGTTTGAGTTCACTAGATATTACATCATGTTTGACCTGTGGCTTGAGAAACCACAACCAAGGGGCATATAAGCTATCAAAATCACCAAGGGTGAAAATCACCACGACATTCCACCCGATGCTTGACTTGTGGCTTGAGAAACCACAACCTAGGGGCATATAAGCCGTCAAAATTTCCAGGAGTGGAAATCATGAGGGGATCGCACTGAGCCTTGACAACACTAGCACTAAGAAAACTAGGTTTAACATGTCTCCTTCCCCTAGCATGCACGCACCAACATCTTTGTGGTTTCATCTTGATTTCCTTTGTGATGATGCCCATCCTCAACCCTTGGCACAAGGCCCATCCTGAACTCGTTGGGGTAATAAAAATTTACATATATTAAAAAAATTACTCAAACCAAAAAAAATTCCAACCACTTTATGTTTCGTGTCATATGTGTGGATGCTCCCGAATCCAAATACCAGATGTCTCCTTCGTGGTTTTCATCAAAGTCTACCATGAACAATCTGAAGTCCTAAACATGGTCATCATCTACGAAATGAACTGCATGTCTTTTATGTCTCTGTTGTTCTTCATGAAATTTATTTTTCTTGCACTCCTTAACCATATGACCAAATTTTCTACAATAAAAACACTTTACTACAAAGTCATTTTTTATTCGGATACATACGTTGAGCTTGGTTCAGTCTTTTCTGTGGATTTCCTTTTTTTTCCTGTGATGGATTTCCTATTGCTTTGAATAATTTCTTCTTTTCAATTAATGCAAGATCTGCGCTCTGGGGTTTTAGAGTCATTATTCTTTCTTCTTCTTGCATTAATATTCCTGTCAGTTCTTCAAAATTTGGGATTTTCTCTCTCGCACTTATCCTAGAGATGAAAATTTGGTAATATTCAATCATACCATTCATGGTAATCACGACCAAATATGCATCTGGTACTATATCATTGATATCTTCCAGTTTGTTCTTCAGATCCTTGATCCACAATATGAAAGAAGCAATTGTTTCATTCTCCACCATATTTATGGATAGAATCTTGCTCTTCAAGAAAAGAAGACAATTTGTATTCCTGATCTCATACAAATCCTTCAATACTGTCCAAATTTCAGTTTTCGATTTGCATTCTCTAATATGTGGTATGATGTAGTCTTTCACTGACATCTTCAACAATGTCTTTTCTTTTCCCTCTCTCTTCTCCCAGTCTGGAATCGATAGGGCTCTCGTTAGTGGCTTTGGCTCATCCCCATTTGCAATTTTCCAAGAACTCTACACATCTAACACAACCTGCATCTTAAAATAACAATTAGAGTAATTGGAACCATCAAGCTTGTTTCTCTTGTTCAAGTATGCTTCGATTATTTGATTATTCATCTTAATGAATCAAAAATAAAAACATCGAGTAATTGACAAGAAAAAAAAAATCTGACGGATCTACCCTAGGTCCTTACAAAAATCACTTTTACGATACAGATCTACTTGATCAGTGATCAATCTAGTAGGTTGTTTTGCACGTTATACAATAGGATCTCGAATCCTCTACACCAGCACCCAAGTCATGGTATGAAAAGACATATTCATTTTTTCTGCAACATGGTTACGAAAAGAGTAAAAATGACCCTAATCTGTATACTATGTGTTGTAGCCTAATTCGACTCAACTAAAAGTCAGGAGAGGGTCTGACAAATTCAAGGTTGTTGAGACATTTAGATGGAAAAAAGTAAGATAGGGATTCTTGTGCTCTTGTATAAAGAGATGGTATCAAATAGAAAGTGCAAGTAGACACACTATTTGAATAGGGGCCTCAGACAGTCTTGATGGATGCATAGGCCTACTAGTCCTCCATTTTAATGATTCATGTTGTATTCACATGGATGAAATGATTATGAGTGTACCTAAAGAAGAATTTAAGTTTCCACCTTCTTACTAGACTAAGATTATGCATAAACTACTATAGTTGGAAGTTCATCTTCAAGGCGAACACTCAAAAGAAATCACTCTACAGAGAAACATGGAATAGAAGAAGGTGAATTGGAATCTCGTAAACTGTCAAACCTTGGTCTTAATGTTCTCGGAAGGGGTTGTCAAAGACTAGAAAAGCTGAGTTTAATATGGTGCCCTGCAGTCACAAGTTTGGGCCTAGCATCAGTGGTTCAACATTGTAGGTTTTTGAAGGTCTTAGATTTACAGGGTTGTTATATAAGTAATCAAGGTCTTACAATTGTAGGAGAATAATGCAAACAACTTGAGAATTGGAATCTTCAGTTTTGTGAGGGTTTGACAGACAGAGGTATGAAAACAATAGAAATTGGTTGTGAAAAGACACTAAAAGGGCCTTCCATTGTAGCATGTGTAAGGATAACTAATAAAACAATGGAAGATGTTGGATTTCGCTGTCACTCTCTTGGAAAATTAACCTTGGACTCTGAGTTTGTTGATGTTGGATTGCTGGTAATAGCTAAAGGTTGTGTTGATTCAAATTATTTGAACTTACATCATTTAAATTTTATAGAAAAATACCTAAAATATATTCTTAATCGCATTTTATCTGTGGGAGATCATATTTTCACATGCGTTTAAAAGTTGAGAAAGCATATTGATGCAAATAAAAAGTCAAAATTTAGAAAACGCACATACTCTCGGGACAGTGAATTTCGATTTCTTATTCTAGGCAAATGGAGAAAAATTTAAAAAATCCACAACATGGTTTCTTTGTAAAATATGCCTAACTGACTTCAGCAAGGAAATTGTTCAAAAATTCAAAGTGGCGTAAGATATTTCGTCAATTCTTCAAAGACAAGTTTTTCCAGAAATGTCCTGCAAAACTGGGTTTGATTCATTCTATGAGAATTCAATTTGCATGATGACAATTTCCTTCTCAGATGATCACTTGGGATTGAGATGATATTTAAATAAAACTCAGTGCAGTTTATATTGTAATTTGAGTTCATGAAATCCCAAAGCTCAATGAGACTCTACGTGAAATAGAAGAGAAAAAAACAGGTCAAAGTTCTGCCATATCTCATAGAAATTTGATATTTGGATCATTCGGCCCAGATCCAACGGTAATGCAGAAGTAGAAGCTGCATGGAACTTATAAGATGTAGTGCCTCCGCAGAGTGGTTTGATCTAAACCAATTTTCGCTGATCAATGGCTGATATTCATTATTGCACCACCCTCATTATTTCCATAAACCACTAGAGGGGGTCCTGTTGGAAATATGATGCAGAGTGTTGTCCTTGATGGCAACCCACTAAATGAAGATGAAGACATGTGACAGTTGACATGTGTTGTCCTTGATGGCAATCCACCTGATGAAGTTATTCTTGACTTAATGGGCTTGGTAAATGATGTAAATCTGATGTGATATGATGCTTATTGATATTATGATGTTGAGTGTTGTCCCTGAAAGGAAACCCACTTGATAAAGATGATGGCAACTTACTTGATGAAGTTGTGCTTGCTAGAATATGTTCTTGATGAAGAAAATATGATGTATCTACAGTGTGCACAGAATGCAATAAAGAAAGAAATTCAGAATGTGCTCAAAGTATGATGAAAAGAGTATGTCTCAAGGAATACACGGATCTGTCTAAGGCAAGTCGCGTATGCACGCGGAAAAGAATGTTCCAAGTCGCGTATGGGAAAAAAGTACTCATAAAGTGCAAAAACAGGGGCCCGTGGTATTGAAGACTCATGGTATTGATTTGGCTCGTGGTATTGAAGGCTCATGGTATTGCTTTGGCCCGTGGTATTGAAGGCTCATGGTATTGCTTTAACCCGTGGTATTGAAAAAGGATAAACCTATATAAGGAGAAGAAATTCATTGTGCAAATCACAAGTATGGGTGCAAGATGTCTGAGCTTGAATAAATACTTCTCTGTGAAGTATATCTGTATGGAAAGGGTAAAGGTTTGATGATAGATCTGAATCTATGATGCACCAATGAAGAGATGATGAAGCGGGATATCTAGATCTGAAATGTATCTGTATTTGCTAGATCTGTTTACGGAGTGATTGGATCTGTGATGAGGCGAACATCTGTCTGAAGTAAAGGGTTGAATCTGAACCGAATGTCTGATCTGAAGAAGTATGTAGCTCTATAATGGTTGAAGATCTATACGCGAGTTTGCTAAAGAGGAAGCGCGTATATACGCGGCTTAGCTGAAGAAAAAGAGCGTATGCGCAGTGAAGTGTATACAGATGTATACGCTGGTTGATGTGGACGAAAGCGCGTATATACGCGACATCAGTGAAGGTAAGGCGCGTATGCAAACTAGGGTTTGCTGAAGCAAAGGGTATGAAATATCTGATCTGTTCTACTATGTTTCTGCTATCTGATCTGTGTTGATAAGTATCTGTTGGTGATGTATGTTTGTGCTTAAAAGTATGGAAAGGGCCGTCCAACAGCAGATGAAAATGGTTTGCAAGTGTTGCCCGATTGTGTGCCGTTCTGGATCCAAAGCAGAAAATTGATGAAACGTGGTCCAAGGTGGGGCTGAGGATTGTAGCCTTCGTCCGTGTTGTAGCTCCCTTCCGTGTGAGGCCGGGTAAACTAGGATCGGTGGGGCCGCAGCTCCCTTCCGTGGAGGTCGAAACGAGAACGGGGGCCGTAGCCCCTTCCGTGAGAGGCCGTAAACGAGTCGGGGGGCCCGAGTTCTCTCCGTGAGGCTGGTAAACGAGCGCAGGTGGGTGCCTGCGTGCTGGTCAAGTCTGCGCCCGCACATATGTTGTAATATGTTTTCTCTATAATAAAATATTGAAGGCTGAGCAACTGCAGCGGTGGTTTTCTCCCGACTTGGGTTTCCACCTAAAAATCCTGGTGTTCATGTGTGATGCTTTGGGTGATGGCTTATTCTGTTCTTACTGCACATGTTTACTGTTTATTGAACATCTGATGAATGAATGATGGAATGATTTAAGCAAAGAACTAATGACATAAATATATATCTGTGTATACGCTAGTTTCATGAAAGATATCCGCGTGTATACGCTAGTTTAATAAAGGAAAGTAGCGTATGGGTTTTAAGGAATGAAAAAGTGAAAAGTTTTGAGTATGCAGTAAATACTGATTCACCCCCCCCTCTCAGTATTTTTCCCAACAATTGGTATCAGAGCAGGTCCTTGTGGAGAAGCTTGATCGCTTAAAGGAGATCCGTCGCAATGGGAAGTCAAGAAGGAGTAATGTATATAAAGCCACCTCTATTCAATGGAAGCAATCTGATATTCTGGAAGGTACGAACAAAAGCATATCTGCAAAGTCTTGGTGCAGATGTATGGGCAATCGTGGAAGAAGGCTATCAATATCCGACAAGTATTCCTACTGATGCAGCTGAAAGGAAGAAGTATGAAATCAATGCCAAAGCAATGAATGTCTTATTAGGAAGCATGTATGAATTAGAATTTGCTAAAGTGATGCAGCTACATTCAGAAAAAGAAATATGGGACAAAATCATTCTGAGCTATGAAGGAGATACAAAGGTAAAAAGTGCAAAACTCCAAACTCTTAGAATTGAATATGAAAATTTGAAGATGCATAGTGATGAGAGTGTTGCCAGTTTCTTTCTTCGTCTGGATGATATTGTGAATCGAATGAGAAATTTGGGTGAAACCATAACTGATACTACTCTGGTTGAAAAGGTCTTAAGATCCTTGACTTCAAAATTTGACTCTAAAGTTTCAGCTATTGAAGAAAGGCAAGATCTGCAAACGCTTACTATTGTTCAATTACATGGTACTATGACTGCTTTTGAAATGAGACAAGGAGGTCCCTCTCAAATAAGAGAAGCTTCTTTCAAGGCATCTACAAAAGGAAAGGAAAAGGAAATTGTCAAAGAATCCAACTATATATCCGATGAAGAAGAAGCAAATTTCGTAAGAAAGCTCCAACTAGGTACTGGAAGATTCAAAGGTAAGCTTCCCTTCAAATGTTTTGAGTGTGGAAAGGTTGGTCACTATGCTGCTAAATGTCCTTATAGAGAAAAACATGGTAAAGAGAAACAATTTGAAAAGAGAAAGAGTTATTATGCAAAAGAAGATGATGATGAAGTGTCCAGTGAAGATGAAGAAGATTCTGACCAAGATCTGAAAGTGCTCATGGCTAAGAAGCAAAAGAAGAAGGCTACTCGAAACAAGAAGATACCTCAGAAATCATGTATAGAAAAAATTGAAGAAGATGAACCAGGTATTAATCGTTGTTCTTGTCTCCTACTTAACTGCATGTGCAAAGATTATGATAGTGAAAGTGACAGTATGGATCCAGAATTTTCTGACGAAGCTCTACAAGTACTCATGGCAAAGAAGGAAAAGAAGAAGGCCACTTGTAATAATCTTCTTTGTGCAAACAATAGTGAAGATAGTGAAAGTAAAGTTGTAGAAGCTCTCAAGACTAAAGTTGAAGAACTACAAAGTTCAACTTCTAAGCAAGAAACTATTTACAAAAGGATGACCTCTCAAATGAAAGATCAAATAGAAATGTTGAATGGACAGGTGGACAAGTATCAGAGATTTCATACTTATGCATCCAATCGAATTAAAGACCTAGAAGCAGATCTTGAAAAATCAAGCAAGAAGAATGAAGGACTTGAAGCTGCAATCATCTCTCTGCAGGTAGATCTAGAAGCATCAAGTAAGAAAAATGAGGAACCTCTACAATCATTTGAAAAGGAAGGCCTTGAAGCAGAAATCATATCTCTCAAAGAAGATCTGGAAAAATCAAATAAGAAGAATGAAGAGCTAGAAAAAACATGTGAAGAAAACGAAAATTGGTTGAAAGAAGAGATCCTAAATCTGAAGGATCAAGTAGAAGATGGAAGAAGGAAAGAAGAAAGCATGGCAAAGCAATGTCAAGCCTTGGAGGTTGAGGTAAACATTCTCAAAGGTAAATTAGAAGAAAAGGTTAAACTTTTGAGGTTTCAAGATAGTACTAATATCTTGGACAATATTTTAAGTAATCAAAGGTCTCCTGCTATTAAACTTGGTCTTGGTTTTCATGAAACGGTCAAAGGAGAATCTAGTTCACAAGGGAATGCTAATGATTCAAAGGAAGTCAATGCAAAATCTGAAGTGTTGAAAGAAACAAAAGGTCAACCAACAGTCATGAATTCTCAAAGGAAATCATTCAATAATGTTGAATGCTTTAGATGTCATAATTTTGGACATGTTGCAGCCAATTGCAGGAGAAGATTGTTTCAGTAAAAAACAAGTAGATTCTACACAAATAGGTGCTTTGGTTTCTTCAAGGGATATTGTTTTTCATGTAACAAGTATGGACATAAAGCTGCTGATTGCAATAGAAGGAAGAATAGAAAAGCTAATTATGATTCTTATACTTATTTCTCTGGCCACATGAGATGTTATGCCTATAGCAAGTATGGACATGTAGAAAAAGAATGCAGGTTGAACAGATCTGAGAAAGTGGAAAACTTCCAGCACACAATGAGCAAGTTCAAGCAAATTTGGAAAAGGAAGGAGGACCGGTCAGAAACGTAGGGAATATTGACCCTGTTGCAGTCATCCTCTTCTGAAGCTTACTTCTCTTAATGACTGCAGAAGTGATGTGAGATACATTATGGAGCTTAGTAATGTATCGTCACAGGGGGAGCAATGTATGATGTCTCTTATGGTTGATTTGATTATTCTGGTTATATGTATTTCTGACAGTGCATCTGGTGTGAAGAAAGGATAGGTACAGGAGGTACAAACTCAAGAGGAAATGAAGGAAGATGATAATTTTCTATGCTTCACTTTCCATACACGAGTTCTATGAACAAAAGTGGCGTATACACGTGAGTTCCAGCAGACACAGTCGCGTATTCATTTATGATAAGAGAATTTATATGATAGCTGAAGATCTGGAGCAGAGGCTCAGGGGGAGTATCAGTCTGATTGTTAATGACTGTATTATTGTTCTAAATAATGATGATATGATACATGGTTTCTATGTTGAGGACTATGGATGAGTCCTGTCTACTTGAGTATTCATTACTGAGATGAAAGTCTTATAATTCAGAGACAAGGACAGATCATGCAGAGATTGTTGCTAATAACTTACTGTTGAAGGTGTTTCAGATTGCACAAGTTAAGGAAGAGCACTGGTTTAGGGGGAGTAGCAGGTTGAATACTAATGATTGCATTGTTGGCAATATGACTGCTTATTCTTTGGTTTTTGTGATACTCATGCTCAAATGATGATGCCTTGGTACATGGTTTATTATGATGAGTTTTTAAACCCTGGTTGCTTATAAGTATCTTGTGTGCTCACACATGGATGAGTTGGATGTTGTTTGATTCAGAAATAAATCATGCAAAGTATGTTACTATGGTTGAGATCCTTTGTCTACATATGTTACTTCATGTTAAATCTTGAAGATCTTGATGATATTGGACCACATGGATGATTGCTTGACACTTATTTGAAGATGTTGTTATGGTATGATAATCTCTCTTGAAAAGATTGTATTAATGCTGTAAAGAGTTTGAAGACTTGGTCACTATTGTGCTACAACCATTGGATGACGCTTGAAGACACAACTACACTGTTCTATCTATCTGTAGTCCAGGGAAGCAGTCAAATATCTCAGAAAGAAGCTGAACACTGTCTTTTCCTCACAGAGGATCAGATCTGGTCAAAATATAGAAGATGGTAGTAGATACGCGGGTTTCCTGAAACACAGTCGCGTATATACGCGAGTTCATGCACAGAAAACCGCGTATGTCTGATTGCTGACAATTTTCTGCTTGGAGTCAGCTCTTTTCAGCACAGCTGCCGTACTGTTTGGTATCTCTGGTGGTGTTCCAGTTCTCATAATTCTTTTTCTAATGATTTGATGAAGATGTCTTGATGATTTGTTGGTGAAAATGTTCAAAATGCACAAACTGAGGGGGAGCCTTAGTCATATGGAAAGGATACTTGGATGCACAGATTCAGGGGGAGCATTAGCTTTGCTGAGTATAATGCATTGTTGGCATTATGATGGTTCCGAAATATGTTCTCTTTCTTGAGGATTTTCTGGTGTTGGTCATAAATGGTCATTTTTGTAATTTGGTGAAAAGGTCTTGTTAAGACCCATGATGTAAAATTGTAATACTCAGTCATGTAAGGACTTGTCAATTTTGTAAACCCACTTGGTTGGGTAGCTGAGTCAAATTTTGTAACCCCACTTGATTGGGTAGCTGAGTTGAAATGTGTAAACCCACTTGGTTGGGTACTTGAGTCTCATATGTAAATCCACTTGGTTGGATGTTTGATGTAAGTATGGGTCTTTTGGTGATAGGAAGTTCATAGAGTCATGTACTTCATTGAAAAATATGTTTGAATATTCAGCATAAACTCAGGGGGAGCTTGGTCACTTCAGTATACATCAGATCTGCAGAACGCTTCTTCTACATGAGGAGAAAAGGGGGTGAGTGTGTTGGTTTTGATCCGCTGGTTTTGATCCGCTCTTTTCCCTTGATGTCAAAGGGGGAGAGTGACATGGTGTTTGAATGCAGATAATGGTGTCAAAGAATTGGGAGAGTGACATGGTGTCAATGTACTTATCTGTTGTGGTAACCAAACACCATCGTGGTTGCCATCAAGTCCAAAGGGGGAGATTGTTGGAAATATGAAGCAGAGTGTTGTCCTTGATGGCAACCCTTTGAATGAAGATGAAGACATGCGACTGTTGACATGTGTTGTCCTTGATGGCAATCCACCTGATGTAGTTATTCTTGACTTGATGGGCTTGGTAAATGATGTAAATCTGATGTGATATGATGCTTGTTGATATTATGATGTTGAGTGTTGTCCCTGAAAGGCAACCCACTTGATAAAGATGATGGCAACTTACTTGATGAAGTTGTGCTTGCTAGAATATGTTCTTGATGAAGAAAATATGATGTATCTACAGTGTGTACAGAAGGCAATAAAGAAAGGAATTCAGCATGTGCTAAATCTTGATGAAAAGAGTATGTCTCTAGGAATACGCGGATTTGCCTAAGGGAAGTCGCGTATGCACGCGGGAATAAACGTTCCAAGTAGCGTATGGGCAAAAAGTACTCATAAAGTGCAAAAACAGGGGCCCGTGGTATTGAAGACTCATGATATTGATTTGGCTCGTGGTATTGAAGGCTCATGGTATTGCTTTGGCCCGTGGTATTGAAGGCTCATGGTATTGCTTTGGCCCGTGGTATTGAAAAGTATAAACCCATATAATAGAAGAAATCTATCAGGCAAATCACAAGTATGGGTGGAGTGGATGTCTGAGCTTGAATGAATACTTCTCTGTGAAGTATATCTGTATGGAAAGGGTAAAGGTTTGATGATAGATCTGAATCTATGATGCACCAATGAAGAGATGATGAAGTGGGATATCTAGATCTGAAATGTATCTGTATTTGCTAGATCTGTTTATGGAGTGATTGAATCTGTGATGAGGCGAACATCTGTCTGAAGTAAAGGGTTGAATCTGAACCGAATGTCTGATTTGAAGAAGTATGCAGCTCTATAATGGTTGAAGATTTATACGCGAGTTTGCTGAAGAGGAAGCGCGTATATACGCGGCTTCGCTGAAGAAAAAGAGTGTATGCGCAGTGAAGTGTATACAGATGTATACGCTGGTTGATGTGGACGAAAGCGCATATATACGCGACATCAGAGAAAGGAAAGCGCGTATGCAAACTAGGGTTTGCTGAAGCATGGGGTATGAAACATCCGTTCGTTCGCTATGCTCGCCATCGCATCTCGCGTTGATAAAGATCTCTGGTGATGTATGTTTTAGCTAAAAGCATGGAAAGGGTCCAAATTTCAAAATATGTCCTTATTTGGCCTCGCAAGTGTTGTTCTTTGCTCTTCATTGAAGTGGTAGGATCCAGTGTGAAAATTGATGAAACGTGGTCCAAGGTGGTTCTGAGGGTTGTAGCCTTCACTGTGGGCAGGCTCCTTCCATGTGAGGCCGGCAACGAGACCGGGGGTGGTAGCCCCTTCCGTGAGGCTGTAAACGAGAATGGGGGCCGTAGGCTTCCCTTCCGTGAGAGGCCGAAACGAGCCGTGGGAGAGGAGTCTCCTTCGGTGGCAGATCATAAAACGAGCGCAGGTGGGTGCCTGCATGCTGGTCAAGTCTGCGCCAGCACATATGTTGTAATATGTTTTCTCTTTAATAAAATATTGAAGGCTGAGCAACTGCAGTGGTGGTTTTCTCCCGACTTGGGTTTCCACCTAAAAATCCTGGTGTTCATGTGTGATGCTTTGTGTGATGGCTTATTCTGTTCTTACTGCACATGTTTACTGTTTATTGAACATCTGACGAATGAATTATGGAATGATATAAGCAAAGAACTAATGACACAACTAGATCTCTGTGTATACGCTAGTTGCATGAAAGATATCCGCGTGTATACGCGAGTTTACTAAAGGAAAGTAGCGTATGGGTTTTTAAGGAATGAAAAAGTGAAAAGTTTTGAGTATGCAGTAAATACTGATTCACCCCCCCCTCTTAGTGTTTTTCTTAACAGGTCCTGTAGGGAGTTTTGGGTTTTGGAAAAACCATTAATTTTTTATATCATAAATATAAAGTACAAGACCTAAATATATGTATTGTCCACGTTACATTAGTACCATATGATAAATGTAAAACTTTGAAGACTTTTTTTTAATTTCTCTTATTAACTAAAAGAGAAAGGAACCCATGAGTTTGTTTAACCATATTTGTAAAGGGTCGGGGTTCATTAAAATCTAGTTTATTTCTAATAGAGAAATAATTTTGTAACTATTAGAATACTAGAAACTCAATTATTCAATTGATTTTGTTGTAACATTTAATTAGTTAGTTTGAGAAGGGAGAATAAAAGGGGAGAAAAAATATCATTATAGGTACGAAGATTTGGACCTCAAGGCAACAATTTTTGTATTTAGATTTCAAATTATAAATGAATAAAAAACAAGCTTATGGAATTTGTTGATATTGATGCATCTTCCAGTTTACATGGTGTGTTCTCTGTCTCTGAATAAAATGAAGTAATGAAGCTACATGTCTCCTTTTACGTGTGTAAATAAGAGTTAAAACCCTAAATAGGCGCTCGTTCATTTTAACTGTTCCTTTTCTTATAATTATTCTAAAGTTTGAGGTGATAGATCCTAGACAACAGTATATTAGTTTGGGCTTCTTCATTTCATTTTATTCTAATCGTTTCATTCTATATCAGCAGATAATAGTATTGTGTGACATTTGTTGCATTTGATCTTTGAGGTTTTAATGATAAATATTTGGAGGTGTTTAAACAAAGACCAAAATTTCTATGCCATAATTATATAAATGTCTTAAGCATGGATTCCTTACCACAGCTAAGGGATTGTCTCTTAAGGTATAACATTTTTTGGCGCCACTGCCGGTGAACGAAGAAGAGAAGTTCATTTCCCTCGTTTTTCTTTCAATTTCCTCTGGTTTTTTAGTGAGGAGGAAATATTAAGGCTGTGTTTAGTTTTTTCAGAATTCTTATTTTCAAGAAGCGACACACAAGGTCAAATACATTGCAACAGAAGGTCTCATAATCCCTTATTCTTGATGGTGAACAAGATTTATATTTGAAGTTTGGTTTTTTGTTATTCACTTAGTGACTCCACTGATGAAGGTTTCATTAGATGAAGAATTTTTCTGGCGAGAAAATGAGAAATCATCGTGGAAAAAATATGTTTCAAAATTTTAGTTTTTTAAAGGAGGTTATATTTTTTACTATTATTTTAGTGGTCTATTTTCCCTTATATATCAAGAAGATTGTTTCATGCTTTATTTTCTCATAGGATTATAAGGCTCAAAAAGTACATTCTTTATTGGGAAAAGATGATTTTTCTTCTACTTGTATCATAGATCTTGACACAAATTTATCTCCTAAATATGAGAGGAGAGATGACTGTTGCATTACAATTCCTAAAGATAATCGGTCACAGTTTGAGCATAAAGGTAAAAATTCATCATATTTAGAGGATAATATTCTCCCTAACAAGAAATTGACTATTTTTCAGCTCAAAAATAAAGAAATATTTAAACCCCTGAAGCTTCCCACTATTCTTCATCAGTATCCTTCAAAAAGATTCAATTTTTTGCCAAGCTTCTCCAGAGAGGAGGAGGATATCTCAGTTGAAAAACATATCTTGGAATTTGAGTACTTTCTGGAAAAATTTCAAATTATTAATGAAGACGTGGCTTTAAGGATGTTCTGTCATTCATTAAAGCAGGGTGCTCAGCAATGGTTCTAGTGTTTGGAAGCAAGTTCAATTAGTTCATGGCAAGGTTTTCAAGATATCTTTCTTAGATATTAGGGTGAGCATAAGTCATATGAAAAACACCTCCTGGAATTATATTATATCCAGAGGTAGAGAAATGAATCAATCACTAAGTTTAATAGGAGATTTAAAAAAAAATATTTTAGCATGCCAAAAGAAATTTGACTTCCTGAAGCAGCAGTTATGGTTCATTATTTGAGGGCTATTTCTATTTTCTTGGCTTTTTATCTCTAGGAGATAATTCCTCGCACTCAGAAGGTCGTGTTTCTTTATACACATCAAATCGAAGATAATGTGTGGGCTTGTAGAAATTTTTCCTGTCATGTTGAAAGAAAACGTTTTGTTGAAGATAAGAGGGTCTGTGAAGAAAATGTTCGAATTTATTTACAAGAGAATGCAGATTGAGAGGTGAACAATGATTTTCAAAAAGTGTCAAAGGATTCTTGTATTTTTGAAGCACACGAATCTAAGCAGTCCAAAGGTTCTGGTCAAACATTCATTGCAACAATTGGAATACATGATAAAAGCTTGGAAGATCATTACAATTTTCATAATTTAAATGATTTTGTGAATAGAGGGGAAACTAGTGGAGCTTCTCACATATATTTGCAGGAGGAGGAATATTTTTGTCAAGAATTGACATTATATGAAGAACATCAACATTATGGGGAACAAACCTTGGATTTCTATTTTCAGCCTAAATTCTTGCCTGCAGAAAATGGCAATCAATTTCCTCGCACACAATTCCAAGTTGAGGAGTCAAACAATAAAGGAAGCTACCATGTTCAAAGAAATCTACATCAAAAAAACGTTCAAGAAAAAGAGGCAGCTGAAATTTGTCTCATCAGTTCTATGATTCAGTGGCTGAGTATATGACAAATTTGCTTGATCAACAACAAGATTTTATGCAAGGGTATGTACAAAGTTTTGTATATGGAAAATTTTCATGGTACATTTCTATTTTGTTTTTTAAATTTCAGTAGTATGAAGGTATTAAATCGAATAAGCAGATGTTAGGTTTGTTCCATTGAAAGGTTGACTTCCTAATTAAGTTTAGCCATGCATATATATATATATATATATATATATATATATATATATATATATATAGGAGTTATACATAAATAAGCTAAGGAGATGAGAATTACCAGTTGCAGTATTTCTAGTTTAGCATTTTTAGTTCAAGAATAAAGATTCTGGAAGAGAGAGGTTTCAAAGAAATTTGAAATTTTTAGAGATTTTGGATTGGGAGAAGATTTAGTTTGACTTGAATTGATGCCCAAAAAAGGCTACTGATCTACAATTTCTCAGCACTTTCCCACCAAAGTGCTGTCCCAAATTGGAGGTAGATGTTGTAGCCTAATTCGACTAAGCTAAAAGTCAAAATAGGGTCTGACAAATTCAAGGTTGTTGAGACATTTAGATGGACAAAAGCAAGATAGGTATTCTTGTGCTCTTGTCTAAAGAGATGGTATCAGCTATAAAGTGCAAACAGACACACTATTTAAATAGGGGCCTCAGACAGTCCAAATGGATGCATAGGCCTACTAGTCCTGCATTTTAATGATTCACATTGTATGCACATGGATGAAAGGATGTTGAGTGTACCTAAAGTAGAATTTATGTGTCCAACTTGGAACTAGACTAAGATTATGCATAAACTACTATGTTGGAAGTTCATCTACAAGGCCAACACTCAAAAGAAATCACTCTACAGAGAAACATGGAATAGAAGAAGCTGAACTGGAATCTCATAATCTGTCAAACCTTGGCCTTAATGTTCTCGGAGGGGGTTTTCAAATACTAGAAAATATGAGTGTAATATGATGCCCTACAGTCACAATTTTGGGCCTAGCATCAGTGCTTCAAAAATGTAGGTTTTTGAAGGTCTTAGATTTACTGGGTTTTTATATAAGTGATCAAGGTCTTACAACTGTAGGAGAATAATGCAAATAACTCAAGAATTGGAATCTTCGATTTTGTGAGGGTTTGACAGACAGAGGTATGACAACAATAGAAATTGGTTATGAAAAGACACTAAAAGGGCTTGCCATTGCAGCATGTGTAAGGAAAACTAATAAAACTATGGAAGATGTTGGAGTTCACTGTCACTCTCTTGGAAAATTAACCCTGGATTTTGAGATTGTTAATGATGTTGGATTGCTAATAATAGCTAAAGGTTGCGCTGATTAAAATTATTTTCACTTACATGGTGTAAATTTTATAGAAAAAGCCTTAAAATCTATGATTAATCGCATTTTATCTATGGGAGATCATATTTTCACATGCATTTAAAAGTTGAACAAGCATATTGATGCAAATAAAAATTTGAAATTCAGAAAACGCACGTACTCTGAGGACAATGAATTTCGATTTCTTATTCTAGGAAAATGGAGAAATTTTTTAAAAATCCGCAACATGGGTTTTTTGCAAAATATGCATGTTGTCCAAGTAAATCCCCTCTATGGATAGAGGTCATCCCTCTAGCCCTAGGGTGGGTCTAGAATCTATGGGAACATACTAACATCTACCTTCCTAGATTGTAAATGAAATTCAGAGTAAGGAACATGACCTACCTCATTCTGATGCTATGTTGTCGTCTTCCGTCGAAGCTACTTGATCCATCGCTCTTCCCCAGTTTGATACATGATACTATCAACGTTCGATTACCTATACAGACAGTCAAGACAACATGAAAATCATAAAACCATGACAAACATAAAACAATTACAACTTATCTAACTGATCAAGGAATTCTAGAAATCTCATTATAAATATAAACAAGAGTGGAAGATAAACATAAGATGCATTTTATTATGATAAAGAAGAGGGGAGTTTACAACCAAGCCTTGATGTTGAGGCTCTCCTTTGGCAGGTTTGTATCCAAGCACATTTGCAACACTCTCACACACAAAGATCTAAGATCTCACTATGTTCCCAATCACATAAAAACAATCACACTCTGCACTATTCTCCCAAAGCTATGATTGCTTCTTCTCTATGCTAAATTTTTCAACTATCTGTTCAACTAGAATATGTTCAACCAGCACATAAATGGAAGATGGCTATATTTATAGAGGAGAGGAGGAGGTTGGGATCCCTACAATATTGGAAGGGAGGTCGTATCCCCTGGGAGGTTTCCCCATAAGGTGGAAACAAGAGGCCAACGCAGGAAGGTCGTGGTTATTCAGTCAAACCACTCCCTATGACTCATCCATGAAGTTTTTGTGATCGAAAATTCACGTCTATTTTTCAAAAAAAATCCATAAACATATTGGCATGGGTAGCTCACTGAGATAGAGCACCAACTAGCACGGGCTCAGTGTTAATTTCAATCATTGGCGCGAGGGAATAACTGGCTACCAGTGCCAAGGCAAAAACATGTTTTTTTAGTATTCTGCTCAGGAAATGGTCAACAGAGGGAATGTTTTCCTCATGGCAAGGAATGAAATGATGAAATTTTCAAGGCATGACACTTCTAATTAGTCATAGAAATGACCCTCCATTGTGCGAGATGGGGATTACAACGACAGTGACAAATTACTGTGTAGCAGATGCCCCCTAAAGTATGAAGTCCGAACATGAGTGAAGGGTGAAATGATTTTGTAAATAATACATCCCAGCCCGAAAAATGGGTAAACATATACTGGGTAGATATCGCTTCACATCCATTTAACGATTTCAAAACGACAAGCGTCTCAACAATATTTCCAATTTTAGAGAGTTAGAAAAGAGATGAGAGGTGACTCCTCCTAGAGGAACGAGTGGTATAAAGGGCAAAAACTAGTTCCGATGATGGTGGAACTACTCAGAACAAGATAAATGTCAAGAGGATAGTTAACAAGACCACTCATCACAATGGTTCCTCAGGAATGGGTAAAACAACCAAGTGAAGGCATATGATCGACCAAGTAGATAGTGACGGTGGAATGAGAAAACCAAGGCTCATATGGAAAAATAGGCTGATAAAATGGCAATCAGGAAAGGTAAAATGGGAATGGTTTCATTTTTACACAAGCTTGAAATCAGAAAACTCTGCTTGAGGTTGGTTTCATTTTTACACAAGCTTGAAACAAAGATAAACTATGCTTGAAACCTGTTTCATTTTTGCAGAAGCTTGAAATGGAAACAAACTATGCTTGAAAAAGTAAGCATGCCCCCAACATGGTGATTCAATTCGAGGTACATTCCCCCGAAGCTTCAATCCATATGAAAGGCAGATGGAGTGAAGATTCAAATTACAAGATTAAGGGAAAGAGTCGACTAGGATTTTAGGAGATCTAAACAAAGACTTGAATTGAACAAGAACATGTTTCATTGTTTTAATGAGGTTGACACATTAGAATAACTATCCTCATAAGATCTTGTTTCATTTTTTAAGGATCTTGACACAAGAAAATGAACTCTGCTCCAATGACCTTGTTTCATTTTTTAAGGAGCTTAACACAAGAAAATGAACTCTGCTCCGATGAAATTTCAACATGACTAATAAGAAGTCATGGCTTCCAAGAGTTCCACACTGGATGGGAGAACAACATCTGTTGAGGAGGTAAATCCCCTCTGCGGACAGAGGCGATCCCTACTAGCCCAGCAGGGGTCTAGCAACAAACAAACAATGTCATCACACAGGTTCCTAATTACGAATGAAAAGGCTGGAGATAGAAGCCTACCTGGATTCCAACGCTAGGATCTGAAGAAGAAGCGTCCCCGTTCCTCAGCCTTGGCAGATCACAATCCCTCCACGATCTCCGCGGATGAACACCTGCACACGGAAGAAACGAACAGATACAAGCATAGAAACCAGCATGCGTAACTAAACATCAGTCAGAAAGGACGTTACTCATATTAACATGATGGAAAACAGAGTGGAACCATAATCATAATCATCTATTAAATAACCAACGAAGAGAGATTACAACCAAGTTCTGACGTCGCGGTCTTCCTTCGAACGAGTCTCCAGTCGTCCACGTCTCGCAAAGCTCGCCAAGGAAAGGGAAAACCTCTCCAGAGTCTCGTGACAATGGTCTCCTTACTTGAGTCAGCCTTAAGGGAAAAAGGGGATTCTTTGCAACACAAAGGCTCTTGGGAATATGGAGATTCAGAGCTTAGGCACTTCAAGACTAGCTTGCCATGGATTTGAGCAGGCTTTTATAGATGGGGAAGGAGGGAGTTGGCATCCCTATTATTATGGGATTAGCCCTATCAACAAGGAAGGTTCCATGGGAGGTGGCAAAACCACTTCCCTTCCATAGAACTCCTGTAGCCAAACCTCCCAACTCAAGATAGGCAATGGTTTGTGAGTTTGTTAGAACTCAACTTCCGCCATCTTTATTTAAAAAACAATTCCCAAAATGGGTGGCGCGACTACGGCTCTATTACAGAGCGCCAGTTGGCGCGACCTCTTTGCAGTAATTTCCCCATTGGCGCGAGTACTGAACTGCTTGCCTGCGTCAATGCTAAAAGGGATGTTTTTCATGACTTTTGGAAGGAGATGTCTCAAGGGAAAATAAAGCTCATGTTCAGAGGGATGCATTGATGATGTTTCCAAGGCATGACAATGTCCACAGGTCACAGAATGGGTCCTCCATTGTGCGGGATGGGGAATGGTAAGAACGGTGACAAATTACTGTGTAACAACATCTCAGAAATCAGGATCCAATGCCCCCAGCACCTAATGCACAATGACACTATCACTGAATGCGGGCATGGGACAGGTAGCCACATAATTAACTTGTGGTGGGGAAGATACAACCAGCAGATAAAGACCCGGAAGGTATGATGGTGGACCATATGTCATGTTAGGACCAAATAATGAAAGCTGATCAATGGTCACGATCTGACCTTTGTGTGGAAAACACATCACACGAAAGAGGGAAAAGACAAGAGCACCCATGAAATAAGTATAGTCACACCCCAAGAGTAAATTGAAATGCAAGGGCCCTGGAACAAGCATCACATCCATATGGACGATTTTCCCTCCCAAAGTAACAAGCAACTTTGGAAAGATCCCTAACGGTTGACTGGTTCCTCTATTAAAAGACAATAGATTCTACGTAACAAGAATAAGTGGTGGAGAACCAAAAGGCTTCCATGTAGTGGAAGACAGAATACTAACAGATGCGCCTTCATCTATAATGGTGCTGGGTATGACCATATCAAAGGTCTGTACTGTTATCTCAAAAGGCACATAAGACGAAAGGAGATATCCTGCAAATAGACTCTAATCGAAGGAAGCGACAAAACTACTTGGAGGCGGTACCATCGAACTGAGATGGTCTTCCCCTAGTCTTACCAAAGCAAGAAGAGAATCCTCCTAGACCTCCATCATAGAATCAGAAGGAGCAACTTCTTCAACTACAGGGACAAAAGAAACTTTCTCCAAGTCCGAAGAATCTGATGAAACAAGAAGAACATGAGTGGGATGAGATCGAATCTCAAGGAAAAAGACTTGATGAACCACAGATGGAGTCAGATCGACCGATTCCTCGACCAATGGTTGGTCGGGAATGGGTTCATGAATTTGAATTTCTAGGGGAGCCAGGCCGATCAAGGATGACGCTTGACTGATCGTGGAGTCAAATAGCAGAGGACTCGAAGAAAGATTCTAGTAACCAGCTAGAAGGCAGGGTGCAGAAATAGTGGAGTTGTCCAACACTCTCTTGGCTTCATCCATATATGGACAAAAGTGAATGGGATGATGCCCTTCACACAACTTACAGGGATTGGTAATATTTCCTTATTTTTTATGAGTCTTATCAGAGCTAGTTAAAGATGTGCCAATAATATGACTTCCAGAAGCCAAAGACAATGGTGGGCTACCGTCGGACCATGCTTCAAGTATCTTGGGAATACAAGGGCAGTCTCAAAGAAAATGGTTACCTTTGCAGAGCATGCAAGGGAATTTTACTTTCCACGGAAGCGTGGATGGTTCTGTAAGGGAAATATTCTTAAGCGTAGTAGCTACAGTATTAGCCTCTCACTTATCTAACTTCTTCTTCTTTGTCTTCTTCTTCTTCTTCTTAGCCACCTAGTTACTAGAATCCAGACTTTCAAAAGGTGAAGTAGAAGAGGAGGATGAAGAAATAGGCGAAGAAGGGGAGAGGTCCACCTTAGAATCAACATGACGTTGTTGAGGTGGAGGAGAAGGTTGTACATAGGGTGGAATATTTGAGACCACAGAGGTCAAGAAAAACCAAACAGGAAACCCAAAAGTTAACCCTGGAAGGGAAAATGTTGCCATATAAGGAGTTCCAACATTCCCAAAAGCAGGAAAAGGACCAAGACTCCCTTCGGAGGGGATTCCTTGGTTCATAAACTCCGAAAAGGTTGCCATAAAAAACAACGTTAAAAAAAAACACTAAGGAAACTAACTTTAACCAGGAATCTTTCGTGGACAGTTAATTTTAAGACTCTGAAACCAAAATCTACCATTTCATCTTTTAAAAGTTGAGAAACAGGAAAAAGGTGACTCTATCACTTTCAAGTTTAAACGAACATGAAAGGAAAAGTGCTCGATTAGTTTTTCAAATTTATGGAGTCAGTAAATATTGAAAATGACTGCTCAGGTAGTCTAGGAAAAAGGGTGTACCAGGTTCTCGTGAATTTCCATATACACCTTGGTGATAAAATGAAAGAAGAATTGACCAAGGACTTCATGCACGTGTAGGTAGTCTCCCAAAATGTTGTTTTCGGTGTATCACGGTTACAAGGCGGTAGACTCAGCTTCCTATGGATAAAAGGATTGCAACCTAGAGGGGTCTCCCTTTATATACTCAACGGTATGCGGAGCACAGGTCCATACTAGCGTTTTCTAAAGCTAGATGGCAAACGATAGCTACTAGGTTTAACGACGCCGGAGCACGTCACTAACTTAGACCTCTAAATGTTCCGTTAGGTTTCAATGTTTCCTTACGTTAATTGAGTAAATTTCAAAGGTTGATCTTGAATTAGGTTTCAATTTCAAGGCCCTACCACATGTCATCTGACAATCTCCTATATGCAGATATATGAGAAAATAATTCTTTCAATTCGATGAATTCTATCTAGTTAAGGGAAGAGCTTCAAACAATGATGCAACAAACAACAACACTGCAAAAGAAAATTTTCCAAACTATATTACTTTCACTACCTAAAAGTAATCTAAAACTTTCAAAGATGTGAATTATGCAATGTAATCTATGCAAAATTCTCTTTTTTGAAAACTATGCAATTGTAATCTATGCACAATTTCCTTTTTCTTTTGAAATGATAAGGATGCACTCAATGCATTTTTTGATGAAATTAGAATCTACTTAATGCATGCTTTTAATGAAAGAGAATGCACTCAATGTTATTTTTAGCTTTTATTCATTAAACAATGTAATCTAAGTTCAATGATAAATCTCAAAAAATGCTCTTCAATGCAACATGTTCTAATGCATTTTAAAGAAAATCAAGCTCTAAGAAGAAAAATAAATGAATGCAAATCTTCTTAATGAAGGATGAATGAAAAAGAGATGTAAACAAACACTAATAATTTAATCATTGTTTTAAACACTTTATAATGAAATTCCTCAAAAGGCTACAAGACATATGAGGTCAAGCACAAAAATGAGTTCCAAAGCATGAGCTCAAAACAAGGCATTCATTCCTTTTTACATCAATCAATCAAAGAAAGAAGAATTTGCAGCTGAACAATGAGCAATGTAATCTATGCTCACAAGTGAAAAAGTAAAGGGGAGAATGTGTACATCATACAAAGAAAAGGACCAGAAGGGTAAGACACACTGGTGAAGGATTTAGGGAAAAAACGTCAATTTTTCATACACTCTCAAATTGGCACGACTTTGATGGGTGAAACTAGTGCCAAATAGCGCGAATTCCTCACTGACAACTGGCACCAATCGACGCTACTATCAGAAAAATAAAAGCGCCAATGCCTGAACAGGAAAAAAACAAAGAATTTCTTCCAACCAAGACTAGACTCGCCACTTCAAGTAAAAACTAAAATATTGTAATTGATGAAAAACATAGGAACAAATAGGGAAATGGTCGTTCGACTAAATCCGTCGAATGAATAAGACCTCAAAGAGTGAAAAACTCAAAGGAAACTCCCCAGCAAAGTCGCCAATCTGTTGTCTAGGTGAATCCCCTCTGCTAACAGAGGTGATCCCTCTAGCCCTAGGGTGGGTCTACCAACTAGGGGAACATACTAACATCTACCTTCCTAGATTTTAGATGAAATTTAGAGCAAGGAAGATGACCTACCTCGTTCTGATGCTATGTTTTCCTCTTTTATTGAAGCTTCTTGATCCATTTCTCTTCTCCAGCTCGATACACACTGCTATCAACATTTGATTACTTGTACAGATGGTCAAGACAACACGACAAGCTTAAAACCATGACAAACATAAAAAAATAACAACCTATCTAAATGATCAAGGAATTCTAGAAATATCATTATAAATATAAATAGGAGTGGAAGATAAACATCAGATGCATTTTATTATGATAAAGACAAGGGGAGTTTACAACCAAGCCTTGATTTTGAGGCTTTCCTTCGGCAATTCCATATCCAAGCACGTTTGCAACAATCTCACACATAAAGGTCTAAGATCTCACTATGTTCCCAATCACACAAAAACAATCACACTCTGAACTATTCTCCCGATGCTATGATTGCTTCTTCTCTATGCTAACTTTTTCAACTATATTTCCAACTGGAATATGTTAAACTAGCACATCCATGGAAGATGGCTATATTTATAGTGGAGAGGAGGAGTTTGGGATCCCTATAATTTTGGAAGGGAGGCATTATCCCTTGGGACGTTTCCCCATAAGGTAGAAACAAGAGGCCAAAGGAGGAAGGCCATGGTTATTCAGTTGAACCACTCCCTATGACTCATCCATGAAGTTGTTGTGATCGAAACTCTGCCTCTATTTTTAAAAAAAATCCATAAACAGATTGGTGCGGGAAACTAACTGAGACAGAGCGCCAACTGGCCTGGGCTTAGTGTTAATTTTCCTCATTGGCACGAGGGAATAACTGGCTACTAGAGCCAAGGAAAAAATAGGTGTTTTTAGTGGTCTGCTTAGGAAATGGTCAACAGAGGGAATGTTGTATTCATGGAAAGGGATGCAATGATGGTATTTTCAAGGCATGACACTTCTAATTAGTCACATAAATTACCCTCCAATGTGCGAGATGGGGATTGCAGGGACAGTGAAAAATTACTGTGAAACAATGACCAATTGACTTTAGTGAGAAAATTGTTCGAAAATGCAAAGCGGTTTAGGATATTTCTTCAGTTCTTCAAAGACAATTTTTTCGAGATACGTCCTACAAAACTGGGTTTGATTCATTCTATGAGAATTCGATTTTCATGATGACAGTTTCCTTCTCAGATGATCACTTGGCATTCAGATGATATTTTAAAAAAAATCAGTGTAGTTTATGTTTTAATTTGATTTCATGAAATCCCAAAGCTCAATGAGACTCTGCGTGAAAAAGAAGAGAATCAAAGAGGTCAAAGTTCTGCCATATCTCATAGAAATTTGATATTTGGATCATTCGGCCCAGATCCAATGGTAATGCGGAAGTAGAATTTGCATGGAACTTATGAGATGTAGTGCCCCCACAGAGTGGTTTGATCTAAACCAATGTTCGCTGATCAACAACTGATATCCATTACGGCACCACCCTCATCATTTCCATAAACCACTAGAGGTGGTCCCATAGGTGGTTTTGGGTTTTGGAAAAACCATTAATTTTTTATATCATAAATACAAAGTACGGGTCCTAAATATATGTATTGTCCACGTCAGCATTAGTACCATATGAAAAATGTAAAACTTTTAAGACTTTTGTTTAATTTCTCTTATTAGGTAAAAGAGAAAGGCACTTGTGAGTTTGTTTAATCATATTTGTAAAGGGTTGGGGTTCACTAAAATCTAGTTTATTTTGAATAGAGAAGTAATTTTGTAACTGTTAGAATATTAGAAACTCAGTTATTCAACTCATTTTGTTTTAACAGTTAATTAGTTAGGTTGAGAAGGGAGAATAAAAGGGGAGAAAAAATCTCATTCTAGGTTCAGAGTTTTGGACTTCCATGCAACAATTTTTGTATTCGGATTTCAAATTATAAATGAATGAAAAAAAAGCTTATGGACTTTGTTGATATTAATGTGTCTTCAAGTTTACATGGTGTTACACAGTAATTTCTCACCGTCCCTACCATTCCCCATCCCACACATTGGAGGGCTCATTCCGTGACCTGTGAGCAGAGACAAGACTTGAAAATACTTTCATTGCATCCCTCTGAAGATGATCTTTCATTGCCCTGAAGACATCTCCCTTCAAAAAACCCTAGAAATAGCTCTTTTTCCATTGGCGCGGTTCCATAGTTCAGCCCTCGCGCCAACAGGGCAAATCCTCCAAAGAGGGCGCGCCAATTGGCGCTCTGTCATAGAGCTGCACCCGCACCAACCATGCTAAGAGGTGTTTTTTAAAAATAAATGGCGGAAGTTTCATCCTAACAAATTCCTGGACTGATATCTATCTTGAGTTGGGAGGTTTGGCTACGGATTTCCATAGAGAGGAAGTGGTTTTCCACCTCTCATGGAAGCTTCCTTGATGATAGGGCCAATCCCATCATTATAGGGATCCCAAATCCCCTTCCTCCATCTATAAAAGCTTGCCCATCTCCTTTGCAAGCTAGTTCCCAAGAGCTTTCACATCCTTATGCTGCAAGAGCCTTCTTGATTCCCTTAAGGCCAAATCCAAGCAAGGAGACTATTGTCAAGTATCCGGAGAGAGAGGCTTTTCCCATCCTTGATAGGCTTTATCGAGACATGTTTTGTTGATAACCCACCAAAGGAGAGTGTTGCGTCGAAGCTATGCTTGTATTCTTCTTTTGACTCATTAATGATAAGCGACTATTGGTTATGGTTCCACTCTTGTTCTTGATTATGTTCATGAGTTATGTCCTCTTCGACTGACATATAGTTGTATATAATGGATTTTATGCTTGCATTTGTGTTGTTTCTTGCATGTGTAGGTGTCCGATCATGGAGATCATGAGGATTGTGATCTACCAGGGAAAAGGAACGGGAGCACCATCTCTTCTACAAACGATAGCGTTGGATTCCAGGTAAGCCTTCATCACAAGTCAGTTTATTTGCAATTAGGAACCTGCACTGTAGTGTGTTTGATTGTTGCTAGACCCAATTTGGGCTAGTAGGGATCGCCTCTCTCCGCAGAGGGGATTAACCTCTTCAACAATTTGGTGACTCCACTGGGGACTCAGCTTGTTGTTTGATTTGTAAGCTATAGAAGGAGCCTGAAATGCAGCCAGATAGCCCTTGAAACGCTTTTGCTCTGCATTAGCGGAGTAGATCAACGTTGCTTCAGTCAATCTCCGGTTTAGCTTACAGACTGAACAACTTGGAGTATTGTCTTCTCTTTTCGGTCAATTTATTGGCCTTGCTTGCTTGGTCAGCTCTTTGGACTATTTTTTTGGCTTTGTTTTAGCCTTGTCATCACCTTTCTGTGTCTGAGATTGCTTGTTTTTCATTTTCCGATAGTAAACTCGGCTGGCGCGCTTTTCAGTGTGACAGTCGCGCCCATTGGCACAGGTTGCTTGTGTATCACCCATGCCATTGCCTTTCTAGCGCTAATTTCAAGATCACGAGCGCCAATCCTGTGAGCTATTAGGGTTTGTTGTGTTTTATGCTTTCTGGGACTGACTTGTGATTTTGATCTTGTTTTTTCGGCTGTTTGAGTGCACTGGAGCCTAGTTTGACTGATTGTAACCTCCATCCTTTGGTTGTTTGCCTATTTCTTTCAATTTTGCATTCGAGCCCTAGGGCATCTAGGTTCTTTTGTGAGTCGAGCCTCCCTTGGGAGTTTTTTTTTGTTTTTGTTCGTTCAGTCGACTTTGGCATTGCTTCCTTGCATTCGTTTGACAGTTGTCTATCATTTTATTGCGCTTTTTGAGTGACTGATTTCATTTTCATTCGAATTTCGTTTTGCTTCATTTTGGGCCTAGATTGCATGGCTCATTAGTGTATTTGGGACTTTTCTTGGTTTTGAGAGACTTTTGGTCGATTTGAGATCTGATTGTTTGTGCCATTGAGTGAAATCTGCTTGTTTTTTCTCTCTTATTATCATTTCTTAAATTGCTTCTCATTTTTTTTCGGTTTGTTTAGTGCATCTAGCTCTCAAACATTGAAAATATAAAAAAATCTCTTTTGCTTTTGATTGATTAGTGCAAATTAAAATCTTTTCGGTGTTATTAGTAATTGGTGACTTTGGAAGAAAAGTTTTTAGTTTCATTAGCTGCATTAGAGATATCACTAATTGTCTTCCGATCATTTTGTTTGTGTAAAAAGCTCTTAACTCTTCTATAGTTAACTTTCATCGAACAAAATGATATACTGTGGCATGTAGTTTTGCATTTAGGAGATTTTTGAGACATCACATTCGTTAGGGCCTGAAAACTGAAACGTAATTGAAGATAAACTTTAAAATTTACTCAACTTACACTAAGGCACCATTGAAATCTAACGAAACACATTTAGAGGTCTAGGCTAGAGACATGTTCTGGCATCTTAAAACCTAGTAGCTGTCGTTCGCCTCTTGGCTTTAGACAGCACTAGTACGGACTGGTGCTCCCCATACCGTCGCGTATATAAAGGGAGACCCCACTAGGTTTCAATCCTTTATCCATAGGAAGTCAAGTCTGTCGCCCTATACCCATGATACACCGGACACAATATTCGGGGAGATTTCCTACACGTACGGAAAGTCCTTGGGTGATTTCTCTTTCATTATTGGAACCAAGGTGTATATTGCAATTCACGGTTATTTGGTACACCCTTTTGCCTAGTATTCCTGAGTATTCATTTGATCTTTTTTGACTCCCTAAATTTGAAAGGATCACCAAGTGCTTGTCCTTTCGCGCTTGTGTCAAATTTGAAAGAGATAGAGTCACCTTTTTCGACCATTTCTCGACTCTTAAAACATGAAACGGTGAAGTTTCTTATTTTTCAATGTGGTAAAAAATTAATCACCCATGATCACACGCCTTCTTAGATTCTGCTTGTTGACCATTTGATTGTGTGTCTTGACTCTTTTTCATCCCGTGTGTGTGTTTGATCTTTTTCTCTTGTCATTACTACCACAGTGGCAGAACCCTCGGTTTCCTCTACTAGTAGTCCTTATATGGAAGATTCATCAGAGGTTTCCCAATCCTCTACTGAACCACAACAGCCCATTGTTTCCGAGTTTCCTGACGGGGGACCGGTTCTTGCTAAGCAACCCTTTGGGGGACCAGTTGAGTTCAATTGGCCCTTTTCTGACCCTTTCTCTGAATTGAGATTAGGAGCTGATTTCCTTTCTCTTACATCGGGTTCGCCTTTTATAGCTATTGTTTTTCCTCCTAGTCCTCGCCGTCTATTACGAGATCTAGCGGCAGGCTCAAGCATGAGTGATTCCAGTGAGGAAATCCCAGTCCGGTGAAGATTACCATTTAATTCCTCGGAGATTATTTCCAGGAGACGACTCTGAACCTGCTGTTATGTCATCATCTGGTCTCTCATTTCCAGCAGTGTATAGATCCTTGGGTTAGATAATTTCCGCCGCAGCCTCTATGGGAGTGTCAGCTCCTTCTACAAGGCCGGTTGCTCCTTCATTGGGGATGTCTCCTCAAACACCCGTCACTTCTGTACCCGCTTGGCCTACTGTCTGTGTGGCCACCTTTGCACCTGTTGTTACGGCACCCTCTGCGAGGGCTATGCCACCTCCTGAAGACATCTATTTAGATACTGCTATGCCGGAGAACATCTCTACGGAGGATTATCAGTTTTCCCTACAACAGCCGAACCCCGAGGTTGGACCATCCTCCCAAGATCCCAACTGCTCTCATTTTTTGCACTATGCATAGGATGGTACACCCATGTATGCTTTTCAAGGTCAGTATGATGAGCACGGGGACATTTTACGTCTAACCGCTCCTGAGGCTCACCTCCATGCTCAAGGTTTACCTTATAACTAGGCTTATAACCTGCAAGGGAAACCTTTCCAAGGCCAACCTTTGAGCCAACCTCGCTATCCTTATGACCCACAGGGGCAGCCCATGCAAGGCTATCCTGCGGGCTAGCAAGGGCCATCGTACGGTCCGCAAGGACAGTATTACAACCCTTCCGGTCAACCTGTGCAGCCTCAGTCGGGGTACCAACCGGGACTGGTCTATGGTCGTGGGGGGGAAATACAGCCTTCTCAACCTATGCAACCGCAATATCCTATTGTTTCCAATGTTGCATATCAGCCGGGACCATCCTATGGTCCTACTCTAGGTCAAACCGGTTACCAGCAACCACCTGGCTCTATTCCTCCACTAGGCCAACCGGCCCATCCGGTACAACCTGGTGTTCCACCTCCAGGCCAACCGGCCCATCCGGCACAACCTGGGGCTCCTTCATAGCCAGGTCAACCTACGCAACCGGCGTAACCTGTCTATCCGGGTCAACCTATTCACTCAGGGCAGCCCGCTCATTCAATTAACCCTGCCCAGCAGCTGATTTATTCGATACCGCAGCCAAATCAACAGTTGCGCCCTAGTTATCAGGCTCCGCAGGGTTCCACCTATCAAAAACCGACTCATCCTCAGGGTGGTTATTATCCTCATGGTCAATCTCAACCGAATTATAACCAGCCCCAAGGTTCTCAGTATTATCCTCATCAACCAAGTTCTACCTATACTTAGCAGCCAAATCCAAATGCTGCTTACACTAGGCCGACATATAATCAGGGTCCGTACTTTGGTTATCAAGCCCCACACACTGGTTACCAGCAGCCAAATCAGTCTGGTTATATGACCTACACCCCCTACAGTCAGAATCCTACGAGACAGAACCCATGGGGGCAAGGATATTCCCAACCAGCGTGGAGTATAGGTATCGGTCCTCATCCCGGGCTTGGCATGCCAGTCAATCCACCATTGTCATTCCTGGCCACCTTGGAGTTGCCGGATGTTTCAAAATTGACCAATGATCTGATTTTGCATAATCCTTATTACCCTCCGGTTCCTACCAAGATACCAGGTGATTGCCCCAAGTTTGATGGTAAAGCTGGGGAGGACCCCCAAGCGCATGTGTTGAAGTATCATCTTTGGTGTTGGTCTAACTCTTGGGTCGATGATTCAATTAGTCTGCACCTCTTCCAACGCACTTTGACTAGAGCTACTGCTAAGTGGTACATCGAGTTATCCCGTGGCATCTTCCAAGATTTCAATTCCTTAGCCATGGATTTTCTGATGCACTTTCAGTTACCGGTTCGCTATGAAGCTGGAACGCACCTCCTGACTTCTTTGAAGCAGGACAAAGCCACTCACATTTCTGATCACATTCATGAGTGGTGGCACCGTCGTAGACTGATCAAGTTTCATATACCTGATCAGATACTAACTCACTGGTTCACCACCTCCTTCGTGAACAAAATCGCCGAAGATATTGCGATGGGAGCATGTGTGATGGAGGAACAAGCCATTGCACATGCCCAATATCGAGATCTTGTATATTCTCAGTCTGGCACACTTTATGATATCTTGCCTGATGCTCCATGGTCCGAAACCTCTAAGGCTCCACCTACTCCTGTAGTGGATGGTGTCATTGGTTCAGTGTCTCAGAATTCGAAGAAATATTCGTATGGGAAGTAGAAGTCCAACTCATCCAACAATTCTGCTCCTCCCGCCCCTACTGATTCTGGCAAAACTGCAGAGGTGAATGTCATTCAGGCCAATCCTACAGATAAAGCCTCCAAAGGGAAAAATAAGGGCAAAGGTAAATCTAAATCCAACGCCCCAAAGATAGAATCCAAATCTCGTACTAAGGATGGTTCTCAACATAAAGCGAAGCTCCCCTACCTCATTTGTGAAGGAGACCATTATACCAAGGATTGTCCACGACGATCTGAAGTTAGTCAACTTCTCAAAGGCTCTAAAGGGACTCCAGCAGTTCTTAAAGAACCATTCCCATCTCAGCAGACCCAGATGGTTGAACACCCTTCACCATCTGCACCATTTGGGTCCCAAGTTTTTATGATGAATGGTGCTGAACCTATCTCTGTTGCCACACGTTTGAAGGATTACAACGAATCGCGACAGGCACCTGGGAAGGCAGTTGTGGATGGACCACCTCCCCCACCTATCTCCAGTTCATTGGAAATCGAGAAGCCTACTCCTGAACCTGTTGTGAAGCCACCTTCTAAAGGTGTTTTACGAAGATCTTCTTATAATCCGAATGTCCGTGCCGCTCAGCACTACAGTATTGTTGAGGATTTGGCACAGGCGCCTTCTACTATGTCTGCACTAAAAGTTCTTCAAAGTTGTCCTTCGCAATGGAAGGCTTTATTGTCTGCAATCAGTGGCATTGATCCCGCCGATTCGAGTCTTCTCACCTTCAATTTAGAGAATTTCACCCCCCGACTTCCACATCAGATCGCTCTTGTTATTCAAGTCGGGATCGATGGTCTTAACATCCATAGGGCTGTTGTGGATGAAGGTGCCTCTACCTGTGTCATGTCGTCCGCTTGCTGGAAGGCCATTGGCTCTCCAACCCTTTCGTCATCTCCCAATGCCCTAGAGGAATTTGATGGTCGGAAATCCAAACCCTTGGGTGTTCTCGAGAGTTTAGCAATCACTTTACAGGGGAAGACTATCAACGTAGAAGTAGAAGTAGTGGACGCCAAGATCAACTACAATATACTTCTTGGCGACAGCTGGACTCATGCCATGCTATGCGTGCCGTCCACCGTCTTTCGACTTCTTAAGTTCCCTCACGAGGGCGAAATCGTTACAGTGGATCAGTTGTCCTTCTTTACCTCCACCTCCGAGAACAACGTTCCATACGTGGATCAGATCCCGAATCCCCCTGATAGTGTGGGGCCCAGTCTCTTCAAAGACCCCATCCTCATGGTTATTTTTCCCGCACCGCCACCGCACACCGCTCAAGTTAACATGATTTCCAGATCTGATGACCCCTAGCTCATCTCTACGCCTGAGCAGGTGTTTGAGTTTGGAGAATCGATGCCCTTGATTGCAATAGAGATTAGCTACTGTGAAATTGTTGTTGCATCTGATCCTCCACCTCCTCAGCATGCTCCTTTGAGCATGGCTCTAGATGTCTACTCTCAATCCCCTTGGCTTGGTCGGGGTGATTCACCTGATCCTCTCAAAGAGACATTTCCTTTTGATGAAGCCATTGTTGAAACTATGTCTCTCGAGGAGCTGCCTTGGGGTGATGGACATCATCGTTCCTCTTTCATGCCTAGCTTGGGGGCAATGTCAGATTTTCTAGAGCATTATGCATCTCAGGTTCCTACTCCTCCTCTCCAAATGCCAATATTGACGCACGAGGTTCTTTCGGAGGGAAACCTGAGTAATATCACTCAAATCATCCCGATCAACATCTCCATTAAACCGGGGATCGTTGAGAATATACACATGGGAGTAAATTGTTCTCCTGATGAGATACAAGTCTATACTGATCTTTTTAAAGAATTCAGAGATGTGTTCACCTGTTCCTACGAGGAAATGCCTGGGATTGATCCCAGTATCGTAGTGCATGAGATTCCAACCTACCCTGGTGTGAAGCTTGTGTGCCAACGCTTATGCCCCATGCATCCTCGTAAAGCCGCTACAATTAAGGCAGAAGTCGAAAAACTTCTGAATGCGGGATTTATTTATCCCATCCCCCTCACAGAATGGGTTTCCAACATTGTCCATGTCGATAAAAAGCAGGGTACTATTAGGGTCTGTGTTGATTACCGCGACATTTATCGCGCCTGTCTGAAGGATAACTATCCCACTCCATTCATAGACCAAATCATCGACGAATGTGCCGGAAGTGAGATTTATTCCTTGATGGACGGTTTCTTGCGGTATAATCAGATCAACATTCTACTTGCTCATCAACACAAGACTACATTCATATGTCCATGGGGTAATTTCGCGTATAAAAAGCTCTCGTTCGGCTTGAAGAACGCTGGAGCCACTTTTCAGCATGCGATGTCTTACGCTTTCCATGACATACGCCATATCGTTCAGCCTTATCTAAACGACTTTCCAGCTCATTCAGCTAGGCGAGAGGACCAACTTGAACACCTCCGCCAGATTTTCCTTCGCTGTAGACACTACAATATTAGGCTTAATCCTCATAAATGAGTCTTTTGCGTGGATTCTGGCCATCTGTTGGGATTCATAGTCTCCAAAGACGGAATTCGCCTTGACCCTTTAAAAGTCAAGGCTATCATCAATCTCCCATCACCCTCCTCATTATATCAGTTACAGAGTCTACAGGGAAAAGAAAACTTCCTTCGACGCTTTATCCTGAACTATGCGGAGGTGGCTAAAGGATTCGCACACTTATTAAAGCAGAACGTTCCCTTCCATTGGGACGAAATTGCTCAAAAATCCTTTCAGTAGCTCAAGACGTTACTTGTTAATGCTCCTTTGCTTCGTCCTCCTAACTACCACCATGATTTCATTTTGTATCTCGCCGCCGCGTTTAGCACCATAGCTATGGTTCTGGTGTAGGATGAGGATGATGGTAATCAATATGTCATTTATTATCTATCATGGAACCTTCTCGACACAGAAACACATTATGCTCACGACGAGAAGCTGGCGTTAGCCACAGTACACGTTGTGCAACATTTTCGCCACTACATCCTATTGCGCACGATGACAATGGTTTCGGATTGCAACCCCATGACATATATTCTTTCTCGAAAATTACTAGGGGAAAAATACTCCAAATGGATCATTATTTTGTAGGAGTTTGACTTAGATTTCACTACTGCTAAGTCAACCAAATCACTTATTTTCGCGGATCTTATATGCTCACTCCCGACAGACTCCACTCCTTCACACTCCGAGGATCATATCCCAGACGAAACTCTTTTCCTCATCAGTACTCGCTGTTGGACCGTTAATATGCCATTATTATTATCACTTTTGAACACTTATTCCACCCATTTCTACTATTCTTCATCATGTCATTTATTATAATTTATTATATAAATCCATTTTATGATGATTTATGCTTCTATGAATGAATATTATTTATTCTCCTTTATTTCTAATAAATTGATGATTATGCATGATTTTATCAATAATAGTTTTAATAAATCAGTTGTAACATTATTCACCATTTTTAGCCTCCAAGATAATTTACAGATTGAAGATTTGATCATTAAAAGTGCCAACTCAGAAATTCGCTGGAATAAGAAGTGACGGTTTTGCGGTTGAGATTTCGAGCAAATGAAGCAGAATTTGGAAAATCCGGAACATGGGTTTTGTCCAGAACGGACCCAATTAACTTTATCAAAGAATGGTTTGCCCAAATTCAGCTTGTACTGAGAGAAACGCAGGGTTCTTTGAGCACGATTTTCTCATATTTGTTGTTGCAGTCGTCCTCCAAATCTCAGCTGCAAAGCCAAATTCGCCTTGTTCTTGTTGATCAAATGGTTAGAAGCAAACCAATTTTGTAATAGAAATCATGTTATACTTTTCTTTATTGTAACTTCTCTCTGATCTCTCTCTATTTAAATGAAAACGGAGATCAGAGATGAGGAGGATTGGAGAAAGAGATCAGAGATGGGGATGATTTGAGGATGATTTTTGGGGATGAAAAATGATGGAAAAATGATGAAGAATGATGGTGGATTATTCATGATAGGATAGGGATTGTTGCATGCTGTAATTCTCAAGCATTTTCTGTTGTAATGATTCCACAATTTGCTGATTAATACATGATTTGGGAGTTGCTGTTCATTCTTTTCCTTCTGAAGTAACCCAGCAGCGTCCGCTGGCGGCTAAGGGCCCAGCCTCTGGTGGAGTATGCTGCTGCTGCTGTGTATCATATCTTTACAATTGCTGCTGTGTGATGGTTTGATTTATTTCCTATTATTTTGAATTGCATTATTTTACAGTTTCATGTTTTTATAGTGTGCTGTTAGAATATTTTATGGAATTATTTTATTGCACAAGTTGAGATTGAATCTTGTGGCTGTTCTTTTCCATCATAACAGAGATTATTATCCTTTTCAACTTATATTGTTATGCTGTTCATTTCAAATGTAAAGCTTCGCTGTTCATTTCAGATTGTTGGTTATTCGATTCCACTAATTAGAGTTTGCTGTTCAGATTTATTAAATATGATTGGTTGTTTAATTCCTTTAATTATAAGTTTGCTATCCATTTACTTCGCAGTTTAGTTTGGTTGATTAATTGCAAGAGTTTTCTTTTAAGGAGTTTTCCTAGTTTACTTTCAATGGCAGCTTTAGTTTAATTTCTATTTCCTTTTAATTGTTTTAAAGCAGGACTCTCAACTGTAGAGAACATTGGTTATTGCTTCCTCGTTCCTAGATTGATTGTCTTCTTCCGGTTTGATTTCAATTTCATCAATATCCAGAGGAATGAGTTATTGCTACTGTATCCTCGATTGATGGTTGTTTGAGTGAATGATTTAGTTTAGAACATTTCAATTTCTTGCTGTTCCAATTAGATTTTGTTTCCAGCTTTCATTTACTTTTGGATTTTAAGCACTATACTGCAAAACATTACTCTTGAGTAAATAGCCGCCTCAGACTGAGTACACTCTTGAAACAAAAAGTCGTCCCTGGGTTGATAATTAATGTGAGGTAATTAGGAGTTACAAAGACACATTTTTATCGCTCCACATTTTGGCGCCGTTGCCGGGGAGAGTGTAGCCATTTCTAAAGAGTAGTGTGAATCTGATGAGTGCCTGCTAGGAGAGAATTGGGTACTAAAAACGGAAGGTAAGAACCTGCGTACGGAGCATGTAACAACCCTGCTCCCCCGCCCGCTTTCCGGCAGATTTGTTAATTTTTTGTGTAGAAATAGATGTTTGAATTTTTGTGTGAATGACTAGAAAAAATATAGAAATTTTTAAAAAAACGAATCACATGATTTCACTCAAGTGGTGATGTAAGCACCACCCATTTCACTAACTAATTGACAGGAACATTTGAAGGAGGAGCCTCGAAGAAACACATGAAAAACATCTTATATTATGGTAAGAAATGGCTCACGTTTCTACTTTTGAATTTCCTATCAAAGATCTAGGAGGAGCGACACAAATGCACATAATTCCCCCATCTTTACCAAATTTTCATGGTTTAGCAAATGAAGATCCAGATACATTCTTATTTGAGTTTGAAATACTTTGTAGAGGATATGATTGTTGTACTAATGATCAAATATTAAAAGTGTTTCCTCTTACTCTAAAAGGAGCAGCTCTCCGATGGTTCATGAGCCTAGGTGGGAATTGCATCCAATCATGGGAGGAGATGAAGAACATATTCTTGAAGAAGTACCAAGACTATTGCAAATCCAATGAAGATATTTTCAGTATGATACAAGGGGAAGATGAAAGTTTGGAGGACTATGTAGATCGATTTCATTATAACCTTCAAAAATCAAAGCATAAGCATTTGGAAAAAGAGATCTTAAAAACACTCCTTCTTAAAGGAATCAAAGATGAATTTTTAGAACTCTTAAATCTGATAGAAAAAGGTGATGTTTTTCAGTTATCATATAATGATGTTTGTGAGTTGTGCATAAGGTATTCAAGAGGAATCTCCAAGGCTGGTAAGAATTCTAGAGATGTTTGTTCTTTCTTTTCCAAATCTGCTACAAGAATAGGAGACATAAGAGCTGAAATCAATGATTTATTTGAAAATTTTAAAGTTGATTTTATTAGCTCTCTAAACTCAAAATTGGACATTTTGCAGGTTCATAAAAATGAAGAATTTGATGAAGTGTTTTTCCCTCATGACCGAAAGGAGCAGCCCATAGATGGTTACTCTTCCTTATCTAGGATGGAAGTATCATATCAAAGAGGTGAGGAAGCTGCAACAAGGTCAAAACCATGGAAATCATGGCCTACGGGTATGGTTCAAAACACTTCTTCTCCATTCTCTTACTTGCATAATCCATTATGGAATACTCATGTTCTAGGGCAGCCATGTCAATTTCAATATAACCACCAATCTTATCTACAAGTTTGGCATGGTTCACCTTATGATTGCATGACTTCTCTCCCTCATCTTGTAGCACAAGCACATTCTCCATATTCTCCACCAGCTCTTTCACAACATCCTGCTTGCATATCAAATTTATCCACTCAACCCAACCAACCACATCATCACAATGCTCCATTCCATACACAATTTCCTGCTCAACTAATTCCACACCCTCACCACAATAAACTAGTACAACATGCTTACAATGTTGAACTAAAAAATTTACCCATCCTTCCCACCCATTCTATCTCACATGCACCAATGGAGAAAACTTACAATGAGATTCAGAATGTTTCAAATTCAAAAATTGTAGAAGTTATGGAAGAAAATGAGGTTTCTTTTAGTATGCCTCAACAAGTCATTTTAAAAGCTCAAGAACTTCATGATATGATGGCTATGGGAAATCAAGAAAGTAAAGGATACATTGAAGATTGGTTTTATTCCATCACTTGTTTGCAGCATCACTCTATACTTCAACAATTTTTGACAACATCTTTTCAAGGGAAGTTGGCTTCTCATACCCTAATTTTTATCAACATGCATTTTTCAAATTTGGGTATGTACATATTTGAAGCCTTATTTCGAAAATGGTTCCATTGGAAGTGCTCCTATACATAGTCATATTCATATTTCAATCAAAGTAGGTTAGTGAAAAAATAAAATAAAATAAAATAAGAACATAAATAAATGCATTTTTTTTACTTTTTTTTGTAAAAATAGGTTTTTTTTTGTTGCAACACGCTATCGAAATCAAAATCGGTGATAAATATTTCAATTTATTTGTGTATGTAGATGAATCATAATAGAAATAATAAGTTCTAAAAACACTCATTTTTCATTTTTATCACCAATTTGAAAAAATGCTTGAATATCATTTTTTTTGGCTTGCGGACTTGATGAACTTTCTGGAAAAACAGTCGGGACAGTCATGTTTTGAGGGACCAAAAGTGAATATTTTTAAAAAATATTTCTACCCTACGTAGACCTTGATGTCTACTTTCTAACCCAATTTTAATCAGTCAATTTGGATTTGAAACAAAAAAGTTAGAACCAAAACATTCACCGGATGTCTAGTGGGCAGCTCAGGAACAGAGTTGGGACAGTCAGTTTTTGGAGGCCTAAATATTTGAATTTTTAAAACCTCTTACTATGGTAGATTCCCATATGAATATAGTTTACAATGAAATTGGAATCACTCATTTTCGATATCATATGGGGAATTTATGATCAAAATACTAACTGTCTATCGTAAATCAGCACCCTTAAAACTATGTCTTTCCGGCTGTTCCTTACAGTATTTGACCTATCAATTCTTCTTGTCCTCAAAACCTGTTTCTATTGGAAATAAATAAATGAATATAATTTCATTTCCAATTTTAATCATTCGAATCCGACATCAAACGAAAAAGTTATGCTTAAAAAATTAACTGTTGATCTGAGCTGGGTAATTGAAAATGACTATGTTATGCAGGTTGTTCTAACTAAAATTTACATATAATATCATTGAATTTCCTGTTGCTACTGGAGATAAACCTTTGAATTAGCTCCCATTTGGCTTTGGAATCACTCAATTTCGATGAAAAACAAAGAAGTTTTGATTAAAACACTGCTGGATAGTATGGTCGACCACTGCTCTCCCGCAGGTGACAAATAAATTTTACTTTATTATTTTCTCAATGGATTTGTTATATAGAGTAACTACTTATTGTTTTTTGCATCATTCTTGGATTAGGGGAGCCCGATCACCTCTCTTTCTCCATGATTTAATGTTTTATTGCAGGTAGACACTCGCTTTTTTGCAGGTCCTGGGAAAATAAAGAAGGTCAATTTATGGACGAGTGATTCTTGAAAATTTTTTTAACGAAACAAAGGAATTTCATCTAAGTCATTACCCAATGGATTCATAATAGAAGAAATGAAGTATTGATTTCGATTTGAAGATTCATGTCTTGTCACTGCTGCCAAAACATTCTTCAAAAAGATCATTTTTTTTTTACATAATATCATAGCTGTTGTAACTTAATTTACATATTGTTTTTAAATAAAATGTTGTTTCTTTTCTAATTTCTCTTATATTTTGTGTTTCAGGTGTTGCCTCATTCAAAGTGTAACTCATCCTCAGCATCAATGCTGTGAACAGCGAATTTGTTTTTTTTGCATGTTTGCATTTTATGATTGTCCATTTTGATGTTCCTTTCCGAATGGAACAGCACTTCTGCACTTTCACGTTTTGCTGTTCCTTTTCGAATGGAACAGCACTTCTGCACTTTTCATTTTTGCTGTTCCTTTTCCAAAGGAACGGCACTTGCGTTTCTGCTGTTCCTTTTCCAAAGGAACGACACTTTTAGTTTTTGTTGTTCCTTTTTCCAAAGGAACGACATTTGCATTTTCACATTTTTTTATGTGTATTTTTGCTTTTTGGTGTGCATTTCCTTTGTTGTTCCCTACACGGAACACCACTTTTTGAGTGTTTTTGTTGTTCCTTCAAAAGAGCAACCCTTTGGGAGTATTTTTGAGAGCAACCTTTTCTTCCTCTTGTGGGACTATTCCTAGTTCATCTCAACCACATTTTACTGATTCCCCTTCATGGCATGAAGTACACTATTTTTATAAGGACAAGAATTATGGATTCTATTGAAGCGAGTTAATATAATTCACGTTATGATCTTTAACAGGACAGCTCCTTGATGATAGATTATTTTCAAAAGGGACACAATTATTTATATACTACTTTACTGCATTGTTTTCTGTTGACCATGATATTGATTGACCATCTTAATACCATGCTGGTTCCACCCTTCTGGATTATAATATTCTCTATCTGTAATAAATGAGATTATGGGTATTTTTTTCTATTGACATGTTCAACTTCTTCCACCATCCCTGCTCTTAAGGAGTACTAAGCCTCCCTCTTTTCATCATAAAATTGTGTAATAACAACAAAATTTTGTTCACAGATGGAGGATAGGGGGTCTCATTACGAGCCATCCTACCATGTTCATAAGGTTGTAAGAAAGTGGCATTCCCATTATGGCCACCACACCAGGGTTATGATCCATTGGATAGCCAAATTATCCTTGGAACAGGAGGTCTCATCACGAGCCGGCCTGATCACTTTTGCTACATCCCAGTGAATGGCAGTGTGGTTATCTGGTTACCACGCCAGCACACTGGTCTCTTCTGTAAGAACAGCACTGAAACTCTGTAGTTATAAATTGAGGATTCTGGCTCATATGGGTTAAAAAGCAACCCTGCCGAGGCTATGGACGCCTGCTGGCAGCAGCGGCTCTGCTTATGGTATTGAAGTTATATCTTATCGTCAATTATTACTATAATACCCTTTTCTTATTTTTTCTTTTTATCAGAGAAGTTATTTCCTTAACTTTTTCCCTGTTTTGAACCTTAATGCATGAGAAATTGTTTTATGATCAATCGCATCATTTTCAGCTAGCATACTATCAGTAAAGCATCTTTTTGGCATATTGTTGTTCTTTTTCTCTTTTTCATAACTTATCATCAATCCAAAGCATCCTATCTTTTATTCATAACTATCTTTACACACTCTGCTCTCATTATAACCATAACTCTCGCTGTCCTATCATTGATATGTGTACTTTGCTTTATTTACTGCAATATTGTTCATTCCCTTGCCTTGCTCTCAGCACAACACCTCTCATACGCTTTATGGTCATGGAATTCATTTTCCAATTGGAGGGGGAATGTATGCATTATGGGATTGCATGCGATATGATTACTGCACTCTGCCATCACTTGTTGATTTGCCAAAATATTAGTATTTCATGTATACATAAGTTTTTCTGATTGAAATTTTTGCATGCATCTTATCTATTGCTTACACTATGGATTCAAGAACATTGTATGCCAAATAGTGATTTGTTTGCAGGAAAACAACAAGTATGGGCAGAATTCTATTCATAGCATGACCACACTATTACACTTAACAGAAGAGGCTCGCGCACGTGAACAATTCTTCAGACATGATGTGCTTACCTGGATTCCACCTTTTGTATCACTTTCAGCACCAACTCTGCCTACATCAGCTTCAACACCTGCCAGTACATATATGTCATTCCACATTTTTGGAGGTAAAACTTGAGGTAAAATCGCATAATTTTCTGATTTATTACGAATTTAGGAGAATTTCAAAAACGTCCATTTTGAGCATTATTTATCATCCTTCAGTCCACATCTGTACCATTTCCCATTTTTTTTCAGCGGCATATCATCTTTCAGTTTGGGGGAGTGTCGCTTTCATTCATTTCTTTCTTATGACTATGCCATTCATATTCTTTATCATCCATTGCTATTCTTATTCATTCTCAACACCTCCCTTATTCCATGTTCTTTTACACCAAGCATAGAATTCAACAGCTGGTAGCAACCACCTCTATTTGTTTTCTAGCATCGCATGAGGGCATGCTAATTTTTCAGAGAGGGGGAGGAATTGCTACGCATGATGGATGTTTTCTATTTTCTTTCTCATTTAAGGCATACAATTTCGGTGTAGAAATTGATTTCCATAATATTTTTAAAACTATGAACTCAATTCTTGTGATTTTTGGGAAATGTAGACATATCATTAATACAAACCCAGACAATTTCAAGAAATATTGGTTCATAAAATTTCGGAAATCATGCACTCTCACCTACAGCCATTTTGTTGATATCTCATGATCCGTGCATCAAAACGATCTAATTTTTGGATCATAAAGGCATTCATATATTATAAATTTACTTGCCAAATTTCAACAAAAGCTGGTTTGTAGTTTTTGAGAAAATGGTTAATGAAGTTTGTTGTTACTTATATCATATTTTGTTGCAACTTCATATATACATATAGTTGAATGTCAATATAAAAATTGTTATGCCTTCATCAAGATTACTAAAATTGAATATTCATTAATTAAGGAAGAATTCATTTGTTCTATCCATTTCATGAGCTGAGATGAACATATTTTTTATTGCTTAGTTAACACATGGGTTTTTGTCTTTGGGTTGCATGAGGACATGCAATATATTCAGTTTTCGTTGCATGAGGACATGCAACATATTGAGTGTGGGGGTATGTTGGGCCGTTAATATGCCATTATTATTATCACTTTTGAACACTTATTCCACCCATTTCTACTATTCTTCATCATGTCATTTATTATATAAATCCATTTTATGATGATTTATGCTTTTATGAATGAATATTATTTATTCTCCTTTATTTCTAATAAATTGATGATTATGCATGATTTTATCAATGATAGTTTTAATAAATCAGTTGTAACATTATTCACCATTTTTAGCCTCCAAGATAATTTCCAGATTGAAGATTTGCTCATTAAAAGTGCCAACTCAGAAATTCGCTGGAATAAGAAGTGACGGTTTTGCGGTTGAGATTTCGAGCAAATTAAGCAGAATCTGGAAAATCCAGAACATGGGTTTTGTCCAAAACGGACCCAACTAACTTTTAAAAATAACGGTTTGCCCAAATTCGGCTTGTACTGAGAGAAACACAGGGTTCTTTGAGAATGATTTTCTCAGATTTGTTGTTGCGGCCGTCCTCCAAATCTCAGCTGCAAAGCCAAATTCGCCTTGTTCTTGTTGATCAAATGGTTAGAAGCAAACCAATTTTGTAATAGAAATCATGTTATACTTATCTTTATTGTAACTTCTCTCTGATCTCTCTCTATTTAAATGAAAACAAAGATCAGAGATGGGGATGATTTGGGGATGAAAAATGATGGAAAAATGATGAAGAATGATGGTGGATTATTCATGATAGGATAGGGATTGTTGCATGCTGTAATTCTCAAGCCTTTGCTGTTGTAATGATTCCACAATTTGCTGATTAATACATGATTTGGGAGTTGCTATTCATTCTTTTCATTCTAAAGTAACCCAGCAGCATCTGCTGGCGGCTAAGGGCCCAGCCTCTGGTGGAGTACGTTGCTGCTGTGTATCATATCTTTACAATTGCTGCTGTGTGATGGTTTGATTTATTTCCTATTCTTTTGAATTGCATTATTTTACAGTTTCATGTTTTTATAGTGTGCTGTTAGAATATTTTATGGAAATATTTTATTGCACAAGTTGAGATTGAATCGTGTGGCTGTTCTTTTCCATCATAACAAAGATTATTATCCTTTTCAACTTATATTGTTATGTTGTTCATTTTAGATTGTTGGTTATTCGATTCCACTAATTAGAGTTTGCTGTTCAGATTTATTAAATATGATTCGTTGTTTAATTCCTTTAATTATAAGTTTGTTGTCCATTTACTTCACTGTTTAGTTTGGTTGATTAATTGCAAGAGTTTGCTTTTAAGGAGTTTTCCTAGTTTACTTTCAATGGCAGCTTTAGTTTAATTTCTATTTCCTTTTAATTGCTTTAAAGCAAGACTCTCAACTGTAGAGAACATTGGTTATTGCTTCCTCGTTCCCAGATTGATTGTCTTGTTCCGGTTTGATTTCAATTGCATCAATATCTAGAGGAATGAGTTATTGGCTACTGTATCCTCGATTGATGGTTGTTTGAGTGAATGATTTATTTTAGAACATTTCAATTTCTTGCTGTTCCAATTAGATTTTGTTTCCAGCTTTCATTTACTTTTGGATTTTAAGCACTATACTGCAAAACATTACTCTTGAGTAAATAGCCGCCTCAGACTGAGTACACTCTTGAAATAAAAATTCGTCCCTGGGTTGATAATTAATGTGAAGGTAATTAGGAGTTAAAAAGACCCTTTTTATCGCTCCACACTCGCGACCCTTGGTATGGCGACATAATCGTGTATCTTCAGACCTCCACATTTTGGTCTGAGTTGACTAAAGATGCCCAACGACGGATTCAACATCAGTCTCAACCCTACCACATCATAGGAGATACCTTATACCGCGTTGGAGTAGATTCAGTGCTCCATCAGTGCCTAACCTTGGAAGAGGCTGAAAGGGTCCTAAATGACTGCCACAGTGGCACTTGTGGTGGACATATGTCCAGATATGCCACTGCCCAGAAAATTCTATGAGCAGGTTACTTCTGGCCGTCCATATTCAAAGACTGTATCGTTGCAGTTCGTAAATGTCACGCGTGCTAGGTGTTTCAGCGCAAGATGCACATGCCACCTCTCCCTTTGCATCTTGTTATTACCGTCGGCCCTTTTGCAAAATGGGGCGTGGAATTTATGATGTGTAACCCTCGTTCGGCCGGGGGGCATGCGTATAGTCGATGTCGACTACTTCACCAAGTGGGTCGAAGCAATGCCTATACTTGCTGCCGACGGTAATACGGCTACTCAGTTCATCTTCAACCACATCATTGCATGTTTCGGGGTCCCTCAAGCCATCATTACTGACCATGGTACTCATTTCCGAGATTATATGATGGCCGAGCTGACTTCAAGGTTGGGCTTACGCCACGATAGCTCAACGCCATATTACCCTCAGGAAAATGGCCAGGTTGAAGCAGTGAACAAGGTTCTGGTCACTATGCTTCAACGAACATTTGGTATTCACAAATCCAATTTTCATCTCCAACTGTTCTCAGCTCTATGGGCATACCGGACGTCTGCAAAGAGTGCAACTGGATTCACTCCATTTCAATTGGTGTATGGTCTGGAAGCAACTCTTCCGGTTGAATGCGAGATTCCTTCTTTGAAATTAGCTATGGAACTTCTACTCGATACTTCTGCTGAGGAAGAGCGTCTTTTGTATCTAGAACGGTTAGATGAAACCTGCCATTTAGTTGCTTTAGTCATTGAAGCACAAAAGAAGCGGGTCAAAGCTCACTTTGATCAATCAGTTTCTCCACGTTCCTTTATCGAAGGGGACCTCGTCCTCCTATACGATCAAGCGCACGACAAGCTTGGGGACGGTAAGTTCCAACCTATGTGGCATGGGCCCTACATAGTAAAATGCGTTTTGAAGAATGGGGCTTATGAGCTTATAGATTATGAAGGAGTTCCGCTGGCGCAACCCCGAAATGGGATGTACCTCAAAAAATACTACGCTTGAAGTGATTTCTGGTGTAGTGTGTGTACATAGGTGTGTGCTTTTCATTTGTGTGCATGTGTGCTGTGGTTTGCGATGTAAACATCTTTCTGCTGATCGGGTCTTCCTGATTGTGCAGATGTCCATCAATCTGTTTGTTGGTTTCACGGATGGTGCCTCCCGCAGTACCAGGAATCTGTCTTCGGTGGCCTGGGTAATCTACGATCCTGCTGGTGAGTTGGTCAACCTGCAAGGTGTGTGTCTGGGATGTACTACAAATAACATCGCGGAATATAGTGTTGTGTTAGAATTAGTAACCGAGGCTGTAAACCTCGGTATCCATGAATTGCTTGTGTATCTAGACTCGCAGCTTGTAGTATCACAGCTGAATGGACACTATTCAGTAAGAAACCCATCCATTTTACGTCTGTATCTACGTATTCGTTTACTGGAAAGAAATTTTGACTATATTACATATCAACATATACCCAGGCATATGAATACATTAACTGATGCAGTAGCTAATTTGGTTCTAGATATACATTTGCGCAATTTGTAAATCATCATCACATGTAAAAGGAAAATCCATCCAGAAATAGATATGTATATATATAGATATCGAATTTTTGCATAGTGTGCATCACATTAAATAAAAAATATACATGTTCATCTTAATACGTCTAGAGACGACATGTCTCTCAAAAAATATGCATGATAAAAGCCCTAGGAGTCTAATCCTCATGATGCTCATGATAACAAGTGATTGCATGCACTAAGCATCTCAGAAGTCGGTGGAGGCGACTAGGCACTCCCACCATATGTCTCTGGTACACCATCGGTACATCTTCCAGCCGGGCGTAGTTTGGGATCCCTAGGGCAATACCCTCGCGATTCTGGATCAACTCCCCCCCCTCTGCACCCTCTGCCTGAGGATCAGGTGTGGGAAGAGTTCTCCACGCAATAGGAGACATACTGGCTGGTCTCTCTGGGCCCACATCTGCATACATATAAAATGTGTCAGGATGGACATGTATTACCAAAAAAAAAATCATAGAACATAAAAATAAAAAAAAGAAGAGATCATAACCAACTCCTCATCCCAATCATCTCCCTTTGGCAGTGAGAGATCTGGGTCTCCAGTGAAGTCAGTTCCTACATATGGCCAGTCTTCCACTACAATCAACTAACGCCGCAACCACCCAAAAAACTCCGGCCTCCAGGACATCTATTGGCCTCCTCCAGCTCTGGGCATCAGTGCCGCCCAGCGAGCCATTCTTGGCTCTCGTGGTACCGGCTCAGCTACTATGGCCCCTTGGCCTTGGAAGATTGGTAATCATTCCAAAATGAATGATACCAGGATAGAACCGTAGCCAAACTGTTTTATTTTGGCTTGCTTACACTTCGTGAGCTGTCTCTTGATATTTATTGTCACTGCTGTCGCCCAGTCGAATAATAGGGGACTCATGCACTCTGAGGCCAGTAAGAGTTGGGCCTTTGTTGCCTCATGTGGTGCCTGCGATCCTGCAGCCCACGTGATGGTATGAAGCACTACCCTGAGTGCTAGATCAAGAATAGTATGAATGTCTACCTTTCCACTTCCTGATCCCGGTCGTGCCCCTCGGCACACTCGTGCCATCACTTGCTCCATCTTCTCACCAGACTGTCTGCTCCCTATCAATATGGGCACCGGACCTCTGTGCGATAGTCCGATTATGAAGTATATGTCAGAAACCTCCAGTTCTAATACTTGTTCCCGAAACTTGAACACTTTTTCATGTTCGTCCCATATGCTGATCAAGTACTGTAGGAGCTCAGGCTGAGCTCGTAAGCAAGGTGTCAGGAAGAACTTCTTAAGCCCACAGTTCTTGAGGGAATTCATGCAAGTTTCATTCTCCATGGCCTCTTCATCCTCTTCCCCGTGCTCCCTCTCTTTCCACTCAATGACCATTTTGATTGGTTGCCTGCATTCACATGGTTAAAAAACTTCAATTAGACCCCTGCTATCCTTAAAAATTCATGTAATTAATTTGTTATGTGGAAATTTCAAACGGAAAATTGGATTGCGCCACTGCTCTGACTGTTTTTCTAACAGTCGTTCCAGTTGGCGCGGGCCCTTTGGAAATAAAATTCCATTGGCACGGGTCCGTGCCGGATACCCACGCCAATGGGTGGAGCCCTAAAAATTCAAAAATTCCTCACAGAAGTCTAATATGCAATAAAAATTCATCAAAAATGGATTGAAATGGAGTACAAGGAAACGCCTCTTACCTAGAACAGACGAGAATATGAATGGTAGCCCAGATCGGTCACAATCGCCGTCAGAAGTTCGAACACAAAATGGACCACTGCTACTCTTCAGTGAGGTAAATAGTGAAAAATAATTTTATTTTTACCGTTTGACATATTTATAACTTTTTTAACTCAAAATAGGTTTTGAAAGTTATTTTTCTGAATATTTTAATATATTTTGTCAAAAATGGGTTTTACACTTTCTTTTTGTGCAGCAACAGGTTTTTTACGCGACTTAAACGGTGAAACGAGTTGTATTTTATACTTTTTCGGACTCGGTAAATACATGAAAAAGTCACTTTGGAGTCATCTTTCAGCTCTTTTCTGACTCTCTAAACATGAAAAGATTGTCGAGGCCCTTGTCATTTCGAATTCGTTAAAGTGGACACAAATTGACATCTACCCAGTATATGTTTACCCCTTTTTCGGGCTAGGATGGATTATTTACGAAAAAGGAATACCCTAGCCTATCGCAACTAGGAGGTTTTTTTGGATATTGTTTTCTACCTTTTTGGGTCCGAAGAACTATCTACGAAAAGGGACCGCTGGAGTTTACTTTTCTGCTGTCTTTTCAAACTCTCTAAATATGAAAATATGTCGAGTTCTTCCTTTGTCAGACTCGTTAAACCCTGATGACATTGGATTCAGTCGAAATGAAGTTCTCCGAGTTTCTCCTTCCTAGGGCTTGTTAAATGTACTAGGATGGATTCGCTCGAAGGGCAGACTTATATTGCAAGCATATGTTATTCCCTTCAAGCTTGTTATAAAAAATAATTTTGGTACTCACCAGAAATGGTGGGGGAAAATGGAACCAGCATCATTGTCATGTTGGCAGTATGTCACTCTTGAACATGGCACTTGTCTGCATTCATGTCAGGTTGCGGACATCTCATCTCGTTCTTCACTTGCCTCCATGCGTTTGGATAATCCCTTTTGACCTCTCATCTGCTCGTTGCCTCGTCACCATGACCTCTGATCCATTGATGTCAAATACTGCCAAATCCACTATTGTGCTGTTATTGTTCAAGAGAAGTTGACCTCTGCAAAGTATCAACCTTCCCCTGATTATCATATGATCCTGATTCACAAAAAAAAATCATGTTCCTTTGTCTCATGTCGATGATGTGGGAAACATTATGGCCCACCTTCAATCAAGGTCACTTCCTGTCGACTTCAGCTTATTATCTAGGAAGCTGATCTAGAGACTCCCTTATGGTACCTTGGAGCCTGCATGCCTTAATGGTAGTTTCGTCACATTCGACGTGAGGTTTTCATCATTGGCCTCTGATCGAGTGATTCTACGGGTGTTCGACGCCAGCTCATTGTTTCACATGCCGTAGATTGTAACTATAGTACCTTGAGGGCCATTGTCATTATTGGTGGTTCCTCTCGCGTCTGTTAACAGCTTTCATCATTGGCTGGTAATCAGACGATGTTCTTGCATGTTCGACTTCAGCTTACATATTCGGATGCTTGAAATTGTACTTTGTTTGGGTCAAGATGGAGCGCAAGACCCTGGATTTTGTCTGTTGGAATCCAGGTTGCGATTTTGTGGACTATTATTACATGACTCACTGATTGGATGGCCGCAACCATACATGAGTCTATTTATCGATCCTCTCTGGATGGTTGCGTCCATGCCTTGGATCTCGATTATTGTATACTATGTTATGGATGGATGCGCCCATACCATGCATATATATCATGTATCTGAGACATCAGTTGTACTTCATTCCGCAGGTTTTTCGATGGCATTGTTTTCAGTCGGCATGTTCTCGTAAAGCATTTCACCCCTCTCTCTCTCTTGGGCCTCATGCTTTAGGGGGCATCTGTTACACAGTAATTTTTCACCGTCCCTGCCATTCCCCATCCCGCATATTGGAGGGCTCATTCCGTGACCTGTGAGCAGAGACAAGACTTGAAAATACTTTAATTGCATCCCTCTGAAGATGAGCTTTCATTTCCCTGAAGACATCTCCCTACAAAAAACCCTAAAAATAGCTCTTTTTCCATTGGTGCGGTTCCATAGTTCAGCCCTCGCGCCAAGGGGGAAAATCCTCCAAATACGGCGTGCCAATTGGTGCTTTGTCATAGAGCCGCACACACGCCAACCATGTTAAGAGGTGTTTTTTAAAAATAAATGGTGGAAGTTTCGTCCTAACAAATTCCTGGATTGATATCTATCTTGAGTTGGGAGGTTTGGCTATGGATTTCCATAGAGAGGAAGTGGTTTGCCACCTCTCATGGAAGCTTCCTTGATGATAGGGCCAATCCCATAATTATAGGGATCCAAACTCCCCTTCCTCCATCTATAAAATCTTGCCCATCTCTTTTGCAAGCTAGTTCCCAAGAGATTTCACATCCTTATGCTGCAAGAGCCTTCTTGATTCCCTTAAGGCCAAATCCAAGCAAAGAGACTATTGTCAAGTATCCGGAGAGAGAGGCTTGTCCCATCCTTGATAGGCTTTATCGAGACATGTTTTGCTAATAACCCGCCAAAGGAGAGTTCTGCGTCGAAGCTATGGTTGTATTCTTCTTTTGACTCATTAATGATAAGTGACTATTAGTTATGGTTCCACTCTTGTTCTTGATTATGTTCATGAGTTCTGTCCTCTTCGACTGACATATAGTTGTATATAATGGATTTTATGCTTGCGTTTCTGTTTTTTCTTGCATGTGCAGGTGTCCGATCACAGAGATCGTGAGGATTGTGATCTGCCAGGGCAAAGGAACGGGAGCACCATCTCTTCTACAAACGACAGCGTTCGATTCTAGGTAAGCCTTCATCGCAAGTTTGTTTATTTGAAATTAGCAACCTGCACTATAGCGTGTTTGATTGTTGCTAGACCCGATCTGGGCTAGTAGGGACCGCCTCTGTCCGCAGAGGGGATTAACCTCTTCAACACATGGTGTGTTTTCTGTCTCTGAATAAAATGAATTAGTGAAGTTGCAGGTATCTTTTTATTTGTGTAAATAAGATTTAAAACCCTTAATAGGAGCTCCTTCATTTTAACTGTTTCTTCTATTATAATTCTTCTGAATTTTGAGGTGATAGATCCTATACAACATCATATCAGTTTGGGCTTCCTCCTTTCATGTTCTTCTAATCATTTCATTCTATATCAGCAGATAATAGCATCATGGGACATTCGTTGTATTTGATTTTTGAGGATTTAATGATAAATATTTGGAGGTGTTTAAACAAAGACCAATATTTCTGTGACATAATTATAAAAATGTCTTAAGCATGGATTCCTTACTACAGCTAAGGGATTGTCTCTTAAGGTACAACATTTTTTGGCACCGTTGTAGGGGAACGAAGAAGCGAAGTTCATTTCCCTGAGTTTTATTTCAATTTCCTCTGGTTGTTTAGTGAGGATGATATATTCAGGCTGTGGTTAGCTTTTACAGAATTATCATTTTCAAGAAGCCACACACGAGGTGAAATACATTGTGGCAGAAGGTCTCATAATCCCTTATTCTTGATGGTGAAAAAGATTTATATTTTAAGTTTGGTTGTTTATTATTCACCTGGCAACTCCACTAATGAAGGTTTCATTAGATGGAGAATTTTTTTGGCGAGAAAATGAGAAAGCATTATGGAAAAAATATGCATCTGAATTTCATTTTTTTAAAGGAGGTTATATTTTTTACTATCAGTTTAGTGGTCTATTCTCCCTTATATATCAAGAATATTGTTTCCCGCTTTATTTTTTTAGAAGATTATAAGGCTCAAAAATTACATTATTTATTGGGAAAAGATGATTTTTCTTCTGCTTGTATCATAGATATTGACACAACTTTATCTCCTAAATATGAGAGGAAAGATGACTATTGCATTACAATTCCTAAAGATAATCAGACACAGTTTCAGCATGAAGGTGACGATTCGTCATATTTAGAGGATAATATTCTCCCTGAAAAGAAATTGACTGTTTTTCAGCTCAAAAACAAAGAAATATTTAAACCCTTGAAGCTGCCCAGAATTCTTCATTAGTATCCTTCCAAAGGATTCAAATTTTACCAAGCTTTTCTAGAGAGGAGGAGGATATCTAAGCTGAAAAACATATCTTGGAATTTGAGTACTTTCTGGAAAAATTTCAAATTATTTATGAATACGTGGCTTTAAGGATGTTCTATCATTCATTAAAGTAGGGTGCTCAGCAGTGGTTCTAGTGTTTGGAAGCAAGTTGAATTAGTTCATGGCAAGGTTTTCAAGACATATTTCTTAGATATTGGAGCGAGCATAAGTCATATGAAAAACACCTCTTGGAATTATATTATATCTAGAGGCAGATCAATGAATCAATCACTAAGTTTAATAGGATATTTCAAAAAATCTATTTCAGCATGCCAAAAGAAATTCGACCTCCTGAAGCAGCAGCTATGGTTTATTATTTCAGGGCTATTTCTGGTGTCTTGGATTTTTATCTCAAGTAGAGAGAGCCTCACACTATGAAGTTAATGTTTCTTTATGCACATGAAATCAAAGATAATGTGTCGGCTTGTAGAAATTTTTCTTGTCATGTTTAAAGAAAAAGTTTTGTTCAAGATAAGAGGGCATGTGAAGAAAACATTGGAATTTCTTTACAAGAGAATGCAGATTGAGAGGTGAAAAATGATTTTCAAAAAGTGTCAGAGGATTCCTATATTGCTGAAGCACAAGAATCTAAGCAATCTAAAGGTTCTGGTCAAAAATTCATTGCAACAACTAAAATGCATGATAAAATCTTGGAAACTCATTACAATTTTCATAATTTAAATGATTTTGTGAATAGAGGGAAACTAGTGGAGCTTCTCAGATATATTTGCAGAAGGAGGAAGATTTTTGTCAAGAATTGAAATTATATGAATAATGTCAGCATTGTGGGGAAAAAACCTTGGATTTCTATTTTCAGCCTAAATTCCTGCCTACAGAAAATGGAAATCAATTTCCTCGCACACAATTTTGAATTGAGGAGTCAAACAGTGAAGGAAGTTTCCCTGTTCAAAGAAATCTACATCAACAAAACATTCAAGAAAAAGAGGCAGCTGAAATTTTGTATCATCAATTCTATGATTTAGTGGCTGAGTATATGAAAAATTTCCTTGATCAACAAAATTTTTTTATGCAAGGGTATGTACAACGTTTTGTATATAGAAAATTTTCATGGTACATTTCTATTTTGTTTTTTAAATTTCAGCAGTATGAAGGTATTAAATCTAATAACCAAATGTTAGGTTGGTGCCATTGGAAGGTTGACTTCACCTGATTAAATTCAGCTATGCATATATATAGGAGTTGTACATAAATAAGGTTAGGAGATGACCATTCCCAGTTGCAGTATTTCTAGTTTAGAATTTTCAGTTCAAGAATAAAGATCCTGGAAGAGAGAGGTTTTAGATAAATTTGAAATTTTTAGATATTTTGGATTGGGAGAAGATTCAGTTTGACTTGGCTGCATGCCCAACAAAGGCTACTGATCTACAAGTTCTCAACAGTTTCCTATGAAATTGTTGTCCCCAATTGGAGCTAGATGTTGTAGCCTAATTCGACTCAGCTAAAATTCAAGAGAGGGTATGCAAAATTAAAGGTTGTTGAGACATTTAGATGGAAAAAGGTCAGATAGGAATTCTTGTGCTCTTTTCTAAAGAGATAGTATCAGCTAGAAAGTGCAAGCAGACACACTATTTAAATAAGGGCCTTAGACAGTCCCGATGGATGAATAGGCCTGCTAGTCTTGTGTTTTAATGATTCACATTGTATGCACATGAATGAAAGGATGTCGAGTGTACCTAAACCATAATTTATGTTTCCACCTTGGAACTGGACTAAGATTATGCATAAACTACTATTGCTGGAAGTTCATCTTCAAGGCCAACACTCAAAATAAATCACTCTACAGAGAAACATGGAATAGAAGAAGCTGAACTGGAATCTCGTAATATGTCAACCCTTGGTCTTAATGTTCTAAGAGGGGGTTGTCAAAGAATGGAAAAGTTGAGTCTAATATGATATCATGCAGTCACAAGTTTGGGCCTAGCATCAGTGGTTCAACATTGTAGGCTTTTGAAGGCCTTAGTTTTACAGGGTTGCTATATAAGTGATCAAGGTCTTACAGCTGTAGGAGAATAATGAAAACAACTTGAGAATTTGAATCTTTGGTTTTGTGAGGGTTTGACAGAAAGAGGTATGACAACAATAGAAATTGGTTGTGAAAAGACACTGAAAGGGCTTGCCATTGTAGCATGTGTAAGGATAACTAATAAAAATATGGAATATGTTGGAGTTCGTTGTCACTCTCCTGGAAAATTAACCCTGGATTCTAAGTTTGCTAATGATGTTGGATTGTTCGTAATAGCTAAATGTTGCATTGGTTCAAATTATTTGCACTTACATCATGTAAATTTTATAGAAAAAGCCTTAAAATCTATGCTTAATCACATTTTATTTATGGGATATCATATTTTCACATGCATTTAAAAGTTGAGGAATCATATTGATGCAAATAAAAAGTCAAAATTCAGAAAACGCACATACTCTCACGACAGTGAATTTCGATTTCTTATTCTGGGCAAATGGAGAAAAATTTAAAAAATCCGCAACATGGGTTTTTTGCAGAATATGCCCAACTGACCTCAGCCTGTAAATTTCTCAAAAATTCAAAGCGGTTTAAGATATTTTATCAATTCTTCAAAGATGAGTTTTTCCATAAATGTCCTACAAAACTGGGTTTGATTCATTGTATGAGAATTCAATTTGCATGATGACAATTTCCTTCTTAGATGATCACTTGGCATCAGATGATATTTAAATATAGGTCAATGTATTTTATATTTTAATTTGAGTTCATGAAATCCCAAAGCTCAATGAGACTCTGCGTGAAAAAGAAGAGAAACAAACAGATCAAAGTTCTGCCATATCTCATAGAAATTTGATATTTGAATCATTCGGCCCAGATCCAACGGAAATGTGGAAGCACAAGCTGCATGCAAGTTATGATATGTATTGCCCTTGCACAGTGGTTTGGCCTAAACCAATGTTTGCTAATCAATGATTGATATTCATTACGGCACCACCCTTGTCATTTCCATAAACTACTAGAGGTGGTTCCGTAGGTGGTTTTGGGTTTTGGAAAAACCATTAATTTTTTGTATCATAAATACAAAGTACAGGTCCTAAATATATGTATTTTCCATGTTAGAATTAGCACCATATGAAAAATGTAAAGCTTTGAAGACTTTTGTTTAATTTCTCTTATTAGCTAAAAGAGAATGGCACCCGTGAGTTTGTTTAACCATATTTGTGAAGTGTTGGGGTTCATTAAAATCTAGTTTATTTCGAATAGAGAAATAATTTGGTAACTGTTAGAATATTAGAAACTGAGTTATTCAACTGATTTTGTTTTAACAGTTAATTAGTTAGGTTGAGAAGGGAGAATAAAAGGGGAGAAAAAATCTCATTATAGGATCAGAGTTTTGGACCTCTGGGCAACAAATTTTGTATTCAGATTTCAAATTATAAATGAATGAAAAACAAGCTTATGGCATTTGTTGATATTGATGTGTCTTCCAGTTTACATGGTGTGTTTTATATGTCTGAATAAAATGAAGTAATGAAGTTGCAGGTCTCTTTTTACGTGTGTAAATAAGAGTTAAAACCCTTAATAGGCACTCCTTCATTTTAATTGTTCCTTTTCTTATAATTCTTTTGAAGTTTGATGTGATAGATCCTTTCATGTTATTTTGATCATTTCATTCTATATCAACAGATAATAGCATTGTGGGACATTCGTTGTATTTGATTTTAGAGGTTTTAATGATAAATATTTGGAGGTGTTTAAACAAAGACCAATATTTCTGTGACATAATTATATAAATGTCTTAAGCACGGAATCCTGATTGTCTCTTAAGGTTCAACATTTTTTTGGCGCCGCTACTGGGGAACGAAGAAGCGAATTTCATTTCCCTAGGCTTTCTTTCAATTTCCTCTGGTTGTTTAGTGAGGAGGAAATATTCAGGCTATGGTTACTTTTACAGAATTCTCATTGTCAAGAAGCCACACACGAGGTAAAATACATTGCAGCAGAAGGTATCATAATCCCTTATTCTTGACGGTGAAAAATATTTATATTTGAAGATTGGTTGTTTATTATTCACCTGGCAACTCCACTGATGAAGGTTTCAATAGATGAAGAATTTTTCTGGTGAGAAAATGAGAAAGCACCGTGGAAAAAATATGTATCAAAATTTCAATTTTTTAAACTAGGTTACATTTTTTACTATCAGTTTAGTGGTCTATTTTCCCTTATATATAAAGAACATTGTTTCCTGCTTTATTTTCTCAGAAGATTATAAGGCTCAAAAAGTACATTCTTTATTGGGAAAATATGATTTTTCTTCTGCTTGTATCATAGGTCTTGACACAAATTTATATCCTAAATATGAGAGGAGAGATAACTGTTGCATTACAATTCCTAAATATAATCAGCCACAGTTTGAGCATAAAGGTGACAATTCGTCATATTTGGAGGATAATATTCTCCCTGAGAAGCAATTGAGTGTTTTTCAACTCAAGAAAAAAGAAATATTTAAACTCTTGAAACTGCCCACAATTCTTCATTAGTATCATTCAAAAGGATTCAAATATTTGCCAAGTTTCTCTAGAGAGGATGAAATATCTCAGCTGAACAACATATCTTGGAATTTGACTACTTTATTGATAAATTTCAAATTATTTATGAAGACGTGGTTTTAAGGATGTTCTGTCATTCATTAAAGCAGGGTGCTCAACAATGGTTCCAGTGTTTGGAAGCAAGTTGAATTAGTTCATGGAAAGGTTTTCAAGATATATTTCTTAGATATTGGAGCGAGCATAAGTCATATGAAAAAAACCTCTTGGAATTATGTTATATCTAGAGGAAGAGCAATGAATCAATCACTAATTTTAACAGGAGATTTCAAAAAATTTATTTTAGCATGCCAAAATAAATTCGACCTCCTGAAGCAGCAACTATGGTTTATTATTTGAGGGCTATTTCTAGCATCTTGGCTTTTTATCTCAAGTAGAGAAAGCCTCGCACTTTGAAGCTGATGTTTCTTTATGCACATGAAATCGAAGATAATGTGTGGGCTTGTAGAAATTTTTCCTGTCATGTTGAAAAAAAATGTTTTGTTGAAGATAAGAGGGCCTGCGAAGAAAACATTGGAATTTCTTTACAAGAGAATGCAGATTGAGAAGTGAACAATGATTTTCAAAAAGTGTCAGAGGATTTCTGTATTTCTGAAGCACAAGAATCTAAGCAGTCTAAAGGTTATGGTCATAAATTCATTGCAACAACTCAAATAAATGATAAAAGCTTCGAAGATCATTACAACTTTCATAATTTAAATGATTTTGTGAATAGAGGGAAAATAGTGGAGCTTCTCAAATATATTTGCAGGAGGAGGAAATTTTTTTGTCAAGAATTGACATTATATGAAGAACATCAACATTATGGGGAACGAACCTTGGATTTCTATTTTCAGCCTAAATTCTTGCCTACAGAAAATGGCAATCAATTTCCTCACACACAATTCCAAATTGAGGAGTCGAACAGTAAAGGAAGTTTCCCTGTTCAAAGAAATCTACATCAACAAAACGTTCAAGAAAAAGAGGCAACTGAAATTTTGTATCATCAGTTCTATGATTCATTGGCTGAGTATATCACAAATTTCCTTGATCAGCAAGAAGATTTTATGCAAGGGTATGTACAAAGTTTTGTATATCTAAAATTTTCATGGTACATTTCTATTTTGCTTTTCAAATTTCAGCAGTATGAAGGTATTAAATCTAATAAGAAGATGTTAGGTTGGTGCCATTGGAAGGTTTACTTCACTTGATTAAGTTTAGCCATGCATATATATAGGAGTTGTACATAAATAAGCTCAAGAGTTGAGCATTCCCAGTTGCATTATTTCTAGTTTATTTTCAGTTCAAGAATAAAGATCCTAGAAGAGAGAGGTTTTAGAGAAATTTGAAATTTTCAGAGATTTTGTACTGGGAGAAGATTCCGTTTGACTTGACTCCATGTGTAACAAAGGATACTAATCTACAAGTTCTCAACACTTTCCTACCAAAGTGTTTTCCCTAATTCGAGCCAGATGTTGTAGCCTAATTCGACTCAACTAAAAGCCAAGAGAGGGTCTGACAAATTCAAGGTTGTTGAGACATTTAAATGGAAGAAAGTTAGATAGGAATTCCTGTGCTCTTGTCTAAGGAGATGGTATCAGCTAGAAAGTGCAAGAACACACACTATTTAAATAGGGGCCTCAGACAGTCTTGATGGATGAATAGGCCTGCTAGTCCTGCGTTTTAATGATTCACGTTGTATGCACATGGATGAAAGGATTCCGAGTGTACCTAAAGCAGAATTTACGTTTCCACCTTGGAACTGGACTAAGATTATGCATAAACTACTGTTGCTGGAATTTCATCTTCAAGGCCAACAATCAAAAGAAATCAATCTACAGAGAAACATGGGATAGAAGAAGCTGAGCTGGAATCTCGTAATCTGTCAAACCTTGGTCTTAATATTCTCGGAGGGGGTTATCAAAGAATGGAAAATATATGTTTAATATGATGCCTTGCAATCACAGGTTTGGGCCTAGCATTAGTGGTTCGACATTGTAGGTTATTGAAGGCCTTAGTTTTACAGGGTTGTTATATAAGTGATGAAGGTCTTACAACTGTAGGAGAATAATGCAAACAACTTGAGAATTGGAATCTTCGGTTTTGTGAGGGTTTGACAAAAAGAGGTATGACAACAATAGAAATTGGTTGTGCAAAGACATTGAAAGGGCTTGCCATTCCAGCATGTGTAAGTATAACTAATAAAACTATGGAAGATGTTGGAGTTTGTTGTCACTCTCTGGTAATAGCTAAAGGTTGCACTGATTCAAATTATTTGCACTTACATCATGTAAATTTTATAGACAAAGCCTTAAAATCTATGCTTAATTGCATTTTATCTGTGGGAGATCATATTTTCATGCGCATTTAAAAGTTGAGGAAGCATATTGATGCAAATAAAAAGTCAAAATTTAGAAAACGCACATACTCTCAAGACAATGAATTTCGATTTCTTATTTTGGGTAAATGGAGAAAAATTTAAGAAATTTGCAACATGGGTTTTTTGCAGAATATGCCCAATTGACCTTAGCGAGGAAATTTTTCAAATACCCAAAGCGATTTAAGATATTTTGTCAGTTATTCAAAGATAACTTTTTCTTGAAACGTCCTGCAAAACTGGGTTTGATTCATTCTATGAGAATTCGATTTGCATGATCAGAATTTCCTTCTCATATGATCACTTGGAATTTCGATAATATTTAAATGAAACTTAGTGTAGTTTATATTGTAATTTGAGTTCATGAAATCCCAAAGCTTAATGAGACTCTACATGAAAAAGAAAAGAAAAAAACAGGTCAAAGTTTTACCATATCTCATAAAAATTTGATATTTGGATCATTCGGCCCAGATCCAATGGTAATGCGGAAGCACAAGTTGCATGGAACTTATGAGATGTAGTGCCCCCGTAGAGTGGTTTGATCTAAACCAATGTTCGTTGATCAACGACTGATATTCATTATGGCATCACCCTCATCATTTCCATAAACCACTAGAGGTGGTCCCGTAGGTGGTTTTGGGCTTTGGAAAAACGATTAATGTTTTATATAGTAAATACAAAGTACGGGACCTAAATATATGTATTTTCCATGTCAGAATTAGTACCATATGAAAAATGTAAAACTTTGAAGACTTTTGTTTAATTTCTCTTATTAGATAAAAGACAGGGGCACCCGCGAGTTTGTTTAACCATATTTGTAAAGGGTTGGGGTTCATTAAAATCTAGTTTACTTCAAATAGAGGAATAATTTTGTATTTATTAGAATATTGGAAGCTTAGTTATTCAACTGATTTTGTTTTAACATTTAATTAGTTAGGTTGAGAACGGAGAATAAAAGGGGAGAAAAAATCTCATTAGAGGTTCGGAGTTTTGGACCTCCAGGCAGAAATTTTTGTATTCAGATTTCAAATTATAAATAAATGAAAAAAAAGCTTCTGGAATTTGTGGGTATTGATTTGTCTTCCCGTTTACATGGTGTGTTTTTTGTCTCTGAATAAAATGAGGTAATGAAGCTGCAAGTCTCTTTTTACGTGTGTAAATAAGAGTTAAAATCCTCAGCAGGCGCTCCCTCATTTTAACTGTTCCTTTTCTTATAATTCTTATGGAGTTTGACGTGATAGATCATGTACAACAACATATCAGTTTGGGCTTCTTCCTTTCATGTTCTTCTAATCATTTCATTCTATATCAGTAGATAATAGCAGTGTGGAACATTCGTTGTATTTGATTTTTGAGGTTTTAATGATAAATATTTCGAGGTATTTAAACAAAGACCAATATTTCTATGACATAATTATATATATGTCTTAAGAATAGAGTCCTTACCACAACTAAGGGATTTTCTCTTAAGGTAAAACATTTTTTGGCATCGCTGCCAGGGAATAAAGAAGTGAAGTTCATTTCCCTGGGTTTTCTTTCAATTTCCTCGGGTTGTTTAGTGAGGAGGAAATTTTCGGGTTGTGTTTACTTTTTACAGAATTCTCATTTTCAAGAAGCCACACACGAGGTCAAATACATTGTAGCAGAAGGTCTCATAATCCATTATTCTTCATGGTGAACAAGATTTATATTTAAAGTTTGGTTGTTTATTATTCACCTCGCAACTCCACTGATGAAGGTTTTATTAGATGAAGAATTTTGCTCGCGAGAAAATGAGAAAGCATCGTGGAAAAAATATGTATTAGAATTTTAGTTTTTTAAAGGAGGTTATATTTTTTACTATTAGTTTAGTGGTCTATTTTACCTTATATATCAAGAAGATTGTTTCTTGCTTTATTTTCTCAAAAGATTATAAGGCTCAAAAAGTACATTATTTATTGGGAAAAGATGATTTTTCTTCTGCTTCTATCATAGATCTTGACACAACTTTATCTCCTAAATATGAGAGGAGAGATGACTGTTTCATTACAATTCCTAAAGAAAATCAATCATAGTTTGAGCATAAAGGTGCGACTCGTCATCTTTGGAGGATAATATTCTCCCTGACAAGCAATTGACTATTTTTCAGCTCAAAAACAAAGAAATCTTTAAACCCCTGAAGCTGGACACAATTCTTCATTAGTATCCTTCAAAAGGATTCAAATTTTTTCCATGCTTCTCTGGAGAGGAGGAGGATATCTCAGCTAAACAAGATATCTTGGAATTTGAGTACTTTCCGGAAAATTTTCAAATTATTTATGAAGATGTGGCTTTAAGTATTTTTTGTCATTCATTAAAGCAGGGTGCTCAACAAAGGTTCCAGTGTTTGGAAGCAAGTTAAATTAGTTCACGGCAAGGTTTTCAAGATATCCTTCTTAGATATTGGGGCGAGCATAAGCCATATGAAAAACACCTCTTGGAATTATATTATATCCAGAGGAAGAGCAATGAATCAATCACTAAGTTTCATAGGAGATTTCAAAAAATTTATTTCAGCATGCCAAAAGAAATTCAACCTCTTGAAGTAACAACTATGGTTTATTATTTGAGGGCTATTTCTATTGTCTTGACTTTTTATCCCAAGGAGAGAAAGCCTAGCACTCTGAAGCTGATGTTTCCTTATGCAAAGGAAATCGAAGATAATGTGTGGGATTGTAGAAATTTTTCCTATCATGTTGAAATAAATTTTTTTGTTGAAGATAAGAGGGCTTGTCAAGAAAACGTTGGAATTTCTTTACAAGAGAATGCAAATTCAGAGGTAAACAATGATTTTAAAAAAGTGTCAGAGGGTTCCTATATTGCTGAAGCAGAGAATCTAAGCAGTCTAAAGGTTCTGGTTAAAAATTCGTTGCAACAACTTAAGTACATGATAAAAGCTTGGAAGATCATTACAACTATCATAATTTAAATTATTTTGTGAATAGAGGGGAAAGTAGTGGAGCTTCTAAGATATATTTGTAGGAGGAGGAAGATTTTTTTCAAGAATTGAAATTATATGAAGAACACCAGCATTATGGGGAACAAACCTTGGATTTCTATTTTTAGCCTAAATTCCTGCCTACAGAAAATGGCAATCAATTTCCTCACACACAATTCCAAATTGGGGAGTCAAACAGTAAAGGACGCTGCCATGTTCAAAGAAAGCTACATCAGAAAAAAATTTCAAGAAAAAGAGGCAGCTGAAATTTTGTCTCATCATTTCTATGATTCAGTGGCTGAGTATATGACAAATTTCCTTGATCAACAATAAGCTTTTATGTAAGGGTATGTTCAAAGTTTTGTATTTGGAAAATTTTCATGGTACATTTCTATTTTGTTTTTTAAATCTCAGCAGTATGAAGGTATTAAATGTAATAATCTGATGTTAGGTTGGTGCCATTGGAAGGTTGAATTCACCTGATTAAGTTCAGCCATGCATATATATATATATAGGAGTTTTACATAAATAAGGTTAGGAGTTGAGCATTACCAGTTGCAGTATTTCTAGTTTAGCATTTTCAGTTCAAGAATAAATATCCTGGAAGAGAGAGGTTTTAGAGAAATTTGAAATCTTCAGAGATTTTGTATTGGGAGAAGATTTAGTTTGACTTAACTCCATGCCCAACAAAGGCTACTGATCTCAAAGTTCTCAACACTTTCCTACCAAAGTTTTGTCCCCAATTGGAGCCAGATGTTGTAGCCTATTTCGACTCAGCTAAAAGTCAAGAGAGGGTCCGACAAATTCAAGGTTGTTGAGACATTTAGATGGACAAAATTCAGATAGGGATTCTTGTGCTCTTCTCTAAAGAGACGGTATTAGCTAGAAAGTGCAAGCAGACACACTATTTAAATAAGGGCCTCAGACAGTCTCATTGGATGCATATGCCTGCTAGTCCTTCGTTTTAATGGTTCATGTTGTATGCACATGGATGAAAGGATGTCGAGTGTACCTAAAGCAGAATTTACGTTTCCACCTTGGAACTGGACTAAGATTATACATAAACTACTATTGTTGGAAGTTCATCTTCAAGGCCAACACTTAAAATAAATCAATATACAGAGAAACATGGAATAGAAGAAGCTAAAATGGAGTCTCGTAATATGTCAAACCTTGGTCTTAATGTTCTCGAAGGGGGTTGTCAAACACTGGAAAAGATGACTTTAATATTATGGCCTGAAGTCACAAGTTTGGGCCTAGCATCAATGGTTCATCATTGTAGGTTTTTTAAGGCCTTATATTTACAGGGTTGTTATATAAGTGATCAAGGTCTTATAGCTGTAGGAGAACTATGCAAACAACTTGAGAATTTGAATCTTCAGTTTTGTGAGGGTTTGACAGATAGATGTATGACAACAATAGAAATTGGTTGTGAAAAGACACTGAAAGGGATTCCCATTATACCATGTGTAAGTATAACTAATAAAATTATGTAAGATGTTGAAGTTCGTTGTCATTCTCTTGGAAAATTAACCCTGGATTATGAGTTTGTTAATGATGTTGGATTGTTGGTAATAGCTAAAGGTTGCACTGATTCAAATTATTCGCACTTACATTATGTAAATTTTATAGAAAAAGCCTTAAAATATATTCTTAATCACATTTTATCTGTGGGAGATCATATTTTCACATGTGTTTAAAATTTGAGCAAGAATATTGAGGCAAATAAAAAGTTGAAATTCAGAAAACGCACATACTCTCAGGATAGTGAATTTCGATTTATTATTCTGGGAAAATGGAGAACAATTTAAAAAATCCACAACATGGGTTTTTTGCATAATATGCCCAATTGACATCAACAATGAATTTTTTCAAAAATTCAAAGTGTTTTAAGAGATTTCATTAGTTCTACAAATACAGGTTTTTCCAGAAACGTCCTGCAAAACTGGGTTTGATTCCTTCTATGAGAATTTGATTTGCATGATGACAATTTCCTTCTCAGATGATCACTTGGAATTTAGATGATATTTAAATAAAACTCATTGCATTTTATATTGTAATTTGAGTTCATGAAATTCCAAAGCTCAATGAGACTCTGCGTGAAAAAGAAGAGAAACAAACAGGACAAAGTTCTGCCATATCTCATAGAAATTTGATATTTGGATCATCCGACCGAGATCCAATAGTAATGCAGAAGCACAAGTTGCATCGAACCTATGAGATGTAGTGCCCCCACATAGTGGTTTTATCTAAACCAATGTTCGTTGATCAATGACTGATATTCATTATGGCACCACCCTCATAATTTCCATAAACCACTGGAGGTGGTCCCGTAGGTGGTTTTGGGTGTTTGGAAAACCATTAATTTTTTATATCATAAATATAAAGTACAGGACCTAAATATATGTATTTTCCACATCATAATCAGTACCATATGAAAAATGTAAAAATTTGAATACTTTTTTTTAATTTCTCTTATTAACTAAAACAGAAAGGCACCCGTGAGTTTGTTTAACCATATTTGTAAAGGGTTGGGGTTCATTAAAATCTAGTTTATTTCGAATAGAGAAATATTTTTGTAACTGTTAGAATATTAGAAAGTTATTTATTCAACTGATTTTGTTTTAACAGTTAATTAGTTAGGTTGAGAAGGGAGAATAAAAGGGGAGAAAAAATCTCATTATAGGTTCGGAGTTTTGGACCTCCAGGCAACAATTTTTGTATTCAGATTTCAAATTATAAATGAATGAAAAACAAGCTTCTAGCATTTGTTGATATTGATGTATCTTCTAGTTTACATTGTGTGTTTTGTGTCTCTGAATAAAATTAAGTAATGAAGTTGCAGGTCTCTTTTTATGTGTGTAAATAAGAGTGAAAACCCTTAATAGGCGCTCCTTCATTTCAACTGTTCTTTTTCTTATAATTCTTCTGAAGTTTGAGGTAATAGATCCTCTACAACGGAATATCAGTTTGGGCTTCTTCTTTTCATGTTCTTCTGATAATTTTATTCTATATCAGCAGATAATAGCATTGTGGGACATTTTTGTATTTGATTTTTGAGGTTTTAATGATAAATATTTTGAGGTGTTTAAACAAAGACCAATATTTCTGTGAAATAATTATATCAATGTCTTAAGCACATATTCCTTACCACAGCTAAGGGATTGTCTCTTAAGGTACAACACTATGAAAGATGTAAAGGGGCGCATAGTGTTAATTTATATGTATGTAGATGAGCTAATTATACAGGGGATGTTGTTGATCTAATCAAGGAAATCAAGTAGCACATGTCACAAATGTTCGAAATGAAAGAACTTGGTGAACTAAGATACTGTTTGGGTATAGAGATTTGGAGATATTCAGGACAAAATTTTATATCCCAGGGTAAGAATCTCAGAAGTCTACTGGAAATATTCAGGATGGATCAGTGCAAGGCTGCAGCAATACCATTATAGAAAAACATTAAACTTCAAGGTGAGGATCTCTCTACGGAGGCAGATGTGACACTCTATCGACAACTGGTTGGGAGTGTTACACAAATTTTTGTCACTGTCCTTGCAATCCCCATCTCAGAAATTGGAGGGTAATTTGTATGAAAAATTAGAAGTGTATTACCATGCAAATACCATTATTTAATCTCTTTCCATGAGGACAACATTCCTTCTGTTGACCATTTCCTGAGGAGACCACTAAAAACATATGTTTTTCCTTGGCGTTGGTAGCCCGTTATGCCCTCCCGCCAATGAGGCATATTAGCATTGGCCCCCATGCCAGCTAGCACTCTTTCTCAGTTAGATTCTCATGCCAATATTTTTATGGAAAGTTTTTTAAAAATAGAGGTGAAGTTTCGATCACAACAACTTCGAGGATGAGTCATTGGGAGTGGTTGGATTGATTAACCACGAACTCCCTCCTTTAGTTTATGGTTTCCACCTCTTATGGGAACCTCCTAAAGGATAGTTCTCCCTTGCACCTTTGTAGGGATCCTAACCTCCTCCTTTTCCTTTTTAAAAAGAATCTTTCTCTCCTTGATGAAGCTAGTTGAACAGATAGTTGAAAAAGTTAGTAATCATAGAGAAGAAGCAATCATAGCTTCAGGACAATAGTGTAGAGTGTGATTGTTTTTGTGTGATTGGGAACATAGTGAGATATTTGACCTTTGTGTGTGAGGGTGTTGCAAACATGCTTGGATACAGACCTACCGAAGGAGATCCTCAACATCAAGGCTTGGTTGTAAAGTCCCCTTTTCTTTATCATAATAAAATGCATCTGATGTTTTTCTTCCACTCTTTTTTATATTTATAATGAGATTTATAGCGTTCCTTGATCAGTTATATAGGCTGTAATTTTTTTATGTTTGTCATGGTTTTACACTTGTCATGGTTTCTTGACTGTCTGTACAGGTAATCGAACGTTAGTAACAACGTGTATCAAGCTTGAGAAGAGCGACGAATCAAGAAGCTTTGACAAAAGATGAGAACATAGCACCAGGACAAGGTAGGTCATCTTCCTTGCTCCGAATTTCATTTTAAATCTAAGAAGGTAGATGTTAGTATGTTGCCATAGTTGCTAGACCCACCCTAGGGCTAGATGGATCACCTCTATCCATAGAGGGGATTTACCTGCACAACAAATTGGCAACTCCACTGAGGATTTTCCTTTGAGTTTGTCACTCTTTAAGGTCTTATTCATTTGATATATTTAGTCGAACGACCATTTCCCTATTTGTTCCTATGTTTTTTAGCAATTACGATTCTTTAGTTTTTTCTTGAAGTGGTGAGTCTGGTTTTGGTTGGGAGAAATTCTTTGTTTTTTCTTATTCAAGCATTGGCGCTTTCATTTTTCTGAGAGTCGCGCCGATTGACACTCGTTTTCAGTTAGCAACCCACACTAATTGGCCATTGGTGCTAGTTTTTAGTGAGCAAGTCGCACGAGTTGGCGCTAGTTTAACCCACAAAACTCATGCCAATTTCAGGGTGTGTGAAAAATTGAGGTTTTTTCCCTAAATCCTTCACGAGTGTGTCTTGCCCTTCTAGTCCTTTTCTCTATATGATTTACACATTCTCCCCTCTATTTTTCACTTCTGAGCATAGATTACATTTCTCATTATTCATCTGAAAAGTCTTCTTTCTATGATTGCTTGATGTAAAAGGGAATGAATGCCTTGTTTCAAGCTCATGCTTTGGAATTCCTTTTTGTGCTTGACCTCATATTCCTTGTAGCCTTTTGAGGAATTTCATTACAAAGTGTTTAAAACAACGATTACATTCTTATTGTTTGTTTGCATCCCTTTTGCATTCATCCTTTCATTAAGAAAATTTGTGTTCATTTAGTCTCCATCTCAGAGTTTTCTTTTCGTTAACATGCATTAGATCACATTGCATTGAAAAGTATTTTCTGAGATCCATCATTGAACTTAGATTACATTTTTTAATGATTGAAAGCTAAAAATCACATTGAGTGCATTCTCTTTCAATAAAAGCATGCATTAAGTATATTTTCATTTCATCAAAAAATGCATTGAACACATTCTTATTCTTTCAAAAGAAAATGAAATTGTGCATAGATTACAATTGCATAGTTTTCAAAAAAGATAATTTTGCATAGATGACATTGCATAATTCAGCTCATTGAATGTTTTAGATTACTTTTGGATAGTGAAAGTCAGCTAGTTTATAAAAAGTTTTGTTTGCAATATTTTGCATCATTGTTTGAAACTCTTCCCTTAACTAGATAGCATTCATCAAATTGAAAGATTTCCTTTCTCATATAGCTGGATATAGGAGCTTTTTAGATGAAATTTGATATGGCCTTGAAATCGAGAGGTAATCCAAGATAAACTTTAAAATTTATTTAATTAACCTAAGGAAGCATTGAAACCTAACAAAACATTTTCAGTGGTCTAGGCTAGAGATGTGTTCTGGCTTCTTAAAACTAGTAGTTGTCGTTCACCATTTGGCTTTAGACAACGCTAGTACAGAATTGCGCTCCCCGTACCATCAAGTATATAAAGGGAGATCCTTCTAGGTTGCAATCCCTTTATCCATAGGAAGCCAAGTCTGTCGCCTTGTAACCGTGATACACCGAACACAACATTCAGGGAGACTACCTACACGTATGTCAAGTCCTTGGTCATTTTTGTTTCATTTTATCACCAAGGTGTATATGGAAGTTCACGGAAACTTGGTACAACCTCCTGCTTAAAGTACTTGAGTAGTCATTTTGACATTTTCTTAACTCCTTAAAAAGTGAAAATATCATCGAGCGCTTGTCCTTTCACACTCGTTTCAACCTGAAAGTGATAGAGTCACCTTTTTCTTGTTTCTCGACTCTTAAACTATGAAATGGTAGAGTTTTATTTCAATGTCTTAAAATATTAACCGCCCAAGAAATATTCTTAGTTAAATTTATCTTCCTTATTTATTTGTTTTATGGTTGTTTCCAATGGCAAAGTTTCTAGATTTTACCAACCAAGGAATCCCCTCTGAAGGGAATCCTGGTCCTTTTCCTGCTTTTGGGAATTTTAGTGCTCCTTATATGGCAACATTGTCCCTTCGCGTGTTAACTGTTGGGTTTCCTTTTTGGTTATTCTCGACCTCTGTGGTCTCAAGTGTTCCGCCCACTATACAACCATCTCCTCTGCCTGAACAACATCACGTTTATTCTAAGGTGAACCTCTCCCCTTCTTCGCATGTTTCCTCATCCTCCTCTTCTTCTTCGCCTGGTGAAAGTCTAAACTGTAGTAACCAAGTGGCTAAAAAGAAGAAGAAGAAGACAAAAAAGAAGAAATCGGCTAAAATAGAGGGTAGCTCTACAGTTATTGCGCCTCAACCACCTTCCATCGATAAACCATCCAACCTTCCATGGAAAGTCAAACTATCTTGCAAGTTGTGCAAAGGTAACCATATTCTTCGAGACTGCCCTAGCATTCCCAACATACTTGAATCATGCTTCAACAGTTGTCTTCCATTTCCTTTGGCTTCTAAAAGTCATCTTGGTGGCACTTCTTCGACTAGTCATGATAAGACTCATAAGAAATAGGGAAATATTACCAATCCCTGTAATTTTTGTGAAGGGCATCATCCCATTCACCTTTTTCCTTACATGGGTGAAGCCATGAGAGTGTTGGACAACCCTACTATTTTTGCACCCTGCCTTCCAGCTGGTTACAAGAAGCTTTCTTTGATTCCTCCGCTAGTTGATTCAACGATCAATCAAGATTCATCCTTTATTGATCTCGTTCCCTCAGAAATTCAAATTCACGAATATATTCCCAACCAACCATTGGTCGAGGAATCGGTCGATCTAATCTCGCTTGTCGTACATCAGGTCTTTTCCATCGAGATCAGAATCTCATCCCCCTCATGTTCTTCTTGTTTCTTCATATTCCTCGGACTTGGAGAAATATTATCCCATCCCTGTAGTTCAAGAAGATTCTCCTCCTGCTCCCATGATGGAGGTCCAGGAGGATGCTCCTCTTACTCTGGTAACACCAGGGGATGACCATATCATTTCTATGGTACCCCCTCCAACTAGTTTGATCGCTTCCTTCAATTGGAGTCGATTTGCAGGATACTGCTTTCCTTCTTATGTGCCTTTTGAGATCACAGTAAAAACCTTTGATGTGGTCGTACCTAGCACCATTATAGATGAAGGCGCATGTATTAGTGTTCTGTCTTCCACTACTTGGAAATATTTTGGTTCTCCATTGCTTGCGCTTGCTACGCAGAATCTCTTGGCTTTCAATAGAAGAACTAGTCAACCATCAGGGATCCTTCCCAAGTTGCCTATTACTTTGGGAGGGAAAACTGTCTATATAGATGTGATGGTTGTTCTAGGTCGCTTGGATTTAAATTTACTCTTGGGGCATGACTATGCTTATGCCATGGGTTCGATTGTCTCTTCCCTCTTTTGCGTGGTCTGTTTTCCACATAAAGGTCGAATCATGACCATTGATAATATTTCATTATTTGGTCCTGAGCTGGCAGTTGGACCACCATTGTCTCTTCTATGTATTTATTCGTTGGTTGTATCTTCCCGCCACAGGTTAATTATGTGTCTACCTATCCCATGCCTGCATTCAGTGATAGTGTTGTTGTGCATCGTGTGCTAGGGGCATTAGGTCCTGATTTACAAGATGTTGTTCTCCCATCTGGTGTGAAACTCTAGGAATCCATGGCCTCTTATTTTTCATGATGGAAGGTCTTCAGAGCACAGTTCATTTTCTTGTGTCAAGCTCCTTTAAAAATGAAAAAATCTCTTTGGAGAATAGTTCGTTTTCTTGTGTCAAGCTCCTTAAAAAATGAAACAAGCTCACTGGAGCATAGTTTCTTTTGTTGTGTCAAGCTCCCTAAAAAATGAAAGAAGATGACGAGGACATTTATTTTAATGTGTCAACCTCATTAAAATAATGAAACATGTTCCCGTTCAATTCGAGTCTTTTATTAGATCTTGTAAGATCCCAGTCGAGTATTTCTCTGATTTTGTAATTTGAACCTTCACTCCATCCAGTGAATGGACTAAATATTGGTGGGCATGTACCTTTAATTGAGTCACCATGTTGGGGGCATGAAAACTTATTTCAAGCATAGTTTGTTTCTGTTTCAAGCTTGTGTAAAAATGAAGCTGGTTTCTAAGAATAGCTTATCTTTGTTTCAAGCTTGCGTAAAAATGAAACCAACTTCAAGAAGAGTTTCCTGATTTCAAAATTGAGTAAAAATGAAACCATTCTTGTTTTACCTCTCATGATTGCCATTTTATCAGCCTCTTTTGCTAGATGAGCCTTGGTTTTCTCATTCCATTGTCACCGTCTGATCATATGCCTTGACTTGATTGTTTTACCCATTCATAAGGAAATGCTACAATGAGTGGTATTGTTAGCTAGCCTCTTAACCTTTACTTATTCTGAGTAGTTATGCCATCACCGAAACCAGATGCTACCCGTAATACCACTCGTTCCTCTAGGAGGAGTCAACTTTCATCTCTTTTCTAACTCTCAAAACATGAAAAGGTTTTCAAGACTCTGGTCATTTTGAACTCATTAAATGGCTGTGAAATGATATGTACCCAGTATATGTTTAGCTCTTTTTCGGGCTGTGATATATTATTTACAAAAAATATATACCTTAGCCTATTGCGACTAAGAGGTTCCTTCAGATATTGTTTTTTACCTTTTTGGATCTGAGCTACTATTTACAAAAAGGGCCATGATGGAGTTTTCTTTTCTGCCTTCTTTTCAAACTCTCTAAACATGAAAATATGTCGAGTTATCCTTTTGTCAGACTCATTAAAACCTGATGATATCGGACATCGTCACCATGACGTTCCTCCAGTTCCCCCTTCCTAGGGCTCGTAAAATGTACTAGGTTGGATTTTTCCAAAGGAAAAACTTATATGACAAGCATATGGTACCCTTTTAAAGCTTGTGTAAAAATAAAGAGGTACTCACCAAAAATGGTGGCGGAAAATAGAAGTTATTCATCGGTTGTGTCGGTAGTATGTCACTCTTGAAAATGACACTTGTTTGCAGTTCATGTCGGGTTGGGATATATTCACTTTGTCACTTTGCCTCCATGAGTTTGGGAAATCTGTTTTCCTCTCATTCTAGAGTTGTGTCATCGATATGTTAAAGAGAAAATCCTTTTGCATTTTGTACATTATTTGATCCTCTGTTTCAATCTTGATTCACACTCATATTACCTTCTTTGTTTCGTGTCGATGATGTGGGATTCATTATGACCCTCCTTCGACGGATCGCTTCCTGACGACTTTAGCTCATTATCTGAGAAGTTGATCTAGAGACTCCTTTCTGGTACCTTAGAGCTTGCATGCTCTAATGAAAAGTTGTTCACATTCAACGAAAGGTTCACATCGTTGGCCTTTGATCGAGTGATTTCACGAGTGTTCGACTTCAGCTTACTGTTCACATTCCGTGGATTGTACTAGTAGTACCTTCAGTGCCAATTACATTATGGGTGGGTTCTCTCGCACTTTTTAACGGTTCACATCATTGACCGGTAATCAAGTGATTTTCTAGCATGTTCGACTTCAGCACATATATTCACATGTTGGAATTTGCATTTTTATCAAGTGGTGTTTGAGCGGAAGACCCTGGCCTTCGATCACAAAATTCCAAGTTGTGAGAAGTGATGAGTCATTCATGATTATATACATGATTCTTTAGATGGGTGGCTGCGACCATACCATGGGTTCTCTTGTTTTGATCCTCCCTATAGGGATGGTTGTGCCCATACCGTGGATATATTTCATATGATCCCTTCATTTATATGGCTGTATCCATGTCGAGGATCCATTCACATGATCCTCTTCTTGAAGGATAGTTGCGCATATACCATGGATTCATGTATTTTTAACTGATATTTAAGTTATTTATATGTATCTATGCTTGATTTGTAGGTCTCCCGACAGCAGCATCTGGTTCCTTGCACGTACCTGTAAATCATTTCACCCCTCACTCATGTTAAAAATTCATACTTTAGGGGGAATCTGTTACACAAATTTTTTTCATTGTCACTGAAATCCCCATATCGCACATTGGAGGGTCATTTTTGTGACTAATTAGAAGTGTCATGCCTTGCAAATACCATCATTGCATCCCTTGCCATGAGGACAACATTCCTTCTATTGACCATTTCCTGAGAAGACCACTAAAAACACTTTTTTTTCCCTGGCGCTGGTAGCCCGTTATGCCTTCACACCAATGAGGAATATTAACACTGGCCCCTATGCCAGCTGGCGTTCTGTCTCAGTTAGCTTCCTGTGCCAATATTTTTATGGAAATTTTTTTAAAAATAGAGGCGAAGTTTCGCTCACAACAACTTTGAGGATGAGTCATTGGGAGTGGTTGGACTGATTAACCATAGAATCCCTCCTTTATTTTATGGTTTTCACCTCTTGTGGGAACCACCTAAAATATAGGCCTCCCTTCCAACTTTGTAGGGATCCTAACCTCCTCCTTTTCCTCTATAAAAAGAAGCTATCTCTCCTTGATGAAGCTAGTTGAACAGATAGTTGAAAAAGTTAGTAATCATAGAGAAGAAGCAATCATATCTTCGGGAGAATAATGCAGAGTGTGATTTTTTTTCTCTGACTAGGAACATAGTGAGGTCTTGGACCTTTGTGTGTGAGGGTGTTGCAAACGTGCTTGGATACAAACCTACTGAAGGAGAGCCTTAACATCAAGGGTTGGTTATAAACTCCCCTTGTCTTTATCATAATAAAATGCATCTTATGTTTATCTTCCACTCTTGTTTACATTTATAATGAGATTTCTAGCATTCCTTGATCATTTAGATAGGTTGTAATTGTTTTATGTTTGTCGTGGTTTTATGCTTGTCGTGGTGTCTTGAATGTCTATATAGCTAATCGAACATTGGTAACAACATGTATCAAGCTTGAGAAGAGTGACAGATCAAGAAGCTTCGATGGAAGATGACAACATAGCATCAGGACAAGATAGGTCATCTTCTTTGATCTGAATTTCATGTACAGTCTACGGAGGTAGATGTTAGTATGTTCCCGTAGTTGCTAGACCCACACCAGGGCTAGAGGGATCTCCTCTATTCGCAGAGGGGATTTACTAGACAACAGGGATTCTAATCTACCTAACTGTATGTAGACCATATTTGGCTTCTATAGTTAGTGTGCTAAGTCAATACATGTCGAAGCCACTTGAGGGTCACTAGAATGCAGCAAAAGGTGTTCTAAGGTAACTACAAGGAGCTGTAGATTATGGTATTATTTATACTAATTCTTATTATGTTAGATTTACATGATTTATAGATTCTGACTAGGCTGCAAATATAGAGGATCAAATATCCATAATAGGCTATATAGTCAGCATTGGATCCATGGTGATTACATAGATCAGTAAGAAACAGAACACAGTTTACTTGTCTTCAGCGGAAGAAGAGTATCAAGCTATGTGCAAAACAACATGTGAGGCAATTTGGTTTTGTATAATTCTCTAAGATGTCGGGGAAGAAAAGAAAGATGAAAAAACTATCAGATGCGGCAACCAGAGCTCAATAAAACTTGCTAATAATCCAGTGTTTCACAAGAATACTGAACACATTGATACACAATTCCACTTTGTTAGGGAGAAAGTACAATCTAAATAAATTAATCTTGTATATTGTAAACCGTGTGATAATGTTGCTAACAATTTCACTATGCCTCTTGGAAAAATTAAGTTCGAAATGTTTAGGAAGATATTACACATATTTTTGAACCCCTTCTCCATTAAGGGGGAGTGTTGAAAGATAATGGGGAATCCTTTATTAGTGTGAGTTGTTTCACATAACCTTAGGATAGGAATTAGTTTCTATTTCTTAGGGTGTGGTTCTAACATCCTTACATCTATGTATTTTATATAACGCTTGAGTTGTATTGAAAATTTAGAGCATTTTGTAGAGCGAGACTCTCCTGCTTCAGACTCTCTTTGCTTTAGACTCTCTTTCATAGAGCTGACTAGTGAGTTTTTTTTATTAATTCAACATCACATTTGATGAATAAATTCCAATGTATTAATCACCACAATATTTCACCTTATTAAATTATGAATTTCAAACCTAAGATATTACAAGCTTAAAAATATAAATTAAAATAGGATTCTCTTAATTGTGTATATGTTATATGATATAAAATAATAATAAAAAGTGATCATTAAAAAATATTATGTTCATAGTGATAGTAGGAATAGAATGTTTATTTTCATAGTACTACATGAACAATATTTACACCTGAATTGAGTTTAATTTGAAATTTATATTATAAAAATAATGTATATTAACACTATTATAAAAAGTTTGTTTTTAAAATTTAGAATACCTATTATAAAATGATTTTAAAAAATGAGATACCTATATTTAACCTTACAAGTACTTTACCAATACTTTCACTTAGGAAAGCTTAAGTGAAGGTAATGAAAACGAAAAAAATATTACAATTTTCTCATTTTCAAATGATATTTAAATTAATGAAAATGAAAAATTATTACATTTTTTTCATTCCCCAACTTATATGACATTTATATGTAATTTAAATTAATAATACAATAATGGACAATTTCCATATGGTCAAACAACACTATGAGTAAAGCATGAAAATATTGTCTCTCACATCGAAGTAATGTTATTAAAATAATTTTTTAATAATGTATTTCAATAAAGAAGTGGTAATTTTTTTTTATGAGGGAGGAACCCTGTGGAGCTGCTCGTACCCCTGTGCCTATGACTGGCCACGACCCTTCAGCTCTGATCTCTGGCTAGCTTCTCCAAATCTCCTGATTGCCTGTTTCGCTCTGCATGGCCACTCTGGAGGCATCCCCAGAGATGGTCGCCTCCCTGATCAAGGCTCATTCTTTTTCGAATCTCTTCAACTCTTTGGCTCCATAAAGACCTAGACCAGCAGTCTAAAAGTTATTAAAAGAACTGGAAGGCTTACAAGAAGTCGTTCTCCCTCCCACTCTTCCTCAGATGGCTGCTCTCTCCTTGGCAGAGAAGGGATTAATAGGGCATTTTGCTGGGCTCTGGCCCTCCCTGAGGATGGTTCAGAGATGGATTGAAAGGAACTGGGAAAGCAAGATGAACAAAAAAATCTTAATCAGGTTTTGTGGAAGGGGTTATTACACCTTTCACTTTGAAACAAAGAAGACAAGGACTTGATCTTCAGAAATGGTCCCTATTTCATGGATACCAAAGGTCTGTACCTCAAAAAATGGACACCAGACTTCAATCCAGAACTTGATGGGACAAATTTCGTCCCTATCTGGGTGCACCTCCCGCACCTCCCTCTGCACTATTGGGGAGACGATTATGTTAGATCAATCAGAAATGTGATCAGGAAATTCATTGATTGAAGTGAGACAAAGGACAACTTACAAGCATGCACCAGGATCTGTGTTGAAGTGGATTTGGGCAAGGATCTTCCTGAGGCAATAAAAATAAAATTCGATGAATGGACGCACATTCAACAGATCGACTATGAGAAGATCCCATTCAAATGTAAGGTATGTCATGAATATAGCTGCTTTTCTATTCGTTGTGAAAAAATTATTGATGTCAAGAAACCAGAAACTAACCAAAAATGGGAAAATCTTAAGAGAAAAAAAACTAACTAAAACCCCATGACCTCTTCTCAATTTGTTCCCCTGCTTAAGCCCAAAACCTCGCATTCCTCTTCTCCCAATATTCTGGATCCATCCAACCTACCCTCATCCTCCTCCCAACACCCCAATAATTCGCTTGACGTCTCCAACCCCTTCTCAGTAATTTCCCCCCTGATGATGAAACCCTTCCCCCACACATCTCCTCTCAGGATACCCAGCTTATCTCTCCTTCCATCCCCAGCCTAGTAACTTCCTCCCAAGAACCACCCAATACCAGAATTACTAGAAAATCTTCTAAGGAGCATGGAGCTAGCCTTGAAACTAAAAAAAAATAGGGACCTAGAAGAAGAACAATGAAGAAACAGTGAGATGAAAATTCCCAAAAGGACATAGCACTGGGAACTGAGAACCCCATTGAAAACTACATACTGGGATAGAACAACAAAGACATAGGGCAAAAGGAGCACGGAGGGAGAGAAACTCTCCGAAAAAACCTTATGCAATGATGAAAGTTATCTCATGGAATAGCAGGGGACTAGGGCACCCCTCCAAAATAGCAGCCCTAAGAGACCTTATAAATCAAGAGAAACTAGAAATTATTTTATTACAGGAAATAAAACATGGAGACTCAAAAATGAAGACAATACTGATAAAAGAAAATTGTTATGATGGCATGCTGACTGAGTCCAGGGGAGCTTCTGGTGGATTAGATACCCTTTGGGATGACAACACATGGGAACAAAAAGGCATCATGGTAAATCCAAACTGGATCAAAGTAATCTTAGAAAATAGGAGAGATAAAAAAAATATCATTGTATACAATGTATATAGTCCAAACCGTTATAGGGATAAAGAGCTATGTTGGAGCTCCATAAAGGAGGACATGAAGAATGAGAAAAATAGCAACATTATAATGGGAGGAAACTTCAACTTTATACTCCATGCAAATGAGAAACGAGGAGGCTACTTTAGTAATGATCCTTTAAGAAATCAGCTTGAAGACATTATGTGGGATCATGAGTTGGTGGAAATAACGCCAAAGAATCATAGATACGCTTGAAGTAATAGAAGATTAGGCAGAGATAATATTATGGAAAGGCTCGACAGAATCTTGATAGCAGCCACTCTCCTTTCTTACTATTCCACAATTGTTGCTAATTTTCTCACTTCTTCAACCTCAGACCATTATCCCATTACTCTATCACGTGGTGACCATCGCTCTCTTGTACCTATTCCCTTCAAATATAGCCATCTATGGAAGCTAATCATTTGGTCCTGGGTGTGTGGATGCAGCATGTTGAAGGATCTCCAGTTTACGTATGGGAGACAAAACTGAAGAAGACAAAACTAGCCCTTAAGGAATGGGCTAAAAATCATTATAAAGAACCTGATAAGGTCAAATAGGAAATTAAATCCAAACTGGAGGAATTTCATGACAAAATTGAAACGCAAGGCCTCAACCAAGACATCCTTACACATGAAAAGGATCTCTATTGGTAGCTCTATAGAACCAATATGAAGGAGGACTCGGAGAAATGGTGCTTTAAATCAAGGAACTTATGGCTCCAAACTGCTGACAAGAACACAACCTTTTTTCATAAGAAAACTAAAGTCTGCAAAGATAAAAACAACATCACTTCCATAATTGACGTTGTTGGGCATCTTCAAATAGATCAAGAGGCCATAAAAAGGGTTTCCACCACGCATTTTAAAGAGCTTATCACTGAGAGTAAACTTCCTGAATATTACTTGGACTTTTTACTGCACCTCCCAACTTTCATCACGGAAGAGATAAAATAATCTCTCAATAGAGAAATTGGTGAAGATGGGGTCCAAAAAGCTATCTGGACCCTGCATTCGGATAAAGCACTGGGGCCAGATGGGTTCTCAATTTCGTTCTATAGAACCTACTGGGATCTTATAAAAAAATATCTGATGAAAATGACACAGTGGACTCATCAGAAAAATAAAATTGGAGGGTATACCAATTCTACTTTTTTGGCCCTTATTCCCAAAGAAAATCACCCCTCCTCTTTTTCTAGATTTTGGCCCATCTCCCTTTGCAACTCCTCCTACAAGATCCTCACTAAAATCCTAGATTCTCGCCTTAAGCCCCATTTTCACAACCTCATCTCAGAAAACCAAAGAGGATTTATATCCCAAAGACAAATCATTGATTCTCTCCTCCTTGTTCAAGAAGCCATACATTCCAGCATTTCACGCACCGAAAAGGCTTTGTCATTAAGCTTGATCTTGCCAATGCTTTTGATAGGGTCCGGCACTCCTTTCTTTTTGATGTGCTTAAAAAAATGGGTTTTGATCAATCATTCCTAGCCTTAATCAATTCCTACATCTTTGGACCCTAGATATCGCCTCTTATAAATGGTAGACTAGTCCCTTTTTTCCAAACTACTAGAGGTTTACGGAAAGGGTGCCCTCTCTCCCCTTACCTTTTCATTCTTATGGAAGAATCCTTCAACAGAGCTCTGGATCATATGATACGGGTGGGCCTCATTACCGACATCAAATATGGTAATGGATTTAAAAACATGAATCATTCCCAATTCACAGATGACACTCTGTTAATGGGAGGAGCTACCAATAGTATAGCACAGCGATTTAAAAATATCCTAGACAAGTTCATGCTTTACTACGGTAGCCTGATCAACAATCATAAAAGCTATTTCTATGGCTGGAATGCGTCCATTCAAACCTTGCACAGTATAGCTAATACCCTTGGCATTCCTTGTAAAATAAATTGGGACCATTTCACCTACTTAGGCATGCCTGTAAGCATCATCTCTTTGAAGGCGAATGTTTGGAATGTTACAATTGAGAAAACGAAGAGAAAAGTTAAGCAATGGGGAGTAGCATGGCTAAATCCAACGGGTCACCTCATCCTCCTCAAGTCTGGGATCTTCTCCCTTCCACTATACCACTTTACACTTCTTCAAGCTCCAGCTATCATTCATGCCAAAATAGAAACTATCATCATGCATTTTTTATGGCAAGGAGGAAATAATGGCAAAAGGAAATACAATGTCATTAATTGGAGGCAAGTAATTCAATATCAGGAGCATGGAGGTATTGGCATTCACTCGCCCAAAATTTTAAATAGATCCTTTGGTGGGAATATTGTTTCGTGCCTTATTAATGGAGGCCATGCTTGGTGGAAAAAATTCCTAGAAGTAAAGTATCTAAACACCTCAAGACAACAACTCCTTTATCAATATATCCCCAACAGACCTTGCTCAAAAATATGGTCTCTATGCGAAAAAGCCATCCCATTTCTTCCTCCTAATCTTTCTAAAGTTCTCATGGGAGGTAACACCATCAACATAGGAACTGACAGGATTATGGGTAAAATTCCCATTACGGATAGGCGTGGTATGCAATGCATTCTCCTCTTCTTCAACAACATGGGTCTCAAACTACTAAGCCATTTCTCCAAATGGGACTCTCAGACTCAAATTTGGACTAGATGGAACCTCCCTAAAGTCCCTCTGCATCTTGCATATGACCTTAATAACCTCCAATTTTACCTTCATGGCATTGCACCTCTTAAAAAATGGAGCATTGATGGTTATCGTTGGGACCCTTCTGGTACCTCTTTTACCATCAAATCGGACTATGAGTATCTCTGCACAGACAACTAACCTATTCCAATATAGCCCTTATGAAAGAATGTTTGGAAGACTGAAGCTATACCAAAGATCAAATATTTTATTTGGCTTCTCCTCAAGAACAGAATTTTAACCTCGGATAATCTCAAAAAAAGAGGTATTATAGGATCATCTATGTGTCCAAACTATCAAAATGAAGAAGAGACAATCCCCCATCTCTTTATCTGGTGCCCCTTCGCATCTAGTTGCTAGAGTGACCTCACATCCTTTATTCAACCCTGTTGGACACAATATCACTCAGTTTCTGAAGTTCTAAAAGCTTGGAAATACCGCTTTCCATGGGGGAGAAAGAAAAATAAAATTTCGCAACGGGTATGGGACACCCCTCCTTACGTAGTGCTGTGGAATATTTGGCTATCCAGAAATAAGAAAATTTTCAGGGATAAAGAGCCATAGGTTAGGAAAGTATGCAAAAAGTCCTGGAGCCTCACCATTGAAGCAATCTACACCAAAGGCAACTACTGGATCAATCATAATGATCTTTGTGTGGAGGAAAATATATTCCTTGGAAATTTACTGAGCAGAAGCAACAACAACAATCACTTTACAAACCAACCCCACATAACTGAAGAAAGATGGAAAATTTGACTGAAAGAGAATGACCTTACTAATTGGATAAAGAGTAGTCACAAGCCCTCTCTCTTCTTCGATGTGGCTTCAAAGTCTAACCCAGGAATAACTGGAGTGGGAGGTATCATAAGAAGTGCAAATAGAACTATCCTTACCACATTTGAATGGGGACTTGTTACTCTATCAAACAACCGAGCAGAGGCTCTAGCTCTATACCAAGGTTTACATCAATTAAAACAACTCAAAATAAAAAAAGCCATGGTCTTTGGAGACTCAACCATTGTCATAAATCTAATGATCCGTGATTTGTCTGTTGCAAAAATAGATCTTCAACAAATAATTAGCAGGTGCCGTAACCTTTTGCAAGATATGCAAGAGTTAAATTTCTTCCACGTTCTCTGAAATCATAATAAAGAGGCAAACCTTTATGCAAATAATGTGTGCGCTCGTATCCCTGGTCAGTCGATGTGCAATGAGTCCTTAGATATTTATCCCCTGCCATAATCATGACTCTTACTTCTCACAGATTTGATTCGATCCTCCCCTCTTCACTTTCTGAACTCCAGTGCACCCTTGGTACTTTTTTCCCCTCCTTACCCGTGATCGTTCCACCTTAGGTTCTCCCCTATGCTATTCCCTGATCCCTGGATAAGTCTATATATTCCTTCGCTCTACCTACAGTGAATCACTCCCCTCTCTTTTCCCTGTGCTCTGCCTTCCTAATTCCTCTACTTCATTCACTTCTTACTATGTATCTACCTTTCTTAATCATTCAAAGGCATATTCTCTTCGCGGTTCTGCCACCTGAGTCTTCTACTGCATTCTCTGGTTGTGACTCCGTCAGGCTCTTCATTTAGCTCAGAGTAAGTATTAGATCTTGATGCAGTTTTTTTGCTAATCTATACATCATGTCTCGCAGTGAGAACTGTATTTATTGTGCGGATCTTCAGTCAGAGCTGGAGAAAATCAGAGCCCATCAAAAGATCCTTCAAAATAAGCTAAAAAATGAGGTTAAAATCCTGGATGACAAGCATGAGGCAGATGTAAAGGTATTTCTTGCAAGAATCTCCTCTCTTCAAACTCAGCTCAACAATCTCTCAAATCAATGCGCACATGCCTAAGAATCAGTGGAAATACTAAAATACATGCTAGAGAAACTCTCAGCTTCTAGTTTTGGCTGCAACAATTGAAGGAATGCAGGAAATAATGAAAACCCAGAGGATTCCGCAATGTGACACATTAGCCACATCAATATCGACTAATCTGTGTCTATTTCAGCATGGCTTGCAAATATGTTTTTCTTATTTTTCAGTTTGTTTGGATATATGTATCTACGGTATTTCCATTCTATTCGAAAACTAGAATCAAAGGGAATGTAATTTTCAGCTGTAATCATTTCCTCTATTGCTCTTTCAACAATCTAGCATGTAATCATGGAGTTTTAGCTCTTACTTTTTGGAATATAATATACCAGTAGATTGTGTTAAATAAATAAATAATAATAATGTATTTCAATATGAAATTTTAATTTTAAAATAAAAATAGTTAAATTTTTTATGTAAGAAGAGCAAGTTTACAACTTTCAAAGTTAGTTTAATGAGTCTAATTTCTTTCGTTAAATTACTATTGCTATTAAATATTATAGATTCAATTCTTTCAATACTGATAAAAAATAATTTATCTTTTTAGATAGATCTAGTAGGACAAATATTCTAAATTTTTTATGCTTTTGACAAAAAAAATTTAAGAATGCCTAGAGTCCATAGACCGCCTAGAAAAAAAAAATGATAATAATAAGCATTCATTACTTTATTATGTAGAGATTTCCTCTGTAATTAAAAATATATCATATATTTAGCATTAAAACTACTTTTATTATTCTTCAAATTATACTACTTTTTATATATAATTTAAGTTTGTATATTATTTTTTTAGTGTGACAATAGGTATGTTTATTTAGAATAGAAATTACGGATGTCTCGAGTCTATAAACCACCGAAAAATATAATATATGATGATAATAATAAGCATTCATTTATGCAGAGATTTGATTTGTAATTAAAAATATATCATATATTTAGCATTAAAATTATTTTTTTCATTTTTGAATTTATATTACATTTTATATATAAATCTGTACATTATTTTTTATTATGATAATAGGTATTTTTATTTGGAAATAGGTTTTTAGATTTTAATTTAACTATCAAGTAATTATTGAGTGGACGGTAGAGAATTTATCTGATAAATATTTTAAAATATTATTAAAATTATACACAAAATTTAGAGTCAGAATTATTTCCAAAGAAATGTTTTTTTTCTTTTTAATTAAATTTACTAATTAAAAAATTTGCCATAACTAGCATATTCAATGAATTATGAGACCATGGTATTGTAAGAAAGCCTATTAATAATCTCCATGATAAAGTTGAGGTGATTCTCCATAATTAAGAATGTTGTTACATGTGTTTTTAATATGTATATACATTTAATCTTTTTAATATGTATATACATTTAATCTCTATATAGTTATTTTTATCATCATTAATATTGTATTGTGTTATTAGATTATACAGAAATATAATCATATAAATCAATCCACAGTAAACCTCAAAACACTTCATCATATATTTAAATCGTTAAAAATAAATAATAATAATAATAATAATATTATTATTATTATTATTATTATTATTATTTATTTTTAACGATTTAAATATATGATGAAGTGTTTTGAGGTTTACTGTGGATTGATTTATATGATTATATTTCTGTATAATCTAATAATACAATACAATATAATTTTTTTGAAATAAAAAGTTAAATATTTTATAAATTAGTTTTTTTGGTTTTTTAAGTGGTTTGAGTTCACTAGATATTACATCATATTTGACGTGTGGCTTGAGAAACCACAACCTAGGTGCATCTAAGTCTTGAAAATCACCAAGAGTGAAAATCATGAGGAGATCGCACCGAACCTCCACACAACCAACACTAAGCAAATTGGGTTTAGCATGTCAATATTTGTGTGGTTTGATCATGTTTTTCCTTGTGACGAGGCTCATCCTCAACCCCTGTCAGGAGGACCATCCTCAACTCGTTAGGCTAGTAAAACTTAACATATATTAAAAAAATTACTAAAACAAAAAAAAATATTTTAATTTCAAAAATTTGTATTTTATAAAAAAGATTAGTTTAAGCAATAATCACATATAATCATAAATTATTATATATAACCAACAAACGTTAAGGAAATAAATATAGACATATACGATTAAAGTAATTGACATATGTGAGAGTAAGAATGGTAAGATGCAAAATTATCTAAATTGTTAATATTTTGTTTAAAGCTATTTTTAAATGATGTAACCTTGCCCAAAGAATAAGAACATTCGTTGGATTTTTTTCACAATAAAAAAATTTGGAAAGTTCAGGTTGTTTGGAATTCAACATCGATGCAAGTTTCACTTTATTTGAAGTGTGACGAACTTCAGCGTTGATGTGAATCAGGCAAAATTGATATACGAATCCTTTGCAATTTACTTATAACAGATTTAATTTCTTTAAATATTTATTTTAATGATAATTTACACCGTGTTTATATTTTCTTGTTCAATATGCATTCTAAAAATGATCATAAAATTATAGTTAGTCAAATTGATAGTGTGAGTAATATAAAAAAAAGTTACCGTTTAGTAGATACTTGCAATATAAAAAAAAATAAAAATATTAAAAATATTTAATGAAAGCCAAAATTTTACAACTTGGAGAATAACCTCAACCAGTATATGGCAAAAATGTTTGTGAACAACAATTGTTTTGGACTATGACATGGCAAATTATAGGTTACAGAGCATCTTGCAGTATCACCGGAAAGTACCGGCCGGTATTGCCTTCTTTGTAAAATCTCAATCGGAAGCGTTCACTATCAAATTGTCCAAACACACCGAAGCGTGATGCCAAGAACTCCCGGAGCCTCGCTATTGGATCCGTTGCCTGTACCTGCTTTTGCTCTCCGCCTCTACAGAATCTGATTAGTGGTCAACTGCAGTGTCTCTACCTCTTCTAGGACTGCAATGACTGAAAGAATGCATTGTTACTGAAAATCATTGCAACTGTATGAAAGAGGACAAGTTGCAAATAAGAGGAGGTCACGTCAAAAGGAAAAGATAAGTATCTTGCTATTTTTATTTAAAAATAATATGCGTTGACGCATGTATTATCTACATTAAAATTTAGAAAAAAGAAAAACTCTTTATGAATTAATGTGAGTGGAAAATAAAATAATGTTCTAGATTATGATAGTGTTCTTGTGATGGGTCCAGCTCTTCGTTAACCTTATTCTTATGTTGATTTGCAATATAATGTATTCTGATTGTTGTGATAATGGTTCAATGTATGATTAATGTGTTGATGGCTCTAATGATGTTATGGATATTTTGTTGGTGATTTAATTGTACTGTACCCACATTAGTCTCGAGTGGACATGTGTCCCTGCCACGGTAGGCACGATCCCGCCTTTGGCAAACTCAACAAACCATAGTCATTCGGCTCACTTCCACTGTTGGTTTTTCGTGGTGATTGAGGGTCTCCCCCACTGGTTCTCTGTATGTTTTTGCAGTCAAATATTGTTGTTGTTCGGCCCTGGTGTGGCCACTGCCTCTGCTCCATTGATTGGTAAGGTTGCTTCGTTGTTTGTGTTTCAATGTGGCTCTATTTCTACATTGTTTGAGGTCTGTTTTCCTATGGAAGGTATGCTGGTTACCATGGTTCGACTCTCCTGTATGCGTGCACTGCAAGTTGTTTTTTTTTCTTTAACTGTTAGGGCATACGCTCATTTCTGTTCCCTCTGCTCAATCACTTCTGTGGTTAACTTATATGTGTCTTCGGATCCGGTTGTAGGTTGCGGTCTGGGGAGTTCGTGGCTTCAGCTCTTATCTCCAATGGGCAAGGTAAACCCTCACTCTGAGCTATTTTTAACTCCTACTTCTTCCTTTATTACTAAGGCTGCCTTTCCTCGTGAGCAGGGAACCCTCGATGGCTGCAACTTGGCTCGGAATGTGGTATCGGTACGCCGTCTTCACTGTGGGTAAGTCTGCTTTCTAACCATGAAACCCCTGTCAATTCATTTTCCCATTTTGTTTAACTGTAATGTTCAATCCCTGCTTTCGTTAGGTGATTGCAGGTGGAGTCGGTTCCAGGAATTTTCTCTTCATTGCTGGGCACGTTTGGAAACCCTGTAGGGTTGCTCCTTTATAGTTCTGTCAACCCAGTTGCCGGTGTAAACTTATCTTGGACTGTGTTTTTAATTTATATCACTATCTAATGGTTAACGGAGACATACTTGTTTCGTTTTGATATCCAATATTCAGTTCAGTTTTTGATAAATACCTATTTGCTCGTGTTATTATGTTGCATGTGCCCATTCGCTATTATGACGCTCCACTATGTTGTTTTCTTCGATGCTTATGGGGTTTCAACGCCTTTCGAATTCTTGTTGTTTCTCATGTTATTATGCTTAGTATATTTGTTGCCTACGGGGCCGTTAGTCTCATGCAAATAGGGAAATACTCATGTTCTGTAAAAGAGATGGTTTTCTTGCATACAGTAGTAAATTACAATGATATAGAAGGACTATTTAAATGATTGCAACATAGATTCAAATGTATTTGTTTGCAAAGATTTCTATTATGCTTTTCCTTTTTCCAAGTCGACCCTATTACAATACATTCTTCTGTCTTTTGTATGGTTTGAAAACATTTTAGCTTAACTGCTATCAGTTACACTTGTTAGTAACACAGTTTCTGTAACTGTTACCTTGGCTCTGCTGTAAATGGTAACATTAACATACGGAAATAATTTGACAGAATAGTTAATTAAGACAATTTTAAATTAACCACTCACTTTCCTAAATGTTTCTTCACTAAGAAATTAAAATTAGAAATAAAGTAAGATGTTTTTCCTGAATTTTCTCCTCTGTCCTCTCTGAGACCAAATGACCTCGAACCATGATGACCCGTCAGCTAGATGCTCTTGCATCAGGCTCTCGAGGTAAATAAAAGTCATGGCTCCTCTCCATGAGCTCCTCCACAGAATATCCCACTTGCGGTATCTGTGCCGCATCAAGCCATAAACTGTCCTCAATGGGACGGTTCTTCCATTTGACAAGGTATCGCAGATATTCCTTTCGGTGAGTTTTCTTAGCCACCTATGTATCAAGAATTTTCTCGATCTCAAGGGGTTTAGCTGTAGGCATTTGCCTCATCCAAGAACCACTTTCACTCTGGGTGTCTCGTTCTGGCCCTATTGCACTGTCGTCTTTAGGACTGGTAGTATATAGGAATAGATCTGCCACGTTGAAAATTGGTGATATGCCTATTTCTGGTGGCAGTTGTATTTCATAGTAATTGGTTGAAAATTTACGTAGAATTTTACAGGGGCCAATCTTCTTATATTTTAGCTTGTTATATTCGCCCTTAGGGAACCGTTCTTTGTGTAAATGCGCAAGGACTTCATCCCCTATATTAAACTGCACTTCTTGCCACTTTAATTCTACATGCTACTTATATCTCTGACTACTGTCCTGCAATTTTGACTTTACCTGCTCGTGTAAGTCATTCATTCCCTGTGCGAAATCTTCCTCGTCAGCACTTCTTCTTTCTAGTTTTCCCAGATCTTGTAGTTCATGTACTCTGCGAGGATGCATGCCATACAAAATCTAAAAAGGACTGTAACCCATGCTGCAATTTGGTGAATTTTTATAAGCAAATTCCTCCTGAACAAGTACACGATCCCACATCTGTGAGTTCTCTCCAATTAAGCTCTGTAGCAGGTTTCCCAAACTCTTGTTCACCACCTCTATTTTCCCATCAGTTTATGGGTGATATGCGGAGATGAAATTTAACTGAGTGTCAAAATTCTTCCACATGGTGTGTCAAAAGTTTCCGATAAATTTCACATCCCTGTCCAAGATAATGGACCTCGGTAAGCCATGGAACCTGACAGTTTCCATGAAAAACAAGTGTGCTACATGAGTGGCATCACTGGTTTTTCGACAAGGAATGAAATGCAGCATTTTTAAAAACCAATATACTACCACCATCACTGAGTCGAAACCTCGCTACGTCCTTAGTAGACCCAAGAAAAAATCCAAGCTGATTGAGTCCCACAGTCTACTCGGAATAGGTAGTGGTGTGTAGATTCCTGCATTTTGGCTGTGTCCTTTCGCCAATTGGCACAATTTACACCTAGTCACATATCGTTGCATGTCACATCGCATCTTTGGCCAATAATAAAAGTGTCCTAGCTATTCTAATGTTTTTTCTATGCCGAAATGTCCGGCTAGACCTCCACTATGCTTTTCCCGGATGATGTTTTCTCTCATTGAATAGTCGGGAATGCATAGTTTTCCTCCCTTAAACAACAATTTTTCCTGTATATTATAGTCCAACCATGGACTATTGTTCCTCAATAATCGATTCTGACAGGCCTCATAAGCCTCTTTGAAATCCATGTTTGTCTAATACAAGTCTTTCAAATGCTCCAAGCCTAGTACTTGTATCGTACTCTCCTACAAGAGAAAAAATCTTCTTCTCAATGCATCTGCCACCTTGTTGGCCTGTTCGCTAATGTGCTTCAACAAAAACATGAAGCTCTGCAAATACTCGATCCACTTAGCATGTTTGTGATTCAGCTTATGCTGTTGCATCACATATTGCAGTGAAAAATTATCAGAGAATAAAGCAAACTCAGTCCCTAGCACATAGTGTTTCGAATGCCTAAGTGCTTGGACGACATCATAGAATTCTTTGTCATAAGATGAGTATTTCTGCTTGCTCTCATTCAACTTCTCACTGAAAAACACAACAGGCTTGTCTTCCTGGCTAAGTACAGCTCCAATGGCTGTACTGCTTGCATCACAACGGACTTGGAAGAGCTTACTAAAATCAGGAAAGCTTAGGATTGGCCTCTCAGTGATTTTCTTCTTAAATAACTGGAATCTCCTCTCTACTATTTCAGTCCAACAGAAAGGCTTACTCACCTTCTTAATAGTATTGAACATAGGCATGAAAATTCCACTAAAATATCTGATAAATTTATGATAAAAACTTGCCAACCCATGAAAACTACAAATCTCAAAACAGGCTCTTTGGGGACGGCCAGCTAATAATAGCTGCAACTTTTTCTGGGTCCATCTTCAACTCGTTTTCTGCAATCACAAAACCTAGGTAAACCAATTCGTTTTGAAAAAAAGTACATTTTTTCAGATTTTTCAGTAGCTTATTCTGCTGCAATTTCTCCAACACACTCTAAACATGTCAAAAGAGTTCTTCTTTAATCTTGCTGAAAATTAATATATCATCAAGATAGAAAATTACAAAATTCCCAATGAACTCTTTCATCATTTCGTTCATCAGGTGCATAAAAGTACTAGGGGAATTACTCAAACCGAATGGCATTACCAGCCACTCATACAACCCTTCATTATTCTTGAATGTTGCTTTCCATTCATCCCCTTCTCTGATCTGGATCTCGTGGTAACTTCTCTTCAGATCGTTTTTTCGAGAAATATACTGCCCCACTTGAGGCAGTCCATCATGTCATCCATCCGTGGCAGTGGAAACCTATACTGGATGGTAATTTTGTTGATTGCTCTCGAATATGTGAACATTTTTCATTCTCCTCCTTTCTTGGGAGCGAGAACTGTCGAAACTGCACAGGGGCTTAAACTCTCCCTTATCAACCCCTTATCTAGCAATTCATGTACCTGTTTTATGATATCATCATTATCTTTAGGACTCATTCGGTACGCTTCCCTTTTTGGTAGACTAGCTCCAGGTATAAAGTTAATGTGGTGACTAATACTTCTGTTAGGAGGCAGTTTATCTGGTAAATCATCAAATACAATGTCGCTAAATTCTTGCAGCATTTCCTGAATTTCCTCAGGAAAATATGAAATTTATATGTGCAAAAACACTGTTTTTGGCCTCCTTACCACTGCATAATGTATCTCCCTGTCTTCGATCTGTTTTAGAAATTCCTTTCCTCCCACCAGTAATGCTTTAACTCTACTTGTCTCTGCTGTCTCTTCCTCCTTGATGGGTAAAAACATGTGCTTAATCCCATCTTTGAAAAAATTGTAACAGTTTGTCTTTCCATCATGCACTACCTTCCTGTCATACTGCCATGGTCACCCTAGCAGTATGTGACACATGTCCATTGGCATTATATCGCAAATAACTTTATCACTATATTTGCCAATGTGGAACTCAACCTCACATTGTTCATCAACCAACAGTTGATGCCATTTCTGTAACCATGAAACCTTGTAAGGTGTGGGGTGCTTTAGCCTCTTCAAGCCTAACTTCTCCACCATCTCTATGGCAACTAGATTATTCGTGCTCCCACTGTCGATAATCAGCTTGCAACATTTTCCATGCAACTTGCAAACTGTCCGGAATAATTCTTTCCTTTGAGTTGGGACAACTTTCTCCTTTGCTATTTTTAGTAGTACCTTATTCAAAATTAAGCCCTCACCTATCTCCGACACGTTCTCTACCTCCTAGGGTGGTGCCTCTGCTTCATCCATCGGTGCAATGTACGTTCCCCTTGTCTTGGCCTGTTCTCCTTCAGGACATTCATAGGACTTGTGCCCCCACTTATGGCACCTGTAACATTGTACGACAGCTCCTTTGTCTTGACCACTACCTCTTTCGCGCTGGTATAGCCTTCCCCCTCTCGTGTTACTATCCTTCTCTGCTGTCCCTAAAGTTTTCGAGCTGCTGCCTTCATCATTGGGGTTGACAGCTTTACCTCTGCCAAAAACGCGTTCTCTTCCTCTGCCAGATCCTCCTCCTCTCCTAGCATTCTGTTTCCTGTTTATTTTCTCTTCCACCTTTAAGGCTCTTTGATAAGCCTCATCTATAGTCTTGGGCGAAAGAATGCTTATCTCATCCAAGATGTCCAGTTTCAAGCCATTCACAAATCTCGTTGTTTCCTCCAGGATGTCCTCCATATAACTTGCCCTCAGGTTCACCTTATAGAATTCCTCTGTGTACTCTCTCACTGTCACGCCTTTCTGTTTCAGATTTTGTACCTGCCTGTACATAGCAATCTGATAATCCTTGCGAAAAAAATTTCCCTTCGACTTAGCCTCCATCCTGCTCCATTTCTTGATTGGTTGTTTGTTCAACCTCCTTCTCTCTGCCTGTACACTATCCCACCATAAGGTTGCATGCCCTTTTAATCTAGTGGCAGTGAATTTTACTCTCTTATCTTCGTTGATCTCCTCATACTCGAAATACTTATTTAGCTCGCTGAGCCAATCCAGTAGTACCTCTACTTATAGAATTTCATCATAATTTGAAATCTCTGGTTTTGGCTTACTATTACCCAAGAAAACTGACTTCAATAACTTGATCTTAGGTCTATCTTCATTTGATCCATTAGTTTCTACTGCAGTTTCGTCATCACTCTCATCTCCTCCATCAGGATCCCTTCTTCTCCTGGCTTCTACCGCAACCAATCGGGCATTTAGGATCTAGATTTCTTCCCTCAGTCCTTCATCTGCTACTCTACATATACCTCTACCATGACCTTGCCTTCTAACTTCCATTTCTGTCAAATTCAATTTTAGGCTTTCATACCACTTGATGGGTCCAGCCCCTCGTTAACCTTACTCCTATGTTGATTTGCAATATAATGTATTATGATTGTTGTGATAATGGTTCAATGTATGATTAATGTGTTGATGGCTCTAATGATGCTATGGATATTTTGCAGGTGACTTAAATGTATTGTACCCACATTAGTCTCGAGTGGACATGTGTCCCTGCCTCGGTAGGCACAATCCCACCTTTGGTAAACTCAACAAACCCTAGTCATTCGGCTCACTTGCACTGTTGGTTTTTCATTGCGACTGAGGGTCTCCCTCCCTTGTTCTCTGTGTTGGTTTTTTGTATGTTTTTGTGGTAAAAAATTGTTGTTGTTCGGCCTTGGTGTTGCCACGGCCTCTGCTCCATGGATTGGTAAGGTTACTTCGCTATTTGTGTTTCAATGCGGATCTATTTATGCATTACTTGAGGTCTGTTCGCTTATGGAAGGTATGCTGGTTACTATGGTTCAGCTCTCTTGTATGTGTGCACAGCAAGTCGTTTTTTTTTTTAACTATTAGGGCATACGCCCATTTCTGTTCCCTCTGCTCAGTTGCTTATGTGGTTAAATTATCTATGTCTTTAGCTCTGGTTGCAGGTTGTTGTCTTGGGGGTTCGTGGCTTTGGCTCTGGTCTCCAATGGGACAGGTAAGCCTTCAATTTGAGATATTTTTAACTCCTGCTTCTTCCTCTGTTACTAAAGCTGCCGCTCCTCGTGAGCAGGGAACACTCGATGGCTGCAACTTGGCTTGGAATGTGGTCTTAGTACACCGTCTTCACTATGGGTAAGTCTGCTTTCTAACCCTGCAACCCCTGTCAATTTGTTTTCCCATTTTTTTTAATTGTAATTTTTAACCCCTACTTTCGTTGGGTGATTGCAGGTGGAGTCAGCTCCAGGAACGTGCTCTCCACTATTGGGCACGTTTGGAAACCTAGTAGGGTCACTCCTTTACAATTTCGTCAACCTGGTTGCTAGTGTAAACTTATCTTGGACTGTGTTTTTAACTTATATCACTGTGTAATGGCTAACATAGAAAAAAAAAATTCGTTTTGATAACAAATATTCAGTTCAGTTTTTGATAAATACTTGTTTGCTTGCACTGTTATGTTACCTATGCTCGTTCGCTGTTATGATGCTCCACCATGTCATTTTCTTCGATGCTTCTGGGGTTTCAACGCCTTTCGAATTCCTGTTGTTTCTCCTATTATTATGCTTAGTATATTTGTTGCCTACGAGGCTATTAGTCTCATGAAAATAGGGAAATACTTATGTTATGTAAAAGAAATGGTTTTCTTGCATACAATAGTAAATTATAATGATATAGAAGGACTATTTAAATTACTGCAATGTAGATTCAAATGTATGTGTTTGCAGAGATTTCTATTATGCTTTTCCTTTTTCCAAATTGACCCTGTTACAAGACATTCTTCTGTCTTTTGTATGGTTTGAAAATAGTTTAGCTTAACTGCTATCAGTTACACTTGTTAGTTAGATAGTTTCTGTAACTGTTACCTTGACTCTACTGTAAATGGTAAAATTAACATACAGAAATAATTTGACAGAGCAATTAATTAGGACAGTCTTAAATTAACCACTCAGTTTCCTAAATGTTTCTTCACTAGGAAATTAAAATTAGAAATAAACTAATATTTTTTTCCGAATTTTCTCCTCTGTCCTCTCTGATACCAAATGACCTCCAGCCACGATGACCCGTCTTCTAGATGCTCCCGCATCATCTTGAAAGAACGTTGAACCATAGTTAATATTTTTCTCATTTTATGGAAGAAGGAATATGCATTTATTATGTTAATTTGATTGAAAATAGTAAGTTCTTGTGTGCAGATTTAATTGACTAAATTCTTTGAACAAGAATATACGTTTATTTTCTTCGATTTTCTTGAAGAGAAATGCGTATAAAAGAATAACAATATTTTTTTTTTTTATGGAGAAAGGAATATGCATTTATCACTTTAATTTTATTGAAATTATGGAAAAAGGAATATGCATTTTTTACTTTAATTTTATTGAAAATAGTAAGTCAATAGTTACATTACTAAATTCCTTGAAGAGGAATATGTGTTTATTTGGTTAGATTTTCTTGAAAAGAAATATGCGTAAACAATTACTATTGTAACTATTGTATTAGTTTTTGGAGAAGAATCTACTATGTTAGTTTTCTCTAAAAGAATATATATATATATATATATATATATATATATATATATATATATATATATATATATGCAAGAGTAGTAGCTACTGTGTTAGCATTCTTTTGGAAATTTTATGCATTTTCATGGAAGAATAATTGTTGTTGTGCTAGCTTTCTTAGGAAAAGAGGATAAATTTACATGCACAAACATCACAGTTAGTGTGCTAGTTTATCATAAAGTACAGTCGCTGCAATGGTTTTTCTTTCGAAAAGAATGTGTCTTGTGCATGAAATAATAGATAATGTAGCGTTTAATTTTGAAAATTATTTCCTCCTCTTGTGCAAAGAGATGGGGATATCCATGGAATTTCTTTTAAATATTACCATTTTTTCAGAGGTAGAAGTATAACGTCATTGTTTCTCTTTGTTATTGTACATGTGAAATAGGCACAAGTGGGCATTTCTCGGTAATGTTTATGTATTACACCTTATACATGTTTTTTATGGATGGACAGAGATGTGTCACAACCATAAATGAGTAAAGATAAACAAACATGTTTTGGTAGTTATGTACTTTTAATTAATGCATGTACAATGTTATTAAAGAAGACATTTCATGATATTTTGTTTTTGTTTTATCTATGCACATAAATAGATGTTGAAGCATCACTAATAAAGATTTATTATTGGTGTAATTAATATTTTATCTAATCATAATATCAAAGTTGATTGAAAATACCATTTTTTGGAGAAGATTACAAACTACGCGAAAGATAGATTATGTGTAACATTATGACAAATAATGAGTTAGTGGTCTGTGTAGATTTAAGGAATATAAACTGCAAGATAATTCATTGATGAAAACAATCAGGTCAAAAAGACATAATGTTCGAGAATATGTGGGTAAATGATTAATGTAATAGCTTCTACTTAGTCATGTTGTATTAATTAAGGTGATATTTCTTTGTAAAATTTTATAACTATTACACATAAGTAATACTAAATAGGGGAGCGGGGGAGGGGGGGGTGAATTAGTATTATATAAATATAAAAATAATTTATGCAAATAAAACTTCTTCTAAAATAAACTTCATAAATATATAGCATAATCAAGCACATGAAAAAAAAGAATAAACATCAGATATACACTTAGATTTTAGGTGTAAAGACCCCCCTTTAGGGAAAAAACCATCAAATTATTTGCTACTTCTTCTTCTTTTCTATTTCTTCAAATTTTCTCATTACATTACATCAACTAGCACCCGCTAGAAATAGAGCACCCACCCCTTGAATGAATGAGAAATGTTGGTCACAACCAACTTTGAGCACCCACTCCTACAAAAGAAAAATATCATGCAGTTATATTGAAGCCCTCATTCCTAGCAAAAATAATTATGTTGTAAAATGATATGATTTATAAATGAGAATATTGTTACATAAAAAGAACATGCAAAAATAGACACACGCATGCATCCACAATCCACACTCCAACTTAGAGAACAATTCTCTCTACACACACACTCTCCAAACACATTTTCAATCACTTCCCCCTACTTTGAAATTATGCTGAAGATTATTCTAAGAAGGACATTACAATTATGAAATTATGAAATGACGTGTCATGCATTTGCAACTCAAGCACACTGACACACACACACTTCTTTCAAACCAAAAAATGAACCTATTTCCTTGTCATATTTGTAGAATATGGAGATGGTTAAGTCAATTTATTTTTTAGATGGTGGAGCAAACAAAACATTTTCAAACACTTCAAAATTGATTGATATTGGCATCTTGGCAATATCAAACCACTTATTCCGCTAGCCTTTTTTATAATTATAGCTTGATCAATTTATGGAGGCCCCACATCTCCTCCTGGCCTTTTTCTATAAATTTCTGAAAATAAGCTCTGCCAAAAATAATTTAACTCTAAGAAAGCCTATGAAATCTAGAGATAATTCCATGTTTTTCCTCAACTGCACACACAACATTGGAAAAAATCAGATTTGGCTGCTCCCACGATATTTGGAAGCCAATGACTATAGAGCTCCAATCACACCCAAAAATTTTCATCCATGTGAATGGGACATTAATTCCTTAGTCACTCCCACTATAGTGAAAAAATTTGACTGGAAAGCTCCACTCGCTCCCACAAGATTGTCTCTCAACAAATTTGCAGTTTCAATCGCTCTAATGAACCTCCATCCATGCGACTAGGGCAAAGCATAAACTAAAACAAAGGATCCAGACCTCAAACTCGAAGCAAAGATTCAAGGGAGTGAAGTGAGCTACAAACTATCCCTCTAGGCTCATCTTGATATCAAGAACCCAACAGTATCACTTAAACAAGACATCACACTCATAATCAAATTGACCTGTAGAAAAATTGTAGCTCGGCTTCTGATGAGGTCTTGTTACCTGATGACACCTATCTTAGAGACTTATTACAACATGTTATATCAGCAGAACAACTTTTAATAGGTATACAACAGACTCACATGACATAGATACTCATGAGTACAAAATTCATCAGGTAACATCAATTGAAACAAAAATAGGCCAACAAACTCCCCTTTGCCAATTATATCAACTTGTAGCTTCTAAAAATAAATATTACCTTTACATACAAACATATGAATTTTAGCATATATAAAACTCAATCTCTCTCAACCTTTGAAATCAATGGAAAGGGGTTTTACATGTCAAGAAAAATTACATAACACCAATGTGATACATGGCCAAAAATGAAGAAATCCCCCTGAAGTGGTGCAAAAAATACTCCCTCTAGGTTTTTGAACATTCACCCCCTGAATATATATGAGACCACACCATATTGAAGAGGAAATATACATGAACATGCAACCGATCTCAAAATGAAGCAAGATGAAACAATAAAACAATTTTTAATGCCTTAAAAAATCATGCAAACAACCAATCACCTCCCCTTCTCCAAAATTTTCAATTGAAAGTGCTCTTGGGGGTAGACAAAAATTAACTCCATTAAAAACTCCTCAATACCTTCGAAAAGGCACACCACCCATCTACCCTCTAAGATATTAAATTTTTTCTCTTGGAATTGGGTTGCTGAAGCTATCTACATTTTTTTCATTTGAAGCAATATATTTCAACTTCACAACTTTGTTGACCACTTTTTCTCTCAGAAAATGATATTTTATTGGTATGTTCTTGCTCTTGCAATGAAGAATTGGATTCTTGGAGATCCTTATTCCACTTTTGTTTTTTACCAGGATTGGAAGAGGCTCTTCATATTCAACATGCATACATTGAAGAGTTTTCTTCATCCATAATATATGTGTACAACAAGTGGTTGTTGCTATATATATCCCTTTAGTTGTGGACAAAGAGATAGATATTTTTTTCTTTCAGATACCATAGTACTTGAAAGGTACTTGAAGATCCTCTTTATAGCACTAAGATGAGTTTCCTTGGGATTAACTTGAAATCTAGAGACCAATCCTACAACTTGTATGATATATGGTCTAGAAGAAGTTAGATATAATACGATTCCAATCATGGAATGATTCATGGATTAATTTACACCTGGTGGTTCAACATCTTTACTCAACTTACAACTGGTAACCATAAGAGTTCATATTTGTTTGCAATCTTCCATGGATTTTTTTTTAATTTCTCTCTAATATATTTTGATTGAGAAATTAAAATGCATTTATCATATTGAATAACTTGAAAACCAATAAAGAAAGTAAGCTCACCCAGCATTGAGATCTAAAATTGTTTTTTCATTTCTTGATAAAAAAATTTGGTCTATCTTCTCCAAATCTCTACCAAATATAATATCATATACATAGATAATAATAATTAAAAAGATGCCATCTTCAAATTTTATATATAAATTGCTATCCGTGGATCCCTTTTCGAAGTATTTTTGTTGTAGATGTTTTTCTATCTTTGAATACTATACTATTGGATCTTTTTCCAACCTAGAAAGTTTTACTTGAGTATATCCTTTGCACACAAGCCTTTCCTTATTCCGTACAATGTTTCCCTCTTCATCTAGCTTGTGCTGAACACCAACTTAGTTCAAATAATTTTTTTCTCCTTTGGCATTGGCACAAGCTCCCATGTGTTTTTCTTCTCAATATAATCTAATTATTCATTCATTCCTTTGACCAAATGTTGGTCTTCTTTGGCCTCATTGAAGCATTTGGGATCTATTTGAGATACTAGTGCAAAATGTGCTTGATTGAGGATATCCAACAAATTTCTCCTTATTTGCACTCCAAGTCCTTTGCTTCCAAGAATTTGAATTTTTGAGTGCTTCTTTTGAATGTGACTTGGTGGAGCCTTATTTTTAATGGATGTATTTTATCTTCTTCATCTTCTTCAAAAAATTCTTGGTCCTCATATTATATGAAATCATGATAAACTACAACATATTTTGAATCATTAGAAATAGGAACATATTCATCAACAACAATATCAATACCTTTATATTACCTTTTTGGTTCTCTTTTTGTAGCATTTGTATGAAGTTATATGAAGGAATATCCAATAAATATGTCTTCATCATATCTTGGTCCGAACTTTCCAAGTTTGTCTTTATTCCTATTGATATAGCACTTGCTCCCAAATATTTTGAATATGTCATATTTTTTCGGTCTTCATTTCCACAATGCATATGGAGTTTTGTCACTGTTAAGCCTAAAAATAACTCTGTTGGAAAAATATATTGTTCTTTTAACCGCTTCTCCCTAAAAGGTATGTGATACACTAACTTCATCCATCATAGCATGTGCCATATTTTGGACCAACCTGTTTTTCCTCTCCACTACTCCATTTTGTGGTGGAGTTTTGGCTATGGATTATTTCCTCTTGATACCATGCTATTCATAAAAATCATCAAATTCTTTGGACATGAACTCACCTCCTTTATCATATCCAAGACACTTTATTTTCAACAAGTGCCTCAAAATATTTAAATTTGATGAAAGCTTCATATTTTTCCTTCATAAGCATAATCCATGGAGCTCTAGTGAAATCATAAACAAATAAAATAAAATAATTCTCACCTATTGTACTTTGCTTCCTTGTAGGAACACATACATATGTGTGTACTAGCTCCAATGGTTTTCTTATAGTGAACTCCTTGGATTGAAAATACGCTCTTGTTTGTTTCCCAAATTGGCATGACTTGCATATTGTGCTTTCTGTTTTTTCCAATGTTGGTAATCCTCTAAATGCTCCACTCTTGCTAATTTTGACTATAATATCAAAATCAACATGTCTCAATCTTCTAGTCCATATCCAAGATTCTTCTATTTTCTCATGCAACAACTGTGTCTATTGTCATAAAAAAACATACATGTTGTTGTCATTCTAACAACCTTTACCACCAACTTTCTTGAATTTTAATTTATGATCTCACACTCTTTAGATCTAAATATCACCTCATGCCCATTATCACACATATAACTGACAATGAGGAGATTTTTCTTCATTCCATCACCACAAAGCACATTTTTATCTTTGGTATTCTTTTCCAATATAATTTTTCCTTTGCTTCTAAAGGGAACTACTGCATCATTTCCAAAATTGAAATTTTCTTTTTCGTACTCTTTTAGCTACAAGAATTTTCTCTTGTCACTGGTTGTGTTCTTGGAGCAACCAATACGAATCAATCATTGCTCATGTTGATCATGAGCTATCAATGCATGCTCACAATTTTTAGCATTTTCCTTCAATCTTTTCTCAATTTTATGTTGATTATATTTCTATTGTGAGTGTTGCATGAAGGTATTTGGAAGGCTAGGTCTGCATTCACTAGTTTTGTGACCAAATTTATTACATATAAAACACTCGATCTCATTCATTAATGGAGCGAAAGAATTACATCTAGTTGCATGCAAAATATTAGAACCTTGAGCAAATATTTATCTATAAAAAATTCTTCTAGGAAACATTGTCAACCTAAAATTTATGGCTTTGTGTCCAAAATTATCACATGCAAAATAATAACCATAATATAGTGTAGCATACCTAACTTTTTTTTTTCCATGATGAAGGAGTGAAATTTGAGTATATTTCTTGTTTCACTTCATTTTTTTTTCATTTTAGCTTCATTCGTTATAACATTCTTGCTATTTGTAGCAACAATTGTTTGGTTTTATTTTCTTTTCAAGACATGTGCATAACTGGTACTTGGATGAGCTTTGAGATTTTGTACAAGAGCCTTAAACCCAAAACCAATTTTATCATCCAGTGACCTTTTTATGTTGAGAATATTTTTCAAGGTTTCAGATCCCTTGACAAATGTATGATTTAGGCATGCTTTATTTTCTTCTTTCGATATATTGGCGCTCAATGCAAAAATTTCTTTCTCAAGTTTGTGAAAATTTTATTTTGATTCTTCAACCTCATTGGTCAGCATATTCTCATTAATTTTTGCTTCCTCCAATTCTATATTTAAGAAAATTATATATTCTTCAAGAGTGCATGCAATGGAAACTCCTAAAATATTATGCTTCAAAATTTCATTTTCCTTATCCAACTCAGCCAGATTATTTCGTTGAAGCAAAACTTGTTGCAAAAAACTTTCCCTGAATCTATGAAGCTCATCAAATTGAACCTTTAGGGAATTGTCAACAAAATAAGATTTATTCTCCTTTAATTTGCATATTTTCTCTTTCAAATCATTATTTTTGTCTCCAGGTTTGTTCAACTCACCAAGTGCAGTAATGAACTCACCTTCATAAATTATAACTTCGTCTTCTAAATATGATTTATCTTTGGAATCAAAATCCATAAGCACACATTCATTGCGCTCTTATTATTCTATTGATGAATGTTTCTCACTGCTTTAATCTGAAATATCACTCTCTTATTTGGAGTAATAGCTCCTTCTCTTTTGAGCTTTACCCTTTTGAAATTGTTGATATGTATCCTTTCTCTTATTATTTTCCCTTCTCTTTACTTCTTTTGTGTGGCCATTTTTTAGGAAAATTTCCAACTTCTCCACATTCGAAACACTGAAGGGGAACCATGCCTTTGTGATTTTCATTACCTCTCTTTCATTTATTGGAAAACTGAGAAAATTTTCCATTAGGTTCAATAATATAGTGATTTAATTCCTCCTTTATTTTCTTTGCACGTTTCTTGAGATTTTTGGGAATGGCCTTGACCTTCTTATAGTCCTTGAATGCAACTTCACTAGACTCAATTTTCTTTTCTACAATGCAAATCTCATAAGATGTAATAATTCCATGAAATTTCTCCACAGTGAGAGCGCTTAAATGATTTGCTACCTCAATAGCAAAAACCTTGGGGTTAAATAATGTTGGTAAAGACCTCAATATTTTTTGAAAAATGACTTCCTCTTCAAATATAAAAAAAATTCTCTTGATCATTTTGGTCATTTTTTCAACTCTTCTAGAGTATTCTGCAATAGTTTCATCTTCCTTAATTTTCAAGCTATCAAACATCATCCTATCAAAGGTATTGAGCTTCGCTTTCTTCACCTTCATATCTCATTCATATCAATTCTCAAGTTTGTCCCAAACTTCTTTAGTCGATTTCCAATGCATGATGTTTATCAGCTCATTCTCATTAAGCCTTGCAATGATGGCATTTTTGGCTTTGGCATTTTTTTGAAATATCTTCTTTCTATTAGGGTTTGAAGAAAGAACATCAGGAATAACATAACCAATCATCACCATAGAGATTCCCTTCCAAACCAAACCAATGTCACCCAAACCAATGAGATTCGCTTCCATTATCATTCTCTATAAGTTGTTATTTTCACCATAAAAAATGGAACTTTTAGATCATGGCCAACCATTGTCCCTTCTCAAATTCTCCTTTCAGCAGTAAATTTGCAGCAAAGGAGCCCGCTTCGATACAAATGATTAGACAAAAGTAATACTATGAGGGGAGGGGGGGTGAATCAGTATTATGAAAATATAAAAACAATTTCTGCAAATAAAACTTCTTCAAAAATATATAACATAATGAGGAACATGAAAAACAATAATAACCATCACATATAGACACTTAAATTTTAGGTGGGAAAACCCCCCTCTAGGGAAAAAAAACCACTAAATAGTTTATTTCTTCTTCTTATTATCTATTTATTCAACATTTTCTCATTACATTACATCAACTACCACCCAATAGCAATGGAGAACACACCCCTTGAATGAATGAGAAATATTGGTCACAACCAACTTGGAGCACCCAATCCTACAATAGACAAATAATGCCTGGAAAATGAGAAAGTTAAAGACATTGAAGGTTACCAGGTGAAAATATTTAAAATTGGAGGTCATGTCCTCATCTCCACATCCAAAAGCTTTTCAACCAAGCAGTCAAGCAAGGGTTCCCTAAACCTTGGACTCAGAGCCTCATTATCCCTATTTTTAAAAGTAGGGATACAATTAACCCCTCTAATTATCATACAATTATGATCAACCCTCTCTTCGCCAATTTATATGGTATTATTTTGGAGAATAACTTGAGCATTTGGCTTGAAAGTGAAGGTAAGCAGGCTAAAGGCCAAGCGGGTTTTAGAAGGCAACACTCAACAACAAACCACCTCATTATGCCTAGGATCATTGTGGAGGAATGTTGCAATGATAAATCCAATCTCTTTTGTTTCTTTGTGGACTTTCGAAAGGTTTTCGATACGGTTCCTAAAAACAACCTATGGAATAGATTAGAAGAGATAAATGTTCCTTTTGAGCTAAGAGCAGCCACTATAAGATTATATGAGAATGTAATTGCCAAGTTAAAGAGCAATGAGGGGTGGTCGAAAGATATTAAGTGTAATATCGAAGTTAAACAAGGTTTCCCCTCTCTCATACCCTATTTGGAATTTACATCGACAAGCTAGAAGGTTTTTTAGAGGAAGCAGGATGTGCTGGCACGATATTAGCTGGGATAGTCATCATCCTTCTTCTCCATGCTGATGATATTGTGATTCTCGCAAGGTTCCCATCTGATCTTGATAAGAAACTTAGACTTCTTAAGGATTTCTGCTCTACCATGTGTATGCACGTTAAAACTAACAAAACAAAAGTTATGATTATCAAATCCAAGAAGGACACTTACACTAATTTATGTATGACAATAGTAACTTGGAGGAAGTGTCTTCTTACAAGTACCTAGGAATTGATATTCATCACAAGCTCAAATGGAACTATACCATTCAGAAAAGGATTAATGAGGGATGGAAAGCTTATTTTGGTCTTGAAAATAATTGTAAAATGGAAAACCTCATAATGTGGGATAGACAGAAGTTCCTCCTTGAAACTTTAGTCACTCCTATTATCTTATATGGATGTGAGGTTTGGGGTTGCAGGATCTCTAGAGAATCTTGGAGAAATATTGATCAAATCTAGAAGCATTTTGTAACATATAACCTTAAAATTAAAAGAAATACACCCTATCCTATTCCCCTTATAGAAGTGGGTCTTTCCCCTATCGAGAGCCTAGCTATGACTAGGCTTATGTTGTACAAGCACAAGCTCAATAGCATAAGAGACCATAGACTTCCTAAGCTAGCTTTAAGTGCTAGCCGAAACCACCTAAGGCTTAAACGAGCTGCGTATAAAGACACCAAGGCTTGGTTAAACCATTGGGAGATCGGCGAGAATGTTGCATTGCAAAACATTAAAAACATTAAAAAAATTGTTACTTTTAAGTTCAATGAAAAAATGTGGTGTGAGAAAGATCTAGTAGCTAAAAGAAAACTAAGATATTATAAGGAGGTCATCAACCCCAATGTAGAATATCAAAAGTATCTCTTTGTTTTAACTATCTCAAAGAAGAAAATTAATATAGCCAAGATTATAATGAACTCTCATGAGCTCCATAGTGAAACAAGTCGTTGGACTATTCCTAAAACACCATGGATGGAAAAGATCTGCCATCTCTGTGAGAATATGAACATTGAGGATGAAAATCACTTCCTCTTAGACTGGACTGCATACAACCACATTAGAGCTCAATTTCATAATCTTTGTTGCAATACTGACCTTCCTAGCCTTTTAAGATGTCAAAATTATAGTGATTTCGGGAGGCTTCTCCGCAAGCTTTTTGAGCATAGCAATAAAATCTTAAATAAAACTAAATTACTCTTTTATTTAGGTTCGATAGACCAAATATTGGTCTCAGTGGATGTTAACCATCATCATCATCAACATGCAGTCACCTTGAATCCCCCACTCCAACCGCAAACAATTCTACTATAAAATGATATGATTCATGAATGAGAATAGTGTTTCATAAATAGAAGATTGAACAAATAGACACACGCATGCATCCAAAATCCAAACTCTAATTGAGCGTATAATTCTCTCTACACACACTCTCTCTAAATATATTTTCAATCACTCCACACTATTATGAAATTTTTCTCAATATTATTCTCCAAAGCACCATGCAATTATGAAATTATGAACTCATTTGTTTCACACTTGTAACTCATGAAAACTCTCACACATACACACATTTCTTTGAAACCAACATATGAGCTTATTTGCTTCTAATATTTGTAGAATCTATAGTTGGTTAAGTCAATTAATTTTTTAGGTAATGGATCTCACACAAAACCTTTTCACACACTTCATAATTGATTTATATTTTCATCTTTACCATATGAAACTATTTCTTGCACTAGCCTTTTTGATAATTTCAAGTGTGATCACTTTTTGGAAGCCCCACATCTCGTCCTAACCTTTTTCTGGAAAAATCCCGAAATAAGCTCCACCAAAAATCATTTAATTCCAAGAGAGAACAAGAAATCCAGAGAGAATTTTATTTTTCTCCTCAAATGCAATCACATCAGTCAAAAAATTCGGCTATGATCACTCCCATAGTATCCACAAGCCAAAAACTATAGAGTTTTAGTCAAACCCACAACTCTACATCCATGTGAATGGTACTTTACTTCCTTAGTGGCTCCCACTGCACTGTAAAACTTCGACTGGAAATATCAAGTCACTTCAACATTATTTTATCCCAACAAATTTATTTTTTTAGTTGCTATGATGAACCTCCATCCATGCGAATGGGGTAGATCATAGCTTGAAAACAAAATATCTGGTCCCAAAACTTGCAACAAAGATTCATGGAAGTGAAGTTACATGTAAACCATCCCTATAGACTCATCTTGACATCAAGTACCCAATTATAGGACTTCAAAAATACATCACACACATCATCAAATAGACCTCTAGAAAAAGTGTAGCTCAGCTTTATATGAGGCCTTGTTACCTCATGACACCTCTCGTACAAACTTATTACAACATGTTACATTAGCAGGAAATATTTTAATAGGCATACAACATACTCAAGACATGACATAGAGACCCATAAATACACACTTTATCAAGTGATAACAATGGAAACACAAATAGGTCAGCAATAAAAATGGTTATGTGATGTGATCCCATCCAGTCATTAATTCAGGAGTGAACACCCTCACGAGCGTTTAATAAAATAAAATGCTTGTTGGTTTCTCCCTACGAGGTTTCTAAGGTATATTTGTGTCCAATTACATGTTTGGATTTTTTTTCATTCTAATATTGTTTCTTCCTTACGTGATGTTAATGCTTACATCATCAAACATGTGATTGACTAACTTAATTAAATGAAGGAAAATAATGATGCAAGGTTACAATAGGGGCTCTATGTTAAAATACCACAACAATGATTATTACGTTATGGAACTTATTATTCCATTCATAATGTTACTTTATGTAATAATGATGATTTCATCTAATGGTCCACTAACAGTATGGAATAAGTGATTTGGAATTTCACATGCTAGTAAATTATATGAAAATTGTCTAATCCTATGTATTTTTATATAACATTATTGGGGGATGTTACAACTAGTATCAAAGAAAAAATTTTCAGCACTAGCACCTTTTTGGAATCAGTAAGAGGAAATTGAGTAGAGGTATGATGCTAGTGATCTTCAAATGAGGTAAGATCCTGGAAAAACTATATATAAAAATATGTTGTAGATTACATTTGACACTAGATTCATGATGTGCATTAATAATTTCATTAAAGAATAGTAATTAATAATATTTTCTCTAAAATTATGTTCATGGAATTTGAATATTCATGTGGATAAAAGAAAATAAATATTATTTTTCATTTATGAAAGATCTGGAATACTCACTAGTGGGAGTGAGGATTAGATACGAACTTTTACATGCATACTATTCAAATAGAGATTATGGTGCATTTAAATAAAATGACTCATGTTAGAATGCACTACCCATAATGAATGACTAAATGCATTTTTGTGTGATAACGAAAAAATGTAAAAAGTGGGGGTTTTCCTTGAAGAGGGCAATGGGATGTTTTAAAAGACTTTGAGAGAACCCCTTTAGTTGTTAAAAATAAACAATGAGTGAAGTGGTAATATTTAAATGTAATGGCTAATTGTTGATATATTTTTGTCATGGATTTTAATTTAATTTAAGATGGTTGGTAGGATTGCATGACTAGCTATTAAACGTATATGCATGAATAAATTTTGATTGAAGCTTACTAAAAGTTCTAAACAAAGTGATTGTGGAGTTTTATTTCATGTTGTTGGTCTATTGGTAAAAATACACTATTGAAATTGTGTTTATTTTTATTTTTATTGACACTTACACATTAATGATAAATTAGTGTTTTATATGAATAAATATTTACATAGGCTTCTATGCATAATAGTCACCTTTATGCAAGAAACTACAATGATTGTGAAAGTGGATACTTATTTATAAACGAATAGATATGACAACAACTTCTTGAAGGCTACAAATAACTGGGATAATTATCTAGTAGCATCATTAAAATAATTGATTTAATGATTCTATAAAATTAATGAGAGAACTAGTAGTAATCATATGTGATTGGCTATGTTATTTGTTCAAAAGTTCATAAATTTACAAATTGATGATTCTATGATGATGTTAGATGGTATGCATCTTATATTTATGATCACAATCTGGATCAGGGGCAAAACATTTCTTAAAAATCGAATTTCTTTGAATGGCACCAAACCAAAACGACAATGACCAACCCATCGTCATGAATCCAACGCAACTAGTTTCATTGAAAACCGAGTTAGGATGAAGAAGTTATAGTTTGCTCATCGCTGTTTAGAACAAGAAATTTTTTTTTTTTTTAAATTGCAGAACAGGTATAGGTTGAGGACATGGCAGCCCAGTCAACATGCGGGGAATAGTTTTCAATTTTTTTCCAATGGGACTATGATAAGTGTCACTACGGGATTCACCTGCTTGGTTTGAGAAGGTGAAATTGCCCAATATCGTCCTAAGGTCCTCGTAAGGTTGAATTTGTTTTTTTTTGTTTTTAATGTTGGAGGACAGCCCAACAAGGGACTGCCATGTGTCCCTTTGTCGGACACCCTCTCCAAGGTTAGATTCGAACTTCAATGGTTGGATCAAATTTTATGTGCTAAGGTAGAATTATATTATTAGTGGGCACATTTTATTTAAATTATGGTTTTCGTTCATAACCCAAAGGTCTGTGGCACATATATTTCATTATAACCATAAGGTTAACCTATGGCAGTAGATACATTGTCAAGGTTTAATACTTTATGGTTTAGGCGTATTTAAACTATCCAAAGGTTTGAAGCTATATTACGGAGGTGCATTATATATATGTGTGTGTGTGTGTGTGTGTATATATATGTATGTATATCTATATCTATATATGTATATGTATATACATACATATATATATATATATATACATACATATATATATATATATATATATATATATATATACATATACATACATACATACATATATATATATATATATATACATATACATACATACATACATACATACATACATACATACATATATATATATATATATATATGAAACCTATGGTTTCAAAATATATTATGGAGTGTAAATAACATCGGCCATAGAGTCTAATCGCACGTGTTATATATGTTGCAAAACAAGTATGGAAGGGTAGCAAGGACCAAACTAGAATGACAAGGACCAACCCATCATCAAGAATCGAACACGACTAGTTTCATTGAAACCGACTTAGAATGAAGAAGTTATAGTCTGCTCATTGCCATTCATAATAAGATTTATTTATTTTTTAACTGTAGAACAGGTACAGGTTGAGGACATGGTAGCCTAGTAAGCATGCAAGGAATATTCTTCATTTTTTTCCAATGGGACTGTGATAACTGTCACTATGGGATTCTCCTGTTTGGTTTGAGAAGGTGAAATTTCCCAATATCCTCCTAAGTTCCTCCTAAGGTTGAATTCTATTTCTTTTTCATGTTGGAGGATAACCCAATGGGGCACTGCCACATGTCCCCTCTGGTGGATCCCCTCTCCAAGGTTAGATTTTAATTTCAATGGTTGGATCAAATTTTCTGTGCTAAGGTGGAATTATATTATTAAAGGGCACATTTTATTTAAATTATGGTTCTCGTTCATAACCCTAAGGTCCGTGGCACATATATTTCATTATAACCATAAGGTTGAACTATGGTGGTAAATACATTGTCAAGGTTTAATACATTATGGTTCAGGCATATTTAAACTATGCAAAGGTTTGAAACTGTATTACGGAGGCACAATCTATATATATATATATATATATATATATATATATATATATATATATATATATATGTATGTATGTATATATATATATATATATATATATATATATGTATGTATGTATGTATGTATGTATGTATGTATGTATGTATGTATGTATGTATGTATGTATGTATGTATGTATACATACATACATACATACATACATATATATATATATATATATGAAAACCATTGTTTGAAAATATATTATGGAGTGCAAATAATGTTTCCCATAGATTCTAATCGCATGTGTTATATATGGTGCAAAACAAGTATGGAAGGGTGGAGGTCGAGGTTTGACCCCGTGACCTCCCCCCAAACCACTACCGCCTCTCACCAATAGGCCACAACCACGTTCCTTAAAAGGATTTCCACCCAACATATATTTCATTTTCATGTAGATGATCAATGGAGGAAGGGAGCGGGCCAGCCCTTCGAACCAACCCTCCTCCTCATAAGACCACTCCACATGACCTCGACCATAAGAGCTCAAACTAACTGCGCTTAGTGCACAATTATCTGCATTTAATCCATGTTTATTCTAATTAAACCTAGCACTTAGGTTGGCATGATTTTTTGTAGCACCCCAAATTCGATTGATTCTCCATAATTGTTAGAGTTAATTGATAACTTCTTTAGATTTAGAGGCAGATTACTATGCAAAACTGAAAGAGGCCTATCTGGAGCAATGTTTGACAAATTTTGGTCAAGTAATATGAATTCCTAGCATATTGGCATGCTCTGAATCCATTGAAATATCTTGCAAAGGTAGAGGAGAGAATCTATAGGTATTTTTGGTCACTTGAAGAATTTTGAAACGTAGGGCCACCAAGAAGGAAGGTCATGCCCATATCAATTGAAGGCGAAATGGAGTGAATGAATAGTAATCTTTAGATGTCTTTGATGTTATAAAAATAGTGGTATAGTTTATAGAGGCATTGCAGCACATATGAAGGTGCTTTTGTCACTTTGGATATTAAAAAATCTCATGGCCACCAAGATGGGAGGTCAATCCTAGAGGAATTGGAACCCAAATTTAGAGATTGAATAGTCATATTTGTTGTATTTGAGTGTTCCAAAGCCAATGGTACAGGCTGAAAATCCATTGGAGTGTTGCAGCCGTATGTAACAAGACATTTTACTCTTAATCCCAAGAGGGCCTAGTTAGCTAAAGAAGGTCTGTTGTGAGACCATCTCCAAAAATATAAGAAAAGAGAGATAAACGCCCTAGAATTCAGCCACTTCAAGGGGGAAACCTCCTTTTTATTAAAGGAATGAACAATTCTTGGATGATAGAAATGAAAAAACCTCCTTCTATATATAGGAGTCCACGGGGTCACAATATAATCCTAGTCGACCTAACAATAATAATGTAAGGGCACAATAATAACAATATGGCGGTTACAGGGGTACAACAATAAAAATAAGGGGGCTACACTAACAACAATAAGTGACTACAATAGTAATATACGGACCTAACATGCCCATCTCTTTAAAAAAGTGTTGTCCTCAACGCTTGAGATGTTCTGGATGCTTTTGAATAAAATTATCATCCTCCCATGTAGAATTTTCAGTGGGTAAGTTCTTCCACTTGATGAGATATGCTCAAATTCTTCGATTTCGTAGCTATCGATTTCTTGATTCCATGACTACGTCAGGTTCTAATATGATTTTTCCTTCCTCATCAAGTTCTAGCGGTATTTTTTGAACTGGAATTTTGTCACATATATCCTTCTTTAAGAATGAAACATGGAAAATTGGATCCACTTGTGAAGAAGGAGGAAGCTCCAATTTGTATTCCATAGTACCAATTTTTTGCAACAACTTGTAAGGACCATAATACTTTGGTGATAATTTATTATCCTTATTAGCTTTCTTGAGGGAAATTTGTTTGTATGGTTGTAGCCCTAAAAATACCCAGTCTCCTACATGAAAACCTCTCTCATTGCGATGTTGATCTGCCTATTGTTTCATTAGATTTTGTGCCAAATTTAGGTTATCCTTTAAGAGTTGGGGAAATTGTTGTTGATGCTTGATGTGATCTTCCACTACTTGAACCTTAGACTTTTCTCTTAAAGTTGATATTATGGATAGTGGATGATATCCATAAAGTGCCATAAATGGGGTCATTATTGCCATAGTATGGAAGGAAGTGTTATACCACCATTCCACCAGTTATAACCACTTGACCCATTGTGTTTGTTTATTAGATAAAAAACAATGAAGATATCCTTCCAAACATTTGTTCACTATCTCAGTTTGACCATCAGATTGAGGATGATAAGATGAGCTATGAGCTAGTTGAGTACCCAAACATGAAAATAATTGCATCAAAAAATTTCCAGGAAAAATGGGATCTCTGTCACTTACAATAATCTTTGGGTTTCCATGTCACTTTTGATTTGTTTCCCTAAATTCAGTAGCAACTGTACTTACTTTAAATGGATGAGATAATTCACAAAAGTGTGCATACTTGGTATGTCTATCAACTACCACCACGATGCCACTCTTTCCTTCAGACTTAGGTAAACCTATGATACATTCCATTAAAATATCCTCCCAACCTTGACTTGGAATGGATAAAGGCTACAAAAGACCCAGGGTCTTAATTATCTAAATTTTTCTTTTTGGCAAACCAAATACTCCGCCACAAAATTTCAAATGTCAGATTTAGGGCCATCCCCAAAAAATTCTTTCATCAGGTTGTGGTAAGTTTTTAAAAATCCTGAGTGTCCCCTAAAGGAGATGTGTGCAATTTCAAAAGAATCTTTTGTTCTAGTTGGGAATTCTTACAAAGATATAAGCAATCTTTGTACCATAAGGAATCATTTTTCCAACTAAATGTATCAAATTTACTAGGATATTGATGCAAATTTTGAATGAGTGTCCACACTTCTTCATCACTTCTTCAGAGTTCATCTACACCAACATTTAACTTCCATTTTTTGTACATGATTTTAGAGTCATGACCCTACATATTTGTGACCCATTTCTGCTACTTTTCTAAAGACAGTCTTTGTTCCAAAAAAATTTAAAACTATCATGATCAGTTTTTCCCTTGAAGTGTCTTCCCATTAGGTAAGGTCGTCATTTATTTAGTGCATGTGGTATTCACAACATTTCCTTCTCATAAATAGATTTTTTTAAATACTTTCCTTTGATTCGACAACTTTCAAAAGAAATGGATCTTGCTTCTTGCATCAAAACAATACCAATTCCATTTCATGAGGCATCACATTCCACAATAAAGGTTTTGTGAAGTCTGGTGTAGCTAAGATCAGTGCTAGGCACATTGCCTCTTTAAGATGTTAAAAGGCCTTAGTTAATTCAAGATTCCATGAAAATGAATCTTTCTTCAATAATTTTGTTAGAGGTTTTTCTATTCTCCCATAATTCTTAACAAACTTGAGATAATACCCTGTTGACCCGAGAAATCCTTGAAACTTATTTATGGTTGTGGGGACTTTCCATTCCTTAATATATTTAATTTGTTTAGGTTCTACCATAACTCCCTTGTGAGATACAATATGACCCAGATATTCCACCTCTTATACTCCAAAGAAACATTTGGACATTTTTTTATATAAATTTTTCTCCTGAAATAGTTTGAGCACCCTATGAACATGTTAAACATGATCCTTCCAAGACCTGTTGTATATTAGTATATCATAAATAAATACTAAATCAAATTTTCTAAGGAGGGATTTGAAAATGGAATTCATCATCCCTTGGAATGTATAAGGTGCATTCGTCAGGCCAAAAGGCTTGACCAAAAATTCATAATGACCCTCATGAGTTCAAAATGTTTTTTTTGGAATATCTTCAGTCTTCATTCTAATTTGATGATATCCTAAAAAAATATCCAACTTGGTAAAATAAATTTCTCCATGTAATTCATCGATAATTTATCAATCATAGGAATTGGAAATTTAGCTTTATTAGTGAGCCTATTGAGCTTCCTATAATCTAGACACAAGCGATATGATCCATCCTTCTTGTGCACCAATACTACTGGAGCAGAGAAAGAACTTTGACTAGGTTGAATTATACCAACCTCTAACATTTATGCAATCATACGTTCAATTTCTCTTTGTTGGACATAAGGATATCAGTAAGGCTTGATGTTTGGAGGAGCACTTATTGGAATCAAATGAATATCGGGATCATTATCACGAGTAGGTGTAGGTCCTTTGGGAGTTTCAAACACCTTGGAATGATTTTCCAAGACATTTTGGAGATGTGGAGAAATTGATGATTTTGATGTTGGAACTTCTAGTGAGCATAATTGTGCAATTACGCCTCGTTGTTCTTTCTTCAGAAGCTTTGTCATGACATTAGATTTTATTACCTTTCTAGGCTTCCCTGAGATACCTTGTAATTCAACTTCCATTCCTTTTGAAAAGAATTTCAAGAAAAGTTATTCAAAATTAAAAGCTACCATCTCCAAAGATTGTAACCGTTGTACTCTTAGTACAACATCAACACCTCCCATTGCAATGGAAAGCATTGGACTATTAAGTACATATTCGTGCATGGTTAGCTTGATATTATAGCATTTTTCTTGAGAAATTTATAGTTCCTCCATTTGAAACTATCACTTGACATTCTGGGGCTGGGTATAGGAAGAAATTCAATTCCTTGGCTACGTTACAATGAATAAAATTATGGGTACTATCTGAATCAATAGACGCTATTACCTTTTTTTGCTTGATATTGAAAGTTTGAGGAGTGGTAATTCCTGCCACTGCATTAAATGATATGGTCGAACACATTTATTCTTCCTCTAGTGTTATTTACCAATGGATATCCTCTTCTTTTGAAGTTTCTTATTCATTTTCTTCCTCCTCTTAATAATCTATGTAACATAATTTCTTCTCAGCACACTTATGACCTTTAGTGTATTTTCTATCACAACTGTAGCAAAGCCCTTTTTCTCTTTTTTCTTCCAATTTTTTTGGTGTCAACCTTGTAGTTTTTGGAAGTGTAGGAGTAGCAGCACTTCCCTCTTTATAGATGTGAGTGGTAGGCTTCCTTGTTGCCCTAATTTTACATTCAATTTTTCTTCCCAACTGTTGTGCTATACAATAACCCCCCATTTCATAAAATTTTGCTTTAGAAAACTATAATATGAAATGGGTCCCTTTTAGATTAAATTGGTATTAACTCATCATTCCTCTAAAAAGGTCCGAAAACAAACAAAACATTATAAAACCTTTTGAGTTAATAAATCATCGGCAATCAGAAAAATAAAACAATCACAACAAAAGACCCCTCTCCTAGCTCCGATGCGATATCACTATCGGCAATCGGGGAATGCGATATGAATACAACGAAGCTATTTTTCTTAAAAGCTCCCGATGTGAGTTAAGCGATATCACTATCGGCGATCGGGGATTCTACAATAATTCAAATAAAGTTGCCCAAGTCATTCTCTGATCGTCGATCGCGATAAAGCCAAGCACGATTTTCAAAAAGGATTGATATGGCTTTAGCATATTATATTAATTATTATTAAAAGCCTTTCCGCTTCCCAATAGTGATTCACTTGCGCTCAACCGCAAAATAAAAATCAAATCCACGCTTAATAGACTATTCAACAAATGAAGGATTTAATGAGCATTTAACTGATTGACAGGTTTAAACGGCTAATTAATGGAGCAGTTATGCCTAAATCCCTTCAGAGATTAAATCCGCGGGAGTCTTATGATTATCTTTCATTATTCATTGATTGACATAATTATTCGGTACTTAGTTTTCGCCATCTATTCTCCGCATTACGTTCATTTTATCTCTTGTGCAGAGCTTCTCCACAGTAGCAGATTCATACCAAATGGGGAATAAATCTAAGAAACTTGGAACAACTTCAGCTTCTGTGGTAATAGAACAACATGCTGCCGATCTGGGACCAAAAAAAAAAGGATTAATCTCAGATACCACATGTCTTGGTCTCGGTAATACTACTTGGCAGAGCATTTACAACCTGGTCGAAGCCGAGGAACCTCAGCAAACAACGATACAAGCTTCAGCAGACTCAGGCCAGAAATCTGATGCTACTCTGAAAGATTTGGCTGATTCCTACCTACACAGGGTAGAGGCTCGGGAGCAAATCCTCCCATATACAGATGTAGTGAGATGGGCCATTGAAGAAATTCCAATTACGAACAGAATATTCTGCACTATTGATGGGAGGGTTTTCGGTTCGTTTCAGCCTAATGATTTGAGACAAATGTACCATTTTCCCGAACCAGAGAAGAAGTATAATAAAGCATTCCTGGAGAAGTTTAGAGATGAAAATGAAACTGAGTCAGAGCCTATATGAGAATGGAGACAAAACCCAGCGAAACAAAAACATGAGTCTTCGGGTAAGTACTCCATCAATTCCTTATGTTCTCCTTATTGTTATGCTGGAGCTATGATGTGTCGAATGTGGGGATTGCATGATTCTTTAAAATTTTCCATAGAGATGGTACCTTTGATGGAGGCAGCATGTAATAGTGAAATCATGGATTGGGGGAATATATTATCGGATAAGTTAGCAACTGCTATTCTTGACTTCAGAAACAAATCCCGTGTTACTGATAGAATTATCCCTCCATTTTACTTTAGTGCCTACATTTTAGATACCCTCTGTTTTAATTCTGAGTTTCCTATGTTAGGGTGGAGATGGACTCCACAGGACCCCATGCCCATTCATATATATCACCAGAAATTATGGAAAGCCCATTATAAACACCACCTATACCAACTCTGCAATGGATTCATGCTACCTATTTACTATGAAATTTTTGCTAGACCTACTCCTAAGATCTCCTCTCAAGCAGAGATTGACTTGACAGCCCTAGGAACCTGGTTCAGAGAGCAAAAATTCACTTATGTAAGAGTTTTCGGTAGACAGGCCAGACCTCATGTCCTCCCCTTGTATATACCAGACAAACTCTTAGCTCGAGAGATAGCATATCAGCTTACATCCGCATCGGCTACAAAAACTCTCAGGAATTCAAAGAAGCAAGTCTGGCCTCCTTTCCCTCTAGGGTGTGGCGTCTATACTCTGCGTGATTATAAACACGTAGAGAAACAGGCGGAAAAGATTAATATATTAAAACTCGCCACTCTGCCTAACAGACGTTTTGATCCGAAAAAGGTCGTCTATAATGTTCTAGATCAGGCCAAACTCACTAAATTTGAACATAAGGAAGACGAGTTTGATGACCTGTTCTCCTCGGCCGAGTCGATATTTCAGGTTCAAGAGATAGCTAAAATAAGATACCATGACGACGGGTTAGTTGAATTTAACAAACTTAGAGAGCAGAGGTTGCAAACTCTACCTCTATATTTGTTAGCCACTGCCCTGATGATACAATCAAGAGAGCCTAAGCAGCAGCTTACCAGCAAACCTCCTGCTACATCCAAAATCTCTAAATAAGTCCAAAGAAGAGAGCAGGAGGAACTCCAGAGGAAAGAACAGGAAGAGGCAAAGAGGAAAGAACAGGAAGAGGCAAAGAGAAAAGAACAGGAGAGAGTACGTGATCAGGAACAGGAAAGGCAGCAGAAGCAGAGCAGTAAGGAGGTGAATGTCGACACTCAGATTGATCCAAGATTGCTCCAGGAATGGCAGTAATTTGATTCAATTATAAGCAATCTTGAGAGCTCAAAGGATGTTGATACATCCAAAGAGGCCAATACACAGGATACAACATCAAAAAAGGTTCCAAGAAAAGCAAGCAGCGGTCTACCCCCGACTACAGAATTAGAAATAATTCCCTAGGATCCTTCGGATCAAATTATTTTGCAGGTGGAAGATATTCCTCCATTGGATGTTTTCTATAGCCCAAAACATAAAGCTGTAATAAAGCGACAACGGAAAAGGAGAAGGATTGATCAACCTTCCCTGTTCCCTGAACAAACAGTAACATGCAATGTAGTGTGGAAGGAAGAATTCAACACCTCCGATGACCTAACAAAGTTATCCCAGTATGCTGGTGCCTATTCGGCAGCCACCATGGATAAGGCATCAGAGGTGAGCAATTTGTTGAAAGAAAAGGATCAAGCGATCACTTCACTAAAAACACAGCTATTGGAGGCACAACAGAAAGAAGATTCAGAAGCGATTCAGAAACAGAGAGAATCATTGGAGGCATTAGCGAAATTGAAAGCAATAAATGAACAGATGGTAAAAACAAAAGATGAGCAAATTGCTTAATTAACAGCTCAAGTAGAGAATTTCAAGAGTCTTCCCCAACCTGCCAATTTCAGAGAAGAGGCAATACAGATTAATAAGGCACTAATAACACAAATAAGATTGTTGTGTCATGAAATCGCCCAAGTTGAACCTCTGTGTGACATAACAACATCTATAATAAACAAATCAGTTGATGCCAGGCAGGACTTAGAGCAAGCCGATGAGACTTTAATGGATTTTCTCACTTGGCAGAACACTAATGAGGGACAAGCAGCAAACTTGCCTAAAATCTTAGAATCCCATAAAGAAATTCTCTTCATGGAGTGGCAGTCCCAATTGATGAAAGCAGAGAGAGAGGTTTCTAGATGCAAATTATCTATGAACAATTTGATTGACTTGATTAAAAATACTCTCTATTTATCTAACATGATATCTCAATGTACACCGGTAAATTATTATCAGCCAAGACATTGGAACAATCATGTTGTCAAGAGCTAGAAAATAATGGGAGATTGATCACAGGAATTAAAAGTTTAACTTGGGACACCTATTGGTTGTTCCTAGTAAAACCATACAGCCAGAAAGCCGCCCTCAAATGCTTAACGGATGCAATCGCGTGTATCATTCCCAATATACACGATGCCACCTATGCTGCTCAAATCAATTCTCGTCTCAGCCGCCCTCAAGAAGTGGAACCAATGCTGGAGATATGCCAACTCAGGACAAAAGGGAAACAACCAGAGTGATGAATCATGCTGCTGATTACGAGATTGTTGTAAGGGAGATGATTCAAGATCGGGTTATACCAATTTAGTAGCATTTTAATTTTGTAGTTTGTTAGTTTAATTTAGTATTTATAGACCCTTTCATGTATTTAGAAAGGGTCGTAAGTTTTTGTATATGACTGAAACCTTAAGTTGCACTACTGTACTTCAGGCATATTTTTTATAAAAACTGGACCAATTTTTTCAAATTTTGATAACGAAGCTTTTATGTGGATGTGCACTACTGCCTTTATTTAAAAGTATTTCTGAGTCGGAAGAAGGAATTCAAATTGTGATTGACGTTGGGAAAGATTTGCAGCTCATATGGTACTATTATCTATGTCTGAATTCATTCTTTTTATGTAAATTGTTGTTTGATTATTCTTGCTATTATTGATTATATGAATGTGTTTTAGCAGCAATCTTTATACTTTCCACTACTGGATGTTTAACAATTTGCTATTCTTCTAATCATTCATGTATTAGTAATATAAAAAGATAAGTGTAACAATGTTTTATCAATTACTTCGTTCAACTACTTGAACTAAGTAATTATTATTTAAATAAATGTCTTTGTTTATTGAATAGTGTCATCTATATGCCTATCGACGAACACAGATCACCAAACGTTGCACTTAAGAATAGAAGCTTCCCGGGATAAAATAGTCATTTACGTTTTCGATTATAGATTAAGTCTTTCATTCATTATCACTTATTAGAAAACCAATCATTCATCCACCCCTTTTATTAATTACTGGGAAACTAGTCCCATTATATCCAGTTGAAGCTACCATCCCAAATGGAAAAGGAGCTGTCTTAAGGTTCGGACCGAGTGGTTATCCCCCAATGTTGATGTAACGATTTTCAGGGCATCAACATTTTTGGCGCTAGAAGGAGGGCCCAACTATGAATGACGAGTAAATCAAAACCTACAGACCATTCTCAGAGTGAATCACCCTCCTCCTCACCTCAGACCTCTCGTTTGCATTCTGAATCACCAGTGTCCAAAGGAGAAGAAGATGGATCAACTATCACTGCTCAATCACACCATACTTCAGAAAGTTTAAGTCCGGAGTCCCCTGAAGTTCAGTCTATCATCCAGAAACTTCAAGGCTTCTCCATATCACCTCAGAGATCTGAAGTATCTCAAGGCAGTCAGACTTCTCAATTCCACCTACCTCATCATCTCACCAGACTTCAAAGCAAAAAACTTGGCATTGAACCAGCTGAGTTACCTTTACCCCGAAGGAAAAGGGAAAAAAAGAACACTGAAGGTTCTGATAGTGAGACCTTTTCTCCATCATCTTCCATCTCATCATCTCTAGTGCGAAGTCAAACACCCACTTCCCCATTACATATTATTGTTCACCAGGGGTCACCACCTTCAACATCACAACCTTTTCAGTCTTTATTACTACCTCCTCCCCAATCACCTGGAACACCACATTCAAACGTTGGTACTCCCAAGATGGCTCAAAATCCATGGAACAGTCCTGGTGCAGTCACTATGTCTGCACCATTGCATCCATTACCTGATTATCCTGAGAAGTGGTTACCAAAGTTTAATCCAGATGCTGGAACATTAGCTGAGGAACACATAAATAATTTCATGTTGTTAGTTAATCTAAAAGGAGTAACACAAGAAGATGTTGTAGTTAGACTTTTCCCCTACACATTACAAGGATCAGCTGGGTCTTGGTATTTTTCCTTACCCTCTGGATCCATTACCAGTTGGAATATCTTTCAGGAGAAATTTCTTACCAAATATGCCGACGATAGATCCTTGGCCACGCTCATTAATTACCTTTCAAATCTAAGAATTGAGTCAAGAGAACCAATTAAGGAGTTTAACTCCCGATTCAATAATCTCTTGAATAAAATTCCCACCGATTCCAAGCCAAGTGAACAAGTTAGAAGCGAGTGGTACATCACCGCCTTACCTTCAAATATAGCCATTTTTGTAGATAGGGCTGCGAAACCAACTTTGGCCGAAAACATGAAAGAAGCCATCCTTGTGGAAAAATGTATAATCGCTTTGGAAAAGAAAGCTGCTCTCGAAGATAGGAAATCCAAAAAAGTGTCTTTCAAGGATGATTCAAAGAAGAAAAACACCAAATATCCATACGATATGGAGGGTCTTCAAAAGGTCCTCAAAATAATGTCAAATGAAATGGTTGAAATTAAAAATCAAGTAGCAGAAACTTCAACAAAGAAACCATATAGGAATTTTAAGAAAAATGAGTCAAAACCACCAAATATTATATCCAATGCAGATTCAGACCATGAGGAAGAAGAAGAAGATGAAACAATTACATCATCCGATGAAATTGAGGAAGAGGAAGTCGTTGAATGCCATGGAATGTGGGACTTCATATTGCCTAACTCCGACACCGAAAATGAACAAGAAGCTTTTCCTGTGACTACTAGGAGCAAAAGTACCCCTGAACCTACTCAGGCAAGTTCCAAGAAAAGGAGTGCAGGTACTAATACTACAAAGGAAAAGGTACCCACAAGGAAGCCGGCTGCAACAGTCCCTCAAAACCAACCATCATCCTCAAATAAACCTTCAACATCAAAGACATTGGTAGTATCAGATTCAATGGATTACAATATTATTGATGACATGAAGAAGACTAAGGCAAACATCACCATGTTTGAACTCAGTAAATTAAAACATCAACAGAAATTTCTTCTTAAGGAACTAAATGCAATTCCTTCCTTGCCTCTTCCTAGTGCTAAAGCTGCAAATGATTCAGGACAACCACCTTCTGGTATATTTGAGGCTACTGATACGATTCTAATCGGAGACAAATCAAATTCCCATACTCCCCCTTTCTTCTTAACCTTCGAAATCCACAATCGAAATCTACACAACTGTTTAATCGACTCAGGGGCATCATATAATATAATGCCAGCTTCAGTTTGTTCTAAACTAAACATAGAACCCCAAAAGTATTCAATTCACATTGTGCAGTTAGATAGAACCAAAGTCCAAGTCTTAGGGGAAATAAATTCTGTTACTATCAGGTTATCGACTGATCCACGAGTAGTTCAAAGAATTGATATCTTAATCACTGATATACCTGAGTTTTATGGTTTAATCTTGAGCAGGGATTGGTCTGAGAAGCTCCATGGGTATATTTCCACCGATTGGTCTCATATGTGGCTACCCTACAGGGGAAAGCCAAATCAAATAAAAATTAATCGGGAGAAACACATGACCCATACTGTCACAGAGTTCGAACAAGAGAATCAACCAATTGCATTTAATAATAATATATTGGGAAATTATTCTTATGAATCATTCTTTGGCAATTATATTGCCCAACTATCTCCGTTCTTAGTAAACAATTTCACATCCCAAATTGAAATTTTTTCACAAACTGACAGTTCAAGATGTGTTAATGTTATTGAGAATTCTGTAAATAAAATTGTTGATAATTCTTTATTTTGGTCTTTATATTTTGACGGTTCTAAATCCAGTGAAGGATCAGGAGCAGGGTGTATTCTAGTCAGCCCTGAGGGAGAAAAAACAATGCTTTCTTGTAGGTTAGAATTTGAATGCACGAATAATACAGCTGAGTATGAGGCCTTGGTGCAAGGACTATATAAAGCTATTGGCTTGAAAGTCCAATATTTGAAAGTGTTTGGCGATTCAGAGATTGTTATAAAACAAGTTCGAAATACAATCCATTGTCTCTCTAATCACCTCAAACACTACCAGTCTTTAGTCCAGGAACTTATATCTCATTTCTTAGCATTCAATATTTCACCTATTCCCAGATCCCAGAATGCAGCAGCTGACTTGTTAGCCAATGTTGCTTCTAAACTCCTACCTTCCGAAGATTATAGCCCAGATAGATTTTCAGTAGAGTTGATTTTTAGGCCATCAATTCCTGACAATGTCACCAATTGGTGAGTGTTTAATCACGATGAAGACATATTACATTTCTTAACTTTCGACGAGTCCTACAATGATCAGATCATTGATGAAAACGATCATGATCTCCAGATGAAAGAAAAGAATGAGGAAAACTCAATACCAAAACCTGTGGTTAAACTTGAAGATCTCTACGATATTAAAGATAGGTTTAAACAGGTAACCAATTCAAAACTCCAAAGTTCTACCTTAAGATTTGAATTGATAAATCTCGGTACTGAGCAGAACCCTCAAAATATCAATTTAGGACTAGGGCTTTCTGTGGAAGAAAGGATAGCATTTATTAGATTATTAAGGAAAAATAAACATGTCTTCGCTTGGAAGTATGATGACTTAAAAACATATGATACATCAATCATCCAACATACCATTCCAATGCTTTCTGAACAAAAACCAGTTCAACAAAAATTGAGGAAAATACATCCAAACTTAGAGAGTCAGATAAAATCAGAACTCAATAAACTCTTGAAAGAAAAGATTATTTTTCCTGTCCAGCATTCAAACTGGGTCTCCAATATGGTGCCTGTTAGGAAGAAAAATGGTGACATCAGGATTTGTATAGATTTCAGAAATCTGAATAAGGCAAGCCAAAAAGATAATTTTCCATTACCTACCATGGAGCAGATACTCCATTCGGTAGCAGGTTCTGAGCTAATGTCCTTTCTAGACGGCTTTTCAGGATACAACCAAATTCTGGTCCATCCTGATGACAGACTCAAAACTACTTTCAGAACAAAATGGGGAACTTACGCCTATCAGAAAATGCCTTTTGGACTTATTAACGCAGGAGCTACATTCCAAAGAGCAATGGATATAGCCTTCAAAGGATTGATCAACAAAACAGTAATCGTCTATTTAGATGACATTACTATATTTTCTAAAAAGAGATCCAACCATTTACATGATTTGAATCAAATCTTTGAACGCTGTAGAAGGTATGGTATTTCACTCAATCCCAAAAAATCCTTCTTTGCTCTAAATCAAGGAAAGCTCTTGGGCTTTATCGTTTCCAAAGATGGTATTTATATTGATCCTGACAGGATTAAAGAAATTTCTGAAATTCCATTTCCTCATAACAAAAAATCTATGCAGTCATTTTTAGGTCAGATCAACTTTGTCAAAATATTTGTTCCCGATTTTTCTCACATCATTTTACCATTACAAACCATGATTAAGAAAAATTTAGTGTTTAGATGGGGATCTGTGGAAAATGAAGCATTTGATTTAATCAAACAATCAATAATCAATGCCCCCGCTTTAAACACTCCCAATTTTACTAATCATTTCACATTGTATACTATCGCATCCGATTCATCTTATGCAGCGGTACTCACTCAGATTAATGATCACAAATTGGAAGCACCGATTTCATTTTTTAGTTCAAATTTCCAGGGTGCAGAACTAAATTACTCTGAAGTTGAGAAACAAGGCTTTGCTGTGTATAAAGCCATTAAACACTACAGGCCCTTCCTTTTAAAAGCCCATACAAAAGTTATAGTTCCTTTTTCTGCAGTAAGGCAATTACTGATCCAAAGGGAATTAGGTGAGAAAAGGGAAAATTGGGTTACAGCACTTCAAGAGTATGACTTGGAAATCAAGCCAGCAAATATTGTTAGAGGCCAAGGTTTTTGCAGGTTATTAGCAGGAGCATCCAACATTCCAGAATCAGGTGATACAGAACATATTGAAGAAATCAACCAGATAAGTATTACCAATTCTGAATCTCAATACGTAGATTTAATCTTTTATTTGAAAAATGGATATGCACCTCCTGATCTTTCTTATAAAAAAAAACGAGCCATTAGATTAAAAGCAAAAAAATTCATAATCATTGATGATGTAATTTTTAGGCAAAATTATGATTCAGTTTTATTAAGATGCTTGGAAAAACCTGAAGCACAAAAGGTTTTGCAGGAGCTACACGATGGACCAGCCGGAGGAAATTTTGGAGCTGACACAATAGCTCACAAAATCATTCATGCTAGGTATTATTGGCCAACTTTATTCAGAGATACTCACGCATATGTAAGGAAATGCGGAAGTTGTCAAACCTCTAGTGGAAGACAAAGAAAACCAGCTTTCCCTTTGCAACCAGTCAACATTGATCAACCTTTTAAACAATGGGGATTGGATATCATTGGGGAAATAACTCCACAGTCCTCCAAACAACATAAGTATATCCTTACTGCTACTGATTACTTTACCAAGTGGGTTGAAGCAATTCCATTAGAGACAACAAACTCTGAGGGAATTATAGAATTTATAGATCAATTCATCATTACCAGGTTTGGTGTCCCAAATGCTCTTGTTTTTGATAATGCATCTTATTTCTCTGGAAATACCATGTTTGAGTTTGCTATTAAAAGAGGATTTAAATTGAAATATTCTGCAAATTACTATCCCCAGGGTAATGGTCTAGAAGAGTCTACCAATAAAAATCTACTTAAAATTATTAAGCGAACTATTGAACAGAATCATAAAAACTGGCACAAATCTTTAATATTCGCTCTCTGGGCTGATATAATAACGCAGAAGGCCTCTATAGGTACTTCTCCATTCAATCTTGTATATGGGAAAGAAGCAATACTACCAACCAATCTAGCACTTCCTTCTCTAGCCCTAGTTCAGTTTATTGAAGAAAGCCCCTCTTCTTCTATCCAACTCAGACATGATCAAATTTTAAAATTAGAAGAAGAAAGAGAAAAGGCCAAAATTACTCATGCAAAACATCAGCAGATAATCAAAACATCATTTGATTCAGCTTCGTCTAGTTCTAAACAGTTGCAGGTTGGTGATCTAGTTCTCAAATGGGATAAAGCCCATGAGGATAAAGGTAAACACACCAAGTTCCAAAAGATGTGGCTTGGACCATTTCAGATTAGCGAAAAGATAGGCCATTCGACATTCATATTACAAGATCTATCAGGAAAGAGGGACTCTCTTCCTGTTAATGGCCTCATCTTAAAGAAATTCTTCAATTGAGAAGGTAACCCCTTCTCTTTTAGTTTTAGTAGGATTTATAGTTTTTAGGACCATTAAGAAATAAAGTTGTAAAATAGCTTCTATTGGTCTTTGCTATATTGAAAAGTTGCTCTAAAGAAGTACTTTTAATATTTACTTTTGAAAATAGAAGCCTTTAAAGAAAAATAAAGGGGACAATTTCTATGGAATTAGTTATATTCACATTCTAAAAACCTCATTTTATTTTTGTGAAATCTTCTCAAGATTTAGAAGTACTGTAAATCATTTTAATGTTTTCAAACTGGCCACAAAAGGGTTATCAATATCAAAACATAAACTGATTCAATCTTAGTATCTTCAACTCTTAACTTGTCATCCATTTTCTCTGAAGGAGAAAATTGTCCATCCCATTCATCTAAGTTTATGATTACACAGAGTGTAATTCTAAAAATATCTGATATAAAGATAAGGGGTCTTATCACAAGCCTGCTTACCATGATCATTGGAAAATAGTCTAATTGACATTACCAACACTGCATACCAAAACAGGGTAATGGCTTATAAGCATAAGACAAGGGGTCTCATCACGAGGCAGCTTGTTCGATTAGATTACAACCAGTGAATGGCATTGTCAAACAGCTGGCAACCAAACCAGGACAATGGTTTTTTTATCTGACAAAATAATGGAAAAGAAAAGAAATACAAAATATGAAAACATATTTTGAATTCATTCTTTTCATCATACTCTGAGATGGGAGGGGTCATGGACAATCAAATGGTTAAAAGGTATCCCTGTCGAAACTATGAACGTTTGCTGGCAGCAGAGGCTCTACCTATGACAAAGGAGTCAATAAAAAAAGGCTAAGTTGGAAAGGTGTTTTGTTTTATCATTATCAACCAATAGAGGCCAATTTAAAACTTAGAATGTATTTAATTTTAACAAGAGGAGAAATTAGCAAAATAGCCTTTATTATTTTCAGAATGTATGTATACTTAGTTATATTAGAATCTTCCTTTCTTTTTTGATAAAGATTTCTATATAAAGAAAGTTCAAATATTCCAATATTTCTCAGAGATAATTGTTTCTCCCAGCGAATCGCCAATTGTTGTGCTATACAACAACCCCCCATTTCATAAAATTTTTCTTTAGAAAACTATAATATGAAATGGGTCCCTTTTAGATTAAATTGGTATTAACTCATCATTCCTCTAAAAAGGTCCGAAAACAAACAAAACATTATAAAACCTTTTGAGTTAATAAATCATCGGCAATCAGAAAAATAAAACAATCACAACAAAAGACCCCTCTCCTGGCTCCGATGCGATATCACTATCGGCAACCGGGGAATGCGATATGAATACAACGAAGCTCTTTTTCTTAAAAGCTACCGATGCGAGTTAAGCGATATCACTATCGGTGATCGGGGATTCTACAATAATTCAAATAAAGCTGCCCAAGTCTTTCTCCGATCGCCGATCGCGATAAAGCCAAGCACGACTTTCAAAAAGGATTGATATGGCTTTAGCGTATTATATTAATTATTATTAAAAGCCTTTCCGCTTCCCAATAGTGATTCACTTGCGCTCAACCGCCAAATAAAAATCAAATCCACGCTTAATAGACTATTCGGCAAATGAAGGATTTAATGAGCATTTAACTGATTGACAGGTTTAAACGGCTAATTAATGGAGCAGTTATGCCTAAATCCCTTCAGAGATTATATCCGCGGGAGTCTTATGATTATCTTTCATTATTCATTGATTGACATAATTCTTCGGTACTTAGTTTTCGCCATCTATTCTCCGCATTACATTCATTTTATCTCTTGTGCAGAGCTTCTTCGCAGTAGCAGATTCAGACCAAATGGGGAAGAAATCTAAGAAACCTAGAATAGCTTCAGCTTCTGTGGTAACAGAACAACATGCTGCCGATCCGAGACAAAACAAAAAATGATTAATCTCATATACCACATGTCTTGGTCTCGGTAATACTACTTGGCAGAGCATTTACAACCTGGTCGAAGCCGAGGAACCTCAACAAACAACGGTACAAGCTTCAGCAGACTCGGGCCAGAAATCTGATGCTACTCTGAAAGATTTGGCTGATTCCTACCTACACAGGGTAGCGGCTCGGGAGAAAATCCTCCCATATACAGATGTAGTGAGATGGGCCATTGAAGAAATTCCAATTACGAACATAATATTATGCACTATTGATGCGAGGGTTTTTGGTTCGTTTCAGCCTAATGATTTGAGACAAATGTACCATTTGCCCGAACCAGAGAAGAAGTATAATAAAGCATTCCTGGAGAAGTTTAGAGATGAAAATGAAACTGAGTCAGAGCCTATACGGCAATGGAGACAGAACCCGTCGAAACACAAACATGAGTCTTCGGGTAAGTACTCCGTCAATTCCTTATGTTCTCCTTATTGTTATGCTGGAGCTATGATGTGTCGAATGTGGGGATTGCATGATTCTTCAAAATTTTCCATAGAGATGGTACCTTTGATGGAAGCAGCATGTAATAGTGAAATCATTGATTGGGGGAATATATTATCGGATAAGTTAGCAAATGCTATTCTTGACTTCAGAAACAAATCCCGTGTTACTGATAGAATCATCCCTCCATTTTACTTTAGTGCCTACATTTTAGATACCCTCTGTTTTAATTCCGAGTTTTCTGTGTTAGGGTGGAGATGGACTCCACAGGACCCCATGCCCATTCATATATATCACCAGAAATTATGGAAAGCCCATTATAAACACCACCTATATCAAGTCTGCAATGGATTCATGCTACCTATTTACTATGCAATTTTTTCTAGACCTACTCCTAAGATCTCCTCTCAAGCAGAGATTGACTTGACAGCCTTAGGAACCTGGTTCGGAGAGCAAAAATTCACTTATGTAAGAGTTTTCGGTAGCCAGGCCAGACCTCATGTCCTCCCCTTGTATATACCAGACAAACTTTTAGCTCGAGAGATAGCATATCAGCTTACATCCGCATCGGCTACAAAGACTCTCAGGAATTCAAAGAAGCAAGTCTAGCCTCCTTTCCCTCTAAGGTGTGGCGTCTATACTCTGCGTGATTATAAACACGCAGAGAAAGAGGCGGAAAATATTAATATGTTAAAACTCGCCACTCTGCCTAACAGACGTTTTGATCCGAAAAAGGTCGTCTATAATGTTCTAGATCAGGCCAAACTCACTAAATTTGAACATAAGGAAGACGAGTTTGATGACCTGTTCTCCTCGGCCGAGTCGATATTTCAGGTTCAAGAGATAGCTAAAATAAGATACCATGACGACGGGTTAGTTGAATTTAACAAACTTAGAGAGCAGAGGTTGCAAACTCTGCCTCTAGATTTGTTAGCCACTGCCCCGATGATACAATCAAGCGAGCCTGAGCAGCAGCTTACCAGCAAACATCCTGCTACATCCAAAATCTCTGAAGAAGTCCAAAAAAGAGAGCAGGAGGAACTCCAGAGGAAAGAACAGGAAGAGACAAAGAGGAAAGAACAAGAGGAAGCACAGAGAATACGTGATCAGGAACAGGAAAGGCAACAGGAGCAGAGCAGCAAGAAGGTGAATGTTGACACTCAGATTGATCCAAAATTGCTCCAGGAATGGCAGCAATTTGATTCAATTATAAGTAATCTTGAGAGCTCAAAGAATGCCGATACATCCAAAGCGGCCAATACACAGGATACAGTATCAAAAAAGGTTCCAAGCAAAGAAACCAGCGGTCTACCCCCGACTACAGGATTAGAAATAATTCCCAAGGATCCTTCAGATCAAATTATTTTGCAGATAGAGGATATTCCTCCATGGGATGTGTTCTATAGTCCAAAACACAAGGCTTTAATAAAGAAACAACGGAAAAGGAGAAGGATTGATCAACCTTCCCTGTTCCCTGAACAAACAGTAACAGCCAATGTAGTGTGGAAGGAAGAATTCAACCCCTCCGATGACCTAACAAAGTTATCCCAGTATGCTGGTGCCTATTTGGCAGCCACCATGGATAAGGCATCAGAGGTGAGAAATTTGTTGAAAGAAGAGGATCAAGCGATCGCTTCACTACAAACACAGCTATTGGAGGCACAACAGAAAGAAGATTCAGAAGCGATTCAGAAACAGAAAGAATCATCGGAGGCATTAGCAAAATTGAAAGCAATAAATGAACAGATGGTAAAAACAAAAGATGAGAAAATTGCTCAATTACCAGCACAAGTAGAGAATTTCAAGAGTCTTCCCCAGCCTGCCAATTTCAGAGAAGAGGCAATATAGATTAATAAGGCACTAATAACACAAATAAGATTGTTGTGTCATGAAATCGCCCAAGTTGAACCTCTGTGTGACATAACAACATCTATAATAAACAAATCAGTTGATGCCAGGCAGGACTTAGAGCAAGCCGATGAGACTTTAACGGATTTTCTCACTTGGCAGAACACTAATGAGGGACAAGTAGCAAACTTGACTAAAATCTTAGAATCCCATAAAGAAATTTTGTTCATGGAGTGGCAGTCCCAATTGATGAAAGAAGAGAGAGAGGTTTCTAGATGCAAATTATCTATGAACAATTTGATTCAATTGATTAACAATACTCTCTATTTATCTAACATGATATATCAATGTACACTGAGTAAATTATTATCAACCAAGACATTGGAACAATCATGTTGTCAAGAGCTAGAAAAGAATGGGAGATTGATCACAGGAATTAAAAGTTTAACTTGGAACACCTATTGGTTGTTCCTAGTAAAAACATACAGCCAGAAAGCCGCCCTCAAATTCTTAACAGATGCAATCGCGTGTATCATTCCCGATATACACAATGCCACCTATGCTGCTCAAATCAATTCTCGTCTCAGCCGCCCTCAAGAAGTGGAACCAATGCTGGAGATATGCCAACTCAGGACAAAAGGGAAACAGCCAGAGTGATGAATCATGCTGCTGATTACCAGATTGCTGTAGGGGAGATGATTCAAGATCGGGTTATACCAATTTAGTAGCATTTTAATTTTGTAGTTTGTTAGTTTAATTTAGTATTTATAGACCCTTTCATGTATTTAGAAAGGGTCGTAAGTTTTTGTATATGACTGAAACCTGAAGTTGCACTACTGTACTTCAGGCATATTTTTTATAAAAACTGGACCAATTTTTCCAAATTTTGATAACGAAGCTTTTATGTGGATGTGCACTACTGCCTTTATTTAAAAGTATTTCTGAGTCGGAAGAAGGAATTCAAATTGCGATTGACGTTGGGAAAGATTTGCAGCTCATATGGTACTATTATCTATGTCTGAATTCATTCTTTTTATGTAAATTTTTGTTTGATTATTCTTGCTATTATTGATTATATGAATGTGTTTCAACAGCAATCTTTATACTTTCCACTACTGGATGTTTAACAGTTTGCTATTCTTCTAATCATTCATGTATTAGTAATATAAAAAGATAAGTGTAACAATGTTTTATCAATTACTTCGTTCAACTACTTGAACGAAGTAATTATTATTTAAATAAACGTCTTTGTTTATTGAATAGTGTCATCTATATGCCTATCGACGAACACAGATCACCAAACGTTGCACTTAAGAATAGAAGCTTCCCAGGATAAAATAGTAATTTACGTTTTCGCTTATAGATTAAGTCTTTCATTCATTATCACTTATTAGAAAACCAATCATTCATCCACCCCTTTTATTCATTACTGGGAAACTGGTCCCATTATATCCAGTCGGAGCCACCATCCCAAACGGAAAAGGAGCTGTCTTAAGGTCTGGACCGGGTGGTTATCCCCCAATGTTGATGTAACAATTTTCGAGGCATCAGCACCAACCTGAATGCCTCCTCCAATGAATCAGGTTCCCAAACATAAACCTCATATTGTATGTTATCCTTTAAAGTCCCTATAAAGACATCAATCTTGTGTTCCTCTCGAATATTAGTAACCCTTATATTCAATTTTTGGAGGTCCTCAATGTGCTCCACTACTGAATCCTTTTTCTTGAGATTTATTAATTGGCTAAAGAAGGTGTTTATCTTTGTATCCTCATAATGTGTATCCTCATAATTGACCAAGTGAAAAAATTTTACCGGAGAAAAGCCATCGATACCATAAAAATGTATTTTTTTCTAAATATAAAGTTGCAATGCGTACATTTTGTGTGTTTTGTACATTATTGAGATAAAAATATTGCTCCATATGTAGTATCCATGTTACGGGATCCTTTCCATAAAACTTCCTCATATATATCTTTGGAATCTGTCATCTGTCATCTGTTGATATTAAAATCTCAGATGAAGATAAGTGCATCAGTTTGTTACATTCTCTACCAGACTCGTGGGATAGTCTGCTCATTGCAATAGGTAGCAATAAAAATAACTTGAATTTTGATGACATTGCCTCAGCCTTGCTGTCGAAGGAAATGAGACGGAGAAATATGGAGGGCCAAAATGGAGATGACTTATTTGTATGAGGAAGGTCCCAAAACAGAAACAAGAATAAGGTTTCGAGTGGGAGATCCAAACCTAGATGGAGATCTAAATCTCCTGGAATGTTTGTAAAGGTATGCTGGAAATGCGGAAAGGAAGGGCGGTACAAAAAGGAGTGTAGATCTAAAGCTCCTGAGAAAGGAAAGGGATATGACGATGCTCCTTCTGCAGAGGCAAAAACCACCTCGGATGAAGGTGGGGATGTGTAATTGGATTATTCTTCAAATACACATGTAGATCATAAGTCATGGTTGATTGGCTCAGGTGCATCCTTTCACTTCACTCCCCATAGGGAGTGGTTCTGTGAGTATGAGAAATATGATGGTGATGTCTTCCTAGGGGATGATAGGAAGGAAAAAATCATCGGACATGGAAAGGTCAAGCTGAAGCTGCAAGGTGGAAGGATTAGAGCACTTCCTGGTGTTATGCATATTCCTGCATTGGCCAAAAATCTGATTTCTATAAGCAAGATGGATGATGCAGGTGTAAAAACAATGTTCAAGAAAGATGCTTGCAAGATGGTTCCAAGAGCACTGGTACTAATGCAGGGTGTTCAGACTGGAAATATTTACAAGCTACAAGGTAGCACTGTTATTGATGGGTGTAACAGTTCTATGGTTCCTGAAAGTGGAGCAGAAAGCCTAGCTATCTCTGGAGAAAATACCATGCTATGGCATCAAAGGCTTGGGCATATTGGAGAGAAGGGCCTTCGGATACTGCGTAGAAATGGTATGGTAGAAGGCATGTCTAATTTCTCTCTGGATTTCAAATTCTGTGAACATTGTGTATATGGGAAGCAGAATCGGGTGAGTTTTCCTTATGGTGCTAAGAGGGAAAACAAGATATTAGAACTTGTGCACAGTGATGTGTTTGGACCTGTGTCAGTTCAATCACTGGGAAAGTTTGTGTACTATGTTTCATTCATAGATGACTTGTCAAAGAATACATGGATATATATCTTGAGGAAGAAATCTGAAGTCTTTGACAGATTTAAATAATTTAAGGCTCTGGTGGAAAACCAAACAGAGAAGAAGATAAAGGCACTAAGGACAGATAATGGTGGGGAGTTCTACAAGAAGGAATTTGAAGATTTTTGTAAGAAGTGTGGTATAGCATGACAGAAGACTACTCCATACACACCTTAGAAAAATGGAGTTGCAGAAAGAATGAACAGAATGCTGATGGAAAAGGAAAGAAGCATGCTCAGTGGTACCGGGTTAGGACAAGAATTTTGGGCAAAGGCAGTGGAGACTGCATGTTACTCAGTTAATAGATCACCTTCATCAGCGTTGGAGGATAATACTCCACATGAGGTATGGACTCGTAAGAAACCCTCTTTTTCACAGATAGGGGTATTTGGATGTGATGCATATGTACATGTTCCAAAGGAGAAAAGAACCAAGTTGGATAATAAATCTGAAAGGTGCATCTTTATTGGGTATAACAATGGTTTAAAAGGTTACAAGCTTTGGAACCTGGAAACAAGGAAGGTTGTGTACAACCGAGATGTGGTGATTAGAGAGGTGAAAGATGTTGTTATACATGAAATCATACCAAAGGAACTTGAGAAGATAGAGTTTGAGCTAAAGGAGGATGAATAAGACTCTACAACAGAGGAAGACTCAGAAGAGGAAGAGCCACAAACTCCAGGTGTGAGAAGATCAACTCGGGAAAGAAGGCAACCAGAAAGGTATAGTCCATCTGCTTTCTATTCAGGTTTTGCATTAAATATAAATAATGATGATCCCAGAACTGTCAGGGAGGCAGTAGATTCAGAGCATGGAAAAATCTGGAATGAGGCCATGGTTGATGAAATGGCATCCTTGCACAAAAATGAGGCATGGGATCTGGTGGAGTTGTCGGCTGGAAGGAAGCCCATCGGGAGCAAATGGGTGTTTAAAAAGAATATGAATGTAGAAGGAAAAGTGGGGAAATACAAAGCTCGTTTGGTAGCAAAAGTTTATTCCCAAGTGATGGGAATTGATTTTGGTGATATTTTTTCTCCTGTTGCCAAAGTTACTTCTATTAGATTAATTTTATTTGTTGCTGCTGCATTTGATTTTGAGATAGAACAGATGGATGTGAAGACAAAATTTCTTCACGGGGATCTAGAAGAGGAGATCTACATGAAGCAACCTGAAGGCTTTATGGTGAAGGGTAAGAAAGAATTGGTGTGCAGGTTGAAGAAGTCTCTGTATGGGTTAAAATAGTCAACAAGGATGTGGTATCAGAAATTTGGTACCTATATACGGGGACCTATCTTCACCAGAAGAAAGGAGGATCATTGTGTTTATTTTAAATTAATTAGTGACTGTGTTATTTATTTAGTCTTGTATGTGGATGATATGTTGTTGATTGGAAATGACAAAGAAATTATCCAAGATTTGAAGACCCAACTATTCTCCAAATTTGACATGAAGGATCTTGGTGCTGCAAACTATATTTTGGGAATGGAAATTAAGAGAGATCGGGCAAAGAGGAATCTCTGGTTAAACCAGAGGAATTATGTTGAGATTATATTGCAGAGGTTCAATATGCAGGATAGTAAACTGTTGAATGTTCCTATTCCTGTAGGTGTAAAGTTGTTTGCTAAATAGTGTCCCAAGACACAAGAAGAAGAGGAGGATATGTCCCATGTTCCATATGCAAGTGCAATGGGTATTCTGATGTATGCAATGGTCTGTACTAGACCAGACATTGCACATGCAGTGGGAGTATTAACCAGGTTTATGTCAAACCCAGGGAAGGAGCATTGGACAGCAGTGAAGCGGGTTTTCAGATATTTACATGGCACTAGTGATTATGGCTTGTGTTACTGGGACGACCAGGATTGGAAAGAATGTTGGAAATTCATGGTTTTGTTGATGCAGACTGGGATGGAGATCTGGACCAAAGAAGATCTACAAGTGGGTATGTGTTTAACCTATTTGGAGGCGCAGTCATTTGGATGAGTAAAAGACAGTCTGTAGTGGCGCTTTCAACTACAGAGGTAGAATACATAGTAGCCACTCATGCAAGCAAGGAAGCATTTTGGTTGCAGAGATTGTGTTTAAGTATGGGGTTCGTACAACAAGCTATAAGGATAGACTGTGATAGCCAAATTGCAATTTTATTGGCTAAGAACCCTGCTTACCATTCAAAGATAAAGCACATTGATGTTCAATATCACTTTGTTAGAGATATGGTTGAGGCTAAAAGGGTGTTGCTGGTAAAGGTGGACACTTTGAAGAATGTTGCAGATGCATTGACAAAGTCTGTGAGCACTCAGAAGTTCTCTGGGTGTAGAGAAACAATGGGTGTTGAAGAATTGGCCCAATGACTAAGCTCTCCTGTGGAAAGAAAACAACAAGTGGGAGAATGTTGGGTATGTGTTATATTCTTTCCATGACTAGCCCCACGCATTGTACGTTGTGCTGGGCGTAGCAAGGGGGCCACAAGGGGGGAGGCAGCCCCCACTTTTGGGGTCTGGGGTAGCGCCCCAGCGAATTTTTTTTTGGTGTGTGGACCCACTCATAAGCGGACCCACCCATGTTTTGTGCATGAGTTTGCACATGGTTTTGGGGTACGATGGTTTTCGGCCCCTGGTATTTTGTAGATCCGATCAAGGGAACTACAGTTATGTTCTAATCCAGGGTTAATGGATTGGGGTTTATGTATGCTTCGGCATGTATATATATGTGTTGTAACACTAAAAGGATTATAACGAAAAATCAAGCTGGTCGTCCTGATTTGGGATCCAGGGGAAAATCACTGTGTTTATCTATTTTATGTTTTATGCTCTCACTATTGTTATTTTCTGTTATAAGATTCGTGTGTAGATAATTTATGTTCAGGGTTAAAACCTACAGGTCACTTTTGTACTTCTATTCCAGTGATTTTTTTCAACTATAATTTTTGTGCGACTTGGTTTTCATTACTGTTGTTTTAACTTTTCTGAATACAGTTTTTTGTTTCTTTCACTTATATAAGTATTTTTTTTTATTTTCTATAGCATGTGTCATTTTCACTTTTTTTAGATTTCACAATTGTCATTTTCACTTTTTCTTACTGTCACCTTTCTCTAAGGGAAGCGTCCCACATTACTGAAAGGGCGTAATTTTTACATTCTTAAAGGGAAAATTTTAGGCATTATCTTATACCAATATGTTCTATATATCATACAAACATATGTTACACTCATTCTCCAAGTCTTGAGCATTATTTCATTAGTGTCGTCACTTGTGTCACAAAGTGTGTCTTAAGTGTTGCACTTGGTGGTAAGTGTTGTTATACTTTAATTTTAATGAGGAAATTTTAATTTGAGTGGTAAGTGATTAATTTTCAAGTCTTTGATTATAAATAAGTCCATGATCATGTTCAGGTAATTTTCTTGTCCCATATTTCACCTCGTGGGTCTCAAACTTAGTCATTTGATGAAGATGATTCTTCGCCAATTAACCTCCCTCTGTTTGCCTCCCTAAACAGAACATTATGTAGTATAAGGTCTGTTAGGTCGAATTTCATAAGTCTTGTGTGAAAAATCAGTTTGAATTTATTCTAAGGGCATATTGTAGAATAGATATCAGTATTGGGTTTTAAAAATGCCTCCTAAAAATAATTCAACACCCACTAAGCCTTCTGAAGGCTCTAATATGACCCATGAAAATGAAGAATGGCAACATGACATGTCAAAATTACAAAAGAAAGTGCACGAAATTTCACTCTCGCAAAGAGAAACTAAAAATGAAATGGAAGTTTTGAAGAAAAGCATGCAAGCTAAGATGGATGGCTTAAAGAAAGGCATGGAAGCTAATATCAATGGCATGAAAGCTAGTATGGAAGATAAGATGGATTACATGGAAGCTAAGATCGAAGTAAAAATGAAAGACAACATGGAAAAAAGGAAGAATGGTCTAAAAGTAGACATGGAAGGTTTCAGAAAGTTGATACAAGAAATTTTTCCTAATGGTGAAAAGATAGTAGAGGAAACTCATGATGAGAACGAAATAAATTTTAATCATGATTTCATAAATGGTAATTTTGGATGGAAGAACAACTATATTCCAAAGATGGATATGAGGAGGTTTGATGGCAAGGATCCCGTAACATGGATACTATAGATGGAGAAATATTTTGATCTCGATAACATGTAAAACACATAAAAGGTACACATTGAAACTTTACATCTAGAACAAAATACATTTGTATGGTATTAATGGCTTTTCTCCCTTAAACAAATTTCCACTTGGTCAATTTTTATGGAGGAAATGATAGCACATTATGAGGATACAAAAAGCAACACCTTCTTTAGCCAATTGATAAATCTCAAACAAAAGGGTTCACTGGTGGAGCACATTGATGACTTCCAAAAATTAAATGTAACGGTAACTGATATTCCAGAGGAACATAGGATTGATGGCTTCATAGGTACTTTAATGGAAAAAATCCAACATGAAGTTCACATTTGGAAACTTGATTCATTGAAAAATGCATTCAGGTTGGCAAGAAAAATTGAATGTAAAATTATGGCAACAGGGAAACCTACCACTCACATATATAAGGATGCAAGTGTTGCTACTCCTAGAGTTCCACAACCTATAGGATTGACACCACAACAATTGGAAGAAAAAATATCAAAAGGGATTTCCTACAGTTGTGATAACAAATACACCAAACATCATAAGTGTGCTGAGAAGAAATTATTTTACATAGATTGTGAAGAGGAAGAAGAAAATGATCAAGAAAATTCAAAATAAGAGGATATCCACCAGCAACCAACCCTAGAAGAGGAAGAAATGAGCCCTACCATATCGTTTAATGCAGTGGAGGGAATTACCACTCCTCAAACTGTCAAGATAGAAGGACATATCAAGAAGAAAATTGTAATAGTGTTTATTTATTCGGGTAGTACATATAATTTTATTCATTCTCAAGTAGCCAACGAATTGAATTGTTTCCTATACCCAACACCAAAATGTCAAGTGATGGTTGCAAATGGAGGAACTATAAATTTCTCTGGAAAATGCCATAATATCAAGCTAACCATGGGGGAATATGTATTGAATAGTCCAATGCTTTCCATTCCAATGGGAGTTACTGATGTTGTACTAGGAGTACAATGGTTATAATCTTTGGGGACAATAACTTTTAATTCTTGAGAACTTTTCTTGAAAGAAATTTTAGAAGGAAAGGAATTCATATTACGGGGTATCATAGGGAAGCTGAGAAATATAATAAGCTATAACGTCGTGACAAAGCTTTTGAATAAATAACAACGAGGCATAATTTCACAATTATGCTCACTAGAATTTCCAACATCAAAATCATCTATTTTTGCAGATCTCAAAAATTCTTGGACAATGATTCCAAGTTGTTTGAAACTACCAAAGGACTCCCGCCTATTCATGATCATGATCATGCTATTCATTTGATTCCAGGAATTTTTCCTCCAAACATCAAGCCTTATAGATATCCTTATGTCCAAAACATCGAAATTGAACATATGATTGTAGAAATGTTAGAGGTTGGTATAATTCAACCTAGTTAAAGTTCTTTCTCTGCTCCATTAGTATTGGTGCACAAGAAGGATGGATCATGGCACATATGTCTGGATTATAGGAAGCTCAATAAGCTCAATATTAAAGATAAATTTCCCATTCCTTTGATTGATGAATTATTGGATGAATTACATGGAGAAATTTATTTTACCATGTTAGATCTTCGTTCAAGATATCATCAAATTAGAATGAAGACTAAATATATTCTGAAAACAAAATTTTGAACTCATGAGGGTCATTATGAATTTTTGTTCATGCCTTTCAGCCTTACCAATGCACCTTATACATCTCAAGGGTTGATGAATTCCATTTTAAAACCCTTCCTTAGAATTTTTTTTCTAGTATTTTGTGATGATATACTAATCTACAACAGGTCTTGGAAGGATCATGTTCAACATGTTGACAGGGTGCTCAAACTATTGTAGGAGAAACAATTATATGAAAAACATCCAAATTTTTATTTAGGTTACAAGAGGTGGAATACCTTTCATATTGTATCTCACGAGGGTGCTAAGGTAGACCCTAACAAATTTAAATCCATTAAGGAATGGAAATTCTCCACAACCATAAAGCAGTTGCGAGGATTTCTTAGGTTAAAATGGTATTATCGCAAGTTTGTTAAGAATTATGGGAGAATAGCAACACCTCTAACAAAATTATTGAAGAAATATGCATTTTCATGGACTCCTAAAGCAACTAAGGCCTTTGAACATCTTAAAGAGTAAATGTGACTAGCATCGGTCTTAGCTACACAATACTTCACAAAAACCTTTATTGTGGAATGTGATGCCTTAGGAAATGGAACTAGTGTTGTTTTAATGCAAGAAGGAGGACCCACTACTTTTGAAAGTCATCCCATCAAAGGAAAGTATTTATAGAAAGCTATTTATGAGAATGTTAGCAATACTACATGCACTAAATAAATGACGACCTTACCTACTGGGAAGGCACTTCAAGGTAAAAAATAATCATGATAGTCTTAAACACTTTTTGGAACAAAGACTATCTTCAGAAGAGCAGAAAAAATGGGTCACAAAGATTTTGGGTTATGACTTTGAAATAATCTACAAAAGAGGGATGCTAAATTTTGTTGCAGATGCACTCTCAAGAAAGAATGAAGTGGTGGAAGCATTTCTTTGTGCCAGTTATATTATTCAAATAGATTGGATAACTGAAGTAAGGGATGAATGGAAGGACGAAGAAGTGTGGACGCTCATTCAAAGGTTGCAGCAAGATCCTAGTACATCTAATACATTCATTTGAAAAAATTATTTCTTATGATACAAATATCACTTATATCTTTCTAAGAATTCCAAGCTAAAATAAAATATTCTTTTGGAATTGCACACTTCCCCTTTAGGATGACACTCAGGATTTTTAAAAACTTAGCACGTGGTGAAGAAAGATATTTTTTGGGATGGCCTAAAATCTAATATTCAAAATTTGGTGGCAGAATGTTTGGTTTTCTAGCAAAATAAAGTTGAGACAATTAAGACCCTGGGTCTTCTACATCCTTTATCCATTTGAAGTTAACATTGGGAGGAGATTTCAATGGATTTTATCACATGTTTACCTAAGTCCGAAGGAAAGAGTGTCATCATGGTGGTAGTTGATAGACTTACCAAGTATGCACGGTTTTGTGCATTATCTCATCCATTTAAATCAATTCCAGTTGCTACTACATTTATGGATACAATTCAAAAGCTACATGGAAACCCAAAGATTATTGTGAGTGACAGAGATCCCATTTTTACTGGAATTTTTTGGACAGAGTTATTTCCTTGTTTGGGTACTCAACTAGCTCATAAATCATCTTATCATCCTCAATCTGATGGTCAAACTGAGATAGTGAATAAATGTTTGGAAGGATATATTTGTTGTTTTGTATCTGATAAACAAATACAATGGGTCAAGTGGTTACCTCTCGCTGAATGGTTGTATAACACTTCCTTCCATACCGCAGCAAAAATGACCCCATTTATGACTATTTATGGATATCATCCACCATCCATCACATCGTCTTTAAGAGAAATTCTAAGGTTCAAGTAGTGGAAGATCACATCGAGCATCAACGAGAAGTTCTCCAACTCTTAAAGGATAACCTAAATTTAACACAAAATCGAATGAAACAATATGCAGATCAAGATCACAGTGAGAGAAGTTCTGATGTAGGACACTGGGTATTTTTACGACTACAAGCATACAAAAAAATGTCCCTCAAGCAAGATAAGAAGGATAATAGATTATCGCCAAAGTACTATGGTCCTTACAAGGTGTTGCAAAATATTGGTACTATGCCATACAATTTGGAGCTTCCTGCTTCTTTGTGAGTGAATCCAGTTTTCCATGTTTCATGCCTAAAGAAGGTTATAGGTGAAAATCTTCCAGTTCAAACAATATTTCCAAAAGTTGATGAGGAAGGAAAAATCATATTGGAAGCTGAAGAAGTCATGGAAACAAGAACTCAACAAGTATGAAATCGATCAATTTCAGAGTATCTCATCAAGTGGAAGAACTTACCCACTGAAGATTCTACATTGGAGGATGAGAATTTTATAACTAAGCACCCATAGCTACTCATGCGTTGAGGACAACACTTTTTTGAAGGAGAGGGGAATTTTAGGTCCCTATATTACTATTTCAATCCCTTATTGTTATTATTGTAGCTGCCTTATTGTTATTATTATACTCGTGTAACCCAAATATTGTTATTATTATGCCCTTACATTATTATTTTTAGGTCGGCTAGGATTATATTGTGGCCCCATGGAATCCAATATATAGAAGGAGGTTTTTCTCATTTATATCATCAAATAATTATTCATTTATGTAATTTATTGGAGGTTTCCCCCTCAAAGTGGTTTATTTATAAGGCGTTGATTTCTCTTTTATTTTATTTTTGGATTTGGTTTCATAACAAGGCCTTAATCAGCCTATCCTTCCTCCTGGAACTGTGCAATATGTACTCTCAATATACAAATACTATGTTGTGTAGTCATAGTGATTAGTCAACTTCCTTCCCTTGGAAGCTAAAAAACATTAATCTCCATTCAATATCTCAATGCACACTACACAATCTCATTTAGCAGATTGGGATTTGTGTCTCACTGAGTTCCCAAAATGTGCAGTCGTCAACCGTCTAGGACTGCACACTATGAAATCATAATGAGAAAGCACTTCCTTTATTCCTCTTTGACTTGATCAACTACATAATACTCAGTCACTACCCTCCCAAAACTATCCATTTCACAATCAAAGTGAGCAAGTCATCATAACTCTCTCACTAAATTTTCCAAGTACATAGTATTGTGCCTCCCTGTTTCCCATAAATCCACATTTTGCAGTTTTAGTAAGAAATCCCTCGTTGTTATCTCCTTAACTCCCTTCATTGTGAAATATTTCGTCTCTAATCCACACATAATGCACATTGCGTAGTCACAATAATCATACCATATTTCTTGCCTCCTTCAATTGCACATTGTGAAATTCTTGAGACTCCCCTTGAGCTGAGTACCTTGTTTCGGATTAGGAAGTTAATGTTACATGACGAATCAGATATACTAGGAAGTTTACTAACTAATTCTTTCTTTTCATGTGTGAATTCCATCTATAGTTACTGAATCTCTATATGATAGGATAATTCTGAAGATATCATGCATAAATAAACATGTGAAGCTAGAATCATGAAGATATCATCAATCAAGAATATGAACACAAGATCATGACAAAAGATTAAATATCAAGATCACATAAATACTCCATATAAATCATCCTCTTGTAGGATGAATATGGATCAAAATAAATATCAGTCACAAATAAATCAAGGAAGAAACAATAATATATGGTTGGCATTGATACATCAACAAGAAGATCGAAGTCATGTTTTTCCAAGTCACAACTTTTACAACTATCATAAAAATGCCATATGTATCAATGAATCTTGCCACATGATGTGGAATGTAATTATGTATTTCCTTTAAATGTGCGAAATTCCAAGGGTCACATGTGGAATATGAAAAGTCACATGTAAACAAAATATTCACTAGAGAAAGTCCAAGAGTCTTGTACAAGGTCAAGAGTTAGTTGCAGTCCAATAGTCACAAGGTAAACTCAAAGAGTCTTGAGGATATGAATAATCATTCCTCTTGCTATAAATACACCCTTATAACTCAATAAAATGGCATTTAGAGTCATATACTTTGAAGACCTAGCCTTGCATTATCTAGTTTGTCATAGGAGAGGAGATAATTCCTTGAAGAAGCAAGAAGTGACTTAATTTTCCACTACTAGAGATAGTGGCTTTCCATTATAACTATGTACTTGGATCTTTCACGTAAGAATTATAAGTTTTTTGAGCCAACACATTTTCATGTATGCATTGTAAATGTTGTAAGACTATTCCTTAGATTTTTTTGGTACATGTTTTGATGATATGTATTAAGGAAATTGAACCACTTCATTGGATATTTTACCTACTTTTTGAATGTGTGTTGTATTTTCTTTAATAATCATTGTCCCTATGTGAAATATTTTTCTACATAACCAATAAATATTTCCCTGATTTCATGTGCCTCTCCTAGAATAGTACAATTAATTTCCTCCTATAGAATCACTCTAATCTCCCCTTTCGTAAAATTCTCCACCTATGCATTGCAATTGGTATTTTAGAGTGTTAACCTACTTATTGATTTCAAAGGATATGTGTGTAATCTATTATGGTATTCATTGCATCAAAGGTAAATCTTAGAGTTATGGTGGTCAGGTCGATATTCCGGAGGGATTCTATTCCGAATGGTGTGAGGTCTAATGGGGATACCCCCTTGGTTGATGAATTTCTAGCCCCATCAATAAAAGGTGAAACTCACATTAGATGTATTTGAAAAACAAAATTATGCATAACAATATTTTTTAAAAGGTATGGTTTTATTAAAAATAATTATGATTGATGCTTTTTATGAGATTAAGAAGAGTTAACTTAGTAGCAACATAAGAACTTGTGAAAGGTAAAAAAATTCAATGTTATTTGAAACTGCAAATGAGAAGATATAATGGTATGATATGCAATATTGATATTATGTCTCTAAATATTTCATGTTTTCAATTATGTGAGAAATTTGAATTAAAATACCATCTGTATGATATGAAATTTCAGTCAAGGTTTTCTTGTCAATTTTACTTTTGCAAACTATGGCACCCATGTTGAGGGTCCATAATGAATGCATGATGCACATAAATGTTGCTTCTTATTTAATGATAATGTGAAGATGAATATTTGTGTAAAATACAATGGGAAAATGTGTTAAAATACAATTTCATGTGCTAGACAATTATGGGATAGTTGTGAAAAACCCAAGGAGGGCCATGGGTTGTTGGATGCTTCTTGCCTAAATGCATTGATGGTGGTTGCATAATCAGATTTATTCTCCCTAGAGATAGATTATCTTAGTAAGGGAAAAGAGTTAGAAAATAGGGTGAGAGGGGAAATAGCCCAAGGAGACTCTGTTGATTTGGAGCCTATCAGAGGGGGCCCAAAATTATTCATGGATATGATGTTACAAGAGGAATATCAAGGACACTATGAAGAGGAATATTATATTGGAACCTATGTGGTCATTAGAATTCTTGAGCTAGTTGACTATTGAAATATTGTTTCGATCCTAGTGTAGTCAATGAAATCCTAGGTTGGAATTGGTATGGTATCTATCAAGGAAAAAAAATATCTAGATGTGAAAATTGCTCAAGTTCATTGTGGAAACTAGTTCCCATTCCTCAGGAGGATCATTATTTTTCCACTTTGGTTCTATGGCAGAATAAATTAACTAATTCGCTATGTGGTGTGCTAAAAACGAATTTTCTATATGTCTGTGTAAGAATTATATTTACATCTTCACATAAAAGTATAATAGTGCTCGGAAAGGAATTTCTCGAAATGTAGTTCCTTTATTGTATTATGAATGTTTTGAATGTCTTTAGTAAGGCTATGACAATGTGCACTTGGTACAATGATTGATCATTTCGATGATTAGAGAGTTAGGCGCTCTTTGAGTAATTTTATAAATGATTTGTGGATGTCATTAGATGGGGCTAAGAAAATGTGCACGTGCTGTAGTGACTGATAATTTTAGCTATTAGAGAGCTAGGTTCTCTCTGACTACTTGTGGAAGTACAGTGATTAAAATATCATTTGATATTGCATAAATAATTAATGATTTAAAATGTTGTGATTATATTGAATTTTTTAATCATATATCTCATGGTGCTTGCCTTGAAGGTTTTGGAACAACCATAGGTGTATGGTATTGGGTTGTCAAACCACTCCTAGAGTGCTTTCCAAAACTAATAAAACACCTATAGTTAAATTTTTTGGATAAAGTTACAATAATTTCCAAGTATAAATGACAAGTAAAAATAAGTGACTATATAGAATTTTTTTTTATTTCTATGAAATTAAATAATGGCCAAGTGAAGAAAAGTAAAAGTTACATATTTTGCAGTTGTAAATGCTTATGTTTAGTGATAAAAAAGTATTGTTTTTTCCTATTGGTATTTCTTGGAAATAAAATAAATTATTTTGATAGGGAAACATCCCCTTTTCAGTGTTTATATTTTTATATCAGGAGTAAAAGTTAAAGTTACATTGAGAGATGAACACCAACGACAATGTTTTATTTAAGGGGGGACTATGTAATATACCTAGAACCATTTGGCATTGCTATAATAACATTTATCTTAACTTACTACAATCGGTTACGAGCCAAGAAATAGTTATCAAATTGATTGCAACAATGATGAAATTGAATCTCATTTGAAATAATGGAATCAAATGTTTTTCTTGGGATAGAGTAATTTTTTGGTGGATATATCATCCATTCCTCATTTTCTTATTTTCATTACCAGAAATTTTATCATAAAAGTTCCCATGAAATTTTGATGTAGATAAAATGTAAAGTGATCAAAATTCTTTAAATTTAAAAAAGATGTACATGTGAATATTTTGGAGGGAACGTAAGAAAAACTATTTTTTAATTGTATTTTTTGTTTACCTCGTTACATGATTATACAAATTTCAAGTGTAGAAACTCGTTGGATGTGGAATTAAGTTCCATATTCAATGATTACACATTATCCATACTTTTGAGAAGACCCACATGGATAAAAATTGAAGATAGATTTAAAAACCATGTTCAACACGTTCTTTTTAATGTATCTTCAATTCTTATTATTGTGGGTATTCTCAGAAGTATGCAAATTGGGTACTCTTTGTATGTTGAATTTAATTGATGTCCACTGAGTGCCTACACATGAAATTTGAGTAAACCTATAAGGATGTAAGCCAAAAATACAATAAAAAAGTAGTTTCTTCTTTTCCGTCCAAATTTCATAACACTTATTTTATTATTTTATTATTTTCCCTTAAGAGGCAGCTTTTAGGTTGAAATTTTGTCTAATGGTTTCCCTCTTTTTTACATTCCTATGTACTTTGAGCTTGGTGTAATGGTTGATTTACCGGTAGAGACATGGTACACCGATTGAAAATACCACATCAGCAGAATTAAAATTTTATGATGGGGCATGCTGGAAACTAGAGTTAAATTATTTAACTATGCGGTGTGACACTACATCACCTCTATCTGTTAGGCATGGCTTCCATGATAACTGGAATCTATCCATTCGAGATTGGTTAGCTAGGTTCTGAGTATTGTTTGCTCCACCGACTGAAAGAATGCATTGTCGCATAAAAGAAATGTGATTGTATGAAAGAGGACAAGTGCACATATGACAAGAGCTCACCTAAAGAGTAAAAGCTAAGTACAGTGATAATTTTATTTTATAATAATGTCCATTTATATTTCTTAAGAAAGAATAGGTGTTGATCCATGTGTTATCAAAATTAAAATCTGGAAAAAGGAAATCACTTCATGAATTACTGTGCACGGAATATTAAATAATATTCTAGCTACTATGATAGTGTTATTAAAAATAATGTGCTCATATGAAAAATAGCTATTTTCCTAATTTTCTGGAAGAAGGAATATTAATTTATTATGTTAATTTTATCAAAAAGAGTATGTCCTTGTGCATACAATAATAGTTACATTGTTAAATTTATTGAAGTGGAGTATGTGCTTACTTTGGTAGATCTTATTGAAGAGAAAAATTCATAAAATAATAACTATTGGGTTTTTATTTTATTGATACAAAAATATGCATTTACATGCACGAAAATAACATCTAATTTACAAAAATTCTTTGAAAGAATATAAGAATATGAATTTTTGTGTATGGGAAGAAAAATTATTATCTTTATTTTCTTGAAAAGAACATGTGCATGTAAATAATGAAAATTTTGTTGGAAAATGATTCGTGCACACATATAATAATTATTGTATTAGTTACTTGGAAATGAATTATGTGCACATAAATAATATCTATTATATTAGTTATTGGAGAAGAATATGTTTTGTGTTAGTTATCACAAAAATAATATATGTGTGTGTGTGTGTGTTGTGTAAGTTATCACTAAAAGATATATATATATATATATATATATATATATATATATATATATATATATATATATTTGCATGCAAGTGTATTAGTGATTGTATTAGCTTTATTTTGGAAATTTTATGCATTTGCATATAAGAATAATAGTTTTTATGTTAAATCTTTCAAAAGGAACCTTTTGGGAAAGAGAATGAATTTTCATGCACAAATATCATAGTTAATGTGCTAGTTTATGTCAACGTAAAATAGTTGTATTGGTTTTTCTTTTGAAAAGATTGTGTCTCTTGCAAGAAATAATTGTTAGTGTAGTATTAAAATTTCAAAAGAATCCCCTTTTCTTGTGCAAAGATATGGCGATCACCATGGAAGTTCTTTTAGATATTACCATGTTTTGGTAGGTAGAAGTAGAATGTAAATGTTTCTCTTGCTTATCATACATGTGAAGCAGGAAAAATGAGTATGTCTTGGTAATATTTTTGTATTTTAACTTATACACGTGAGTTATGAATGAACCAACATGTGTCACAACCATACATGCGTAAAGAAAAATAGACATTTTTTAGTAGTTACATATTTTTAATTAATCCATATGTAATGTTATAAAAGAATACATGTCATGATATTTTGTTTATGTTTTATCTATGCACATGAATATATGTTAAAACATCACCATTAAGTATTTATGATAGGTCTAATTAGTATTTTATCTAATCATGATATCAATTTTTTCTTACAATACAAGTTGCAGGAAAATATTGCGACATATGCGAAAGATAAATTATGTGTAACATTATCGAAACCATTGAACTAGTGGTCCATGTGCCCCCTCTTGTTGGTTGTTTGTGCTTCTAGGGTGAGAGGTGGTACAATCAACCTTAGTCATTGATCTTTTGATTAATAGTTTGGAAAAAAAGACTTACATGACCCTTTTGCACTTTAACTCCGGTGCAACAGACCCTGTTCCAAATACACTGATGCCCTAGTGGGGATGTGTGCGTAACAAACCTTGGTATATTCTACATGTAAATAAAATAAAAGCAAGGTGATCGGACACATATTATAATACAAGTAGTAGGTAAACAATATAGTGGTCACCACTTGTGGATTAATAATAGCTATGGAAATTGGCAAAGGCATTCGTAAAAGGAAAAGAGGAAACAATTGGCTTTTAATAATGAAAATAAAGGAAAATAGGAGAAAATGAAAGTGAAGAGTCACAAATTTGAATGGAAGAAAAATTAGAGGGAAAATGAATAATAATGGCAGATCAATGATAAAAATGCATGAAAGAATCAATTCCTAGCTTTATGACATTTTTTAGTTCAACTCTTCTTCATTCTCTCGTACTCTTGCACATTTAGAGAATTCTTGAAGCATTCTTGGAGCACTCTAGAATTCAATTAGATTGCAGAAAGAAAGCATGGAAAGAAAGGGAGTGGAACAGAAAAGTTAGATTAACACCTATAACAAGGATACTTTATACGTAACATGTTGCATGTGTGATATCCTTGCTAATAATTTGGATGCATGTTATATGTATGTGCTTCCTTGGTTATGTGTTTTAATTGGCATGGATATTTTCGTTGATTGAAAATGGTTTCCTCAACAACCATGGTGTTGTGGGTTTCCCACTTTTTTTTCATTGGTACTCAGGTTCCCTATGTCTATGGGTTGTAACAAACACTCTAGAGTGCTTAAGCAACTTTGGTTCAGTTACTAGATCCTGGAGCCTCAGATTGGGAAAAATGCTCTAGAGCCTTGTGGAATGAGCTACTAGTCCTTACATTCGTAGGTTGGAACAAACAATCTTGGGCACTGATTTAGTTATGGGTTGAGTTACTAGTTTCAAAAGCCCTAGGAAGCTTGGGTATAGACAAATCTAGTTCATGTTAGTGATTTATGGACCATATAGCTGAGATCATTGTGGCTGAGGTTCGAGGTGGTTTTGCCTCTTGAAGCCCTTGCTGGTTTTGGTTTGGTTTAACCCTTAAGATCCCACATTTGTGCTTGGAATATGGAATGGGATTGGTTGGGTGAAAGAGATATTTTTTTCAGCCCAACCTATGGTCGATTGGTATATCGAAGTCCTCGACTTGGTTGGAAAATTCATATGTTAATATGTGCTATTTTTCTATTGTGATCTATGAGTACTTGTGTTGGTTATCATGTGGATATTATGGATGATATTTTATGGTCTTTATTCTAGTTATATGATATTTATATACTTGGTTATATGATATGCTCTAGATATGACTCTTTTTCATCATTTTTTAAGTTATTGGATGCTTAATGAATGCATGGAATAACAAGTGTTATTGCAGCTAGTTAGAGAGGGCTAGGAGCCTTCTTGGCGACTCTCAAATGAAATTCAAAACTTTATGATCAGATATGCATTAATGACCTATACATCTCATATTTACTATATGTTTGATTAATTTTCTGTTTGTAATAGGAATGCCCTCGTCAAAATCTTGTTCACGTATGAATTCTTGGCATTATTGTAATATTAATCATCATTATGGAAAATTACATGCAGTTCTTAGTATTGGTTCAGAGGCTTGCCTGAAAAAATGGCATAGATCTCATGACTACATGAACCTAACTAACAAATTTGGGTTATTAATTCTTTCATACAAGGTTATGGGCATTGTTGGAGCCTCATAATTACACTCATAGAGCATCAAGGGTATGGTTGGGGTGTAAACCTAGTGAAGATGAGTTAAGAATTAGGGATTGATCACCCAGGGTGGTTTGTAGGCTATTTATTGTTTTGTACTTTTTATGGGATGTCAATTTTTTGTTGGTTTCTAGCCCCACTTCCATAAATGAAAATTGGAGGTACGATTATATCATAATGATTCTCATATTACATTTGTTGTATAGATCTTGTAAAAGTAGGTAGATGTGGGGAGGGTGGTTGTAGATTGGTATCTGAGCTTCCAAGTTCAAACACTTGGATTGGATGGGATATATGTTATTTTTATGCATGCATATTACTTGTCAATATGTTTGTTTTCCATGCATTGTGATTTTTATGGTCATCATGCATAATAGGCTTGATATGCATTTTGATGATCATTTTTGCAGTCGTGTGTCATCAAGATTATGCTGAGATGTTTATATATATATATATATATATATATATATATATATATATATATATATATATAGATAAGCTTAATTTATATTTTTTGTGTAGATTTAATAACTTTCCATGAAATACATTGAGGTATGATTTGATTATGTTTTCTATTTTTTTATCTAACATGACATCTTTACAAGAGATAGAGGATCAAAGATGAAGAGTAGAATGGTGGATTGCAGTTCATGTGAATCGTTACAGATTATTTGAGTAGGAAGGATATGAGTATTCTCCTGACATAAAAGATACATTGAGAATTTTTAAGGCAAAGATCAAAATTTCCAAGGAAGAAAATAAAAAGGTTGATTGAGTGACAACAAAGACGTGCCATATCTTAGAAAAAGGAAGTATAAGTTAATGCAATGATCCTCCAGAGAATTTTTTATTTGTAGGAGTATATATATGGTAGGGTTATTCATCGAAACGATGGAAGGACTAATAGGGCATATGGTAGTAGGTATCGATCAGGATATAGGTTGGACTGTCTTGATAGAGTCAAATGTGGCAGAGGGTTGTATACACCTGACAAAAGTGGTACTGTTCATGGATTATATTCTAGTTTTCATTTTGAGACACATCATAATCACTACTGCTAGCATCGTTATAAGAGGAGTTAGAATTAGTAGTCTCTAAAGTAGTTCAAGAAATATGAGCCTTCTAATTTTGATGGGGATGCGAAGAAACCAAAAAATGTAGAAGCATGGCCACTTGGGATGAAGAAATTATTTGAATTGCATGATTATTTAGACAATATAAAGAAAATACAATGCTCTTCAACCTCAAGGGAAGTGCATAAATCTGGAGGGAATATGTGAAGCGTGTCAGGTGCATAATGATAGAGGAGTTGGGTTGGCACGAATTTAAAAAACTCTACAAAAGGAAGTACTTGTCCAAGAGATATTATGAGGGAAATGCAAAGGAATTTTATGAGTTGAAAATGGGTTCTATTAAAAACCAAGAGTACATGACTACGTTTTTGGAGTTATTGTGGTATGTTCCATATATTAGGGATGAGAAACCAAAGCTCGAAAGGTTCACGAGTGGATTTACTTTAGAATTTAACGATCATATTGAGTATGATGATTCTAAGTAATTGGAGGAAGTCATGGGGAAGCTAAAGAATTTTTATGAGCAGTCTAAGCGCAAGTATGAGCCAAAATGAGATTGGAAAGGTAATGATAAGACTAAAGGAGAGTGGGATAAAATGTGAGGAATACCTCACGCTGTAGGTGATAAGGAGAATGTGACACCTTATAATAAGTTCAATGTAGTTGTGAGAGGAAATGGAATTCAGTATGAGGAGCATAATAAGGGTGATTGAAGGAAGATTTTTAAGTGTTGGAATCATTATGGAGAGAATCACAGGAGATATTTTTCATCACAGTAGGGTGGCAGGCCTCAAATGTATAGTTCTCAAGAGGCACATATATTTGGAGATGTTAGGTATATTATCCCTTAGTTTTATGCAATGGTGGAAAATAGGAAGTATGAACATCAAGAATCCATTATTGATATGGAAGGTAAGGTTTGTTATCAAGTTTTTTCCATTTTGATTGATCCTTGATCTAATTAAAGTTATATCAATCCTCACTTGGTGGATAAGTGTTGCTTGAATAAATAAGTGCATGCAAAATCTTGGTTGGTGTAGTTTTCTATAGGGACGAAAGAAGAGTTCATCATTTAGTGAGATCTTGTGCATTTCAGCTAATGGCTTGTATACATCGGCAGAGAGTATTTTTTTGGGAATGGATTGGTTGTTCATTCACAAGACTAAGGTTATTTTTATAACAAGGCTATTCAGTTCCTAGATCATGATGGAGAAAGGAGAGCCTTTTCAGGAAAGAATAAGCCCATATTAGTGATAATGGTTAAAACCATATTGAAAAAGTCTAGTGGTAGGAAAGGATGTGTATTTTTTGTAGTCCATATTTTGAGTGAAAAGGGGAAGGATGTTGAGGATTATGAGATCTTGAAGAGGTATCCTATTCTGTATCAATTTCAAGATGTGTTTCCTGCAAATATTTTAGAGTTTCCTCCTCATAGAGAGGTGGAATTTTCTATTGAGTGTGTGCTGTGAGAAACACCATCATCTAATGCACCTTATAGGATGAGTACTCTCGAGTTGGTAGAATAAGAATTTCAACTTAAATAAATTATTTATAAGGGATACATCAGGCCAAGTGTGTCACCCTAGCGTGCATCAGTGTTATTTGTAAAGAAGAAAGACGATACTCGCAAATTACGCATTAACTATAGGAAGTTGAAAAAGGTGACTATCAGGAACATGTATCAAACTTCGCATATTGGTGACTTGTTGGATCAGTTGAAGGGGGTATAATTATTGTCAAATATTGGTTTTAGATCAAGATATCATCTGGTGTGCATCAAAGAAGAGTATATATACAAGACAACATTCCATACAAGGTACAGATATTATGAGTTTTTGGTGGTTCCTTTTAGTCTTGTCAATGCTCCAACCACTTTCATGTGTTTGATGAACAATGTGTTTCATCCTTACATATACAAGTTTTTGATAGTGTTTATTGATGATATATTGATATATTTAAAGAAAGAGGAATATCATTCAGAGCACCTGGTAGAGTTGATGAGATTGATGAGAGAGAAATGAGAATTATTTGTATGCCAAGATTAGAAAGTGTTTATACGGATTGGATCATTATATTGTTTGTCATCCATCTCGATGAATTTGTAGTGGAAAAAGCGGAGGAAACAACCCATAGAACCATTTTTATCGACAACACCCAGTTTGGAAAAACATGGTTTGAAACCTTCTAGGAGAAATTTGAGGCATCAAATGATGCTTTTTGGGGGTAAATTTTTTCTCTTTTAGGTAAAACCTTTTCATGCTATCCTACACACAAATATATTTCCAAATACATAAGAAGTGCATCAATCAGAATATGTATGCAATAGTTATGCCACTTAGAAGTTGACCTCGATGTTTTCAAACCTATAATTTGATAGGATGACTTGCAAACCCCCATTATTAATTCAAAAGGGGCTAGCCTTGCCTTTGTGATGTAAATTAATCTACAATGTTCTATTTGTTAACTCTAGTTAAGAATTTATGTAGTCAAAATTAACCACTGGTAGCCTATCATGTCGTGTTATAACCGGGCCACTAGGAGGAAGAGGCATTCCATTCTTTTGAGAGCATTTTGTTCCATGGCTAAGAAATATAGTTATGAGAGATTGGAGGTAGAGAAAACAAGGATAATTTTTTCTTTGTAGCATCTAATAGGGCCAGAAACATTACTTCTTTGTACTTACTTATTAGGAAGACCTTCGCACATGAAAAGTGCTTTGCACCATGTTTATTTAAAGTTGGTGACAAGTATTTAAGTGGGTCAAATTATGCTTATGCATTTAATTATGAATTTTATTAAACCCACGAATTATTGATATGAATGATTAATATTTGTGAGAGAATTTTTTCTCATATATTATTAATTTAATGTAATTAGGGAAATTGGTTTTATGTGAGAAACCACCTCACACCAATTTTCTAGTTTTTCTCAATTATAGGCTGAGAGAATCAAGGGCATGGTTGGAAATTCTTTAGGTGGTTTTGAGACTTTTCCCATTTATAAGCCTGAGATTTTTGGGGATCCTACTTTCATGGATCTTGTTTTTCCTTCCCTGTAGTTAGGCCCTACAACTGTGGGTCTTGTAATTAATGCTCTTTGTTGGAGAGTGGGTGATGAAAAATATATATATTCCTTATGTAACCGATGAGAGGTAGGAAAAACAGGAGAGAAGACTTAGCCATTGAGAGCCATAGTGTTTGGCTAATGCTCGGCCATAGAGCTTGAAAGTAAGAAGTTTACTTTTATGAAGGAATATAGAGGATTTACATTCCAATTGAAGCATATTCAGAGATGTAGTGTCAGAGAGATGGAGAGGTGAACTCCATTACCAATTGGTTGTCTCTCTCTTATATGTTTTATGCTTCTTGATTATGTGAAGCTCATTTGATTATCTTTATGTGGACTAAAATTCTCATTTAAGCTTGTATAATCCATAGTCATAATACCGTACATGATGGTTAGAGTAATACTCGACCCATGATTGGATCAAGTGGTATCAGAGCAGCTGGCTACTTTGCAGGATGGGAAAAAGAGCGAAGCACACTAAAAGACTACAAGAGTTGCAAGAGATAAATGAAAGCCTTCAAGCCGAAAATTCAGATTTGCGAGGATTATTACTCGATAAGTAGGAGCTTCACGAGATGCTATGAGCCAAAGAGGAGATATTGTCTAAATTGCAGAAGGTTGAGACGAAAAAGGCTGCATCTCAATCTAAGGTATATGATGTCACTTCAAGTTCTATTCCCTCTCAATATGAAACTAATGTTGGCATGAAAATCCTCACGAAGATGGGATATAGCAAAGGTGGACTTGGCACAAATTTCCAAGGAATCATCCAACCATTTCCATTTGTAGGTTTCGTTTATGGGCAGGAAGACGAAGGAGAATGCTCAGAGGCAATTGAAGCAAAAACTCTATCTTCATCACCTGATTCCAAGAAGGGAATCAAGCCACCTAGTCCTCATAAATTCAAGGACAAGTCAAGAAGCTATGAAAATCATTCAAATTCTTATTTTACATATAATAGAAGTGATCACTTCAATATATATTCTAACGGTGATGTAGTTAGGCATCATACAAAGAAAGAGTGGGTTAAGAAGACAAATGTGCCCACAAGAAGGTAAACCAAGAAGAATGAGAACCTTCTGAATCCTCCTATCATGAAGACATAATTGAATGTGAAACGACATAATTTTTGCACTTTCTACAAGATCAGTGGCCATTGGGAGAAGAACTGTTGGAATTTTCACCCCAAAATTGACCACAAATCAAGCAGGAAACTTGTAAAAGAGCTCGTGAAGAAGGAAGGTCAATCCACCATTCGAACAACATGTTTAAAAGAAGAAAGTGATTAGCTCTAGTTTTGTGAGTAGTTCATGATGTTCTGTAGGTTATATTTCTTCTCTTTTGTAAAATTTTGAGCTTTATGGGGGCAGCTATCCCTCTTTTGATGAAAAAAGATCAAAATGTTTCTGACTCGAAATAAAAAAATAGCGGAACCATTGCGAAAATCTCAACAATATGAATCCAACGACACTTGAATCACATTGAACGACCTTTGGATGGAAAATTTATTACGACCTGAGGTTTTTCCAAAATAAGGAAGCTGGTCTTTCACGACATTGGAAATTGATGCATGGTCATTAGACAATAGCCAGCAATGTAGGAATTTTGTCCACATGTTGTGGCTAGTAGGGGTCGAAAATATTTGGATTGTAGCAGCTAGGTGTCAATACCTCAGCTAATTGTATTATTTAGATCAGTTAGAGTCGTAGAAGTCGAATAACTCAGTTAGTCTAGCTGTCATATTTCAGTTAGTTGAATTATTTTAATTAGGTTGTTGATTTTCTAAAGCGGTCCTCCTAGAGGAACCGAACAGACAGATGTTCATGTATATAAATGTAATCCCTCGGATGTATTGAGAGAGAAGAGAAGAAGAGAGGAGAAATTTCTGCAATTAAACTCTATGTATGGAGCAATTTCTTCCGGTTGAATAGACTTCGAGTCTTGTTGATTTACAAACTGTCTAAATTGATAATTGTGAAGAATTGTTTAACGGTGAGGTGATTGTGTATTGGAAATCCCATTTCTCTGTCTTTGAATTCCCATAAATTTTTTGGATAACCCTGTGAATTCACCCCACCCGCAAGTGAGGCCTGTGTAGAGAACCATGGTCGCGAGCACTGTTCAAATATAAATTTACCGCTTAATAAAGAGAGACAGAGTTGTTTTCTTTCGGAACCTGACTTGAGGATTAGACGTGAGTTAGAAACCAAAAGGAATAATGTAACCCCGGACAAACCCTGGTAAGGCACTGTACAAAACCATGAGCAGATTTGCAGAGGCGGATTGCCCATATCACACCACTTTTGGTGAGTAAGTGCTATTTCCTGATCACGAAGTGATTCCATAGAGCTGTTGACGTGTGGCGAGGTGGACCCCCGGAAAACCACCGTTTAGAGTGCACCATCATGTGTTAAAATTCATACCAGGATGCCGAGCGATATGTGTATGAGCCGTTGATCTGGAGCCTTGCGATCTAATGGTGGTCGCACGATGGACTTGCCCGACGTTTAACTAAGGTACGGTGTGTGTGTCCCGTTGGATTTTACCGATGGTTTGTGCGGGCCCGGAGCATAATAAAGTTGTTAATTAAATGGTTGGCGGATAATTAACATATGTCTGGGGTATAGTTGTTATAAATTTTGGAGATAATATATATAAGTCAGGAATATAATATAACATTCGAAAGTTGCGAATATGTTTATTTGTCAATTTATTTGAAATTGATAAATAAAATAAAAAGAAGATAAAGAGCCACATGGATAAACCAAGGGGAAATGCTGACAGAGCCATATTATAGTTGACCAGCTCTCCGTGGGGCTGAATTTTAGTTTTTTTGCGTCATTAGTGGTATCAAAGCCATTGTTTTAAGATTTTTTTTGCAGAAGAGCTGACATGGCAATCCAAGTTGTTAGAGGTGTTGGCAGAAGGAGACCTGTTGAGGTGTTGGGGATGTTGCAGACGGTTGAGGCCAGAATGGATGCCATGGAGCATAAACAACCCAGAGATCCTGAAGACATTAGTGAACCTGAAACAGAAGAAGTTGAAGAAAATGTTGAGATTTGTCCTGACATGAGGCTCCTTAGAACTGTTCTGGGGTCTGCAGTTAAGCCCAGAATTGAAGTGTCGAGTTATGCAGGGGGACTGAATCTAGAGGAACTGGTGGATTAGATAAATGAAATGAATAAATTCTTTGACTATGAAGAAATAAGCGAAGATAAAAGGGTCAAGTTTGCAGTGACAAAGCTGAAAGGACATGCTGCACTTTGGTGGGATGGAGTGCAGGTAGAGAGGAGGAGAGTTGGCAAGCAACCTATCAAGAGCTGGACCAGAATGATGGCTAAATTGAAAGGTAAATTCTTGCCTATTGATTATCAGCTGACATTGTATAAGAAAATGCAGAACCTCAGACAGAGGTTGCTGATGGTAAAAGAATACACAGAGGAATTCTACAGAGTAAGCATAAGAGCTGGGTAGTTTCAAGATACACCAGAGAAGACTGCCAGATATGTGAATGGTATCAAGCTAGAGATCCAAGATGAGATAGGTCTTCTGTCTCCTAATATAGTGGAAGAGTCCTACTAGATGGCCTTGAAAGCAGAGGAGAAACTCCTGAGGAAATAGTCTTCCAAGAAAAGAGGTACTTTCCGTGGAAAGGGAAGTGAGGGTGGTAGAGGAAAGCCTACTACACCCAGGGATGGAGCTAATAGTAGCTCACCTCAGAATTCATCTGTAGAGGATGATGCAAGGGGCAGAAGGGGTTCTTACAGAGGAAAAGGAAGAGGAGGAAGAGACAGAGGCAGAGGTAGAGAATTAAGGTGCTATAGATGTCAAAAAGTGGGACATAAGCACTATGAGTGTCCTGAGAATGTGGGTGCTGGTCCAAGAAATGTTGTTGTTTCCCAGGCTGGAGAAGCGACAGAAATTGAAGAAGAAATTTTTCAGAGAGGGGAGAATCCTTGATGGTAAATAAGGTCCTGTTGAAGCAAGCTAAAGAGGTCACTAAGCCTGCAAAAAGGAAGACTTTGTTTAGGAGCATATGAAAATTCCAAGGGAAATGCTACCAGCTAGTCATTGATAGTGGCAGCACAACCAATCTGGTTTCCACTGAGGTAATAGAAAAGTTGAAGTTGAAGACAAGGGAGCATCCAGCTCGCTACAGGGTATCCTGGCTTCACAAGGGGCACTAGATGGTTGTAAAGGAACAGTGTGAGATAGAGTTGCAAATGGTAAAATATAAAGATAAGGTCCTGTGTGATGTAATGCCCATGGATGTGTGTCATATACTGGTGGGGAGACCTTGGCAGTTTGACAGAGCAGCAATACATGATGGCAAAAGAACACTTACAAGTTCTTCAAAGATGGGGTACACCATACATTGATACCCATGGAAGAAGGAGAGCCATCCAGCAGAGTGATTGATCCAAAGACCTTGTTGATGAGCGAGAAGGAATATCTGCAGCAGATAGAAGAAGAAGAGGTAAGCTTTTCTTTAGTTTGCAAACCTAAATTATTTCTTACTTCTACAAAGATTTCTGATTTGCCAATAGAAATCCAAGAAATGTTAGATGATTTTTGTGACATTATTGTGGATGATTTACCTGATGAGATGCCACCTGTGAGAAAGATCAGCCATCAGATAGATTTTATCCCTGGTTCAAATCTGCCAAATAAGGCAGCCTATAGAATGACTCCCAAAGAAAATGAGGAAATTAGGAGACAAGTACAGGAGTTGGTGGACAACGGGCTGATTAGAGAAATTTTGAGTCCATGTGCAGCACCAACAGTATTGAGCCCAAAGAAAGATGGAGGCTAAAGGATGTGTACTGATTCCAGAGCAATAAATAAGATCACAATCAGGTACAGATTCCGTTTGCCCAGAATTGAGGATTTAATGGATTGTTTGAGTGGTGCTAGATATTTCTCAAAGATAGATTTAAAGAGTGGATACCATCAGATTAGAATAAGAGAGGGTGAGGAGTGGAAAACTGCCTTTAAAACAAATGAAGGATTATATGAATGGATGGTAATGCCTTTTGGGTTGCCAAATGCACCTAGCACTTTTATGAGACTTATGAATGAAGTATTGAAAGAATTCATTGGTAAATTTGTGATAGTGTATCTCGGTGATATATTAGTTTTCAACAGAACTAAAGAAGAACATTTAAGGCATCTTAATCATGTCTTGAAGAAGCTGCACCAAGAGAAACTGCTGATAAATCTGAAGAAATGCTCATTCATGAAGGAAGATTTGGTGTATTTGGGTTTTTTTGTTTTTGTAGAAGGATTGAAGATGGACCCAGAAAAGGTTAAGGCAATTGTAGAGTGGCCTTCACCCAGGAATGTCCTTGAGGTAAGAAGTTTCCATGGACTCGCCAGTTTTTACAGAAATTTTATAAGAAAATTCAGTAAGATTAATGCACCCATAATTGAGACAATAAAGAAGAGAAAATAGCTATTTAAATGGACTGCTGAAGAATAAAGAAATTTTAAAGTTTTGAAGAAAAAGATAACGGAGAAGTTTGTTTTGATTCCTTTTGATTTTTTACTAAACATTCAGTAAATGTGGTGATGGAGAAATACATTGGGCATGTTGAGTCGAGGATGATAGGCATGTATTTTAAGTGAAAGGCCAGATAAACACCAGAAAAATTATTCTCTAATGAGAAGAGAATTCTTGCAAATTCTTGAGCAGAAGAAGTGAGCAGTATTTGATGTCGGGGGAATTTGTATTGTATTCGACAATCTTTGTGACTTATCTTTGGCAATTCTTGACCCAAGTTGAAACATAAGCATGCTAAATGGGTTGAGCATCTCCAAGGTTTTAATTTTGTTTTGAAACATATAAGTGGTCAAGCCAATAAAGTAGCTGATGCTTTGAGTAGGATGAACATGCTTGTTCAAGAAACAAATTTTGAAGTTATAGGATTTGATTTTCTGAAAGAATTGTATAAAACAGATCCAGATTTTAAAGAAGCATTTGAGGCATGTAGTAACCCTGTTTTAACGGATAGAAACCAGTGGCTGGATTATTTCTTGCAGGAGGACTTGTTATTCAAGAGAAGCCAACTGTGTGTACCAAAATGTTCCATGAGATAAAATTTGATCAAGGAGAAGCATAGTGGTGGACTTGCTGGACACTTTGGTACTGATAAAACTTATGAACAGCTGAGCCACTTCTATTATTGGCCCAAGATGAGAGCAAAAGTGGACAAGTTTGTGAAAATTGCAAAACCTGTCAATATGCCAAAGGAAGGAGCCAGAATGCAGGATTATACACTCCCTTTCATATTCCAGACAAACCTTGGGACATGGTGAGTATGGATTTTGTTCTAGGATTGCCCAAGAATCAGAGACGGAATGATGCAGTCTTTGTTGTAGTGGACAAATTTTCCAAAATGGCACATTTTATTCCATGTTATAAAACTAGTGATGCCACCCATGTTGCTAACTTTTTCAAAAGTTGTTAGATTGCATGGGTTGCCCAGTAACTGTTTCAGACAGAGACACCAGATTTGTGGATCTTTTTTGGAGGACACTGTGGAAGAAACTTGGTACCAAACTGAGTTTCAGCTCAGCTTATCATCCTCAGAATGATGGACAAACTGAGGTAGTGAATAGGAGTCTAGGAAATTTGTTGAGAAGTCTTGCAGGAGAACATCCCAAGTAGTGGGATCATATTTTGCCTCAGGCAGAATATGCATATAATGACTCACCAAATAGGAGCACAAGGCAGAGTCCATTTCATATTGTTTATGGAATGCACCCCAGAGGAATATCAGAGTTAAGAAACCTGGGAAAGGCAGAGCTAAGGAGTGCAGATGGTGAGGAATTTTCTTCAGAGATCAGTCGCCATGAAAAAGTGAAACGACTTCTGAGCGGCAAAGTCGGTCTAAAAGCGAGAGCCGAGACTTGAGCAGAAAGGAAGTTCATTTTGAAGTAGGAGATCTGGTTTTGGCACACTTTAGAAAGGAGAGATTCCCAAAGAAGCAGCACAATAAATTGAAGTTCAGAAAGATTGGGCCATGCAAGATACTTAGGAAGTTTTCTGCAAATGCTTATGAGATTGAATTGCCACCTGATGTTGGAATATCTCCCATTTTTAATGTTGCAAATTTGTACAAGTATGAGGATGATGGTGCAGAAGAAGAAGCAGCAGACAAGGAACAGATTGAGTGGAAAGAACAACTACCTCCAGCATAACCATTGCAACCAAAGAAGATATTGGATAAAAGACCATTTAGAAGGACCAGAGGACAAGAGTACTTTCAGTACTTGATCAAATGGAAGGACAAGCCAGAGGAAGATGCGACTTGGATGACTGATGGAAGTTTGTAAAAGATAGGCAGATCAATGGAAGAGCTCATGGACAGGAGCCCGTGAAGAAAATTTCCCTTGAGAATCTGATGCAGGGGCATTAGACAATAGCCAGCAATGTAGGAAGTTTGTCCACATGTTGTGGCTAGTAGGGGTTGAAAATATTTGGATTGTAGCAGCTAGGTGTCAATACCTTAGCTGATTGTATTATTCAGATCAGTTAGAGTCATAGAAGTCGAATAACTCAGTTAGTCTAGCTGTCATATTTCAGTTAGTTGAATTATTTGAATTAGGCTGTTGATTTTCTAAAGCGGTCCTCCTAGAGGAATCGAACAGAAAAATGTTCATGTATATAAATGTAATCCCTCGGATGTATTGAGAGAGCAGAGAAGAAGAGAGGAGAAATTTCTGCAATTAAACTCTGTGTATGGAGCAATTGCTTCCGGTTGAATAGACTTTGAGTCCTGTTGATTTCCAAAATGTTTAAATTGATAATTGTGAAGAATTGTTTAGCAGTGAGGTGATTGTGTACTAGAAATCCCGTTTCTCTGTCTTTGAATTCCCGTAAATTGTTTGGATAACCCTGTGAATTCACCCCACCCACAGGCGAGGCCTGTGTAGAGAACCATGGTCGTGAGCACTGTTCAAATATAAATTTCCCGCTTAATAAAGAGAGACATAGTTGTTTTCTTTCGGAACCTGACATGAGTTACAAACCAAAAGGAATAACGTAACCCCGGAAAAACCCTGGTAAGGCACTGTACAAAACCACGAGAGGATTTGCGGATGTGGATTGCCCATATCGCATTGCTTTTGGTGAGCAAGTGGTATTTCCCGCTCGCGGAGCGATTCCATAGAGCTGTTGACGCGTGGTGAGGTGGGCCCTCGGAAAACCACCATTCAGAGTGCGCCATCACGCGTTAACGTTCGTACCAGGATGCCGAGCGATATGCGTGCGAGCCGTCGATTTGGAGCCTTGCAATCTAACAGTGGTCGCATGATGGACTTGCTCGACGTTTAACTAAGGTACGGTGTGTGTGTCCCGTTGGATTTTACCGATGGTTTGTGCGGGCCCAGAGCATAATAAAGTTGTTAACTAAACGGTTGGCAGATAATTAACATAAGTCTAGCGTATAGTTGTTATAAATTTCGGAGATAATATATATAAGCCGGGAATATAATATAACATTCGAAAGTTGCGAATATGTTTATTTGTCAATTTCTTTGAAATTCATAAATAAAATAAAAAGAAGATAAAGAGCCATGTCAGTAAACCAAGGGGAAATGCTGACAGAGCCATGCTATAGTTGACCAGCTCTGCTTGGGGCTGACTTTCAGTTTTGTTGTGTTAGAAATCATGCAAACAACAAGTTGATTAAAATATCCACCATGATCTGAAATTGGAGAGATGTCATCATGGTTGTTACATTTATAGAAATGAATGAAAGTTGTTTTAAAGGCTTCACCTTTAAGTCAGTTGTTTCTCCTTTGTGCAGTGTGTCTCAAAAATACATTGTACATGGTATAAACACAAGCTCTAGAAATGCACTCGAATGCCTAATCTTGGGAGAACTTCTTGGAATTTTATTAATCAACTGCAAGCTAGCATCTGGATCAACATCTGTGGGAGAAACATGGGCTTGCACATGCTCTAACATCACTTAAAGTTCCCGACGCTTCCTTTTCACTTCAGGCTCAAATATAGGAATGTGCATGCCCCCCCAACGCTTGCTCAATCATTTCAAATCCAACAAATACCACAGAATATAAGGAGTGGTCCAAGAAATATCCACTCGTTGCAGCAAGAGGTGATGAAGAAACCACTTTCTCTGGATGATGAGGATCTTGTAGGGTGACATCGAGACTGCTGCTTCTACTTCTTGCAATAGTCTACGTGGATGCCATGGAAACTAGAAATGGTGTGCTGAACTGGGCGGTGGATCAAGGACAGTGCAGTGATTCGATTGATGTAGTGTTTTGATCGGCGGATGTTTTGACGAATGGAAGAAAATTCTGATGGAATCTACTGCTAGAATTGGCATAGAGAAACTTCGGTTTGGTGCATCTAGTTACTCGTTAAGATGATGCTATTTGTCATCAAAGATAATTGCAGTTGCATCATACGACCTCAACAACTTCACGAATGCCACCTATGACACCCGCAACAACGATTCCCACTCCAAGTTCTACGGTGAAAGCAGATATGGCAAGAAGGATTTATTCCACAAGGTTTCACTCGCCACAGAGGATGATGAACAGGTGGTTCGTTATTTACATGTCAACGGACCCCAAGTCTCTATTTACTAAAAGCAGTGCCAAGAAACAGTTCTTGGTAGAGATCAAGTGGTTTGTAGAGCTTTACATGGATTTCGAGGTGGTTATGCAGTGGCAATATTAATTCTTCTTATCATAATTGTTGTTACACTAAGTTTTCCATCGACATGCATGCTTGATGGAGGAGCGGTAGCGTTGGGTCATGTAGTTGGTGCAACCGGTGCTCATTGTGTCACCATATCATTTTATGAAGAAAAAATGCACTGATCTCTATCAATGAAAATATATTCAAATTTTTTAGCCTTCCATCTGGAGAAGACCGAGGATTGTGTGATGTGGTATCTAAATTTTTCTTCTGACTTTTTCTTTCTGAGAATAATTTCTTCTACAACCTTGATCTATTGCATTCAAGAAAATGTTTGAAGTAAACGTTTCATTGTACATTGATTTTGGCTATCCTTCCTCGGACTTTTGTGGACGTCTAACACAGAGATTTAGATCTATCTAAATCTCTTGTGGCCCTAGATCATATTTGATGAATGGGATCTAATTTTGAGAAGAAGACTTCAGTGTTCATTCTATCAATGAGTAAGGATAAATATCCTTGCAGTATTATAGCTCGGTCTCCTAATAGACTATCCACTGAGGTGTAAGAGAGGAATGCAGTTTCTTCAATAGACCGCCAACTAGCTGCTTTCACAATCACGATGTAGGGAAGCAACCTTTTGATTAGAACTGTAGAAATTCTCATAATTTTGTGCTAGAAAGAGTGGACCTATCAGAATATCTCCCACATTTAGAGAAGGCATCGCACAATTTTCATGGAGAACTTTCGTCGAGTTGTTTGTCTTGTAGAAAAAGGGCCAGAAATGACTTCGAATTAGTGTCCACCTCTTTATCTTCTATGAAAAGAGACAGAAATGGCATAGAATTCGCTTCAAGCTCTTTACCTTTTATTGAATTTCATCAAGTTCTTTTTCTTCTGGAAAAAGGGCCAAAAAATATTCATCGAGTTCTTCATCTTTTGATATTGAATTGGTGTCCAACTCTTTATCTTACGTGAAAAGGGCCAGAAATGGCATCAAATTGGCGTCAAGTATTTTACTGTCTGTGAAAACGCCCAGAAACGAAGATTCTCAACAACATAATACATATGAGAATAGAGAAAATGTGGAGCTTGAATTTTCTTTAATAAGGTGAATACCCCTATAATTATAATCCTGTTCCTCTCAGAAATTACTTCATTCTGAGTTTTTCCATTCCTAACTCTGTGTGGTTGAGTGGAAGGCACCTTCCCTTCTGTTGTCTATGGACAGAATATCTGCGACTCTATTAGACGTAACAACAAGTGTTGAATGGGAGGGAGGTCTTTGAAATTGATTCCCACCTTCGATCGGCTGCTAAGAAGCGGCCATTGAAGTTTGAAGCTACACAGGCGTTCATGATGCAGCATGTGAAGAGTTAAAATAAACTTAGGGTTTTTCATTTGTGCCCCTGTTTTTGTTATGCACGGTGATATACCTCAAGTTTTGGCTACCAATTAAAACTGCCAATTAAAATATGTTAATTTTTCCACTGATTTGCATGTTGTTTGCAGAATTATGAGGACAATGGCCAAGTACTTCATACACGGTGGGGCCAAAGACTTGGTTAATTTTTTTGGGGTTTAAAACTTTGGACACCCTAAGTTATGGCCCATGGCCTAATTATGGTGGGTTTTGGTTATTTTAGTTTTTCGACGATTAAAACCCATGCCATATGCCCATTATTTTCCCTATGCCTGAGAGTCACTTTTACGATGCTCATGTTTCGTAATGGGGGATTTGACTTATTTTCACCTTCCAAGTGAATATGATATTAGACACATATTTTGTAAGAGGGTGTAATTTTTATTTTTTCACCATTAGTGTTCTTTGTTATGTACACATTATGTAAAGGGGCGTTTGAAACTTGGTACTTTTCCGTTTGTGTATAGGTTTGGCACATCAAATTACCTTGTAATTTCCATGTAAAAGGCCATAGTCACCATCACATTTTGGCTCCAGAAATTTGGCATGTAAATTGTTGAGTGCCATGTAAAAGTCCATAGTGGCCACCATGAAATTCATGACGTAAAGCCGATTATAAGGCATTGTAAAAGGCTTGTTTATCCCCTCTTATGTGAGGGAGAGTGAGAGGCATAATTTTGCGCATTAAGCTTTGTTGGCTTCTTTGTAATCAGGGTCAATGAGGTGATTGCCTAAGCCATTTTGGCATGTAAAATTGAGCAATGAACTCTTGGCAACTGTTCCAAAAGATGTAAACATGTATGATCAGCTACAGGTTGCATCTTTCAGCAGATGGGGGCTTTTTCATTCCGATTCTGAAGAACTCTGATGAAGGAATCTTGGAGGAATGTGCCTTTTCTAGCATTTGTGTTGCAGCAGTTGCAAGTGTTGGCATTATGTTCAGATTCCTAAGAAAGTTAGGTGAAGGAGCCATGATGGAATGTGACTTTAAAAGACATTTTTCAGACGGATGATGATGAATTGAAGTTGATACTTTTGGAGACCAAAAGTTTCTTTGTGGGGAGGTGTGATCCGGAAGGACCTCCACACATGAAAAGTGCTTTGCGCCATGTTGATTTCAAGTTGGTGACAGTTATTTGAGTCAGTGAAATTATTCTTCTTCATTTAATTATGAATTTTATTAAACCCATTAATTATTGATAGGAATGATTAATATTTGTGAGAGAAATTTGTCTCACATATTCTTAATTTAATGTAATTAGGGAAATTGGTTTTATGTTAGAAATCAAATCACACCAACTCTCTACTTTTTCTCAATTATAGGTTGAGAGAATCAAGGGCATGGTTGAAAATTCTTTAGGTGGTTTTTAAACTTTTCCCATTTATGAGCCTCAGATTGTTGGGGATCCTACTTTGATGGATCTTGTTTTTCCTTCCTTGTAGTTATGCCCTACAATTGTGGGTCTTGTAATTAATTCTCTTTGTTGGAGAGAGGGTGAGCAAGTATATATATATTCCTTATGTAAGCCATGAGAGGGAGATAAGACAGGAGAGAATACTTAGCCATTGAGAGCCATAGTTCTTGGCTAATGCTCGGCTAGAGAGCTTGAATGTAAGAATATTACTTTGACGAAGGAATATATAGGATCTCCATTCAATTGAAGCATATCCGGAGGTGTAGCTCCAGAGAGATGGAGGGGTGAACTTCGATACCAATTCATTGTCTCTCTCTTATTTGTTTTGTGCTTCTTGATTATGTGCAGTTCATTTAAGTATGTTTATGTGGACTAATATGTTCATTTAAGCATGTATAATCCATAGTCAATTAAAATATCTTAATATTGTACATGGTGGTTAGAGTAGTACTCGACCCGTGATTAGATCACTTACAACCATATTTCTAGACAGATAAAGAGAGTGAAGCGGCCTTACCTTCCAGCAGGGTTTTCTCCCGAAAGGGTTTCCAAGAGAGCATATATTATGTCTTATGTGTGTGTGTGTGAAATTATTTTGTCGTTATATACTTTTATGTATAATTTACATTCACATGCATGCACCAATTACAACAAAATCTAAATATATGGAAATTAAATAAAACTATAATAATGTAAAATTTCATATTTTTAATATAGCATTGTTATATATGTTGTGATGAGCTATATAGTGTAATATCAACATAATTTTATGTATCATTTGGTATCATATCATATTTATTTGGGTATTTTGCAGAGATTGTAGGGGTCTAGATTGACAGGACTTAAAATTGTAAAACCCTAATAATGGCCAACGAAGCTATAAACAAACCTCGTGATCCTTACGCGGCTGGAAAAACAAATAGCAAATATCAATTTCAATGTAAACATCCTCATAGTGGAATTGAATAACAATATTGAGATATTAGGAGAATATGGGGGTTCGAATGCAGAGGAAAAATCCGAATGAGCATCAAAATGTTGGGGAGAAACAAAGAACTAGTCAAAGGAATAAATTGGAAAATATCAACCTGGTTCGAGTGCTGTGCATCATTCCCTATTTAAAATGGAAGAAAAATTTGATATGAAGTCATAAAATAGCGAGATCAATGCTTTGAATTTGAACCACTGCTTGCAGAATCTGGAAGTTTATTTCAACTTCTATGAGATCGAGGAAGGGCATGAGTTCTCATTCCTGGGGCTGAAATTAGAGAGCCATGCACTGACTTTGTGGCACAACCACACGTAAAACTTGAGGTTGGAGGGAGAACCTATAGTGACTTTGTGGGAGGATTTCAATACCATCATTATGTGATAATTTTATCCTATTGGATACATGGAGGACCAGTGGATCTAGTAAAATTAATTCAAGAAAAATCTGAGCCAAAGCATGCAGGAGTACACCACAGAATTAAGAAATATGGTTATAATGTTGGGTATCCCTCTAAAGGACCCAGATGTACTACTCAAGTGTCTTTGGGGTCTGCGCCATCATATGGGCGAGCAAGTGATGTTGTTCAACCCGAAATCAGTGGATAAGGCTTGTGTATAAGAACAATACCTGGAAAACATAGCCTTAAAGATTGCACAATGAGTTAGATTAAAGCGAAAGGAGCAACATGATGCTTCTAAGGAGGGAAAGAAGAATAAAATGCGGGAAAATATAAAACTAAGAAAGCCACAACACACGAGTGCAAGTATCCTAGTAACCACTACAACCATTACAACAATGATGGCCAGACAGGGGAGAAGTTTTGGAAGTTGCATATAGAGCTAAAACTGTAGAACAAGGAGAAGGATAGTAAGAAGAGTAATTTCATCTTCGATGATTAAATAAAAAAAGTTGAAAGTAGCTAGGACGTGGATGAGAAGATCATATGTATATTAGTGTAGAAGGAGGTGAATTTGAGTACCCTTTAGCAACAGGAATAGAAAGAAATGAAAAAACTCTTCCATATAAAGATATAGGTCAACAAGACAAAAGATTGATGCTTTGTTTGACTCAAGATCATAGGAAAATTTAATTGCAGTAGATTTGGTCAAGAAGTTGGGGATCAAATTCTTTGATCATCTAAACCCATATGCAGTAGGGCCAATAAATAAGGATGAGTAATTGAAGGTAACAAAACAATGAAAAATTAGATCTCCTATCAGTGTTGATTTTATTGATGAAGTAGATCTAGATGTTGTTCCTCTTGATTTATGTGGAGTTGCATTTGGGATTTCATACATGTAGATGCATGATAAAAATTAAAAAGGAGATCCAACTAGTATCATCTCTCAAGGATGGAAAATAGTTCATCATAAATGCACATAAAGGAAATTCAAAAATTTCAGTAGTAAGTGCCAACCAAGCCAAGAAATTGATAATTCCTAGTAAAAAGTATGTGTTATTGTTTTTAAGAGAAATTCGGTTTGTAGAGGAGTGCATAAGATGTAAGGCATCCCTCAAGGAGTGTACTAAGAAACATGAACAACAACCAGAGGAGTTACTACATGCATACAAGGATGTGTTTCGAGAGTCTAAGATACTACCACCTAAGTGGGAAATCGAGAACAAGATACAACCACTGCCAGTCTCCTCTTTTCCAAATATTTGGTTGTGAAGGAAGTATGTTATAGAAGCAAGTGAGTTCAAGAAAGAGTTGTAGCAGCTGCTGGAACAAGATTTCATTTAAATGAGTATATCACCATGTGGTTCAACCATCGTTATTGTACTGAAGAAGGATGGTATATGGCATATATGTAAAAATTATAGGGCCTTTAACCAAATCAATCTCGAGAATAGATACCCCCTACCCAGGATATATGATTTGTTGGATAAGTTACAGCAAGAAAAAAACTTTACCAAGATGGAAATGAAGTTTGGATATCAGCAAGTACGAGTCGAAAAATAAGATACCTAGAAAACTTCCATTAAAACCATCAAAGGTTGGTATCAATGGTTAGTCATGCCATTTGGCCTATGTAATACACTCGCTACATTTATGAGATTAATGAATGATATACTGTGCCCTTTTACATAATATTTTTCTATTGTCTATTTGGATGATATACTACTATACAGTGCAATATAGAAGGAGCATATTTCATATTTGAAGTAGGTGCTGGAAACATTGAAGAAGCACTAGTTGCTAGAAAATATGAAGAAGTGTGTGTTTCTGCTATAGTCTTTGGATTATCTTTGGTATGTGATCGATGGAGGAGAGCTGAAGATAGATCCTTACAAGATGGAGTCCATCATGAAATGTTCGATGCCTACTAATTTTTTTTATGTGGTTAGTTTAATTGGGGAAGTAGAGTACCTGAGGAACTTCATAGCCTTGTTTTCAATAGTAGCAGAACCACTCCATGCCATAACAAAAAATGGAAATAATTTCTTGTGGGGAAAAGGTGAACATAAGGCTTTAGAGGAGCTAAAGAAGAAGACCTGTCAAGCACCAGTTCTAGAATTATCAAAGTTATAACACTGTTTTGAAGTGGAGACAAATGTAAGTAGGTTTTCTATGGGAGGTTCCTTGATGTAGGGAAGGATACATGTATTCTACCATTGTGAAGTATTTCATGGGGAATTTCTCAAACACCCCACCTACAACAAGGAGATATACTCGATGGTCCAAGCTATGAATAATTACAAGCATTATCCGATGGGAAAGGAGATAGTAATCGACACACATCACTACAACAAACCAGGAATTACAAGTGGATGGGGATTTTATAGTAATTTCGCTGGTTGATGAAGTATAAGAAGGAAAATTCAAATAAGTTGGTTGACATGGTTTCAAATCCACCCATATCAAATATTACAATTTTGGAGACTCTTATTCACATGGAGCCAGTCACCCATTATGTATATAGTGTAGAAAATATAACAACGAGATTCAAACTGATCTTGTAATGTACTAAAAGAAGATAATTAATCCTTCTAAAATTGGTGGAAACAGAAAATGATCGCACAATGACATAACAAGTAAGAGAAAGAATTTAGTCAATGACGCAACACAAGACGTATCTAGGGAAAGAAACTGATCAAAACCCCTCTATCTATATATTGCATAAAGTATATATCATGAAACCATATAGTGCTCTTTTTCCACTGGGAAACTTCTTGCACTTTGTTGAGTGTCTCACTCTGATCTAGTTCAGACGTTGCTTGTAATAAAAGAAATTTTGGTCCAACATTCAACCTTTTTCTTGCCTAGGCTTGGCCTACATTCCTTACGCATTATTGGGCTAATTGAGCCCTTATTAACTAGGAAATACCAATTAATGATTATGAAATCCTTCAAGGCTTCCCGATGACCTTATCCATGACCTCTATTATTCTAATTATACAACTGATAGTTATCTTCCCTTTAACCTCAACCTCAACTGGGCCTTCCTTGGAACTGACATGAAACAACTATTTATAGCAAAATATCAATTAAATGATTGATCAATCCATGTGAATTAAATCATATTTAACTCACTGGACCTCGCACTAGCTCATCTCTCAATGAGATCTAGTTAAAAAATTTTAACTCAATTAACTGAGTTAACTAATTGCAACTCACAAATAACTCTAACTGGATCCCCTAAAATCATGGGAGAAATATACATGCCTCCTCTTTTACCTATAACTCGAATTTCCTAGGCTAACTAAGTATTTCTAACTAAGTTAACTAATACAAGTTGTCATGAGATGAAATTACAATTTTTCTTCCAATTAATTAAACTAAAATTAAATTAGAAGCCTCATATGATTTCATTTCTGGGTTCCATTTTATGGATTCCATTTCTAGTTACCATTTCCAATGTTGCTTGTTTCCAATTTCAACAATCCCTATGAATAAGAAAGGAATTCAATCTATCCTAATCTGGTACCTTTGAAATTTTCTGCATGCAACACTTCTCTAGTGTAGTTTTCTCCTGCAATTCCTGAAACTGAATAGCCTCAAAAAAAAAAAAAGAATAATTATGATGCATCTATCATAAGAGCCTCTGAATGTTTCTATCTACTTTTTTGTCTACTGGAAACATTGTGTTGTATCTGACTCTGTGTTTTTTTCACTCTGCACTACTGCCAACTCTAATCTACGCTCCACTACTGAGTTTTGGAACTCTGATTTCTATCTTCCTGACATCTGATTGCATGAATCCTGGTGATGCTTCCTACTGCTTTATAATGTGGGGTCCTAGTAGCCAGGTCGGGTTCATGAGACAAGCCATCTCAATGGATCTTACCATATCCTTCTAGATAGCATATGGAGTCGCCTTCCCATGCATACTCGAGATAATAGGATCTCGAACTCCTTCTAACATGATCATTCTCACTTTTTCTACCTTTTTCTTCCATCCATCAAGAAGATGAGCATCTGCTCCTACAGGCTTGGGAATATCATTGTCTTTGAATTCCTTCACTTCATTGTCCTCGAGCATTGCCTCCATGATGTCCTTCTATGCTATGTAATTCAAATTTCCCTCAAGAGAATATTCGAGTCTCAAGCCATTGAAATACATCTTCATCTACTGCTTGATCCTGAAGAATAAATATGCAAATTTGAACCTATTCAAAACAAAATATGTTATTCTCTTATATGGTGATTTTTGGTGCCCTCATACCATGTATAAAATGTAACAATGGGATGCAAAATGATCTTGTAATGTACTAAAACAAGATATTGAATACTTCTACAATTTGCGGAAAGAAAAATGATCACACAGTCATATAAGAGTAAGAAAAATAAGTATACCAATCACACAACAAGAGATGTATCTTCAGAAAGAAACTGCTCAAAACCCCTTGATCTATATATTGAATAAAGTCAATATCATGAAACAATACAATGATATTTCTCCATTGAGAAAATTCCCGCACTCTGCTTATTGTCTCATTCTAATCTAGCTCAGATCTGACTTGCAATCAAAACAAGTTTGGTCTAATATTTAACCTTTTTCTTGCCTAGGCATGGCCTTCCTCCCTTACGCATTCCTGGGCTAATTGAGCCCCTATTAATTAGGAAAATATCAATTAATCATTGTGCAATCCTTCAAAGCTTTTTGATGAACTCATGCATGACCTGTTCAATTTTCTTATTATACAACTGATAGTTATCTTCCCCTTAACCTCAAACTCAACTTTCCCTTCCTTAGAACTGACATGCAACAACTATTTATAGTGAATTATCAGTTAATTGATTGATCATTGCATATGAATTAAATCAGATTTAATTCACTCGACCTCTCACTAGCTCATCTCTCATATATAACTAGTTAAACTAATTTTAACTGAATTAATTGAGTTAACTAATTATAACTCATAAATAACTGTAACTGGACTCCCTAAAATCATGGGAGAACTTTCCATGCCTCCTCTCTAACCTCTAACTTGAATTTCCGAAGCTAACTAAGTTTTTCTCACTTCCTTAACAAATACAAGTTGTCATGAGATGAAATTACAATTTTTCTTCCAATTTAATTAAGGGAAAATTAAATGAGAAGCCTCATATGGTGCCATTTTCTAGATTCCATTTATGGTTTCCATTTTCAATGGTTCTTGTTGCCAATTTCAACATACAGAGAGACATATATAGAGGGTGAGGACGTCAAGGAGATGTGTCAATAGTTTCATAGTGTGAGTCATGTGCACGATGGAGACAAGATCGTTGACTATCATCTCCAAGACGGGTTACTCTACAAGTTGGATAAGCAATGTGTTCCTAAAGGCGAGCAATTGCAATTTATTAGAGAAGCTCACACCTCCAAGGTTGTAGGGCATTTTGGTGTAGGGAAGAATGTGGCTAACTTGCATAGGTATGCGTATTGGTCTCAGATGCAAGAGAAGGAACCTAGGTTCATAGGAGGATCTTGACATCAAATTTCATCAAATTTCGATTGAGATCTTGACATGGTATAATAAATATTAGTCATATGAGGCTATAAATTGTTTTCAAAACTAATGGAAATTCTGACTTGATTTTTGCTAAAATTTAGCAATCTTTTTGGGAAGGGTGTCCACCAAATTTTTGATAGTATTGAATCCATTTCTACCATCAAAAAACAATTTAAATTCTTCAATAATCCATTTAAAAAAAAAAAACAGAATTCTAACTAAAAATAATTTTATAAGCGAATTTGTAACTTTATATAAACAACTTTGTATAAAATAAAGCTAGTTGGCTCGGAGAAGTCCCATCAAAATTCCAATTTCATTGAGAACTTCCACATGACACTAGAGAAAGTGGTGGCTCCCATAAAATTTTACTTTCATTCAGAACCCATGCCTCCAGCGTAAATTCCACGCCATCATCCTATATAGCTAAACCGGAAAAGGATAAGAAAATAACGAACCAACCAAGTCACGCCATCCTCCCATATTGTTTAACCGGAAAGAATTAGAGAATAACGAAGCAACCAAATCATGACATTTCATTAGTGAAGCTCTTGGTTGGCGTATTCGTAACTCCCATAGGATTTATCAAGTTGCACACGTGTCTTGGATTGCGATTTGTTCTGTTTTTCTTCCAACTCGATTGCTGCTGTGTTCTTTTCCAGATCAATCTAAATCTAAATTTAATGAATGATGTGTCCTGATTTTGACTTTTAGGAATTATAATGTGTGAAGAATTAAATTTCTGGTCATGTTCAGGATTTGAGCTTATCCGAGTGTGTGTATATATATATATATATATATATACAAAGTCGGTATAACAATATATATATTTTGATGAATTTGGGGAAGATGGATATTCAACTAATTATTTTTCGCATTTTCAAAGCTTCCAATTTTTTTCATATAGCGCAATAAAAAAGAAATGGAAAGATGTTTCATTTATTTTTTATTAAACTAAAATAAGCCTCGCATTCAAAGATGTTCACTGGTGACAGTAGCATAGAAATGTTTGCATCAGAGCGTTTCAAAAGTGATTGAAGTTGTACAAATAAATAATTTCTTATACTCATGTAGTGAAAATTACTTTATTATCAAGATATGCCTACTTAATTTTAAATTTATTGCAACAATTCTGGATCTTTAATTTTTAACGAAAGAGAATTTATAACAAAATATTAAATATATAATAAAAAAAGAAACAAACAGATAAATTAAGAAAAACATTATCTATGAGAAATTTATTGAGGAAATCCAGTGTGCTCATCATTTCCTGAAAACTATTGTGACACTTGTACTCTAATAAAAAAAAAAACGAACAGAAACATTAAGGAAAACATTATCTATGAGAAATTTATTGAGGAAATCCAGTGTGCTCATCATTTCCTGAAAACTATAGCGACACTTCTACTCTTTAATAAAGCTAGCTAATAATTACTTAGGACATAGTCTACTTGAGAGATGTTTTTGAGGTCTATTTATTTATTTTTTAAATTAATTTATTTAAAATTTTGTTGAGATATATTGAAATCATAATTTTGTGTTGTGAGCTTTTCATAATTCAAGTGTATTATATTTTTTAAGAGTACTAAATTAATATATGCAATTTAAAATCTAATTTAAATAACAAAAATTAATATTAAATTATTATTTTTTGGAAAAATCTAACTAAAAACTACAAAAACATCTAATAACAATAATTAAACTATACCATTATTTAAACCAAATTATCTCTTATAATTATTTTTAATTTTTTTTCAAGTTTTATTAAATAGTTTTTAAAACGTTAATTTTAGTTTCTATATTTTACATTTTTCATACATAAAATAAGACCTATAAAATTATAATTAAATAACATTCTATTAATTAAAATAATATTTTAGAATATAATTAAATAAATATTAATTTTTATAAAAAATAAATATATTCAATTAATAAAATATTTCAAGATAGAAATTTTACCAATCCCTCTACAACGCTTATGCTCAAGCTTAAAAATTACATTGTTTAATTTATAGGAACAACCCATAATAGCAAAATTATAACTTCTAATTGTGCGAAAGTAGGATGATGTTACGTGATAATATAATCATACTCATAGAATGTAAGATTTCTTATGAATGAACAAAATGAATAGTCAACAATGTTAATTTCTATTTTATTTTAATTGTCTATAAAATAAAATAGAAAAACAAAAACTAGTTTTTTTTAGGAGATGATTTTTAGGTTTGGTTGGTGAATTCCGAATTAAGATAAATGTATATTGATTTTGAGTAAAATATTAATAAAATTATATATGTGTATACATGCTATTAATATTTTTAAAAATATTACATGTGAGGAATTATACATCTAACATATCATTTTTTTTTTAAATTAACTTTGTTTTCCTAGAATATGTAATTATGTTATTCAATATCTATTTCATACTTGGTTTGTTTGTACAAGATCTTTTAGTACAATAAACTAATTATGAAAATATATTTTCTCTCTTTATCCACGTGGTTTATCATATGATTAGCTCGGTTGCCACCAATATCCACGTAGATTGGTAATCCCGGCTTACGAATAAATGGTCTCCACTATATCAGGTTCCCTCATCATATGGATAAACTTCTACTAAATTTATCTCCTAGTTAGCCACTTTCCTTAGCAAAGAAGTTTCCCTTCATTGGCAACCCAATAGAGTTGTATGTTCTGCTAGAAAGTATGGTTGAAGGAACTCCATATTCAATAAGGAAATGATGAATAGTTAACTCAAAACTATTTTCATCCACAACCCTTATTATTGTGTATATACCATTATAGAGTGTTATAAGCTTCGTATGGGGGGCAGATATTATTTCTATAAATGCAACCATGCTTCATCACCAAGCTAAAGCTTGTGTGGAACATAATTATGGTCATGAATATCACTACACATACTTGGCACTAGCTTTCTATAACATATAATGAACCAACTATTAGAGGTGTTGTATCCATTCCATATATTTGGTTTCTCTATCTATCTCAACTTTAATATGGGAGAACTCTATTGGTGAAGATATAATGGGAAGCACTGTATTAATTGGGGCCAATGGTTGGATCCACAAACTTACTTGAAAATTAATGAGGTCAATAGTGTTGTGAGCCCTATATTATAGCTATGTTGAACATATGGAAGGATTTCGTTCCAGTTACATTAATTCATGGATTTTTACATACACAAGGTATGCACCTTCATCTTTTTTATCATTTTTGTTTGTTGATTTGTTTGGGAATGATATTCGCTTGATTTGGTCAAATTGGTGTCCAATATATATATATATATATAGTAGGATGGACCAAAAATTCACTAAGGAAATTTCTATCCTTATCTAAAATAATGGTTTTAGGTAACAAAAAATGAACCCAAACACATTCAAAGAAGACTTTAGAAATGGATTTGACTATGAAAATTTTCTTCCACAGTCCGAGGATTACCATCCTAGAGTACTAAGAAACAACCAAAAACACAAAACCATTACCATTCCTAGTGGATGATAAAATTTACATGTAATACATGGAAATTGTCTCCCAAAGCTTGTATATAAAAGGAATAGGAGTGTACATATGCTACTTCTCAGCGGTTTGTTTAGCAACATATGTAGTGCATATTCTAATTTTTCAATGGACATCTTGTTGAAGCATTGGCTAGTAGAAATAACTCTAAAGTACTATTACTATATTCTCCACACTAAGGTTCCCTACCACCTCACTATAATGTTTCCCAAAAATTAGCTTGGCATGCTCACTTGAAGGAAAACAAAGGTGGTGCAAGAAGCATAAGAGTGCATCTAAGAGGTGGAAGTATGGAACTCATTTACTTGGTTCAATGTCTAGTATGTAGTAGTGAAGGGAGATTCACTACTATATAATTCTCGCAACATAGAGATATAATGGCCAAACTAATTAAGAACTATGGTTATTGCCACAACTAGTGGGCAATTATGGCAGTTTGAAACATGGTTGGTGCTACCGTTCTTGTACTTAATTTTCAAGTGCAATTTTTGTAGGTCTGTGAAATATTTGTAATGGAATTCATTCTCTAAGTTTCCTTATGTTTGCATGAAATACATAGGCCTATGATCAATATATATGATCATCTCCCTCCTAATAATATAATTCTTTTATTTTCAACATGGCTGCATGATGAAGTACATCTCCTTTTCATAGGTGTGGTATCTATAAAAGTATTAGAGATAATTTTACTTTAATAAGGAATCAAATTCCCTTGGTGAGTGAGGACTGCACGAGTAACATAGTCAGAGGAATTTTTCTGAATCTCAATTGGCTATAATAGGTCCGGGGTGGTGAGCACTGGTTTAATACAAATATAGTGTTTTAGATCCTTGAATTCATTCAATGTGATTAAAAATAAGAAAATTTTACTTTGGCTGGAATCTTCGTAACTTGAATTAAGGGACAAGAAATATGAGAGAACCCAAACACAAACATTTGCTTGAAGTTATTAAGGCTCGAGGAGCTATGGAGATCCATTAGGGTCATCAATGACGATGAACCTTGGATGAATTACATATTCCTTGGGTCCACATGCACCCCATGTTTATCCATGATTGATCCCAAATATAAAATTCCATGTAACATGTAAGATGACCATTTCTACAAGTTTTTGTACAACTTGTTTTGTTACATGGTGTAATTACTACAAAAATGGCCTTTTATGGGAAGTTTGTCTTGCGTATGTATTTCCAACTCAGCTTATAAAACATTCTTAGGTGTTTAGGGGTGCTTTTTAAAACCCCCACCCCATTGAAAATCATGAAAATTTGACTTTTTTTTTTCTGTGGGGAAGGAGTGGGGGGGGGGGGGTTTCCAAATACCACCTCTAAAAGAGTTTTGTTATGATTTTTTGGGGGGTGTTAAATGAATTACCCTAAATATATTTTCCAGGATGGTTTCTTGAACCTCAAATGTCATGAAATTTGTACTTTTTTTTGGGTTGGGGGGGTAGTGGGGGCGGGGTGGGGGGTTCTTAAAATTTCCTCTAAAAATATTTTCTCGTTAAGGGGAGGAAAATGACTACCCCTAAATATATTTCTCGTGGTGATTTTTTGAAAATTCACCCTAGAATTGAAGAGAATTTAACTTTTGGAGCCGATTTTTTACACACCGCTGAAAATTGATCAGAATTGAAAAATTTGAGGTGCTCATTTAACAAATTCTTGTAAGAGTTAAATTCTCATCATTTTTGGGTGGGTGGGTTGTCTAAAATCACCTCCAAAAGATACATTGTCATGAAATTTAAGGGGCTTTGTTGGAAAACCTCCTTTAAAAGTCACAAAAATGTACCTTTTGGAGGTGGTTTTGGACAACCCTACCCCCCAAAAAAGTTATGATAATTGAACTGTTAGAGGAAGTTGCCAAATGACTTCCTCCAAATGTTAAAATTTCACAACTTTTGGGGGAGGGGGATATTTTTGGTGCATTGAATGGGTCGAGGGGTCATAAAGGTATCACATATGGATATAAGTGGGAAGTCGAAGAATGGTTCACTGAGATATATAATCCTAACATTAGATAATGAGAAGGGTTTTGAGGACCTAATGGTATAGTGGCTAGGGGCTCTAGATGGAATAAAGTGAGAGAAATTAAAAGGGGAACCCCCAATATTTTAGATAAGGGTATTAAGGGACACATTATCACAACCTCTAAGTCGTTAACCCATAACCACTAAATTTCATATCCCCTTAACCATAAATCCATAATTCCTTTACTGATACACTCATAAATCATAACCCATTAAGCCCTTGATATCTTAAACCCTAAGACACTAACCCCTTAACCCCTACACCCTAACCTAAAATCCTTAAACTACCTAAGCCTTAAAACCTTATCCTCTTAAACTATAAACTTTAACCCATAACCCCTGACCCCCAAACATTGTAACCCCTAACCGCTTAAAATATGACACCTAAATCCCATAACTCGTAATCCCTTAACCCCTAAATAGATTTATGATTAATCCCTTACTTAGCCATTAACCCTTAAATTTATTTAGCACCAATAAATTAATCACTAACCCCTAGACCCCATAAAAATCAACCCCTCGGTCCTCAACTACTTAACCCCTAAAACCATGATCCCTAACCCTTTACCCTTAACCCTTGAATCTTAAACCCTTAAATCCATTACTCCCAAACCTATTATCTCCTATAACCCTTAATCCTTCAACCCCTAACACCTAAATATGCTAAACCCTATTCCTTAATCCGTTAACACTATCCTCATTTCCATTTTTCATTGATCATATGATTGTTTTCTTGATGATCATTATCCTTGCAAACTCTAAGTGCATTACATAAATTTATAACATCATGGATGCCACTTTTATTGTCATCATAATTTTCATCTTCATTGTAATCATATTTTGATGGATTTTCTACAAATATGTTTGCCATTCCTATAACATTCTTATCAAAAAATTCCTCAAATGTGGGACTTTCGACATATAACCCACCGTTATCATCATTGTCATTGTATTTAAGCATGTAGTCAACCCTTGGGATTTTTTTCACATTGATCAGTATCCAACTGAGTTATATGGAGATATATGTATTTCATGGGTGTATCATTAGTTTGATGACACCTTACCTTGGCTATGTAGGATACTAGGTGTAGGAAGAAGTTTTTTAGATACAACATTAGTCAGTGGGGTCTTGGTTAAATGGTGATGAGGCGCACTGCTATAGCACTCATCACAAGTTCAATTCCCTTCCCCGATCGGGGTGACGTATCTGGACATGTTAACGAAAATGGAGTAAAAAGAGAAAAAAAAAAAGGAGAAAAAAGTGAAAAATGAAAGGAACTACCAAGCTTACAAAAAAAAAAAAAAAGATATGGTTGATCCATTCTCCAATGTGATTTATTTTTATTGTGATCACTTAAGTACTCTATTCTATATCTTGATTCTTTTCCTATAATTTATAATTTTATTTTTCCATATTTTTTAATAAATTTACTTAGATAAGTGTGCCATATTGATGCTTTGGGTATTTTCACTTGTCAAACCCTTACAAAACTCCAAGCCTATCATGAACGAATTCCGTATGTGAAATGTTGATCATTAATATCAAAGGAAAGTGTCTTCAAAACTTCCATGGAAAATATAGATACGACCTTCAAGAGTTTATTCAAATATTCTGTATGAGTACAACCATTTGATTATGATAACTTGTAACAAAAACCTCTCACTTTGGAATTAGACATACGAAGTGTCACAAATAATAGATATACCATACAAAGTTTCTTGGAATACACATTAAAATAGTCATGGGTTCATCTCACCCTTGCTAGAATATGGTGACCACAAAAATCATTTAGGGGGATTGTTTCTGACATTCCAATGCAATTTCCCATTTTACATCATCTTTTCATTTTTCTACTTCAAGTGGATTATCTAGGAAAAAAGGACTAGTTCATTTTACTTTATATAAGTCCATGATATAGTTGTATAGCCCTTATCCTCTTATATCATAATATTATACATGACATGTTTAGGGGGGAATCATATTATCTTATACCCTAAAGGAATATGTTATATCTACCTCTTCTTCCATTGTTTCTCTTAACGACACATGTGGATGTCTTCTAAACCATGGCTAGTTCTAATAGGGTTTTTTTGAGCTCTACGTGAATTTCACCAAAAGTAATGGGATACCTACAACTATTTGAGCTTATTAATAACATTGTTCACAAGTTTTAGGATATTTTTCACCTCCTTAACGGTTAGTCAATATTTTCTTGTATTAGGGAGATATTCTATAATTTTATTGATGCACTTAGGTCAACATTATTACTCTCTAGGCCTTCCAACATCATTAGATGTAGCCTATATGTGAAGTGACCTCCTTTTACAAAAATGAAAAGAAAAATGTACCTGAATAGTGTAAACATAAGCTACCATAGAATTTTTTTCATAAGGCTTTACCACTTATTAAATCTAATCTCTTGCTAAGGTATAATTTTCCTCTACTATAAAATCTACATTTATTGACCTATTAAAATATAATTTCCCATTACTCTTCTTCCTTAATGGGTTTGGAGAGAGTTCAGTGCTCTACTATAGATCACATACCCTTATGTAATTTTCAATCATTTTCTTTCCTTTACTCAATTTTCAGAAATGATTTATTTGTGGGTTTAATTCCAACCTACGTTTTTGGAAGGTATTTTGAATAGTTTTATGCCATTTGGAAGCCATATATGATTTATGATAAATTTTCCTACAAAATCCAATTCATAGATCAACTAAACATTGTGGTGTGAAATTATGCAATGGAGTTCTAAATGTCGCTTTCACCAACTTCTTGTTAAACCCAAACATAGAGTTGCATTGTTTCTTTCAATGGGTTTAGAAATTGATGAAAATATCTTTACAATGGATAACCACCTACCCTATCTTGCTCAATGTGTTTCTTGTGAGAGATTGTTATGATGTTATTGAAATAATTTCCCCAAGATACTGTTAAGCTTATGAAAATATGTCATAAGATAAACCAAAAAGTTAAGAAGGAAAATTTCTATTCTACTGTATATATTTATCATTTATATATACATACGTACATACATACACACACACACACAAATATATATATATATATATATATATATATATATATATATATATATATATATATATTACAACTGATTTAATTTTTTTAAATATTTGATTGGAAAATATGTTTATTGTGAAGAATTTAGAAAAATAGCATTTAGAAGAGTGATTGGTTTTTCCATCAATGGATTTGTTGGCTTCTTTTTTAATTTGATTTTAATTCCAATCAACAATATCATCTTTGGATTCAGATAGGTATTTTTTTCTATTCGATCATTTATCCTATATTCTACAAGTCAATTCCTTAAGATCAAATGTTGTTAAAGAGAAAACAAACCTATATGAATTGAAATACCATGGATCAAGCCACTAAGAAAAATTATATTTTACTTCCAAAAATATCAGCTTTATATTACAAATTATAAAAAAAAATCATGTAAATAGTTTGGAAAATTTCGCCCTCCTACAATGTTATCACCGAAAAAGTGATCACCTAGCCATTTTCCATTAGGATGATCGAAATACAGAATTTAGTATGGGTTTTCAAATTAAAACTCACTTTCACCTTTGGAAATAATTTAGATAACCACTTTTGTTAAACTATTTCCGTTTACCTATTTCAAAATAAAGCCAAACTCCATTTAATTAATTTCATGTTATTTTCATATTTTCCCATTTTGTAAAAATAACTAAAACTATTTTCACCCATCCATGGGAATAATTAAATAAATCAATATTGATCTATTATTCCTTAATCATTTAACTTCTCTCCCTTGAAATAATTATTAAATAATAATTTAGTAATCATTTCCTACCCATTTTGGGCATATCACCGAGAAATAATTAAATAAGACATTATGTATTTATTATTCCTTAATGATAAAAAATATGTCCTATGAAATCATTACTAAATCAATATTTAGTAATTATTTCTCACTTATTTTGAACGTATGTCCTAGAAATAATTAATAAATCATTTTATTTTTCATTTATTATTTATTTCAAAATTTTGTCTTAATTGAGTCAATTAATCATTATTTTTTGATGTAGTTAAGTAAATAGAAATGATTGACCATTTCAATAGTATTTTTCTCTCTTAAATATAATATAATACTCATAATAGTTAGATCTTGATTGGTAAAATAATCTTTTATTGTTTGATTAGATATAGATCTATCCTATCATTTTATCATGAATAGAAATGTTTTTCCTCACCTTACAAACATGACCATTATCATCGTTGTCACTCTAATCACATAATTCTTCATGTGTCCACACTGAGTTCTAACCTTCTTCTTCAATGCCCATTTGCAACCAAAGGAGAGAGAAAGTGACTATCTGTAGTGTGGAAAAAGAACCCTCGGATGGGGGAGGAAAATAAAGGCTGAAGTCATTTATGTACTACTCCATAGCTAACATTAATAAAAGAATAAAATTCTTTCCATTAGGTTCTCTCCTATTATTTTTCGCATATATTTTCATATTTTATGAAGTCTTTTCTAGGTTTTCTCTAATATCCTTTTTGTAGATTGGAGGCTTTTGTAACCTTTTTATTTTTTATTTTTCTTGTTAGGTAGATTCATCGCTAGCCATAAAAATTAAGAATTCAATACACTAATGCAGAAAATTTATCTAACAAATCGTGACTCCACTAGCTTAAATCTTCAAATCCCTCGTTACTACATTTCTATTTTTTAATTTTCTCTCTTTCATTTAACATTTTTATCTAATAATGGTATTTTTGGTAAAAAAAATATTTTATGTTTTTTTTCTTTGTTTGACAAGTTACAGGTTTCAACCACATAGAAGATAAAAAGATTTGAAAAATCATTGCAAGCAGGAGCACAGGGGATCCAACACACTTTTTCAAGGGAAAGTTGCAGTGGCCAATATAGGTAGAGGGAAACAACCTCCGCTCCAATGGAGAAAAAGGCTATTTTTCACACTACGAAAATTTTTGTAGTTTTTTCTTGCTTTATTGAAGTTCAGTTCTGGTTGTTTGTTAGGGGGGGGGGTTTCTTCATCCATTCAAAAACATTTAGGCCTAGATCTCTTTAGTTTACCCTCTTTCTAGAGGAAGGAAAAAATCCCTCTAGGGTTTGAAGTACACATCCTCCACTTTACAAGGGATTTTTTTTATTTGGTAGGCTACTATACAGAACTATGTAGCACTAATTTTCATACAACTTAATCCTTCTGCTTCAACCATTGTTTTAGGAATTGAAGTTACAATTCATCCCCATTTATTCCTTGTATTCCAACATCATTAAGAGTCATTTATATATGCAATTTCATTATTTGGTTTGTTTGTTTCCCTTTTAGCTTAGATTTAATTATTTCTTTGCTAATGTTTTGTACACAAAATATGCCTCTTTGACTATAGATCCCAACCCATTTAGTGCTTCATCTCTTTGTCTCCATTTTTTTTCCTTCTTCTTGTCATTTTTCTGTTGTTTTTAGAATCCATGGAAGGGAAGTAGAGTCTGTTTGGATTTTTTTTCATTTTTTTTCATTTCAGTCAAGTTTTCAATTGTAAAATTTACCTTTTTAGGAACAAATTTTCTATTATATGAAAATGTCTGACATTTAAAATATTTTCACACACACTTCACACCTAAAATGAAGGAGAGCTTGGATAGCACCTATAAGCTAGGACCATTAAAAAAAATAGTAATCTAACAAACATAGAACTAAGCCAACTTGGATAGAAGGATAAATAATATAATAGTCAGGGTAGGATTGGTGAGGTAGGCATAAAAATAACAATGACCAATCAATTTACTTTGAGACATAGTGGTTGTCCTCTTAGGATTCTTGAAATCATCCACAACCAAATAGTCCAAAGATGGTGATGAGCATAAAACCATTAGAGAGAGTATGGCCTAAGCCAAGGATATTGGAGGTTCCCCTACAAGCTCCCACTCTTTGGTCAAGAATACAAGTCCACAAATGAGACCGAGAAGCTATGATACGATCTCCCTTGTTGGATAAAGGTAACCATATTTTCCTTTCTTACAATTAAAAAACCCTATAGGTGGTAGTTTTTAGAAGAAACCATACCTTTAGCCTACCTTTCACTCAATCATATGCTTGTGGACAGAAAATCCCACTATGGTAAGAACGTGAATCTCAGTTACACTTTTGTGAGAAGCGTGTCCAAGAATTTCACTCTCCCAATAGTTCAGCGAAAATTTTAGGAAGTTCGGCTGAAATTTTAGAAAGTTTGGCTGAACTATTGAAATTAATTTATCCAGAATATTTTTTGTCATTAATTTTGATGACATGGGTGACGCGATCTTTGGCAGGAGATAGGAAAACCAGAAATAAAAGTTCGACCAAAATATTATTTCAGTCAGATTATTAGTTCCACCGAACTTTATTTAAAAGTTCAGCCAAACTTTTTGCTATAAAAATAGCGGCCATCAGAACCTCATAATTTTTTAGAGGTTTTGTGATTTCTTTGTAACTGTTTTCAAAGGGATAATACTTGGCTCTACATTTCTCTACAACTCAACTCCCTCGACCTCGGCCTGGTGTGCTCTTCCTCAGCCTGGCTCCCTTGTCCTTGACCTAGTTCTGTTGTCTCCCTCATCCTTGGCCTGGTTGCATCGACGTCGATGTCCTCAACCCAGTTACGTTTTTATAAGAGGTTATACTACTCATTATGTTACTTATTTTTGTGTTAAATGTTTACCTAAATTATACACATACCTACCCCTTTGGAATAACGTGGAACTCATCTTTGTTGGCTTGACGTCTTCGTCCTCGGCTTTGAATTTATCTGTAACTCATCTCCCTCGACTTCAGTCCAGTGTGCTCGTCCTCGTCTCGGATACCTCGTCCTCAGCCAAGATGTGTTTTTTTTTTCGAGGTTATTCTACTCACTATGCTATTTTGTTTTTTATTTTATGTGCTAAATATTTCTCTGTTAATTTTTTGTGTCAAATGGGTTTTTTGTATTATTAATTTCCTTGATATTTTAATTTATTAAAGGTATGTGCAGTTCTTTGGGAAGGTTTCTTTCACTTGTTTTTAACTGTAAAAAATAAATATTAATTTTTTTAATTAATATTTTACCTTACGTAGGTCAAGATTATGGCCACCGACACATTCATCCCAGTAGTAGTAACAAGAGCCCAGGTAGGTAGGTAGGTACATCTTCCTCCATAATTAAGTGCTTAGGAGGTCATTGTTATCCGTTCAATAGCCCATGTATCACATCAAGTAGTAATTCCATGTGGTTGACAATGGTCCACACCTAAAGTTTCAGACTTCCAGTGTCCAGGCCTCCTCATTAGGTTCCATACCTCCATGTCCAGGTCTATATTGCATCATCAATACCTCTATTGGATTCTCTAGGTATATTCAACTTGTCCATTCATTCTAAGTAACATTATATAATACTGGTATAGGTCACACAAATATGAGAAATGTAGATTTTTTTCTCTTTTTTCTTTTTTTCTGAACATTACCATTTAATGAACCTTAAGAGCCATGTTGTTCATTGAGAGGCTCAACCATATATATGTTGTTAAAATTTCCCCATTTCTTTTTTATTCCTAAACAATTCCTATGTTAGGAAGGTTATTCAGGATGCTGCTATTATTTAGACATTTTAGTATATTGGGAAGTATGATGAATTTCCCTCTTCCCTCATATAGTTGAACAAGGTAGGAGCCAAATAATAAATAGAAATAATGGAATGGTTCCTGACACAATGACATGGTTGTTGGCTCCTGAACATGGTACGAACTAGAGTGGAGCCAAATATGAGAAATATTCAAGTGGTAAAGTTAGAAGCCAATCCTAGAATAAAAGCAAGAGGAACAAAAATAGAATCAAAGCATGTAGAAAATCTGGAGTCTATTTATTATCCATATTTTATTTTTTTGTTTCTATGTCTTGAACAAAACGTGCCCTCATCGTTTGGTTGGCTGCTGGTTTGGGGAAGCAACAAACTCACTCATTAATTATTAAGTATGGATTGAATGAAGGGTAAATCATATATTTTCTCATATTCTTGCAACTTGGAATGATGGATTTTTGGGATATCTCCATATGTAACCAACATGTTCGATGTCTTTTGGCGAGAACATGGTTAATATGTTCATTGTATCTATGGTTGACCTAACTCCTTCTCTTGGGTACCTCGTGTAAGGGGTGGTCCTTATCAATATAAAGCATTACCATTAGTTATAATATGATATTCCATGTGTTATCCCTAGAAATGATTAACTCACCTTAAACTAGAATTACATTTAACATAGATATTGGTTTACATTTATTTAGTAGTAGACATTAATCTATCATAGTGTTATGTTATTGGTCCAATGATTCCCATGCATATTGGTTAAATATTGGTTATAACTCTTCCTAATAAAGTATAGGTAAACTTGTAGCTCTTTATGAATCATAGTTTAATCAGTTCATCTTTCATTAATTATAGGAACAATATATATAACAGTGATTGTATTCAAACATGATTATGCCCCACCTAGAAGCATGCACCATTCCCTGGAATGCGTTTTTTACCTTACTTTTCCCATTTTAGGTTACGAGCCAATATGTTTCCCTATGTTCCCCTTGGTGACACTAGAACCTACTACTCGAACTAGTCAAATTGGGTCATATATAATACACCTACTACCCTTATTTTCATAATCTATGTACCAAATTATATACTCTTCATGATATTTACATCTTACTAGTGATTCATTAGGCACAATAAGTAGAGTAACAAGTACCTACTTGGATGGGTATTTTATTTCCATAATATCTATACCATGATGTAAATTGTAATACTGGTGTTTATGTTAGCTATAAGACTTGATAAGAGTAATGATATTAAGTGTGTTTTATTTCAATATTTTTATGTATCTACTAATATGTATGAGTTATACCCATAAAAATTACATCATTACATGTATTCCTCAAACCAATCATAGTTCATAGTTTTTATAGAACTAGTGTCTTGTAAGTACAATAGAACATTAATCAATTAATATGGCTTATTTCTCCTTATAACTATGAAAGCAATGATACAATGGATTCAGTAAGATCAGTCATAGGCTCCATGTTACTTTACACATGTTCTATGGTTTCCAATATATGTAACACTTCTTGGAATTAGACTCATGTAGAATAAATCTAAGTAATGGATCTGTCAACCTTTACAGTTTATAACATATGTTACAAATTACATGGTAAAGATACTACGTTATTAACATAATCATAACAAGATTAATACAACTAATTGGAATATATGAGAAAACAAAATGATTCAATCTCTCTATATTCCTAGTAATTATGGAGCTTTAAAACTTCATAATTTGGTTGTGTTTGTTTTTCCGGATTATACTACTAACTATGTTAAATGTTTCGTGTTAGATTTTTCTGTGTTATGGGAATAATTAAACCTTAATATGCCTTAATTATTTTTACAAATAGGTATGTAATGATGTCCACTTTAGGTCTCTAAAAGAGATGAACTTATGCTTCTATCTCAGCCTCAAATTTCATATAGAACTTTGTATTATATGAGCCATAGGACTTAAAATTTTCTATGTTAAATTTTTATGTCTTGTGGGAATATCTGAACATTAATGTGCCTTAATTACTCTTACAAATAGGTCAGCAATGATGTCCACTTTAGGTCTCTAAGAGAGCTGAATTTATGCAACTATATCAGCCTCAAATTTCATATAGAACTTTCCATTATATGAGTCATAGGGCTTCACATTATCTATGTTAAATGTTTCTATGTTATGGTAATAGTTGAACCTTAATATGCGTTAATTATTTTTACAAATAGGTTTGTAATTATGTCTACTTTAGGTCTCTAAGACAGTTGCATTTGTGCTTCTATCTTAGCCTCAAATTTCATATAGAACTTTGCATTATATGAGCCACAGGACTTTACATTATTTGTATTAAATGCTTATGTGTCATGGGAATATTTGAACCTTAATATGAATTAATTATTTTTACAAATAGGTCTATAATGATGTACACTTTAGGCCTTTAAGAGAGATAAATTTATGCCTCTATCTCAACCTTAAATTTCAAAATATAACTTTTCATTGTAAGAAGCATAGGACTTCACATTTTCGGTGTTAAATGTTTCTATGTTATGGGAATAGTTGAACCATAATATGCATTCATTATTTTTACAAATAGGTTTGTAATGATGTCCACTTTAGGTCTCTAAGAGAGTTGAATTTATGCTTCTATCTCAACCTCAAATTTCATATTGAAATTTTCATTGTATGAGCCATAAGACTTCACATTATCTGTGTTAAATGTTTCTATGTTATGGGAATAGCTGAATCTTAATATGCCTTAATTATATTTACAAATAGTTGTGTAATGATGTCCAATTTAGGTCTCTAAGAGAACTAAATTTATGCTTCTGTCTCAGCCTCAAATTTCATATAGAAATTTTCATTGTATAAGCCACAGGACTTCCCATTATCTGTGTTAAATGCTTCTATGCTATGGGAATATTTGAACCTTAATATTCCTTAATTATTTTTACAAGTAGGTCTGTAATTAAGTTCACTTTAGGTATCTAAGAGATCTGAATCTACGCTTCTATCTAAGCCTCAAATTTCATATAGAACTTTGCATTGTATGAGCCATAGGACTTCACATTATCTATGTTAAATGTTTCTATTTTATGGGAATTACTGAACGTTAATATGCATTATTTATTTTTACAAATAGGTTTGTAATGATATCCACTTTAGGTCTCTAAGGGAGGTGAATTTATGCTTCTATTTGATCCTCAAATTTCAAATAGAAATTTTCATTGTATGAGCCATAGGACTTCTCTAAGAGAGTTGAATTTATTCTTCTATTTTAGCCTCAAATTGCATACAAAACTTCACATTATAATCACAATTTTTTTTTCTTCAACTCGACGTTTTTTTATTATTGGAGGGAGGTGAGAAGATGAATTATAAGCCTTTCTCTACTATTTCCTTGACTTCTTAGCTTCTTCTCATAGAACAAAGATGAGAGGTTATTCAACACAAATTATGTATAAGATCAAATGATATATATATATATATATATATATATATATATATATATATATATATATATATATATATATATATATATATATATATATATATATATATATATATATATATATATATATATATATATATATATATAACACTCTCAGTCGAATGGGTGCCTCATTCAGTCATTTCAAATGAGTGTCTCTTTGTATCATTTCTAAACATTTGTTTTGATAAATAAATAGCATGAAGAGTATTATTAAACAAGTAACAATAATTTTATTTTGTGTTTTTTTACATATTTTTACAAACACATGAAGGATTATGAAGACTCACTATCAGTACTTTCTTCAACATAAAGGAAATTTCACTTCTAGTCCTAAAATGATAATTTAATTATAAAATGAATATATTAAGGCCTTACATATGGAAAAAATAAATTGGTTCATTTTAAGTGTTTTAATCTTATATAATAACCTAACCAACCTACAAATTTTCAATGAGTAGGGGTATATAGTTATTGATACCTCCTCGCTCAAAGCCAAACAAATAATTCTGCAAAATTTTACAAAAAACTTAATTTGAATGCATTACTGTCTAACAAACATGTGAGTCCTTTAGCCTATGAACAAAGAGCTGCACAATTCATTTTTTATTTTATTTTTTTTACTGGTGTAAATTGTATTTTTATTTTGTATAAAAAAATACATTGAATAATAAGACAACAGTGGGATTCTATGTACTTATGGAGGTATCTAGTGAATGTTAGCATGAAATTGAAGTAGAGGAAATATTCCTACAAGAAACCAGAGTGAGAACAAGACATGGTGAAGTCATGAATCTGTGGTATAGGTTTTGTTGAATCATTGCAAAAAAATTCCTCTTGATTTATAAGGTGTTTCTATCTACATAATTCCATAGAGATAGCTAGAATCAAAGCGAAACAAAATACAAGTAAAAATAATTAAGGCATATTAAGGTTCAACTATTCCCATAGCACATAAACATTAAAATAGATAATGTGAAAAATTATAGCTAATAAATTCATAGACCATCATTGACCAATTATCTAAGCCTTTTGGTTTTCCAATTCACTAATAAATTCTTTGACCATCCAAACATTAGCATTGGAAAAACATCCCAATGTTTAGGTTGTACCCATCCCAACTCTTTTATCAGTATAAATCCTTACTTGATTTTCATTGACTCATTATTTATCACTGAGTATTTGATGCCTATACATGACTTATAGACATGTTTTATAGTATCCACTATAGAATCCCCACATAAATCCCCTCTAATGTATCCTTCTGTGTAGGTTTATCTTAAAAATAACCAACCTTTACAAAAATAGAAATGTATGTTTGGACGCATTCGACTGCTCTAGCTATATTTGTCTATGCTATTGGATATGGGACTTGTATCCTTCAATTTTTTCTGGTTTAATTTCTTCATGTACTGTTTAAGTTGATCCTCAAGGATGAAAATCTATGTATTATGTTTCTCTAATGTTTTTTCTCCTCAATCAAATACTTATCATTTATTAATATTTCCGCTAGAAATGTTACCTAAGCCTTTTGGTTTTCTAATTCACTATTAAATTCATTGACCATCCAAGCATTAGCAATGGGAAAACATCCCAATGTTTAGGTTGTAACCATACCAAATTTTTTATCAGTATCAGCCATTATTTTATTTCCATTTAAACATTATTTATCACTAAATATTTTATGCCTATATATGACTTATAGACATATTTTATAGTATATACTAGATAATCCACAGATAAATCCTCTCTAATGTATCCTTCTCTGTAGGTTTGTCATAAAAATAATCAACCTCTACAAAAGTATAAATGTGTGTCCTGATGGATCAGGCTGCTCTAGATATCGCTGTCTGTGCTATTGGATATGGGACTGGTTTCCTTCAATTTTTTCTTGTTTAATTTCTTCATTTATGCTCATCCTAAAGGATGAAAATTTGTGTATTATCATTCTCTAATATTTTTTCTCCTCATTCAAATACTTATGATTTATTAATATTTCCTATACAAATTTTACCTAAGACTTTTGGTTTTCCAATTCACTAATAAATTCATTGACCATCCAAGCATTAGCAATCGAAAAACATCCCAATGTTTAGGTGTTGTCCATACCAAATTTTTTATTATTATAAGTCATTATTTGATATTCTCTTAATCATTATTTATCATTGAGTATTTGATGTCTATATATGACTTATAGACATATTTTCTAGTATCCACTATATAATCCCCTCAGAAATCCCCTCTAATGTATCCTTTTTTGTATGTTTTTCATAAAAATAATTGACCTCTACAAAAATAGAAATGTATCTTTCAATGGATCTGGCTGCTCTAGCTATCTCTCTCTGTCTGCTATTTGATATGGGACTGGTTTCCTTCAATTGTTCCAGGTTTAATTTCTTCATTTCTTGTTTATTTTGATCTCGAAGGATGAAAATCTATGTATTACGTTTCTTTAATATTTTTTATCCTCAATAAAATAATCATGATTTATTAATATTTCCTGTAGAAATGCTACCTAAGCGTTTTTTTTTTCCCAATTCACTAATAAATTCACTGACCACCCAAACATTAGCATTGCAAAAACATCCCAATGTTTAGGTTGTACCCATACCAAATTTTTTATCAGTATCATTCATTATTTGATATTGATTCAATCATTATTTATCACTGAGTATTTGATGCCTACATATGACTTATAGACATCTTTTCTAGTATCCACTATATAACCCCCACAGAAATTCCCTCTAATATTTCCTTCTCTGTAGGTTTATCATAAAAATAACCGACCTCTACAAAAATAGGAATGTATGTTTGGATGGATCCAAATACTCTAGATATATTTGTCTCTTCTATTAGATATGTACTGATTGAATCTCTAATGAATCGAGCAGTAAGAGATACTAGGCAAGATTGTGCTAATCTAATTGAAACTTGTGAGCCTCTGTTATATTGATATTTGTATATAACACCCCTACTACTCTGAAAATGAACTGATCATGATTTTTTTGTGTATTTATTGTGACTGTTATGTGCTTTATATTAGTTGAAGGATGGAAAGTAGAATTTTTATCAATGGTTGGATTTATTTCTATTGCAGTGCAATTGACATCATGGTTTTATGGCAACAACAATTATTCCACTCTTTTTTAATATGACAATGACAAATATAATCTAGATGATAGTGATAAAAATATGTCTATAGTATTATTTTATAGTGATTTGGAGACCTGTGTATACTTTTTTGTTGTTGGAATGATCCTAGGTGGCCTAATGTGATTATTTTATCATGATATATGTCACTTTTGAAATCTTAAAGAGTTTTTTCATATTTTAATTGTCTTATCGATATCAATTTTCAAAACAGATTTTCTCTTTCGAATAGTTAGAATATCTATTTTAAGAAAAAACCAAGTGGTGGTATGGCTATTCTAAGCTAGGATAGACCAACACCATAATGTGTGAATTCTACAATTTTAAGGATTTTTTTTTATATTTTAGTGACAACTCTAATATAGATGATAGTGATAACAATATGTCTAATTCTTGTGCCAGTGGTTTGGAGACTTCTGTATACTTGTTTATTGTTAGATTGGTCCTAGCTTGCCTAATGTCATTAATGTCTCATTATATGTCACTTTGCAATCTTAAAGAGTTTTTTCAGATTCTAATTTTCTTATGGATGCTTGTTTTCAAAACTAATATTCCCTTTTGAATAGTTAGAAGTTTTAATGTAAGAAAAAACCAGTGGTGGTATCACTATTCTCAGCTAGGATAGACCAGCATTATAATGTGTGAATTCTACAATTTTAAAGGCTCTTAAAGCAATATATTGTAGAGTACATGGTACTTTTCTAACTTATTTGTTTAGTAATAGATATGTCCTTGAGTTTCCAAGTCTTGAATGATTGTTTCAACCATAATCTTCTTAACAAAATATATTTAAGATTACATGGTACTTTTCCAACATATTTTTTTAGTAACCTCATCTTCCATGCTATCTCTTTGATCTAGTGAGCTCCAATTTTTTCCAACTCCTTTGTTTATTAACATCACCATCCACATTGTCTCTTTGATCTCGTGAGCTCCAATATTTTGAAGGAGATTGATTGGATTTTCGTTAAGTATTTCCAATAGCCCCTGTCATTCTTAATAGAAAGGATGATTTCAAAATCACATCTGCCATGCTAGTCTCCTTTTCTCTCCTCCGAGGTAGGGTACATGCTTTTGAAATCACATATGTCATGCTAGTTTCTTTTTCCTTGATCCATGTACATGTCATTTCTCCCATAAACTTTAATGCATTCAAAATAAATGTTTATTTAATATTTTATTCATTTTTTTTGGAGGGATAAAAAATCCCCATAAACATGGTTGAAAAATGGACATTATTCATAGATTTTTCCTGTTATTGCAACCGATGGAAGTCAATGATTATATATGTGCTATGAAATATTCCGGCTAACAAATTGAATATGCTTGGAAGAACAACAAACAATTGACTATATTATATTTTATTGATAGAAGACTTGGGAACTGCTAGGGAGTATGGATCAAATGTAATTGTACTTTTCACCAATTCTGAACTTTTATGTAACCAGATGAAAGGAATGTACCATGTTAAGAAGATGAGGCTAAAACTAAATGGAAAAGAAAAAAATATTGTTAGACAATTTCAATCATTTACTATAAGACATTGTGAAAAGGTTAATAAGATGTCTCATCATCTATTGTATGTGGAAATGCCAAACCAAGATTCATCTGTCAAAGACAAATTAGTATTGTATGGGGCAATGCCAATTCAAGATTCATCTATCAAATATGAACTAGTGTTGAGATGCTCTCCTTCAAAATTAAAATACAAATTATTGTTGAGATTCTCTCCTTTAAAATTTATTGATGGAAATTGTAAGATATCTTTGATATGTGTGTGTTTTTTACCTGTAAATGTGTCATTTTTAACAACCGTGTGTTTTTTTAAATTATATAGGAAGTGCGTTCCCACCATGTAAGCACAAATTTGTGAATTTCATGTTTTATAAAATTTTGTATTTAATTTTCAAAATGTGTAGGAATTCAAAATTTTTTTGTTTAAATAAAGTGAATTTTACACATCAATTTGTGTTCACGTTGTGCTGGAAAATTTGTGTAAATTACTTCAATTTTTTGAATTCTTTTTTAATCTTTTTCAATAGTAATTTTAAAAATAATTGTAAATGCATGAGGTAATTTTTGAAACATCATGTATTTGTGTATTTGTAGGTAGATACATATATATCATGGATGATAATTTTCGACATGATTCTTCGAGGCTTTAAACATTATGTGTATCTATGTAACTGTAGATATTCACGATAGATATCCATATATATATCATGGAGAATGACCATTTGGCACATGATTCTTTGAGGCAAACATCAATATAATCACATGCCTCTACGAGAGAGGGGGATCATGGATCGAGGGTTGTTCATGGTATTTATATTAAATGTGCATGCTTTTAAATGACATTTGAATATATAATATTATCCCCATACATACATGTATGCATGTGAAATTTATTTTGTATTGAATATATAATTTTATCCCCACGTACATACATATATACATATGCAATTGATTTTTTATCAATTTTGTGAGTTAAATTAATTTTTAAGAAATTTCATTTTTTAGGGGTTCGGAGGAAAAGAGTATATATAAATCAATGGAGTCTGGCCATGGTTCATGCAATAATGGTATGGTTCATGCAATATACTCAATCATATGTATGTATTTATATCTATGTATTCATTTTTTAATTGATTAGAAATTCATAATTTTTTATGAAGCTTCCCTCTCATCGCGTGAGGGTGGGGGTGGTATGCGTTCCCTTGGTGGCCAATCAATAGGTGGTGGTGAATCGTGTGAGGGCGGTGGTACACATTCCCTTTATGGCCAATATATCGGTGGTCATGTTGGTTCTCAACCAATGGGTGGTAGCCAATCAATGGGTGGTCATGTCGGTTCTCAACTATCTTAGGGTGGGCATGATATTTCTCAGCTATCTCGAGGTGGTCTTCAATATGCATATAGTTGAAATTCAATTATTAATTTTTTAAATTATTTATATAATTTTTTTATGGTTAAAAATAAAATTTCTACAAATTTGTTCACATTTTTTGTATTTATACATAATTTTATATCTTCATGGAGATTGTGAAAATGTTGCTCGAAAAAGATGTAGGCTAGACCGTGTTATTCAAGAAGAAGGTTATACACCAACCACGACTTATCTTTATGAAATTCTCGATTATTTACCTTGGGAAAAAAACATACAACAATGCACATTACAAGTTCTGAACATCTTTACTAAAAATGGAACAAATATCTTGTGTCTTTGAAACTCCCTTCTGAGAGTCAATAAAGCTTAGAAATTGTTACACACTCTTTAAGCATACTTGTATATGTTTACAAAATCTTGCGGCAACCAGCGATAATTTTATAGAAATGATGATGAAAATAAAGGAAACAATAATGGGTCCCGAAACATGCGACAATGTTAAAAAAAGAGTTACAAAATAAATGGAAAAATCTATTTTTAATTTCAAATAAGGGCCGAAAAGAAAGAACCTAAAGGTGAAATATTTCAAGCACGCTGTTGAAGCCTCGAAAATCACTACTTAAAACATTGGGGGAAAACCACCCGGTCGGGACCTTAGGACAACTATTTTTCTGTTTAGTGTGGTGGCTTTGACTGGATTTATAGGACCATTTTCCTAATATCTAAATGGGTTGGTAATGGAATGATTGGATGAGTGGAAAATGGAACTAAAGTGACTGAAATAATATATCTAATTTAATCTATAAATAATAAATAATTCTAAAACTTAACCCGGGTATCAGATATGAATACAACTTTAAGATTGTTCCAATCAAAGCAATAACCATGAAAATGTATTATAAGTTAACTGAAATATGCAGCATCAAATAATGATAACTCTGTTTAAGAAATTAAACAAAGTTATAATAACACATCGTATTCATCATTTTATATATCATTTGTATACACTGTGAAAGATGAAATATTTCTATACACTCAGAAATGATATGTATAAAGAAATATTTGCAAAACAAGTACTTATAAATGATAGCAAATTTAAAGAGAATATCTCATATCATAAGAAAAATAATAGTAAATCGATAGAAATACCAGATTCATCTTGATACTTTTCCTGATGCAATTCAATATCTAGATCCAGTGCTTCAATATAAAAAAGACTCTAAGGTACAGAAATGCAATTCTCAGAGATCATTTTACATAAACCACTAGATGTGATACTTTATAAAAATATAATAGTCAATGGAGTACAAAAATGTAATATCCAAGTCAAAAATATTACAAATTCAGGACCCTTTTCTAAATGCATGAAAGGGGTTTAAATAGGAACTTAATAAAACAAAATAACTAAAAATATTTCTACAATTTATAATCAGAAATATAGAAATAGACATGCGATATTAAAATGAAATAAATTCATTGATTCTCTCTTGCGTTCAATGTGCCAAGGTGGTAAATTTTGAGCATATCATCAACCTCTGCTAGATGACTAAGCCTCAAATGTAACTGACCAGTGTATGTGGCATCAAAAAACTCTGAAATTATACAATGAATGACATTGGAAAGGCATTCAATTGCCATTTGCTAACTGTGTGGCTTGATTATATATGTCCACATGATATCCCATGAAATTCCTTGAATTTTTTTGATTTGCTGATTCTTATTGATTAATTATTGCTTCCACTTAGAATTAGTCTCTTTTACTTTTGGTAATTTTCCTGGGATACTATCTGAAATTAAATTGGTGGCATATAAGCTATCATTAATCAACTGTATTATACTATTCATCATATTTCTTACTCCTGATGTAGCTCTTTCTCCTTTTATCAACTGCTTTTCCCATTCTGTAAACAAAATTTCTTTGTGTCTTTCCTCAATCCTGGGAAGGTTTGCATTCCTTCCTTGCTCTGAGTCTTGCCATGAAAGAAATTCAAAAAAAAATTCATCTGCATCATCAAACTCAACCCTAAGGTTGATTCCTTCATCTATTAAAGATGATGTTATTTCACACAAGGGCTCGTCTTGTGCCATCTTTTGAAAAAATTCATTTAACTACTAAGATAGTAGTTTTCTCATTTCAAAAGCTTCAGTTTTAAATTGATCCAACTTAGGATAATCCCCAAATTTTTCCAATCTTGCTTGGAATATTTTTTCTTTCTCAACCTTAGCAGTTTTCTCATTATGCAGCAGGGTTTGTAGTTTTTCCACCTCTTGAGTTAGCTGTTGTTGCTTATTTAAGGATTGTTGGTTAAGATTTTTCTTCTCAATGCCAAGTTGCTCTTCCAGTTGTTTAGATCTGAGCTTTTCATCTTGCAACTGCTATTCCAACTGCATAATATTTTGCTGATTTTCTGTTGCTTGTTCCTCCAGCGTAGCTAATGTACTTCCTTTTGTTTCATCATTTGGGTGACTTCCGAAGCCTTGTTTATAGTAGCTGCACTATAGGTGCCCGCATATTGTGATAATTTGGTGAGACCCTCTGAAGGATTCAACTCAGTATTTTTCCAGACAATGTTCATCAATTCAACTTGTGACGTTGAAAGAGATTCTTGATATGTTCTTCTTCTCTTCCTCTGCTTCCTAACAACAACCCTATTCTTACGACTATAAAAGATATCTAGAGGAGGAATCTCTTCTAATTTTAACACAATTTCTTCTGTAGGATTCTCAGTAATGATTTCCATATCTCGATCTTTCAGAATGTCAACTTGAGGATTATTTTGTGATCCTATTTGCTTAACAAATTGTTTGTATTGATTTAGAAAATGGGAAGAAACAATAATTTCAGTAGAATCCACCACATCCTCAGTGGTATTTTCTCTTTCAATTTGATTATTTGGATTATTACCAATATCTTCCATTTCTGCCTATAGATTAGCCTCACTGCCTATATTTTCTTTCTCAACATGCACATTAGTCTCAATACCTATACTTTCTTTCCCTGTTTGAATTGTACTTCCTTTTCTAGTAGGTTCATCTATTTTGCTGCCAGTATTCTCCTTTTGCACATCAGTCTTGCCACTTGTGCTTACATTTTCATTCTGTACATTTCCCTTGCTACTAGATGTTTCTTTTCCTGCTTTTTTGGCTGCATATTATTTTTCCTTCTTCTCTATTTCTATATTCTCATATTCTTGCAGCATAAGTCTTAACTGGTCAAGAGGAGCTTTCAACAGTCTCTAACTTCTAAATAGCATGAATTTATTCATATCCTTAGTCTCAAATTTGGATTTAGCCAAGTCATAAAGTTGGGGAAATTTATCAATAGAAACAAATAAATCATCAAACTCATCGGGTTCATGCTCAAACCGAGCAATTGAAACTGAAGTTGTGAAATCAAATGCTACTTTTCTTGGATCCTACTACCTACCTGTGACTATTGAGAGCTTAATATCCCTTATTTTGATGACTTCTTTTTCAGCATGAACAAATTTATTAAGAGTATAATGCCCTCAATGAAATGGAAAATTAGGCCACATTAGTTTCTTGTTATTCTTGAGAAACCTTGACATGCCTTCTACTGTTAACTGGTAGGAGATTTCTTCTGCTAATAGTTTATCTGGGAAATACAAAGATAAAATATGGGGCTCCACTATACTCCCAAATACTTTGACATAGGTAAATTTCTCTTCTCCAAACCAATCGCAAATCTGGGATATATCAGTCTTAGCTTTTTTAGAAATTCAGGGAGGAAACTGGTTGAAAATGGTTTTATAGATAGGGATGAGGAAACCGTGACAAATTCTATAAACATGGTTTTTAAAATGGACCTTCCATTAGAAATTATGGTAAATATGAATAGGAACGGGATCTTTGGGTTCCAATTCCAACCAAGAATGGGAAATTCAGAGTTAAAACATAGGGCATCTAAAATATAGGAAGAAAATTAAAACGGGGTTGTGTTTCCTGTGTTTTTATCCTTTCTATACTCAAGGATTCTATTGGCTATCTTATCTAAAAGGATAACTACCTAGTCCATGATTTCAGAATTCATAGCAGAATGAATTAAGGGTACCATTTGAATTGAAAATCTAGTTGAATTATCATTTCCAAATAGCCTGCACATCATTGCGGCGGCATAACAATATGGAGGTGAAAGGGACTCCATGGAGTACATACCTGATGATTCATTTTTATGCTTCTCTGGAGCTTTCCTCGATTCTCTGATTGGCTCAGACTAAGTTTCATTACTTGTAGAAAAATCCTTAATGAAAGCTTTGTTGTAAACCTTTTTCAGATCTGGAAGATGGTACATTGCCTTTATGTCCTCTGCTCTGAAAGACAAAAATATTGTTCTAGTAGCTAAAACAAATGTCTTGTTTTGGATGGTGACATTATCTATTACCCACCAAATTACATCATAGTAAGGGAAAATGTTTTCCCGAGCTACAATTCTATGAAGGAATGAATTTGCAAGAGTTTTAAGAGGAGTCTCAGAATCATAATATGAGTCATCTTCATCAGGAACTATCACCTTCTCTTCAGTGACTTCAGGGTTTTCTTTTTGAATTATGTTATATACATCTTCCCAAGTAATTTTTCGAAGTCCCTGGCATGATGTGTCTATAACCAGCTTAATCTTCGCTGGTTTTTCTTTTGGTACTATGGGAATAATAGTGAAATTTGCAATGGTAGTGGCCTTTTATTTCTTAGATCTCTTAGACATTTTTTCATCTCGTAATATCTCACTTGCTCGGTGAACAAAAGGATTGGGTGTTCTGTGGTTCCGCAAAGGAAAAGAGCTTTTAGACGTGGTGAAAATGCAATGAGGAGAATAACTTATATGAAAATATTTATTCGTTATTTTTAATTTATTAACTTCATGTTAAAACATAAATTCCCTCTCTAAGAGTTACACTCATGCATTCAAAATAGAATCAATCATCATTATTCGTTTGATTTTCTATTTAATAGTAAACGTACAATCAGAGATCGGTGCTTTTGAAACGTGAATATAAAACTTTCCTTTTAATTTTTGCAATTGCGATGAATAAATAACATATGTGCAGTGTAAAAAACTAAGTATTGGTCGCATCAGAATTTATGAAAAGGGACGAAAAATAACATTTCATGATCTCCACCGATTTGCAATTGCGATGATGGTGTATCGCATTGGCTATTTTCAAAGAGAGTAAGTTGTAAACGATATTTGTCGATTTTGCGATTGCGATGATGGTGGGGTCCATCACATTGGAGTTTTGTAGAATGAGTGAATATAATGTTTGTTTCTCCGAAATGCGATTGCGATGAATTACATCGCATTGGAGTTTTCCAAAACAAATGTAAGAACTTAAAACCTTTACGATTTTCAATTTTGCGATGGGGTCCATCGCATAAGAGTTTATAAAACAAGTCCATGTAGCATTACTCTTCTGAAATGTGATTGCGATGAATCGCATCGCATTGGAGTTTTTCAAAACTAATGTGACCACTTAAAACCTTTGTGATTTGCGATTACGATTATTGTATCACATCCGAATTTGTTTAATATGAACACTTTATGTATTATGTTGATGTGATAAAAGTTTTTATATCTCATCAGATTAGAAAATTTCAATATTACATTTGTCTATAAGCACTTGTGAATTATGAAACAATGAACTCTTTATTTGTTTTATTCAAAATTATCGGATTTCCTCTAAGTCTTTTATTCCTAAAAAGAAAAGGGACCTATTTCTAAATGAAATTTCTTTTAAATATTTTCAAATGGGGAGGGTTGTTGTACTGTACAAAAATTGGAAATTCACTGGAAGAAACAATTATCTCGGAAAAATAAAATGAATACTATATTTCTAGTAAGTAAAATTTTTCAAAGATAATGAAGACTATCTTAGAGAAATTTTTAAATAAAATCTAACTTTGAAAAAACAAAAAATCACTTACAATTTCTTTCTAATTTCCTTAAAAATAAAAACACTTTTCGGGTTTTCTCAAGCCTTGATTGGCTGATAATAATAAAGTAAGGGGCTTCTCCAATTTTGGCTTTTGTGTTTTACTCTATTGTCATAGGCATTGCCTCTACTACCTACAAACATTCATAGTCTCGACAGGGTTTCGTTTTAACCATTAACCATTTCATTGTCCCATCCAACTAATATCGTGATTCTTTAAAAGATAAATTCATAAGACATTGTATCTTATGTTTTTTCTTCTTTTTATTTTAATTTAAAAGCCATTGTTCTGGTTTGGTATCCAATTAATAACACTGCCATTCACTAGTTGTAATGAAACTGAACAAGCTGGCTCATGATGAGACCTCTTATCTCGTAATTTTGACATATAATTTCTTAGAATTACATTCTAAAAAATCAAAACCTTAATGGATGGGGTGAAATGATTTTATCCTTAAGAATCAATGGATGACAATTTTCAGAGTTATTTGAATGCCAAAACTTGGAAAAGTCTTTACTTTTTTATTGATAACCTTTCTCTACCTAGTAAACTTATAATGATTTACATTTTTCTCAAGGTTTCAAAAGATCATGCAAATGTTTTGAACAAATTTTCAAAGTTTAACATTTTATTTTAAACTATCCAAAATTGTAATTATTTCCATAAAAATTCTTATTTACATGAAATAAGTATTTATAATATTCTTCCTAAGACATTTTCTAATAGTAAAAAGTAAATTAGAGACTATTAACAACCTTTATTTACAAAACAAATAAAAATTGTAGAAATGAATATGTACAGGTAAGAAGGGGTTACCTCCTTATGAAAAGAATTTATTTCAGATAAGCCCATTTCCAGGAAGAGATTCTCTCTTTCCTGTTAAATCTTGCAAAATGAATGTATATGAGCCTATCTTTTCAGCAATCTGAAATTGTCCAAGCCACAGATTTTGAAATTTGGTATGCTTAACTTTATCTTCATGTGATTTATCCCATTTCTTTACAAGATTACCAATTTGCAAGGTTTTGGATCTGGTGGAATTTGAATTAAAAGAAGATTTTACAGCTGTTGATGTTTCTCATGAATAATTTTTTCTTTTTCTGTATCTTCTTCTAATTTAAGAATTTGATCAAATATCAACTGAATAGATGATGAAAGATTCTCTTCAATACATTGAACTAGGGCTAATGATGGGAGAGCTATATTTGAAGGTATCACAGCTTCTTTTCCATAAACTAGATTGAAGGGTGAAATTCCTATTGAAGCTTTATGAGTAATACGATTAGCCCATAGTGAAAAAATTAAATATTTGTGCCAATTCTTTTGATTTTGATCAATGTTCCTTTTAATAATTTTGATGAGATTTTTGTTAGTAAATTCAGCTAAACCATTACCTTGTGGATAATAATTTGCTAAATATTTCAATTTGAAACCTCTTTTGATTGAAAATTCCATTATACTATTTCTAGAAAAATAAGATGCATTGTCAAAGATAAGAGCGTTAGGTACACAAAACCTGGTAATGATGAATTGATCGATGAAATCAATAATTTCATCAGAATTGGCTACCTTTAAAGGAATTTCTTCTACCCACTTTCTGAAGTAATCTGTTTATGTAAGGATGTATCTGTGTTGTTTGGAAGAATCTGGTACTATTTCTCCAATAATATCAAGCCCCAATTGCTTAAATGGTTGTTCAATGCTTACTGGTTGCAAAGGAAAAGCTAGCTTCCTTTATCTTCCACTAGCAGCTTGAAATTTTTTTCACTTCCTCACATAATCATGTGTATCTTTGAAAAGGGTAGGGCAATAATATCCAGCATGGATTATTCTGTGAGCTGTGGTGTCACCTCCAAAATGTCCACCTGCTAGTCCATCATGTAATTCCCGCAACACCTTTTTTACTTTAGTCTTTTCAAGACATATTAATAGAATTGAATCATAATTCCTTTTGAATAACACATCATCAATGATTTCATAATTTTTAGCTTTTAATATTAGAGCACGTTTGTTCTTATAGCTGATATTAGAAGGAGCATACCCATTCTTTAAGTAAAAGATCAGATCAGCATATTGAGATTCAGAATCTATAACACTTATCTGATTTTCTTGAATGATATTAGCTTGATCTTGATGTTCTATTATGTTGTGAACTCCTGCTAAAAGTCTGTAAAAACCTTGACCTCTAAAAATCTTGGCTAGCTTAATATCAATATCATACTCTTGCAAAGATGTTACCCAATTAGCTCTCTTTTCGGCTACATCTTTTTGGATTAACAATTGTCTCACTGCAGAGAATGGGAGGATAATTTTTGTATGTGTTTTTAAGAGAAAAGGTCTAAAATGTTTGATTGATTTAAACACAACAAAGACCTATTTTTCTAAATTGGAATAATTAAGCTTAGCTCCTTGCAGATTTGAGCTAAAGAAAGAAATTGGTGCTTCCATTTTTTGATCGTTGAGTTGTGTTAAAACAACAACATAAGATGTTTCAGTGGCCAAGGTATACAGAATAAATTTTTTAGAAAAATCAGGAGTATTCAATGCAGGTGCATTAATGATTTCCTTTTTGATTGCATCAAAGGCTTCCTTGTCTTTATACCCCCATTTGAATACTGAATTTTTCTTAATCATATTCCGCATAGGTAAAAAAATTTAAGAAAAATTAGGAATGAATCTTTTGACAAAATTGATTTGCCCTAGAAATGATTGCATGGATTTTTTGTTATGAGGTAAAGAAATATCAGAAATTTCTTTGACTCTTTCAAGGTCAATATATATACCATCTTTTGACACAACAAACCCTAAGAGTTTTCCTTCATTGAGAGAAAAGAAGGATTTCTTTGGGTTTAAATAAATACCAAACCTTCTACATATTTCAAATATTTGTTTCAGATCATGTAGATGATTGGTTCTTTTCTTTGAAAATATTGTTATGTCATCAAGATAAATAACAACTTATCTATTAATCAGACCCTTAAATGCTATATCCATGGCTCTCTGGAAAGTAGCTCCTGCATTTATTAACCCAAAAAGCATTTTTTGGTAAGCATAGGTTCCCCATTTGGTTCTAAAAGTGGTTTTTATCCTATCATATAGATGTACTAATATTTGGTTATAGCCTGAAAAACCATCAAGAAAGGACATGAGTTCAGAACCACCTACTTTTTGTAGTATTTGTTCCATTATTGGTAACGAGAAATTATCCTTTTGACATGCCTTATTTAAATTTCTAAAATTAATGCAGATTCTAATATCTCCATTCTTCTTCCTGACAGGTACCATGTTGGAAACCCAATTAGAATTCCTAACAGGAAAAATGATTTTGGCTTTTAAAATTTTATTGAGTTCTGCCTTGATTTGACTTTCGAGATTTGGATGAATTTTTCTTAACTTTTTTTGAACAGGTTTGACATCAAAAAGAATTGGAATTGTATGTTGAGTAATAGAAGTATCATAAGTTTTTAAGTCCTCATAATTCCAAGAAAATATATTTTTATACTTACTCAAAAGATTGATGAAAACAGTTCTTTCCTCTAGAGTTAACTCGAGTCCTAGACTAACATTTTGAGGTTTAGACTGAGAGCCAAGACTTACTAATTCAAAATTTAAAGTAGAACTTTGAAGTTTAGCAATAGTAACTTTCTTGAATCTGTCTTTTATATCATATAGGTCTTCAAGTTTAACAAAAGATTTAGGAATAGGATTTTCATTACTTCTTGAGGTATTTTTAAGATCATGATCCTCTTCATCAATAATTTTCTCATCATAGGATTTCTCTGAAGTCAAGAAATTCAATATATCTTCATCATGATAGAATACTCTCTAGTTTGTGATATTATTGGGAACAGATGGACTAAAAATTAATTCGACTGAAAATATATCAGGACTGTAATCTTCAGTAGGGAGGAGTTTGGATTCAACATTCACTAACAAATCAGCTGATGTATTTTGAGTTCTAGGGATAGAAAAGATGTTGAAAGCTAAAAATTGAGTGTTAATGTCTTGCACAAGGGTTTGATAATGTTTGAGATGACCTGGAAGACAATTGATGGTATTCCTTACTTTTCTTATGACAATTTCAGAACCCCCATATACTTTCAAGTATTTGACATTTAACCTTATGGATTTATAAAGCCCTTGGATCAAGGCTTCATATTATGCAGTATTGTTTGTGCACTCAAATTATAGTCTACATGATAACATGGTTTTCTCTCCATCTGGATCAATTAAAATGCATCCTCCTCTTGCTCCATCACTAGTTTTTGATCCATCGAAATATAATGACCAAAATAAAGACTTATCTACAGGTTTATCTACAGATGTATCAGAAACATTAATAATTATATAAGAATCAGATTGTGAAATTTTTTTGATTTGTGAAATAAAAGTATTTATAGAAAAGGGTGATTGTGGTGCTGTGAAATTCCCAAGGAATGATTCAGTAGAATAACCTCCAAGGATATTTCTATTAAAAGCTACAGGTTCATTTGCATGTTCAAATTCTGTCACAGTATGCATCATGTGTTTTTATCGCTCAATTTCGATTTGATTTGGTTTCCCTTTATAGGGAAGCCACATATGTGAATAATCGGTTTCGATATAACCCTTAAGATTTGCAAACCAATCCCTGCTTAAGACTAGTCTATGGAATTCAGAAATATCTGCAATCAGAATATCAATTCTTTGGACAATTCCTGGATCAGAAGCTAATCGAATATTAACTGAAATGATTTCTCCTACTACTTGGACTTTAGAGCGATCCAATTGTACAATGTGAACTGCAGAATTTTGTGGTTCAATATTCAATTTTGCACAGATTGAAGTAGGCATTATATTAGAGGATGCTCCTGAATCTATCAAACAATTATGCAAATTCTTGTTATAGATTTCATAAGTCAAAAGAAAAAGAGGTGTCTGAGAATTTGATATTTCTCCAATAAGAACACTATCAGTGGCATCTACTTTATCTGGTGGCTTACCTGTTCCCTTAGCTGCTTTGGGAACTACACCAATTGGTAGAGGAGCAATAGGTGTTGCATTTAATTCTTTCAATAGCAGCTTATTTTGATGTTTAAGTTTGTTGACTTCATGTAAGGAAATGTTCGCTCTAGTCTTCTTCATGTCTTCAAAAATGTTATAATCCATAGGATCTGATACCACTAGAGTCTTAGATGTTGATGTAGGAGGATTAGAGGATGACGGCTAATTTTGAGTGGGTAAGGGAGAAGTTTTCTTTACAGGAGATTTGTCTTTGGTACATGGAGTTTTACTTTTCTTCTTAGGAACAGATTGAGTAGGTTCTATTGTAGATTTACTCCTTGTACTTACAAGCATGGCTTCTTGTTCATTGTCTGAGTTAGGGAGAATGAAATCCCACATCCCATGCAATTCAAATATTTCCTCTTTTTCTTCTTCTTCATCTGATACTGGAGGAGTATCTTCTTCTTCTTCCTCTTCTGCTTCTGCATTGGATATTGAATTGGGAGGTTTAGATTCAGCTTGATTTCTCTTGAAATTTCTGAATGGTATTTTGGTAGAAGTCTCTTCCACTTTCTTTTTAATCTCAACCATTTCATTAGACATGGTTTTGAGAACTTTCTGTAAGCCTTCCATGTCATATGGATATCTTGGTGTCTTTTTCCTTGAATCATCATTAAAGCTAACTTTCTTGGATTTCCTTTCCTCAATAGCATTTTTCTTATCCAAAGCAACAATCCTTCTTTCAACTGCAATCGCTTCTTTCATATTTTCATCCAAAGTAGGTTTAGTAGCTCTATCAACAAAAATTTCTATATTTGAAGGCAGAGATGTTATATACCATTCACTTTGGACCTGCTCACTGGGCTTTGATGTTGTAGGGATTTTATTTAAGAGTTTATTGAATCAGGAATTGAAATATTTGATGGGTTCTTTGGGTCCTGTCTTCAAATTGGAGAGATCATTGATTAGGGTAGCTATTGATCTATCATCTCCAAATTTAGTTAAGAAATGTTCTTGAAAAATATCCCAACTTGTAATAGATCCTGAAGGTAATGAAAAATACCAAGATCCTGCTACCCCTTGCAAAGTATAAGGGAATAACCTGATTACAACATCCTCATGTTCAATTGCATTCAAGTTTACAGAAAGCATAAATTTATTGATATGTTCTTTAGCTTGTATGTTAAGGTCAGGACTAAATTTTGGCAGCTATTTTTCAGGATGATCAGGTAAATCATGTAAAGGTGTAGCCATTGCAACAGCTCCTGGAATAGTTCATGGTCTCTATGCCATTGTTGTGATAACAATTGAAGGACTAGAAGATACAGTTGGTATTTGGACAGATGTTATTGGAACAAATGATGTTTGACCAGCTGATGTTTGAATAGTCGATGTTTAGACAACTGCACCTTTCTGAGTTATAGTTTGGGAAACAAATGATTGAATCTGTGATGAAGAACTAATATCACTCTCTGATTCCGATGGGGTTTTTATTTTTTTAACTCTACTAGGTAAAGGAAATTCCTTTGGAAGAATACCAAGTATTTCACTCTGTAACCTAGTAAGAGGTATTGAAGAAAAAAAATTGTGAAGTTACACTACCTTTAGATGTTTCAGACTCTTCTAAAGATAATGAGAACCCTTGTAATTTGTGAATTAAGGCTCACTCAGGAGGTTGATTGTCTGATTGGTTTGAGACTTTGGTAGTGGGTGTTTGAATATTTCTATCAATTTCTTCCTTGGTGATTTGAGATGTAGAAGAAATTGAAGAAGGTGATGAGGGTGAACCACTCTTAGACTGGCTTGTAGATTGAGATTTACTTGCCATCCATAGCTTAGGCCCTCCTTCTAGCACCAAAAATGTTGAAGCCTCAAAAATCGATGATTCAAACATTGGGGGAAAACCACCCGGTTGGGACCTTAGGACAGCTCCTTTTCCATTTGGTGTGGTGGCTCCGACTAGATTTGTAGGATTAGTTTCCTAATAACTAAATGGGTTGGTAATGGAATGATTGGATGAGTGGAAAATGGAACTAAAATGACTGAAATAATCTATCTAATTTAATCTATAACTAATAAATAATTCTAAAACTTAACCCAAGTATCAGATATGAATACAAATTTAAGATTGTTCCAATCAAAGCAATAACCATGAAAATGTATTATAATTTAACTGAAATATGCAGCATCAAATAATGATAACTCTGTTTAATAATTAAACAGAGTTATAATAACACATTGTATTCATAATTTTATATATCATTTGTATACACTGTGAAAGATGAAATATTTCTATACACTCAGAGATGATATGTATAAAGAAATATTTTGTAAAACGGGTACATATAAATGATAGGAAATTTAAAGATAATATCTCATAACATAAGAAAAATAATAGTAAATAGATAGAAATACCAGATTCATCTTGATACTTTTCCTGATGCAATTCAATATCCAAATCCAGTGCTTCAATGTAAAACGGACTCTAAGGTACAAAAATGCAATTCTCAGAGATCATTTGACATAAACCACCAAATGTGATCCTTTATAAAATATATAATAGTCAATGGAGTACACAAATGTAATAACCAAGTCAAAAATATTACAAATTCAGGACCCTTTTCTAAATGCATGAAAGGGGTTTAACTAGGAACTTAATAAAACAAAATAACTAAAACTATTGCTACAATCTATAATCGGAAATCTAGAAATAGACTTGCGATATTAAAATGAAATAAACTCATTGATTCTCTCCTGCATTTAATGTGGCAAGGTGGAAAATTTTGAGCATATCTTTAACCTCTGCTATATGACTTAGCCTCAAATGTAACTTACCAATGTACGTGGCATCAAAAAACTCTGGAATTATACAATGAATGGCATTGGAAGGGCATTTAATTGCCATTTTCTGACTATGTGGCTTGATTAGATATGTCTACATGACATCCCATGAAATTCCTTGAAGTTTGCTAATTTTCTGATTCTTAGTGATTAATTCTTGCTTCCACTTAGAATTAGTCTCTTTTACTTTTGGTAATTTTCCTGGGATACAATCTGAAATTAAATTGGTGGCATATAAGCTATCATTATTCAACTGTGTTATACTATTCATCATATTTTTGGCTCTTGATGTAGCTCTTTCTCCTTTTATCAACTGCTTTTCCCATTTAGTAAATATAATTTCTTTGTGTCTTTCCTCAATCCTGGGAAGGTTTGCATTCCCTCGTTGCTCTAATTCTTGCCATGAAAGAAATTCAGAAATTTTTTCATCTGCATCATCAAACTTGACCCTAAGGTTGATTCCTTCATCTATTAAAGATGATGTTATTTCACACAAGGGCTCGGCTTGTGCCATCTTTGGACAAAATTCATTTAACTACTGAGATAGTAGTTTTTTCGTTTCAAGACCTTCAGTTTTAAATTGATCCAATTTAGGATAATCCCTAAATTTGTCCAATCTTGCTTGGAATATTTTTTCTTGCTCAGCCTTAGCAATTTTCTCATTTTGTAGTAGGGTTTGTAGTTTTGCCACCTCTTGAGGTAGGTGTTGTTGCTTATTTAAGCCTTGTTGGTTAAGCTTTTTCTTCTCAATCCCAAGTTTCTCTTCTAGTTGTTTAGATCTGAGCTTTTCATCTTGCAACTGCTGTTCCAACTGCATAATATTTTTTTGATTTTCTGTTGCTTGTTCCTCCAGCATAGCTATCTGTACTTCCTTTTGCTTCATCATTTGAGTGACTTCCGAAGCCTTGTCTATAGTAGTTTCACTATAGACGCCTGCATATTGTGATAATTTGGTGAGATCCTCTGAAGGATTCACCTCAGTATTTTTCCAGACAATGTTCATCAGTTCAACTTGTGATGTTGAAAGAGATTCTTGATCTGTTATTCTTCTCTTCCTCTGCTTCCTGACAATAGCCCTATGCTTATGACTATAAGAGATATCTAGAGGAGGAATCTCTTCTACTTTCAACACAATTTCTTCTGTAGGAAGCTCAGGAATGATTTCCATATCTTGGTATTTCAGAATATCAACTTGAGGATTATCTTGTGATCCTATTTGCTCAACAAATTGTTTGTATTGATTTAGCAAATGGGAAGAAACAATAATTTCAGTAGAATCCACCACATCCTTAGTGGTCTTTTCTATTTCAAGTTGATTATTTGTCTTATTACCAATATCTTCTTTTTCTATCTGTACATTAGCCTCACTGCCTGTATTTTCTTTCTCAACATGCACATTGGTCTCAATACCTATACTTTATTTCCCTATTTGAACTGTAGTTCCTTTTCCAATAGGTTCACCTATTTTGCTACCATTATTCTCATTTTTCACATCAGGCTTGCCACTTGTGCTTACATTCTCAGTATGTACATTTCCCTTGCTATTAGATGTTTCTTTTCTGGCTTTATTGGCTGCATCTTATTTTTCCTTTTGCTCTGTTTCTATATTCTCAAATTCTTGCAGCATAATTCTTAACTGGTCAAGAGGAGATTTTAGCAGTCTCTGACCTCTAAATAGCATGAATTTATTCATATCCTCAGTCTGAAGTTTGGATTTAGCCAAGTCATAAACTTGGGGAAATTTATCAATAGAAACAAATAAATCATCAATATCATCAGGTTCATCCTCGAACCGATCAATTGAAACTGAAGTTGTGAAATCAAATGATACTTTTCTCAGATCGTATTGCCTGCCTGGGACTGTTGAGAGCTTAAGATCCCTTATTTTGATGACTTCTTTTTCAGCATGATCAAAGTTATTAAGAGTATAATTCCCAAAATGAAATGGAAAATTAGGCCACATTAGTTTCTTGTTATTCTTGAGACACCTTGACATGCCTTCTATTGTTAACTGGTAGGAGATTTCTTGTGCTAAAGGTTTATCGTGGACATACAGAGGTAAAATATGGGGCTCCACTATCCTCCCAAACACTCTGACATAGGTAAATTTCTCTTATCCAAACCAGTCCCCAGTCTGGAATATATCAGTGTTAGCTTTTTTAGAAAGCCGAGGAGGAAACTGGTTGAAAATGGTTTGATAGATAGGGATGAGGAAACCGTGAAAAATTATATAAACATGGTTTTTAAAATTCACCTTCCATAATAAATTATGGTAAATATAAATAGGAACGAGATCTTTGGGGGTCCATTTCCAACCAAGAATGGGAAATTCAGAGTTAAAACATAGGGCATCTAAAATATAGGCACAAAAGTAAAAAGACATTGTGTTTCTTGTGTTTTTATCCTTTCTATACTCAAGGATTCTATTGGCTATCTTATCTTAAAGGATAAATTCCCAGTCCATGATTTCATAATTCATAGCAGAATGGATTAAGGGTACCATTTGAATTGAAAATCTAGCTGAATTATCATTTCCAAATTGCCTGCACATCATTGCGGCGGCATAACAATATGGAGGTGAAAGGGACTCCACGGAGTACATACCTGATGATTCATTTTCATGCTTCTTTAGAGCTTTCCTCCATTCTCTGATTGGCTCAGACTGAGTTTCATTACTTGTAGTAAAATCCTTAATGAAAGCTTTTTTGTAGACCTTTTTTCGGATCTAGAAGATGATACATTTCCTTTATGTCCTCTACTCTGAAAGACCCAAATATTGTTCCTGTAGCTGAAAAAAATGTCCTATTTTTGATGGCGACATTATCTATTACCCATCGAATTACATAATAGTAAGGGAAAATGTTTTCTCGAGCTGCAATGCTATGAAGGAATGAATTTGCAAGCGTTTTAAGAGGAGTCTCAGAATCAGAATCTAAGTCATATTCATCAACTGTCACCTTCTCTTCAGTGAATTTAGGGTTTTATTTTTAAATTAAGTTATATACATCTTCCCAAGTCATTTTTCCAAGTCCCTGCCATGACGTGTCTGTAGACAGCTTAATCTTCGCTGGTTTTTCTTTTGGTACTATGGGAATAGCAGTGAAATTTGCAGCAGCAACAACCTTTTCTTTCTTAGATCTCTTAAACATTTTGTCATCTGTTAATGTCTCCGTTGCTCAGAGAACGAAAGGATTGGGTGTTTTGTGGTTTTTCGAAGGAGAAAAGCTTTTAGACGTGGTGAAAATGCAATGAGGAGAATAAATTATATGAAAATATTTATTTGTTATTTTCAATTTATTAACTTCGTGTTAAAACATAAATTCCCTTTCTAAGAGTCACACTCACGCATTCAAAATAGAATCAATCATCATTATTTGTTTTATTTTCTATATAATACTAAACGTACAATTAGAGATCGGCGCTTTTGAAATGCGAATATAAAACTTTCCTTTTGATTTTTGCGATTGCGATGAATAAATAACATATGTGCAGTGTAAAAGGTTAAGTATCGATCACATCAAAATTTATCAAAAGGGTGACAAATAAAATTTCATGATCTCCGCCAATTTGCGATTGCGATGATGGTGTATCACATTGGCTATTTTCAAAGAGAGTAAGTTGTAAATGATATTCGCTGATTTTGCAATTGCAATGATGGTGGGGTCCATTGCATCAGAGTTTTGTAGAATGAGCGAATATAATTTTTGATTCTCCAAAATGCGATTGCGATGAATCGCATCGCATAAGAGTTTTTCAAAACAAATGTAACAACTTAAAACCTTTGCGATTTCCAATTTTGCGATGGGGTCCATCGCATCGGAGTTTATAAAACAATTCCATGTAGCATTACTTTTCTGAAATGCGACTGCAATGATTTGCATTGCATCGGAGTTTTTCAGAACAAATGTAACAACTTAAAACCTTTAATATGAACACTTTATGTATTATGTTGATGTGATAAATTTTTTTATATCTCATCAGATCGGAAAGTTTCAATATTACATTTGTTTATAAGCACTTGTGATTTATGAAACAATGAACTGTTTATTTGTTTTATTCGAAATGATCGTATTTCCTCTAAGTCTTTTATTCCTAAAAAGAAAGGGGACCTATTTCTAAATGAAATTTGTTTTAAAAATTTTCAAATGGGGAGGATTGTTGTACTGTACAACACACCCTAATATAGCTTTCCATTTGTATGACAGGAACCTTGCAACCTATGGAAGACTACCATGCAATGATGAGGTTCTTGTTAATTTTGCAAAAAATTGCTATGCAAAATTATTTTTGGGAATGAAACCCAATTATAATGACCTTGATTTTGAATTTTTTGGTCGTGGGAAAGGTTGATTATTTGACCGCAGGGGCGCTAAGTGTGATTCTAAGTTGCCTCCCCTCGAGTCACCATTTGAAATCTGACCTCCTCGTGTGGAAACTTTCATAGATGGATGTCACTTCTCAAATTAGTCGAGAAGCAAGGGATGCCATCATAGACAATGTTGAGACTGGACTCAGTGGAATTGATAGTGGTCTGAATTGACAAAGAGCACGAAAAAATGTATGTGGTAATTTTGTGTATAGTACAGATGATGAGATAAAAAACATGAATATTGAAAGCTTAGAACATATGTAAAGCATTATCGCAATGGTTGGAAGGACTTACTTCTTCATGAGGAAGAGGGAATGGGATCAATATGTGTTAATGGTTAGAGTGAATATTTAAATTTAAATTTATATGTTTATTTGTATATGTTAATCTAAAAAAAATGTATCATATGTTCACCATTTTCAGTTAACACGCTTGTTGAACGAAAATTTTGATAATATCACAATCCAAGTTTTAGGTTTTGGAAATCAAGATGACATTTTGGGAAATTTTAGTGTTTTTTAAGAGTTCATGATGTCTATGTACAATTATTATTCTATTATTATATGGCTATCATGATGAGATAATTTTAAAAGAAATAATTGTGTACACACATGTCTATAATTAAATGTTAACAAATTTTGATTACTTATGATCTTTTCGCAACGGAGATACCCTCTTCTTCTCTGTTAGCAAAAGTGCCAAATCCACTGTCACAAGTATTGCAATTTTCACTTATGTTTCAAGTTATAAATTGAAGTGAAAGTTTCATTAAAAAGTGAGATCTAAATCTTGAGTTATTTTACAGTTTAAATTTTTCAAATTTTATTTTTGTGGAGATGATTTCTATTATCCAAGGACTTTAGTGATGGAGCGTATGATGGAGATAGGAACATCCAAGAAATCTTAACAATAAGTTTTCTAACATTTTTTTAATATTATTTCATTATTTTATGAATTTTCATTTGAAATTTATATATATATATATATATATATATATATATATATATATATATATATATATATATATATATATATATATATATATATATATATACACACACGTGTACATGTATATTTTACATATTATCATGGAGGATGCATTGATTCAGGGCTGACATAGGACAATAGAGGGTGAAATCCATGAGGTATTGCATGAAAATTTCAATTTCTATTTTTTTTTCATTTAGTTTGTTTTATTGAAGTTCTACATTCTCATTCAATTTTAAAGCATTAAATTTTAATTTAAATACATTTAATATAAATTTATTATACATGTGTACATATATAGGTAAATGAAATTAGGTCCAACACGGTTCAATGGAGGGGAACTACATGAGGTATTGCATTTTTTTATTTTTATTTTGCATTTTGTTTTTTATGTTGTAAATTCTCGTTCAATTTTAAAGCATTATATTTTAATGTTTAAATGTTGTTTAGGTTCCCCATTCTTCAGATGATAGCATGAGGAAGCTGCTGGAAAATACATTGCAACCAAATTCTCTATTTGATTGATGCACGTGCAACATTTTATTTGATCTAGTCTTTTTATAACTTAAACATGTGTCATATTTCATTTTATATATAACTTGATACCTGTAACACTTGATACATTGCTATATTTACTTTTATTGTTCATGATATAAATTTTGGACATATTTTGAATTTTGGATAGTTGAATTACTTTTACTTTTATTTAATGATTTTGAATTTTGGATAGTTGCTACATTTTTCTTGTGATCACATGTTGTTATATAATGTTAACTTATATGATCTTAGATTATGTTTTGTTTTTAAAACTTGTTCTTTTTTCACTTATCATTTTAAATGAATCTAGATTGAAATTACAATTTCCAAACATAGGTGGTATATGTTATGCATTTGAATATGTGTGAATGTCTATTAAAGTTGATATTTGGGTACATTTTGCATGATCACGTGTCATTTAAAACAATCATATCTATGGTGTTACATATTTAATTTCATGAACATCTGTAACAATGATTGAGGTACATTTTCATTTAGTTGTTAAATTTTTCATAAATGATGACATGTTGTTATAATGTTAACTTAGATTCAATATTAAATTAAATGTTTTTTTTGTAAATCTCAAGCTGTTTTGTAATTTGTTATTTAAAATGAATCTAGATTGAAATTGCAAAATACAAAACACATGGTACATTTTAAATTTTATTTGAACATGTATGGATGTTATATAATTAGGACATGTCTATTGAAATTGATATTTATGTGTACATTTTTCACACATGATCATGTGTCATTTAAAACAATTATAGATGTTTTTGCATACATTTAAGTTATTGAATACGTAATAATGATTGAAATACATTTGCATTTCGTTACATTACATTACATACATGATGACTTGTTGTTTTAATGTTAAATTAGATTCAATCTTATATTAAATGTTTTGTTTTTAAATCTCAAGTTGCTCTTGTCATGTGTTATTTAAAATGAATCTAGATTGAAATTGAAAATTACAAAACACATGTGGTACATGTTAACTGCATTTGAACATGTATGAATGTTATGTAATTATGAAATACATCTATTAAAAGTGATATTTAGATGTACATTTTTCACATTATCATGTGTCATTTACAACAATTATAGATGGTTAAATACATATTTAAGTTCATGAATATGTAACAATTATTGAACTACATTAATGAATTTAGTTACATTACATGTTGAATACATGATGACTTGTTGCTATAATGTTAACTTATATTCAATCTTAGATTATATGTTTTGTTTTTAAAGCTCAATTTGTTTTGTCATTTGTAATAAAATGTATCTAGATTGAAATTGCAAATTACCAAAAATATGTCGTACATGTTAAATGCATTTGAACATGTATGAATGTTATATAACTAGGACATACATCTATCAAAAGTGATATTTAGGTACATTTTTCACATGATCATGTGTCATTTAAAATAGTCATAGATGGTTTTACATAATACCAGTTAAATACATATATATTTAAGTTCATGAATATGTAGCAATGAAAGGAAATTTTCATTTGATTCATACATTTTTCATTTGAAATCATTCTTATAATGTTTTAATATACAATACATATAGGTGTACATATAAAAACAATCGTAAAATTCTAGGTGTACATAGACGTGTCAAACAATCATAAAATTTTAAAATTGCATTAAAAAAATCCTTTACACAACATTTTTCATTAATGTACAGAGAAAGGCTACTATGGGTGCTAGTTGATAGTAAAATGGAAATTGAAAAACACGTACCACACATTTTGAATTCAAGAATGAGTATTATAATTTTCTCTAGATATCTAAAACAAAATTATAACTTAAAATTTGAATTATATCAAATATGCTAGATACATACATTTTCCAATAATGACATAAAATTAAGTAGCTCATACCAGAGAATGTATGAAATCATTTAAGACCATAGAGTCTACATGTATGTGTACATGTATAAATTACTCATTGTGTGCATGTGAAGAAGCAATGTACATGTGCAGACACTCGTACATAACATAAAATACACATATAATAATGTAAAAAATAAGAATCCACAAAAAAAGGATAACAATTTCTACTTGAGTTCTGTAAGTTCTAAAAGATGAATCCAAGGAGAATAAATTATTGGGTAGTTCAATCAAAAAAAATTCTAATGTAATTCCATTTTCAATGATTTTTTCATCATCATCTTTTGACATTTTCCATTTCTTAATTTTCAATTTTTTCTTTGATCGAAATTCTGTCAACTTTATGTGTGTTGCACACACGAAGTGATTATATTGACAACTTATGACATCAAGTTCATAGCCTTGAAAGTAAACAAAATCCTGACTTTTGAAGAGTTTGTTGGAAAAAATAACCTTTCAGTATAATAGACACTCTTTCATATATAAACTTGTTATCATCATATTTTTCAAATAATTTCATATTTTGTTCAGTGCAACACATCAAATAATACATGAAGTTTTCTATGTTGTTAGTAGGTGCAACTACAACAAAAACATCATGCACAATAAAACAACTACATAAACTTAGAACATAATTAACATGAAAAATTAACTTTAAAATTAACATGTGTACTTGATTTTATTATCTATTTCTAAATCTCTATCATTTGAAAGCAATTGAAATGTTACCTTCTCTAACAAGATCATAAACTCGATCACGTTTAGATGATATTATAGTCTCCTCTAATTGCATCTCTTCAAAGCTTGCAACATATATTTTCCCCTTTGTATTTAGTTTTGTATGTTTCCAATCTTTTACATACATTTTGTTTTGACAAACATCAGTGGATTCTGTGTCGTCTATTAAAACATGATAAAAATAGGAATATTTTCTTTTTTCATATGCAAACACATTTTGGTACTCCTTTGTTTTAATTGAATGAAAATTTCAAGTCCCTTTTATTGTTTCAACATCATTTCCAATCGATCTATCTTCATCTTGGACCCCAATATTCCATAAAAACCTATATGGAAAATTCAAGAAAGAATATAAATATGTTATTCAAAATACAATGACATATAATCATTGTGATAAATAATGTTTAAAATTAGAAAATTAATAACAATCAGATCATGTATATTAAAGTTATATATCTATATATATGCAAGTTAATTTGTATATATGTACATGTACCTTCAATGTACTTCCCTTGATCGCTTAGTCTCATGGCTTAGTGCAACGATGCACCATTGAACAAGTTGTTCAGCTGAGACATGTCGGTGTGCAGAGTGGTGTATTTGATATCTTCGAAGTCCTCGTTTTATACATGCCCCTGCGCCATAGTGTTAGCATTTTCCATGACCAGTCTCACAAAAATTCCAACAATGTTTAATGTGGGTTTTGATATAAAGAGGACGCAACCAAGAGAATGATCATGAATATTTGAAGTGACATGTGCATCCATCTGACGATATCCAATGTTCATTGAATTTTATTCCATGTCCTTTCAATGAGTCATAAATCTTATCAAAAAAATGGTGTACAAAATATGTATCATGTGTACGATCGCCGCTAATATAAAAGTGATATTCTTGAATAACATGTCGATTTTCATTGCTGCTTTATATATGATCAACAATTTGTTTAGCGTGTCTAAATAGAATATGGACAAGCATAGAGACTTGGTCGGCATGATAGTATTCACTCTGTATTTCATTTTGTTGAAAAAATGTGTAATTCTCTGCAAAATCAACTATTGTCAAAATGGTCCTTGTTGGAAAATATTCATAGGATTTTTTGAATTGCACGTACTATCATCGAGCTCTATGAGAATGCTTGGTGTATTTATAAATTTTTTCCTCCAAATTTCTCAAAAAATCTATCACAAAAATTTCTTCTTCTTGTAAATCAATCCTTTTAGCACTTGTAGTACTACTTGAACCAATCCATGTATGAATATATTCATATATATTCCATTTCAATTTTATGTTGGAAAATGATTGATCTTTTATATCAATAAGATATTTTTTATGAAATAAAGTCAAATTTCCACAATGATCGCATTTTTTACTACCAACATATTCATTTTGGTAAAATAATTCATGGATTTCGCTTACACATAGAATTTGAGATATGAAACCATGGATAGTGGAAGGAGGAGGTGAATTTTTTCTGAATGTTTTACCAAAATTAAGGAATGTGTCATAACATAACTGAAATTCTACATGATAACACCAGCAACAAGTTTTGCGTACAACGATATGTTCAACATACCATGGTTTTTGTTGCAGAAAGCAGTGATTGAGAGATTAATTTCTCAACTGTCTTCTATGAACTTGTTGAAAAAATCTATCTGAGTGGTGTCCAAGATATGTTTTGCATGTTTTTTGTGTTGATTTCGTGTTATTCTTTGTCGCATCACATCTCTTTATTTTTGTGAAACACGTGAATTTTTCATCCAACATTCATATATTAGTTTTGTAACATATTACCCAAGTATATCTTTCTATGTTTGCCTACAAATATCTTCCCAGAAAGCGAGTTCATTATTTACATTTATTTTCAATTGAAATTTCCGATGTTTGTGCAACAATTTTGGTGAGGTCTTGTTGAGGCCTCATATTTCGGTTGCAACAACATTAAGGAAACGACCCGGTACGGACCTTATGGAAGCTCTGTTTCCATTTCGTGTAGTGACTCCTACTAGGGATAAAGGGACCAGTTTCCCAATAAAGATAATGGGGATGTTCTTTTTTATAAAATGAAAATGGAGGAATGATTTAATATACTTATCCAATTAACTAAATATGTATTCAATTATTTACTTGGGGTGTTCATTCATTACTGTCATATAAAATGATATCTTTCAAAAATTGGTAACAAAGATCATTCAATTGTTGAAGGAGATGAAAATTATGTAAAATGATTATTTTGACTAAATAATTAATCAAAAAAATTGTGAGAGATGTATCATGTTCATAATTTTGATCATATATGAAATAAGGAATCATAGATAAAAATCAGTATAAAAGTGCATTTAACATTACTTATAATAACAGATCTCATACATAATACAGATAAAAATATTGATGTTAATTCAAGAAATAAAATTCAACATAACACATAGAAATACCATATATGCGATGTTATACTCATTAAATCAACAATAGAGTCTGCCCCTCTTCAACTAAAATAAATTCAATGAGTGAAAAAGTGCAACTTCAGTTAAACAAATTCAATATCAAGAGAAATCATACATTTTTCCATTAACTTATCAAAGCATTCACAAAAATACAAAAGTACAGTCTTTTGCAAATTTTTTTTGATAAATTTATGGACCCTTTTCTGAATGCATTAGAGGGGTTTAAATAGTATCTCATAGGACTAAAATTTATTATACAAAATTTATTTAAGGAGATTTCAAACAACCTTCCTCGAATTGTGTTACTTAAATCTAAAAATAAATGAAATCTGATGACTTGATATTATTTGGAAGATTTCTCGTTTGCCATCTGGGCTTGAAGGTCGCAGATATTGATCATCTGTTTCACTTGTGGTGGTGTGTTGACTCTCATTTTGATTTTTCCTACAAATATGGCTTCGGTAAGAGCTGGTAGCATCTTCTATATTGAATTTGTTAGACATTTCAACATCCTAATTTGACTGTGTGGTTTAACAAGATACTACCAGTATACCTCCCAATCCGTCTTTGAAATCTGTTTGATCGAATCCCTTTGAACTTGAATTTTTTCCTTCCAAATTTCACTTAATTCTTTCATATCTGGCAGTGTGTCTAATTCAGCTTCTTCGATCAAGTTGCTAGTGTGGACTATGTGAATTACTGTCTCTATAATATTTCTTGTTGCTCCTGCTGCTCTAGTTACTCCTCACTCTGCCTATTTGATGTGTACATCCCAGTCTATGAATAGGATGTCTTGAAGAGCTTCTTCAATTTCAAGAAGATTTTACTTTTTCCCTTCATCTGTTTCTTGCCATGTAATATGATCTGAGACTTTAGTATTTAGTTCTTCAAATTCAGTCCTATGATAAATTACTTGATTTGTCAACTGTTCACTAGTCTCTAAAGACGGACGAATAATAAACATCTTTCAGAAAAACAAACCTTCCTGTATGGACAGTTGAGAATTCAAATCCAAATATTCCTTGATAAATTCATCCTTTCTTGGTATATCCTTGTATCTGGTAATCAATTCTTTCATTTCACAAATTTTCAGATCATTTCCAGTGATATCTTCTTCATACCTTATTTTCATTTCTTCCATATCCTTTTTCAACTGTCAGAGCAGCATCTTGGCTTGTTTATTAACATTCAGATTTTCTATCTCTAGTTTTTTCTCCAGCTGTGAGATTCTCTCCTCCTTTTCTTTTAATAAAATTGTTACCTCGACTACTTTATCAATTGTGGCTATGGCGTAAGCTCCTACAAATTTTGACAACTTAGTAATATTTCCTATTGGGTCGGTGGTATTGTATTTCTAGACTACTTCCATTGACTCATTTCCTGGTAACACTTCAGTAGAATTTGTCAATATTATTCATTTTATTTATCGCCTTACTATAGCCTTATTCTTAGGACTATAAAACACATATGGAGGAGGAATTTCCTCTATTTTCAGGGTGATTTCAGATGTAAGGAATGCATGGATAAGATATACTTATTGCAAGCTTGTTTCTTGATTATCTACTATTTCGAGATTTGATTTCCCCTGAGTTTGTTGAGGTGTATGCAATCCTAAATTTTCTTGTACATTTGTTATCTTTTTCCTATTCTGGAGGCTTTGAATAAATTCATCCCATTTTTGTTCCATATCATTTCCTTTTTCCTTATAAATAATTCTTTGACTTGGATCAATTTCCATCTAATGTTCTATTTATTTCTAACTGGTCTCGGTTATGGCTTCTGAGATTTTTTTTTTGTGGGTTGAGTTCTTTTGTGATTCTGTTTCTGAATTTTTCTCATCAGTATTAATGCTAACACTGGTTGTAGCTTTATTCTGGGTGCTTAAAAAAGTTAACTTTATTTGCTCAAGCCTTTGGCTTTTGAATTCTTGAAATTTGTGAAAATCAATTGGATCCAACTTTACCTTTTCTAAATTTATAGCTTGCTCAAAATATTCAGAAGATTCCAATATATCTCTGAATTTATCATCTTCATGAATAAATTCCTTCACTTTCATTGATATAGTGACATTATAGGCTATCTTATCTTGATCATATTGCCTTCTTGGAATGGTGCTTAGCTTTAGAATTTCTAGGTTTTGAATTTTTTTTATTGCATGACCAAAATCATTTAGTGTAAAAGCACCACACTATATTGGGAAAATTTTCCATAAATATTTCTTTGAATATTTTAGGCTCTTGGCAAGGCCATTTCCTACTTTTTGTTAAGCAATTTCCCTTGCTAGTATTTTATCGCAGATATATACAGGAAGACCATCAGGTTTTGCAATACTCCCGAAAATTTTGATATAGGTAAATAGTTGTTCATTAAAATACTTCCCAATTGGGAGAAGGTATATAATTGCTTCTTTAGAGAACTTTAGGGCTTTCTTGTCAAAAAAATGTTGGTGTATGGGCAGCATGACACCATGAAAAATCCTGTAAAAATGAGATGCGAAATGGGAATGCCATCACTCTTTATGACTGAGGTGAATAGGGTTTCCATATTGACTGGTCCATTTCCAACCCATGATTGTTTATTTAGTGAAAAAAAAATAGCATATATAATGTATTCGCTCATATAGAATGGAGGAAAAATTCTCATGGAGGAATTTCTTTTATGACGATAGTCGAAGATAGTTATAGATAGGTTATCAAACAGGATGGTGGGCCATTTCATTATATTGGAATTGATGCATGCATCTATGAAGGGTAGCCATTATATTGGAAACTTGGTACTATCTGGTTTTCCATATAACCTACATAACATAGCAGCCACATAGTTATGGGGGGCTGATAAAGGATCAATAGGGTACATACCTATTTTATCTTGCTTGAATTTGTTGATCCCATTCCTCCAATTCTGAATCATTTTGAATGGTTCATCATTCTTTTTAGCGAATTGCGATAAGAATGTTGAATCATAGATTTTATCAGGTTTCGGAAGATGTTTCATTTTCCTCAGGTCTGTAGCTGTGAAATATCCCATGATTTCCATCCTTGAATCTCTAAACTTCCTGTTTGAAATGTTCACGTTGTCGATCACCCATTTAACCATATTTGTCTATGGTAAAAATTTTGGTCTTGATTCTATCTTATGAAACAAAGAGCAGGCTACATCACTCATTTGAGTTGTTGGTGGTATTAAGGAATTTTTTGTTGGTCTGATTTCAGTAACCCTGGGTTGTTCATGTTCGAGGAGATTATAAATAACCTCCCATGCCGTTGCTCCTGCATCTTTGTTTCATGTGGTATTTGAGAACAGGGATAGCATATCTGAAGACTCAGATTCTAAAGTGCATTGTTTCTTTCTCTTTTGCATCATTTACCTTAGAAATTTCCTTGGAATCTTTCCTGAAATTGAAAGGAGTGAGGGTAGAGTGAAAAATACAGAGTGGCTGAAACAATATAATTTCAAAAGTAACTAATGATAATTATATATTTTCAAAGATATTGAGTTTTAACTCATCATAAGTGAAAGAAGTTATTTCTTTTCTCGAGCCACTAAAAATAGTGAAATGCCTTAAATTTCCATTTGATGTTTCATTTAAGGCTATTAGTTCTACATACTTTATGTCCAATTAGAATATCGCATCACAAAAATCAATCTATGAAAATTAGTTTCATTAAGCATTCATGTGATAATGCGATTGCAAAATCGCAATATTGCATCTCTATATTTCTCATGGTGTTTCATTTCAAAGGTTAATATTGAAAGCTTTATCATGGTATCGGGCTTTAAATGCTGCAAGAGAAAATATTTCGTTACATTATATTTTGGATTTTTCATATTGCATTAGCTAATGGGTTATAGTTATAAGAACTTTCATTACTTGCGATCTGCAGTATGCGATAGTTTATAAACTCTTTTTATTTTAAGTTTTTTAAATATATTCTTAGCTTTTGAAAATTTTCAGACTTAAATGATGACTGAGAAATTATTTATAACAATTTCGGGTCTGAGACATATCGCAAAACTCCTATGTTTATATTTTGGAAAAATTTTGAATTATATTGTGCTTTCAATCTATCCATATAACTAAGGTTTCCTAATATGGATGATTTAACCTTTATGAAAGTGGTCATCTATAACATTTCAGAGCTCCTTCATCATATTTAAGCATTTGTTCCAAAGGGTTTCCGATATGTGATTTGTGAAATTTCCCAAGTGGAAAGTGTACTAAACTAGTATTTCACTATTTTTGGGTTTATGACGATTTTTTTAGATTTAGCACTCATTATCTAAAGGAAAGAAAGTTTTAAAAGGGTCCCCATATATCTGTATAAATGGGGGGTGTTGTTAGTACACAAATTGGCGATTCACTTGGGAGAACTAGTTATCTCTGGTCAGTTTTTTGAAATTTCTAAAACTATTCAAAAATAAAAATAGTTGCAAGAATGAATTTAAATATAAATAATATTTCACTAATTAATAGAAATTGACTTGATTATAATTCATAAGATTCCCTCTTTAATATGAAAATATGACCATCTGTATCATCTTTTACTAAGTTGAAAAAGATAAAGCAAGTGGCTCTTTCAGATTAGATTTATATATATATACTCATTTATCATAGGTAGAGACTCTGTTGCCAGCATGCATTCATAGCCTCTACAGGGTTAGCTTTTATCCAACAATGATTCATTTTCCCATCCAGCTAATATCGCAGTCTTTAAAAATGAATTCACAATCATATACTTTCACTTGTTTATTTTTTCGCATATATTTTTTATTACTTAAAAGCCATTTTCTTGGCTTCGTAACCAAATATTGACAATGCCATTCACTGGTTGTAACTAAATTGATCAAGCTGGCTTTTGATGAGACCCATTGTATTTTTATACAATCTCAAGTCATAACCCTGTTTTGGTAGGCAGTATTGGTAATCTTAGTTTAACTATTTTCCTATGAACATGGCAAAGAAGCTCTTGATGAGACTTATTATCTTCTAATTGTTTGCATATTTTTTAATTACATCTTGAAAATTGAAAATTTTTCTAGATGGGGTGAATCATTGACCCTTTTGAGGGTTTTTGAATGATAATATTAGAGTTAAAGTGGTTTGCTTATAAAGAGTCTTTACTATGTTAAAGATTTTTTTTTTTACTGATAGTAGAACAAACATACTTTATAAAATTTAGAGTTTATCAAAGAATAAATATTTTTGTTGAAATATTTTTTTTTTTGTGAAGTAAAATTATTTGAGATTCGAATATTACAGTTATTTCCTTAAAAAACCTTATTTATAGAAGTGATAAATCAAAATTTTTCTCTGATATCTTTATTTGAAAAGCTAGAAGTAAATACCATTGAACTTTTCTTTTCCTAAGAAAAGAGAATACCATAATCTACAGGGAATAGAAGAAATTACCACCTATGAAAAATACTTCTTTAAGATCTGCCCATTAATAGGTAGAGAATCTCTCTTTCCTGATAGATCTAGCAATAAAAATGTTCATGGGCCTATTTTTTCTATGCTTTGAAATGGTCCAAGCCATAATATTTGGAATCTGGTATGTTTACCTCTTTCCTCATGTGCTTTATCCCATTTTAACACCATATCACGAATTTGAAATGTTTTTGGACTAAGAGAAATTGTGTCAAACGAAGCTTTAACCAAATGTTAATGATGTGCATGCATAACTTTGGCTTTTTCTCTCTCCTATTCAAGTTTAATAATTTGTAATTGCCTTACCTGCAAAGAAGAAGAAGATGATTCGTCAATAAATTGGACTAGGGAAAGAGAAGTAATAATTATGTTAGTGGGAAGAAAAAATTATTTCCCATAAAAAAAGTTAAATGGAGAAGTTCCAATCGAGCCCTTCTAAGTTATTTGATCTGGCCAAAGAGAAAAAGTTAATGATTTGTGCCAATTTCTTTGGTTCTGGTCAACAGTATGTTTAATGGTCCTAATGAATTTTTTATTAGTTGATTCTACTAAACCATTTCCTTGAGGATAATAGTTAGCAAAATATTTTAGTTTAAAACCTCTTTTAATAGAAAATTCTATCACAGCAAGGCCTATGAAATGTGATGCATTGTCAAAAATAAAAGCAGTTTCTAATCCAAATCTAGTTATGATAAACTCATCAATAAATTAGATAATATTCTCAGAATTGGGCACCTTTAGTGGAATTTCTTCCACCCATTTAGTAAAACAATCGGTAGTTGTAACGATGTATTTATGCTGTTTGGAAGAGTTAGGAACGATCTCATCAATTATCTCTAATCCCCATTACTCGAATGGTTGTTCAATATTAACTGGTTGTAATGGAAAAGATAGTTTCCTTTGTATTCTAGATGTGCTTTAGCAGACCTTACATTTCCTTGCATAATCGTGAGCGTCTATGAATAGAGTTGGCCAATAATAACTTGCATGCAAGATTTTATGTGTTGTTTTATTTCCTCCAAAATGTCCTCTAGCCGGTCCATCATGGAGTTCTTGTAAAAAATTCTCTCCTTTAGTTTTCTTTAAGCATCGTAACAACATGGAATCAAATTTCCTTCTAAACAAAACATCGTGGACCATTTCATATTTCTTAGCTTTCAATATTAAAGTAGGTTTTTCTTTATAATTGAGATGCATGGGAGCGTATCCATTTTTCAAATAAAATTTAAGATCAACATATTAAGATTCAACATCGTTGAGGCTTACCTCAGACACTTGTATATCATTACCTAAATCTTCTTCTGTTGGTAAATGGGATGCTCCTATTAGCATTCTACAAAAATATTGACCTCTAATAATTTTAGAAGGTTTAGTTTCTACGTCATATTCCTGGAAATAAGTTACCCAATTAGCCCTTTTATCTCCTACCTCTCTTTGCATCAATAATTTCCTTACTACGAAGAATGAAACTATTATCTTGGTGTGAGTTTTGAGGAGAAATGTCCTAAAATTATTTATAGATTTGAAGACCGCAAATGATTTTTTTTCAACAGCTGAATAGTTTAATTATGCACCTTGTAAATTGGAACTAAAAAATGAAATTGGTGCTTCAAATTGGTGCTCATTAAGTTGTGTCAAAACAACATCATCTGATGTATCTAATGTGAATGTATATAAGGTGAAAGGATTAAGAAAAATAATATTATTCAAGAAAAACGCATTAACAATAAACTGATTTATTAAATCGAATGCTTCTCTCACATTATGTCCCCACTTGAAGACTGAATTTTTCTTAATCATTGTTTCTAAAGGAAAATATATATGTGAAAAGCCAGGGACAAATATTTTTACAAAATTTATCTATCTAGGGAATGATTGCATGATTTTTTTATTATAAGGGAAATGAATTATTTCAATTTCTTCGATTCTTTCACGATCAATATAGATACCTTTTATAGATATCTAAAGAAAAATATGAGTTTTTCGAGTTAAGTGAGATTCCATACTTTTTGCATCACTCAAAGCCTTTCTTTAGGTCTTTTTCATGATTATTTCTTTGTCTAGAATAGACTGTGATGTCATCTAGATAAATAAACATTGATTTGTTAATGACTCCTCTAAAATTTGTGTCCATGGCTCTTTGGAATGTGGCACCTTCATTGATTAACTGAAATGGCATCCTCTGATAGGCATAATTTCTCCACTTAGTTTTGAATGTAGTCTTTAATCTATCATCTGGGTGTACCAGGATTTGGTTATATCCTGAAAACAAATCTAAAAAAAGACACGAGTTCAGAACCAACTACAGTTTGCAGTACTTGTTCCATGGTTGGTAATGGAATATTTTCCTTCTGACATGCTTTATTTAAATTTTTAAAATCTATGCAAATCCTAATGCCACCATTTTTCTTCCTGACATGTACTAAATTTGATACCCACTTTGAAGGCCTAATGAGAAAGATGATTTTAGCTTTGAGGAGCTTATTCAACTCTGATTTGATTTGAATTTCAATATTAGGATGAATTATCCTTAACTTCTATTGCACAGGTTTCTCGTTTGAAATTATAGGGATAGTATGTTGAATGACAGAGGTGTCATATGCTTTGAGATAAATATAATCCCAAGTGAAAACACCTTTTTAGGTCTTTAATAACCTAATGAATGATGATACTTCTTCAGAAGATAGGCCAAGACCTAAGTTGACATTTTTTGTTTTATCATTAATTCCAAGATTTACTAACTCAAATATTAAAGTTGAACTTTGAGTTTTAGAATTAGTAAGTTTCTTGAACCTATATTTTAAATCATAAAGGTCTTCAAGTTTGACAACAGACCTTGGTATTGGATTTTCGTCCTCTTCTTTATTTATCTGGGTGTCATGTTCATGCTCATCTATAATTTGATCATAATAGGATCCTTCTGATGTAAGGATGTATATGATATAAAAATTGTCATTAAAAACTCTCCAATTAGTAATATTATCAGGAAAAGATGGTCTGAAAATCAATTTAAGAGAAAACCTATGAGGACTAAATTCTTGAGATGGTATTAATTTTGATGCTACATTGGCCAATAAATCTACACTTGCATTTTTTATTGTGGGCATAGAGGAGTTATTAAAAGCTAAAAAAATGAGAAGTCAAATTCTGGACTAATGGTTGACAATTTTTAAGATGTCCAGAGTGAAAATGGATAGTGTTTCTCACTTGTATAATAATTATTTCTGAATCTCCACATACTTTCAGATATTTAATACCAAGGTCAATTTATTTATAAAAACCTTGAATTATTGCTTCATATTCCATTTTATTGTTCATGCATTCTAATTCTAGTCTGTAGGGTAGCACGGTCTTTTCTCCTTCTAGGCTTATCAAAACAAAACCAACTCCTGCACCATATTCTGACTTAGAAGCATCAAAATAAAGAGTCCAAAATAAAGAATAACTACATGTTTAATTACAAAGTTTTTTCATTTAGAAGCATCTGTTTGGGAAAAATTTTCAATTTGGGAGATAATGACATTATCGAAGAAGGCTGATCATTGTGCATTAAGGTTTCCAAGAAATTACTCTACTGAGTAATTTCCCACAATATTATTATTGAATGCTACTGGCTCATTTATCCCTTCGGGATCAGTAACTATGTGCTTCATGAATTTGTCGCAGTCCACTCAAATTTGGTTTGGCTTTCCATTAAAGGGAAACCACATGTGTGACCAGTCTGTTGAGAAATATCCATGGAGTTTCTCGGGCCAGTCCCTGCTCAATACTAGACCATAAAATTCAGGAATTTCAATTACTAAAATAACAATTATCTGGGAAAATTTTGAGTTTGATGATAATCTATTGGAAACAAATTGTATTTCTCCTACAACCTCTACTTTTGTCATGTTGAGTTGTACTATATGAATAATATATTTATGAGGAGTTATGTTCAATTTATCACATACTGATTTTGTCATAATATTAGAAGAATCCCCTTAATCAATTAATCAATTATGGACATTCTTATTAAATATCACATAGGTTAAGAGGAATGCAGGTGTGTGAAAAATGGATCAGTCACCTATCATTATGAAATCTGTGGAGTCCAATTTAGTTGAAGGAGTAGGAGGTTTACCCATGTTATTGGTAACTTGATCTATTACTCGAGTAGGTAGAGATGAATCAAGAACTACATTCAATTCTAAGTAAAATATTCAATTGGTGCTTCAATTTAGTAAGTTCGTGGATTGAGATATTAGCCCTGGTCTTCTTCATATCTTCCATTATATTATATTCAATGGTATCAGAGATTACCATTGACTTTTATGTATATGGAATTTCTAAAGAATAAGCATTAGCCTATGAAGCCTTAGATGTAGACTTCTTACTTAGTATCTTTTCTTTAGCAAGAGAGTTCTTCTGTTTTTTATTAAACTATGTTGTATCTGTTGAGCTATTGCTTTTTGTGGTAACTATAAAATTTTCCTGTTATTCCTCATTTGGTAGGATAAAATACCACATACATTTAGTTCAACTTATACATAATATTTTGTTCTATTTTCCTCTATTTTTTCATCTTCTGTTTCTAGGTTAGACTCAACAGTAGCTATAATGTTGGGTGGCTGAGATGTAGAAGATTTATTTATCTTAAAAGGTCTAAAAGTTTTCTTACAATTGGAATTTTTAGCAACTTTCTTTTTGATGTCTTCCATTTCATTTTTCATCGTTTTCAATACTTTCTAAAGGCCTTCAACATCGAAAGGATATTTTGATGGCTTTTTCTTTGAATCATGTTTGAAAGAAACTTTCTTGGATTTCCTATCTTCTTGAGAATTTTTCTTTTCTAAAGCAACAATATGTTTCTCTACAAACAAAGCTTCCTTCATGTTTTCTACTAAAGTAGCTAACTTTTCTCTATAAAAAAAAATGGCTATATTAGAGGGAAGAGAAGAGATGTACCACTCTATTTGAACTTTAGCACTAGGAACTGATGTTGTAGATATTTTATTGAGTAATTTATTGAATCTAGAATTAGCGTCTTTGATTTTCTCTCTTGTTTTAGCCTGGAGATTTGATAAGTCATTGATGAGCAATGCAATGGTTCTGTCATCTCCAAACTTAGCTAGGAATTGCTCTTCAAACATATTCCATCTAGTTATAGAGTGAGCAGGTAATGAAAAATACCAGGATCCTTCAAATCCTATAAGAGTATATGGAAAAAATATAACTAGAAAGTATTCTTTAGTCACCACATTCAAATTTATGGCTAACATATAATTGTGGAGATGTTCCTCGACTGGGAGACCATCATCAAGATTAAATTTAGGTAACCATATTTTAGGATGCTTAGGAATAGGGTGAAGAGGATCAAGCATTTGTACAACACGTGGATTATTCCATGGTAGTATACGTGGTGGAGTTTGCCAGCCTTGCATTAGACATTGGGTGGAGATGATGAGTGGGGTTTGAGTTGAAGAAGAGGTATGCTGAGTGTTTGAACTAGTTGAAGGTGAGGTAGTTTGAGAACTGGAACAATTTGAGCTAACACTTATGGTTGGAATAGAAGTTGTTGAAATGAGTGGAGGGACTGAAGGCATATTAGGTGGATTATTGGAAAAGACCTCACTGGTGGATGACTTTGACTCAGTCTTCTTTGTTTTCTTTCCAAAAGTTCCAATAGGAAATTCAAAAGGAAGGATTTATTTCTTATGTTCTTCCGATCGAGTTAATATTATTCTTGGATGCAAATAAGATGAAACACTTGTTTCAGATGATTTAGAAGGTTCAGAATTTTTGGTGGAAATGGATACTTGCTCTAAATTTTCAATAAAAGACCAAATGTTTGGGGAGTTAGGGTGATAATATGAGGATATTATTGGCTAATTTTAACTAGGAGGCCTAGGAGACAAATGTTCAACTTCATATCTTAAGGATATAGGTTTAGATAATGATATATAATTTGGAGGGGATCTAGATGGAGAGTGACTCTTTAATTGGCTTTTTGAGTGATCAAAAAAAATTTCCATTCATGATGGCCCTCCTTCTAGTGCCAAAATTTGGAGGCCTCAAATTTCCATTGTGACAACACGGGGGAAACCACTAAATCTAGACCTTAAGGCATATCCTTTTCCGTTTGGTGTAGTGGCTCGAAATAGTGATAAAGGGACCAGTTTCCCAATAAAGATAATGAGGGTGTGCTTGTTTATAATATGCAAATGGAGGAATGATTTAATATACTTATGCAAGTGACTAAATATCTATTATATTATTTACCTGGGGTGTTCATTCATTAATGGGATCTAAAAGGATATATTTTAACAATTGGTAAGAAAGATCATTCAATTGTTGAAAGGTATGAAAATGATGTAAAATGGTTATTTTGACTCAATAATTAATCAAAACAATTGTAAGAAATGTATCACATTTATAATTTTGATCATTTATGAAATAAGGAATCATAGATAAACATTAGTACACAAGTGTATTTAACATTTACTTATAATAACATATCTCATACATAATACAGATAAAAATATTGTTGTTAATTCAATAAATAAAATTCAACATAACATGTAGAAATACCATATATGTGATGTTCTACTCATGAAAACAATAGTAGTGTACGCTCCTCTTCAAGACAAAGAAATTCAATGAGTTAAAAAAGTGCAACTTCAGTTAAACAACTTCAATATCAAGAGAAATCAAACATTGTTCCATTAACTTATCAAAGCATTAAAAGAAATACAGAAGTGCAGTCTTTTGAAAAAAATTTTGATAAATTTCTGGACCGTTCTCTAAATGCATGAGAGGGGTTTAAATATTATCTAATATGACTAAAATAGATTAGACGAAAATTATTTTAGGAGGTTTCAAACAACCTTCCTTGTAATTAGTAAATTAAATATAAAAATAAATGAAATCTAATGACTTGATATTATTTGAAATCGTTTGTGAGCTTGTCTTGAAGGTCGCAGATATCGGTCATTGGTTTCACTTGTGGTGGTGTGCCGACTCCCATTCTAATATTTCCTACAAATATGGCTTCAGTGAGAGGTGGTAGCATCTTCTCTGTTGAATTTGTTAGGAATTTCAATGCCTTGATTTAACTATGTGGTTTAACAAGATATTGCCAGTATGCCTCCTAATCCATCTTTTAAATCTGTTTTATCAAATGTCTTTGAACTTGAGCTTTTTCCTTCCAAATTTCACTTAATTATTTCATATCTGGTAGTGTGTCTTAGTCACCTTATTTTATCAATTTGGTAGTATGAAGTGTGTGAATTATTGTCTCTATATTATTTCTTATTGCTCCTGCTGCTCTTTTTACTACTCACAATGCATGTTTGATATGTATATCCTAGTGTGTGAATAGGATTTATTTAAGAGTTTCTTCAATTTCAGGAACATTTTCCTTTGTAACTTCGTCTATTTCTTGCCATGTAATATGATCTGATATTTTAGTATTTAGTTCTTCAAATTCATTCCTCTGATCAATTACTTGATTTGTCAACTATTCAGTAAGTAGTCTCTAAATAAGGACTAATAATAAACATGTTTTGGCAAAATAGACCTTTTTGTATGGATAGTTGAAAATTCATCTCCAAAGCTTCCTTGATAAATTCATCCTTTCTTGGTATATCCTTGTATCTAGTAATCAATTCCTGCATTTCACAAATTTGCAGATCCTATGTAGTGATATCTTCTTCATACCTTATTTTCATTTCTTCCATATCCTTTTTCAATTGTGACATATGCATGTCATATTTTTTATTAACATTCAATTTTTCAATCTCTAGCTATTTCTCCAGCTATGAGATTCTTTCCTCCTTTTATTTTAATAAAAATTAGACCTCAATTGCTTTATCAATTGTCATTGTGGCGTAAGCTCCTGCAAATTGTGACAACTTTTTTTGTTGGGTCAGTGGTAGCGTCTTTCTAGACTACCTCCATTGACTCATTTCCTGGTAACACTTCAGTAGAAGTTGTCAATATTCTTCTTTTTCTCTGTCACCTTACTACAAACTTATTATCACGACTGTAGAACACATCTAAAGGATGAATTTACTCCATTTTTCAAGGTGATTTCAGGTGTAAGGAATGCATGCATATCCTCTACTTCTTGCGAGCTTGTTTCTTTATTATCTCTTGTTTCGGGATTTGATTTCCCTTGAGTTTGTTGAGGTGTATGAAATTATGAATTTTCTTGCACATTTTTTATCTATTTCTTATTCCGGAGGCTTTGACTAAATTCATCCCATTTTTGTTTGATATCATTTCCTTTATCCTTATGAATAGTGCTTTGACTAGGATCAATTTCGATATATTGTACTATTGACTTCTAACTGGTCTCGGTCGTTGCTTATGTTTCCTTTAGTATCTTTTGAGATTGTTCTGTGTTGTGATTTGAGTTATTTCCTAAATTTTTGTCTGAATTGTGCCCATTAGTATTAATTCTAACATTGGGTGTAACTTTATGTTGGGCACTTAACAAATTAAATAGAATTTGTTTAAGCCTTTGGGTTCTAAATTCTTGGAATTTGTGAAAATCATTTGGATCCAACTTTACGTTTTCCCAATTTATAGTTTTCTCAAAAGATTTAGCAGATTCAAATAGATCTTTTAATTTATCATATTCATGAATAAATGCCTTAAATTTCACTGATATAGTGAAATTGTAGGTTATCTTATATGGATCATATTGCCTGCTTGAAATGATGGCTAGATTTAGAATTTCTAGGTTTTGAATTTATTTTATTGCATGACCAAAGTCATTTAACTTAAAATCACCACATTGTATCGGGAAAAATAGCCATAAAGCTTTCTTTGAATATTTTAGGCTTTGTGCAAGGTCGTTTCCTACTGTTTGGTAAGCAATTTCCCTTGCTAGTAGTTTATCGGGGATGTATAGGGGAATAACATGAGGTTTTTCAACAATCCCGACAACTATGATATAGGTAAATAATTGTTCAGTAAAAGAATTCCCAATTAGGATAAGGTATATACTTTCTTCTTTAGAAAACGTTGGGGCTTTCTTGTCAAAAATAAGTTTGTGCATCAGCAGCATGACACCATGAGAAATCCTGTAGAAATGAGATGCAAAATGGGAATGCCATAACTCTATGTTACTGAGGTGAATAGGGTTTGGATCTTGATTGGTCCATTTCAAACCCATGATTGGAAATTTAGTGCAAAAATATATAACATCCATAATGTATGCGCTCATATATAATGAAGGAAAAATTCTCATGGAGAAATTTCTTTTGCGACGATAGTCAAAGATAGATAGGATGGCGGCCCAATTCATTATAATTTATGCATGCATGCATCTATCAAGGGTGCCCATTCTATTGAAAACTTGGTACTCTCTGGTTTTCAATATAACCTACATAACATAGAGGTCATGTAGTTATGGGGGGATGATAAAGGATCAATAGGGTACATACCAGTTTTATGTTTCTTGAATTTGTTGGTCTCGAACCTCCAATTCTATATCATTTTGAATGGTTCATCATTCTTTTTAGTGAATTACGATATGAATTCTCAATCATAAATTTTTTGAGGTTCTTGAAGATGGTACATTTGCCTCAGGTCTTCAGCTTTGAACGATCCCATGAGTTCCATCCTTGAATTTCTAAATATTTTGTCTACAATGTTCACATTAGCGATCACCCATTTAACCATATCTGTGTGTGGTAAAATTTTAGGTCTTGTTGCTATCCTATGAAGGAAAGAGAAGGTTTCATCACTCATTTGAGTTGTTGGTGACATTGAGGAATCTGTTTTTGGTATGATTTTAGTAATGCTAGGTTGTTCATATTTAAGGAGATTATAAATAACCTCCCATGTCGTTGCTCATGCATCTTTATTTCATGTGGTATCTGAGAACAAGGGTAGCATCCCTGAAGACTCAAATTCTAAATTTCTTTGCTTTTTATTCTTCAACATCATTTTCCTTAGAGACATTTTCTTGGAAGCTTTCCTGATATCAAAGGGAGCGATAGTAGACTGAAAATAGAGAGCACCTGAAATAAGAGAATTTTAAAAGAAACTAATGATAATAAAATATTTTCAAAGATATTGGCTTTTAACTCATCATATATGAAAACAATTATTTATTTTCTTGAGCCACTAAAAATAGTGAAATCCATGAAAATTATGTTGGATGTTTCATTTAAGGCTATTAATTCTACATACTTCACGTCCCATCAGAATATTGCATCACAAAAATCAAGATGTGAAAATAGTTTCGTTAAGCGTTCATGTGATACTACGATTGTGAAATCCCATTATCGCATCTTGGTATTTCGCTTGTTGTTTCATTTTAAAGGTTAATATTGGAAGCTTTATGAAGGTATTGGGCTTTAAATGTTGCGGGAGAAATAATTTAGCTACATTACATTTTTCATTTCTCATTTTGCATTGGCAAATGGGGGATAGTTATAAGCACTTTCATTACTTGTGATTTGCGATATGGGGTATTTTATAAGTGCTTTTTATTTAAAGGTTGTTTAATATATTCTTATGTTTTGGGCATTTTCGGACTTAAATGATGACTCAAAATTTATTTATAAAAATTTCGAGTCTGAGACATATCGCAAAGCACCTATGTTTACATTTTGGGAAAATTTTGAACTATATTGTGCTTTGGATCTATCCTTATAACCAAGGTTTCCTAATATGGATGATTTAACCTTTATGAAAGGGGTTGGCTATCGCATTTCATGGCACCTTTATTGTATTTAAGTATTTTTTCCACAGGTTTTACGTTATGAAATTTGTGAAATTTCCCAAGCGGAAAGTGTATTAAACTAGTATTTCATTAAATTAGAGTTTATGGTGAATTTTTTAGAGTTAGCATTTATTCTTTAAAGGAAATAAAATTTAAAAAGGGTCCCTTCCAATATTTCAATATTCTTCTCTCTTTTTTTTGCTATATTCTCTCGTGTATTCTCGACGAGCCTCGGGGTCTCTTGTTCGATCATATTTTCCCTTGAAATTTCTTTAATTTCCCCTGATAATTTAGTATGAAGCTCAAAACCTTTCCTTTAAAATCCTGTAGAAAAAACTCAATATCAAAATTTAGACAAAAAATCACTTCAAAATATCGTCATAAAAAGATTTAATTAAAAATGCTCACCTTAATTTTTTTCACAAAATACATACTTCAACCCAAAGAAATTACTTTAAAAATTCCGCCAAAAAAATGTCTTTTAAAAATGAAGCTCAAAATATTTCCTTCAAAGTTCTACAAAAAATTCTCACTTTAAAAATTTAGACAAAAACTCACTTTAAAAAATCATTATAAAAGACTTACTTCAACCCAAAACACTTACTCTAAAAAAATGTCACTTTAAAAATATCTCCAAAAAATGTCCTTTGAAAATTAATCCCAAAAAATATTTTGAAATCGAGCCCAAAAAATTTTCTTTCTGAATTCAGCCCAAAAAAATTCCTTTTAAAAATTTACCCCAATAAATTTTCTTTGCAAATTCAGCCAAGAAAAATTCCTTCCAAAATTCAACCAAAAAAATTTCCTTTGCAAATTCAGCCCAAATGAAGAAATGTTCGAAAAAAATGTTTCCATTTTCAACGATTTATAGAGTTGTGAAATTTTTTTTTTTGGATGAGATTTATCAAATTTTTTCCAGCCGATAGGATTTGTGAGCAAAAATTCTACCAAAATTTTATCAAAAGTTCGGCCAAACTTTTTTGTCGTTAAAACTAACGGGACAGAGTGGAAAAAAATTCTTCTCAATTGTTACAAAATTTCATCCGAACTAAAACATCTACAACTATGCTACAACTCGGCTCTGAACACATTTATTCAACTTTGGAATGGTTAAACTCCATTAAATTTTATGAATTAAATTTTGAAACGAAGATTAGCATTCGCAGAATTCAATCTACTTTCAGGAGATATAAATTTGATGGAATTCCATAGATATTTACTAATTCTAATTAATTTTTTAATAAAATGGGTGGAAAAAAATTCTGAAGGTCATTATGATTCCGTGAAATCAAAATTTTGTATCTCCCAAAATACAATGTAAAAAAATTGAAAATTTTATGGTGCATTACATTGGTTCATCATCTGTAATAGGTATCTTTTAGATTTTTATTTTATAACTAATATATTGAGAAACTTTACACGGACCTAAATATATTCAAAATATTATTATTTTTCATATTGGTTCAGTTTGAAAAATTGAAGTAATTATTATATGCATTAGTTGGTATTGTAAATGTAATGATACTGAAGTAGACTATGTCTAGATCATTGTAACACATTATTTTCGTGAAAACACCAATTTTTCAAAGAGTACACCAACACGTCTCAACATGAATATTTATGAATCCCTTGATTGTTAAAGTTGTTAAGTTGACATAACAGATGTGAATCAAAAAATTCAAAAAAACAAGTAATAGAAAGCTAATAAAATTTCTGACAAGTTTTATTTTTATCATAAAATGAAATTCTAAACAAAAAAATTGTTTTGGCTTGTATAAATTTGAAGAACTTCTAAAATGATATATTTCTCTCAAAAAAGGGAAAAAAGTGTAACCGAAATTCACATTTTCACCCGAGATATCAATATCACAAAGAATAATAAGAGTGTAGCGAAAATAGAGTAGGTGAGTAAAGCGATGGGAATAATGGTTGTACATATCACATAAAGAACATGGGTGATTCATGGATAAACTCTTAGTTATTTTGGACAATTTAGTTAAGGTGACTTGCAACTCAGGGACATTGGGGTCTCGCTGAATTTCATCCTTTGAAATCATACCACTTATATAGGTTATATTAAGGAAATTTTTAGATGCATGGCCATGTAAATCGAACAAATCGCATGGATAAGTACACTTGGGAGACGTAGATGAAGTGGCTTCCACTTTCTTTTATTTATATTTTCCACCATTTTTTTGAGATTTCCCCCCTTTAGCAGTTGATTTCAGAAAAGGAGTAGGTTTTTGTTGAGGTTACACTAGAACTGAAGTAATGGGAGGGGTGGTGGGAACTGGTTGTATAAGTGTCAAATACACGTAAGGTTGAGCTGAGCGGAAGGGATGTTGGGAGGAAGATAAATGTAACATAATGTAATCCCAAGATAAAATTCGACAAAATCATCATAACCATCTTAAGGGTGGTGATTATTCCTAGCAGTGGTAAAAAAATCTATTTGTCAAAATGGATAGTGTCTAGGAGGAACTCCTCTTAAGGCACCAACAAAGTTTGGAGACACAAATTTCTATTGATTTGGTTGTTGTGAAGAGGTACCAAGCTCTTAAGAAAATATTAACCCTTGAAGCATGCAAACATTTGAAAATTTAGGCTCTGTAAGAATAGGAGGTGGGCCATAATATGCCTCAATAAAGAAGGAATATTTATAGACACCGAGACATATTTTTGTTAAATAAGGAAAAATATTATTTCCTTCCATCAAATAAATGAAATTATAAGGGGATGTCTCAGATTAAGGATTGTAGTATGTCAACTAGTCAATGCTGTAAATCTTCCCATTGTGAGGGAAGCTCATGGTATAAAAAATGGAAAAATAAACTCCTCTCATGGTCTACATGAAACCACAACCAATAAAGAGGTTATAATTGAGAGGGGAGATCAACGATCTCAACATCAATCATTCCCTTCTTACTAGAACAATAATCAGACAATTTGGGTATAAACAGATTGGTTGCAAAGGGTGACCAACATATGCATGGATTGTGATAGTGTATTGTGAAATTTTTGGAGAACCAATTCTCTTCCAGATTTGGGTCCACAACGCGTAGGTGGATGCACCATCACCGATGATACACCATTGGATAATGGTGTTCTTGATGGAGACTAGTATTTGGAAGGAAACATAGTGTATAAGGCATGGGTGATCTTACTTTTCAATGCAAAAGACAGTAATGTTATCATATAAAGGGTCCATAGCACCCGAAAAGAAGATAGTAGAGCCTTTTTCTGAGAGGGACACATATGGAGAACTTCAAGAATTGACATGGGATCAAGAGATTGTGCCAAATCATCTACTATGATATATGTATGGGTGGCTTAGGATTTGGTAGCATTTCAACATAATTCACCTTTGGTAATCCTGGAAGGAACCTCTCCCTTAGGTGGAGGGATTTGTAAGGTACCATTGGGTGACAAAAGAGGATTTGTAGAGACTTTGACTTGTGCCTTCAGAGATCACTTCTTGGGATGTGGATCCTATTGGCATGATTGAGTTGGAAGTTTCAATTCCTCATAATTCATCATGAGAATTTGGTAAGATCCATTATTGGTTTGATGAGGGAGGAATGAAAGGATTTTTTCCATCATTGGTGGCCACATATCCTTATATATGGAATTAATTCCTAAGAAATATGGGTTGTGTAGAGGGAGGGGTGGATGAAGGCATATGCTACTTCCCTCTAGACAAAAGCTCTTGATCTTCCCATGAACACTTCTTGGGATGTGTATCCTATTGGCATGATTGAGTTGGAAGTTTCAATTCCTCATAATTCATCATGATAATTTGGTAAGGTCCATTATTGGTTTGATGAGGGAGGAATGGAAGGATTTTTTCCATCATTGGTGGCCACATATCCTTATATATGGAATTAATTCCTAAGAAATATGGGTTGTGTAGAGGGAGGGGTGGATGAAGGCATATGATACTTCCCTCTAGACGAAATCTCTTGATCTTCCCATGATTTTTCCATATGAGGGAGAAGGGGATAGTCATGAGTGTAGTGACCATAGTTACCGCAACATACACAAATTTTTTTCATGTGAAGGGCCTTGTTCTTCTTGGGTTATGTTCCCTAGTGCTAAGTTGAAGTATTAAATTTATCACCCTTATTAGCATTAGGTTGATGACCTTCGTTTCCATTAGATTAGTGATTTTGGTAACCCTTCACCTTATTCTTTATCTTGTGGTTACGAGGATGGGAAACATTATACTAAGCATACACCTTCCCTTGTTGAGGAAATTTTTGTTGTGATAAAGGGGGCTAATGCATGGGAGGGTGAGGTGTTGGTGCCATTGATGCTAGAGCCATAGGTGGTGAATAAGGATAGGTATGGATTCTTGGTAACCTTTTCATAACCAATGCTAGCACTAGTTGGCCTTGACATAAATTCATGTGGATGTTAAACTCCAGAAGAAGTACATGTTCCTTGGTATGAGGTAGATCAAAAAGGATCAGGGGAGGATATGTGTAGGTGGAACTGATCCATATGTGAGCCTGGATATAGCTTGAGGATGTTGGTAATATATTTATCCAATTACATTATCTGTGTAATGAGATTGTCCTATTACAGATAAATAACCAGGAAGAGGGCAGTTAGGGAAAACAATATAGTCAAAACCCAATTGGGTATAGATCATATAAAATTACAAAGCCTTATGAATGTGTTATTCTTCAATTTTAAGGAAAGTGGGTGTAATATATTTACCTATTGAATAAGGGAGGGATCATATGAACCAATATAGGAAAACTTGGTCTTTCAATTTTGAAGCTTTAGAAAATCTTGTCATTTTGCACCATTCGTGAACATGATCAGAAAGGAAGTTTGTACAGGTTTAACGAAATTAGGTCAAAATTTCTCTACCAGTATCATAATGGATAGATAACTAGATGTAGGATCAAAATTCATGGGAAAAGGTCAGAAACACCTTATGTGACACATGGGTTTGGTATACATACCACTTTACAGAAGAGATGATAAGAGAATATTTAAAGAGGCACAAATGAACAGAATACTCCATTAAGGAATTGGACAAACATCACATGTGAAAATATATAATGTGGTTGGTGGGATCCTCTATAGAGATACATTCAGATTTGGGGATATCAAATAAGATCTTGGTTGGAATCCGTGGAAAATTAGGATCATGTTAAATATGATCATTAATGATCTTTCTCACATCAGAGAGATTGAAAATGTCCATATAGGGAAGCATTGGTTGATTGAAAGATATTCCTTTGTAGGTTCCAATGCTACCGCCAGGAGGGGTGCCCTCAGTATTACAAATATTACCACCATTATTTCCTGTAATATTGGCTCCAATGTGGGGACTGATACTACTACCACCGTTGACACCAGACTTGGTAGCAGCTTAAGATTGAGTGGACCCAGAAACTAAGGAATAACTAGATGAATAAAAATTACTAGAGTATGTAGGTGGAATGGGGAAAAGGACCCTCACTCATCAAGAAGGTGTGAATGGATGTTCTAAAAAAAACTAAATATGAAGACCATGGGGTTTCCATGACAAATTCCTAGGGGGTCACAATGATGTCAAGACAATGAGAATGCTAAAGGGTAGGGGAAAAGGATGAAGAAAAAAAAATGAAGAGAAAGAAAAAAATACATGCAATGGTATAAAGTGTAGGCTAACTACAATGTACTGCTACTGTAAGTCAAACAAACTTGTCCTATAAAAATAAAAATGACTCCTAGCCTAAAGCTTAACTACACGTCAAACAAATCCTATTTTTTTTCCTTGATTGCCATCCAAACAATTTCTTAGTACTATGAATAAATAAACCTAGCTGCAACCATCAACATAAGTTCTCATCAATAATATTTATTCATATGCACTTATATCACTATGGAAAAATCCTTCAGTAATCTACCATGTAAAATCATGATGCACCATACCTCCCACTAAGGTCATGTAAGCCTGTATTTCTTCTCGTGGGTCCTTCTTCTTCCGAAATTTGAGTGGATACACTCTTTCATGCCAATTCATATTTTTACTCATACTTGGCCTAATTTTCATATTATTAATTCCTTGATTAGGTAGCCTCAAGTAAATTAGAGCCTTTGCAATATTTGGCTAGATGACCAATATTCTAATACACAGAGCACATGACGTACCATAAAAATGGAGGAAAGGGCTCATATATATTGTTCTTCATTCTATTCCTCTTTGCATGAAACTTTTATTCAATATCCTTATGGAAGAATTCATTACATGAGTAGAAATAACCATAAAACTACCAATATACCTAATTTTTGCTGAACTCCATGAAGTTTGATTTCTTCCTTGCTTGTTTTCTTGATGGGATCTTCCATACTATTTCTTCTCTTGCTTCATGGATCTACAATTTTCTGCAATATGTCCTAGGTTCTCGTAGTTGTAGCATCTCACATCACCCAAAAGTGAAAATGATCTTCTTGTTGTTCTCTTTGGAATAATGTTTGGCTTATCTTCCTTGTGATCCGTATTTGACTATTGGCTATGTTGATGGTTCTATTTATTGTTTTGTTTACTACTGTTACCATCTATCATTCTTGTGGAAGAAACTAAACTAGTTTTTTCTTTATGCATGCTACAATTTTATTTGCAAGATGAGTTACTTTGGTTACTTGTTAATTGTGTAGCTTTCTTATCTAGATCTCTTCTTAGTGGAATCACTTATGCTTCCCATCCCTCATAATCATCCTCCTTTTCTCTATACTGATTTACTATTTCTTCCTCAATCTTATTTTCCTCCTCAAGATGATTTTCCAATCCAATGATCTCTTCTCTTAGACCATTCACCTTATCACAAAAAATATGCAAAATTATTTTATGATCCTTAGATGCAAAGGTTATTATATCCACTTTAGCAGCTAATTCTTTTATTACAATCATTATTGATTAATAATCATCCTTAACAAGAGAAACACCATTTTTCTCTTCATTGTGTAACTCAACAGAACCATCAAAATCATAATTCAAAAATTATTTCAACATATTACCTCATGACACAACTATTTTGGCCGACATTTATTTCTTCACTTTAGATGGATTGAAACTTTTACTTCTTCAAATTGTACTTTTTGTATACATCCTCTTCTTACATCTCACCATAATCCAAAATCTTCTCTCAAAGCAGTCGAAATTCACCGAAAAGCACTGACTCTGATACCAATTATTTCAAACTAGATCACTACTGGGAGGGGGAGTGAATCAATAATGATGAACTTTATATCACTTTTATATATTTTTTTGGATTATAAAATTTCCACACACACACAATTATATTATAAAAACATTAAATAACAGTAATTAGTAACATAATAAACATGAGAAGCATCAACACATGCATGCACACACAAGAGGAAAAATATTTCTGGTGGAAATCCTTTCAGGAGAAAACCACCCTACTGTTGTTGCATTGATCAATTCTTCTACTAATATGTTGATTTTCTTTTACATGGATTATATTACAACAACAATTTGGAAGACTTGGCTTCCTTCACTATATGTTAGAACCTATCAGTTACGAAATATGTTTCTCTCATTGTTCTACAGAAATATATTTTCTCGAAGCCCCAATGACCAATGATCCTTGTTGAACTCCCATTGGACTATCCAACTTCTGCTGGATGGAGAAATTTGTTCCTTCTACTGAATCCAATGAATCATTGTATGTTAAAATTTGCAACAACAGATAGTGAAATTAGCATACAAAAAAAAATCTAGAAAATGGCACCCATAAATAGTTACCATGTGAGCCTTTTGATTTAATTATCCTCAATTAAATTTAAAAAAAAATGTAATCTTATCTCATAACAGCTTGTAATAGTTAACTAATAAGTGTGATATACTTAGTTATCTCAAGAATTTCGAGTTGAGGGTCAAAGGATAGGGATGTAGAGTGACTCTATTATTTACAGGGTCCAGTTTCAGTTGTAGCACTTGTGTGGTGTGAGTGTGATTAATTAACTCACATTAATTGTGTGAAAATCAGTTTAACTAGTTCTAACTAATTGATGAGCTAGTGGAAGATAAATTGAATTAAATTAGATTTAGTTCACAAGTAGTTATCTATCAAGTAACTAATGATTTAATATTAATAGTTGCATGCATGTCAATTCTGATGATGACCTGGTCAAGACAGAGGTTAAAGGGAAGTTAACTACCAGTTGTATTATTAGAGAATTTCCTGACTGCAATTATAAAGTCATGGGAATCCCATGATGGATTACACAATCAATAAATTTTTATTATCATATCTAATAGGTATCAATTTCCTATGGATTGTGTGAGAAAGCTTGGGCTAAGGAAGGGCTTAGAATTATCTAAGTGTTAGTCAATTTTTCCTAAGAATTGATAGAGAGTTTTGAGCAGGATCAAAGTGAGATAGTCAGGATAGTGAATGATTTTCTCAGTGTGAGAAAGCACTGTATTGTTTCACGATTATTTGGCTATGCAAAATATATGATAGAGGGGTTTTTCCCCAGATACATCTTGTGTTGCGTGATTGATAATTTCATTTCTCTTACTTGCATGTGATTGAGTGATCATGTTTTATATTCCGCAAATATTATATAAGGATTATGTATATTTCTTTAGTAGATTACATGATCAGATTGAGTCCATTAATATAATTTCTACATGGTATTATAGTTTTGTTATAGACTTTTTACATGGTATCAGAGCAGGAAATTTTTAGGCGGCAAGTTTGCAGAGAATATGTCGAACTTTTGATGCAAAATTTTCAAAACCAAAGAGCATATTTCGATTTCTTCTAGGAAAATACCCAAATTGAAAAAAAAAACGGTCGAATCAGAGCTTGGATGAGGGAGATGTTGTCAATTTAAAATAAAATTTTCTTTTAGAAAATTTTGTGACGATGGGACAATTACAATGTGCGCGAATCAGAAAAGGAAAGAAATCCAAAGGAAATAATTCCCAAGGAAAAGAGGGAAAGATATTCTTGTATAATATCAGATGTTTTCACTGTCACGAGCATGTTCACTATTCTTTGAATTGTCCATAGAAGAAGGGAAGCAATAAGGAGCATGCACTTGCAGTAGTTGAAGCATTGGCTTCACAGTTCAAGCTTGATTTTACTCCCATTGCATGCATGACCAGCACTATAATGGGATGCATGTGGTATATATAAAATGGTGCCTCGTTCCATATGATGGGGAATAGAGATATTTTTAGTGACTTGGAGGAGAAGGACCTCTGGAAAAACATAGAGCTTCGAGATGATGAGAGGTATAGTGCGACCGTCATAGGTACAGTTACCTTTCAGAGGGAGTATGGCGCCCCTCTGAGACTAGAATACTATTTGTATGGTACAGGCCTAAGGAAGAAGCTTGTCTTTGTAGAGGTATTGGAAGACCGTGGTTATCAGGTGATGTTTAGAAAAGGAAAGTTTTTCCTTAAACACATATCCATGGGACAGGTGAAGCAGATAGGATAAAGATTCAAGAACTTGTATGTTCTTGAGGTTGAGGATGCATGGAAGGCTATGAGGACCAAAGAAGTGGTTAATGACTTGGATGTTGAGAGGGAGAAATTATCTCTCAACATGCAGCCTTAGAAGCAGTCTCAGAAGGTTGTGGAGCAGCCACAATTGGAGAATTAGAGAGGAGACCGAGTGGAAGATTCCACTCAAGAAAAGACCTCTATGAGGGGGAAATTTCAAGCCAAATTGGCGGAGGGATTACATGAACCTATACCTCTAGGTGTGAGGTGGGGTGATCTGTAGATATGATCCCAAGAAGAAATTTGGGTAGGGCCCATTTAGATGGTGTGTCTCATGGATCCAACATGGCTACGAGGAGCCCACTGTACAAAAATAGTAGGAAGGATTAGTTCGATTGATGTAGTCAGATGTCAAGATGATAAAAATCAGAGTGATGGGTATCGAATACAGGAGTGTAGATCAAATTTGGTAGCAGTACAGAGAGCATAGATGCAAATGTTAGTAGCAGTGTAGAGAGTCTAGTAGACATGTGGAGTAGCTAGCAATAGTTAAAAGACTCTAATGATAGATGCATTATAATGATTCAGTTATTTTGATCCTATTTAGATTTAGGAGAGTTGCATGTGCGAACAACACTAGAGCAGTGTGGCATGCAGAAAATTCCAAAAGTATTAGACCGGGATAGATTTATTCATTTCTTGTTCAGAGTGAGTGTTGAAATTTGCTACAAGAAACAATGAAATTGGAATCCAAAAGAAAAATCTACAAAATAGCACCTAGAAATGGTTACCATCAGAGACTTTTGATTTAATTGTCCTTAATTAAAAAAAAATTGTAATGTTATCTCATAAAAAATTCTAATAGTTAACTAAGTGTGATAGACTTAGTTAGCTCAATAATTCGAGTTGAGGGTCAAGGGATAGGCATGTAGAGTGATTCTATTATTTACAGGGTCCACTTGCAGTTTTAGCACTAGTTTGGTGTGAGTGTGATCAACTAACTCACATTAATTGAGTTAAAATCAATTTAACTAGTTCTAACTGATTAATGAGCTAGTGGAAGATCAAGTGAATAAAATTAAATTTAATTAAAAAGTATTGATATATCAAGTAACTGATGATTTACAATTAAAATATGCATGCATCAATTCTAATGGCGACTGAGTTGAGATAAAATTTAAAGGGAAGTTAACTATCAATTGTATTATTAGCGAATTTCCTCGGCACAATTATAAAGTAATGGGAAGCCAATGATGGATTGTGCAGTTAAGGAAGGTTTATTATCATATTTAATAGGGATTAATTGCCTAGGGATTTTTTGAGAAAGGCTGGGCTAAGGAAGGGCTAAGAATTCAATTTTTCCTAAGGATTGCTAGATAGTTTTGAGCAGGATCAAAGTGAGACAGTCAGGATAGTGCAAGATTTTCTCAGTGGGAGAAAGAATTGTATTGTTTCATTGTTATTTGACTATGTATAATATATGATAGAGGGTTTTTGATCATTTTCTTTCCCTAGATACATATTGTGTTATGTGATTGATAATTTCCTCTCTCCTACTTGCATGTGATTGAGCGATCGTGTTTTATATTCCTCAAATATTGTAGAAGGATTCAGTATCTTGCTTTAGTAGATTGCATGATCAGATTGAGACCATTGATATAATTTCTAAAGGGTATTATAGTTGTGTTATATATTTTATACATTCTCTACTCCGAAGCCTCCATGCCTTGACCTACTCCATGTGAACCAGGTTTTATATATTTGTAGAAAATCCTTGTATATTCAAAATTCTAATTGTAATTTACTAAAATAATAGACTTGAATCTACTATACTCATCAGCAGAAACAATTAAAAATTCATGAAACCATGAACCATACAAGAGAAATAATTCACCTAACCCATTATACAATGAATTTCTGGGGAAAGCCACAGTTAAAAACTATTCTATCTATATATTACATTAGTTAGAAAAATACAAGAAAATTACAATGCTTTGCTCAAGCATGAGAAACCTCTGCACTATCTCTATCTATCTCACTTCTTCCTAGAAAATCCTTGGTCAATACTTAACCACATTTTTTCTTGCCAAAGTACCTGTTTCCTTGTTATGTTTCCTTATGAATTAGCCCCTATTAATTAGGGAAATTCCTCATCCAAAAATACACAATAAATCATAGACCTTCCTTTGAATTCTTGCACCACCTATACAATTTGGATGATTATACAATTGATAGTACATTGCACTTGAACACCAATATCAACTAGCTAACTCATAGATATTTCATGTATGAGTTATTTATGGTTGAATTATTAGCTAACTAGTTCATCACAGAGTACACACCCTTTTACTATACCTCCCACTAGTTCCTCCAATAGTTGGAAATATTTTAACTGACTTTAACGCAGTTAAACTAAATTAATTAAGTACAACTTAAAATAAACTCAACCAGGGATCCCAAAAATTAGGATACACCCTACATGACTCTAGTTAGACCCTAAAATCAAACTAAATGAACCAACTAGGTCAAAATAACATATTTAACTCATACAAGTGGTCATGTGATGTGAAATTACAAATTTCTTCTAATTTAATTCAAGGGAAAATTAAATTAGAATATTTCTTGGTTCCATTTTCAACAATCCTTCTCAGCAAGAAAGGGATTATCATACACCACAACCCTTCCTCTATGGAACTCAAAATTTCCTCTTTAAAATTCCTTAGTCAAGATATTTTCATCATGTTTCTTTATAGTAATGTAGTCTAGCAACATTATCTGTGTATGCACATAATCTCTGAGATGGTGGTACTGGATCTCGATATGATTTGACTTATCATAAAAAACTGGATGCACAAAGAATTTGATACAAGTTTTATTTTCATAGTAAACCACTGTAGGATCCATCTGCTGACCAAATAACCTAGCAAGGATATTCCTCATCTAGATAGCCTCACAAGTTCCTTGACTAGCATCCATGTACTATGTGTTTACTGAACTAAGTGGAAATGATCTCTTCTTCTTGTTGTACGAAGAAAATATTTTTGACCCAACCCTAAAAATTCCTTTTGATGTTCTCTTCACATCCAATGGACTCCCTACTATTAGGCCTCCAAAATATCTTAAAAATTTCATACATGTTTACCTTCATTCTCATTTTTATTGCCTCATTTCATCACCTTGTCATTACATTAACCTACACTTTCATGACCATGTGGTTTCATATTTGGATTTTCCAAAGTTATTAATTTCATGTATTTAGAGTGAATTTATGATTAAAAGTTAGAAAAATAACATGTATTTTCTTATACTTGAAAGTGTCTTGAGTTTGATGACATGTGTAGATCAGTTGGAAGCTTCTAAGGCACCCTTATGTCACCTCCAATATACAAATTTGAATTTCAACTCAAGAGGTGGTTGTTCATTCAACATGTGTAATATAATTTTCTCCAAATCATGATTTATGAGTTTTGTTTGATTCTTAAGATGTGGCAATTTTTAGTGTGTGCTCATTAAGGAACGGATGGGTCCCCATCAACCACAATTCACATACATTTTTAACACAGCTTAATTTCTGTTATTTCCTTTCATGCAAGTGTGCTTTAATTTTCACAAGTGTGTTTTCTTATGCAACGATTGATTTCCTTTCAATATTAGCATAGTTTTGATTTAGTGTTTCTTGTTTCATTTTTATGATCAAGTTACTTAGATGTGTTATTATTTCAGAATGATTTTGGATTATTTTGGTTTAAAATTTAGTTTATGTATGAAAGGACAACCAAGGATATAAGTTAAATTCTCTTCCTATCAAGTTATGAATCACAACTAAATATCATCCTTTTTCATTTCTTGTATTTCAGTTTATGATTTGATGTAATGGTAATGTTGTTGGAGTAGAACTGTGAGGACCTCCTAAGTTAGGAGCCTCTTCTCTTACTTTCTACACATCACAACCTTCTACTCTTTAGATTCTCTTCTTGAGGAAAATACTATGGGGAAGGACAACAAGGAACTCGAAAGGTAGGAGCCTCTTCCTTCGCTTACTACATCTTGAATCAGAGACATTTTAGTTAGAACTTATATTTTTAACATGCATTTCCATTGTTTACATCTATACAACTAATTCCTACACTAGTTTAATCTAAGGTTCCATATACTTTGGTTTGCTTCTAAGTTTACTAACCTATATTGATGAATAAATGAATTCTCTAATTCACCTCAATAAATCAGACCGAAATTTTGGCACCATTGTCAGGGACTGAAACTGGGTCACCCACGTGATATGCGGGAATACTAACCACTATACTACAATCAATGAAGATAAACTTATGGAAAAATGAGTCAATGAAATAGTTGCATGAGGACATGCAACAAATTTAGGTGGGGGGTATGTTGGACCTCCAAAATATCTTCAAAATGTCATACACTATTACCTTCATTCCGATTTTTATTATCTCATTTCATCACCTTGTCATTACATTACCATACACTTTCATTACCATGTGGGCAGGGAAAATTTTAAGGATGGAAAATTATTTTGAAGTTTAAAAAATTGGCGAATCTCACTATTCCCTAACATGAAAAATATAAAATGTTTATTGATGTCTTTGTAAAATTCTTCAAATTTATAATGATATTATATATATTGTATATATAATGTTGGTGATTTTTAAGGTGAAATAGTTTTATATTCTAAAATTTGGCCAAATCACTTTTATAGAAAAATGGAAATTGGCGAATCTTTATTTTCGAAAAACAATGGAAAAGTATCCCACCTGCGAATATTAGCCCCTAAAATTTTCCATGCATGTGGGTTCATATTTTGACTTTCCAAAGTTATTAATTTCATGTATTTAGAGTGAAATCATGATTAAAATTTAGAAAAATAACATTTATTTCTTATACTTAAAAGTGTCTTGAGTTTGATGACATGTATAGGTCATTGGAAGATTCCAAGGCACCCTTATCTGGCCTCTAATACACAAATTCGAATTTCAACTCAAGAGGTAGACCATATTCCAAGGAGAAATATCATGGAGATGTTGAAATATTCATGGGATTTGTACCTAGTATGTAGGTATAAGTTCAGACAAGTATGGATCTAATAGATATTTAATGGATTTATATTTATTCAGAATATATCCCTAATTCATGTATAAATAAGAGGAGAATCCTTCAAGGGAAGCTAAAATGTTGTTAAGTATTCATTAGCATCAGATTTATGAATCTTCATTCAACATGTGTAATATCATTTTATCCAAATCATAAGCTATGAGTGTTGTTTGATTCTTAAGATGTGATAGATTTTCATGTGTGCTCATTGAGGAATGGATGGATTCCCATCAACCACAATTTGCATACATTTTTAACATAGTTTAATTTCAATTATTTCCTTTCATGCAAGTGTGCTTTACTTTCCGCAAGAGTGTGTTGTTATTTGAAGATTGATTTCCTTTCAGTATTAGCACAGTTTTCATTCAATATTTCTTGTTTCAGTTTAATATTAAGTTACTTATATGTGTTATGATTTCTGAATGATTTTGGATAATTTTGGTTTCAAATATAATTTGTGTATGTACGGAAAACTAAGGATTTAAGTTAAATTGTATTTCTATCAAGTTATGAATCACAACTAAGTATCATCCTTTTTCATTTATTGATTCCATTTTATGATTTGATGCAACGGTAATTATCTGAGAGTAGAACTGTGAGGAAGGAAAACTAGGAACTCCTAAGTTAGGATCTTCTTTTGTTACTTTCTACACATCACAAACTATTCCTCTTTGGTTTCTCTTCTTGAGGACAGTACAACCAGGACCTCCTAAGGTAGGGCCCTCTTCCTTCACTTATTGCATCTTGAATCAGAGACTTTTTAGTTAGAACTCATATTTGTAATATCCATTTCAATTATTTCCATCTAAAAATTTACTTCCTGCACTAGTTTAATCTAAGGTTCCATATATTTTGGTTTTCTTATAATTTTACTAACCAAAATTGATAAATAAATAAATTCTATAATTCACCAAAATATATTAGACCAACACCTACCCAATATTCATCTGTGAACCCTTGCAGCTTCACTCCCTCTATCTATATGCACCAAAGGAAAAACTGAGTGGTTCATATGAGGTATCTCAACACTTGTTTGGCTTCCTTCCAATAGAGTTTGGTTGGCTTAACCATTGCTTTAATAAGATGGTTAACATCATAACACATTTTCGATCATGTGTTCACTAAGTACATAAGTGAACCCATATCCTTCCTGTAAATAGTAGCTTCAACCACTTCACCTAGAGTAGCATATTGCTTCCTTCAATTCCCTGCTAGAGGAGTCTCCATGGGTTTGTTGCTCTCCATGTGAAAGTTCTTTAGTATCTCTTTCGCATACTTTCCTTGAGAGATAAATATTTCCCCATCTTCTTTCAAAATTTATAAACAAAGGAAATAATGCATGAGCCCCATGTATTTCATCTCGTATTATCTTACGAAATCATCTTTCCAATATTTTATCAGCATCTCATCACCTATTAGAATTAAATCATCAACATATAATACTATAATAAAAAATTTACCTTAAACCAAAATATGTTAAATGTTTGCATCTAATACACTTTTAGTGAAACCCAACCCAGTCAAATCGGTTTTGATCTTGGTGTACCAAGCATGGGGTTCTTATTTCAATCCATACATCACTCCCTTGTGTATGAACACATGTGACTCTCCTTTGAACATCTCAAATCATTTTAATTATTGTATGCACACCACTTCCTCAATCACTCCATTGAGGAAAGTTGTCTTCACATCCATTTGATGTATCTTCCATCCAATCTGCATTGGAAGTGTTATAATTGATCTTATTGAATATTACCTTGCTACTGGAGGAAAGTTATCCACATAATCAATTCCCTCTACCTAATAGAACCCCTTGGCAAAAAATATGGGCTTATGTTTCACAACACTCCCATATGTTGCGTGCTTCATCTTGTAGATCCAGCCCGAACTTACAACTGACTTGGTCTCTGGCCTTGGGATAACCTCCCAAGCACTGTTTCTGATAAAGGAATCATATTCCTCTACTATGGCATCAAACTATATTGGTTTTCACACTGCTTCCTCGAATTAGGATGGCTCAGTCTCTACACACTAACTCATGAGAGCTATGTATCCAATGTACTTATTTGGTGACCTCATCTTCCTTCACTATGATGTGGGTGCCCCCACATTCTCTCTATCATCATGCATCAATCTTTCAGCCTTTATGGTGTGCTTCCTTGCATCGGGACGTCTCTACATGAATGGTTTCTTCCACACTTTTATCCTCTTCTTTTGGCCACTTCACAACATCCAGAGGCTATTCCTTTACAGGTAAAATCTCCTCATATGCATTCAACTAAATCTCTCGCTAAGGGGAACTTCCCATGGCCTTCTCTTCATCGAAATTCATATCTCTATGAAAACATGTCATCCTATGAGATCTTACGTACACCTGATAGTTGTGAGGTATAACAATGTACCCCACAAATATTCCAAACTCAACTATAAGTTCTAGATTTTTCCTTGTATCCTTGGAACCATGACAGTAAATTGATGAACCAAAGATCTTGAAGTATGCCACATTTGGTTTTTTACATGAAAAAAATTATTTAGGTGTAATCATCCTGAGAATCTAATGAGGATCCTATTTTGCACATATACCGTTGTGTTTCATGCTTTAGCCAACAAGTTAAATGTAGGCCCTAATCACACAAAATCACTCATACAACTCCAAAAATACTTATGTTATTCCTTCCGAAAACTCCATTCTACTATGGGTTATGGTGTGTTATTAACTCCTGTCAAATTCCTTCATATGCATAGAAGTTATTGAACTCATTCAACGCATATTCTTCGTCATTATTTCTATTATGAGTCGTCACTTTCATGTCTATTTATTTCTCAACAAGTGTTTTAAGTTCAAAAAAAAATTGAGAATGGTTGGTTTTCTTCTGCTTGAATAATATCTAGTGCTTACGTGAGAAATCATCTAAAAATATAATGTAATACATGTTCTTGGACGTGGGGGATATCAAGAACTGTCCACACACATCTTAGTGAAATATTTCAAGGATAGATTGCACTCCACTGTCCTTATCATGAAAGGTGTCTTTAGTGTACTTACCTAATGTACACCCTTAACATGTATCATGATGCTCTAGTGCACTCATGGGAATTCATATAGAAATATTCCTTCTACATCCAATTTGTAGAGGTTCTTAACCCAAACCCCGATCCACTTCACTTCCCCTATGGATATGTGATGAAGGAAATATTTCCTTTTCTAAATATCACATCGTACACATGATCTTAAAACATAGAAATTGAAACTAAATTATTCTTTGGACCCAAAAAATACAAACATGTCTTAATATGAGAGGAGAAATATAATTTCTCTGAAAAGTAATAGTATCGATATCATCCATGTTATACCTTTCATCATCTCCCATATTGAAGTACGTCTACAAGTCCTTCTCCTCCAAGTCGTTGAACAACTCTTTGTTTCTATTCATATGGAATGAGGCTCCATTATCTATATACCGCATGCTACCCAACACTAATGTGATCATGCATGCAATGAGAGTGAATCCAACTCTAATTGTGAAGCAATATCTTCACATTTCACTCCTCCCGGGCGATTCCTATTGGCCTTATTGTGTGGACACTTTGTGGCAGAGTGTCCACAGTCATGACACTGCAAACATTTAATCTTTGAGAATTCCTTCTTTTTTCCGGCCTAATGAGAATCTCCTTTGGATTTGGATTTCTTCACTCCCCCTATTTTTTCATTTCATCCAAGGCACAATTCTCCTCATCATCATTCTTGGACGAGGTTCCATCTCTGGTTTTCTACCTTATATTTTCATGCACCAAGTTAGACCAAAAACACTCCCGCTCTATTAGCTTCTCCCTCCGATTTACCAAATCCTGGAAGTTGTTCCAACTCTTTTCAAGGCCTAGAAGTGCTATCAAGACTAGATAATATTAAAAAATTATACCAAAAACACTCCCAAAATGATCCTAACATTAGGTGAACTTGCTCAATTCTTGTGTTATTGTGTCACCTTTTTCAATATTAATTTTCCAAAGCTTGTCCTTTAGTTCTAGCTTCCTATGGTCACTGCTCTTCTCAAAAACATTTTCCAAGGGTTTCCATATTCAAATTGGAGTCTACCTCCCATGAAGGTTTAAGAAAATATGATCGTGAACTCCTTTCAGTAAGATCCTTCTTTCCTTAGCTACATTATTCTTCCATTCTTGTAGATTTAGTACATCAAGAGTTTTTTGTATCATAACATTTCTATCAATGTATTCCTTCAACCAATTATCTTCCATTTCTTCTACCATCCGGTACTTCCAAGAAATGTAATTTTAGCTACCATCAAGGGCATACTCAAGACTCATACCATAGAACACCATCTTGATCCTCCTACAGAAAACTTCATATTCTTCTCTTCTATAGTGATTTCAGCTCTGATACCAAGTAGAAACTTCTTGTAGATTCTAACTGCAAACTGTAATTTACTAAAACAATAGACTTGAATCTACTGTATTCATCGATAGAAATAATTAGACGATCCCAAAATCAAGAAGAATAAAAGGGAAAGAATTAAATAAACACATTAAACATTTATTTCCTAGCGAAAGCCATCGCTAAAAACCCCTACTATCTATATATTTCATTAGTCAGTAAAATATGAGAATATTGCAATACTTTGCTCAAGCCCAAGCAACCTCTGTATTACATTTATCTATCTCACTTCTTCAATTAGGGGAATTTTGAGGTATAAAGGGGCCTCTGAATGAAATTATAAAATAATAGTGGAAAAGACAATAAGAGTAGATTACTTCATAAAATTTTAGAGCGAAAAATGAAAAAAAAAAATCAACTCGTATTTTATACTTATCTCCCTATGGGTTTACTCAAATTTCAAGTGAAGGCACTCGTTCCATGCAGAATTTGATTCCTCCTCCAACGAGTACCCATGTTGCATACTTTCGATGGACCATGATACACGAAAAATAAGAAATACATGAAATGTGTGATTGTAATCACGTTTTTTCATGTATGTCTCATTTTTCGTGTAGCAGGGTCCATCGAAAGTATGCAACATGATTACTCATTCGATGAGGAATTAAAATTTTGATATAAAAAGTAATCCAACTTGAAATTTAAGTAAAATAGTATGGAGATCATTTCAAAATACTTGTTCAAAAAGTAGTTTTATTAATTTATTATTTTTACTTTTTAAAATTTTTTCACTCCAAAAATGGTGAATGATCCCCCATGGTTGATATCATCATCTTCAATCCTATTGGTTCTTATACATTTTATTTTGGTTGTACATTTTTCTTAGGAGACCCATTTTATACCTCAAAAGTTCCCTAATGCTAGACAAACCTTGGAAAATAATTAACCAATTTTGTGCTTTCCCAAGCCCCTATTTACTTGCATTGTTCCCTTAGGAATTAGACCAAATGAATTAGCGAAATTAGTCATCGAAAAATATGAAATACATCATAGGAATTCCTCCGATAACATGCACCACATTTATAATTTGTATGGTTATACAACTGATAGTGCACTGCCCTTGAACTCCAATATAAACTATATAACTCATATATCTTGCATGCATGAATTTTTTATGTCTGAATTATCAGTTATTTGGTTGATCATAGAATACACACCCCATTGCTAGAAGTCCCACTAGTTCCTCCAACAGTTGAATCTGGTTTAACTTAGTTTAAATTACTTAAACTGAATTAATTAATTAAAATTAGAAATAATATCAACTAGGGATGCTAAAAAGTAGGAGACACTCTACATAATTCAAGTTTGGCCCTCAACTCAAATTAACTGAACCAACCACGTAATAATAACTTAGTTAACTCATACAAGTTGTCATACAATTTCGAATTACAATTTCCTTCTAATTTAATTCAAGAAAAAAATAAATTAGAATCTTTCTCGATGCCATTTTAAACAATATTTTTGAACTGGGTTCTTGATATTATCAACATGAGAAACCCAATAGCACCTTCATTATGCACATAAAATCTCAATCAAAAAATCTGCCCTGAGGGGGTTACTTATTCTCTTGTTCTCACAATGAACTCTGTTCTTTAACACACCATAAGTTTTCAATTCTTCTCTTCTTGAAACGCTGCCATATGTAACACAAAAACTATAAAATTCTCCTCAAATAATTCTCTAAATTATGCATACACAATTCTGGTAAAACACAACAAAACTATGTGATTAGTTGTCACAATATCTACTCACTCTCAATTCCCTCACAATGGCATGCTCTCATGCTCTCAAGAACTCCAACCAAATAGACTAAAAAATTTCCTCTATTTATTGTTTTTTGAGATGCTTAACTCAATTAATGTTACAGGTTATTCAGCACTCAATAATTGTTTTCACACTTCTCAATTTTCTCACATCCATCTCCTTGATTTTATCAAGCCACTCTCTCCACTAAATGATGGATATTTTCATGTTTAACCAAATTTTAGAATCCCCCTTACCTTTTTTTACCGTATAATGGAAAGTTCTGATCAATAACATTGCCTCAATACCAAAATTAGTTCAGATGTGAGAGAAATCTAAAGAAATTCTAGCTAAATCCTCAACCATATACATAAAACTGCTAGATCTTCACTGCAACTACATGGATAAAAATTGTTCCATCTGGTTATATCCCTTCAACTACATGCACAAACATAAATCCATGCAGTTGAGGTAGAGGATTCGATAAAACTGATCAAATAAAATCATATCCTACCCAAACCTCTTCGAAATTTTAAAAATCCTTTGTAGGACCTCTAGAAGCCATATCCACCTCTACAACACTTCACTAAGTCACTTCTATATCAAAATCATAATCACAAGTCAAATTAGGTTGAATTTGATGGCAACCAACACATACACTATTATTTGGGCCATCAAACTACTCCACAACATCTTTTCCATCAGGATGCAGCTCAAAAACATGTCATATATCCTCCAGCACCTATACAACCAAGTCAGGCATCCTCTAACACTTGTACATCCTCTCCAAACCCTATGTATCATATCATCAACATAAGGACCTAATATAGGACATGGGTACGTAATAAACACGGATCCTAGAGTCTAACTCTTATAGCAACATCATGAATAAAGAGTAACACATATAGCAACATCATGAATATTGAAGTCATCACATCTCTACTTTGTGTTGGCCATGCAATGCCTTGGCATAATTGATTATCATGGGAAGTGCAACACACAACCATACAAATCTATGTAAGAAAATGATCACAACAACATGATCAGTGAAATCCTTTTCTCACACTTTGTATTAAACACCTAAAAATGATGTCTCCATCCTCCCATCTCCATGTTAGTATACATGCCAAGTCCAATGCAATAGAACATCCATGTACAAGTCACTTGTAACCAAACATACAAGTGCTGGATAGCTCACCTGTAATCCAAGCTACCACATTGACATCAATTCCAACACAAAACACACTTGAAACACTGCAACACACATCAATGCCAACATGACAGTCAACTAACAGGAAGAAAAATTAAAAAATTAAAAAAAGAAAGGAAAATGATGAGCATGTTACTAAGAAATGAGTTCTCTAAGTACCCAAAGGGGTGTTAATCTCCTACTGTAATAGAGAGAGAGAGAGAGAGAGAGAGAGAGAGAGAGAGAGATTAGAATTACCCTTGGGTAGAGACAACATTTTCTCTCATCGGTGGGGTAAAATCCTGATACCTGCAAGGAATAAGTAAAATGAAAATAGCCTCACAGAATAATACAAACCCCTTTTAATAAAAAAAATTTGTACGAGATCGAAGAGTCATGCAGAGTTTCCACCTCTGATTTTTCGATCAAATATTACTCCTTGTCTTAAGGCAGTATACTTCACATGTTGGATGGTTTTTCAGCTAAAAGGTCACAACGACGGCAATAAACCTACAGGATAACTCTAATTTAGTGTTGAGCGTAATAATTATGAAAGATATATAAGATAGAAGTGAAAGTTAGAGATAGACAGAGGGTTATCTTGTCATAGATATTTGCACATACATACCAGAGATGTCATCATGGTTCTAGCAGTGTAGTTGTTGATCTCTTTCTAGACAAGACAAGAAAAACCAAACCATAGCAGATGTCGGGAAACAAGCTCTGCTCAAACCCTAATGCCTCCAAGGAATGCGTAGAAAAAAAATTATATCGTAGAAAAATGAAAACACATTTTAAATAATGTTTTTTTTTTATAATTTTATTTTCTAAAATAATGTTATTTTAAATAATGTTAAAAAATGGTATTTTTTTAAATAATGTGAAATAAAGTTTTTAAAATAATGTTTATTTTTAAATCAGACATATGGACTAATCAGATTGTGACACACTGAAACTTTCCAGTTTCCTTAGCAATGTGAAATTTTGAACCATTTCGGCTATTGGGGGTTGCCAAATTTTCCCTGATTATTTTGGAAAGTGAACTCCAAAAAAGTCAACACGAAAATTTCTTGTTGGGTCTACATGACATAAAAATAAAAATAAAAATGGTCTTTGGGTGACCCATTGTGGTTATATATTTATACTAATAAACCAATGGTGGGAGTCGAACCTACCCGACTGGACCATCAGCTAGATAGTCGACGTTGATACAAAGCTCCAACAAAAACACAATGCAAACCTAGTTTAACATGCAAGTCAGGGGGTTCAACCCCGGGTCTCTCAAGCCGAAATATGTGTAGCCACCAATGCACCAATTGACAGGCTTTGGTTGGTCTGCCCATCTTCCCATATAAGACCCTTTAGTACAACATGAAATGGCAGAGGGATCCGGGTGTCAATTTCCTGCGAAATACTTAGGTTTGATTAGTGCAATGAGGGGTGCCGCCCAGACATGAAAATTTATAAACATTTTAGGAATATTTTGTCAAATTTTCTCAAAATATTCTATAAATAATCTTATATGGAATATAAAATATTCCCTAGAGATCTAGAGGTCACCAGCACATAATAGGGTCAATTTTATACTCTTCTAAACCAAAATTTCAATAGGATTTTAGTTGTGCAATCATTTTCTTTAGTTAAGAAATGAATTTTTTTCTCATCTCTAGAAAGGAATATTGGTGGAATATTTGAGATTCTCAGGTGTCAATATTTGACTGAGGGAGAAGGGGGTCAAGTTTAGAGTCATATTTCTTGATTTTCCACCAGTAATTCAATGGTTCAGTCCATTTTTTTAGCAGAGGTTTGCATTTTTAGACCATCCCCAGAAGTGGAGGTAAAATTTGATTTTTTATATGCATGTAATTTTATTTATTTGAAGATTAATGAAACAAGCCTACCCACACTAACCAGGGATGGGAGACGTAACCCACACTGGGTGAACTTCATTATCAATTTGTTTATGTATTTTTTCCTCATGGTTGCATCTTATTCTTTCTTATTTTATGTGATATAATTTCATTGTTACATGTTCTTTTATATGCAATTCATTTATTTTTTGTTCAAGTGTTCTTTCTTCAATTGTATATGCAGCAAAAAAACATTAAATTCATTTAACATGATTTTCTGATAACCATAAATGAGCCAGTAATGTGATATGTAAAAAAACCTATAAAGGGGATGGGAAACTCCCAACAATTCGCCCTAATATATATAATCCAAATTCTGCAATAATATTTTACAAATTTACAATTTTACAATGTTGTGGAAGTTGCCTAGTTGCAACCGCAACCCTTACACCTATTTTACCCCAGTCATCTAGCATGTGGTTACCCTAGTTTGACTTATTCCCAGTCGTGCAACATATCGTTACTCAAGTATATCTTGTGCCCATCATGCAACTGTGATGAAATATACTTGGTCTGTCGTTACTCCAACTTAGCCTCTACCCATCCTGTTGTTGTCATGACTTCAACTCGGCCCGTCTTTACTCCAACTCGGCCTCTACCATAAAACTATAATTCCTCCACCAAAAAAAAAAAGACTGATTGAACTCGGTCCTTAGGGTCATTGGCAAAGCTCCATTCTACCCATCGCCCTACACTTTGAGCTTATTTTTACTTAGAGAGAAATTCTTTTTTATGTATCCTCCTTTTTCTTATTTGACTTGCCTATTGAATCTTACTTGAAACGAATGACCCATCATTCTACTTATACACTCCTTCATCATGGTTGTGACCTCTACATCCATGTTGCACCAACTTGTTAAGCGTTCAATCCCACTTCGTTCATGTTGAGTTGATTCATCATGCCTCTACTGACCTATTGCTGAGTCAGGTGAATGCCCCTTTCATAGGAAGTTTCACCTGGGATGACCTACTGATGGGCAGTTGGGCACCCTTTGTGGGAAGGAACATCTTACCTTAATGTACACATTTCCTTCCTTTAGTTTCTCTACCAGTCGGTCCTTCCCTCTGCACGCCATGATCCTATCATGACTCATCACCTGGCTACCCCACCTTTGATCTAACTTGGATCATTATATTATTTCTCATCCATATCGATGCATTTGTAGTTGAAAAAGTGGAGGAGTCATCTCACGGGACCCTTTTTACCGATGAAACATAGTTGGGAAAAGCGGTGTCTAAAACCTTCTAGGAGTTTTTCTAGGCATCAAATGAAATTTTTGGGGGTAAAAATTTTCCACTTTAGTGTTGCACTGTTTCATGTTGTTCTACACATAGAGATATTTTCATTAGGGTAATTTTGAGGCCTAAAATGGGCCTCCTAAGGAAATTATAAAATAATAATGAAAATAATAAAATAAGATTAGATTACATCATCAAATTTTAGAGGGAAAAAGGAAAAAACTACTTTTTCAACTTGTATTTTCAACCTATCACTCTATGGTTTTACTCAAATTCCGAGCGGGAACATTCCTTGGATGCATAATTTGATTAATCATCCAAGGAGTACCCATGTTGCATATCTTTTATGTACCCTACTACATGAAAAGTGAGAGATACATGAAAAACATGACTGCAGTCATATTTTTCATGTATTTCTATTTTTTTGTTTTGTAGGGTCTATCGAAAGTATGCAACATGGCTACTCCTTGGGTGAGGAATTAAAATTTTCATCCAATGAGTACTCCTACTTGAAATTTGAGTAAAACATTACGGAGATCAGCTCAAAATACAAGTTTCAAAAATAGTTTTATTATTTTATTATTTTTTACTGTTTTTACTTTTTTACTCCAAAAATGGTGAATCATACCCCATGATTGACATCATGATATTGAATACTATTTGTTATTATAAATTTTTTTTTGGTTTTACATTGTTCGTAGGAGGCCCATTTTAGACCTCAAAAGTTCTCTAATGCAACAGTGTAAGAAGTGCATCAATCAGAGTATGTATGCAAAAGATATGACACTTAGAAGTTGACCTTCCTGATTTCATACCTTTGGTTTGGGAGGATGTTGCGTAAACCCCCATTATTCATGGGGTATGGACTAGGCACGTGATTATGATGTAAAAGACTCTAGAAGAATATATATTGTAACTCTAGTTAATAGTTGATGTATTCAAAATTAACCACTAGTTAGCTATTCGTTTGTGTTATAACTGAACCACTAGGAGGAATAGGCATTCCATTCTTTTGAGAGAATTTTTTTCCATAGCTAAGAAAAGCTAGCCAGGAGAGATATGAGGTAGATCACACAGATATTATATGTGCACTGTAGCAGCCCACGAATGACAGGGATTACTTCTTTGTAACTACAACAATATTTCCAAACAAACAAAGAGAGTGAAGTGACCCAGACCTTCCAGCTGGGTTTTCTCTCGAAAAGGTTTCGTAGAGCTTAATTTGTATCTTATGTGTGTGTGTGTGTGAGCTTATTTTTTTCATTCTCTATTTTTCTTCATAATTTTCATTCACATTCAAGCACTAATTACAGTCAAATATACAGATATTGAAGTTTAATTAAACTGTAATAGTGTAGAAATTCTTAATTTCTAGTATAATATTATCATATTTGTTGTGAAAACATTTCAAATTGAATATCCATGATAGTTTATGGATGAACCTTGGTGCGTGTATGCCCATGGGTGTGGGCTCATCGACTTGGTCGCTATAAGTGTTGAACGTGCACCCTTCCAACACGCTCTCCGCTACAGGTAAGTGCGCTCCTCCTGACTTGCTTGTCATGTTTGAATCCATTTCTTTGCCTCTCTTCTTGTTTTTTTTGCTATTGGTTGTAGTTCCAACTTGGGAACTTGATATCCTCCCCCAATTTAAAAATGTTTTTCGCCATCGAAAACACCATCTCAAGAAACTCCATTTCCAAGTCCAAATGTCTTAAAGTGTCACTAGCTCCAATGTCGATCATTCTTGTTGCATGAACTCTCTTCCTCCATTATATGGATCTCCATCAAGGCTCAAGACTATATGTGGGTAAGACTTTTCAATCCACAGTCTTCAACCATAATCTTTCAAAATTCTCTATACTACCTCAATTCATGAAAGCCTTCTCCATATAACTCATCTGTATGATATCGTTGTAACATATATCATGCCAATCTACCACGTATCACCACCATGTGAACTATTGCTATAATAATCCAACTCAAATCCAACATATCATAGTATGTTGACCTCCCCTGCGTCTCGAACTAGTTGTATGGCCAGTCAAACCATCATCCAAATCTATGATAATGCACCTCCTCATTCCTTCTTTAGTTTTTTATCTGGAATTTTCTCACATCTTTAACTCAATTAGTAACTCTTCCCATCGATCCAATGCTCAATGTTCCATATCTTGGTCCATGAACAAATATCCATCTCATCTACAATATGTTTTCCATCAATGTTGTCAAGGTGGCAATCCTTCACTTGCCTCATCGCGTCATCCATGTGCTTCCTATCGTCATAGACTAATTAGGCTCCCTATCCATGAAAAATGGCTAAGTCTAATCAACTCAACACATGCCAAATTGATTCCACCAAGGCACCTCCATTACGACAACTACATCCAACTCCAAGGTGTCTCCCATCTATCACATCCATCAAGTCACTGCTCGCGAACACATCTCATATTGGGCCCATGGTATGTGTCCCATGCCACATCAAATTCAAGTCCAAACTAAAATAATTTCTTCAACGAACTAGATACGCAAAGACTACCATTATATGAAGTCTTCATCAATTGAAACTTCTTCAAGTCATCATAAGCTCCCATGAATTATATCCATCCAATACTTCAACAAGCATATTTTTCTTGGTCAAATATTCCATCACAATATGTCTCTTCCCACTTCGTCATATGAACACTATAATATTTTTCCCATGTCACCTCAAAAAGTAACCATGGCATTGTTGTTCAAATGTGCGTAGCATCCCCATCGGCCCATATATAAAATATCATCATGTCACATTGACAATTCCATTTGCACAATATCCTCATGTTGACACTTTTTCATCATGGCAATGTATGAAATCTCTAATATTTCTCTCACTTGATGCCCCTACATGAAGTCTACCATGCACCCTTGTTCTTCAACTCGATGCCTACAACTTAAGCTTGTCCAGCTCATGCACTTCAGCAACTTCAGCCCTCACTTCCTTGCTTTAATTTATGTTAACACTCTCGATTCTCCTACGTTCATATTCTTGTAACGATTCCCTTCATTCACTACTTCCTCCCACACTAAATGTTCACCTAGAATACATCTTGGCTCCAACGAAATTGCAATGAAGAATTCCACCCATGTATGAATATCAAGTCTCGTTCACTTTGAATAGATGTGCCCTTCCTTCGTTTTGTCCATGAGTCATGTCAGGAACCTAGCCAATTCTTTGTCTGGATAAGCATGACTTATTCATTGAAAATTGAAGTATGTTCCACCCTTTTATTGAGCATCCAAACCTTATTCTCTAATGTCTCATACTCCCCAAACAAGTCCTGAAGCAACCAATGTTCCTTGTTCCCCACCTACACAGGGTATGCTTCCAAATTTCCAAGGAGGGTTTGTCCATTCTATTAGAAAACATGTGCTCCCTTTGCATATCTCTGCATACAAGTCATCTTTAAAAAACTTTAACAAAGCATAAGTTACTACAACACTTACATCTTCAAGACATTTTTCCAGGTGAGTGTCTCATTCCGCCAATGGTTATAATGTGCATGAATCTAGTTCAATATGGGCAAGGTTCATTGCCTCAATTTCCTCTACTTATGTTGTCACATCAAAAACACTTTCTCCTTTGTGTATCACAGCTCCTCCTTCATCACAGTCGACAGCTTCATCCTGCGCATCTGCCCACTCATGTCGAGGAAGCTCTCCTTTAACTCCGTCCTCCATGTTGTGGTTCATTTGCAATATCATTTATTTTAGTTTTTCAAAAATACAAAAAAAATGGGAAAAATATAAAATATGTGTTAAAGTAGATCTTCTTCATACTTTAACCAAAGTTACAGTGTTTTTTTAAATTTTGAAGTTCAATACTTTGAAGGACCCGCAGAGGAGGAACCTAATGCTTCGGTTTATGTTCGAGAAAGTAATCAAGCAGGATCCAAGGATTTTCTTGTCAGAGGTTAAATACGGAAATCCACGGGCACATTCAACACACAGGTTAATGGGGAAGGTGCCTCCACAGTTGACCACACTAACTAACAAGTCGATCTTGATCGATGGTCTGGATTCACTACAGGGGCAAGGCCTCGATGAGCGCTTTATAACCAAAGGGCCTCCCACAGTGACGTAAGTTGCTTGTTTATGACAGCTTTCATCCATGTCACAATACTGTTTAACGGTCTTTAGTGAGTCAAATTAGTATTTAATTTTAAGACCCCATGCCATATATTTAAGTTTTCTTCTCATTTAAAAAATATTAATGTTATTTCTTTTATTTGTCAACCTAGTTGCATTAGTATCTTCTGTTGTTGTTTTCCACCCCGAATTTTTTCATGGTGAAACATTCATCTCTTTCTAGTTCATCCAGTCATATTCCTCTCATGGACAGCAAGAGGGATATCAGAGATACGACTTTCTCCCTAGATAATCTCCCATTCTATCAGCAGATCTATTTAAATGATAAATCGTGTCCTATTTTCTCTGCCATGGCCAAGTCAGGTGTACTGTTTGCGTGTATCCCTAGAACCCATCTATTTCCCAATTTTGTGCACTGGTTTAGTATCTGTCATGTATCCTGGTAAATTATTTGTAATGGATTGCCTATGAGAGAATTTTATACAAGTCTCAATCCAGTTAGTCCGTCAAAATTTATGTTACCCAAAATCTGAATCCTATGTTCAATTCATTGATAAATGATTAGCAGCATATTATGATAATATTGCAGGACAAGAATTCAATCAGTTCACATTATTCCTCAAGCTGGACACGAAGTGGTTTTCACCCGATAGTAAGGAGTTATCGCTAGAAGTTTTTGATGCATAAGTTTGGCCAGTGCTACGATGTATATCAAATATACTCGGAAAAGAGGACAACAACCTAGTCTATAAATCAATACTGGGGCTATTTTCTTTGATGATGAAGCCAATAGTAGTGCTAGACATTCCCTCTTACTGGTAGGAGTTTTTCAATAATCAACTCATGAGTTTATCGCTCACTCGGTCGTTTAGGTTTTAGTCTCTTCTCACCTATCTCCTTTTATATCAAAATGTGGAGGAATTCTTTCATTTGGGGTTGAATATCTTGGATGTGAATAAAAGGAGGCAGTCAGTAGTGGTTCAGACTAATGTAGTGAGAGAGGAACAAAATGAGGAGAGGGTTTTTGATTTTTCAAATCATTTTATGTCCACCACTTATAAGATTTTGAATTGGGTTTTTTCCCCCATGTTTCTTGCCAAAAACTCAAGAATTTCTTCTGTTGGGTGCAAATTGTAAATTTGGAGATAGGTATGTGTATGAAGATTTCTTAGAGATCAGACTTTATGGAGATAGAATAGAACCATATATACTTCCCACATTTGTTCCTATGATATTATTTGCCTTATAATTCATTAGACAAAGTTTAAATGTCGACCAAATACATTTTGTCCCAATGAAACAAGGTCACATGTTTAAATTTCCTATGTTTGTGGGTCCATTTATAGTTAACATGAGGGAGGAAGCTGATGAGTTTAAAAAGATATTAGATGGTATGAAATTTTTATTAGGAAATAAATGGGCTTATGATCCTCATAAAGTAATTTCAAATAGGAGAGTTGAAAATTGCTACTCAGTATTTGTTCATGATAGTAGACATGACATAGAGAAATTAGCCAACAAGTGTTTTGTAGGTTCTGCTATTTCTACCATACACACTCCTATCATATCTTAAAACTCAAAAAAGAGGATTAAAGAGGCAGTTGTAGATCCCAAAGATGAGGAGCAAAGAGTTGAAAGGAGAACAAAATTGACTGAAGACATAACAGGGGCTAAACCCGATTTCCTTCTTCAACTAGGAGATGAACAAGATGTTCAAGTCTTACCAAGAAGACATGGAGATTCTCAAGACAAAATACCTTTGATTAAACAAGTGTTTTCTCAAATTTCTGAAAGGAATAAAAATATGAAATAAGCCTGGGAATCCTTGACTATTTTATCATAGGAGAAAATAATTTTCAAAGACTTTGAGGAGCAAGCTATGGCAAAAAAGAAGAATACCATTAACAGAGAAATATGGGCGAATAAGTGCATTGATTTCATTGATTCAAAAAATAAACCAGAGTTAGAGAAAAATGACATTAAAGATAGGATCCTATATGCTGTAGATATTAATAATTTTATTATTAAAAATACTTGCAGGAATATTGTTGAAAAGAAGTTGAGAGAGATTAAATAAGTAGTGAGCAGATTTGATAATATATATGACAAAAGAGTCAGAGTAGGATTTCCATCATGCTGGGATCTTAAAGGTAGTATTTTATCATGGGATGTTAAGTCCCTATATTAATAGTATAGCCCCTTATTATGTTAGTGTGGACCCCTTATTGTTATTGTTGTACCCCTGTAACCCCCATATTTTTATTATTGTGCCCTTACATTATTATTGTTAGGTCGGCTAGGATTACATTGTGGCCCCATTAGGATCATATTGTGGCCCCATGGACTCCTATATATAGAAGGAGGTTTTGTTCATTTGTATCATCCAAGAATTATGCATTTATATAATGTATTGGAGGTTTCCCCCTCGAAGTGGCTCATTTCTAAGGCGTTGATATCTCTTTTATTCTCTTTTTGGATCTGGTTACACAACATTTGGTATCAGAGGTTTGGATTCTAGGGTTTCGCTGCTCCAAACAGGTCATCGTGGAATTTTCGCTATAACTTTTTTTCTACGAAGTTTCAGAAGCTGAATTAATTAGGGTGTGAAGCTAAAATCCTTAGGTAGATTTTCTAAAAATTTCAGAGCTTGGTTTGCAATATTTTCGGAGATATCATCTGTGGAAGTTAGGTAATTCTCCAAGCTCCTAAACAGGTCATCGTGGAATTTTCACTATAAGTTTTTTTCTACGAAGTTTAAGAATATGAAATTCATATGGTGTGTAGCTACAATCGTGAGGAAATTCGTCAAAAAATTTCAGAGCTTGGTTCGCAATATTTTTGGAGATATGATCTGTGGAAGGTAGTGTTTTTTCAGGCTCCTGAATTTCATCTCAAAGAGGTGATCGTGGGAAAATTTCAATAACTCTCTCTCTGGGAATCAGATTGGAGTGCCATAAAAAATGTTCACAAATAAATAGACTTTAGTTTATTGGCTATCAATTTCAGAGACAAAGGACAAAACAGTGACACGTGCCAAGTCATACAAGTTAGCTCTACTGAACCAGTCCATAATTAGGTCATTATGGGAGATTGGACATAACTTTGTCTTGGAGAATCCAAATCAGGTCAGACCTGTGGAATTCAAAATATAATTCAGAGGGCTAATTTTTTACATAAATTAAAATATTGAAGTGCTACAATCGCAGAGATAATCTAATTTCAATATGGAGCTCCTCAAAAGCAAGAAAAAGGTGTGTATTTTTCCAAATTGCATAAGTCTTGTTTGAAGAATCAATTTGAATTGATTCCAAGGGCATATTTTAGAATTTTTATCAGTATTTGGTTCTATAATGCCTCCAAAAAATAATTTCATACCCATTAATCCCTCAAAAATCTATACTATGATGCATGAAGAGGAAGAGTTGCAGTATGAGATATCAAAATTATGGTATCAAGTGCAACAAGTTTCAATCTTATGAAGAGAAATTGAAGATGAAATAGATGGTTTAAAAGAAGAAATGGAGGCTAAGTTGGATGGTTTGAAGGATCAAATAATAGAAAATATGGATGATAAATTAATGGAAGATCACATAAAGCATCGACAACAAGTTCTCCAACTCTCAAAGGATAGCCCAACTTTGGTGTAGAATCTAATGAAACAACAGGAAGATCAACATCACATCGAAAGAAGTTATGAAGCAGCCATAGAAACAAGAACTCGACAAGTACGATAAATTTCAGAGTATCTCAGCAAGTGGAAGCACTTTCCTGTAAAATATTTCACATGGGAGGATGAGAATTTTATACAGAAGCATCAAGAAATAATCAAGGGTTGAGGACAACACTTGTTTGAAGGAGAGGGGCATGTTAAGTCCCTATATTAATAGTATATCCCCTTATTTTGTTTGTGTAGCCCCCCTTATTGTTATTTTTGTACCCCTGTAACCCCCATATTTTTATTATTGTGCCCTTACATTATTATTGTTAGGTCGGCTAGGATTACATTGTGGCCCCATTAGGATTATATTGTGGCCCCATGGACTCCTATATATAGAAGTAGGTTTTGTTAAATTGTGTCATCCAAGAATTGTGCATTTATATAATGTATTGGAGGCTACCCCCTCGAAGTGGCTTATTTATAAGGCATTGATATCTCTTTTCTTCTATTTTTGAAGTTGGTTACACAACATGGGATTCCTATGAACCATTATTATCTTGAAGGGATAACACACATGAGAAAAATCATATCTTGAAGGGAGCAACAGTCATTAATTTTCTTCAGGGGCATTTTCAATTATTGTGGATGGTGAAGACTTTATTTACAGAGCAGCCAACATTCAGCAAGATCACCACCTTTAGGCTCAAGTACCACAAGCTAATCAACTCTCCTAAGACAAATATTGAAGTGTGGAAGAAATGCATAGCGTGGATGGCTAATCTACCTAATGATCCCTCATCTTCTAAGAAAGACAATTCATCCAATCAGGATAATGTAGTAGCAGGGGAGAAAATCAAGTTCAATAGATAGATTAAAGTTTTAGTTTTATTTTATCTTTTCTAAGAATTTTCAATTGTAATGAGACACTTTGATGATATGTAATAGGTAGTTTAAGAAGTTCCAAGTAGTTTGAGAGGTTAAAAGTAGTTTTAGCGGTTACAAATTGCTTGGCATTGTATTTAGATAGGAAGAAAATAAAGGAAAAGGTTCTGAGTTTTGGACCTTTGGAGTGCTGCAAATTTTGTACTCAATTTTCTGATGATTAATGAATGAAGATCAAGATTCTTGCATCTGTTGTTGTTGACATGTTTTCTAGTTTCCATTCTGTCTTTTTTCTTCTATGAATAAATTGAAGTAATGTAGCTACGGGTCTCTTTTTAGATATGTAAGTTAGAGTTAAACATCCTTAATGGGTGCTCCTTCATTTTAACTATTCCACTCATATAAAATTCTTCTGAAGTTTAAAGGGATAGATCATGTTTATCAGCATATCAGTTTGAGCTTCCTTCATGTTCTTCCTATCACTCCAATTAATATCAGTAGATAATGACATTGTGAAGCATTTATTATATCAGACTATTGAGGATTTAAATAATTAATTTCTAAAGGTGATTAAGAAAATACTATCGGATATCATATTTTTGTGACATATATATATAAATGTCATTAGCACTGATTCCTTACCATAGCCAAGAGATTGTTTCTTGAGATACAACATTTTTTTACATCGTTGCCAAGGACGAAGAAGTGAAGTTCATTCCCTAGGTTCTTCTTATATTTCCCCTGGTTGTTTAGAGAGGAGGAAATATTAGGCTGTGTTTGTTATTCCATAATTCTAGCGTATAAAATAACTCATACCAGGTCATACACCTCGCAACAGAAAGTTCCTATTCTGTCAAATCTCGAAAAAATGGTTTCTAATAAGGCCTAGAAACCAAAAAATCCTTCCACACCTCATCCTACACTACTTACACCTCGCAGCAGTTCACATAACTCTTCATATGAGGATATTTCCCCAAAAACTCACTTTCTTGGAACAAGAATCATGTTCCCCACCTATCCATTTTCAAGAACCGAAGTTAGAAGAACAATATTTTGAGTCTGTTTTGTTTACCTCAAGCAAGCTCTACAGAATACATTTGCTGGTTCTTTTGTCGTAGTTCATCAACCCCTTCCCATATCAGTCGTTTCACCCCCTTCATTTACATTAACAACCATTTCACTAACCCCACCTACTCAAGGAGCGGTTAACGAAGGCATAAACATGTCGGCCCCTGATTTCTTAATGAATAGGTATACACCATTAAATCTCCCGCAACCTATGAATGCCATGCCCCAAGAATACCTCAAGTTACTTCCTCGTTTTACCAATGAAGATCAAGTGACTACAAAACAACACTTGGCATTTTTTTTCACTTTTGCTGAGAGTCTAAGTGTAGAACATCTGGATATAGTGATGAGAGTTTTTGTATAATATCTAAATGGAGAGGCAAGAAAATGGTTTAAAGGTTTGTAAAATGCCTCAATTAATAATTGGGAGGAATTAGAAACATAATTCACCTGAAGATGGGGTGAAAAAAATATATTGTGGTTACTCATTAATGGAACTTAATGCAATCAAGAAAAATTCAGATGAAAACATGACTGATTTTATTAAAAGATTCAAAAAGTTGTACAATAGTTTACCAATACAAATGAAACCCCCTCATGCTGGAGAAAGGGTAGTTTTTGCTGGAGCATCTGAATCAAAATTTAGTTTCACTCTAAGAGAAAGGAGATCTCCTACTCTTGAAAAAATCCAAACTTATGCTTTGGAAATAGAAGAAAACATGACTGCCGCTGGGAAAACACAAGAAAAGTAGTCAGTTCAAGAGAAAGTCAAGGCCAAAGAAGAATCACCACAGGATCAGAGGATTGATGACATGACAAAGGTTATCAAGAATTTTTCAAATAAGTTAGTACAGGTGGAGTTAGAGAATAAAAACTCCCAAAGGCTTGCGCGAAAAAATAGAGGAGTTTTCAATCCTCAATTTAGAAAGTAGCCCTTGCAAATTTTTCATAGGGAGAGAAAAGATCAAGACTAAGTTTAGATACCACTGTATATAGAAGCAACACCTTCACATTCTACTGAATATGATTAAAGGGAAGTCAAAGATCAGATATATGTGATGTACATGAAAGAATATTAGGAAGAGGAAGACTATAAAGAAGAATACACTGAAAGAGAGGTGTCCTTTGACCAAGAATAGATGGATGATTATTGTAGGAAATTTACAGATTTTATGCAAGTAGAGCCTCATAAGAAATATGATTTAAGGTTAATAAATATATCAAGGACACAGAATGATGGAGAACAATAGGAAGATTCATTTCCTTATCCAATGCCAACTCCACAATCAAAGAACTCAGTAAAATTATTAGATAAGGGGAAAGAACCTATAAATCCAATATGTGTAACAGAGATACAAGAGGCTGAGACTTCCCAAAACAAGTCTATTGATACTAGTAATTTGGAGAAGGATGTTACTATACCTGAGAAGATTTCTAATCCTAGCTAAAATCAAGAAGAACCTGCAAAAATTGCTAAGCAAAATCAAGCTTTCAGTTTATTGAAGGAGTTAGCGAAGGTCAAAATCCAAGTACCCCTTCTTGAGCTAGCTAACACACCAGGTTACAAGAAAGGGATTTCAGAGTTCATAATCTTTCTCAGTCTGATGACATTGGTGATACTATGAATTTGCAAGAAGAAAAGCTAGTGGTCACTTTTGGTCCACATGTGGAGGAGGTAGATTCTTCTATTCCCCCGCTTTATATATAATTGCTTCTTCATGTTTTCATTTTTAATAATTGTATGTTAGAATCAGGTGCTTCATATAATCTTATTCCATTATCTATAATGAAAGAATTTAATTTACAAATTACTAAACCTTATAGAGACTTATATTCATTTGATTCAAAAAGGGTGAAGTGTGTTGGGCTTATCAAAGACATGGTGGTATCCTTGGCCCAAATTTCGGCCAAAATTATCATGATGGATGTAGTGGTTGTAGATATTTCGGCTAGGTTTGGTATGATTTTGTCCAGATCTTGGGGAGTGAAGCATGGAGGAGTTTTAAAACCGAACTGCTCATATGCTATTATTCTTGTTTTTAATGAGGAAGAAAGAAGGTTATATATAGAAACAATATTTGTTAAAACTACTGTTAGGTCCCTATAATTTTAACAGATTGGCAAGACTAAAGCTGCAGAGACAACATTATGAACCACTTTGGGATTCTAGGATCTAGCCCTCGTGAATCGAGAGAGGGATCTCTCTATAAGTGAAAATATTGATTTATCTTTAAGGCTTTTATTATGATATTAGGCTAGTTATTAAGAACATGGGTTTTTGTTTGTTTGGATGGTTGAGCATGATTTTTAATTGAGTGGAAAGTCCTAAAAATGAAAGAGTTTCAAAGGGGTGAAGGTGTGAGCAATCAGAACAAGATTTAGCCGATAGGATAGATATGAAACAACACTTAATCCATTGGGCTATAGAGTCATAAAAGGGTTTAATTGAGCAACAATTTCAAGAGTGATCCAAGGGGAAAGTCATCTATTTCAAAAGATCCTTTAGATTAAATTATGAATGGAACATCAAAAGGGTTGAGAAGGTGGAAAAAGTCAATAATTTCAGCAAGGATTTATCAACTTTCCAAACAAGAAAAGCCTTTTAAGCAACTGTTTGAAACCAACCAAAGATAGGGCTAACCTTAAACTTCTTTAGACAAGCTTGTATTAAAGCTAACTTATTATACAAACAATCCAGCAATCCACATGACTACTTTCAGAAAGGATGAAAACATATAAGAAAAAAAGGTGCAACTTAACCTAAAAATCAAGCAAGATACATGAAAATCTAAACCTGCTTTAGCATACTCTTAGGGAAACCTTCAAAACAACCTTTGGAGAAAGAAACTAGAAGATAGCGAAAACCATAAACTTTTCTAGTCTAACTCTAGTTAGCATGTACTGAAAATATCATTCAAGAAATTCCTTTCAATTTTTTCACATCAAGACAGGGAAAAACCAACATTCCTTTATAATGTTTACACTTAAATTAAGTCATTCTTAAACACACAATTGGAAGAAAACATACAGATAAAGCTTATCAGTAAGAGTAGGGTAACTTTAACAGTAAATCCTAGCTCTATAATTGTTGTTCTTTATTAGAGAAAGATGAACAAAATGACATACATGAGAGGAAAACAAATAACAGTAAGAGGCACTTCACCAATGATATAGACTAGGATCCCAAAAATCATCTTGTATATTGATTGAAAAATCGAGTTACATAATTCAAGTCCAATGTTTCAGTATAGCAATCATCTTCTCTTCTTAGCCTAACTTCTTTGATCACAAAACAGAGCTTCAAGAGCCTCTGAAAACTATTTACATGTAGAAAGTTTCAAGCACAAGTATTATATCAAATTTCAGCAACCAACCTATATCTCATCTTCTTCAGAAGTATTTATAGAAGAAATGAGGAGGTGGAATAAAATAAAAGATCTGTAGTTTAATTAATACAAGTTAAATGCTTCTTGGCCTTTTAGGGGCTCAAAGGAGAATTTTTCTGATATTTCTCGGTAGTAATTGGTTTTCATTAAATATTCAGTCTATTTGGAAGATTTTGTTGACGTTAACGCTCTCTAATGAGGCTGCAAATAACTCTGGTTGTTTTTAACAAAATATCACTAACTAAGGCAATAAATCTGCCTACTTTGATTGCTTTGAGGCTACAACTGGCTTTTGGTAGTTGGAGAGGATTCAATTAGCCTCTGATGTGGCAGTGGAGGCTTCTCGGACTGATAGATCTCATTGCTTTTCTCTAAAACACTGTTAATTTGCATTGATCCTATGTTTTAGGCTTAATTAGACTTAATATTTGTCTTTAGGTCTTCATATTGTGTGGATTAGGCCTTTGATAGTCAAATTTAAGCCTTAATCCCTCAAAACTGTGTTAAAAACTTTTAATTCTTCATCTCTGCTATATTTTATCCTTTAACACTAAAACTCTTTGTTTGGTCAATTTTTGTTGTGCCATTTTTGTTTTGCAAGCACGCAGAGGGTTTTATCAGTGCTCACGAGGCACAGATAAATCATTATTTTAACCTTGTAGATTCATTTTCTTCATTGATAATGGCCTCGGGGATCGTCAACCGGAGCCCTTGTTTATTTTTCAACATTGTGGAAAAACCTTTATTAACCTGCAAAAACACAGAAAAGTTAAGAAAATGTTGTGAAAATAGGTTTAGACAGCTTTGGAGGTTAGGTTTAATCATGGTCATTGCATGAAATCAACCAACGACTGAGATCAGTCGATGGGATTAAAATGGGGAGGCGGTTGAATGAGGGAAGTTCAGATTAAGTCCGGGTCATTGATCTAGTTTGGAACAATGACTAGGATTAACTGGGGAGTTTATAATACGGAGGGGAAAAGTTATAGCAGAAAGGAGGAAAGTGTTAAAAAAGGGAGAAAATATTTGGTGGAAGGAAAAATGGGGTTGAATGAAGTTTGGGGTCGCAGAGTGAATAAGAGTCGTTGATCTAGCATGATCAACGGTCGAGATTTTTTCAACGAAGTGCTTGGAGGTGTGGATGATGAGTGAATGAATGGGGGGAAGGATTTAATTTGGGCCATTGGATGAAATTAAATGGATGACGGAGATTTAATGATGAATTCCTTTGGAGAAAAGGGGAAGGGCGATGGCTCGGTGATCGCGCTAAGTGAGAGCCTTCCGATCAAATAGATCAACGGTTAGGATTAAAGGAAAAAATACATTGCGAAAAGGGTGGTAAGGAAGAAAACCATAATGGTTTTCACATAGATCTGAGGAAGTTTAGAAATTTTCCCAAAAAAATGCGATATGCTTCTCTGGCCGACACGTGTATTTTTAATACTGCCCACATCGCGTAATTTTTTGGCATTAACATTCTGGTGCAAAATTACATGATATGGGATAACAACCATTGGATGAAAGGTGGGAAGATCTGACGGTGGGAATGAGAGCATGATGGGATAAGATGCGCGAGCTGAAATGGTAGGCAGGGTCAAAGGTGGTTTAGATCTTGACTGTTGGATCTCAGGAATGGACGGTCAAGATCTATCAATGGGGGAGGTAGGTCCCAAAGGAGTTGGTCCTATTGGGTACAATATAGACCGTGGGATCTGAATGATGGATGGTCCAGATTACTTCTCGGGATAATGAAAGAAATGTGAGATAGGGGTTTAGGCAGAGATCGGGTGCAATAAGGACCGTTGATCTACAAAGCAGATCAACGGTGGATCTTTACTGAAAATTTTAAACTTCCAGGATTTTTGAAATAACAAAGAAAGTTCGGGTTTGATCTGGACCATAGGATCTATGAAATGGACGACCCAGATTTGATCTCATGATCCCAAATTGGGGGAGGGAAGGGGAAAGAACAAAGTGAAATTGTGATGTGAAATTTAGCACCGACCGTTCGATCGATTTTAGATATCAAAGGTGGAGATTAAATCGGAGGGATAAAGGAGGAAATTTATGAGTGGTAATGCGAAGAAATCTTAGCCGTCGGTTCTTATGGATTCGACAACTAAGATTCAGTCGAGGGATGAACCCTATTTAAATTGATTATAAGTGATAAATTTAAAAAGGAATTTTAAACTTCAATTTTCCTTCCTTTGTTGATCTTCTTTTGCTCTGACAATGTCAGCAGCCATTAAAAACAATGGAATTCTATTAAAACAAGCTTTCTACCTACCCAATCCTAATGATCTAACATTTTTTCTTCTTTCAGAGTGCACACTGCATTTGGATTGGCAAACTCTTTTTGCAAAAATTTTATTCTTTTGAGAAAACATAAAACTAGTGTATTTCTACCCTTATTTCTCCATGAACTCAGATTAAGCAGTTGAGTTCATAAGCTTCCCTACCTAACTACTATCTGTCAGGATTAGACCATCTGACAGATTTTTATTCACTAAATTCTAAGACAAGAAATTTAAAAGAAAACAATTCAGGATTGAACAATCTAACTTGTTGCTGATCTATGGTGTAAAAACAAGTTGCACATAGACTAAAATTTGCAGAAAATTAAAGCAAAATGGTGAAGGTTTAAGATCTCAAAGTTTAAGAACATCCTTCTCTTTTATTCAGCTCTATTTTTAGGCTTGTTTGAGCTATTTTTTCTTTCTTTACTGGTTCAATTTTTGGGCATATTAGAACTAGTTTTCTTCTCTTTTTGGCTCAAGATTTAAACAGATTAGATCCATGCATCTTGTTGAAACTCATATGTTTATATTTTGAGCTTATTTGAACCCTTTTTCTTCTATCCTAATCTACCTAACTGATAATTCAAGATTAAGCTGTTTGGAAAATCTATTTCACTAACCTATCAACAGTAAATTGAAAACTAATTAGTCATGATTAGGTTGTATGACTAACTAGGTGTGCGTCTCTTACGAGTGACCTTTGAGCTTGCACACTTTTAGACTTTTTTTCTCTTTTTGGTATGGGGCTGCACCTTTCTTGTTTTTTACAATATGCCCTCTTTTCTCTTGCTATAGCTTTTGTATTTTTTCATTTTATAAATGTGAATGCAATGATGAATATGATATTCAAAACGAGAAAAAATAAAAAGGGTTCCAAACTAATATGGTCAAGAGAAACAATGTTTGAGCATACTGCCATTGACAGGACCCCCAAACAGTTCAACTCCATTCAATTATTGTAAGAAATAAGCATTGTTATTAGCAGTAGAATGAATGAGATAAGGGCCAAGTCATAAGTTATCAAATTTCCCATGCTTGCCCTTATTTTCTCTCCTTGAATCCCACTTTAGAACTTTGTCATCGATGCTGAAATCACTGGCCTTTGTCCTTGTATCAAATAGCTTCTTCATGTTGTCTTGCTTTTGTAATGCTCTATTGTAGACCTCCTCTCTAGTTTGCTAAAGATGTATGGTCTGATTAATTCTTATGATCATTTCATTGTCCTCAGAATGTACTTCTTGGATTAGCTTCATGACTGGCACTCCTAGGCTAGTTGGAAAAATTGCATCTACTCCATAAACAAGCTCGTAGGGTGAAATTCTAATTGATATTTTAAGTGTTAATCTATCAACCCATAGTGCATGTACTAGCTTTGTGTGCCATGATTTCTTATTGTCCTCAAGCAAATTCTTGATTATGTTTAATAAACTCTTGTTTGAGGATTCTGCCAGCCCATTACCTTGAGGGTAATAAGCAGTAGAATGGCCCAAGGAAATATGATAGTTGTGACAGAATTCAACCATATTTTTGGATCCAAATGTAGCAGATTTTTCAATAATAATATTTCTAGGGCAGCCAAATATAGATAGGATATGATTTTCAATCAATTTTATGATGACAAAGTCATTGGCTTGCCTAGAAGGTATGGCTTCTATCCATTTTGTAAAGTAGTCTGTTGCAGTGAGAATCCATCTATGTTGGACAGATGAGGGTAGATGGATTTCTCCTATGAAGTCTAGACCCCACTGCTGAAAAGGAGCTTCAATAGTGATTGGATGCAAAGGTAAGGGAAGAAATTTTCTTTCGCCTTCAAAGAGTTGGCATTTATGATAGGAAATAATCATCTTATGGACATCTTGAAAGAGGGTGGGCCAAAAGTAACCAGATCTAAGGATTTCATTGGTAGTTGTCTTCCAATAGGGGTGGCCTCCATATTCTCTTTCGTGGAACTCATGCTTGATTTTCTTTGCATCATTCTGAGGCAAACATTTAAGTAGTAATTCACTGGCATTTTTCCAATAAAAACATTTACAGCTTTACAACTTTAAATTACAGCTCCTGGTTTGTCTAAGACAACAGCAACATTTTTAAAGTTAAAAGCTGTAAATTACTGCATTTTGGAAAAACATATGAAATATCAGCATACCAAGATGAATTCAAAAAATGACCTTCAACAATGGGAGATGGCAATTCTTGTTGTTCATCTAATGCATTTATCATGTGTATATCAAGAGCTTCAAAATTATACTTAGCCATTAATATTGCTAGTCCTTGGCCTTTTATGAGTTTAGTGGGCTTGATTTCTAAATCATATTCAAGTAACACAGCTATCCACTTTCCTCTTTTGCCATCTGGGTCCTCTGTTAGAATTTCCTTTACAACGGAATTTGGGACAAAGGAAATTATGTGGGAGTGTAGAATGTAAACTTTGAAGTCTTTTAAGGCTTTGACTAAGGAAAAGGATTGTTTTTCCATGATATTATACTTCAGAGGTGCATCTCTCAATGCGTTGCTAAAGAATGCAATGGGCTGCTCTTGTCCCTGTGGATTTTTCTGCAATAGGACAGCCGCCACTGTATGTTCTGATGCAAATGAAAAAATGAAAAACTATTTTGAAAAATTAGGAATAATAACAATTGGTGTCTTGGTTGATGCTTGTTTTACCAGTTCAAATGATTTCTTTGTCTCTAAGGTCCATTTAACTCCTTGTTCATTTTTCAGCATGTTTTTTATGTTTCTAAGGAGTTTAGCCAAGTTAGGTATGAATCTTCTTAAGAAATTAATCTTCCCAACAAAAGATTCAAGTTCCTTGATGTTTCTAGGATGGATGATTTGAAATATACCCTCAATCCTCTTTGGGTTTATATTTTTTCCCTCTTCTGATATGATGTGTCTAATTAGTTTACCTTCTTGGAGACCAAACATTGTTTTCTTCAGATTTAAAGATAACCCAAATTTCCTGCATTTCTCAAATACTATTCTCAAGTGTTGTAGGTGTTCTTCAACTGTTTTGGCAAAAAAAGTGATATCATCAAGATAAATAATGATGAAGTAGCCTAATTCTTCCTAGAATGCAATATCCATGGCTCTCTGAAATGTAGCACCAACATTCATTAAACCAAAGGGCATTTTCACATACATGAAAGTACCCCAAGGTGTAGTAAAGGCTGTTTTGAGTTGATCATTAGGATGTACTAATATCTGATTGTATCCTGAGAATCCATCTAGCAAAGAAATTCTTTTAGAACCAGCTACCCTTTGTAGAATATGATCCATCTTGGGTAAAGGGTAGTTTTATTTTAATGAGGCTATGTTTAAGTTCCTAAAGTCAATACAAAGCCTTATTTATCCCGTTTTCTTCCTAAGTGACACTAGATTAGACACCCACTCTGAATATCTAATAGGGACAATAATTCCAGCTTCATACATTTTCTTGATTTCTTTCTCAACCAAAGGTAATTGAACAGGGTTAATTCTGCACAATTTTTGTTTAAAGGGCTTTTGGTTTTCTTTGAGGGGTATCTTGTGCCAAATTGTTTCTGTGTCATAGGACTTTAGATCCTCATAACTCCATGCAAATACATCAGAAAATTCCTTAAATAGCTCAATTTATTTCAGCTTGATGTGAGCTGGAAAAGTTTTAGACAGTTTGATCATTTTTTGTTTTAGTTCACTGCCTATGTTACACTCTTGAACTTCAGTTTCAACATGCTCCAGCTTTGGTTTCTTGGCAACATCATTGAAATCAAACAACTCGTCTAATGGGACCAGACCTTTTGGAAAACTTTGAGAGTTAGATTGCAGCATTTCTAAGTCTTCTTTTCCTAAATATGCCCTAATTTTTTTTATATTTTCAAGTTTATTACCTAACAGATTTATATCAGAAATTTTTGGAGAGTTTACTTCTTCATCAGGTGGGTTTTCTTCAATATAAAATTCATCTTCATAATCTGAATCTGATCTTGGTAGTTCAAATTCATTTCTGGACTGTAGGAAGTCTTCTGTTTGTTTGTCTCCATCAAACACTTGCCAATATTTCTCATTTTCAGGGACAACTAGTCTAAATTTGATTTGGGTAGTGCATTGTTTGCTTTCATAAGGTGTTAAACATGTTCTAGCAACAAAAGCTAAACTATGGGAAAGGATATTTTGGTCTCTTGGGACAAAGATAATTTGGGATTCCTCAAATGTTCTTAGTAATTCCATGACATCATTTCTATAGGCTCTAAGTCTGGTGTGTTTGGCACTATATTCCCCATTCACTTGCCTAACAATTAAATCTGAATCCCCTTGAAATTTATTCTTTTGGCTCGTAATTTCTTCAACAATTGTAGGCCTAAAAGGAGGGATTCATACTCAGCTATGTTATTTGAACATTGAAAATTTAATCTGTAGGAATGACCTTCACTGCGATTATTTTCAGTATTATGATTATCCTTTGCCTAAGAGGGACTATGACTTAAATAAGTGACAGGAGCATACATATTGTCTATGGTTGACGGTTTCCCCGGATACAATAAGGTAGCGGTTGAAAAATAAGACCAGAAGAAAACAACTTTTAACATGCCCTAGGGAACGTTCATGTATGCAAGAATGCCATTTGGCCTTATGAACACAGGTGCCACTTTTCAAAGGGAAATGGACATAGAATTTTTGGGTGATAAGTTTGTAGTTATATATTTGGATGATGTGACCATTTTTTTAGGCTCGGATTATGAACACCTAGAACATTTACAGAATGCTTTCCAGAAATGCATAAAATTTTGGCTTTCATTTAATCCAAAAAAATATGTATTTTCTTTGGAGGAAGGAAAGATTTAGGACATACAGTTTCGAATCAGGGAGTGAAAATTGATCCAGTAAGAGTAGAAGCTATTCCGACAATTCCCTTGCACAAGAGTAAAAAGGATATCCAGAGTTTTGTAGAAAAAATAAATTTCTTAAGGATATTTGTCCCAAACAATGTTGAAATTGTCAAAAACATAATAGATATGCTAAATAAGAATGCATAAGTAAAGTGGGATAAGGAAGCTAGAGAATCATTTTCTAGGATTAAGAAAGCCCTTTGGGGAGCTCTAGGTCTGATCAGTCTGAATTATCATAGGGCGTTTCAAATATTTTCATTTTCATCACCTACTACCATTGCTGCTATGATGTTGTAGAAGAATGAAGATGGTAGAGACAAGCCTATGGCATTTTTCAGTAAGTTCTCAAATACATTGAACTTAAGTATAACATTTTTGAAAAATAGGTGTATGCTTTAGTCAAACCATTAAAAGCCTTCAGGACTTATGTGTTGCAGTCTCAGGTAGTTGCTTATGTTCCTAACTCTGCTGTGAAATATGTGTTAGTTCAAAGTGATGTTGAAGGTAAAAGTGGAAAGCGGATAGCTAAAATCTAAGAGTATGACCTAGATATCAAGCCCACCAAATTGGTCAAAGGTTAGGGTTTGGAAAAAATGCTAACAGAGTAAAATTTTCAAGATTTTGGGATTAATTTTTTGGGACCCTTGGATGAAGTTGTTGATGAAAGAAGTCAGAGCAATACAAAGACAACAATTAAATACAAATTTATGTGCTCTAATTGGTATAAGGAAATAGTTCATTACTTATGTTTTTTCTCTTGTCCAACCTCACTAAACGGAACAAAATACAAAGCTCTTAAACTCAAATCTCAGCCATATGTCATAATTGATGCAAAGTTATATTGGAAGGATCCTGCTAGCATCTTGTTGTTATATTTAACAGAAGGTGAATCGATGGAAGTTGTAAAAGAATATCACAAGAGTCTATGTGGAGGTCATTATAGTTGCAAGGTTACTGCTTATAAAATCCTCAAATTATGTTTTTACTATCCCTCCCCATTTTCTAATGTATACAGACTATTTAGAATCTACCAGAAATGTCAGTTATTTGTAGAGAAGAAATGGTTAGCTCCTCTACCTCTTCTCCCAGTGTTCATTGAAGAACCCTTTAGGAAATGGGGATTAGATTTTATTTGGGAAATCAATCAACCATCAACTGGACAGTTCAAGTGGATTCTTATTTCCATTAACTATTTCACAAAGTAGGTGGAGGAAATACCTACCAAAAAGGCTAATGACCAGGTAGTAATGAATTTTCTGGAAGAAAAAATTTTCAGTAGGTTTTGGTGTCCAATCAAGTTTGTAACTGAAAATTCCCATGTATTCAATTCAGTTCAATTCATAAATTTTTTCCAAACCTATAATGTTTTTTTATCTCATTATACAACATATCATCCTCAATGGAATGGGCTAGCTGAATATTCTAACAAGACATTGGTCAATATTTTGAAGAAGACGGTTAGTGAAAATCAGAAAAACTGGGATTCAAAATTGACATTCTCTCTTTGGGAAGTATGAGTAACTACTAGAAGATCTACAAGTAAATCCCCTTATGATCTAGTTTATGGAACTCAAGCTTTATTTCCTACTAATCTGGCTAGACCAGTGATTTCCTTTCTTCAAGAAGCACAAGAAGAAGCTAATGCACTGGTGAGAAGGTTGAACAAGGTTATAGAATGAAGTGAAAGTAGGCACAAAGTCAGAGAAAATTTGATCACTTATCAAGAAAAGCTGAAGTCTATTTTTGATAGAAAAGCAAAGGAAATTATTTTTCAAACTATAGATCTCATGTTAATATTGGATACCAGAAGAGAAGAAAATGGAAAACACGGTAAGTTCGACCCACTCTAGTATAGCCCATACATGATAGCTGAGGTAAAATAAATAACACAATTATTTTGGAGGATCTTGATGGAGAGACAATACAACTGCCTGTGAATGGACATTATCTCAAACATTACTTCCAACATTGAGATTTTATGGTCCACCATTATACATATCCGAATTTCTCATTATTCATATTTCATCAAACAACATTTGACTCGATGCCCAAAGTGAAGTCACTAGTCTGCAATTCTTAATGTTTAATGGAAAAAAAAATATCCCCAGGTGGAGCCAAATGTTGTGGTTCTTTTTCAATATCCTTTATTTTAATTTTTCAAAAATACAGAAAAATGGGATAAATATAAAATATGTGTTAAAGTAGAGCTTCCTCATACTTTCACCAAAGTTGCAATGTTTTTGTAAAGTTTAAAGTTAAATACTTTGAAGGATTCACAGAAGTGGGACCTAATGCTTCGGTTAATGTTCGAACAAGTAATCAAGTGGGATCCAAGGTTTTTATTTTCAGAGGTTAAAGATGGTAACCCGCAGGCACATTCAACGCATGTGTTAATGGGAAAGGTGCCTCCGCAGTTCACCCCACTGACTAATCAGCCAATCTTGATGGACGGTCTAGATTCACTACAGGGGAAGGCTCCGATGAGCGCTCCGTACCCCAAGGGCCTCCCGCAGTGACGTAAGCTACTTGTTGATGAAATCTTTAATTTTAAGACCTCGTGCCATCTATTTAAGCTAGCTTCTCTTTTCAAAAATATTAATGTTATTTCTTTGTATTTTTCAACCCCGTTGCATTAGTATATTATATCATTTTTTTCCACCCCGAGTTGTTTCATGGTGAAACGTTCATCTCTTTCCGATTCATCCAGTCATATTCCTCTCATGGACACCAAGAGGGATATCAGAGATACCACTTTCTCCATAGAGCATCTCCCCTTCTATCAGCTGGTATTTTTAAATGATAAATCCTGTCCTATTTTCTCTGCCATGTCCAAGTCAGGCGTACTGTCTGCATGTATCCCTATAACCCATATTTTTCCTGAGTTTTTCCACTGGTTGGTATCTGTCATGTATCCTAGTAAATGTTTCGTAATGAATTGACTAGTGAATTGAACATAGGATATAGATTTTGGGTAGCATAAAGGTTGACGGACTAACTAGGCTGAGACTTGTAGAAAATTCTATGATAATCTTGAATGACACAAATTCAATCAGTTAGCAATCTTCCTAAAGCTGGGCATGAAGTGGTTTTCACCCGATAGTAACGAGTTCTCGCTAGAAGTTTTTGATGCAGAATTTCGACCAGTGTTGCGGTGTATATCGAAGATACTGAGAAAAGAGGATGACATCCTATTTGATAAATCAATATTGGAGCTATTTTCTTTGATGATGAAGCTAGGATCAGCTCTAGGCATTTCCTCTTACTGGTAGGAGGTCGTCAATACTCAACTCATGAGTTTATCGCTCACTGGATCGTTCACGTTTCCTTCTCTTCTCATCTATCTCTTTTTATATCAAAATGTGGAGGAATTCTTACATTTGGGGTTCAATATCATGTATGTGAATAAAAAGAGGTAGTCAGTAGTGTTTTGGATTGATGTAGTGAGAGAGGAAAAAAATGAGGAGGGGGTTTTTTATTTTGAAAATCATTTTATGTCCATCACTTATAATATTTTGAATGGGGTTTTTCCCCCATGTTTCTTTCCAAAGGCTCAATAATTTCTTCAGTTGGGTGCGAATTGTAAATTCGGAGACTGGTATGTGTATGAAGATTACTCAAAGATCAGAATTTATGGTGCTGGAATAGACCCATATAGAGTTCCCACATTTTTTCCTATGATATTATTTGCCTTAGAATTCATTAGGAAAAGTTTGAAGGTGGAACAAATACATTTTGTCCCAATGAAAAAAGGTCACATGTTTAAATTGCCTATGTCATTGGGTCCATTTATAGTCAACATAAGGCAGGAAGCTCATGAGGTTAATGAAATATTAGATGGTATGCATTTTTTATTAGGAAATAAATGGGCTTATGATCCTCATAAAGTAATTTCAAATAGGAAAGTTGAAAATGGCTACTCATTTTTTTTTCATGATAGTAGACCTGACATAGAGAAATTAGCCAATATGAGTTTTGCAGGTTCTGCTAGTTATAGCATATAGACTCCTGTCATATCTGAAAAATCAAGCAAGAGGAGTAAAGAGGTAGTTTTAGATTCCGACTATGAGGAGCAAAGAGTAGAAAAGAGAACAAAATTCACTGAATACATAGCAAGGACTCAACCTGATTTCCTTCTTCAACTAGGATATGAACAGAATGCTCCACCCTCACCAAGAAGACATGGAGATGCTCAGGACCAGATACCTTTGATTAAACAAGTGTTTTCTCAAATTTCCAAAAGGAATCAAAAGATGAAAGCAACTTGAGAATCCTTGACAATTGTATCAGAAGAGAAAAGCATTGTCAGAGACTTTAAGGAGAAAGTTATGGCATATAAGGAGAAGATCATTAACATAGCCATATGGGTGAAGAAGTGCATTTATTTCATTTATTCAAATACTGATCAAGAGTTAGAGGAAAATTACATTAAAGATAGAATCCTTTATGCTATAGAGATTAATAAGTTGGTTATTAAAAATACTGGCAGGAAGATTGCTGAAAAGTAGTTGACAAAGATCAAAGAAGCAGTGAGCAGATTTAATAATTTGTATGAAAAAAGAGCCAGAGTAGGATTTCCATCATGCTGGGCTCTTAAAGGCAGTCTTTTATCATGGGATTCCTATGAACCATTATTGGTATTAGAAAAAAGTAAGGTGGATAACACTCATGAGAAAAATTAGATCTTGAAGGGAGCAACGCTCATTAATTTTCTTCAGAGGCATTTTCAATTATTGTGGATGGTGAAGAATTTATTTATAGAGCGACCAACATTTAGCAAGGTCACCACCTTTAGGCTCGAGTACCACAAGCTGATCAACTTACCTAAGACAAATATTGAAGTGTGGAACAAATCCAAAGTGTGGATGGCTTATTACCTAATAATCCCTCATCTTCTAAGAAAGAGAAGTCAGCCAATTAGGACAATGTAGTAGCAAGGGAGAAAATTCAAGTTCAATAGATAGATCAAAGTTTTAGTTTTATTTTATCTTTTCTAAGAAATTTCAATTGTAATGAGACACTTTGATGATATGTAATAGGTAGTTTAAGAATTTCCAAGTATTTTGAGAAGTTAAGATTAGTTTCAGAAGTTTCAGAATGCTTGACATTGTATTTAAACAGGAAGAAAAGAAAGGAAAAGGTTCTGAGTTTTGGACCTTTCGACTACTACAAATTTTGTACTCAATTTTATGATGATTAATGAATGAAGATCAAGATTCTTGCATCTGTTGTTATTGATATTTTTTCTAGTTTCCATTTTTTATTTTTCCTTTTATGAATAAAATGAAGTAATGTAGCAGTGGGTCTCTTTTGACATATGTAAGTAAGATTTAAACATCCCTAATGGGTGCTCCATAATTTTAACTATTCCACTCATATAAAATTATTTTGAAGATTAAAGTGATAGATAATGTTTATAGGTATACGAGTTTGAGCTTCCTTCATGTTCTTCCTATCACTCCAATTAATATGTGCAAATAGTGACATTGTGAAGCATTTATTATATCAGATTCTTTAGGGTTCAAATAATTAATTTCTAAAGTTGATTAAGAAAATACTATCTAATTTCATATTTCTGTGAAATATATATATATATATATATATATATATATATATATATACATTTCTTGAGCACTGACTCTTTACCATAGCCAAGGGATTTTTTCTTGAGATACAACACTCCAAAACATGAAGTTTAGCCTAGATCCTTGGCCTATCTTCCTTCATACATATCAAGCTAGACAAATTTTACAAAATGACTCTAGCAAACTTGCCATCATTTGAATACGCCCTTGACCTAAGTCTAAGCCGCTATAAAACTGTCACGTCGTAATGTGAAAACAAATCAAATCTTACATTTCAACCTATTCACCCAACTACTCATGACAGTCATGCCTCCAATTTCCCAATTCATTTAGCTCAACCCTGAACTTGACTTGTCTATGTTGCTACTAAACATTAACACTTCAAATCAGCTTGGTCTTACCTTAACCTATATCTGATACCATATGTCACAGGCCCATGCTATGATTCCTTAAGATCACTTGAGATCATTGTGAAACACCAATTATTTTTCACTTTTTCTTATGCTATTCCACCCGGACTAGGCCTAAATTCCAACACTTATTCAATTAGTTTTTGAAGTGCTTGTTATGCAACGAAATTAAATTTACTTAAATTCATATTACTTGTACTTCATCAATGTGTGATATCCATAAAATAAACATAACAATACAACAATCATGTGATATTGTAAATATAACATTGAGAAAGGCAGAGGAAAACTTCTAACAGTTCACCCCGAATGTATATAATCAATCTTCTACAATAATATTACAAATTTACAATTTACAATGTTGTGGCAATTTACTGGTTTCTCCAACAACTCATCCACCTGCATTAGACAACTTTTGAGCTCTAAAATGGGCCTCCTAAGAAAAATGTACAACAAAAATAAACTATACAAGAACCAATAGGATTCGAGATGACGATGTCAACCATGAGGGATGATTCATAATTTTTGGGTTAAAAAATTAAAAATATTAAAAATAATAAAATAATAAAACTACTTTTTCAACTTGTATTTTCAACTTATGTCCCTAAGGTTTTCCTCATATTTCGAGGGAGAGTACACAACTGATGCATAATTTAATTCCTCATCCAAAGAGTACCAATGCTACACACTTTCAATCTACCATACTACATGAAAAATGGGAAATACATGAAAAATGTAGAAATTATATAACTGATATGTTATATGTCTAATATTCTCCTGATAACACACTATTTCACTTCATGCACAATACAGAGTCTATTCCACCATTGATCATCACATGCAGGAATTAACACAATTGCAATGCACACATGAAACCATAAAAATTCACACACATTAACACAGTGATTTTAACCGGAAAGCCTGAAGCTAAAAACCCCAACTATCTGTATATAATATATGTCATAGAGATCATGTAACAATCCTCATACAAAGCTTCTCACAAGCTCTTAGTACAATACAATTTCTACACACTAATCAGGTCCGATCTAGCAAATCCATGCACCGATCTCTGCCACATGCTAGCTTGCCTCTACTGCACAATCCCTACTGAAGAATGGCTCTGAATGAAATCGAATCTACCTAGATTGCACTGCGCAATCCTCATTGGCATCTCCATCAATGTGTGATGCAAACTCATGCAACACTATAGTCACACTTTCTCTTTCACCTACCTCTCCATTGGTCTCCATTGAAACTTTCCATGCACTGTAGTTAACTGATGTATTCTTCAGTTGATTAATGAGTTAATATTTAGTGAATTAATTATTAATTAATTCACACCACTCTCACTAGTGTATCAATCAGTTAGACTAGATACAACTAGCTCAACTGTGTCTAACTGAGTTAAACTGAACACAACTCCACCAACTACTTCTATAACTCCACCAAACTCTGTCACATGAGTTCTAACTGAAGTCTCCATGTAATAGCTCCACTTAACCCTCAGGAATAGCGTAATTCCTTCTGTCAGCTCCTGTGCCACATCTGTGCACTTAACTGAAGTGCTCCAAGAGAATAAGATAATGTTTATAGTCCAAATATTATAAAGAGATAATAATATTCGACATATCTATTTTTAGACTGGCAATCTAAAAATAGATTCCGCCCAATATGTCTAAAAATAGAAGTCCATATATTTTTCCAACTTGACCAACCATCCACAAATAGCATCCTGCAACTCATAGAATATGATGGACATGTCTAAAAATAGACATAGTCTAAAAATAGACTTTGCGCCAAAAATAGCCTGCGGGCCCACTTAGTGAAGGTGACTCTTTTCACTAAGCTCATCATCTTGTTGAATCTCAACAAAAAAACTTTTTTTCAATCATGTTTTTCATGTATTTCTCATTTTTCATGTAGCAGGGTCTATTGAAACTATGCAACATGGGTACTCTTCGATGAGGAATCAAATTTGCATCCAATGAGTGTTCCCCCTTAAACTTTGAGTAAACTCATAGGGATATAAGTTGAAAACACGAGTTGAAAAAGTAGTTTTTTTATTTTTTCTCTATAAAATTTGATGATTTAATCTAATATTATTTTATTATTTCCACTATTATTTTATAATTTCATTAGGAGGCTCATTTTATACCTCGAAATTCCCTTAGTTATTTCACCCAAGTCATGCAGTTTTTTGTTACCGAGTGTGACTTGTTTACAATCATACAGCCTATCATTACTAAAGTACAGTCTCTTCCAGTCGTGGAAGTGTCATGACTTAACTAAACCTTTCGTTCCTCCAACTCGACCTCTACCCACCATGCAGTTTTTATGACTTCAACTCAGGCTATCATTACTCCACATCAGCCTCTATGAGAAACCCTAAATTTCCTAGCTCTGAACGAATGAATAGATCGAATAGGTCCTAATGCTCGTAGTGGAATCCTCATCTTTCCTCTCACCTTGCACTATGTCTTCCTTAGTGTGAAATTTTTTTCTGCAATTTTCTTCTTAATCAAATTTCTTGTTGAATATTCCTTGACCAAACTACCTCCAATCTCATTTATATGCTCCTTAAAGGATGGTCGAAACCCCTTGTTCGACTTGATTTGACTCATATAATTTTTGAATTCCCTGGCCAACCTTACAACATGTGTTGAACACCCTTTCAAACATATCATTCAGTAGGCAGATTCCTCTTATTAATTCAAGTGCACCCTAGGCCGACCTTCAGGTGGGTAGTCAAGTGCCCCTTCTAGGCAGGCACGCCTTCCTCTATTTTACACGGTAACTCTTCGTCGGTCATTCCTTGCTCTGCATGTTTCTCCACGTTTTCAATCGTTCAATGCTTTCCCATCATGACTCGACTAGGTTTCCATTTCCCAGGTGCTCCACAGTATGGGCGCTTTGATTGTGTGGGTAGCTATAACATGCATGGATCCACCAACTTGGGTCGCCACTATAATTCATGAACACGTGATCCTTCCAAAATTCTCTCCATTATGGCTAGGCACACTCTTCTTGACTCAGTTTAGTTTTTCACCTTTATCTCCATTGAGTCTCATGAATCTATGTGGGTAAAACTCCTCAATCCATTGTCATCAACCACAAATCCTCACAATTATCCATACTACCCCAAATCATGGAAGGCTCCTCTCTCCAAATCGACTGAATGGTAACACTACAAAATAGATCATGCCAAAATACCATATGGAATCATCATGTGAATTATTTCTATTATATTCCAATTCAACTCATCATATATCAGAAAATTTTGCAACCCCATGAATCTAACTAGTTGGATGGCCAGTCCAACGATCATCCAAATCCATGAGAATGCACCTCCTCATTCCTTCATCAGTTGTTTCTCCAATATTCTATCACATCATCAACTTAATCAAGAACTTTTCCCACCAATCCAATTATCAATTCGACCAACCTAGGTCCATCAGGAAATCTCCATTTGATCTATGATATGTTTCCCATCAATATGGTCAAAGAAAAATTTCTTCAGTTTCCTCATCATCTCATCCATGTGCTTCGCATGGTCATAGACAAATCAACCTAATTTCCATGAAAAATTGTTAACTCTCGTAAACTCAACCCATGCCTATTTTTTCCCCCAACTCATCTCCATCACTGCAACTCCATCCAACTCCAAGGTGTCTCATCTTTATCCCATCCATCAAGTCAGTCTTCATGAACAAATCCCATATTTTTCCAAGGTATGTGTCACATACCACATCAAAGTAAAGTGAAAAATGATCTTAACTCCTCAACGAATCAGATACTCCAAGTCCACGATAACATGAAATCTTCATTGATTGTAAATCTCCTCAAGTCCCCATGAGATCCTACAAACAATATTCATCCAAAACTTCATGAAGAACACTCGTCTCAGTCACCAATGCCATTAAAATTTTTCTCTATCCTCTTCTTCATATGAATTATCTAATATCTTGCCCATGTATCCTAAAACAATCATCTCCTTGTTGTTCAAATGTTCCCAACATACCCATCTGGTCTATCTACAAAATATCATCATGTCATATCGGCAAGTCCATCTGCTCCACATCCTCACTTCGAAACTTCTTCTTGATGTCAATACACAACATCTCTATAATTTCTCTCACTTGATTCCTCTACATGAAGTTTTCCATGCGTACTTATTGTTCAACTTGATGCCCATGAATTTTGTTACCCAACTCATCCACTTATACAAATTCAGTCATCACATCCTTGCCTTCATTCAGGTTATCTCCCTCATTATTCTAACATTTGTATTGTTATCAAGGTTCCTCTTATTCACTGTTTCCTACCCCTCTAAAGGTTCACCAAGAATTCCTCTTCGCCTCAACAAAACTACAATAAAGAAGTGCCTCCCAAGTATCATGTTTCCTTTACTTCATTTTTGTGTGAGCTTCCTTCTTTTTATTAATCAGTCATGTTAGGAACATAGAAAATTAGGTGTTCAACTAAGCATGACTCACTCATCACAAGGTTCATTACATTCCACACTAGTCACGTGCATCTGTACCTTCTACTCTAAGGTTGCAAACTATCCCAACAATTCTTGTTATTAGCCTATTTTTCTACCCCTGCGTCACTGAACCCTAGCCCTCATACTTAGATGTCATTTTCCTGACTTGAGGTGGGGGGGGGAGATTTTTTCTAGTTTTACCCTTATTTGCACGCTTTCAGGCTTGTTCCCATAGGAAAGTGCCATTAGCCATGACCTGGGCCTATTATGCTGATGCCTAAGGCCCTCATCCACTTTTTTTGAGCTTATGGTCAAGGGAATATTCCTAAATGACTCAGTCACTATGAGATTATGTCAATTAATCATTGATTCGAGCTTGCCAGGACTCATCCATTAGAAGTTTCTCTAAATTCTCATCACCTAGAGCATCCACATTCATCATCCCATGACCTATCATCTACCTATTTATATTGGATTGTTTGCGAGGGTGAGGCTAGTTTTGGGAAGACATACTACTATCGTGCTAAGATCTTGATCCTTTTTTTTTGCTTTGCTATCACCTTGAGAGCTTGTGAGGTCTTATTTTTTATGTGAGTGCTTCTCATACTCATCTATCACATATAGTGGGGAAACTCTACCATGTAATGGAAAGGAGACATTGGAGCGAAGGTATAGAAGTGTTGTATGATGTTTTTGAGATTAATGAATATCTATGTTCTCTCCCTTACATGATCATGATACTGTTTATGTGATTTTTTTATCATTATATCATTGTTTATCTAATTATATTATGAGGAATATAAGTTGTTGTTCTTATATGTTTTTTAGTGTGTGCATGTATTGGGGTTAGAAGCCGATCAGGTATATCACTTTTATGGAGCACAAGAATTCTGCTTCGAACTCAAGATCCATATCAAAGCTACAAGTAAATGTACTCTTCTCTTCCTAATAGTATAGATAAAATTTCATGTTGCTTTTGAATCATGTGGGACTTGGAATCTTGCATATCTTCCTATTCATGCTTGTGTCTATCTCGTGATATATCAGACACTAGATCATGGAGAAACAACTCCTTATGATTTTAATTGGAATAGAACTTGTGCTGTGAAGAATAGCACACTTGCTTTCATTTTTCATTTTCCTTATATCCTAATTGGATCCTCTTGTTTACAATCTATTGAGATTCCTAGTAGTTTTGTGACCATTTTCGATTATTTTTCAGGGTTATTACCTCTGTAATTTTATTCTCTATTGTTCATTGCACGAGGAAAAATGGAACTTCATAATTTTCACCCTATTCATGGCCTTGTAAGGCTCTACTTGTAGCCAAGACACCTTTAGCTCTTGGTTGGAAATCCTATGCCTACAGCCAGCCGCTCCCATGCTATTTCATGCCCATGGATAACGATTTTAGCCTTCTGAAACCCTAGACATTCAATATGAAATATTTTTTTTCTGTATTTGAGAAATCTGGGCTTACTCGTTACTTCCACGATGTGGTTCTAGTCTAAATTTTTTTATTAATTTTATTTGGGTTGGTTAAGTTCATATTTAGAGCACCCGATCTCATTCATTAGGAATCAATATTTTCATTTCTTGCCAATATACTAAAAACATATTTGGATCCATTGTTTTTGGTAACTGATCAACTTTCCTTTTTTCCTGACATGATCTATCTAGATTGATTTGTTCAAGGTATTCCTTCATATATATTTGATTGAGTTTATTCTTGAGTTTTTTATTAGCTTCCTTGGCCTAAGCTTTTAATTTTGGTTACTTGAATTCATTATCGGTATTGGCTGGGTGTATTTAGTGATTTTTCGTATCTGATTTACATTTGAAATTCATATTTTCTGATTTTTTCTCATTTTCATGCCTCCTTGTTGAGTGATCTCTTCTTCTTTTTATCGTTAGTGTCACAAATGGTGGTGTTGTGACTGGTTGCGCAACTGACATCTTATCAAGTTATTCTAGAAGTGTTTTTTCACATTGTATCATTTTCATTAAGATATTATTTAGGCCTTTTTGCCTCTATGGTGTAGTTTAATCCTTTGTAGAACATTGGACATCGTGGAGCCTTTTCTCTACAACCGTAGCTTGATTGACATTGCCATATTTTGTTTGCACATTGGATGTTGTTTTTTATTCCTTTTAGTGTTTTTTGTTGGGCTTTGTTTCCCCATGAGACTTTTTTCTTACTTGGGAAGCTTGTTTTGGTCTCTTTCTCAGTTTTATTTTTGGTGTTTTTTTAGGCCATTAAGTCAAATTCTTGCGATATTTTTCATTCATGAATATTTAGTGAAAATTGAATCTCAGTACACATTAGTGTGTTAGATAATCTATTTCCATCTCGTCACTAGCATTAATAAAATTAAAAACAAAATAAATTCATATATTTGCATTAGGGTGACTAACTAAGAGTGTACACACAATTTTAGTTTCACACCGCTTCCCTCTTGTGTAAACAACAACCATTAAAATTAATGCGATAATAAAATCAACTCAAATCATTTTCTATTTTTATTGATAGTACTCCAGTACTATCTTAGGGTAGGTTCTTGGAGATAGGAGTTTGATTTAAGCACTCAAAGCCAAAAAAATCAACTTAGCATCTTCTGGTAGGGAGTAAAATCTACTTGCAGTAGTGTGGGCTCGGAAGCCCTCCTCACAAAAGGTTTAAGATTTAGGTCACACTTGGGATAAATCGGCTGAAATGACCCATTTCTCTTAGTTTTGGGTGGCATGATATAATGAAATTGGCACACATAATAACAGTGTTTTATCACTTGCGAACAAATTGGGAGGTAACTCTCAAGGGGGTTTCGATCTTAGCTCCTTTTGGGGTTAAGTGTCCTACCCTTTCATGTTGATTTATCTTGTGACTGTCCCCACAGATCATGTTATTATACATGGTTACCATAGTTTACTTTATTTCTATGGCTCATACATAGATGCAGGGTCGGTGTCGTCTTCTCTATACCTAGGACCGATATTAGTCATACTCTCTCAGTTATCTCGAGGGGTGTTCCACGTATTGTGGGGGAACTTGTGTCCTGTTCATAGCTAAAAGGGTTGCAAATCATGTCTCTAGAATAAATGTTCGACCACCAGCTTCTTTGTATTATGTTTGTGTATGCTATCATTTCAGACATTTCTAGATTGTGTTGTTTGGTCTGAGTTCGTAGTTTTTTCCTTAGGGTGTTTCCACTAACTTAATTTTTTTTTACTTATTATCACCCTCACTGAATTTGTTCCTCGATGTTCACATCTTCTTAAAGGCTTACCTCCTAAACAAAGTGGACTTATTTCTTGTACATGGGGAGTGCATGTTGGTTCCCACGACTTAGACCATGAAATAGTGTTGGAATATGTGTCTAGCCTCATCGATAGTGATCTGATCACTATTGAGACGTTGGAGGATGACTATGAAACTCTTACCAATCCACCTTTGACTGATCCTTTAGAGCCTACCTTACTGTGGTTGAATCATGGTGGTTCTACACCAGCTTACACTTACGTTCCTTCATCTACAATATACCCTATGGAAGAATCTGAGACTTCAATACTGTGTGCATCCATAGTCTCAACTGCCATGATAATGTTGCCACCTCTTAGAATGGCTATTCTTGCTCCTTCATCCACACTGATCTATTTTTCCTTAAGCATTCCACCAGTCTCATATATGGCTCCCACTATTTTTCTCAATGTTTTTGTGCCCACACCATCATCTATGTCGACTATGGTATCCCAACCTAGTCAGCTAGTAGGTCCAGGAATTTACACACAGTCATTTCCCCAAGAAAATATTCTTGTACCTTAGTTAGACATGGTTACCTCCCAGAATCCGTGCGGGGGATCCCCAGTTGTCCCTATTCATCCTTGGGGAAATTTAGCTTCTACAATTTCACAATATTGGCATAGTTCGCTCTTTGGAGGGATGCCACCTACTAGTACTTTTATTGAAGGGGCTACTTTACCTGGGGGTAACCTCACTACCAAAACTGTGTCTTACCCCGGTCATTCCCCTTATGTCAGTGTTAGTTCGTAGTACGGTTATTATTTTCACCCTGGGTACAACCCTGTTAGTGGTCATTCTTTTGGGGGTCCATTTCTCTCTGGAGGTTTTTACCGTGGGGGCGACATCCATCTACCAGTTATGCTGGCCCATAACAACCATTTTTTGGGGTGAACCCTTTTCACCATAAAAAAACTCACTCATATAATAAATTTATGCGGGGACCGGAAGGTTGGTTACGCGATTATCCTACCTATGACCCATTCATTCAAATTCAAAATCTATTTTTTTCCTCTATTGATTTACGGGATTATCCTACCTACGACCCATTCATTCAAATTAAAAATCTATTTTTTTCCTCTCTTGATTTACCGATTTTAGCTAAATTGAAAAATTACGCAATTCATCATGTTCCCTTATGGCGACCTATCTCTGCCAAATTACCATATGATTTTCCCAAATTCAAGAAGAATTATGGGGAGAATACGTTCACCCAAATCATGACCTACCATCTATGGTTTTCATTTAATTATCTTATGGATGACTCTATTAAACTTCACTTTTTTCAAACAACGTTAACTAGGGATGATACCAAGTGGTACATCGAATTAGACACTACATCGTATGGTGATTTTTCCTCATTAGCTCAAACTTTCCTGACAAATTTCCATTTACCAAATTGGTATTATCTTGACTCTCACCTTTTTTCCATATTCAAACAAGATAATTCCACGCTTATTTATGATCACATTCACGAGTGGCGTCGTTGTAAGAGGTTAGTAAAAACCGAGTTACCCGATGAAATTCTCCTTAAATGGTTCATCAGATCACTCCAACCACAAATTTCCAAAGATCTATACATGTTTTTAGCCATCACTAAGGAACAAGCTATTCTAATTTCTAAATAGTTGGATCTCATATATTCACAGTTAGGTACATTCTACAATGTTTTTACGAATGCCCCTAGGACTTCCATTGTCCAACCTAAACCTGTTCCTTACCCACATGTTGATGGCTTGATGGGGTCATTTTACGATCCTATGAGCCAACCTGTAGCCCAACTTGGGAAATTTATTATCAAATCTCAAGCCTCAGTAACTGTGTTTCTATCTGCTAAATCACCCCCTCTTGAGCACTCCATCGATGTTCTTACACTAAATTCCACTAAACCAAAGAAAAAATCTCAAACCAGTTGTAAAAGGAACAAGAATAACAAGAAAAATAAGCAACAAAATCAAACTCCCCAGGAGTCTCAACCCAATCCTCAGTGTGAGGGAGGGGTCACTAGTGAGAATCATCCTAAAGTCAATTTCCCCTGTAAATTTTTTCAAGGAGATCATCTCACTCATGAATGTCCTCGAATGGATGATGTTCATAGGCTTGTCTCACCATCGTCTTCTCAAAAGCATGTTGTTTTAAATCATCCATTCCCTACACAACCACAAAAACAAATGATTTCTCAACCTTCTTGACCTCTACAAGTGGAAAACAAGGTGTCATATTCCTCTCCCCCTCACAATTCAACCATCTATATGTGCAAGGAGGAGGATTTCAAGGTGACCATGTGAGCTATGTCTTATGATGTACCTGAGTCCAGTCCTCCTTACAAAGACTCACCTGCTCCACCTAGTTCCACTGGACCTCTCACTTTAGATAATACTATGTAACCTAGCTGTCATCCCCCCCAAGGGAATTTTATGTAATATGACACACAACCCTTAGTCCAGGGCTGCTGAACATTATAGTATTATTGAAGACCTTGCCTGGGCATCTTGTGCCATATTTTCCTTGGAGGTATTGAAAAATTGTCCTCAACAAAACAAAGCCTTGTTGTCTTCCATTGGTGGAGTTAAATTATCTTAATCTGGTGTCATCACTTTTAATTTTGATTAATATATCCCTCGTTTTTCCCATCAGATGCCTTTCCAGATTATTGTTTGAATTTCCCAGAAGAATATCCATCTCACTTTGGTAGATGAAGGATCTTCCACCTGTGCCATGTCCATATCCTGTTAGAAAAACATTAGTTCTCTGAATCTCACAATGTCTAATACCACTCGAGAAGCATTCTAAAGTTAGAATTTCGTAGCAAAAGGGGTCCTTCCTCGTTTATCCATTGAGTTGGGTGGAAACATGGTATATGTTGATGTTGAAATAATAGATAATCCTTTATATTATAAAATTATCCTTGGTCTTAGCTGATTTTATTCCATGACAAAAATAGTCCCATATGTGTTTCATTTACTTTTCTTTCCTCATGAAGTAAATATCATCACTATTGAATAGGTTGACTATTGTGTTCCATCGACCCAACTTTCCACTACCACTCTAACTACTGTACCACTTGTGGTGGACCATCCTGGTCAATTTCAGAGTGTTGGGGTAGGAATTTTCAAAATCTTCTCTCTTATGGGAGTTTTTACTCACCATATTCCACCCAACATCCCCTCATATCCTACCACTGCTCGTATGTATATGATATCTTCTAGCACCTGTGGACCCCATAGACCTCGCGATCCATGGGTAGTGTCGCCTGCCATATAGTATGATCAACCTAGTAAGCACCATATGCTAATTTTTTTGGAAGATATTGTCACGTTTGCAGTCTTGCCATTGCCTCCTAATTCTGGTTATAAATTCTATCATCATATGGAATATGATCAATATCCCTCGCCCACACGGGCCACCCCTCAACTTGTTCCATGTGACTCCCTTGATGATGAGCCTCACTGGTTAGTTAACTTGGAGATCATCAATATATCCACTTATAATCATAGGGATTTTATCCCTCTTTCTTCCTCTAGTCTCCCCAAATTGGAACATGTAGAGCTCAGAATATTAGATATTGAATCGACTGAGGAGGCACCTCCTCGACCTTTGTTGAAATTTCCACCCATGGACCGAGTCAAGTATTGGGTTTTGACTATTAAGGTTTCCAAAAAATTTCCCTTACCACCTCACTACTAGTGCCTTGTACATCCATTATATCATGATCCTCTCTTATGTCCTTAGGATCATTTTGAGAGTGTGACTATGTAAGGTTGTCTCTGGCATGGTTAACATTTCTCGGTCGGGCATCTTGAATTCATTTGGTATGGTTTTACATTGGTGAACCCTATGGTCTCTTCTTCCCATCATTTCGCATATATAAACCCTTGGCATGTTCCTAACTATGGGTACATATTAGCATGACCTATTGGACTGCGTCATGCTTGTATATTATGTATATAGGTATGAGTGTGTTCAAATTTTTTTTTCTTGTCAATACTTCAGTTTCAATGTGTAATTAATGTGTTTGGTATTTTTTGTACATATGTCAAAACCCTCACTCCCTTATAGAGTCTTTGCATATGGTGCAAGCCATTACATTCAGAACATTGCTTCAACTGCTTTGGTCATCTATCCACCCACTGATGAGCTTTTGAGTTCTGTAGATTTTCTTCTTCACCCTGTCACCAACATCATGGTTGACTATAGAACTGTCATTGAGCTATTGACCAAGGCTAGTAATATTTGAATACGCCATATTGTTTTTCAACTTGAACCTCAAGTCATAGTGTCCCAGCTCAATCATCTCTATTTTGTAAGGAATCATACTCTACTTCATTAATTTTTTAGGGTATGTCTCATGGAATGTTCACTTTATTACATTACATATGTCTATATTCCTCCATATCAAGACATATTGGATGATTCATTAGCTAATTTTTTGTTAAATTGGCATTTTTCACATGTTTAATATTTTAAACCATTCACATGAACATTTAAAAATCTATTGTACATACACAGTGGAAAAAAAAAAATATAGAAACGGGTACTTTATTATTCAAAAATAATAAGTACATAGGTTAAAAACCAGGCAACTAAGGCCTTGGCTATTATGCCATACACATGCTAGTAAATCAAAACTACACAACATTTTGCTACTTCCCCCACTCAGTGGTGCTCATGATAAAATAGAACCACATTTAGGATGTGGTGCAGTAAACTACGATGACAAGATGATGCCACTCCTATGGTGTGCCTTTCCATGTGTATAGGAGATTCATCTAGCCTCCTCGAAGGAACCCCTAATGTCAACCCCTTGAAATTTCAAGTGAACTCCCATGCCTCTGCATACTCATCTTCTATCTCCTCTGGTAGTGCTGGAGTCAGGGCCTTTGGTACATGTATACTCAATGGAGAATATCCTACTAGGTGTGTGGGTGCCACATCTACATCTCAAAAGATATTTCATTAGTGACTATGTAATATAATAAAAAAACCGAAAACATCAAATATTTCAAAAATCCCCAAAAATCCAAAAACATTAAAATTCCATAAATTATTTTTACATCTCCCATTGAAACCTTCACCAAAGGGGAAGACTATGTTAGGATCTCTTGTGAAGTCCACCCTATCCTATGGGTAATCATCCAATGGAAATGAAACTTCTCCCATAAATTTCCAATATGTGTCTATGTTCCTACCACCAGTATGCACTCTATGATATCGTGGTAAAGCTTTACACCATTTATCCATACAACAATGTCTTTTCGGTGGAGAGGTTACATAATCTAGAGTTTGGGCCCTAATCACCACAATCCTCTTGAAAAATAAGCTTACGAGTACCCTCCCATAACTGCAAGTGTCATTGCTTCTCATATTCAGCTTTGTAATTTGATCCTTCACACATGTCACCATTGCATCACACAAGGTTAAAAATGTGGGTTACAAACATCGTATACTCAATTCCAACTATGGAACTATCACTACATGGGGTGCTACTGAACCTACTATTCGGGTCACCATATAGCCTACTGTTTGAAGCGTCAAGTCTATTATCTCCTCTATGTGGATATTTCATTTCTCTACCCCTTCCACTTTCCTATGATGGGAAGCTCCCATACTTCTTATTGTTTCCCCTGCATTTATTCTAACCCCTTTCAACAAAACTGGAGCCCCCATCCTTGATAAACAAGTAAGAAAATATATTTTTGAGGCTCCTATGGTTAATTTCTCTATCCCAATAATGAAGTTTTGAGTGTCCACCTCCCACCACCGTACAGTGTGTAACAAGAGATGGTGTTGACTGGCCATGCTTGGGATTCTAAAAAAATTGACTAAACCATGGTTCCTCAAGGCATTGATGGTTGTCCCATGGGCCATGGCCTAGATTTTGTTCTCTCCATGTTTCCTCTTTCCCTTCATACACAATGGTTACTCATGCACCCACATTACTCGTATCAGTCACTATAAAAATTGAGAAAAACAAAGTAAATTTTTTTTGAAGGAAAATAATTTCTAATTTTCCTATTTTCCCCCCTAGCGTGGCCTTAACAGAGGAAGCTCATGACCCTGGCCACGGGTAGCTCATAGCATGATCGCGACTTAGCCTATGTTGCTAGAAAAATATCATAGCAAGACCATGGCTACAATAAAATTTCCTCAATTAACTCAATCCACGAATGATAAATCATTGTGACTCGACATTTAAGTGAAAAAATGATACAGAGATTGGTGACTCACTATTTAATTGCTTGAATATGGCTGTTTCTCCTTCCTCTTTCTCTCAAAACCTTGGAAGCTCCCTCATCCTTTCTTCACAAAATTCACAATGATTAAATAGAGAGGTACGAGCTCCTTTTAAAACCTTTTTTTTTGGAATATTTTGGCATCTTGAGGAATATTCATTTTTTATTTATGGGTCAAATTGGGTTTTTGGAGCTTTATGATCTGTATTTTAGTTATCCTTTTGCAGGGGGACTTGGGAGCCAATTTTTGCTTCTATCTTGAGAGGATACATTTTATTACACTGGGCCTGAGATATGATCCTTTTACTAGAATATAGGGGTGGGTCACTTTTTCAAATTCTACCTTTTGACCGTCAACATTATTTATGCCTAGGGTCCGAACCTATCAAGTTGCAACTTTATCCAATTCCTGTATGCATGTCGTAGATTTGTGGTAGCACTTACCTGATCATGGATACCCTAGTTAGCACCCTCTTGTCATCTTGGTGTCAATGTTGTATTTTTTTTTTCTCTTGGAATCCTTACCCCTGACCCGCTATGAATTTTAATTCGAGCCTCATGTCCACCTCTTCGTCTCTTTTATGGCCATACCCTAGGAGGATTCCACATTTTATCCCTTGTGATTGCCACTTTTAGTAGCCTTCTTCTGTATTTTGAGCCTTGGATTCTCTTATCCTTGGTCATCACTTTCTTGGCATACCATCCACACTCACTTGGTGATTTACCATTTCCTAGAGCAACCACTATGATTAGTCGTCCTAATATCCAACCTCGTTTCCACTTTATGTCATGAGAAGTTCCACCATTACCGAAATTAGTTGCTACACTTTATACCACTCGTTCCTCTAGGAGGAGTTTTCTTTAAGATCTTTTCAAACTCCTTAACTTAGAAAATATTTTCAAGTGAACTTGTCTACTTCATGCTCATAAAAGTACTTGAAGTTTCATCTACCCAGCATAATTTTAACCCTTTTCCGTACTGGGATAAACTAGTTAAATAAAAGGAATAACTGAGTCTACTATGGCTAGGAGGTTCCCCCTTGTATACTTTTATCCATTTTTCGGGCTTCGAGGACGACTTTAAAAAAAAAGAAACTTATAAAAAAGAGAATAAAGGGAACAAATATATTCATTTTTTGTCAACTGGAAGCATCAGTTGCATCATTTTTGAAAATGACACCTATATGTCTCATTATCTTATAGTTGGTTTTTAGCTTGCTTAGGGTATCATCCATATGAGTATATTTACTCTGCTAGTTGTTTTCTCTTCCATTCATATGAGGCGTGCCTCAATTCCTCCTGCATCGTTGCATATTATCACATGGTGCTCATTTAGTCATGCTGCCAAGTCACTCTTGTGTAGTGTCATTATGTGTTAAAGGGAAGTCTCAACGTGTGTCATCCATATAGCATAGCCTATTGACCTTTTCGAGTCGATCATCCCTGTGTTAGTTTTACTTCATCGCTTCATGAATTCAGCCATACATCACATCATCCTCGTCTATTCTGTGTCGATTTATGGGCGATACATCAAGGCCCTCCTTTGATAGATATTCTCCTGTTGACTTCAACTCATTATCCAACAGCTTGATCTAGGAATTGGTATTACCTTTGAGCTTGCAAACCTCAGTGGAAGGATTTCTCATGATTGAAAGTGGGCTTGCATCATTGGCTCTTGATTGGTGGAGTTCACTGGTGTTCAACATCATCTCATCTATTGACACCAAGTGGACTGTACTAGGTACCTTAGGGTCCATTGTCCTCATTAGTGGATTACCTCGTGTCGGTTACATGTTTACCTTATTGGATGGTAATCAGGAGGTTTCTAAAAATTGAGCGACTTCAACTCATCTATTTGCATGATTAGATTTGTACCATCAAGGTTATGTCGAAGACCCTAGGTTAGGGATATCACACTCTTATATTATGTCCTTCCGAAGTTGCGCTGGAATTATGTACAATTTATGTATTTTGATGGCTATCTAGGACACTTATCTGTATTTCATGTGTCCATAGTCCCACTAGTGTATAATGTGACATAGATCCACATAGTATTTTTTAGTGGCTATGTTGTTTTGATTGATTCACATGGATTCAATATGTATGTTTGTCATGAAATTTTTTATTCCTCTATATCATGGATGTGCAGTTTATGTTTGGTGACCATGTTTAGTATTCTCTTATGATCAAGCATGAGTATGCTCGCGTCAGGGATGTTATCAACATAGTTGAAACTTCATATTTATAATTTTCTAATTTGCGTTCTTGGGTCTGAGTCCCCACTACCGATTTTACCTATGATTTTGTTTTAATGTATTTACTCCATCAGCAACTCATTCTAACCTCATACATTAGGGGGCATCTATTATCATCCAATTTTTCTACCACTAGATCAGTGACCCTTAGACCTCATAGCTAGATGTCATTTTCCTCACTTAGGGGGGCCATTTTTTCCAGCTTCACCCTTAGTCACAAGATGACAAGCTTGTGCCCATGTGTAAGGGACTCTAGCCGCAACCTTGGCCTCTTCTACCTATGGCTGAGGCCCCCATCCACTCTTTTGGAGCCCAAAGCCAACATACTATTCCAAAATGACTCAGTCCCTAGGAGATCAGTTCGATTACTCACTGATTCAAGCTGGCCATATATACCCATCATCTACCCATATATACTGGATAATTTGAGAGGTTCAGGCTAGGTTTGGAGAGCCATACTATTGTCATGTTGATATCTTGATCCTTTTTTGTTGTCATGCTATCACCTTCAGAGCTTGTGAAGTCTTATTTTTTAAGTGATTTCTCTTCATACTCATCTATCACATATAGTGGGGAGACTCTACAATATTGCAGAAAGGAGATGTTGGAGTGAACTTATAAAAGCGTTGTATCATGTTTTTTATATTAATGAAGATCTATGTTCTCTTTCTTACATGATCATGTTTGATTTTATTTGAGTGATTTATAAATATATCATTGTTTAACTAGCTTAATTCTGAGGAATATCACTTTTCATCCTTGTATGTTTGTGATTGTGTGCATGTATTGATATTGGAGGTGGATTGGGTAGATCGTTGATGTTGAGCACAGCAATTCTGCTTCAAACTCAAGATCCATCCCCAAACTGTGAGCAAGAAAGGTACTCTTCTCTTCCTCATAACATAGATCCAATTTAATGTTTCTTTTGAATCATGTGGGATGGGGGATCTTGTATATCTTCTTATTCATTCCTATGTTTGTCTGGTGATCTATCAGACACTAGATCACAGAGCAACAACTTCGTGAGATTTTGATTGTGTTAATAAAAATACTCATTGGGGGGGGGGGGGGGGGTGAATCATTATTTACAACTCACACAAATGTTTAATTTTCTTTTCTGAATTATGTACACAACTTGAGTCAAGAAAACTAGCGTATGTACGTGTCTGTTATTAATGAAACTAGTGTATACCCAGTAAACCTATAATTCAGATAAACCTTCAATTACTTCACTTGACCAATGAATAATTGATTCATGAGACATTTAATAAAAAATAAACATGTGTAGTATGAACATATTAAACCATCACGAATAAGAGACACAGATAAACACCAATATTTGACATGGAAACCTAATGTGGGACAAAAAGACCATTGTTGTCATCTTAGTCTTCAATATTATTGTTATGAATAACTTCTTACATTCCTCTACTGGTGCACACTCATACTAGAACCCACATGTTGAAGGCTACAAAATTCACTCATTCTCGAGATCCTACTAAAAGGGAACTCCAACCCCCTGATATCGTTTACCATCACCCACTAGAAGGGAGCTTCAACCACCTGATCTAATCACCGACTACTACTGGTAAGAAGATTGTTGGAGAAGGGTCCCCTAATGGAAATTTTGGAATTTTTTTTAATATTTTGTAATATTTTAGTCTAGCGCAAGGGCTTTGGGGAAGGTCAAAGCCCCCAATTAATTGTAATGGATCAAAGTGTAGACCAATAGTTCACAAACCACAGTTTGAGGATCATAGAGTAGTGCAGTCTAATATGTTATAAATAGATGGATAAATCAAGTCTATAGGTAGGCTAAATTGGGGATTAAGCTTGGATAAAAATCTGTGGATATTTTGTGTCAATTGTCTGGGTAAGGGCTCCTACTATATGTGCACACAGAGACCTTCAGTCCTACTATGTACAAACCCCGCTTGCTATGTGCACGGGTTGGTAAATAGAGTCTATAAGTTGGATCTCGATATTGAGTGAGAAGACTATTTTGTGATAGCTGAATACTTCTGTGTAATGGTTATTGCCTGTGCTTTATGATATTCCTATGATTATATCTGTTTTCTTCATACTCTTGATTATTTATGTGCATGTGGATGCGATGTTGTAAAAGAGGATGAACACATAGATCTGGTTAGATTTAGTTTTGTTTCTTATGTTAACATGCTATATAATGATTTATGAGCTTTGCTGAAGACATTCTCTTGATATATTGTTAAGGGTTTCCATGTTAGGGATTCTCCAACACAAGTCTATTAGATCTGAAGGGGCCCACTTAAATTAAATTTCTCTCTCTCAGTGATATTTAATGATTTTATTAGTTATGTTGTGATAAGTGTCTTTTCAGTAATATAAACATGTACAATTTGTCTATTTTTCTTAAGGAATGAGTGTTTTAACCATGAAACATAGATCAATTAGTGAACTTTAAGCATGAAAATAAGCCTTAAAAACACTAAACAATAATGCATAACAAAGATTAAAAAATGACACATAAGTTTTAGAAAGTAGGCATGATGAAGGAGTTCACCCCTCCTGGGCTACATATGTTGGTCCAGCTCCCACTGGCATGTCCCTCTTTGTCATTATGCTCGAAATTGTAAATTAAATGTGCTTAAAGGCCTATAATGGATGTTTTCTCTGCACCAATGAATCCAGAATAATCAAATTAGTCTACGCAGACTCTTGTTTCACCAAAATTGGTCGAAAATTGACCTCCCAATGCATTTTTTCCAATGATAGCTAGAAACGCTCCAATAAAAGTGGAGACATACACTTAACTGTAGTTTAATTTAGTGAAAAAACTAAAAATAGGGCACCGATATAGTTCTTTCCATATAAAACTATATGAATTCAAGTCAAATGGTTTGGGATGGGGTGGTCACATGCTTACCCCCCACCAACCGTGTTGAAAATGTTGGAAACTCTGCAAATACAGTTTGGAACTCGGAGTGGCACGATTCTGCCAACTGTAAAATTAGATGCCATAGCTTCCGCAATATGACCGGTGCTAAACCTCCACCGAAGGTTACAATGACTGCTGCCAGTTTAAGACTTTTGGTCATGATCATAGGTGCCATTTATGGTGGTTGGGGCTGGCCCCTTTTTTTATCTGCCCGAAAGTTTGTTAAACAAATATTAAACTGTCAGCCCTATTGTGTTAAGAAACACTCATAGGCGGACTAGTTAATTTGCCCCGCCCATGCATAAGGCTCCATTTCGACTCTCGTGGCCTTCAAAAAAATTTAATACACACTCTTGAGGACACGTGGCAACCTCTTTTCTTGCCACGTGTCACCCATCCGACGTCCCTTACAAAATCCATCCAACGGTCAAACCTCTATACCGCCAAAAATTAATGGCCCACACCATGCCACATGGCGCAATATAGTTGGTTGAAGAAAAATGGAATATTCCTTGAATATTCTTACTGACTGTATCTGCATTCTGACTCGGCATGCATTCATAAAAAAATTTCTATTTGGGAAAATAGACAGAATGCGATATCTTCCTCATACGACATCAGTTTTTCAAACTGTTCACGGTGCCAGAATCACAACAATGAGACCTTTCCGGTCGCTCAGGTTCAGACTTGTTTTGAGCACTTTCAATTTTGAGCATAACACATGATCTCCTAATCACACCTCCCCATAAGGGAATCTTTTGGACACCAAAAGACTGTAATCACCTGTTTAGAAGATGAGGGTACAACTCCCTCACCTTTTCCACTTCCATCGATCTTGCCTTACTTGGTTTGTTTCCGTTAATCCCAATACAAAGATAATAAAAACTACTCCTCTTAGAAGTTCATGTGCTCCTGTCAAGGATGGCATCCTCCTTGAGCTTGTCTAGAAATTCTGGCGAGAAATATTCTATTTATGGTAGCTGAATATCACTCCCTTGACCATCAATAAAAGGAGGCTCATACAAACGTAAATTATCAACATTGACAACGGAATACATTTACATATATGAAGGAAATTCAAGTTGAAATGCATTATTACCAACTTGTTTAATAATCTTGAATGGACCATAATGAATACGCTTGATATTTTACCTTCTCCTTTCATCCTTTCTTTTCTTATGTGCAACCATACTTCATCTCCTTCTTGAAACTTGTGATCAACTCTATGTTTTTCATGTCTCTCCTTGTACTTTCTTTGACTCTTCTCAAGCTGTTCTTGAACTTGTTGATGAATAATCTAAATTTGCTCAATGAAATTTTGGGCCTTGTCAATATCACTATGCCCATCAATTGGAACATCCTTCTCAAACATGAAGTCTAATGGAAATTTTGGAAAGGTGAAGTAATTGTAGAAGAATGCTTGGCCCGGTTGTAAGCATGTTGAATGTAATGCAGTTGTTCATCCCAAAACTTGGGATGTTTGCTGTAATATCCTCTCAATAGATGCACAACGGTTGTGTTCCCCACCTCAGTTTGTCCATCATTTTTCGGATGAAAAGTAGTACCCTTTTTCAACTTTGTGTCCATCATCTTCCAAGGATTGGACCAAAAATTCCCAACGAAACTTGAATACATGTCACTAACAATAGAAGTTGGAAAACCATAATGAACCCATACATGTTGAAAATAAAGTTCAGCATTTTTTTCAGTAGTAATGGTTTTCTTACATGGCATAAGTATACACATTTTACTGAATCTATCCACAACTACATAAATATAATCATGTTATTTTCTTGACATAGGTAGAAATCCAATGGAGTTGATGGAGACACTATCCCATGGCCTTGATGGTACCATTAGTGGTGTGTACAAACAAATATTCCTATTGCTAGGCTTGCTTGTTGCACACATAGAACATCCTCTTATAAAACGTGACAACCTATCTATCATGCAAAGCCAATAACAATACCTTTGTAGATGCACCACTATTTTTCTTACCTCAAAGTGTCCTATAGTAAGAGACGAATGAGCCTCTCTCATGACACTAAGTCTCTCTCCTTGTGGTATACATAGCTTGCCCAGATGAAACAGAAAATTGTTATGCATGTGATAATCATTTTCCTCAACTTGATTCCCTTCACTCAAACTAGCATACACATCTTGAAAATCAGGATCAGATGCATATTGTTCTACATAACTCTCATGTACACTAGAATCATTTTTAAGAAAAGTAGAAGCACTTATAATTGGCCTTGAACGAATATCAACAAATTTATTGAAAATACCTTTCTTGTACCTTATAATGAAGTGAAACTGTTGAATAAATCCCATCCACCTGAAATGCCATGATTGCTGCAATTTTATTTATGACTACAAGTACTGTAATGGTTGGTGATTAGTATGTATAATCATCTCTTTACCCATTAAGTAGTGTTTCGACTTCATGACACTTTGTACCAACGCATACATACCTTTTTCATATGTTTAATAATTAATTACAACACCATTGAATGTTTCAGAATGAAAATTTATAGGCTTACCATCTGCAAAATTACTGCTCCCATGGCATAATCACTAGCATCGATTTGTATCTCAAGTGGTTGTCTCAAATCCGGTAACACAAGGACTGCAGCCGAACTGATCTTGTATTTTAAAGCTTCAAAAGCTTGCTACTGTTTTCCTCCCCATTGGATGCCTTTCTTCACACTTTCCACTGCATGCATAGGAGCTGCTATGGCAGAAAAGTTATCAATAACATTTCTCCAATACTGAGCTATGCCTAAGAAACTTCTTAACTTGGTCATTGATTCGGCCAATTCACAATGGCTTCCACTTTAGAAGGATCAATTCTCATTGTGCCTCCTCCTACAATGTGTCCCAATTAAACTAGATAAGTCTTTCCAAATTTTCATGTAGACATCTTAAGAAATAATTGCTCTTTCTTAAAAACATCAAGTAACATCTTTACATGTAAGACATGCTCTTCTCTTTTTTTGCTGAAAATGAGTATATTATATAAATACAAAATCACAAAGTCCTCAGGAACTAGACGCAAAACATTATCAATAACATGCATGAAATTCATTGGTGCATTACAAAAACCAAATGACATAACCAACCACTCAAAGAGTCCTTGTTTGGTTTTGAATACAGTCTTCCATATGTCACTTTTTGTAATTCTTACTTGATAATATCCGCTTCCTAAAGATAACTCAATGAAAAAAAATTCTTCTTTAAACTGATCTAACAAATCATCTATCCTTGGGAGTGGGTATTGATTCTTTACCATTATCTTATTCAAAGCTTTGACGTCGACACACATGCACCAACTCCCATGTTTCTTTGGAATCAGGACTATAGGTGAACCGCATGGAAAAGTGCTTGGCCTTATGAGTCCCTTGTCCAACAAGTCTTTGATTTTCCTCTTTATTTCAACATTATCCATTATTGAGATGTGATACATGCCGATGTTTGGAAGAGGAAAATCTTCTTGAAACTGAATCTCATGTTGAATCTCCATTTTAGGAGGCAATCTTGTTGGCTCCTAAAACATCTTATGATGTGCATCAACTACATCATATAAATCTGATTTCGAATTAGGATCACAATCTTCAAACGACTCATTATTAACATCACCTTTAGGCTTCATCATTATAAGAACAAAATTCTTACTTGAATTCACCAGCCTTTTTACCTGTCCAGCATTTACCATTGCGATATTTGTCTTCTTGTTATGTGCTCTAACAATGTACTCCTTTCCATCTTTAAATAAATGGTATTTGTTCTCATAGCGATGGAGGATCACTTTTCTGTCATACAAGTAAGGACTACTCAACACAACACTTGTAATATCAAGTGGAACCACATCTAATTCAATTGTGTCAACAAAATGTGCAGTTATTCCAAAGCGCAATATGCACTTCTTTGAAACCTGTAAATTTGCATCCTTACAAATCCACCCAAGTAGATATGGTTTTGGATGTGGAATGGTCTAAATATTAAGTTTTTTTGTCAAGTCTTCAGAGGTTAAGTTTACTTTTGAACCACTATCAAACAATGTAGCAATATTGGTATGTTTGGATATGATGCTCACTTGAAACAATTCAATTCTCTCTTCTTCATTTGGAGCTTCTATGTGACAGTTTGAAGTACTAGTATTGGGTTTTGTTTCAATTTATTTCACCTTCATGTTATTAATTCCCATGGCTATAATTTTAGTTTCATCACCTGAATCCTCTCCTATGTCATGTTGATTTGTAGCTGCATTTTTATGCTTCCCTTTGTTTTTTTTTAACTTGGGTCTATTTTCAGGATGTAGTTTCCAACAATTTTTCTCTTCATGGTCATATCCTAAACAATGTTTACAAACCACTTTATCTCCCTCTTTCTCGAAATATGCATTCTTTTTGTCTTTTACTTTTGACGTCTTCTCTTTTTTTTTTCCCCTTAAAAGTTTTTTTCTACGCTCTTCAAAACTATTTTTCCCTCTTGCTTCAAGATGTAAGGCTTGAACACATACCTCATCTAGACTTGTAGGATTAAACATGAGGATAGTATATCTAAGGTATATATGTAAGCCCCCTATGTACTTGAGAAAAGTATCTTTACTCTACAAATATACCCTATAATATTCCTAAATTAGCATTCAGCTAATTGGAATATTAATTTTTTCTCTTGTCATTTAGTTAGATGAATAAATGGGTAGGGAGACCCATAAATCTCTTTTGTAGGAACAAAATACCTCTTAATGTGAAGAGGGATCATCTTCATAGCTAGATAAATCACCCTCATGTGTGAACAGGGGCTAATGCATGTGGAAAAGGTCCAGATTGACCAAATAAACAACATTGGTATGGAGGGAGTGGATCATTAATGAGAGACATCGCAGTGTGAATGGGAAGAAGTCTCCATGATAGTGGAAACCCTAATGAGTGGGACCCAAGGTGATAAGACTCGCATTGTTTATAAGGAGGGCAAGGCAGCCATAGATGGTTATGTTATTGATTATTGATTTTGTGGTCTGTATGACTTCTTGCATCCTTCAGTTGTTTAGTCGATCTTGCAGTGTTTTTTAGCACAGGGTATTCCCGAGTAGGAATCCCACCTCTTTCCTTGAGGTAGCCTCTAGCAAGAGTATTTTACTATAATTTCCACATCCTAGCATTCTGTCCAAGATTCATTCTTTAGCTACATCGTAGTATCTGTTCAGATTTTTGTTGTGTTGCAAGGTGTTGCAGTGGAGGGTTGAGAAACCCACTTTCTGAGCTAGCTTTTCAAGGGAGGAAGAATTATTCTCATTGGGAGGTCAGAAAGGGAGGTTATTATGCTTTATTTCACATCTTGGCAATAGGAAAATCTATTACCATCATATACAGAATAGATTCCCACTTTGACTGCATTGTTTCAGTGAGCATTTGTAGTGGAGGTTTCAGTTCTTGTTTTGGAGGGTGAGATCTTCAGTGTTAGGATCAGCCTTGCACTTGGAGATTTTGTTGGACTGGTTTTATTCATTTCTTTATAAGTTCTGACACCTCCTTCAAGTATTTATTTTTTCAGCTGCAATTCATCCCTAGGGATACATTCAGGCATTTTGGTATTTTGGGTATTTCCAGAAACCCTTCCCTGGTTGTCTTGGAAATGTGTTTGGGAGCCTAGATCTTCACTCCCAACATTGTTTGAGATATGGAACAGCAGATATACATTTTGTGTTATTTATTTAGCATTTATGCCCTAAAAATGTGATGTCATGGCTCATGGAACTTGTATGGAAGTATTTTTAATGTATTAGCATATTTTCCTAGTGGAGGCTTGTTTCCCATTGCTTGATTGACTTGATCCTCAATATCTTCTGCCTATTATTTGCTAATATATTTAATAATATGATTGTACATTTGTATCATGTAATGGTGTATTGATTTAATCACTGCTCTTTCCATTATTGTTTTTATATATTGCTGCTTCCTCGTTTGGGAATATTACAGTGGTATCAGAGCATAATATTGGCTCAGCTTGTGAGTTGCAGAAATTATGCTATAAGAAGAAGAAGAGAGTAAAACGAGATCTAAAATGGTGGAAGGAATGAGCTTTGTCTCATCTCTTTTAGATCTATGAAAAAATTCTCCAAGGAGGTCAAGCAGATGAAAGATGAGAGATGCAATGAGACCTATAAAGGGTTTCAAGAAGAGGAAGGTCCATGTACTTCCTATTAGTAGAAGAAAGAATCAGTGTTGCATAGAGCTCCAAAGCAATACACTATGTCATTTTATTTTGAGGAATAAGACAAAAGGAATGGATATGGAGGACAGTTGGATCATAAGATTCTAAGTGAATACCATGCAAAATATAAGTCTCAACCTAGAGCTTTCAAGGAGAATCTAACTCTCCTACAGTTCATTCAACTCAAAGAATAAAGAAGACCTTGCAGCAATAGATTCCTATTACCTACATTTGATGGGTCATCCACATGTAAAGCAAGAGGTTGGGGAATGAGGTTGGATGCATTCTTCCTACTACACCGAGTGGTATAAATAGAAGTTGTTGAGATTGCAGAGTTGCACCTTGAGGGTGAAGAAAACATTTGGTGCTTCAACCATTTGAGTCATGCACAAGTGACTGCATATGTAGATCTTACTTAGAGGTTGATCAAGAAGTTTGATAAAAAAAACTAGAGAAGAAGAAAATTCCACCACCACTTGTTGTAGGAGCACTTGCATTAGAAGAAAGAACAGTTGCACCTTTGCAAAGTGGTCTTTATCTCTTGACATTTAGAATCCCATGCACTATTCTAGAGATGCATGGGAGGAGGAGTGTTGTACCAACGCTGATGTAGCCATAGAGGAGTAGTCAAGATCATCAGTAATTGGTAATGTCATCACACCAGAGGGAGGAACCCTTGTAACAGTACAAGATTTTCCCAAGAATTACCGAGGTATTCACATGTTTCCACCTTCTATTATTTCAGCACGTCATATGGAGGATTGTGCGAATATAACTTTTTATGACTTAGGGTCAAAGTACATTGCTAATTTGGAGCAGTACACTATCACTGCACTGAGGAGCCTTGATTTGTTGAAGGAGGATATAAGAAATCATCCTGGATATTCTTTGTTGAGCTACACACAACTCTTAGGGTTGGAGTGTATATTTTTCGAGGATAGGGTGAGTCTTGTCCTGAACAAGGCAATTCAGATTCATGTGTTCATCATTGAACATGATCTTGAGATAATAGATGCACCATCATGCAGATCATCGGTGCTGTCATTAAGCAGCAGTGATGAGTTGGGGGGGCAACCATTATTGGAGCATTCTAGTGACGATTCTACATGTGTAGCAGGGGAAAGGCATATGGCTAATGAGAGACATCTTATCTTCAATTTTTATGATGGATATTTCTTGATGAGCACTTCACTTATTGATGAGAAGTTTTTTCCTACATCTTCTTTTGATCTTGATGGGGTCAACTTGGTCATTGATGAGTGGTCTTCATTTGGAGATCTCTAGGAGATTGCATTTCAATATCCCATGAAATGCAGAAATAGAAATCTGATTTGGGAGGATGGTATTCTCCATTGGAGGAGTACCGAAGTGGAGCATGGTAGGAGACACACACATTTGGATGAATAGGTGTGGATGGTGAGCAAGGGGTTGGTGAGGCACTTGCATATCTATGACAAAAGGCAGAAGGGGGCATGGCTGCGTTGGCTACTCTTGAAAGGTTTGGTCATCATGTGACATATCCTTCTTCAAAGGGTGTGTTGGTGGATGGAACTTGGAATGGCACTTTCATCATATGGAAGCAAGGAGTTTGGGTGTATAGGGGTGATGTGATATCTTTCATGTCAACCATCATGTTGTTTCTCCATAGTTTATATGGTGATGGTGTGGGGAGGCATCAAGAGTTGTTGTTGCTTTGGAAGTTCTTGGGAGAGTATGGGCTGATTTTCTCCCATACTTTGCATGATGTTGCTAGAGTAGGTGATGGCACTATCAGGGTGTAAAGGGGCTACTCCTTAGCCTTGGACAATCAGGAGGTAATTCCACTTTGGAAGGAATCTCCCATATATAGCATCATTATGGTAGATGACTTTGACATTTGGCATGTCAAATAATGGAGCTATGAGATGATAAGAGCCTTATTACAAAGGCCAACATTGTTGTCACTTGGGAGCTTGGGTTTTTTAATGGAGTGTTCCCATGATCACTTCACATATGATGAACTTGATGAACAAGTAGGAGATGAGAGTGATGGATTAGCAGATGGAGACATTTATTACCATGATATGACCTTCTTGACATAGATCTCCAAGCATAAGGAGAATGCTTTGCATGCAGCACATGGTTCATTCCTTTTCATGGAGATATGTCACACCACTATGGAGGGCTCATTCATGGACCTTATGACTAGCCTACTCTCAGTACATGGTAAGAGTTGTGCTTTTTCACTTATTGATTATCTAACATAATATTTGCATACTCTTGCCATTTCTATTCAGTGCATTGCTCCTCAAGAGTGCAAACCTCTATTTGGGCTTTATGGTCATTTTGGGACAACCATCTATGATGGAGATAGCCACTTCTTTTATGACTTTGGGCAAGTGTTTTACTATTTCCTCTATGCTCAGTTGATATACAATGTCATTTACTATTTACTAGTAGATGTGATGACATGCACAACTAGAAATTTGTTAGTAAACAACTTGCCATGTTATTTTTTGAAACAACAGTTAGAAAAACTGCAATGTGACTACTTGGGAGATTGTTGGTACCTTCCAACACTATCTAAAATCTTCATTACCTCTGTCATTTGGATTCCATATGATAATAATGTCATATTCACTTTATATGGGATGGTATGGGCAAGAACCAAAGAGTGGATCTTTGAGGATCCAATTTCCTTTTTGCTTCATGAAGGCAACATCGTTGTAGCCCAAAGTCAATAGCAGCTCTACACTTATCATAAGTGGAGATATATACAGCATGGGATGGACAATTTGATCCATCGTGTTCAGCTATGCAACCCACCAGCATGGGATGGACAATTTGATCCATCATGTTTAGCTATGCAACCCACCTATTTTGCAGGAGCTTAAGGTGGAGGAGATCTTTCATGACTTGCCATGTTGGAGGGTGACTCATTTTGTATCGATGATAGCTTGGGGATGGAACCTTGACATGGGAATGATAGTTCCCAATATATTTCATATTCCATGCCTCAAGAAGGCCTCTAGACAACACATTGTTTCCTCCATGGATATTTCACTTCTTCATGATGATGGCTATTTGGGATGGTCACCAAAAGCTAACTTGCATACTTGGGAGGAGCAACTTGGAGATTTAGTGATGAGAGAGAATCCTATTCCTTGGAGGATTTTATGATATGAGGAAGCTATAGGAGGAGGAGAGGAGGCTCTCCAGTTCTATCCTTGCAGTTGCTTGAGGACAAGAAACATTTGGCAGGGGAGCACTGTAATATTCCTAAATTAGCATGCAGCTAATTGGAATATTAATTTTTGCTCTTGTCATTTAATTAAATGAATAAATGGGTAGGGAGACCCATAAATATCTTTTGTAGGAACAAAATCCCTCTTGATGTGAAAAGGGATCATCTTAATAGCTGGATAAAGCACCCTTATGTATGAACATTGGCTAATGCATGTGGACAAGGTCCATTTTGACCAAATCAACAACACTGGTATAGAGGGAGTGGATCATTAATGAGAGACAACGCAGTGTGAATGGGAGGAAGTCTGCATGATAGTGAAAAAAATAATGAGTGGGACCCAAGGTGAGAAGGCTCACATTTTTTATAAGGAGGGCAACGCAGCCATAGATAGTTATGTTATTGATTATTGATTTTGTGTTCTATATGACTTCTTGCATCCTTCAACTGTTTAGTTGAGCTTGTAGTGTTGTTTATCACAGGGTTTTCCCTAGCGGGAATCCTACCTCTTCCCTTGAGGTAGACAGTAGGAAGAGTATTGTACTATCATTTCCACATCCCGGCATTCTGGCCAAGCTTCAATATTTAGCTACAATGTAGTTTCTGTTCATATTTGTGTTGTGTTGCATAGTGTTGCAGTGGAGGGTTGAGAAACCCACTTTTTGAGCTAGCTTTTCGAGGGAGGAAGCATTCTTCTCATTGGGAGGTTAGCAAGGGAGGTTCTTATGCTTTATTTCACATCTTGGCACCAGGACAACCTATTCCGATCATCTACATTGCATATTCCCTCTTTGATTGTGTTATTTCAGTGAACATTTGCAGTGGAGGTTTTAGTGCTTCTTTTGGAGGGTGAGATCTTCAGTGTTAGGATTAGCCATGCACTTGGAGATTTTTTTGGAGGAGATCTATTCATTCATTTATTAGTTAAGCCAACTCCTTCCAGTATTTAGTTTTGCAGCTACAATTCAGCGCGAGGGCTACATTCTGACATTTTAGTATTTTGGGTATTTCCGGAAACCCTTCCCAAGATGTTTTGGAAATGTGTTTGGGAGCCTAGATCTTCACTCCTAACATTGTTTGAGCTATAGAAAAATAGATCTATATTTTTATATTATTTATGTAGCATTTTATTCCCTAAAACTACATTTTCATGGCTCATGGCACTTGTATGGAAGTATTTTTCATGTATTAGCATATTTTCCTAATGGAGGCTTGTTTCCCATTGCTTGACTGACTTGATCCTCGAGATATTGTGCCTATTATTTTTTGATATATTTAATAAGATGGTTGTAAATTTGTCTCATGTAATGGTGTATTGATTTATTCATTTCTGTTTCTATTATTGTGTTTATATACTATTGCTTCCACATTTGGGAATATTACATACCCCTAATAACAGAGCTATTCTCCTCAATTCTTGGGTGTAGTCTTGTACATTTTTTTTAATCGTATAAAATTTTTCCAGTTCATTATGGCTTTCTACATGTGAGCTAATGGATAAAACTATTTTTTTTATTGCAGTAATGAAATCAGTCCATGATAGAATAATCTTGCCGTGTTTTTTGACCTCTTCCTTTGTCTTGGATTCCCACCAAACAAGAGTTGCACCTTCCATTATCAATGAAGCTAGTTGGATTTTGGTGTCATCATCGTGAAGGTTTTGAAATCTCAAATAAAAATCCAATTTCCTAATCCAATGATCAAGCATTTTTTCATTGACTTCACCATTAAACATTGGCAATTCAAACTTAACATCAATTTTTAGAAAAGGAATTTTACAAGAGTTCTCTGACATGTGTGACTTGTGTACTGAAGTTGAAGTAGAGGATGATGATGATGAGGGTGAGGATGGTGAATTTCCGCTACCTCCATTTCCTCCATTGCCATTCTTTTATTTATCTTCATCATTGTGACCTCCTGATGATCCCTGACCTTCCTTGTGAATTTTGGATCCTTATCCTTCTAGTGTTTCATTCCTTTCATGATAAAGGACTCTCACCATTTCAGTCATGTCAAGGAATGCTATCCTAAACTCTCTTTCTTTTTCTTTGGGATCCACCTCTTCATGGGTTTCTTCTTCTCCTGGAGGCATGCTTATTTCTTCTTCTGCTTCTCTTGGAGATGAACTCGGTGGTGGAGAATATGGCAATATTTCCCTCATTTTTTGTGGCTTGCTTTGAGAACCTCTTTCTTCCACAAATTTGCCTTCTCCTCTCTTAATCTTGAGCCTACTAAGCATAAAAACCCTTTCAAACAGTTAAAAAGTATTTGCAAATAAAAACACGAGAGATTAAGCTCTAGCTCTGATACCAACTTGATCTGAAAGGAGTGTATTAGTTCTGCTGTGCTAAGTGACCTTTCAGTAATATAAACATGTACAATATGTCTCCATAAGTTAGCTTAAAGAATGAGTGTTTTAACCATGAAACATAGATGAATTAGTGAACTTTAAGCATGAAAATAAGCCTTAAAAACACTAAACAATAGTGCATAACATAGAAAAATAGTTACACATAAGTTTTACACAGTAGGCATGACGAAGCAATTCACCCCTCTGGGATACATCTGTTGTTCCAGCTCCCAATGGCATGTCCATCTTTTTCATTATTCTCAAAATTTTAAAATACATGTGTTTACATGCCTCTAATGGTTATTTTATCTGCACCAATGGCTCCAGAATGCTTAAATTAGTTTAGGTAGACTCTTGTTTCACTAAAATTGGTTGAAAATTGACCTCCTTATGCATTTTCCCCAATGACAGCTAGAAAAGCTCCACTAAAAGTGGAGACATGCACTTAACTGCAATTTAATTTAGTGAAAACCCTAAAAATAGGGCATCGCTAGAGTTCTCGCCATGTAAAACCGCATGCATTTAAGTCAAATGTTTTGGGATGGGGTGGTCACATGTCGATGCATGACTCTACCAAAAATAGCATTCGATGCCATAAATTCCGCAATGTGACCTGTGCTAAACCTCCGCCAGAGGTTACGGTGATTTTTATCAATTTAAGGCTTTGGGTCACAGTCATAGCCACCGGTTATGCTGGTTGGGGGTGGCCCCTTTTTTGTCCATCTGAAAGTTTGTTAAACAGCATATTAAACCTTCAGCCCTATAGTGTTAAGAACCACTCGTAAGCAAACTAGTTAAGTTGCCCACACCCATGCTCGAGGTCTCTGGTCTGACTCTCATGGCCTTCCAAAAATTTTAATACACCCTTATGAGGACACATGGCAGCCTTTGGGCTTGCCACGTCTCACTCATCTAATGAACCTTGAAAAATCCATCCAATGGTCAATATAAACCTTTGTACCACCAAAAATCAATGGCCCACATCATGCCATGGCGCACGATCTGGTTGGTTGGAGAAAAATGGAATATTCCCTGAATATGCCTACTAACTATAGCTGCATGCTGACTGGGCATCCAGTCACAAAAATTTTCGTGTTTGGGAAAATGGAGAGACCATGATATCTTCCTCATACGACATCGGTTTTTTGAATCATTAACGGCACCAAAATCACAACAACAAGAACTCTCCGGTCAGTCAGGTTTGGACCAGTTTTGAGCACTTTCAATTTTAACAATGTTACCAATGAAATAGGTAACATGACCTCAAAACGGGAACTCTAGCCCAAAAAGACTCAAAAAACATGAAAAAACACCCCAAAAACAAAAAAAGTGTATTCTAGAACGCACTTGGTCTTTTTTGAACGTCAAATTTCAACATTTTATAAAATCATGCTAAAAACAAAATTGTTTCTTGAAAAAAGGATTGAAAAAACACCCTCAAAACAAAACCAGTTGACGTTGGAATAACCAAAAAAAAAAAAATGTCATATTTTTGACATTTTTAAAAATAGAAATAACATTTTTTTATTTTTAAAATTCAAACATTAAAAAAAAATCTAAAATTTAAGAAAAAAAATAAATTTAAAAAATAAAAACTTTTTAAAACTTAAAATTTAAAAATATATAGGAATAAAAAAATAAAAATAAAAACAAAATAAAAATTTTAATTCAAATATTAAAAAGAAAGCTAAAATTTAAGAAAAAAATTAAAAATTAAAAAATCAAAAAAAATTTAAAGATTAAAATTTCAATATATATAGAAATTAAAAATTAAAAATAAAAACAAAATAAAAATATTACATTAAAAAGAAAAACAAGTTAAAAAAAGAAAGAAATTATAAAAAATAAAATATAGAAATTAAATTTAAAAAAGAAAAAGAAAATGTTTATTAAATTAAAAAATTTTAATTTTAATTTTAAAATAAAAAATTAAATTTGAAGAAATATATATTAAAAAACAAATAGATTTTAGGAAATATATTAAATTTAAATAAATTTTGAAATAAAAATTAAATTTTAAATTTAAAGAAAAAAAACATTGTTAAAATAAAAAGTTAAAAAACCTTAAAAATCAATTAAAATTGAAAAATTGAAAAAAATAAATTAAATAAAAAATAAAATAAAAAACAAATTAATTTGAAAATATTAAGTTTAACTTTAAAAAAAATCCAATTTTAAATACACAATTTTAATTGAAATAAAAAAAAAATACAAAAATTTTATGTAATTAAAAAAAGAAAAAATTTAAATAAAATATTAAATTTAAATAAAAAAATAAAAAAAATACAAAATTTACTAAATTTTTAAAAAATTAAATGAAAAAACTAAACATAAAATTTAATAATAAAAAAAAATTAAAAAATTAAAAAAAAAAATCAATTAAATAAAAAAAAATACAAAATTTAATAAAAATTATTAGGAAAATTTAGAAAAAAAAATTAAAAACTAAAAATGAATAAAATTAAAAAAAATAAAAATAAGAATTAAAAGAAACAAAAAAAATTAAAACAAATTAAATTTCAAATATAAAAATTAAATTAAAAAAAAAAAAAATTTAATTTTTTGAATTAAAAAAATAAAAAATATTAAAAATTAAAAAATTAAAAATAAAAAATATTTTTTTGATTGTGGTGGCACCGACAATCGACCTCTCGCCCAGGTGACGACGGAGGCCGACCGCTAGGCGGGAGGCTGATTCCGAGAATCGCCCTCCTGTGGCAAGAGGCCGATTCCCGAAATCATCCTCAAGGTGATTCTCGGAATCGGCCTCCCGCGGCGGGAGGGAGATTCCCGGAGTCGGCCTCAGGGTGATTCTCGGAATCGACCTCAGGGCTATTCCCGAAATCGGCCTCACGGCTATTCCCGGAATCGGCCTCCCACCGCGGGAGGGCAATTCCCAAAATCGGCCTCCCGCCACGAGAGGGCAATTCCCAGAATTGGCCTGAGGACGCCGAAGGGCAATTCCTGGAATCGGCCTTAGGGCGATTCCCGCAATCGGCCTCAGGGTGATTCTCGAAATCGGCCTCAGGGCGATTCCTGGAATCGGCCTCTCGCCGCGGGAGGGCGGTTCTTGGAATCGGCTTGAGGGCGATTCTCGGAATGACCTCTCGCCGCGGGAGGGCGATTCCCAGAATCAGCTTCCCGTTGTGGGAGGGCAATCCCTGGAATCGGCCTCCCGCCGCGAGAGGGCGATTCCTGGAATCGGCCTCCCGCCCAGGTGTCAGCAGAGACTGGCTGCTGGGCGGGCGAGGCCTTGCCCAGCCAGCGGCCTGCCTCCGCCACCACCTGGGTAAGAGGCCGACTGGCGGCGCCGCCACGATCAAAAAATTCTTTTATTTTTTTATTATTTTTAATTTTTAATATATTCCTTTTTTTTTAATTTGATTTTTTTTTATTATTTTTTTTTTAAATTCAAAAAATTTTAAATTATTTTTTTTAATTCAATTTTTTTTATTTTAAATTCAATTTGTTTTAATATTTTTTTGTTTTTTTTTTTTAATTTTGTTTTTAAATTTAATATTTTAGATTAATTATTTTTTAAAATTTAAAATTTACTCATTAAATTTATTAAATTTTAATTTAATTTAATTTTTTCTTAAATCTTTTAGTTTATTTGGTTTTTCATTTTTAAAATTTATAAATTGTTTTATTAAAAAAAACAGCAAATTTATGGATATTTGTTTTTTAATTATTTGCACGTGGTTTTTTTCATATTTTTTGTTTTTTAATGATAGTTTTTTTTATTATAATTCTTTTATTTTAATTTTCTTTCTCAGTTTTTTTTTTTTTTTTTTTTTTTTTTTTTTAAATTTTTTTTTTTATTTTTAATTTTAAAATTTGTAATTTTTTTTTCTTATTATTATTATTCTTTTAATTTAAATTTTTAAATTTAATTTTTTCTTTCTTGTATTTTATTTTTTTTTATCTAAATTTTAATTTTGTAATATAAATTATTTTTAAATTTTCTATTTAATTTTTTTTTTTTAATTATATGGATTTTTTAAATAACTTAGAAGAAAATGTTTTGATGTTTTTTTTTTAAATTTTTTTTTGTTAATTTTTGTTTTTTCTTTAAATTATGTTTTTTTTTCAAATTTTGTCATTTCTTTTCATATAATTTTCGAATATTTTTGTTTTTTTTTGTTTTATTTATTTATTTTTGTTTAAATTTTTTATTTTTACGAGTTAATTTTGTTTTTTTTTACATTTTTATTTCCTTTTTATATTGTTTTTATATATATATATATATTTTATCTAAGTTTTGTGTTTCATTACCAACATGAAAATCACCACACTAAAAAAAAAAGGTTCATGCTGCATCAATACGTTTCAAAATTAGCATGACAATCACTAACATTTTAAAACAAATATTCATACTTCATAAATAAAAATATTAGAGTGTCAAAAATGTGCTAAAAAAAAAGAGAGGTGATTCTGCATCACCACTTTTCAAAATCGGGTGCTTTTTATGCTACCAAAAAAAAGTAGGTAACAGTGCGGTTACCTATTTCATCGATAAAATTTTTTTTTGAGCATAACACATGATCTCTTGATCACTCAAAATGTGTAAACCTGGTTCCAGAACCCACGCATACTAGTTCGAGTGAGACCTTGACCTACGGAAGCAGGTCATTGATGAAAGGGCCAGTAGTACATGGGTTTGTTGGTAAACGTTAAAGCCGAACCTAGGTCAAGACCCCTCAAACCAACAAATGGTTTCCTTGCCGAGACTGGGAGTATTTTGAGAGAGAGATCAGGTAAAACCATGGGGAAATTGACAGCCGTTAAAGCACAAACTTGAGTATTGGTTTGAAAAGCATATTCAAGGGTTTTCCAAGAAAGAGAATAGAAGTAAGAAGTTGTGTGTTGAATAGTGGAAGAATAGGTACATTTTTATGAAGGTGCACAAAATATTCTTCATGACCTTCTCACATGAACTACATGAGTGATTGGAAAGGTTAACAGAGTTCCAGACATGTTGTAAAGGTGATCAGGTCACCTAGTGGACCCCTGAATTGATTCAACAGCTGGAAAAGGCTGATAACAAGATCACCAGGACTGTAGAGCACTAGGTGGATAGTGTTTTGGGAGGGTTTGTAACTGAATTTGCATTCGATCAGTTTTTGTCCTATTCTGAAGCTGAGCAAAGGTTTTTGAAAGGATTTAAAGGTCAGTTCTTACCATTTCCACTGTTGATTAAGATGCTATTGTGTGAAAATGGTGTCCTGTGCAGTCACACTGAGTGAATGACCTCCGACCAGTGTGGCATCACGACACGAAGCGCTAATTACTATTGGGTTAGGAAATAAGGGGATCAATCAATATAAAGTACTCTAAGGGATTATCCTAACATCAACCAGGGTAGGGTTGTGCATGTAGATATTAGTCACCCATCTATTCCACTATCAAACCCATGCAAGGGTAAGAACTCTCCTACCTGACCTTCGCCACCACTTGTAGACAATATGGATGCACACATGAAGTTACCCACCTTTAAGGGCATGGGCGATGATGATATGGAACAATTTTTTGTTTGTGGTAGAGTCGGGATGGATTACATAGAATATTTATAATGATGTTGTCAAGCAAGGGTAGCTATTCATAGCCTTTGAAGGAAGGGATATGGACTGGCTCATGGGATATATTTTTCAGCACGCTAATCCCACAATACATGAGATAAGGATTCCTTGGAGCAGTAGTTACAAAAGTGCAAGTTCTATGCTCAATGCATCGCAGAGCTAAAAGATATTAAGTAGGGACCTACACAGTCTGTTTGGGAGGCTGACCAATGACTGAAGAAAGTCATCAGTGATGGAGGATTTTCCTATGAGGATAAACAACATAAGGAATGGTTCATTGATCTGATATTACCACATCTACGTGGAGCTATGGGCTAGCAGAAGATCATTTTTCATGAAGAGGCTTTAGATATTTCCATGAAAACGGAAGCTACACCATGGCACGATGCTCAATTTTTGGGGCTGCAGAACCAACACCATTTGGAAGAAATGCGCTTGGAAATTCAGAATATAAGATGGGACCCAGGAAAAGAAGCCAACACAGATATTTGGTGCATACATTGGAGGGTATCAGGCCAAACTAAAGATCAATGCCCTCTGCTTTCACATTATATGTAGGCCGGGGGACAAAGTTTGTACCGACCTAGAGATATGGCTAGACCAAGTACCCCCACAATGTGGTGTGCTGACTGTTGGGTAGTAGGATGTCATGATACATATCACTGCCTGCGATGAGGCACTTATGTCCCATAAATAATGCAACATTGGTGCAAATTCTTCTCGTCTGTGGGTCATAACGAGAAAAACTGACAAACATTCGACCTGACGGTAGATAGAGGAAATCTATACAGAGTACAAGTTGACCCTTCATCGCCACTATCTCCCTTTGGGTGTGGAGGATCCCCTATAAGAGGACAGGGAGGGGGGAGAGGCAGAGGCATAGGTCGAGAAGGAGGGAAACTGATTTTCTATAACTGTGGGGATGTGGGACATTATGCAAGAGACTACCCAAACCCTACATGCCAATCTTGAAGATATTGCAAGAAGTACGATCCATGTCATTGAAGACTATGGTGCTGATAGCAAAGATGCAGGATAAGCAACAGACACCCAGGTAGAATGTACAACGAGTTAAAGATAAACCACGGGACGATGGGCCAAGCATCAATGTGATTACACGCAGTGGCATTACCACGGGAGGAACTGAGGAAAACCCTATGGCCGAACCACTAGTCAGGAAAGCCGATGAGAAAAAGGAAATCCTAGATCTAAAAAATGAGAAATAAACTATTAGTCATCAGTATTTGTCACTATATTTAGGTGACTATAGGACGGTTCTATATTTCTGAAAACAATATTCATTGAATAGCTTGAGTTTCAATAATATCACTGCCTTCGTTATCCTTATAAACATTTTTTCTCTATTTATGAATTTTTCCATCTCAAAGTCATCCTATTGCTCCTAAAAAACTCATTATAGTCTCATGCCTCTCATCTTCATCCTTCTTTCCTTCATATAACCTCATTGCCTTGTTTTCCCTAGTGAAATAGATTCCATCCTCCCTCTAGGTTTTCCTAGTGTTGAATCATCCCCATACCTATTTGAGCATAATAACCTATATTAATACTCTTTTTTCACTTGAAAATCCCCAAGCCAAATTTTAGTCAAAATCAGGTCAAAAGACCCTCCCATTAGGTCATTTGGCTTTTTACATTGTTTAAGGTGATCCTTGGATGTTTCAAGCACTGATTTTTCTTTGCTAGAATCTGGCTCATATGTAATATGATGGAAAGGCATGGTTATTCAAGAAGGACCTAAAACTTCCAAGGAGGATTATCTTCTTAGTACAGAGTCTGAAAGTGAGAAAAATAGATAAAGTTTGGCACTTCTGGAGGAGTGTTCAAAGATTTATCAGCAGAAGGTACTGACAAGGCATACTGTCTACCCCTGAATGAAAACAAATTACAACAAGGGAAAGAGGAAATAGGTTTATGCACTGGTTAGTCCATTTTAATGTCAAAGTAGTGATAAATTGCAAAAAATGACATGGAGGAAGCACACAAGACCAAACATGAAGAAGGTCTATCAAAAACGATTGATGGAATAAGGAAAGAGGTGAGGTGAACTAGACAAAAATCAATGAACCTAAAAGGGCTATAGAGAACTTAGAAGACAACACTGATGATTTTTGCAAAGCACTCTAGACACCTAGGGTTTTCGGAAAGTGGTCAGAGAAGGTGGAAGAGTTAAGTTGAACCTTATGGTGGAAACTACAGAAGATTTTAAGGATGCTACTATGTGAATAAATCCAAAAGGTGTCAAAATGAACTTTTCATGCCTAAATAAGAAAAAGAAAATTAAACTTCATGACTTCATCAACGTGCAAGGAAAAAGTGTAAAGAATATCAGTGAAAAAGGGAAAAATGTTTCAAACATTAGAAAGTGGGTTTTCATAATTAAATCGAATTCCTCTTATCTATAAAATTTCATTTTTCATTTCAAGAGAACCATTGTTGCCTTTCAAAATATCGAGAGAATTCAGAGGAGAAGAGTTTGTGACTTTTCGAGCAAAATTTGGACAAATTGTCTCGGTGTTGCGCACTTGAGTTGGCATTGCGCACTTGGCAGTTGGGGCTATGTGCTTGAAAATTTCATCCCATGCATTTTCTGAAGGTGTTGTGCACCTGGGAGGTGGCACTGCATGTTGCGAGTGGCATTGCGCTCTGTCCCTACAGACCCTCTACTAATTTTCAAAGGATTTGCGCACTCAGAACTAGTGCTGCGCCCTCAGCCTTGGCACTGCGTGCTTCGAAAAAATGGTTTGCTAAGTGATATAGCCATCCAAATCAAGTCAAATTGCTTCCAAATCTTGGCTGAAGTCTTCCAAGGCAGTAGTAAGAGGTAAGTGCAAGCCATAACCCACTTTGAAGCTATTTGATCATCATTTAATCAATGAAAGGAAAACCCTAAAGAAAACCCTAAGATTCAGCCAGAGATCACTGTTTTTGTCTCTATTTCATCCTCCTTGCAAAAATATCAATCATAACAAGAGTTATTATAGTGCTTAAGGTTTTTCAATCATCTAATCTTTTCCCTAAACCCATTTCCTTCATTCACACATTCCCTTCATTTTCAAAGTTTCCATTTCATTACCCTCCCTTCATCTCCTTTCACATCAGCCCTAGGGTTTCCCAAAACAAAGTAAAGATGTTAGAAAGTGGCAGTGGTGGGGAGGCAGAAATGCAAAGGAGGGATGATCACAAGGGAGGGAAAATAAACATATTTGAACCCCTCAATACAAAGGAGCTCATGGCATCTCCTCTTACTGTTTCCTGCTTCAAACATATGGGCTATTTGAATTTTGTGAGAAGGTGCAGCAAGTACAAAACCACCCAGAGCTAACAAGACTATTCATCATTAACCTACATGAAAAGAAATTAAATATTGCTAGAGTTACATTTGAGATATCCATAGATGTTATTTCAGCAACTACTAGGATACCAAGTGTGGGTGAGAAGTGGTTTAAGCAAGAAAACCTAGACGTGAGTTACTTTGAACCATACCTTAAACCTAGGTATAAAGATCACCACAAGTCCATCTTCCCTTTTTCTCGTATTCTTGATATATATGCACCTATGATGAGGATAATTATGAACTATTTCACATGTGAGGGAAGATTCTCCTACGTCTACTCATACCACATTCAGATTCTTATGCATTTCACTAGGGTTAGGATGCTGCATATACCATATTACCTCTTTCAAAGCATTGAAAAAATGGCCTGCATAGTGCAGAAGAGAGATTACCCTTAGAAAATGCAGAGCCTATTCCATAATTCACTTATTAAAATGGTGGTCATACATCAACTCCAATAGAAAAATATTCCATGGGACACCTTCATTCCTCATGAGGTTTTCACTACTCCACATGGCCATCATCAGCAAGACATTCCTTCATCTTCTCATTCTCCCATTCCTACTTCTCCATCACTTCCTTCTATTCGTACATCTCCACCCACTCAAATTCCCTCACCTCATGATGACCCTTCCACATCACCATCCACTCACATTCCCTCACCTCATGGTTAATTCCTCATCACGCTTCCACAATTCTTCACCCTCATCTCATGATACCAGAGCATAAAATAGTGAAGAGAGAAGTTAGAAATATGACACTGAGATTATTGAAATAGAGCCTTTTCCTTTGACCTATCAAAGAGGCCACAGGTAGTTGTTTGCTCCGCAGATTTTGGAAGGGGCCCTGCCTTCATCATCAACAAAAAAACTAGATAAGGGTAAGGAAAGGGTTGCAGAGAAGGTCATTGATGAAAAGGAAGATAAACCTAGAACTGAACAAGAGTTTCAGCTTATTGACCTTGAGGATGAGGATGAGCAGAGGATCACCAATATGCTTCTCAAGAGCAAGGATGCCAATATTAGTGAGCTACAAGCTAATATTGGTAGGGCTAAGAATGTGATCAATTTCCTTGAGTTAGAAAACCAATAGTTAGAGACAAAGAAAGCCATCAGTGAGGTCAGGGAAATCAGAGCCTGGAAAGAGGCTGGAAAGGCCAAGGGTGCTATGCTATATGAGACCTTGGGCACTTTTGATGACAACGAGGATGAGGAAGAACAGCTTCCTAGGAAGAGACCAAGGACAATTAATTTGAAGAAGGCTTTAGCCCGGGAAAGAGAGAAAGAGACAGAATTGGCAGAGAAGCTCACTCCAAGTGAGTTTCTTGCCATGGAGATCATCTATGATAGAGAATATTGGCTAGAGAGAGAAAATTTGCACTTATAGGGTCAGCTAGAGAAGGGCGAGAGAGACACTGACATGCAGAGAAAGATGGCAAGACATTATGCCATGAGGAACATGATTGCAAGGGCTAAGCTCGAATGAGCCCTTACAAAGATTCAGGCCTTGAATAAAGAAAAAGAGAAGGAAAAGCTTGAAATTCTTGTTGATGTGTCCCTCTAATCATCCGAACCATGATCAACAAGCTAATTTCCAAATTTTGGCACTTTGTGCACATTTTTTATTTTTGACTGTTTGGCTTGTAGAAAAAAATGGCCAAATGCACAGCGCCACTGGCGCTAAGCTCTTTTTTAGGGCACCCAAATGAAAAATGGTTTTAATTTTCATGTTCCTCATGCCAAGTACATCATCCTCAAAAACTTTCATACCATTTGTAGCAAAACTGGTCCCTCAAAAGGGCCAAAAACCAGAAAAAAAGTCACCTTTCTGCCCTCTTTTTGGCACTGGCGCTGCACACTCAGAACTATTGGGAGAATTGGTTTTTGAAAAGTAAAATGGGAAACATTCTAGATCTTATAAGCCTATTTGGAAACTAGACAAGACATGCTTTCCAATCAGCTATCATGGATCTCATTTGGACACCGGGAAGGCATTCGAAACTTAGTTGCAAAACAGGTGATTTTTCCAGTCTTGGCACTGTGTGTTTTCTCTGGTGTTTCACCCCTGTACCTTGGAGTTGTGCCCTTACCAAGAGTTACTACCAAATATATTTTGAGGGCTTAAAGTGAAAAATTTTCCTAAATTAGCTCAAATAGTTACGTTAGAAGTTATTTTTGCCATAAATGAGGTATGGATATTTTGCCTTGGGCCTTGTATGGTCTCAAAGGTCAAAGTGCTTTAACTATGTAACAAATGATATTTTGAAACCCTAGATAGTGTTTAATTCCTCCTTGGCGGATAAATACTGCATGGATCCTTCATGTTTTCTGTTGGTTGATTATTGAGAGGAATATTACATAGTTTTTTGAGTTGTGAAAAAGTTGGATTTGGAGTTTTGTGATTGTTTTGGACTGAGCATCAATGGAGAAAGAACATTCACAGGATTCATGAAATTTTCTAAATGGTGATGTTGTTCTAATATAGTTATTGTTTCCTCCTATTTTTTCCATATTTTTCATCCTTTTTCTTATATCAGAGTAGAAATTTTATATTAATACATGTTGTTGAGAGGCACCTTAATTCTATCTACCTTCTATTTTTTAGATGTTTTCATCTACTAGGTCTGATTGAAGAATTCTTAATTTCTCTTTGATTTCACTTAACTTGTTTTCCTTCAAAATGATTTAATGGGGCCAAGCCAAAGAATTTTATGGTATTCCTTGTCCTTTGGTGTAGCTTAAAACATTGTTTTTAAGGTCTTTTCCTTGAAGTTTAATAATTAGGGTTTAGTTGAAGAAGTTTATGGTTTTCCCTATCCTTCAATCCATCTTGAGTAGTCACTTTGATGATATTTATAGTCTGATTGAAGAAACTTAGGATTTCCCTACTCTTTAATCATTACTAATGTGTTATCCTGAATGTTTTCTTTCTATGAAAGTGAATAACTAGATAAATTTAGGAGTTCCCTACTCTGTAGGGTTTGATGGATTTTTGTTTTAAAGTTTACTTGGTGAAGTCTAGTCAACGAAGTTTATGGTGCACCCTATCCTTTGATTCATTCTGAATAATGGTACTCTTAAAGGCTCTTCTTCTTATATTATATGTCAAAATATTCCTAAATTCCCTTTAAACCTATTAAATTCACCATTTAATGTTCATTTCACACCCACCTAAGCTATTAAGATCCATTTGGTTTTATTAAATTGCCCTATTAAACACCCTTGATCTATTTTTTTACTTTTTAAGACCTTCACAGACCCCATAGCCCAATGGTTTAAATTTAGCTTACTCTATATGTTTCTTCTTGACAAGCAACCCAACCAAAAAAACCAAAACAAACAAACCCTATTATTTTAACTAGCCTAAAATCTATACCCTAAAATCAATTAAGTTACATGTTTTATACAAATATAGAGAGAGCCCTCTATGAGTCCAGGAAGACTAGGTCCTAGCACTCCAAAGTTGGTTTGATGTTACCCTTGTTCATTTGGTCTTGCCAATTTGACAAATTACGAGGACCTAACATAATGGCGACTCCATTGGGGACCTAAGTAAGTAACAACGTAAATATTCCTTAAGAACTCAAAAATCCCTTGTCAAACATAGATAAATCAATTGTTAGCGAAGAATGGTATCTTATTGATTCGCCATACTAACATAATGGAGAGCCCACTGGAGAACACTTACTGAAAATCTTAGTGTTAAATAAAGAACTCAGAAAACCCAAAAATATCTTTATATTGGTATCCATTTGTTGATGGTGGACAACAAACAAATCCTCAAAATAGTTAGCATCATCCACTTGGTGACTCCACTGGTCTTCAGTAGCCCTGTTGACTCCATTGTTTCTCACAGGCTCCCCTGGGAATGTATTAATCAGTCATAACAGTGTAAAGCCTAGTCACATATTGTGTGAAATTAGTATTCTTACAGATATGTTTTTTTTCAAAAATCTCATAAAATTTTAGCCTCTTTGTGTTGTAGGTCTGAAATCTGGCTTCACAAAGAATTAGCACTAGATCTCACCCTGACAGAAACCCTCCTACCATAGTTGATGACCCATAAATAATCTTAAGAAAAAATTCTAGGACTAAAGATTCAACTATTGTTAGACCCATTCACAAATAAATTTATCTTCTTGAAAACTTCACATCCTTGCAAGATATCCAATTTGACTTACATCTTAGAAGAAACCTATTCAGAAATAAGTCTCAAAGTTGGATAGACCAGACAAAACTTGAGCCTACTAGCTTAAGGCAGATTCCTAGTAGAGAAGCCTCTCCTTCCACTACTCCTGATCTTCAGCTTCTCTAACACTTTGACTCCTTCCATTCCAAATATGCTCAAAATTAGCTAGTTGGTCCAAGTACATCTGCCACCCCCATTCATACACCTACTGTGCAAACCACTCAATTTCATCCTCCACCCCCATTCATAAAAACTCCTCTTATAAACCCTCATTGGGTTCCTTTACCTCAAATCATGGTAGCATGGTTTGCCCCATTGGTACTACCACAACCTTTGTTTCCTATGCCATAGGGAAATCAATCAAAAATCCCTCACTTTAATGGAACTGACCCTACAACTGCCCAACAACATGTAGACAAGATGAATGATGCTTTTGACTACCAAGAAATAGAAGAGGAGACCATAAAAATGAGAATTTTTGCCCAAAGCTTAGGGGGAGAAGCAAAGAAATGGTTCAAAAACTTAACCTCAAATAATATACATTATCTCCCTTCCCTCTATCAAACATTCATAAACAAGTGGGAGACTAAGAAAAATACTCTTCAAATCCTATCAGTGTATGATAACCTTAAGAGAAATGTTGGGGAGAGTGTTCAATACTACTGCAATAGATTCAACAGTGTATGTAATGCACTCCCTCCCCACTTGAAACCCCCACAAGGCCTATCCCTAGTAAATTTTCTAGATGGATTTGATCCCGACATGGCTTACTAATTAAGAGAAAGAGATCCCCCCACCTTAGAAGACATGAAAAGGGGAGCAGTAAGTGTAGAAGCTAATCTAATTGCTAAAAGGGCTAGGATGAGAGCAGAAAAGAGGGTTATGTACAAAGAAGAAATTGTGGCCTCCACATCTGATGCTAAAATTGACAATCTAGTTAGGGTAATGGAAAGGATGATAGAGAGAATCAACTTGAATGAAAGAGCACCCCCTAGGGAAAACCAAGCAAATCCTCAAAATAGAAACAGAAGTCAAAACTTTAGAAGAGACCCTCCTCAAATAAGAGAAAGAGAAGATGACCAGCAAACCAGACCTCCTTCCAAGAAAACTATGTAGATGAAGAGGAAAGAGAGACTGAAGAGCCAGAAAGAAAACCATGTGAATCTAATAGGCTATGATAGTGAGGATGCTATTTTTCACACAGAAGAAGAACAAGGTCTTCTTTCCTCAAACCAGACTGAAAGAACGTATGAGGATTGTGAAGAGTACAAACTAGGATTTTAAAATGCTATCGTGGAGGTTCATAGGAAATATGACCTCAGAAGTAGGAAAACCCAAGGTACCCCGAAGAGGAAAAAACCAGAAATTTCTTCTAAAAATATCCCTGAAAACATTCTTAAAAAGACAGTGGAAAATACCAACATAATGGCTAAGAATCCTGATCAAAGAAAAAACAAAATCAGGCAACACAATGGTGACCAAACCTGCCCTAGTACATCAACTACTGTCCCTGAAAAAAATGCTTTAACTGAGATGCCAAATAAAACTAGGCAATCTAAAATTGTTGAGAAGACCATGTATGATCAATCTTATCTAACTTTTCCAAGAACACAGGCACCATTCAATATTGAGAGTGAAATTTCCAAGATCAAAATAGCCATACCCCTCACTGAATTAGTGACTTAAGGTGTAGGTCTCAATTTTTGAAGGATTTAAACATAGGGAATGACATCGATACTATGAATTTGACTGATGATAGGCCAGAATTGTTGTTTGGACAAGAGGAAGAGGGAAAATTTCAAGGAGGATTTGTACCTCCATTCTATGTCAGTTTGAACATTCATGAAAAAAATCCTACACAATGCCATGCTAGACTCTGGTGCTTCACATAACCTCATGTCGAAGGTAGTGACGGAAAGATTAGGCCTTGAAATAACCAAACCATACAAAGACTTGTACTCTTTTGATTCAAGTAGAGTTAAATGCCTGGGTCTAATCAAAGATCTGTGTGTCAATCTGGCACAAATACCAGCCAAGAGCCTTGTCATGGATATTTTAGTGGTTGACATTCCCCCAAAATATGGCATACTTTTATCTAGATCACGGGGAGCCAAACTTGAAGGACCCCTCCAAATGGAAATGAAATATGCTACCATTCCAGTTTTTAACCAAACAAGAAGATTGTACAGAAAATCTCACATGAAATACATGGTAAGCAGCCAAGATAAACCAAACAAAACTCCTCTCTTTTCTATCCATTCAGATCTTGATTCATTCATTTTGTATAATCAATATGACATCAATGAAAAATTAGTTTAAAAAAAGGAAGAGCTAGACCTATGAGAACAATCAAACCAAACACAAAATGAAGACCATAACAATCGAAATCCTAGCAGTTATTAAAAACAACATAATGGTGAATCTGAACTTGAAACTATTTGGAACATGAGCTTTGCTGGCTCTTGTGGCAAAGCTGGTTCAGGAGCAGGTGTTTGGATAGACAACACTAATGAAGGTCACTCTTACAAACTAGATTTTCAATGTACAAACAATATTGCAGAGTATGAAGCACTTCTTCTAGGTTTACACTTATTGAAAAATATAGGAGCCAAGAAGAGTTTTGTTCAAGGAGATTCTGAGCTAATCATTAGGAAAATAAAAGGAGAATATTCAGCCAAAAATCCTAGGCTAAGAGAATGAAGAAATGACGCCTTAGACCTCCTAAAGAAATTTGAGAAATATGAACTTACCTCTGTCTCAAGAACTCAAAAAAGCCTTGCAAATGAACTAGCCTTTGCTACCAGCACTTGCCAACTACCTCATGCCAATGAACAATACACGGTAAAGGTCAAAAGAAGATCATAAATACTTGATAAAATAGATTATTGGCAAGTTTTTTAAGGTGAAAAACATATTGAAGACTTCTTTCAATCCAAAAATGAATTTGAAATTCCAAAACCAAACTCAAATCGTGAAGAAGAACCCAAAATGATAAAGTTGTCCAAAACATTACCAGCTCTTATAAAATAGAAATACATTGAGCTATTCAAAGAATTCAAGAATGTGTTTGCATGGGGCTATGAGGACTTGAAGTCCTATGATACAAACATTCATTCAGCATAAGATTCCTCTCATGGAAAACCAGAAGCCATTTAGACAGAAGTTGCGCAGAATAAGCCCTGTCCTAGTGCCTCTGGTTGAGAAAGAAATAAATAAAAATTATGATGCTAGAATTATAGTCCCACTTAGATACTCAGAATGGGTCTCAAACCTTGTGTCAACGAGGAAGAAAACAAGGGAAATTATGCTATACATGGACTTTAGAAACTTAAACAAAGCCTCCCTAAAAGATAACTACACTTTACCTAAGATGGATCATATACTGCAAAGGGTGGTAGGTTCTAAAAGAATGTCATTGCTTGATGGTTTTTCACGGTATAACCAGGTGCTAGTACATCCAGATGATCAAAACAAAACCACCATCACTACACCTTGGGGAAACTTCATGTATGTCAAAATTCCTTTTCAGTTAATGAATGCTAGGGCCACTTTTCAAAGAGCCATGGACATTTCTTTTTCCAAATAAATAGGCTACCTCATTGTGATATACCTTGATGACATAACTATCTATTCTAAAACCGATGAAGAACACCTAGTTCACCTAAGAAGGGTATTTGAAAGATGTAGGAAGTATGGCCTATCTTTAGATCCTATGAAAACTTTGTTTGGTCTTGAAGAAGGAAACATTTTAGGCCACATCATATTTGAAGAAGGGATTAAGATAGACCCACAAAGGATTGAGGGTATATTGCAGATCAGTCACCTTAGGAACGTCAAAGAGCTGCAATATTTCATTGGAAAGATCAACTTTTTAAGAAGGTTCATACCAAACCTTGCAAAACTCCTAAGAAACATTACAAACATGTTGAAAAGAGAAATAGGAGAAATGGACCGTAGAAGCAAAACAATCCTTTGAACTGGTAAAACAGGCAGTTGCCCAAACACCAGTTTTAATCATCCCTGAATTTACCAAGGACTTCTTCATCTTCTCGTTTTCATCAGAACACACAATTTCTACAGTATTGCTACAAAAGAACATAATGGGACAAGAACAACCCATAGCTTTCTTCAAAAAGGCACTTAGAGATGCACCTCTGAAATATAAGATTATGGAAAAACAAGCTTTTGCCTTGATCAAAGCATGAAAAGATTTCAGATTTTACATCTTGCATTCACATGTCATTTCTTTTGTTCCTCATAAAGATGTCAAGGACATATTAAATCAGGATCCTGATGGTAAAATATGTAAGTGGACTGCTGTCATCTTAGAATATGATTTAAAAATAGGGCCCACTACATTGATAAAAGGGAAAGGACTAGCCAAAGTGATGGTTGAAGCAAACTTTCAGGCACTGGCCATAAACATGATACATTCCTTGGATGAACAAGAGGAGCTGGTGACTCCACCCATTGAAAAGGCATTTCCGAAATCACTCTAGTATGCTGATATAATATATGTTATTTTTAATCTAAATGCTCCTCTTTCTTTGTCCAAAACAAAACCAGATTCTTGAAACTAAGGGCAATAAATTTCTGCATTATAGATAAAGCTTTATACTGGAAAAATTTTGTTGGTATCTTTCTTAAATTTTTACTTAAATATGATGGAAATAAAATCATGCATGAGTTTCATGGAGGAGAATGTGGAGGTCATCTCTATTGGAAAACCACTTTCAAGAAATTCCTTAGAGCTAGTTTCTATTGGCCCACACTTTTCCCTGATATCCACAAGCTAGTAGTGACTTGCCATAAATGCCAAATCTTTGATGGAAAGATAAAACTACTGCCTCTATCTTTGTACCCTATTAGTGTTGAAACTCCTTTTCAACAATGGGGTTTATATTTCATTAGAGAAATCCACCCTACCTCATCTACCCAACAAAAATGGATCCTCACTACAACTGACTATTTCACCAAATGGATAGAAGCCATCCCTTCAAGTAATACCACTGACTCAGTAATCATCAAATTCCTTGAAACCAATATTCTTTCTAGTTTTTTTTTTCCTAGAAATATCATCACCGATAATGTTGTTGCATTTAACTCCAAAAGAATGGTGCAATTTTGCCAAAAGTAGTACATCACATTAGGGCATACTAAAGCTTATTACCCTCAAGTTAATGCGTTGGCTGAGTCCTCTAACAAAATTTTGGTAAATATCATCAAGAAGTTGCTGGAAGAGAACCAAAATTCATGGCACAACGTATTAGTGCATGCACAATGGGCAGGGAGATTATTAAGAAAAAAATGAATTAACATGTCTACCTATCAGCTAGTGTATGGCATGGATACATTTTTTCCAACATCCTTGGGAGTTCCAGTGATGAGGCTTATTCAAGAGGTAAAATCAAAGGAGAATGATATAAAAAGGAGGTTGAACCAAAACATTCAATTACAGTAATAAAGGGAATAAGTATACAACAGAACACAAGCAGTGCAAGAAAGCATCAAGAAGCTTTTTGACAAGAGGACTAAGGCCAATTATTTCCAGATTGGAGACAAAGTGTTGAAGTGGCATTCAAAGAGAGAGGACAAAGGCAAGCATGGGAAATTTGAAAATTTATGGAAGGGTCCATACATCATCCATTCTGCAGGAGGTAACAATGCATTCTTCCTAGAAGAAATGGATGGAACAGAGTTATTTGGAGGTCCTGTCAATGGCAAGATGCTTAAGCATTATTTTTGTTAAAGTTCTTAGTTTTAAGCCTCATTCATTGTACATAACACTACTTGAGTAGGATATCAGAAAAATGAAATACAAAAACAAATAAAAGAAGAAAAAGAGGGTAGATAAAAGAAGAGGTAAAGCCCCATACCAAAAAATAATGTCTCTGAAAGTGTGCAAGTCTAAATGCCACTACTGTTGAGAAAGGAAAGTCTTGTTTAGTCATACAGCCTAACCATGATTGGACATGTTTTAAATTTCTGCTGATAAATTAGAAAATGAAGATTTTCCAAACCATTTAAACTTGGCTCATCAGTAGACTAGGTGAGGAAAAGATAATGGTTCTCAAAGCTCAAATATGAACCAAAAAATAAAAGAGAGGGATGAGTGACAAATTTTGAATTATAGCCCTCAAATTTCTTGTTTTACTTGTGAAAAAATAAACTCTGTGTGCATCTTGTCCAAAATGCCACAGCTCATGACAAATCAAACTGCTTAACCTTGATTTGGTCATGCTTTGAATCTCATGTCAGTAGATTAGAGAATGAAGATCTATCGAACTGTTTAACCTTGACATATAAGTAGTTTGGATAGAGAATAAAAGAGCTCATCATCCTAATCTAAGTTCTTGGAAGTTATATGGGTAGACATAGATAGTTTGTATGCTTTCAAAAGAAAATGATGTCAAGGGTTTGCTAGTCCAAGTGCACCCAACTAAAGAAAAAATGTTAGGAAAAGTATGATGGGTAGGTAGAGTTGATATTGAAGAAATCATTTTTTTTCAAATTGTAAGATCACATCTTCAAAGAACATCAGCAAATCAACAAGTGAATAAAGAGTGATCTGCCAAGTACAAGTAAGGTATTGATCATCAAAACCCAGATATCTGAACTCTAAGGTTCTGGACACCTCCTGAAAGGAGATGCCCTCCCTAAGTGGAGCCACTGTTAGTCATCAATATTTTTCACTATTTTTAGATGACTATAGGATTGTTCTAGATTTATGAAAACAATATTCATTGAATATCTTGAGTTTCAGAAATCTCACTACCTTCATTATCCTTATAAACCTATTTTTTCTATTTATCCAGTTTTCCATGTCAAAGTCACCCTATTTCTCCTAAAAAAATAATTATAGGCTCATGCCTCTCATCTTCATCCTTCTTTCATGCCTATAACCTCATTGCCCTATTTTCCCTTATCAAATAGACTCCATCCTCCCTCTAGGGTTTCCTAGTGTTGACTCATCCCCATACCTATTTGAGCATAATAACCTATAGTAATACTCTAGTTTCACTTGAAAATCCCCAAACCAAATTTTCAGTCAAAATCAGGTCAAAAGTTCCTCCCATTAGGTCATTATGGATTTTACATTGTTTAAGGTCATCCTTGGATGTTTCAGACATTGCTTTTTCTTTTCTAGAATCTGACTCAGTTGTAATAGGATGTAAAGACATGGTTATTCAAGAAGGACCTAAAACTTCCAAGGAGGATTATCTTCTCAGTACAGAGGCTGCAAGTGAGAAAAATAGACAAAGTTTGGCACTTCTGCAGGAGTGTTGAAAGATTTATCAGCAGAAGGTACTAATGAGGTAGACTGTCTACTCCTGAATGAAAAAAACTTATAGCAAGGGAAATATGAAACACTTGGTCTTGTAGATGCCTAGGGTTATGTATTGGTTAGTACATTTGAAAACCAAAGCAATGATCACTTGTAGAAAATGACATCGAGAAAGCACAGAAGACCAAACATGAAGAAGGTCTATCAGAAAAGATTGATGGAATATGGAAAAAGGTGAGGTGAACTAGACAAAAATGAATGAACTTAAAAGGGCTATAGAGAACTTAGAGGACAACACTAATGATTGCTATAAAGCACTCCAGACACCTAGGGTTTTGGGAAAGTGGCCAGAGAAGGTGGGAGAGTTAAGTTGAACCTTGTGGTGGAAATTACAGAATATTTTGAAGATGATACTATATGAATAAATCCGGAAGGTGTCAAAATGAGCTTGTCATGCTTAAATAAGTAAAAGAAAAGTCAACTTGATGACTCCATAAACCTGCAAGGCAAAAGTGTAAAGAATATCAGTGAAAAAGGGAAAAAGGTTTCAAACATTAGAAAGTGGGTTTTCATAATTAAATCAATTTCCTCTTATCTATAAAAGCTCATTTTGCATTTCAAGAGAACCATTGTTGCCTTTAAAAATATCAAGAGAATTCAAAGGAGAATATTTTGGGATTTTTCAAGAAAAAATTGGACAAATTGTCTTGGCACTACGTGCTTGACTTGGCGTTGCACAGCTGGCAGTTGGTGCTGCGAGCTTGAAATTTTTCCCCCATACATTTTCTGAAGGCACTGTGTGCCTGGGACGTGGTGATGCACTCTTTCTCAATAGACCCTCTGCTCATTTTCAAAGGCGTTATGTGCTCAAAATTGGCGCTACGCCCTTAGGCTTGGTGTTGCGCCCTCAGCCTTGGCATTGCGCACTTCGACAGAAGGGTTTTATAAGTGATCCAGCCATCCAAATCAAGTCAAATTGCTTCCAAATATTGGCTCAAGTTTTCTTAGGAATTGATAAGAGATACGTGCAAGCCATAACCCACTTTGAAGCTATTTTGATCATCATTTAATCAATGGATGTAGAATCCTAAAGCAAGCCCTAAGATTCAACTAGAGATCATTGTTTTTGTCTCTATTTCATCCTCCCTACAGCAATATCAGTCATAAAAATGGCTATTAATGTGCTTAAGGGTTGTCATTCATCTAAGCTTGTCCCTACACCCATTCCCTTCATTCACACATTCCCTTAATTTGAAAAGTTTCCATTTCATTACCCTCCCTTCATCTCCTTTCACATCATCCCTAGGGTTTCCTAAAACACAGTAAAGATGTCAGACAGTGGCAGTGGTGGGGATGCAAAAATGCCAAGCAGGCATGATCACAAGGGAGGGAAGATAAACAGATTTTAACCCCTCAATACAAAGGAGCTCATGGCATCTCCTCTTATTATTTCCTGCTTCAAACATATGGGCTGATTTTAATTTTGTGAGAAGGTGCAGCAAGTACAAAACCATATAGATCTAATAAGACTATTCATCATTAACTTACATGATAAGCAAGTAAATCTTGTTGGAGTTACATTTGAGATGTCCATTGATGTTATTCTTGCAACTACTGGGATACCAAGTGTGGGTGATAAGTGGTTCAAGCAAGAAAACCTAGACATGAGTTACTTTGAACCATACCTTAAACCTAGGTATAAAGATCACCACAAGTAAATCTTCCATTTTTCTCATCTGCTTGATAGATATGCGCCTATGCTGAGGATAATTATGAATTATTTCACATATGAGGGAAGATTATCCCGCCTCTACTCATACCACATTCGGCTTCTTATTAATTTCGCTAGGGTTAGGATGCTACAATTACGATATTACCTCTTCTGAAGCATTGAAAAAATGGCCTACATAATGCAGAAGAGAGATTACTCTTAGCAAATGCAGAGCCTATTCCATCATTAACTTATTAAAATGGTGGTAATACATCAACTGCAGTAGAAAAACATTCCATGGGAAACCTTCATTTCTGATGAGGTTTTCACTACTCCACATGGCCATCATGAGCAAGAAATTCCTTCATCTTCTCATCCTCCCATTCCTGATTATCCATCACTTCCTACTATTCCGACATCTCCATCCACTCACATTTCCTCACCCCATGATGACCCTTCCACATCACCATCCACTCACATTCCCTCACCTCATGATGATCCTTCCTCATCACCCTTCCACAATCCTTCACCCTCATCTCATGATACCAGAGCATCAAATAGTGAAGAGAGCAGTGACAAAAATGACACTGAGATGATTTACATAGAGCATTTTCCCTTGACCTATCAAAGAGGCCACAAGCAGGTGTTTTCTCCACAGATTTTGGAAGGGGCCCTACCTTCATCATCAACAAAACAACTTGATAAGGGTAAGGAAAGGGTTGTAGAGTAGGTCATTGATGAAAAGGAAGATGAACATGAAACTAAACAAGAGTTTCAACTTATTGACCTTGAGGATGAGGATGAAGAGAGGATCACCAATATGTTGGTCAAGAGCAAGGATGCCAAGATTAGTGAGCTACAAGCTAATCTTGGTAGGGCTAAGAATGTGATCAATTTCCTTGAGTTAGAAAACCAGCAGTTATAGATAGAGAAATCCATGAGTGAGGTCAGGGCAATGAGAGGTCGAAAAGGCCAAGGCTATGCTAGATGAGACCTTGGGCACTTTTCATGATAGTGAGGATGAGGAAGAACATCTTCCTAGGAAGATACCAAGGACAATTGGTTTGAAGATGGCTTTAGCCAGGGAAAGAGAGAGAGAGACAAAATTGACAGATGGGAAAAACAAAACAATAACAGAGGTCAAGAATCGAGCTTTGCTCAAATCCTAATACTTTCAAGGAATACCTAAAATAAAAACAAATTATATCCTCGCAGCATAATGTAAACCCCTTTTAATAAAAATAATTCTATAGGGTCGAAAATCCATGCAGTGTTTTCAGTTGTAATTTTTCTAGCAAATATTACCTTAAGAATCTTGAAATATCACCCCAATTTAGTATCGAGCATAATAAATTTGAAATAAATCTTAGACAAGAATCGAAGTTAGAGTTAGTCATAGAGTTGTGTTGCGTTCACTATTTTCACACACAGTCCAGAGCCATGAACATGATTCTAGCAGCGTTATTGTTAATCTACAAAGTAGATGGGAAAAACTAAACCTTAGCTGAGGTCGAGAACCGAGCTCTACTCCTTGAGAAAAACCGTTCACAATGAATTAGTCTCACCTCCTTACCTTAGCGTATGGAGGTAAGGAGGTGGAAACCCAACCATGGATATATGAGACTACCAGATGTAAGGCTAGGATGAAGTGAATAGAATAAAAAAAATAATGATAATTTGAGAATCCCAAGAAGTGTACACCAAGGTTCGAGAGAATTCAATTCAAGGTGTAATGTTAGGAAAAAGAAGAAGAAGAAGAAAACAATATTAACACCTTGGCACATTTTTTAATTTTTTAAACACCTTGTGCATTATGAAAAAGTGATGCCACATGGGACATGGAGATTTTATAATACAAAATAATGTTATTTTTAAATATTTAAAAAATTTAATAATATTTTTATATTAAATATTAGATTGTTATATTAACTCATATTATTTAAAATAACAATAATTATTTAAATAATAAAATAATATTAGTTTTAAATCGTACTAAATAATGTTAAATAATACTGAATAACAAAATTAAATTAATATTATTTAATGATGATGATGATTGTTGCTATCAAACATTAAAAAGGAAAAATAATTGAAGTTTGATTTTTTAGAATCTCCATTTCTGACATTGTTCATTGTAATGTGATTATTAGAGAAAGAATTCTTCATAATTTAACGATGAATCACAGAATCCAAAAATTTATAAATAATAATGTTATTTGACAAACATTTTTTAATAATAATGTTATTTAATTTGAATTTTTTAAATAATATTGTTATTTAAAAATTAATAATGTGATTTCACAAAGCATTTTTTAAATAATAATGTTATTTACATTTAAATTGTTTAAATAATGTCATTTTTTAATTCTTTTACAAAATAACGTTATTTTTTTAAGAAATAGTGTTATTTGTTTTTTAAATAGTGTTTACGTTGTGACATACTTTAAATAAGGTTAATTTTGGTTTTTTTGGGAAATAATGCTAATTTTTTTAATAATTTTATTTTTTTAACGTTTTTTTTTAATAATGTTATTTTTTCCATATTATATTTATTAAATTTTTTTTTAATAAAGTTATTATTTTTTTAAATAGTGCTATTTCTTTAGTATTATTATTTTTAAATAATATTTATTTAAAGAGTGTTTACGTGTTTTTATATATATAATGTAAATTGTTTTAAATAATGTAATTTTTTTAGTGTTGTTTTTGTAAATAATGTTATGTTATTTTTTAAATATTGTTATTTATTAATTAATGTTTATTTTTTTAATAAAGTTATTTCTTTCAAATAGTGTCATTTTTTAATGTTTATTTTTTAACATAATGTTATTTTTAAAAATAATGTTTAGCTAGTGATATACTTTAAATAATGTGTTTTATTTTTTAATAATCTTTATAAGGAAAATATAGATTTGCATACAATGAGTTGATGGTATCGTTACTTCATTTATGTTTTGTCTTTGAATTTTTTTTTTATGTTATTCATTTATTTATTCACTTCATAATATTATATTTATGACAATATTTATCTTGAAGAAGTAATAATTGATTTATTATATTTGTGAGACTATGAATATTTTTTTTGTTAAAATAGGTAAAGGTTTAGTATTGTAAGCTTTTTAGAATTATATGTTGTACAGTTTTTTATGTTTAATTTCTGAAAGGAAAAGGGAATATGATTCTTTGCTCATTGAATTCGTAGATAGTATTACGGTGGATATGTTTATTATTCAATATATTTCATGTAGTGTTTTCTGAAACATGTTGATCTTTATGAATAATATTTTGAACATATTTAATTTCAAAATTAACATATTTAATAAGACAAGTATTAGAGAAAACTTTTTTTTTCAGATTGAAATCACATAGCATTTTTGGGGTCAAAAATCCTATGTGATCTCAGTCCGAAAAAAGTTTTCTCTAATTATTATGGATCACAGAAGTTTGAACTCAGAAAAAAAAAAAGATAAGTATTTTTTAAACATTTTATCCTTTGCAATGTAGTATCTCTTGACAATGTTAGGTGAGGCATTCCCGGTAGAAAATATATAGTGAATATCACCAGCCCTCGGGAATCTGTGCATACTCGCTCTCTTAGAATAGAGCAGGTGCTTCAAGTATTTTTTCTCATAGGATTTAGACATCTCAATTAAATATATTTATTGTTGTCTGTTTCTTTATTCCATTTCTTTGTGCACAAAAATGTTTGAATGAATATTGGTTGAGAAATAGAGTCTAGACCAATGCAATCTTTATCCATGCCTCAAATTCAAGCTCGACCATTTAACTGGAAAACTTCATTAAATTGTGAGAACGATGAACTCTTTAACTTCATTAAATCATGAGAAAGAAAATTTCGTTCAAATGTTTATTTCCCTTGATGTTGTGCATCTCCTAATTTGTAATCTTTTGTAAACATTCATGATATTAATATTTTTTGGGAACACTATGTTTACATAGAGATCATTCATAGAAGTGGAAATTGTGAGTGTTGTAGAAATTAGGGAAGAGATGCAATAATGGAAGATAGGCACAATGATATCGTTCAACAATTAGTCACATCTAATGTTTTTTCTAACAGTAGTATGCATTCTGGGATGTATGAAAATTTGGGACATTTAGTTGCAAATGTGGAAACAAGAATTTCTTGATGTAACTATGTAGACAATATTGTTAGTGTTAGAGAATCTATGTATACTTTCATTCTTTGTACAAGACATGTGCTTTAAGTGAATTTATTTTCACAATATTTGTACATCTGAATATAAAATTTGTAATTAATTTATGCATATTTTATTTTATGCATTTTTGTAGAACAATATTCCATTGAATAATGGTGGAGAAATAAGTTCACAACTAAGGAAACCTTTATCAGTTCCACAACTTTAGCCTAGACCATGCAACAGGAAAGGAAATGTATATGCTTTCTCTCTTCAACTTACTTTTCACTTCAAAAGTTTAACTTACCAGTTTTATATGTCTCATTTTAACATTGTGATTTATAATTTATGTAAGAAGAATGAACCCAAAAACAACTAATTTAGAAAAATGGATTCCCATCATTTTATGGAAACAAATGTTCAAATTAATTCTCAAATTGGAAAAGTTGTTTCACATCATCCCCAATCTAGATTTCTCTTTCACAGAGAAAATGAAATTTCTCGCCATAATTTTAGCAGAGATATGATTGAACTTCATAAAAAAAAATTGTGCAAGATTGATAGCTTGTATGTTGTTCAAATTTCCCAAGTTTGTAATTAATATTATCTTGGTATACAAGTTGTAAGATGACATGAAGGTCCCATCTATAAAAGATTTAAGAGTGAGAAAGGATCTCATTTTTTCTCTCACTTTAACAACATGGATCCTAGGGAAAAACCTGAGGTTCTCAGAGTTTTAACCCAAGATAAAGAGATGATGATAGCACAGGTAAATCTAATATTGCAAGTGACACATTCTTGTGGTGGTCAGTATAAATATAGTGGGAATATAATTAGTTTTCCAAATGATATATTTTTTATTACAAAGAAGCTTCCATGACAAGTAGAACAACTTTATTTTTTAATGTTATAACACATGGTGTTGATTCAAAACATTATGGATGTTATGTGAAGAGCCAACGTGTGATGTATGTGCTGCTTTGCAAAAATTCATATGGATAAATATTACAGGGATGTTGAAATTGATATTGATTCTATTACTTTTCTCTGAGAAAGAACTACTGATGTGTCTAGAAGGTTATAATATGTTGATAATGACCTTGATGAAACATGGAGAGCGGATGTAGACATTGAAAGGTCGTGGGATAATTTTTGCACTCTCATCAATCATCCTTTCCTTCTCGCAAGCTTAATGAATGTAGGGAAGTGGATCAAAGATGAAGAATCATTGAAAATGCATATTCTAGACCCGATGAACCATTGGATTGGATATATATTGGTACATGTCCCATCAAAAAATATAATAATGAAGTGTTTCTAGACATAGCATTCCCCGCTTTGTTCCCCACTGGTGGTGTTGATTGGTTGCATCCACGTATTGGTAACGTTCAAATGCATGAATATGGTTTACATCTACTTAGACATTATGATCAAATATTTGGAAGCCATGCTTAATTTTGATATTTCCTATTGAATATGATTATACACCATCATAGCCAAGGAACAATTTCTTTCTTTTTGGAGAAGAATAATCATTAAAATGCACCAAAAAATATTCAAGAGTGGCATAAACAACTCATTTATCTGCCTAACAATAAATTGGCTGAGAAATATGTGCATTTTTGTTCTTCACTTAGGGGTAAAAGGGCATATTGGAAAAAGTGTCACTTTAAACTCACTAACATGATCATCCTATTGGGTTTCCTAACATTTTCTTGTTTGTTAAGTGTGGTTGACACTAAGTGTCCTCAGTTGCATTATCTTATGCCTTCAAAAAAACATTGTCATTCACAAAATGCACATGAAAATAAAAATTAAAATGTTATTCAATACCCACATATTGCAATTATGGATATGCACCAAAGAGTTAATATATTTCGTGATTTAGTTCTTCAGAAACTTTCTTGGGGCTAAAAAATTTTGGTATACGTTCCTACTTACATTGTTTATGGAATTGAAATGATATGTTTGTTTGTTGTTTTGGTTTTTTTATATATATTAACAACATATTTATCTTTGTTAGGTATGGGTGGTAGCATAGAGGTTTAGCGCACATCCATGGTTTCCTATGGTTGGTAGGAGCTTCTAATATGGAAATAATGGATTGGTCCAACCCTTTGAATGTCCATGCAACAAATTTCTACTTTGATAAATATGTAGCATGCTATAATCCACGTGACATCCATATTCGAAAGGTTATGGTTCCTCGAACTACAAATGATATTCCCTACGTTTTAAAGACTTAACAAATTTTTTCATGAAATCCTTAAGAAGATTATAATCATTTGGTAAACCATGCCCAAAGACACACAAAATGTAATGTCGATTCTTGTTTACGGAAAAAAGGTTCTATGCTTTAATGTCATTATGATGTTCCATGGTAGGTATCTGGTGATTCTATATTGTTCATAGATGGAAAACAGAAAATGAAATATGAAGTAGAACAAAACAATGACCATTTTAATGTTCAAAATGTTGATCTTCTGACAATGTGGCGAGAAAATGTTGACTATCAATCAGTTGTTTCTATAATTCAAATTTTGAAATATATTGAAAGTATGCTTCAATGGTAAAAATAAGGTGTGGAATTTATCATTAAATATTTTCAAGTCTTACAAGTGCAAGTGGATGTCAGGCTCCTTCCTTATCCGCATATAGAAGGTTTATTTCAGAAACACTTGTTGAGTGTGACATTGGAGCACAAGAAACCCACCATACGTTACTAAAGACACTTCTTGTTGTTTGTAGTTGAAATTTTTTTTTCCTTAAATGTTAGAATGAAATAATTCAAAAACATTTTAGTGAATTCTAATGAAATTTTGTGCCAAAACAATTTTTTTCATATATTTCAAAAATGTCCCTAATTTATGCAATATTTGTGTTTTATAGAAACACAAAGATCATGGAGTTTTGATGCCAATTGTAGAAAGTATATATGGAGACCATGATATGTCCATTTTATTGTTCTTGTGTGTTCACATTTTTATGCTATACCGAATGAAGAGACAGAAGAGTTTGAGAAAAATATTCAATTGAGTTTCTTTTGTACAAGCTATTTCATGGAATTGCTTTAGATATAGGACTTTCAAGTGAAATTGCCATTGACAATTGGAGGAATTTAATATATTGTGTGTGGCATGATGATTGAGCTCCTTTTCCAAATGAAATTAATGAAGAATATTTTGAGTCCCTTATTCATGAAGATAATGTTGATCAAGATTTTGAAGAGTAGTAGGTTCTTTCCCGAACTATCCCTCCAACAATGTTAACATTTATGACCTTGAAAATATTGGTAGAAGGGACCATGATATTCATTATAATTTCCATGAAAGAATGGTGTCAAATGATATTGTAGAATGAGTTATTAATTTTATAAATGATGCCCAATATATGGTTTTTATTAATGGGAACTAAATTAGCGAGATAATTGTGACGCCATCCTCCATATCAAATAAACAAATAATTTATTTTGAAATCAGTTTATGCCACTTTTTTTATCGTGGAAATAATGATCCTTTGGAAATGATTATTCAAGGAAATACTCAAACTCACCAATCTTCTCTTATTCATTGTATTCCTCATGCTCTTTATGCTTCTACAATGGATGATTGAAGTCCACTGTTATAGTTCACTCCAATTGGTATAGTTTATTTTAATATACATTGAAAAATAGTACACTCTGCTTTGAAAATTCCTGTAAAAGACATGAAACCATTGAATGGCTAGGTTCCAGCAATGTTTCAAGAATAAATGAGGCACATTCGATATTTTTTTATTGATGAAATGATCTTTGTAGGCCCAAGGTTGTTCATACATATAGATTCACATTTTCAAGCCTTTCTTGATAACAAGGATTCTCCTTTTGGTGGTAGATCCATTATTCTTATGGGTGACCTTGAGCAACTAACTAGCGTTAAGGATAAACCTGTGTATGCAGGTAAAACAACAAGGAAAGTATTTCTGCAAAGTTTCAATATTATTGTGAATTTGGATTAAAAAAATTAGGCAACAAGGAGATTATCTGAGACAAGCCTATATTCGCAATATTTTAACTAATATCATAAATGTAGAACCTTTTTGTGTGATTGGGATTTTCTCATGTCACATTTTCACATTTTCTTATGTCTAGAGGAAAAGAGTTTGTTTGATTCTTCAGTTTACTTGTTTTCTATGAATAATTTAATCAACTTTAAACTAGAAGATGTTAAAATAATTAAATTGTATAATTGAAAGGTGTGTTGTAGAACACACAAGAAGAACAAAAACAGTTGATAATGATGATGACATCTTGGAGCATGAAGTGTTATTATGTTGTTGATAGCGTTTCATGATGACATGTAATTTTTGTGTTGAATTTGGGATGGTTAACAGTGCACTTGGATATATTGAAAATATATTATATATGCCTCATTCAAAGACACCTCTACTTCAAGTATTCACTATGGTTATTTTTTTAAATCACACAGTTGTTCCATTTGATAGAAATTGTCCAAAACAATGTACCCACAACACATGGTTTTAAAGGGAATCTTAAACATATTCCTTGAAAAATGGCATGGACCTTGAATATACAGAAATCACATGGGATTACCTTGCAACGGTAATCTATAGATATTAGAGATAAAGAGAGATAGGGTTTGAAATTTACAACTATATCAAAAGTGAAATCGTTATATGGTTTACAAATTTAACTACCTTTTCCTTTTCAACATTGCACTAAAATGAAAAATAATGCATACGTCATACTTAAGAAGAAGAGGGAGAAATGACTAAAGTCCATATCATTATAACATATTTATGTTCAATAGACTTTTGTGCTTTATCATAGCCTTTAGATTAATATGGATACTTTCTAAAAAAATTGTTATAAGTTCCAATAATTTCTATAGATATCCATAAGTTATTCGTTTTAATTGTCAATAATTTGAATAGATTTATCATTAATTAAAGTTAATTGATTAATAAATAAAGAAATTACTTCACTAAATAATTTATTTTGATGTCATCATTGTTTCATTAATTGAATGGTAGACAATTTTGTTTTCTGGTACCTTTTTTCGAATGATATTTAATTTATGTCTCTTTGTTTTTTGTAAATTTCTCTTCCATAGATATAACTTTGTACTAATTTATGTAATAACTTTTTTTTATTTTTTCAGTGATTTGCAAATATGGAAAATAATGATGTCGTCTATTATGTCACAGCCGTTTGTGTTATTGGTGAAGCAATAAATTTTGTTATGTATATTTAGAAAAGGATTGATAGAAAACTTGGATTCCATCTTGATTTTGGTGATGAACACATTCAAATTTTACATTAAATGAAGTCAGATGTAAAATAATTGTTGCGGGTGCACGAAGGAGAATATGGAAGGAAAATGAGAAGGAACTGGTTGGTAGGGAAGAAGGGTAACGATAATTACGTTGTTGATTTGAATCAGTGTTTCTTTTGTCATCAATCTGGTTGTGTTCTTGAAAATGTTGTTTAATATACGCCTTCTGATTAAGTGTTGAAAGCTATTTTTAAAAGAAATTTTTTTTTTTTTTTTGATGTAAATAGTTTTTTAACTTAAATTATCTTTTTCGTTTTCAATGTCATTACAATCGATTGTTTGTGATTGGTGTTGTTATGTTAAAATTTGTATATGGAAGGTCTTTACATTAGTATTTTGTAGTGTTTTTTTAGATTCCAACGTTATCAATTGAAAGTTTCTTCTTTCCTTTTTTCTTACACCCTTATGCTAGGTTATGTTACAATTTGTTCATTTTATTCAATTTATGTTTCTATGATTTAATATAAACCTTTCGGTTTAATGTTATTCTCTTTGGTTTGTAATCCGTTGGGTTTTTCCTATTTATCCCTTGGGTTTATTGATCCTTTCAGTTTATAATATTATTCCTGAGGTTTACGGTATCAATATTAGGGTATAACATTTATTTTTGGGTTTACAATATTTATCTTTCACTTTATATTCTTAGGTTTTATAATATTAATGCCACGGGTTTGTGAAAATTATTGGAAATCAACGATGGTCAGTCAAGGTTGATCATGCTCAAACATGATAGTAAGAATCCATGGTCATCCATGACCAATCATGGTCATGAATGGTCAACATTGAATTTGTGGTAAAGATTGTTCCAATATGAAAACCATCTATGGTCAACCATACATAATTACCATGGTCATTCATGGTCTACGAAATTATAAATGTGGTCAATCATGGTAAACCATGGTCAATAACTATGGTCAGCCATGTTTATTTTTGGGTTTAAAATATTTATGTAAGGGTTTATATAATTTTGATTTATAATATCAATAGATTGTGTTCATAATCCCTTGAGTTTTAATACTATTCCTCTTGGTTTATACATCCATTAGGTTTATAATATTAATCCATTGGGTTTATTTATCCTTTAGATTTATAATATTAATATTCACTTGTGTTTAGAGTATTAATCCCTTTGGTTTATTAATCTATGGGTTCATATCTGTAGCGTTTAATATTATTCCTATGGGTTTTTATTATGATTCCCTTGGGTTTAAAATTATTCCCTTGGCTTTATGGTCCATTGGATTTGAGTGTTAATCTCTAGGGTTTATTACTCCCTTGGGTTTATAATATTAATCACGGTGAAGAATATATCAACCATGGTCATCCAAGGTCAATCTTAGTCTTCCATGGTGCAACATGGTCAACCATGGCCACTCATAGTCAACAATGGTCCAATGCCACATTGTGACAAAGATTGTCTCAATATGTAAATCAACCATGGTTAACCATAGTCGTATGTCGCATTGCACGTAAAATTATCTCCATATGAAATTTCAATCATGGTCTAGCATGGTCAACCATGGTACAACATCACAACGTGACAAGAATTGTTTCAATATGAAAATAAACCATGACCAACCATGTTTATTTTAGGCTTATAATATTTATCTTGTAGTTTATATACACCAGATTTATTTTATTGCCTTGGGTATAATATTATTCGTTTTGTTTTAAAAGTCCTTTGGCTTTTAGTATTATTCCCTTGGATTTTTAATATCAATTCCTCGTGTTTATTAATATAAAGGTTAAAATTCCCATGGCTTATTATTACTTCATTGGTATTAATATTATTCCCTAGGGTTTATAATCTTGTGGGTTTATCATATTAATCCTTTCAATTTATAATATCAGTCATGGTCAACCATGGTAAACTATGTTCAACCAAGGTCAATCAGGGTAAACGAAGTTGAATAGTGGTCTTCCATGTTTTATAAAATGAAGCATGGTCAAACACCACCAACAATGGTCAACCAAGATCTAACGTCGCATTGTGAAAATTATTGTCTCGATATGAAAATCAACCATGTTGAACCATGCTCAAACATCTCATTGTCATAATTATTGTTTCCATTTGAAAATGAATCATGGTCAAGCATGGTAAAGCATGATCCAAAATCGCATTATGAAAAAGATTGTCTCAATATGAAAATAAATCATGGTCAAACATGGTCAACAATGTTTATTTTTCTGTTTATAATATTTATCTGAGGGTTTATATATATTGGGTTTATAATTTGGGTTCATAATCCTTTTGGGTTTAATATTATTCGTGGTTTATAATGCAATGGGTTTAGAATATTAGTCCCTTTGGTTTATTCATCCATTGGATTTATAGTGTCAATCACTTTGGTTTATTAATATATGGGTACATATTCATAGTGTTTAATATTATTTACTTGGGTTTATTATTCCATTGGGTTTTTAATATGAATCACTTGAGTCTGGTAATTAAAAGGTTTAAATTCACAGGGGTTATTCCCTTGGGTTTAAAATTATTTCCTTGGGCTTATGGTACCTTGGTTTTTTAATATTAATCCATAGGATTTAATATTCCATTTGATTTATAATAACAATCATGGTGAAGCATGGTCAACCGTAGTCAACCAAGGTCCACCATGGTCAACCATAGTGTACCATGATCAATCATGTTTTATAAAATCAATCATGGTCTTCCATGGCCATTCATGGTCAACAATGGGACAATGTTGCATTGTGACAAAGGTTGTCTCAATAAGAAAATCAACCGTGGTCAACTATAGTTGTACATAACATTGCGACAAAAATTGTCTCCATAAGAAAATCAATCATGGTCTAGCATGGTTAAGCATGGTGCAATGTCATATTGCAACAAGAATAGTTTGAATATAAAAATCAAGCATGTTCAACCATTATCAACCATTTTGGTTTTACAATTTATAATATTTATCTTAGGGTCTATATAGCTTGGATTTATAAAATTAATACCTTGTGTTTAATATTATTCTCTTGGGTGAGCATAATCGTTCGGGTTTTTCATGTCAATTTCTTGGGCTTATCATTCCCTTGGTTTAATAATATCAATCTTGTGTGTTTATTAATATAAGGGTTCATATTCCTAGGGTATAATAATATTATTCTTTAAACCATCATGGTCAAACATTTCCAATAATGGTCGAGCATGAACAACTATTGCATAGTTCCAATGGCTATCCTGACATGAAAATCAATCAAAGTCAACCGCATTTGTTTTAGGGTTTATAATATTTATTTTATGGTTTAAATGCCTTGATTTTATAATATCAATACCTTGGATTCATCACCCCTTCAAGTTTAATATTATTCCCCTTGTTTAATAATCCATTTGGTTTATAATTTTAATCCCTTGGGATTCTTCATCGCTTGGATTTATAGTATTAATCCCTTCAGTTTATTATTTCCCTGGGTTTAGAGTTTCAATCCATTCAGTTTATTAATCTATGGGTTCATATTATGAGGGTTTAATATTATTCACTCAGGTTTTTAATATCAATTCCTTCAGTTTATTAACTAAAAGGTTGTGATTCATAGGGTTTAATAGTATTCCCTTATGTTCAGATTTATTCCCTCAATTTTATGATCCCTGGGGTTTTTAGTATTAAACCCTAGGGTTTATTATTTGGTTTAGTTTATAATATCAATAATGGTCAAGCATGGTCAATGATGGTCAACCAAGGCCAATCATGGTCAACCTTGGTGCACCATGACCAACCATGTTTTCTAAAATCAATCATGGTCAACCATGGCCATTCACAGTAAAAAATGGTTCAATGTCGCCTTGTGAGAAATATTGTATCAATATAAAATTTGTCCATGGACAACCATATTCATATGTTACATTGTGACACATATCATGTCCATATAAAAATCAGTCATGGTTTCGCATCGTCAACCATGGTCAAACATGGCATTGTGACAAGAATTGTTTCAATATGAAAATCAACCATGGTCAACAATTCACAACCATGTTTACTTTAGGGTTTGTAAAATTTATCTTAGGGTTTATATACTTAAGTTTAAAAAGTTAGTCTCATGGATTTAATATTAGTCCTTTGGGTTCATAATCCCTTGGGTTTTTAGTGTCAATCCCTTGGGTTTATTATTCCCATGGGTTTATAATAACAATTTCTTGGGTTTTCCAAGGTAAGGGTTCAATTCCTAGTGTATAATATTTTTCATAGGGTTTGCAATATTAATATTTATATCTAATATAAATCACTTATGTGTAAAATCAAGGTTAACCATTGTCAACGATGGTCCAACGCCACAATGTTACAAAGGTTTTTATGAAAATTAAAATCAATGGTGTTTGAATGTCGTAGTGTGACAAAGAATGACTTGATATGAAAATCAATCAAGGTCAACAATGGTCAACCATCGACCAAAGTCAGATTGTGACAAAGATTGTCTTGATATGAAAACCAACCATGGTTAACCATGTTTATTTTAGGGTTTATATACATTGGGTTTAATGCTATTCCCTTGCGTTCATAATACCTAGGGATTTTATAACTAATATTTTGTGTTTGTTATTATTATAAATTATTATTATTCGCTATTGTTATTTAATTTATTACTATTTTTAATTACTCATTATTATTAATTATTGTTAATAATAATTACTATTAACAATAAATTATTATTGATATTAATTTTTAAATAATAGTTCTTATTATTTAACCGTAATGAATTTAGATATTACAAAAATTAATATTTATTAAAAATGATTAGTAATTAATATAAATTAATAATTATTATTAATTGTAATATAAATTAATAAATATTACTCATATTAATTTTAACATTAATATTATCCCTGATGGGGATGCCCTTCACCATTTCCATTTGTCAGTTGCACCGCCAAAACGGCTTGTTCGACCTCCACGCATGTATTTATCACACCATGAGGTTTTGGCCGTGCTCTAAATGCCAGTGAGAGATAAGACAACGAGAAGACTTCATCGATAAATGCATGATCCGCAATGTTAGTTCCTTAAATTTTCCGGTTTAGGAGATGAATTTGGGTTGCGCGGAGAAGAGTGGTGTTGTGTTCCATGATGCCTCATTCGGGTATGGTACTTGGGTGAGTAGTGCGACAAGTCGCCTGGGCATGCTTATGTTGGCGAGAAACTGGAGTGATGGACTGTCCATGGGATCTAGGAACATGTGTAGTTGGGGAGCCTTTTTGACTTCTCATCTTTAGAGTTTTCTCAAGGAATGATAAGTATGTGGGTGCTTCAAAGCTCGTGCTTTTCATTTAGGGTAAGGTATTTCCTATATTCTTTCATAGTCGCTATCAAAATCGGGGTGTCAAATTAGACTATAATTGGGCTTGCCCGACATTATGGGTCTTTCTGGTAATTGATTTTCACTTCAGTCCGAGGGAGGGTGTTGTCCCGAGATTCATTTCACCTACCTTGTGGCTTGACTGTTGGCCTTAGAAGAAGGTAAAAATTTTTGGTGAGTATCCTTTAAAGCCTGGGGCAGGCGCCATTTCAATTACAATCTTAGATGGTGGAGGAAGGATTTTACTTGTGTCTATGTGTATGATTATTGGTTGGTGCTCTACACTCTTTAGAGGATGCTCGTTTGTCGATTTAGATATTGTGCTTATTGCAAGTACTATGATTTGTTTCCTTGTGCTTCCACTCTCAGTTGGAAGTTTCACCTCGTAAAATTTAGTATGTTACACCAACAAGGGCGGCCCCATGATGGGGGAGGCGACCACCTTCCCATCAAGCAGCAGCCTGAGTCGGGTAACAGTTTGCCGTCAGACACTTATGATATGGGGGAGACTAAAAACATTGTCGTTGTCACCCCAGCTTGCTCCCGAGGCCATGTTATGGCCCCTACCACCTTAGATTCGATCGTTGATCAGTATCAAATATCCAAATTAACATGGATAATCTCCAGGAACACTGCTATGACGATCACAATGAGTTAATGGCCTACATCAATGTCACATATAGTACAACTAGAACGAAATGCTGGACTAGATCGCCTTTGACTCCTCCACCGCCACACTAATGAACACCTTGGAAACCAAGATGCAAAGTTGGAGTGCTATGACGATCACACTGAGTTAATGGCCTAAATCAATGTGACATACAGTACAACTAGAACGAAATGCTGGAATAACTAGATCGCCTTCGACTCCTCCACCGCCACACTAATGACCACCTTGGCAACCAAGATGTGAAGTTGGAGCACAATGACTTCCATGTACATGAACATGTTAGTTGTTTCACAGCTCCTGTGTAATGCCCCGCAATCCCTCTCTGTAATATGATGCCATCACTTATGCATCTCTTTTTTCTCTCTCTTAATATGCTATGGTTAAAATGCATATCCGAAATAATGTATATAACTTGTTTCATATGTTTTCTGCCACATCCGAATTTAAACAAGTCTAGTCTGAATGCGAAAAAAGTCTGAATGCGAAAAAAAGGTATATTGAGAGGATTTTTGTACTCACTTATTTTTTGAACATCTAATGATGAAAGAACTTCGATTGACAAAAAAATAAAAAATAAAAAAATTATTAATATTAATATTAATACTAATTAACTAAGTAATTAATTAATAATTAAAAACTAATATAAATAATTAATAATATTATTATTAAATATTATATATTAATTAAGAAATTAATACATTTATTATTAATAATAAATATAAATTTCAAAATTTTTGATTATTATATATATATTTTTATACGAATATTGATATGATTTATATTAAATTCATATTATTAATGTGAAATTTTTTTTCCAAATACATTTAATGTTATTGTCCATGTGAATAACATATATCATAATCATATATCACACATTTATTAATATGGTTATGATAATTCTATATAGAGAAGTTGGTTACATACAATTCAACTACATCGTGTCAATGCATTGTACCATACATTAGGTGGTGAGTTTCCAGGTTATTACAGGAAATTTTTTTGAGGGACTCGATGTTCTCATGATCAAATATCTAGGGAATCAAATAACCCGTGGAATACTTTCAGGGAATAGGTATTTAACGATTAAATATCTATGGAATCGGTTGGTTATCATGTAGTTTTGTGGCCGTATTTTTCATAAATGAAACATCAGTTTTTAAAAATAGATTGGCGGGTGTTGATATATTTGAGACCGAAATCTTCTCTCATTTACTTTCCTCTACCTGAAGTAGAACAATTGGCCCTCTGCCCACAGTTTCCATGATCTCGTTTCCCCATCCCCTTTCTTTGGTAGTTTTCCTGTAATCATTTTCTACTTCGACTATTGGATCAACCCTTGGGATTTATTTTGTTATAAATAGTTGTTTCATGTCATTTCTGAGAAAGACCCAGTTGAAATTAGAGTTAAAGGGAAGTATATTATTAGTTGTATAAATAGAAATTTGTACACATCACGCATGAGCTAAGAGGATTTCTTTGGATGTATTCTGCAATCAATTATTGAGAATTTCCTAATTAATAGGGGCTCAATTTCTCTATGGATTTCACAGGAAAGGATGAGAATCCATACGCAATAAATTGGTTAATTATTGGACCACAATTTCTTGTATCAATGGGATATAGTTAGATATAGTGCAGAGAGCTCTCAATCCTAAGAGAAGCATTGTATTGTTTCATATTCTTTGACTTAATGCAATATATAGATAGCGGGGTTTCTAGCTGAGGCTTTCCCCAGATAAATATTTTTGTTGTGTGATTGAAATACTTTCTCTTTCTTCCTCATATGATTTTGTTATTATTATTGCTTTCCACAAAGAACATATTCAAGTATTTTTTTTAGCATATAACATGGTCAGATGAATCTATGTGGATTTTCTACAAGAGTGTAATGTTGACATGTAATATTTGGGTTGAAACTGGGTTGGTTAATGGTGCACTTGGATATATTGAAAATATACTCTATATGCCTGGTTAAACGCTGCCTTAGCTTCTAGAAATAACTACAGTTATTTTTTAAAATCACATGTGTTCCATTTTATAGAAATTGCCTAAAAATTTCTCCCGTAACACGTTTTGTTAGAGGGAATCTTAAACAGATGCCTTTAAGAAAGGCACGGGCCTTGAATATACAAAAATCACAAGGGATGAATTTGAAATGAGCTATTGTAGATATTCGAGATAAAGAGAGGCAGGGTTTGACATTTACATCCATATGAAGGATGAAATCATTAGATGATTTACAAATTTCAACAATTTTTCCTTTTCAACATTATGTTAAAATGAAAAAAATACATATGTCATATTTTGAAAGAAAGAGGAACAAAAATTAAATTACATATTATTCTAGCATATTTATGTTCAATACACTTCTATGCTTTATCATAGCTTTTAGATTAATATGAATACCTTCCATATTTCTTGTTATAAGTTCCAATAATTTATAGATATTGATAAGCTACTCATTCTACTTGGCAATAATTTGAATAGATTTTCCATTAATTAAATTTAACTAATTAATTATACTTCACAAAATAATTTCTTATGATTTTGATGTTGTTTAAACCATTGAAATGTAGATATTTTTGTTTTTTGTGCTTTTTTGTTTTATACTAAATTTATGTCTCTTTTTTTTAAATTACTCGTCCATAACATTTTTTTTTTACTAATTTATGTACTAATTTTATTTTTTTACTTTTTTCAATGATTTGTAGATATATAAAATAATGATGTTTACTATTATGATTGAGCGGTTTGTATTATTGGTGTAGATTTTTTTTTTTATGTATATCCAGAAAGTTATTGATCGAAACTTGGGTTTCATGTTCAATTTGTTTATGAACACATCCAAATTTTACATGAAATGAAGTCAAATTCGAAATACTTGATGCATGTTCACTAAAGAAATCTAGAAGGAAAACAAGAAGAGATGGGTTAGGAATGTAGAAGGGTCGTGATCATTACGTTGTTGATTTGAATTGGTGCTTCTTTTATCATCAATATAGCTCTATTATGGAAATGGTTTTTAATATACGCCTTGTGGTTAAGTGTTTAAATCTCTTTTTGAAGCGAGAATTATTTGATGTAAAGACAATTTTATTTTTATGTAAAATTGTTTTTTTTTTTGTTTCAATGTCAGTACAATTGATTGTTTGTGATTGGTTTTGTTATGTTAAAATTTTTATATGAATGATGTTTAAATATTTCCAATTTTATCTATTGAAATTTTCTTTATCCCTTATATCCTGTCGCCTTATCATAGGTTATATTACACTATATTAATTTTATTCAATTTATTCAATTATGTTCCTATGGTTTAATATTAATCCTTAATTTTAATGTTATTCCCTTTTGTTTGTAATCCGTTGGGTTTTTGGTATTGATCCCTTGGCTTTACTGATCCCTTCTATTTATAATAGTATTCCCGAGGTTTAGAGTATTAATGTTAGGGCTTTATTTTTAGTTTTTTGTTTACAATGTTTATATTTCACTTTATATGCTTAGGTTTGATACTATTAATGCCATGAGTTTGTGACAATTATTGGAAATCAACGATGGTCATCTAATATTGATCATGGTCAAACATGGTGATAACCATCCACGGTCAACCACGGCCAATCGTGGTCATGAATGGTCGACTGTGACTTTGTGATGAAGATTGTTCCAATATATAAAACATATATGGTTAGTGATGGTCAACTACCATGGTCATTCATGGTTAACGACATTTATTAATGTGGTCAATCATGGTCAACCGTGCTTATTTTTTAGTTTAAAGTATTTATCTAAGGGTTTATGTACTTTTGGTTTATTATATCAGTATGTTGGGTTCAATATCCCTTTGGGTTTAATATTATTCCCCTTGCTTTATAATCCATTCGGTTTATAATCCATTGGGTTGATAATATTAATCCCTTAGATTTTTTCATCCATTTATTTATAGTATTAATCCCTTGGGTGTATATTATCAATCCCTTTGGTTTATTAATATATGGGTTCGTCTTCAGAGTGTTTAAGATAATTCCCTTAGGTTTTTAATATGCATCCCTCTGGTTTATTAATCAAAAGTTTTAAATTCATAGGGTTATATTATTCCCTTGTGCTTAAAATTATTCCCTTTGGTTTATGATCCCTTGGTTTTTTAGTATTAATCCCTATGTTTTATTATTCCATTGGCCTTATAATATCAATGATTGTGAAGCACAAGTCAAAAAATATCAACCAAAGTCAATAGTAGTCTACCATAGTGTACCTTCGTCAACCATGTTTTAGAAAATCAATCATGGTCAACCATGGCTATTCATGGTCAACAATGGTCCAATGTCGCATTGTGACAAAGATTATCCCAATATGTAAATCAACCATGGTCAACCATAGTTGTACATTGCATTGTGACAAAAATCGCCAGGTCAACTATGGTCCAATGTCACTACTACACCAACGGTATTTTGAGAAATTTTTTTAAGACAAAAGAAATCTTTTGTCTTAAAAAGTCACTCTTTATTTTAGTTATTTTATATTAAAATTTAATATCAATTGAATTGTCTTCAATATAAAATTTAAGACAAAAATAGTGTGAGACAAAAATAGTTTGAGACAAAACTTTACATTTAAGACAAAAACAATTTGAGACAAAAATATTTAAGACAAAAACAATTTGAGAAAAAAAAAAATTAAGACAAAAATTTAAGACAAAAGTATTTTAAGACAAAAACAGTTTGAGACAAATATTTTAAGACAAATCTTTATATTAAGACAAAAGCAGTTTGAGACAAAAATATTTAAAGACAAAAATAATTTGAGACAAAAATATTTTAAGACAAAATTTTATATTTAAGACAAAAGCACTTTGAGACAAAAATATTTAAGACAAAACTTTATATTTAAGACAATGGTGACTTAAGACAACGACAATTAAGATGAAACCCATTTAGGACAGTTAGCAATTAAGACAAAATCATTAACATTCAGAAGTTTGCATTGAAATATCCATGAGTGGATAGTGGATAATTATATTTTTTATTTTTGAAAAGAGATATTCAAACCGCATGAAATTTAATCATGACATACTTATTTCTTTTATATTATATATATTTTTTTCAGTAAACCACATTCTAAAAATACTATATATATATATATATATATATATATATATATATATATATATAATTTTCTGGTTGGCCACTCAAGGGGGCTTGAACTTTGAATCTAATGTTTTAACATAATACTTCATAGCATTGTGATTGTCAATTGAGTTACATTTCCTGAACTAAAATTGTTTTTTTTTTTTTTAAATGTGAAAAAAATCAAACTAGCAATTGCACCAGATGTTGCAAAGGAAACATCGTAAGGCATGAAATAGACAAGAATCTCGACATATAAGAAATCATATATGATAAAAATTAGTGAACAAAACATCATTCAAGAAAATATTCAATGAAGAAAGCTCATTGGAGATAAGGGATGAAACTTTGGATTTCAAATAGTAAATTGGTATTTGAAATTTACTGATATGAAACATCAAATTATTGGAAACATGTTGTGGGCACAATAACATAAATAGATTGTTGGGGGTATAGAAATGATGCAGTTGAGTGAGTTGTTGAGGAATTATTGCCTGATAAAGGAGAAGGCAGTGGTCCTTGAGGGAGACAAGTTGTCAGCTTCAGGAGTAGGGGTTGTTGTTAGATTAAATTTTGTGAGTTTCCTTTTTTGGAGTGTGCCGCAACCTTGATCTTGCTGATAGTTCACCAGTTAGCTACTTAAATGCCTCCTTGGAGAGCTTATCTGCTGGTTGATTGAGCTCATGATAAATGTGGGTGAAGGATGACCATTCTAGCTCCTAAATGCATGACCAAATTTGAGACATTAGGGATTGAAGTTGTACATTCTACCTATAAAGGTTTCATTAGCCCGATCAACAACTATTTGAGATTCCCTTCTCTTGCAACCTCTTCAAACCACAAGAACGTTCCAAATAAAAAACAACAAACAATTTTGAGAACACGACCTTTAAATTGGAACTAGGAGCGAGAGTATATCTGATATGAATGAATTGAAATGAATTTATATACAAAACATAGTGAAGAGAAAGAATAATCAACATATAAGGAGAAACATACTTTTTTAATGAAATCACCTCGAGATTCTCTGATAATTTGAGTGGGATTTTCTTCAAAATTCCTGCAAGATATGTTTCCGACTGGATGTACGAAAAAACAAGAGACATTACAGCTACGTAACCTGATCTTCCAGGAAAAATGAATTTCTTCACCCAGAAAACTTTATTATGAATACCATTTTCGTGTGATCTCCAGATGTGGGTAAAAGTGCATTATATAAGAAAATCCAAATTTTCATGAAATTCCCATGAAAGTGAGGGCATCGATTGATTTTAAGTTTGTTGTTCCATGTTGGTCTCTCTATTGTAGAGTTGTGGGATAGTTGTATCATGTGACTAAACTATATTCAGTAAATACTCTTGCACTTACCCTGATATTTGAGGAGTAGCGCATTTTTATATGCAACAGTATGGTCTGTGATCTCATAATTGTGAGCTACGTATAACATATCTAATTGGATTTTAGAGAAAGTTTTCCATAGGTATAACATACCCAATTTTTACCCTCTAAGGGCTGTCTTACCCATGATCACAGACATCTTCTGCGAAATGATATAATCGGACCACTTGCAATGCTTCTTCTAGAGTTTAAAGGGAACACCTCCTTGAAGATAAAATAAATAAATAAAAAAAGAAAAATGTTGTAACAATTTAGTTAAACAACAACTAAAAACCCTCTTGAGGTGGAAATTTCCATCCCAATTGAAAAAAATTGAAGGTATTGTAGAGATAAATCAGGACAGTTGTGCAACTTTTTCAAGGATGCAACAAGAGCTTTCTCTGTATAGAATAAGAAAATATTTGCAAATGAGAAGATACCATAGTGGGCATGCACAAGAAGAAGAACCAAAGAAATCAAATTCAATAAAGGAAGCACAAGAACCACTCCAAAATTGCTTCTCTAAAACACATACAACCACAATAAATCCCACTGAAGCTTACAAATTTATCAAAACCCAACTTACTAAAAAATTCAACAAGCCAACATGCTACAATTTGTTGAGTCACCCCCAAATAAATTAGTAATTATCGCATGAATGTAAATTTGTTTGTAATTTTATTTAAAAGTTTGAAATTCTCTCAAGAGCGTATAAAATATATACAAGAGTTAAAAAAATGTAAATTTTGCCTACCTCCACAAGGTATCATCATACCCAGATAGGTGACAACATACAAGTCTAAATTTTCTACCTCTAAGTTTCAATGGCACTTCAACATGTCAATAACATACTGGAAAAAATATTTAATGAGTTTTGTCTATTGGCTAAAGAGATGTACATCCATCCATCCAAAAATAAACATCTCAATCAATCCAGCACCATAAATTGTGCTAAATAGTTCATCATGTTATTTCAAAGATTACAATATGGTCTTATATTAGCTCACGTATTCCTTGAATATTTGAAATCTAAACTGCCTTAGCACAGTAGACCAGAAAGATTCATACTCTAAAAGAAAAAAAAGACAACAAACTAAAATAACAAATTGAACTCTAATCCAGACACTTCATTCTTAGAAACATGATATCTAATGAAGATGATATGTGGAAAAAAAGGCTTCATATATAATCTATCACATGTCAAACCAAGTGAACAAACACATGCATAGAACACATCAAAAATAGGGTTCATATATCAACTTGTATTCTATGAATAGGGTTCATAGATCAACTTGTATTCTATGGTTTCAAACCCTTCTTTTCTCCTTCAAGGAGGTTTCTTCAAGTATTCAAAAAGACTTCTTTTTCAAACCAAATGGGTTGTTTCTTTCACATATGTATGGAAATGTACTTTCCAAATCATATTGTAATAGATTCATAAGATGATATTATTGGTAATAGCTACACCTTATTTGGAGACATCATTTTTATTGTAGGGTTGGTACCTTTATATTGGATGTGGTTGGTGATGTGAAGACTACTCAACTTCTAGTAAAGATTCATACTAACTCTAACAAGCTTATGGATTATTGTTTACAAAGGAAGACCCCTCTAAGCTTAACCATTAGATTCTATGTTTTTCATACTAATTATTGTACCCAACTTCCTTCTCCAAGGGGTCGAGACTATTTGCTTCATTTATTTTACATGGCCTAGTGAAAGAAGAAGAATGGAGGCTGTCTCCACATCTTTTCCATTTCGCTAAGTTACAAATAAAAAGAGTCAAATTCTATAGCCAATAGACTAATAGCCTTTTGATACACCTTTAGTGAGCTATGCATAGCTCTCACCTATAATTGTAGCTCAATGAAATTACATCTAATGGCTCCAAGACACCATTATAAATGCAGTAGTTGTGAAGCTGTTGTTAAATGATCGCCTCCAAATGTTCAATTCTCATGAATTTTGGGGGAGGTGGATCTTTTGGTGTATTGAACGGGGCAAGGGGATATAAGGGTAGCATGAATGGGTAGAAGTGAGAGGTTGTAGCATGGTTTACTGATATCTATAATCCTTACCTTAGAGAATGAGAAGGAGCGTTAGGGCCTTACGGCATAGGGGCTAGGGGACCTATAGGTAAGGCAATGACATAAATTAATAGGGGAACCCCCAATAGTTGTGACAAGGGGATTAGGGGCTACATTATCACAACCCATACACACTTAACCCATAACAATTAAAGTCCCTATCCCTTTAACCCCAAAGCCACAATCCCTTAAACCCAAAGCCACTAACCCCTTAACCCCTAACCCCTAACTTAGAATCCTGGAACCCCACAAACCCTAATCCCATATCCTCTTAAACCTTTACCATTAACTAATAACCCCTTACCCCTAAACTCATTAAACCCTAACCCCTTAACCCACTAACACCTAAATACAATAGCCCCTAGGCACTTAACCCCTAAATACCCTCACATGTAATCCCTTGATGGTTAATCGTTAACCCCTAAATCCCTTAACCACTAAGACATTAACCTCTAACAATTAAATCCCTTATACCTCAACCCCCTAACCCCTAACCTCATAATCCCTAACCCTTTACCCTTAACCCTTAACCCCTTAATCCTAAACCCTTAAACCCCTTAACTTCTATAACCCCTTATCCTTTCTCCCAAACCATAGGTGCTCCAACACTAATATTCTTGGGCATATTATGATTTTTTTTGCTAAATGCTCCAAATACAACCTCTTAGAACTAGTTGGGTCCAAGGAAAAGAGCTACAAGGTCCCCAAATCTGATCTACATTTTATGGAAAATCACATTTCCCCCAAATATCCTCAACGTATTTGCCTTGGTGTAACATAGGATGCCACAAGTTATCCTAATCATAAGACTCAAGTTTCCTAATGACTAGGAGGCCTTAAAAATAAAACAACATCTTAACTTATACCTAAAATTACTAAAGTTTCCTATCCCAGATATGAAATAATAAATTATACAAAATTATAGGGCAACAAGGAAACCAACTTCCTCTTCTGTAAATATCTAAGACCTTCTGGAGGAAAAATACAAATTTTGAAATAAATTGTTGAAATTATGTTGTTGTATCAATAGCTACCAATGTATCCTTGTAGGTCACCCCATTTAACAATAGTAATACCAATCTCCTTTACCTATAAGGAACTCCTTGCATAATTCTCTCTTAGATCCTAGCAAGCACGAAATTTTTTAGTAAAATGGATTTTCACCCTACAAGATTATATCCTCATGGCCTAAGATAAGGCATCCCTCTATGTCACCCATGACTATTGCATTAATGGTACACTATTAAAGAGAAGCACAATTTGAATGGGTCATTATTTGTGTTGAGTTTCATGGAGAGTATAGGAGAGTTTGTTGATCAAGTTTTGTAATTTTTCATCATACTCATGAGAACTTTCTCCAACCATTTTCTTAATCTCCTTCAACTTAGTGATATTTTTTTGTTCAATGTTTAGCCTCTATAACTTAGACATAAATATCTCCTTTAATTCGTTTAAGGACTTAGCTACACCCTAGGGATAATCTATATGAACTTCACACACCATTAGAGAAGCTTCCCCCACTTTGTGGTGAGGAACTTTATGAACTTGAAAACTAGCACTAAAATCCTTTTCACCCTCCAAATGAATCCACATAAGAATCGATGTGGTTTTTCATCACCATCACTCTTCATAAAGTTCTTGGAACTACTATAACCATATAGTTGGTTGGGTTGTTCACTAAGATAAAACCTTATGGACATGTTTGAATAATTAGGCCTACTCCCCTACTTGAAATAAAATTCAAACATAACATATGTCACTTCTACTTGTATCCCCACCTTCATTTTTTTTTCACCACTACTATATCCCAAAATACTAATGAAATTTTCTTTCAATTCAAAAGTAGAATAAAACGTTGGGATTACCTCTAGGTTTTTAAAATTCATAGGTGGTTGGTTTTGATTGGATCCACTTTTCTTAGGATATATCATGTATAATACTTGAGATTCCTCTAGCTCAAACAAGTAGAACACATTATTAAGTGTTTCTTCCTCTTCTTTCTTTGTGATGATATCTCTCTCCATAGGCTAATCAATACCGTACCGATTGAGGCTTCCTTTCTCGCATTAGAGTTTTGTATAATAAATACCTTCCTCACATTAGATTTTTTTATAATCATTCAACGTATTTACATTATATTTTGTTCTAAAATCAGGAGCAAGCCTAGAAATAAGGGTCTGAAACGAAATCATGAGCCCAGATTTTCCTTCATGACCAAAGCAATGTGGATCACTTGGAGGATGGATATAGATTACATAGAAATATATAAAAAGGGTGAAGTAGTTTGACATTGATCCCATCAGGTCCTCCATAGTAAAGTACATCTCTAATCTTGAGTTTTTGTTGAATTTCCATTCCATGGCATCTGCAAATAACATGATCAATGATTTGATGAGAAATTACAGCAAGCAGTTGGTGATTTTCTCCTATTACGTATTAGTGCTCTTCGTCACTCTAATCACATCCCAGAAAGAGTGCAGGAACAATTGAGAAACAGTGAATGAGACTTCCAAGGCCAGTTAATATCCACCGGTGACAAATGCACATACGATCCAAAAGTGAGCACTCACATATGTTCTGTCACTATCAACGGCTCCAGAACAGGCACTTGCAAGGCGCGCATGCCTCTACAAGGAAGGAAACCCCTTTCGAGGATGTCTACAACACCGACACTAGAGCCCAATGTTTCACCTCCTCTCGTCATTACACGACATACGATTTCTCTCCTGTAATTTTTTCCCGCACGCCTGCGATTCCCACCCTCAATGACTCTACGGTGTTTTCCCAAGTCCCTCTAGGATTGTTGCCCAACCCATCAAATTGACCGATTCGAGATGTTGGGTGATTTCTCTATTGAGGCGAGTGATTCTTCTACTAGTTTGATAGTGATAAATGAAGTCATGATTAGGTATTGTGCACTCTTGTGCCATTTTTTATTCTTTTTGGAGAAGTTGTCCAACCTTTTTAGCCAATAATTGACAACTGACTCCTTCATATTAGTATTTAGTTGAGCTAAAATGGGGATTCCTGCCAACTTATTCAATTCCTGATAATACTGCTTAATCCAGTACATCATAGGCTCAATTCTCATTACCAGATCTCTTAGAAAATTCAACCCCTCCTTGCAGCGAAGTGCACTTCTAACATGATGGAAAATTTGGTGGATGGAAATGTCAATGCTCACACCAATAAATTCAGAGATGAAGCTAGAATAATGAGGCCACATGATGTGATTTTCTGAGTAACACAGATTCAGAGTGCAGAGGGGGAGTTGTCACATGGCGTCCCTCCCTTGCGTGTCTGATGCATGTAGTCTATCACAAATAAAAAAATGTGTCACTTTGTAGTACAATGTGGAACATGCTAAATATGCCAAGGTTTTTTTATGGTGGCTTTTTTGGAATGAATATACATTCCAAAACCAAGAGTGAAGCGCACACTAGCTTCTCTTTACATTGATACATGCTTTGATAGTAAATCAATTCACGATTGATAGCTAACTTCTACCACTTCTCTTATGTTTTTGGTATTTGAATTTGCATATTTCATAATTATGTGGGTTGGTTAAAAAATATATCATGGATAAAACTCTAAAATTGACCCATATTTCTAGTTAACAAGATTATAATGTCAAAATTTGCACGTCTGTGTGAACTTTCTACGGGATCCTTAAAGCACGACTCTCCCTTTCATGAAATGTGGACTTTACATACTTCCCCATGGTGCAACCTTTGCACTGATCTAACTAAGTAAGTGTTCCCATCGGAAGTCTAGTAGTTATTTGTTGCATGACATTTAAGGCTCCATGATGAAGATGGCCCAATGGCCTGTGCCATAATTCGCCCTCATCCTAGCTCACTACCTTTTCTGCCTTACCCATCATGGCAGCATAGCCATCTACCTCCAGCTTGTAGATATTCTTAACTCAAATCCCTATCCTCTTGGCTTGACCCATTGTTTTATGTCGTAGGAAATATTATCCATCGCTAAAAACAATGTCATAGCCTCTGTCCTCCAGCTTCGCGACTGAGACCAAGTTTTTCAACATTGGGATCTTTCAATTGAAATGGTTTACCAGAATCCCTTTGAAAGGTAATGGTACCAATTAAAGTCACATTGTATCGTCCATCGTCATCCATCTCTATATGCATCTGGAGATCTTTCTCCTCCAAGTCACTGAAAATATCCTTATCTTCCGTCATGTGGAAGGAAGCGCTGCTATCCAAATACCACACCGATCCTAGGATCAAGGAGAAGTCAAGTTCAAATTGTGATGCAAGGGCCTGACCAGCTACTCAAGGAGGATAATTCTATGCAATGATTGTGTTTCATCCATACAAAAGACAATCAATAGATATATCTATGGTTACTAAAGGAAAAAAATAAGTTATGACAAAGGGGGCACCATATTGAACTATTTCTAGTAGGTTCAAACTTCATAATAAGAAAAAAATAAATATCGTGGAGAAGCAGTGCCACGGTGTTGTGTTGACTTGTTTCTCATACATTTACCACATTATCATGAGTATTACATGCTAAAAAAACACATATTTTAGAAGACATGCACCTCACTAAATATAGTTTCAACATATTTGTCAATTAAGGAAAAACATTAGCTACGAAGTGTTTTGAGCTGGTGTGTACTTTGAACAAACCTAGTTTTGAAAGAGTGAAAATTCACTAGAGGCGAATTGTGACATCCAAAATGATCTAGCACACAAGCCTTTAATCCACAATTTGATCTTGTTCTCTTTCCTCGACTACATTATCTCTCCTCTTATCTTGTTCTGTAAAGGGGAGGTGCAAGTCCTCATTCTAGAGGGTGTATTTACTTACAAAGATGTCTAAAGCTTCTCATCACCTACGCTCATCCATTGTAGACTTGAGAGAACTTCCACTATTGCATGTAACAACTTGATAGGGTAGCCCATGGTAAAATGTCTTTATGATTTTCAAAGCTTTAGTGAAGGTACGATGGGGAGAATTAAAGGAAGAAGACAAGAAGGATTTGGACTTCCTACTACTACCTCCCAAGGTGATGGGCCCTAACGAGAATACCGTGAAGAAGATAGTTGAGTACAGGTTCAAAAATGAAGGCAAAAAGGTTTACTGAGATCTATAATCCTAGCATTAGAGAATGATAAGGGGCCTTAAGACCTCATGACAAAGGGTTTAGGGGACCTAGAGTGAAGGTAGCCAAAGAAATTTATAAGGGAAACCCCAATAAATGTGATAAGGTGATTAGGGGGCCCATTATCACAACCCATAAGCCCTTAACCCATCATCAATAAATTATGTATCCCCTTAACACCAAAGCCATAATCACTTAACTCCTATAGTCATAAGTCACAACCCATTAACCCCTCGATCCCTTAAACTATTAACCACTAACCCCTTAACCCCTAATCCCTAACCTAGAATCCATGAAGCCCCTAATCCCTAACCCCTTATCCTCTTAAACCTCACCCTTAACCCTTTATACCTAACCCTAAACCCATTAACCCATAACCCTCCCCTTAACCTGTTGACACCTATATCCCATAACCCTTAAGCACTTAACCCCTAAATCCCCTAACCCCTAAGCTCTTGGTGATTAACCCTTAACCCCTAAAGCCCTTAACCGATAAGTCATTAGCCTCTAACCCTTACACCCACTATACCTAAACCCCTTAACCCATAAAAAACATATACCTTAACCATTTACCCTTTACCATTAACCCTTGATATCTAAACCCCTAAACCCCTTAACTCCTAAAACCCTCAAGAAAATTGACCAATATGTTTTCAAGTTTTATCTTATCCACCTTAGCCACAAAAATGCATGTTTCACACTAACTGAACATGCTCACCTCCTTGTGCCATCACTTTATTTTTCTCTTCCAAATTTCTAGACATATTCTCCCCACCTATTCTTCCCTCCAAGCTCTTTCCAATCATTAAATCCCCCTATTTGAACAAATGTTTGGTATTCTCTTGACACCTTTGAAACCTTTTGAACTCTTTTACATGTGCCTCTATGTTTCCATCCTCAATAATACTCATTTTCATTACCAAATTATTGTGATGAACCACGTTCGTTCTGTTCATCCACCACTTCTTAATTATTGCATTTTGATTAAAATCCTATTTTCTGCTCTTCAATAATACTAACAAAACTCCTTCCAAACAATAACAAACACAAGAAATAACATACCAAGCCAATGTAGAGATTCACCACTTGACCTTCCATATAAGTCAACAATGAAAATCATATTTTTTTAATGGGAAAAAGCTACAAGAAATTGCTATCCCTTGAAGATGTCAAAAGAATGCTTTGCAACCTATGGTACTGTTTCAATAGTGTGGACTCCTAATTGGCTCACGTTGAAGGTTTTCTGGTTAGTGATTTTTCCTCCAAGGACCTTATTTATCCTTCAGTTGATCATGTACAAGCTCTTATTATTATTTCCTTAAGTGTGGAAATTATGTTTTATTGTCACCTGTACGAGATTGTATGAATATTTATGGTCTTATCGATGGTGGAGAGAGTATCTAGAGTGGATCTTTGTTTGGTCTCGTTGTACATGCACTGGAAGTGGAGGGTTCTCATTGTTGTTGTCAATATTATGCTTACTTGGTATTTTATTGGCGGTTTATGTTTATTTTTTCATGATCCTTGCGATTTGGTGCTAGCATCAAAGTATACTCTGTTTCCTCTCATTTTATGGGCACCTGCAACTTGAATTTTGGCAATTGAAGATTGTTTTAACAAATTCTTTCAACTTGGCTTGTTTTGGGATGGATGAGTATGTTCGCATTTGATAAAGTGGTTACTCTTTTCATTGTAGATGGAAGGTGTGGTTTTGTGTAGAGGACCCTCAGGAAGACTATGATTTACTAATGTTTCCCTCTGTCAAAGGACACTCTTTTCTAGGTTTAGAGCTCTATTTTATTCTCGTTTTCAAGGAAACTATCACTGAAGCACATTCATTTTTAGTTTATGTGCACTATTTGTCTATAATTGTCTCATTTTATGAGGGGCCTAAACTCTTGATGCAAATCTTTAGTTGTTGTTGAAATGAGACTGTTATTATTGTAATAGTGTTTTTGTGGTTCTACAATATTTTGATCATTAGAGAATCAAGTGTTTTTAGAAGTATATAAATTTGATGTTTAATATATCAATGTAAATCTCCTATTATAAATATCTTATTTTGATATGAATATGAAGTATTTTAATTTACAAAAAAATATGGAGCTGAGAACAATAAATTCATCCTACCCAGGGATAAAACTTCCAACTAATCACACTATTTAGCATGTTTATAAATTTTAAAACAATAAGCAATTTATTTTGGAAGAAAATAGTTGAAATTTTAGTTGTCTTTGTTTGTGCACCAGCCAAGCCATGCAATGATACATTTTTCATTTTTGATATGAAGTGCTTAGATAATTTAGGGGAAAATATAGTTAAAGTTAAGGCCATCTTATAATGTTTATTGAAATAAACTAAGAGAACTTTCATTTTTGAAAAATACCATATCGACATATATTGTAATTTACTTTGTAATATTGAATACAAAATTTATTATTAATATTAATTTTAAAATATAAAATTAAAAAATAAAATAAATAAATAATTATTTTAATATTTTTATTTTTATTTTTAGTTTTATAATAAAATAAAATAAAAATCAATAGTTTGAATAACTTGATAAATTATAAAAACTAAAATTAACAACACTAAAAGTATTTTAAAATAATTTTATATCCCTTTTATTATTTTAAAAATGACAAATTAATTAATTTGACAATTAATGTTTTAATATTTGTCAAAATCCTAATCATATACTTTCAACAATCCGTTGTAAACATTTCCAAAATATCATATACTTTCCAACCATTTTTCTACACATTTCCAAAATACGCAAATAAAAAATAAATATTAATTAATTAAAATATACAATACATGATACCATTCACTAATTTCACTCATCAATTTCCAAAAGACACTCTTAACGAATTGTCCGATCGCGGGTTTGCTAATGGAATCACGAGCTAATCCATTTAAATTGGGTACCCATTTTAGCTCCTTATCAAATTTTGTTTGTGTTCTACGAGCTTGCAAGTCACTTAAAATCTATCGTGTGCTTATTCTGTTTGTGTTCTAAACTCTTCCGCTGTGAGTCGCAATAACCGTTGGAGGTCAAATGCCATATAACCGTTGTGTTGTGATTGACTCCCATGTGACGTCCCGTCAGAATGCCCGCGCTCTGTATTTAAATGAAATAAGAGGAAAAATACCCAAAAATATCGCGTGAAGATATATTTCAGAAATTGAAAAGATTAGTAAGAAGCCCTTGAACCGATGGTCCTCGAACTTGCAAGAGCAGGGGAATAGCGAACTTGCAAGAGAAAGGGAATAAATTGTAGGGATGTTATGCAAGCGAGCAAGCTGACCCTAGCTAAGGCAACCCACCCATCACAGGTGAAGGTGTGGTTAGATCCTAACTCAGAATCCTTGGCCTTGATGCTTTCAGATTCATCACCTTCTATATTCTTTGAAGTATTCGTCTTCTACAGCAACCCAAATCCTAGCTCCCACATCAGAGGCATGTTTTTTGCACCTCATGGTTGGATCCTTAAGACCTCCATGTTTTGACACCCACACCCCACCCCTCCGTCCCCACCCACAAACGCAAGTTGAACTGGACGAACATCGAGAATCACAGAATGATACCCCTGCCGATCCCTTTATCCACGTTATCCCTTCATTCTCATTGCTTAAATAGGATTCCTTCCCTCCTACAAACGTTTGTAAACATACAGGCGCGGGAAGTGGCCAAGAACAACACAACATCACTACTCTTAGAGGCGATATATCTAGTTCTATGTTTCGAGAATTTGGGGCTTTAGTGGTTGATATAGTAGGTAAGTGCATGCTTTGTTTTCAATTTGTTGTTCTTTTTTATTTAATACCGGTTGATTTTTATCCAGCTGAGGAATTTAAATCTCATACCTATTGCAGGGATGCTTGTTGCATGATCTTGTGTTAAGATATTTTTCTGGGATAGGTTTTCTAGCCAGATTTATCTTAACATAGTGCAGATGGCTTGTGTTGGAAACCCTAGGGTATTAAATTTTTGTAAGTTCGATCTGTTTTGTTTTGAGTGGTGGATCTTACATGGAAGGAATGTGATCTTAGGACTATAATGATCTTTTCAAGTTAAATTTTTTGTCATTTTTTCAAAGCTTTCTGTCGAGAGGGATATTTAATGTTTTTTTCCCGTTGTAATGAAGTCAGTTTACTGGTGCGGGATAGGCTGTATGGTAAATATTATGAGGTCTTTGTATTGGGAATTTGACTACATATTTAGTCTAATATTTTTTCTGTGTTTGAGAATATCACAATTTTTTTATTTGATTTGATGAGCTTGTGTAAGGAGTTCAGAGAAACAAGGTGCAGATGTTCTTTATATCGGGATTTGGTGTATAAATAGTATATATATGTCCATCCATTTTATGTGGCGCAAAGCAATGGATGTATGTGCATCATTTAATGTTGTTGTCTAATTCGATGAGGTTGTGTGAAAATTTTGTGGAAACAAGGTGCACACGTCCTTTTATCGCAATTTGGTATATACTTAATGTGTATACATCCGTCCATTTTGACCTGCACTGAGTGGATGCATGCGCAGGGTGTCTTTACATCCTATTGGATGTAATTTTTGTATACATGTTGTACATCCACCATTTTTTACATCCAACATGGAACAGGGCGAATAGGGCTGCTGGTCATCCATGTTCTTTAGGAGTTGGAGCATACAAAAACACACACACCTCTATTTTTAGTTAGTCTTTAACCAATGTCAAAATCTCTTCATACAAATGCCTTCACCATTTCCGAACAATTTTGAGGTGCTACAAGTCTAATTCATGAAATTGTATATACTCATATAGTTGATTTTGCTAGAAATCTAAGGTTGCTAACATTTCTAAGCATTTTTTATTCTGCTACAATTCGAATTCATGTATACGCTCTATATATACCGCATATTTCACATCCAACATGGAAATAGGTAAAAACAAATGTCATGAATATGCTATGTTTATGAGATGGAGCGTGCACAACACATGCACACATCTATTTCCTGTCAGTCTATTTCTAACTCATGTCAGTATTTTTCCAAGGCTCGAGTCTCTTCATACAAATTCTTGTGCTATTGTTATATCAAAATTCTAAGAGAGGATGATCAATGTCTTGCTATAAATGAAGGCTACCATCATTTCCAAACATTTTGAAGGGTTTGTTACCAAAGGATGTGTTCTAAGCCTTGTGTAGGCCGTTTAAGCTCGTTAGCATTAGATAACACAACATTGAATATCTCAAAACTCTCTGGACTTGTTTGTTGTGAAATGGGTATATTTTCCTTACCGATTGAACTTATTAATGTTGAAGAGAAACATAGGAAGCAGGGTATGACACTGGTACAGACCATCTATGCACTTTTTCCAAATATGCAACACCTCCCATCTTGCAAGAAAGTATAGCTACAATTTTATTATCTTCTTAAAAGATTTTTATAGAGTTAATATAAATTTTTCCTTCTCCTTGACATCATCTAAAATAAGTTGTCAGGTTTTTATTTAACATGAATCATGGATTTAATTTCCATTGATTGCTTTAGATAGTTATCCTAATAGATTTTTCTAGAGTTAATATCAGTTTTTCCTTCTCCTTGACATCATCTAAAATAACTTGTGAGGTTTTTATTTACCATGGATCATGGATTTAATTTCCATTGAGTGCTTTAGATAGTTTTCCTAATATAAGTGTACTTAGAAAATCCACTACTTCATATAATAAAGCCCCGGCCGGCCAACAGGCCAAAAAAAGCCGCAGGAGACATCGTTTTTATATCTGCAGTGCCCAATCATGCTGGATACCACATATTTCTGAGGGCTTGGCTGGCTTGACAGAGCTCCACTTCAAATCAGAGTTCAAGTTTGGGTCTTAGCTTTGTGAGTATCGAGGTGAGGGCTTCCAAAGGCCTTGAGGGTTTGAAAAAACTTGGGATTGTGGAATTGATGCATGGATTTTTGGTGAAGATCACAACGTCTCAGCTTCTAAATGGAAAATATGGGTCATGGCTGCCAAGCGGTGTCTCAGCTTCTGAAGTGAAAATATGGGCAATGGCTAACAAGCTCAAGGATGAGCAAGGGACTTTGAAATTGAATGGCGAGGGTTTTGAACCTAGGAATCTAGTATGTATTAGTTTGATTAAGTGTTGTGTCATTGATTGCAATGGCTTTGTTTAGTCAATTAGGCTTTCTCTTCAACACATGATGTTGGGGCAGGACAATGGGGTCAGGTTTTGGCCAACTTCTATTACTTGTCTGGCATCTCCAAAAACATATGTTGCATGTTTGGCATCTCCAAAAAGCCTTGAAGTTTTCTTGGTAGTCTTTATATGCTCGGCCATCTTCTATGGCTTGTATGGCATCTCCAAAAGCCTTGGGATCCATGCCAACTACTAAATTGAAAGCTAAAATCTTGCATTAATCAAAATACTCTATTTCCTCAAATGAATGAGATGATATGCAGCATGTCATTTTTCGCTCCTTCCTGTTGTATTTTGTTCATGTTGTCAGACATTTACTTTATATTTTGTTTTATTTCATGATGCATTTTGTTCATTTTTTCGGAGATTTCCTTTCTGTTGTGTTTTTTTTGGAATATTAATCATTTTCCTTGCAATTTAAGTTAGTTTGGAACATCCTAATTTTTAAGGTAATAGTATAGCATTTTTTCCCTTTTTAAAATTTACTAGGTTTCTACTATGTGGAGTGTGATCAAGCCTCTGCAGTACTTGGCATTGGGGTTTTACTCCATGCATATTGGAAAGGATGGAAGGGATTGAACTTGAAAACACATTTTCCACTTGGCATTATGGGAAAACAAAAGGATTGAGCTTACGAACACATTCATGATTCAAGGTATTGGGGATCCAACTCGGTAGATAAGTCTGCCGGGATTGAACTCACAACCACATTTTCCTATCCATTGAGAAAAACCTACAGAGACCATGACATATAAATGTAGTACAGGAAAAGATATTCACAGAATTTTACTTCATAATAAAAAACAAATTCTACTACCCAGTGCCAACCTAGCTCAAGAATATAACAAAAAAGCAATAATAATATGAAGATCTCCCCAACTACAGGTTCAACCATGTTTTCCTATAGAACTGCAAAAGTTCTATAAAAAAATACAGAAATTTTGTCATTGAATGCACAAGCCCTCCGATCCACTAGATCAAATTTTCCAGGACCTTAAAGAGAGAAAAATCGGAGGCTAAAAACACATTAAAATCACAGTGAAAGTTGTCTAATCTGTTCAAATTACCTTATAGATAGGATATTCTATAAACGTCAACCCATGCTCAAAGAACTCTGCAATTGTGTAATTCCACACAATATTCTTAGCTATGGTGATTTTGTGGCAAACCATGTAAAATATTTTTATTTAATTAGTGCATGAATTACCTGATCCCTAAGCGCTACACTGTAGTTTTTTTTTGTTAGATTAGTATACGATTTACTTGATCCCTAATCACTATATTATTCTAAAGATCAACCAAAATAAGAGTTACAATAAATATTTCCTGTATGTTTTGTACAATTTTTGGGCTTACTTTAAGATTTGTGATGATGCAGTCTCACAGGCATTTAAATATCTCTCTTTATATTTGCATCCCTTAAATGCCAAAGGTAATACGACTTCACTGATTACATTCATATCAGCTGACAGTCCAGTGTTGGGAATAGCTGTATTGTGAGTAAATAGTTTTGATATATGATTTTTTTGAGCAGGAAACCTCGTAAATAGTTCTTTGCATGAGTGTGAAGTAAAGGTGCTTGCATCTAAAATGATAAATGACCAATATGTCAAGTTAGTCATGCCTTACATGAGTGGTATGCAAAAAAACAACTTTCAAAACTGTCATATATGTCATTCTCATCCTCCTCGGCGTCATCATTATCTGGACCACTTGCTCCTCTTTCATTGTCAAGTTCTGCTTTAGCTTCCTCATTTAGTAATTTTCCATTAGTTATGTGAAGAAACCAGCCCATAGAAGGGACTATTTATTCTCTTGTCTCCTTTTTTCCACTAAGAGTAGATCCTCCTTAAAATTGAGGGATACCTCGAGAAATGGAAGTTCCTTTTTTGTGCCTTTGAAGGATGCAAACAGGGAAGGTGACATGTCATCCCAACAATTAAGGAAGATGTTAAGGTCAGTAAAAATACATACTTTGAGCCAAATGAGGTTTGTGGTATTGGATTCAATGGGAGACATACATATTCTGAGCTTGCACAATCTGGTATCTACTTGGGAGGGTCAGAAAGAACAAGATCATGATGTTGTTGTAGATACTTGTTTGAGACATTTGAAGTGTCCCATGAAAGTTAATATGCTTGCAGTTTTTCCGGAGGTGTCATCATTTAGTAAGTGCTACTACTGTTACCCTTTCCATAAAATCTAGTGATAACATACTAGTACCATCACTTATATTTTGATGAAATTGTTTCAGCATTGCAAAAGTTTTGGGTATCAGACGGTTTCCAGTCCATTCAATTACTGTCATTTCCTAAAGTGGATGCATCCCATTGTGAGACTGGCAAAGATATTGCTGACAAGAAGTCCCTAGAGCTCTCAGGTTTGTCTGTACAAACTCAATGACTAAGGTGATATTGGTTCTTTTTTTGAGGAAAATGCTTGTAGCCATAGTCTTAATATCTTAGTTAACATGCCAGTTATGTATTTTTCAATGCATCTATGAAACGAGTCAAATTTTCATAGAGAACACATTCAGTTGTAGAGTTGAATATTGAGTTAAATGTTTGGGATAACAGTAAAAAAACATTTTATTTCATTTCCAGGAATGATGGATAAGACAATATGATTTTCAATAGAGAGAAGGAAGCCGTTCAAAGTTAGAATTCTTGCCGAACTTCTTTTGAATAATGTGCAATAAATTTTAATTATTTTATGCCTCCAAACTAAACTTACAGTTTAGAGAATATTACCAATCAGTTTATATCAGTCCATTGGAAAGCACGAAACACGAGTGGGAAAAAAAGCTTGTAAAATGATGTGGAACCAGAGATCAAACTTTAAAATTTCGTTTTCAAACTAGTGATAGAACTCCAAGGTAAGCTTCAAAATTTAGTTGAAATGTTGATTAAGTTCTGGTTAAATTTAAAGGGGAACTAGTTACGTTCCATGGCTCGTATTTTGAGAAACTTATGTAAATGACTAAAAGAAAAACTTTAGGATTTAGAGACCCCCTGCTCCAAGTGAAAGAAACAAGCTTTATGCCCAACACAACAGTGGATTAAACCTCTACAAAACGGAAAGCTAGTCTTTCAAAGAACTTTTGTACATATAAAAAATGGCTCACGGCCAACCACGAATTTGGTAACAGAACATATCAGAAATTTTTATTTTTTATGATGATACCCTTGCAAAAACCCTCTTCACAAAACAAAAAAAATATATCATAGCAAGATGATGGTGAAGCTAGAAACCCTCTAAAGCACATAATATTTGCGCCCGCCCTTAAATACCTTTCCCAGAAAAATTTAATGCAAGAATGGGCTTAGATCCCCTTGGTCTAAAACCTTAAATTCTTCAGAAAAATTTCTTTGTGATTGAATTCTTCAAGCTTGCAGGGAACAAGACTACCAAGAAATGGATTGATGCCCTAAGGGCTTGCGTCCAAGATGGAAATAACTGGAAATTTACAAACAGACCCAAATAAATTTGGCAATTTTCAAAGGAGGCTAATGCTAAAATTTGTCTAAAATGAGCTCAGAAAAAAAGGCTAACAACAGAAAAATTGAAACAAGTGAAACCCCTCTTCAAATTTTGTCACCAAATCCTTCAGAAATTTTCCAGAGTTTATCTTAAAAGATATGTTTGAAAGGGTCAATTCTTTTGCTCAGAAAATGACAGAGAAACACACAAAGAATAAAATATAATATTATCTTTGCAGCTACCTTCCAAACCCTCATGGCTACACAGAGTGGTCAACACATTGTTCTTAAAATCTTTTTCCTCTCTCTAGATAGACCAGAGAGAGCCCAAGAAATGCATATATTAAATCAATATGAGCCAATTTACACCGACAAATTTAAACTCCAGAACATGTTATCATAGGCCAATTTCATGAAGTCATCAATATGCTTGGAATATATATATATATATATATATATATATATATATATACTTGTGTACTAGAAAAAGAATGTGGTAATGAAACTCCTTGAACATGCACCTTAAACTGTTGAGAAAATAAATTGACTTCTGCCCTCAAGATTTTGATACTTGCAATTAGTTGAGAAAATGAAAAACTTATTGTAGCTATACACAATGCAATACAATTTGACTGATTTCAGAAGCCAATGGAGGGTCCAAACAAACTTCTGATGTACGGTGTGCAAGAGAAGAGATCTCAGATATAAAGGAGGTCTGATCATAAACAATCTTAAGATGTCCACAATTTTGTACATCTCCAAGACTGTTTCTTTCAAATATGCTACTACATGGCTTCAAGATTATTGTATAGAAGTCATTTTTTTTTCTCAAAGCTGAAAGAGGATTAATGTCATTCTCATCTCTATTAAATTTGATATGCTGGAGATGAGTAACTTTAAGACTGATATGAAATTTTAAACCTTTATTTGCTGATGAAGAAACCTCTACTCTGCCTTTTAAGAAGCTGCTGATTATGAAAACCTATTGTAGGATGAAGAGAAACTCTTCCTAAGCCTAATCCTGTTGAGATTCATACTTGATGAAGTAGGAATTTTGATAAAAAATGATGACATTCTTTACTATCATCTATTTCAGTCTTATTTCTATTTCAATCTTTTTCTGTTCAGAGGGATTTTCACTCCTACGATTGTGAATGACGCTTATGTAAGAAATCTTGAAAGTGATGCATTGTAGGTTGTAGTTGTCTCTTATTTGGAGAATTTTACCCATTCTGGGTTGGGTGTTTCCATTATTCTATTGGGTAATGATAGATACCCTTGTCTACGCAACTGACATATTCTTTTTCATACCCCATGCCTTGTAAATCTATTGTTTTACACTTTAGGGTTATTCGAATTAATTTCCATCTGAACGTAAATCTTTATAGAATTTGAAAGGATTCTCACTTTTTAGTCTGGAATCTGGATAGTGAAATATGTGTAATCCATGAAATTATTTGATGTTTCAAAGTTGAAAATCATAATTTACATAAACATGTGTTTTTGATACCATTCCGAGCCGAAGATATCTCTAGTGTCTTCTCTCCAAAAAGGAGTCAGAATGTGTAATCTCCAATTGACTGGTTTAATCAATGTACATAATTTTTAGAGTATGGTTTAACTCTTGTACAGTTTTGGAGTAATTAATTTCAAGGGTATTATTCATTTTTAATGTTTATTGCATTTTCCTTTTGTATGCAATCAGTTGTGTCTCTTTGATCTTTAACGTCTAGTTTCTAATTTCAACTTATATAATATTTTATTACGTAATGTATATACATCAATTTCCATAGATATTCAGTCAAGGCTTTGGGGTTTTTCCTTTTCTTTGCATTTCGTTAGAGTTACAGAATTCAGAACTTGTATTGTATATTCAGTTCCCTGGCATTTAAGGTGCTCAAGTAGGAGAACATTTAGAGTGAGTTTATTTTATGAAAAAGTTTGTTGTCATTGTGGGTTCACCTCATCTTAGATATATATTTGACATTGTATTACATTATATAAGGGATCTATCCCGTTCTAAAATATTTTCCTTTATTTCTGATTTCTCCATCGGTTGATATTTTTCTTATTTTTCTTTCAATAGTAATTTTAAATTGTTTTTTATTATTCATAGTGGAAGAAGTGAATGGGGAGGCTCAAAAGGAAGCACAGCAAGATGAGACAGAGATCTAAGTAACTTAGCATGGGTGGATTTTTTCAATTTTGGATAGTGGTGTGCTTTCTAGCTTGTGCTGAGGTGTGGAATTCAATTTTTTCCATGTTGAGAAGTCTGCTTGGATATTCATCTTCATTTTCATTATAGTTGAAACACATGGAAAAACATGCCCTACATACATGTTAGAGGTTGTTTCTTGATATCTTCCACTGTAGGATTATAATTTTTGGATACAGTTGAAATGTTACAATGTACAACACTTTGTCAAGTTTTGTTATTTTGTGTTATCATATTTTGAATTCAATGTACAACACTTCTTATTTTTTGTGTTATCATATTTTGAATTCAGCTCCTGTTAGAAGTATTAAATACTGATTTTTGAAGGTTTGTTGGATAGTTGAAAATTTGTAGATTGGGTTATTCAACCCACTCAGAACAACATAGTTTAAAAGATTATTTGGGCAATAAACTCTCATCTATCAAGATAACACCACTAAGGTGATCTTAGAGATCCAAGGGCCATGGGAAACAATATCAAGTGTAACTCTTATTGAAGAAAAAATATAAAAAAACCTTGTGTCAGAGTTTAGGGGCTTGGAAAGTGCCACCATGCACCCATGGAATCTCTTTTAAACATACCTGAAAGAGAAGGCGGGTTGTATCTGTGACCCCATCTCGGTTTAACCAGATTTTATAGTTTGGCATGCTCGTTTCAATAACTAGGATTTCACACGACCCCAAGCAAAAATTCTTACACCATCGTTGATGTTAATCCTATTCTCATTTTTCTTCTGTCCCTCTTCTTCTATATGCACGAAATTTTCATCTTCGATATACAGAATGTTTTTACGTTTTGTGTGAGTTATTGCGCATTATCTCAATTTTCTAATTGATTTTAATTTGGTTGTAAGTTGAAGAATATTTTAGAATTACTTGACCCCTCTCCTATATAGAGAATTGACTATAGTGTTCATTGGTATATAAATTTTATGCAACTATGGAGAATCGATTTAACGGTAAAGCTTTACTCTTTTTTTGCATCATGAGTGGGTAGAGTCAAAACAAAAAGTGATTGAATCTGCTTGTCTGGAAAGTGAGATTCCACAATAATAAATGGAAAAAATATTATTAATGTCTCATACCTCATTTCTGCGTTCATATTTTTCCAGATTGCACATTGACTATGTTCATAGATATCCATCGATCCGTATGGTTAAGGGAAGTATGTTGCCTTCAATAAATGCGATGGATCTCCTAGAGGGAAACATAATCTTCCTTTCATCCTCTTCTATCCTCTTGTTAGTTGTTCTCCTCATCTCTAGAAATGTCTCTAGGGAGTTGTAGAAAAGATATGGCTTGGAAATTGGCTAAATATTTCGCTGCCTGCCAATGCCTGCTTATTACTTTCATGTTGTTGCTCTAAATATTTCCTTTGATCCAATGCAGGCATGCAACCAACTTTCCTGGACATGAAGTAGTTGGTGTAGGATTACCGAAGGAACCCCTTATTGGATTGAGAATAGATCTTGTGCGTACAGATTCACCACTTTATGCATTATCTCTGGGTAATATTACATCCGCTAACCATCTAAAACGAGCGATCAAACACAGTCATGAAAGACTATAAAAGCTGCAGAGGTCTGTTGATGTAGTGAAGGCAGTGGAGGCTCCAGTATATGCAGGAAATGTAGAGTTTCTCATGAAGATGGCGATTGGTATGCCATAATTATCCTGTTCTTCAACTATGGAGACCGGTAGTGACCTCACATGGACGTAGTGCAAGCCCTGTATGTGGCTCCTGGAATTCTTAATCCAACCCCTAAAAATGGCCTGGTATATTCTGGTGGATGGAACAATGAGGAGTTTGTGTTTTCTGAACATGTCACAATAACCATATTGCTCAATCGACATAAATATCCATTGTAATGTCATTAAGAGTAGTTCATTAGCTTGTGGAAGGTATTTCGTACAAAATTTTCTGGTGCTTTTCGGTGGAACCATCCTCATAGTTAGAAGGTGAAACACTTTTATGGATGATAACCATTTTCTAATGATCAAATGGCCTATGTTTAGAGAAAGAGTGTTTTTAATTTTGTTATGAGCAGTTATATGTTAGAATTTGTTCTAATTGCTAAGCTATCAAAAACTGGGGTGATACACAACAATCATATGATATGTATAAGCGGGCAAGGCGTTTTTTTCTAGGAAGCCAAATGTGTGTTAATTGGGATTCTAGTTTTGTACCTTCAAAAGCTTACATTGAAGAAGTTGTCAAAGAAATTAGTAAGAGTGAATGAGGAGAGTGGCCAATATGTCTTGAATGAGTTGACGATGTAGTCATGGCTTGTTGTGTACATCATATGTGTCATCAGTGCCTATTAGCAAGCTAGTGTAGCTCTTTGGGTGGTTGTTGTATTGCTTGTGCTTATTCTAGTTAATTTTCTTTGTATGACTCGATTAATTTGTTTGTAGATTATTGTTTATTATTAGCTATTTGTGCAAGTCAACGTACAAGGGTGTCACAGTGAGCTAACTCTATTGAGTTATTTTTTTATTAAGTTAAAAATAAGGGCTTGCATGATTATATATTTTACAAGGATTATGCCATTATATGTTAGAACATTTTTTTAAAAATCAATGCCTATTATACAATTTCAATGGCTGCCATAACTCCTCACATAATTCTTTAAAGGGTGCTAGCTCAATGGAAGAGCACTTGCCATGCAAGAGGTTGGTGGTTCAATTCCACTATACCCTAACATGAATTATTCAATGATATTCTAGTTTTTTTTAATTAAATATTTTTATATTGATTTATTTTAATGGTGAGATATTTTTTTGGATTCATTGTTTTATATTGTCTCTATAGAGATAATAATGCTCGTGTTATATATTGCCTTTATAGAGACAATTTTTTAAGACAATAATTCGGGACACCCACTTAAAGATAATATTTAAGACAATACAAAAGTTTATTTTTGTCTCAAGTTAAGACAATTTACCCAAAAATTGTCTTAAAACCCCCCTTTGTGTTGTAGTGCAACTATTGTATTTAGAGAGACAAAAATGAAACTGTCACTGGAGAGACAATAACGAAATTGTCTTTGAAGAGACAAAAATTCGTGTGTTATATATTTTCTTTATAGAGACAATATTTTAAGACAATTTATTTTTAAGACGACTTAATTTGAGACACCCACTTAAAGACAATATTTAAGACAATACACAATTTTCTTTTGTCTCAAATTAAGACAATTTACCCAAAAATTGTCTTAAATATTGTCTTAAAACCCCCCTTTATGTTGTAGTGTGTCACATTGCGACAAGAATATTTTCAATATGAAAATAAACCATTGTGAATAATGTTTGTTTTAGGCTTCTAATATTCATGTTAGGGCTTATATACCCTAGGTTTATTTTATTTCCTTGGGTTTAATATTATTTTCTTGGGTTTTGTTGTGCCATGCAACAACTCGCCCCATTTTTATTTTCAAATAGTATAAACTTTTGAAAATAAAAATAGGAACCCTTGTTAGAAATGTATTTTTTCATTTTAGATAAAAAATCAAACACCAAAAAACATTGTTGGTTTTTATTAAATAGAAACAAAAAAGAAAAAAGAAATTAATAAAACATCCTTGTGATTACCCTATCGCAAATTGCATCCCGCATAATATTTTCTCATTGAAAGTTAAGAAAAAAAACAACGAAATCTCGATTTTGCGATCAGCGATAGCATAAATCATATATCGCTGATATATATTTAAAACTTTAAGCAGTTCTTATGAAAATTCCGATATTGTGATATTTCGATACTGGGATATTTCGATACTGCAATTTTGTGATATCGCAAAATCGCATATCACACAAATAAAAAGTAATGCGCTTCATAAATACATGTTCAAAAGGCACAATGCGATGGATTTGACAGGTTTAAATAAAGGTTTTAATGTGAAAATAAATAGTGTCAGAAATGATTAAGTATGTTTTATCATTCCAATGTTGCTGTGTAACCAACTCCAAAAATAGACGAAAAGAGATATCAATGCCTTAGAAATAAGCCACTTCGAGAGGGCAACCTCCAATATATTACATAAATGAACAATTCTTAGATGATACAATTTACAAAAGCTCCTTTCTATATATAGGATTCCATGGGGTCATAATGCAATCCTAGTGGGGCCACAATGTAATCCTAGCTGACCTAACAATAATAATTTAAGGGCATAATAATAACAATATGTGGGTTACAAGGGTACAATAATAATAATAAGGGAGTTACACTAACAACAATAAGGAACTATACTAGTAATATAGGGACCTAACATGCCCCGCTCCTTCAAAAAAGTGTTGTTCTCAATGCTTGAGTAGCTCTGGCTGCTTTTGTATAAAATTATCATCCTCCCAGTTCTTCAACTTGATGAGATACTCTGAAATTGATCGATTCCATTGCTATCGAGTTCTTGTTTCCATGACCGATTCAGGTTCCAATATTATCAAGTTCTGGAAATATTGTTTGAACTGGAAGATTTTCACCTATAACCTTCTTTAAGCATGAAACATGGAAAACTGGATGCACTCGCAAAGAAGCAGGAAGCTCCAATTTGTATGCCATAGAACCAATATTTTTCAACACCTTGTAAGGACCATAGTACTTTGGCGATAATTTATTATCCTTATTAGCTTTCTTGAGGGACATTTGTTTGTATGGTTGTAGCCATAAAAATACCCGATCTCCTACATCAAAACTTCTCTCGTTGCGATGTTGATATGCCTGTTGTTTCATTTGGTTTTGTGCCAAATTCAGGTTATCCTTTAAGAGTTGGAGAACTTCTTGCTGATGCTCGATGTGATCTTCCACTGCTTGAACCTTCGAATTTTCCCTTAAATATGATATGATTGATGGTGGATGATATCCATAAAGTGCCATAAATGGGGTGATTTTTTTTGCAGTATGGAAGGAAGCATTATACCACCATTCAGCGAGAGGTAACCACTTGACCCATTTTTTTTGTTTATCAGATAAAAAACAATGAATATATCCTTCCAAATATGTATTTACTATCTCAGTTTTACCATCAGATTGAGGATGATAAGATGAGATATGAGCTAATTGAGTACCCAAATAAGAAAATAACTTCGTCCAAAAATTTCCAGTAAAAATGGGATCTTTGTCACTGAATATAACCCTTGGGCTTCCATGTAGCTTTTGAATTCTATCCATAAATGTAGTAGCAACAATACTTGCTTTAAATGGATGAGATAATGCAAAAAAGTGTGCATACTTGGTAATTCTATCAACTACCACCATGATGACACTCTTTCCTTCGGACTTAGGTAAATTTGTGATAAAATCCATTGAAATCTCCTCCCAACGTTGACTTGGAATGGATAAAGGTTGTAGAAGTCCCGGAGTCTTAATTGTCTCAACTTTATTCTGTTGGAAAACCAAACATTCCGCCACAAACTTTTGAATATCAGATTTAAGGCCATCCCAAGAAAAATTATTTCTTCACCCTATGGTAAGTTTTTAAAAATCCCGAGTGTCCTCTTAAAGGGGAAGTGTGCAGTTCCCAAAGAATATTTTGTTTTAGTTGGGAATTCCTACAAAGATATAACCGATCTTTGTACCATAAGGAATCATTTTTCCAAATAAATGTATAAGATGTACTAGGATGTTGTTGTAACTTTTGAATGAGTGTCCATACATCTTTGTCCTTCTTCCATTCATCTCTTGCTTCGGTTATCCAATCTGGTTGGATAATAGAAATGTCACAAAGCAATGCTTCTACCTCTTCATTCTTTCTTGAGAGTGCATCTGCAACAACATTAAGCTTTCATTTTTTGTATATTATTTCAAATTCATAACCCAACATCTTTGTGACCCATTTTTTCTTCTCTTCTGAAGATAGTGTTTGTTCCAAAAAGTGTTTAAGACTATCATGATCAGTTTTTACCTTGAAGTGTCTTCCCATTAGATAAGTTCGCCATTTCTTTAGTGCATGCAGTATTGCTAACATTTCCTTCTCATAAATAGGTTTTTGTAAATACTTTCCATTGATTGGATGACTTTCAAAAGAAATGGGTCTTCCTTCCTGCATTAAGACGACACCAATTCCATTTCCTAAGGCATCACATTCCACAATAAAGGTTTTTGTGAAGTATGGCATAGCTAAGATTGGTGCTCGACACATTTACTCTTTAAGATGTTCAAAGGCCTTAGTTGCTTCATGAGTCCGTGAAAATGAATCTTTCTTCAATAATGTTGTTAGAGGTTTTGTTATTCTCCCATAATTCTTAACAAACTTGCGATAATAGCCTGTTAACGTGAGAAATCCTCGCAACTAGTTTATGGTTGTGGGGAATCTTCATTCCTTAATGGCTTTGATTTTTTTAGGGTCTACCTTAACACCCTCATGAGATACAATATAACCCAGATATTCCATCTCTTATACTCCAAAGAAACATTTTGATGTTTTTGCATATAATTTTTTCTCCTGCAATAATTTGAGCACCCTGCCAACATGTTCAACATGATCCTTCCAAGACCTACTATAGATTAGTATATCATCAAAAAATACTAGCACAAATTTTCTAAGGAAGGGTTTGAAAATGGAATTCATCAACCCTTGAAATGTAGAAGGTGCATTGGTAAGGCCAAAAGGCATGACAAAAAAATCATAATGAACCTCATGAGTTCGAAATGTTGTTTTTGGTATATATTCAGTCTTCATTCTAATTTGATGATATCCTGAACGAAGATCCAACTTTGTAAAATAAATTTCTCCATGTAATTCATCCAATAATTCATCAATCACAGGAACGGGAAATTTATCTTTAATGGTGAGCTTATTAAGCTCCCTATAATCCGGAAACATTCACCATGATCCATCCTTCTTGTGTACCAACACTATAGGAGCAGAAAAAGAACTTTGACTAGGTTGAATTATACCTACCTCGAAGATTTCTACAATCATACGTTCAATTTCACTCTTTTGGACATAAGGATATCTACAAGGCCTCATGTTTGGAGGAACACTTCCTGGAATCAAATGAATAGCATGATCATGATCATGAATAGGTGGGAGTCCTTTGGGAGTTTCAAACACCTTGGAATGATTGTCCAAGACTTGTTGGAGATCTACAGAAATAGATGATTTTGATGTTGGAACTTCTAGTGAGCATAATCGTGCAATTACACCTCATTGTTCTTTCTTTAGAAGCTGTGTCATGACATTAGAGCTTATTATCTTTCCCGGCTTCCCTGCAATACCTCGTAATTCGACTTCCTTTCCTTCTGAATTTTTTTTTAAGAAAAGTTATTGAAAATTAAAAGATACCATCCCCAAAGATTGTAACCATTGTACTCCTAGTACAACATCAGCACCTCCCATAGGAATGGAATGAATTGGACTAGTCAATACATATTCACCCATGGTTAGCTTGATATTATGGCATTTTCTAGAGAAATTTATAGTTCCTCCATTTGCAACCATCACTTGACATTCTAGTGATGGTTATAGGAAACAATTTAACTCCTTGGCTACCTTACAATGAATAAAATTATGGGTGCTACCTCAATCAATCAACACTATTACCTTTTTCTTCTTGATATGTCCTTCCATCTTGAGAGTTTGAGGAGTGGTAATTCCTTCCAGTGCATTACACGATATGGTTGGATTCATTTTTTCCCCTTCTATGGCTAGTTCTTAGTGTATATCCTCTTCTTGTTCATTTTCTTCTTCCCCTTCACAATCTATGTCAAATAATTTCTTCTCAGCACACTTATGACCTTCAGTGTATTTTCTATCACAGCTGTAGAAAAGCCCTTTTCTCTTTTTTCTTCCAATTGTTGTGGTGTCAACCTTTTAGGATGTGCAAATCTAGGTGTAGCAACACTTCCTTCTTTATAGAAGTGAGTGGTAGGCTTCCTTGTCACCATAATTTTACATTCAAATTTTCTTGCCAACCTGAATGCCTTCTCCAATGAATCAAGTTCCAAAATGTGAACTTCATGTTGGATGTTATCCTTTAAAGTTCCTATGAAGAGATCAATATTGTGTTTCTTTGGAATATCAGTTACCCTTATATTCAGTTTTTGGAAGTCCTCAATGAGCTCCCCCACTAAGCCCTTTTGTTTGAGATTTATCAATTGGCTAAAGAAGGTGTTTCTCTTTGCATCCTCATAATGTGCTATCATTTCCTCCTTAAAAATTGACCAAGTGACAATTTTTTTACAGGAGCAAAGCCATCGATACCATACAAATGTATTTTGTTCTAAATGTAAAGTTACAATGCGTACCTTTTGTGTGTTTTTCACGTTATGGAGATCAAAATATTGCTCCATTTGTAGTATCCATGTTACAGGATCCTTTCCATCAAACTTCCTCATCTCCATTTTTGGAATATGGTGGTTCTTCCCGCCAACATTAGAGTTCGTGAAATCACGATTAACATTTATTTTGTTCTCATCATGAGTTTCTTCTACTATATTTTCACCATTATGAAACATTTCTTGTATCAACTTTTTCAAACCTTCAATGTTTTCTTTTAGATCATTCTTCATGTTTTCCATGTTGTCCTTCATGTCATCCATCTTAGCTTCCATGCTAGCTTCCATGCCATCCATCTTAGCCTCCACGGCTTTCTTCAAAAATTCCATTTCATTTTTTGTTGCTCTTTGCGAGAGCGAAATTTGCTGCACTTGCTCTTGTAATTTTGATAGATCATGTTGCAATTCTTCATCTCCATGAGTCATAGTAGAGCCTTCTGAAGGCTTAATGGGTTTTGAATTATTTTTACGGGGCATCTTTTAGAACCCAATACTAATATCTATTCTACAATATTCCATTGGAATCAATTCAAATTTATTCTTCAAACAAGACTTATGCAATTCGGAAAAAAAATACACACCTTTTTATTTCTTTTGAGGAGCTCGATATTGAAATTGGATTATCTCTGTGATTGCAGAACTTCAATATTTTAATTTTAGTACCAATGCAGCCCTCTGAATTTTCTTTCAAATGCCACAGGTCAGACTTGATTTGGATTCTCCAAAACAAAGTTGTGTCCAATATCCCACAATGACCTAATTATGGACTGGTTCAGTAGAGCGAACTTGTACGACTTGCCACATGTCACTGTTTCATCCTTCGACTCTGAAATTGATAGCCACAAAACTAAAGTCCATGTACTTGTGACAAATTTTTACAGCACTCCAATTCAATTCTGAGAGAGAGAGTTATGAATCTTTTCCCACGATCACCTCCTTGAGATGAAATTTGGGAGCCTGAAAAAACACCACCTTCCACAGATCATATCTCCAAAAATATTGCAAACCAAGATCTGAAATTTTTTTACGAGTTTCCTCAGGATTTCAATTTCGCACCCTAAAATTTTTGGATTTTGAACCTTCGTAGAAAACAAGTTATAGTGAAAATTCCATGATGACATGTTTAGAGCAGTGAAACCCTAGAATCGACAGCTTTGATACCAAATGTTGTGTAACTAGCTCCAAAAATAGAAGGAAAGAGATATCAACGCCTTAGAAACAAGCCGCTTCAAGGGCGCAACCTCCAATACATTACATAAATGAATAATTCTTAGATGATACAATTTACAAAACCTTCTTTCTATATATAGGAGTCCATGGGGTCATAATGTAATCGTAGTGGGGCCACAATGTAATCCTAGCCGACCTAAAAATAATAGTTTAAGGGCATAATAATAACAATATGGGGGTTACAAGGGTACAATAATAACAATAAGGGGGTTACGCTAACAACAATAAGGGGCTATACTAGTAATATAGGGACCTAAAAAATGCAAACAATTATTGATTTGTCATGATTAATAAATGATATAGCTGCTTCTCAAATATTTTCGTTTCAAATTGGTCATTTGAAATATATATTTCATCATTTGATCATTACTCTGTCTTTAATAGGGATTTTCCTTTAAAATATGTCCATTCACAAAGTAATACAAAAGCATGGCAAATAGACTGTTGCAGAATTGGAATACACAAAAATGTCACCCATAGTCTCAGATATTGTCTGCATTGCAGACAGAGGTGCTACAAAGTGGCAAGCTATCTATACTATCCTCAAAGATGAGGAACCTGAAGTAGTGGAGGTCAAGGCAACTGCTGATGATGCAAGACCCTCATATTTACAGTTTAAAGATATTGTGTGCTCCTTCCTTCATAGGATAGCAGCAAGGGCCAGTCTTTTACAATATACGGACATGATAAAGTGGGTGCTTGAGAATACAACAATTCAGGACAAAAAATTAAGAGCTGTTAATAATGAGATCTTAGCTTCGTTCAGAGCTGAAGATTTTAAAGTCATGTACAAGCTACCTAACCAACAAGACATCTATGATAATAGATTTTTTGAGAAATTTGCAAAGAATAATGAAGACTCTTTCAAAACAATTCGAGGTTGGAGAAAACTGGATAACAAGTCTAAACATGAGAAATCAGGTATGTATCTACTGCTTCACTTGCAAACCACTACAATTTTGCAGTAGCGATGCTATGCAGATTATATGGCTTCCTTGATAATACCAAGTTCTCTATAAATTGGATTTCAATAATTGATTCCTGTGTTAATTCCCACATCAGTAATTGGGCAATTATTCTTTCCGAAAATCTAGCTAAAGCGATGAATGAATATCGCCAGACAAGATCTTCTTCCTCCAAACCCGTCCCCCAATTTTTCATGAGTGCATATGTTTTTGATGCTATCTATTTTTTTACCAGTTTTCCAATTATGGGTTGGAAATGGGCTCCCGAGGATCCTACCCCTATTCATTTGAGTCATAAAGAGATATGGGAACATAATTATGTACCACATTTCCACATGCTATGTTATGGAGTTGTATTACCATTACATCAATTAATATTTGATAGAGTGAGCCCTAGGTTCACTAAGGAAGCCATTACAGACCTTGAAATGATAGGGAGTTGTTTTTTTGAAGAATCATTTTCATACATAAAAAAATTTGGAAGCTCTGCTCATCCACATGTTCTTTCTTTGTATGTTTCAGATAAATTAATGGTGAGAGAAGTGGCTTGCCAAAATTTTGGTAACAGACTCACTAAATCTTTGAAAGATAGTAAAAAATATTTATGCCCAAGTTTTCCAATTCAATGTGGTACATTCTCCCTCAGCAATTTCAATCATGCATTGAAAGAATTTCAGAATATTGATCTTTTGAAGCTCCCCGTTTTAATCAATCAAATTTACTCAGTTAGTTAAAATCATACCTATCATACACACCGATGATAGATTTGAAAACATTTTTCAATCTGTTGGAAATTTTAAAGAAATCCAAAAAAAAATTCAAATTGAATCTAAATCCAGAATAATTACAAAGATTCAATGAGTACAGAGAACAAAGACTCAAATGTATCCCTGAAAATGTCTTGGTTACTAGTTATATGGTTGAACCAAGAAAATAAATCATAACAGAAGAATCAGACTCACAGAATCAAGGTGAACTAGATAAATTCTAGACTTCAGTTAGAAATACATTGATAAATACCCCAGAGGTATCATATTAACAAAAAAATACAGAATTTTAGACTCAATAGGGACAAATAGTTTCAACAAAAGAAATCTTTGAAAGTCCCGGGGTAACCTCCCAAGATACAGAAGTGATTCCTACATTTCCTACTGATGAAATTGTTATGAAGGTGACTAATATCCCTTCACTGGATGTATTCTACAACACTCTTCATAAATTTGTACTCAGGAAGCAAAGAAAAATAAGAGGAATTGAAACACCCCCAGTTAATGAGGTCATGGAAGTTGTATTGAAAGACACTCCATCAAACCCAATTGAAAACCTAACTTGGCTATCACAATTTGCTAGAGCATATAATACTGCAACAATGGATAGGGAAGCCAAAGTATCCATTTTGGTTCAGGAAAAGGATGATGAAATCATGTAGCTACAACAGCAACTGGAAGAAGAAAGGAAGATTTTAAGTCCAAAGGTCGAGCAAGAACTCTTCAAATTTTAGCAAGATATGGAAGTTCTTAACAAAATTCATGAAAATGACTTATCCAGAAGGACACACTGATTAAATAATTGAGAGAATATCTTACAAAATATGAAGGCATTCCTACTGCAGAGGAATTCATAAAAGAAGCATTGGCATTGAATTCCTTACTCTCAAAACAACAAAACTTGTTTGTCTTACAAATGTCAGACATAATCCCACACTTGGAAACCAATGAAAAATTTACTAATACAATCATTGACCAGAGAAATGAGTTTAATGAACTCAATACCAAAATTTCTTATTATATTGAATGGCAGGATTCAGAGGAAGGGAGAAAGTCAAATCTCCCGAAGATCAAAGAAAATTTTAAAGATATTCTCTTTACTGACTGGGATGCATAGGTAAAATAGACAGAATTGGCAATAGCCAGAGAAGAAACCATACCAAATAATATGGTCCAAATGATCAATCACATGTTGCATACTTCTGGTTTAATTAAAGAAAAAAATCAAAAATTGATTCATGATCTCAAAATATTACAACAAAGTTGGAAAATTACAAGTGAAGTACGAGAAGTAACACTTGCATAGCTGAAAAAGACTGATTGGGAAGCATACTGGCAGCTACTGGTTAAGCCTCATAGTTAAAAAATGACATTGAATTGTTCTCTGGATTCCATACAAAAAATGTAGCCACTTTTACTTGATGCTATATTTACTAGACAAATGAAGACATAGTTCAGGAAGCCTCCATAATCTCAGCCAATGTTCGATATTTGTGAGCAGAAAAACAGAGCTGGTAGTAACCTATCATCAAGCATGATCATGAGTTAGTTTTTTTTTAATAATTTCAATTTTAGCAATTAGATACTAGGAATGAGGAAGGTTGTTTGAAACCACCTCAAAATATATTTTGTATAATCTATTTTTCTAAGTAGTTAATGTAGTATTTAAACCCTTCTCATGCATTTAGAGAAGGGTCCAAAATTTTTATTAAGAACATTTACAAACAATTTTTACTATAAGTTTGTGGATGCCTTGATAAAATAAAGGAACACAATATTTTCAATTATATATCATTTTTTTTATCACTGTTGATGAAATTTTGTATTCTTTGAATGACTTATTGATAAAAGAATTGATTGTGGCCTATTATCGTTGATTAGATGAACAGGACAACAGACATCTAGTACTATTATCATGTATGCTAAAATCTGTTTTAAACATTAGTGATAAATCTAGCTTTGATGAATTATATATGAGATCAATTATTTCTATTTGAAGTATCAGTTTCACTATTGTATGATATAAGAATAGAATTTAATTTGTTTTATATATGTTCATCAGAATATATGAAATATTTTTCACATCTTCTTTTGATTAACGCTTTCTCAAAAGAATTATCTTACAAAATTATTAATTCTATTAAGTCTGTGATTGATCTAAATCATCACAAACTGAATAGATATCATTTTGGATCGCATAAAATCAGTATTATCTAGGGTTATATTGGATCGGATTTAGTCAAAAAAAATTCATTTTAGAATAAATTTGTTTTAGTTTTTTTATTTATTCTTCATGCCAATCATTTGAGAGAAACCCCAACAATCATATAAAACCCAAATCTGGGAAATTGGTCCCATTATCACCAGTCAGAGCCACTATAACAAATGGAAAAGGAATTGCTTTAAGGAACGGATCGGGTTGTTATCCCCCTTGTTGTTGCCACAGATTTATGAGGCCTCAAAATTTTTGGTGCAAGAAGGAGGGCCTGACTATGAGTGGCATCTAAATCTAAACCTCAAACTAGAAGCCCTCATAAGATTTGATCTCCCCAAAAGCATCCTACAACTTCCCGATCAAACTCTAAATCATCAACTCATAAATCAGAAATTGTAGAAACTTTCCCCGCATCTCCTGAAATATCTTGACAGTCATCTGCTTCAGAATTTACTCCTGAATCTCTTGAAGTTCAATCCTTAATTCAGAAATTAGAAGGAATATCTATTTTTGTTGAAAAGTCTGTAATCCTGAAGCTTCTAAAGAAAGTGTCACTTCCCTATTTAAAGAAACTAGTATATTAACTTGATCCAAAAGTGAAAAACTTGGAATTCCACCTTTTGAGTTTCCAATAGAATCACATTGCAAAAAAATTTCTATATCTAGATCTAATTCAGATACGAGTGAAGTCACGTCAAATTTCCCATCAGTTACTTCTTTGCATCCTCTTACTCAATCTACATCTTCTTATTCTTCCATTTCCTCTACTCAAACAATCAGTACTATCACAAGTAGTATTGTTCAAGTTGTAAGTTCTACAACCATCCCACGTACTTCTGGATCTACTTATGTATATTTGTAAACTTGAAATCCAATTATGGCTAATCGGCCTTGGACGAATCCTGGTGCTGTATTGATTACAAATCTAAATCCTCTTCCAGATCATATAGAAAAATGGCTACCTAAATATAATCAAAATGATGTTCTTCCCACTGAAGAACATATCAATAATTATATGTTAGCCATGAATCTAAATGGATTTGTTCATGAAGACATTGTAGTTAGATTGTTTCCTTATACTTTACAAGGATTTGCTTGATCCTAGTACTTTTTGCTTCTAGCAAGATCTATTGCTGATTGGGAAACTTTTGAACAAGTTTTTCTCACAAAATTTGGAGATGATAGAAATGTTGCATCTTTATTCAATGCTCTTTCCAATCTAAAAAAAAATTCAAGTGAAAGGATCAAATATTTCAACTCCAGATTTAACAAGTTATTAAACAAAATCCTAAATGCTTCCAAACCTGCTATTGATGTACAAATAGAATGATATATTTCTTCTTTACCTTATAATATAGCTATTTTTGTAGATATAGCTGGAAAAGATACCCTTTTAGAAAACATGAAAGAAGCTCTTGTTGTAGAGAAAAGAATCTTAGCATTAGAAAAACGATCAGAGATAGAAGACAGGAAATCAAAGAAAGTGACATTTAGTGAAGATTCCAAAAAGAATTTCTCAAAAGATCCCTTCAATCTTAAAGGTCTTCAAAAAGTTTTAAATACTATGTCAAATGACATGATTGATATAAATAAACAAGTTGTTAAATCATCACTACCTAAGAAATCATATCGTCCATTTAAGAAAAATCCCTCTTCAACATCTCAGCCTCCAAATGTGATTTCAAATGCTGTATCTGATCAAGATATTGAAGATCCCTCACCATCTTAATAGGAACCAGAGTCTGAGGAAGATGTTGAACTGAATGGGTTATGGGATTTCATTCTCCCTACAGAAGAAGAAAGAGAAGCTATGTCTATGTCTACAAGAAGTAAACCTTCTCCTGGTTCAACTATATCAAATCACAAAAAAAAATCTCTCCCCACAAAGGAGAAAACAACAGTCAAAAAATCTAAAACTATTCTAACAAAACCTATTTCACCAGATCCTATTATAACTTCCAAAACTTTAGTAGTTTCAGATACAGTGGAATACAATATAGTTGAAGATATGAAAAATACTAAAGAAAACATTTCATTACATGAAATCACCAAACTCAAACAACAGTAGAAAATTTTACTTGCACAACTCAAGGAAATCCCTGTATATCCTATACAACCACCAATTATAGCCCAATATTCTAAAGATATGGGAAAACCTCCATCATCTTCAAACAAAGGAAATCCTGATGATCTTGTTTTAATTGGTGATAGATCTATTTCTCACACTCCTCGTTTACTTTTGACTTATGATATTTTCAACAAAAATGTTCATAAATGTCTTATTGATTCAGGAGCTTCTTCAACAATCATGCCAAGAACAGTGTGTACGAAATTGAATGTCACTCCTCAAAACTCTATTGTACATATAGTTCAATTAGATAGAACAAAAGTAGAGTTCATTGGAGAAATGTTGTTAGTGTCCATTAGATTATCATCCAATCCAAAGGTACTGCAAGTAATCGATATTTTGGTTGCATAAATCCTCGAATTTTATCGTCTTATTTTAAGAAGGGATTGGTCTGAAAAGTTACATGGATATTTTTCTACCGATTGGTCACACATGTTGTTTCCATATAATGGTAAACCAAATCAAATCAGAGTCGATCACGAGAAATTTATGAAACACACAGTCACTGAAATTGAAGAAACAAATGAACCTATAGCTTTCACTAACCATATTATTGGAAATTACTCAGCTGAATCATTTCTTGGATCTTTCAATGCTCATATTTCACCTTTTTCAATAAATACTGCTATTTCTCAAATTGAAAAATTTTCTCAAACAAACACTTCTAGATGTATTAACATGAGCAAAAAAAAAAAAATTTAAAAATGATTTGTTTTGGACTTTATACTTTGATGGTTCAAAATCAGAAGATGGTGCAGGAGCAAGTTGTGTTTTCATCAACCCTCAAGTAGAGAAAACAATTCTAGCTTGTAGACTCAAATTTCAATGCACAAATAATATCGCTGAATATGAAGCATTGATACAAGGTCTATACAAAGCTATTAGTTTAAATGTTAAATATTTGCATGTATATGGAGATTCTAAGATAATTTTTAGACAAGTCAGAAACACAATTCATTGTATTTCTAGACATTTTAAACACTATCAAGCTTTATCTCAAACAATTACATCCTATTTTTTCGCATTTAATATCTCCACAGTTCCTATATTACAAAATGCAAAAGCTGATTTACTTACCAATGTAGCATCTAATCTTATATTATCTGAAGAATTTAACCCAGAGATATTTTCAATTGAATTAATTTTTAGGCCTTCCATTCCTGACAACGTAACAAATTGGAGAGTGTTTAACAATGATGCAGATATAGTAGACTTTATTACATCAGACGGATCTTATGAAGGTCAAATAATAGATGAACAGGAACACGATTTACGAATTGAAGATAAACAAAATAATCCAATTCCCAAATCTGTAGTCAAAATGGAAGATCTCTATGATTTGAAAGATAGGTTTAAGAATATTACCAATTCGAAAACTGAAAGTTCTACTTTAAAATGTTAATTGATTAATCTTGGTTCACCAGAAAAACCTCAAAACATTAACCTAGGTCTTGGTTTAAAACCTGAAGAAAGGATGCCATTCATGAAGTTGATAAAAACATATAAACATATCTTTACATGTGATTATTCAGATCTCAAAACATATGATACTTATATAATTCAACATAATATACTTATGATCTCAGATGACAAACCTGTTCAACAAAAACTTAGAAAGATCCACCCAAACTTACAAAGTCAAATTAAATATGAATTAAATAAAATGCTCAAAGCCAAAGTTATTTTTCCTATTAGACATTCAAAATGGGTGTCAAACATGGTCCCAGCTAGAAATAATAATGGAGACATTAGGATTTTCATAGAATTTAGAAATGTTAATAAAGCTTGCCAAAAGGATAATTTTCCCTTGCCTACCATAGAACAAATATTACAGTTTTGTTGCAGGATCTGAATTGATGTCTTTTCTCAACGGATTTTTAGGATATAATTAGACTGTGGTACATCCGGATGATAGATTAAAGACAACATTCAGAACAAAGTGGGGAACATAAGCATACCAAAAAATGCCTTTTGGGTTGATTGATGCCAGTGCTACTTTTCAACGTGCTATGGATATAGCTTTCAGAGGACTAATCAATATCTCAGTTGTTATATACTTGAAATTACTGTTTACTCTCAGCATATAAACAATCATGTTAATCACCTAAAACATATTTTTGAAAGATAGAGAAAATTCAGCATTTCCTTGAATCCTAAAAAATGTTATTTTGCCTTATCAGAGGGTAAATTATTAGGGTTCATTGTCTCCAAAAAAGGAATCCATATTGACCCTGATAGGATTCAGGAATCGAAAACATTCCTCTACCACACAATAAAAAAATGATGCAGTCATTTTTAGGACAAATTAATTTTGTAAAATGATTTGTTCCTGATTTTTCCCAAATCAGCTTACCCTTGCAATCAATGATCAAGAAAAATTCAATTTTTAAATGGGAAAAAGATGAGAGAAATTCTTTTGAGCTCATTAGAAAAGCTATCATTGAAGCTCCTTCTTTAACAACTCCCGATTTTCTTAAACCATTAGTATTATACACATTCTCTTCTGATACATCATACATAGCAGTTTTGACATAGTTAAATGATCAAAACATTGAAGCACCGACTTCATTTTATAGTTCTAACCGTCAAGGTGATGAGTTAAATTATTCAGCTGTGGAAAAACAAGCTTATGTTGTGTTTAAAGCTTTCAAACATTTTATACCTTTTCTTCTAAAAACACATACTAAAATAGTAGTACCTTACTCCACAGTAAGACAATCATTAATCCAACGAGAAGTAGGAGAGAAGAGAGGAAATTGGGTTACTGCACTTGAAGAATATGATGTAGAGATACATCTTGCTAAAATTGTTAAAGGTCAAGGCCTTTGTAATATGTTAACTGGAGCCTCTCATTAACCAACAGAAGAAGATCAGTCAAATGAAATACAACTTTGTGAGATAAGCCTAAACGATTCTCAATCAAAATATGCTGATTTGAATTTTTCTTTAAGAAATGGATATGCTCCATTATATCTCAATTACACAACAATGCATGGTCTGAGGCTTAAAAAAAATCAATATCAAATTATAGATGATGTGATATTTAGGAAGAATTATGTTTATGTATTATTGAGATGTTTAGAGAAAACCGAGGCTGAAAAAGTAATATAGGAATTACACGATGGACCAGCTGGAGGTCATTTCAGAGGAAACACCATAGCTCATAAAATACTGCATGCAGGTTACTGTTGGCCAACTCTATTTAAATATGCACATGAATATGCGAGAAAATGAAAAGTATGTCAAACTACAGCAGGAAGAGAGAGGAAAGAAACATTTCCACTACAACCATTAAATATCCAACAACCATTTGAACAATGGGGGTTAGATATCATAGGTGAAATAACTCCAAACTCTTCTAAACAACATAAGTATATTCTAACTGCAACAGAATATTTCACAAAATGGGTAGAAGCTATCCCATTAAAGGTGGTTAATACAAAAAGTATTACAAATTTTATTGATCAGTTCATAATCAAGAGGTTTGGTCTCCCATCAGCTTTGAAATTTGACAATGCATCTTACTTTTCTGGAAATGATATGATAGAATTCGCTTTGAAAAGAGGTTTTCAATTAAAATACTCAGCTAACTATTATCCACAGGGTAATGGATTAGTTGAATCTACAAATAAAAACCTTATCAAAATCATAAAATGAGCTATATAACAAAATCATAAAAATTGGCACAAAGCACTATTATTCGCTCTTTGAGCAAATAGAATCACCCAGAAAGCTTTTATAGGTACTTCTCCATTTGTGTTAGTTTATGGGAAAGAAGCAATTCTACCCACAAATATAACAATACCATAATTTTCTTTAGTGTAATTTATTGATGAAAATCCTTTGTCTTCCCTTCAACTTAGACAAGATCAAATTCTTAAAATGGAAGAACAAAGAGAAAAATCCAAAGCTATACATGCTCATCATCAACAAATAATGAAAGCCTCATTTAACACAGCATCTACCAGTTCAAAATCTTTTGAGATTGGAGACCTTGTTTTGAAATGGGATAAGGCACGTGAGGAAAAAGGTAAGAATACAAAATTTCAAAGATTATGGCTTGGTCCATTTCAAATCATAGAAAAAATAGGCTTATCCACATTTTTGTTACAATATTTTTTAGGTAAGAAAGATTCCTTACTGGTGAATGGTAAAATTCTTAAAAAAAAAAATTCTTAGAAAATCAAGTTTTAAATTTTCTTTTGCTTTAGGAAAATAAAAGTTGATAATAGCATCATTTTTGGTTGACTCAAATTTTTAAATTTTCTAATAAATTATTTTGAATTTTTGCTTCTATAAATAAGTAAAGTAAAAAGATGAATATAACTATGAGAATTGAATAAACTTTATTTTTTTGAAATAATTTAAAATTTACTAAAGGCATTTACTTTCCGAAAATACACTTGATGTCATAAAATATATACATTATGTATTAGTCAAAAAATGAAAATTTTAACCTAGCAAGGATTCTCTACGAAAAGGTATCTACCAACTCTATAATTATCATCCATAGCTCTTAAATGAGCTAATGATTCATCCCATATGATAAAATTTGTTCTCCAAAGTATAATTCAAAAAAGAAAAAGAAATATATACGATATATAAATTCAAAATAAAATAAATCTCATCACGGGATGTTTATCATTATCATAGAGAAATAATATAAACTGATATTACCAATATTGCATACCACAATAGGGTAATAGCTAAATTATTATAAAGAATCAAAATACAAGCGGTCTCATTACGATCCATCTTTTTCAGTCTAAATTACTATCAATGAATGACATTGTCACTATCAGGCCACCAAACCTCGACAATGATTTTGAAAATCTGTTAGAAAACAAAAATAAATAAAAATAAAAATAAAAAATAAAAAGTAAAAAATAAAAATCAATTATATGGAAAATTATATTTTGAAATAAGAAATCAAATTTAGATGGAACCATGAATAATCATTGGTTAAAAGATAACCCTGTCGAGGCTATAAACGCCTGCTGCAAACAGTGACTCTATCTATGACAAATGAGTAAAAATCTATGAAACCAATTTTTAGAGAATACCAACTTTATCTTTTTAAATTTGATTACTTAATGACACAAATACCTATGCATTATCACTGAAGGGGTTAATTAAGAAGAAATGAGATAGGCAAAGTAGATTATATTCTGAAAAAACACTGTTTACTTCATGAATCATACTATTTTTATTCTTATATCTTTTTCTTGTTTTGAAAGTTTAGAAATATAAAAATAAACCAATAAAAGGTATCTGGTTCTCCCAGGTGAATCACCAATTGTTGTGATATGTAACAACTCCCCCCATTTTTATTTTCAAAATAATATAAACTTTTGATAATAAAAATAGGGACCCTTCTTAGAAATGTATTTTTCATTTTAGGTAAAAAATAAAACACCAAAGAACATTTTTGTTTTTTTTTAAATAAAAAAAACACAAAAAATAAATTAATAAAACATCTTTGTGATTACCCTATCGCAAATCACATCTCGCATAATCTTTTCTCACTGAAATTTAAGCAACAAAACAGTGAAATCCCAATTTTGCAATCAACGATCTGGATTTCGCAAGTGACAGCATTAATTGCACATCGTTGACATATGTTTAAAAATTTAGGTAGTTCTTACCAAAATTCCAATATTGTGATATTCTGATACTGCGATTTTGCGATTTCGCAATATTGCGAAATCACATATCGCATAAACAAAAAGTAATGCGCTTCATAAATACATGTTCAAAAGACATGATGCGATGGATTTTATAGGTTTAAATAAAGGTTTTAATGTGAAAATAAATAGTGTTAGAAACGATTAAGTAGGTTGTATCATTCCAATACAAACAATTATTGATTTGTTATGATTAATAAGTGATATAGCTGCTTCCTAGATCTTTTCTTTTCAAATTGGTCATTTCAAATATATATTTAATCATTTGATCATTAATCTGTCTTTAATAATGATTTTCCTTCAAGATATGTCCATCTGCAAAGTAATGAAAAAGCACGGCAAACAGACTGTTGCAGAATTGGAGTACACAGAAATTTCGCCCATAGTCTCAGATATTGTCTCCACTATAGGCAGAGGTGCTACAAAGTGGCAAGCTATCTATACTATCCTCAAAGATGAAGAACCTGAAGTAGTGGAGGTCAAGGCAACTACTGATGACACAAGACCCTCAAACTTATAGTTTAAAGATATTGCATGCTCCTTCCTTCATACGATAGTAGCAATTGCTAGTATTTACCATATACCTACATGATAAAGTGGGTGCTTGAGAATTCAACAATTAAGGACAGGAAATTAAGGACCTTTAAGAATGAGATCTTAGGTTCGTTCAGAGCTAAAGAACTGAAATTCATGGACAAGCTACCTGACCAACAAGACATCTATGATAATAGATTTTTTGAGAAATTTGCAAAGAATAATGAAGGCCCTTTCAAAATAATTCAAGGTTGCAAAAAACTGGATAACAAGTTTAAACATGATAAATCAGGTATGTATCCTATCACTTCACTTGCAAACCCCTACAATTTCACAGCAGTGATACTATGCAGATTATATGGTCTCCCCGATAATACCAATTTCTCTATAAATTGGCTTCCCCTAATTCATTCCCGTGTTAATTCTCACATCATGAATTGGGAAACCATTCTTTCCGAAAATATAGCTAAAGAGACTAATGAATATCGCTAGACAAGAGCTTCTTCCTCCAAACTCGTCCCCCAATTTTGCATGAGTGCATATGTTTTTTATGCCATCTTTTTTCTACTAGTTTTCCAATTATGGGTTGGAGATGGACTCTCGAGGATCCTACCCCTATTCATTTGAGTCATAAAGAGATATGGGAACATAATTATGTACCACATTTCCACAGGCTATGTTATGGAGTTGTATTACCATTAGATCAATTAATGTTTGATAGAAAGAGCCCAAGGTTCACTAAGGAAGCCATTACAGACCTTCAAATGATAGGGAGATGTTTTATTGAAGAATCATTTTCATACATTAAAATATATGGAAGCTATGCTCCTCCACATGTTCTTCCTTTGTATGTTTCAGATAAATTAATGGTGAGAGAAGTGGCTTACCAAACTATTGGTAATGGACTCACTAAATCTTTGAAAGATAGTAAAAATTATTTATGGCCAAGTTTTCCAATTCAGTGTGGCACATTCTCCCTTAGTAATTTCAATCATGCATTGAAAGAATGTCACAAGATTGAGCTTTTGAAGCTCCCCATTTTACCCTAAAGGCAATTCGACCTAGAAAATATTGCTAACAAATTTACTCAGTGAGTTAAAATCAAACCTATCATACACACCAATGATGGATTTGAAGACATTTTGCAATTTGCTAGAAATTTTGAAGAATTCCAAAAAATATTCAAAATGAATCTAAATCCAGAAGAATTACAGAGATTCATGAGTACATAGAACAAAGACTCAAACATATCCCTCAAAATGTCTTGGTTACTAGTTATATGACTGAACCAAGAAAAGAAATCATAACAGAAGAATTAGATTCACAGAATCAAGGTGAACTATCTAAATTATGGACTTCAGTTAGCAATACATTGATAAATACCCCAGAGGTATCATCTTCACAGAAAAATACGAAATTTCATACTCCACAGGGACAATTAGTTTCAACAAAAGAAATCATTGAAAGTCCTTGGATAACCTACCAAGATATAGAACTAATTCCTGTGTTTCCTACTGATGAAATTGTTCTAAAGGTGACTGATACCCCTCCACTGGATGTATTCTACAACCCTCTTCATAAATTTGTAGTCAAGAAGCAAAGAAAAAGAAGAAGAATTTAAACACCCCTAGGTAATGAGCTCATGGAAGTTGTATGGAAAGACACTCCATCAAACCCAATTGAAAACCTAACTCGGCTATCACAATTTGTTGGAGAATATACTACTGCAACAATGCATAAGGCAGCTGAAATATCCATTTTGGTTCAAGAAGGGGATGATAAAATCATGCAGCTACAACAACAATTGGATGAAGAAAGGAACAGTTTAATTCAAAAGGTCGAGTAGCAGCTCTTCAAATTTCAACAAGATATGGAAGTGCTTAAGATAAGTCATGAAAATAACTTATCTAGCAAGGACACAGTGATTAAAGAATTGAGAGGAGATCTTACAAAATATGAACGCATTCCTACTGCAGAGGAATTCAGAAAAGAAGCATTGGCATTAAATGCCTTACTCTCAAAACAACAAAACTTGTTTGTCTTACAAATGTGAGACATAATCCCACACTTGGAAATAACTGAAAATTTGACTAATACAGTAATTTACCAGAGAATTGAGTTTAATGAAATCAATACCAAAATTTCTGATTATATTGAATGGCAGGATTTAGAGGAAGGGAGAAAGTCAAATATCCCAAAGATCAAATAAAATTTTAAAGTTATTCTCTTTACTGACCGAGATGCACAGTCAAAAATAGGAAGAATTGGTAATAGCGAGAGCAGCAGGCATATCACAAAATATGGTCAAAATGATTAATCACATGTTGCATACTTCTAGTTTAATTAAAGAAGGAAATCACAAATCGATTCCCGATCTCAAAATATTACAACAAATTTGAAAAAAATACAAGTCAAGTACGAGAAGAAACACTAGCACAACTAAAAAACACTGATTGGAAAGATTACTGGCAACTACTGGTTAAGCCTTATATTAAAATAATGAAATTGAATTGTTCTCTGGATTCCATACAGAAAATGCAGCCACTTTTACTTGATGTTATATTTACTAGACAAATGAAGACACTATTCGGGAAGCCTCCACAACTTCAACCAATGCTCGATATTTGTGAGAAGAAAAGTAGAGCTGGCAGTAACCTATCATCAGGCATGATCATGAGTTAGTTTGTTTTTAATAATTTCAATTTAGTAATTAGATACTAGGAATGAGAAAGGTTGTTTGAAACCACCTCGTAACATATTTTGTATAATCTATTTTTGTAAGTATTTATTGTAGTATTTAAACCCTTCTCATGCATTTAGAGAAGGGTCCAGAATTTTTATTAAGAACATTTACAAAGAATTCTTCACTGTAAGTTTGTGGATGCCTTGATAAAATAATGGAACACAGTCTTTTCAATTATATATCATTTTGTTGATCACAGTTGATGCAATTTTGTATTCCCTCAATGACTTATTGATAGAAGAATTGATTGTGGCCTATTATCGTTGATCAGATGAATAGGACAGCCCACATCTAGCATTATTATCATGTATGCTAAATTCTTTTTTAAACATTAGTGATAAATCTAGCTTTCATGAATTATATATGAGATCACTTATTTCTGTTTGAAGTATCAGTTGCACTATGTATGAATTTCTATGAATTTGTTTTTTTTTATATATGGTCATTAGAATATATGTGATATGTTTCACATATTCTTTTGATTAACTCTTTGTCAAAATAATTATCTTACAAAAGTATTAATTCTATTAAGTCTGTGATTGATCTAAATCGTCACAGACTGAATAGATATCATTTTAGATCGCATAAAATTAGTATTATCCCGGGTTATATTAGATCATATTTAATTCAAATTTTTTCATTATAGAATAATTTTTTTTTAGTTTTTTAGTTATTCTTCATGAAAACCATTTGAGAGAAACCCCAACGATCATATAAAACCAAAATCTGGGAAACTTGTCCCATTATCCCCAGTTAGAGCCACTATCCCAAACGGAAAAGGAACTTCTTTAAGGTTCAGACCGAGTGGTTATCCCCCTTATTGTTGCCACATATTTCCGAGGCCTCAACAGGTTTATAATTACTTTGTTTTTTAATACTATTCCCTTGGGTTTTTAATATCAATTCCTATGGTTTACTAATCTGAAGGTTCAAATTCTGAGGGCTTAATATTAATACCTTGTGTTAAATATTATTCCCTAGGCATTATAAACCCATGTATTTGTAGTATTAATCCCTTCATTTTATAATATCAATCATGGTCAACCATGGAAACTGGTGGTCAAAAAAGGTAAATCATGGTCAAAAAACTTGAAATATGGTCGACAACGTTTTATAAAATGAATCATGGTCAAACATTCCAACCATGGTCAACCAAGATCCAATGTGGAATTGTGAAAATGATTGTCTCAATAGGAAAATACCGCATGGTGAACCACAGTCAAATGTCACATTACTGTAAATATTGTTTCCATTTGAAAATGAGTCATGGTCTAGCATGGTAAAGCATGGTCCAACGCCTAACAAGGATTGTCTCACTGTGAAAATAAATCATGGTTGACCATGCTCAACCATGTTTATTTTTGGGTTTCTAATATTTATCTAAGGGTTTATATACCTTGGTTTTGTAATATTAATATTTTGGGTTCATAATCCCTTTTTGTTTAATATTATTCATGGTTCATAATGCATTGGATTTATAATATAAATTCATTGGGTTTCTTAATCTGTTGGATTTATAGTAGAAATCCCTTGGGTTTATAGTTCCCTTGGGTTTATAATGTCAATCACTTTGCCTTATTAATATATGGGTACACATTCATAGTGTTTAAAATTATTCCGTTGGGTTTATTATTCCCTTGGGTTTTTAATACGAATCACTTCAATTTATTAATTAAAATGTTTAAATTTGGAGGGTTTAATATTATTCGATTAGGTTTAAAATTATTCCCTTAGGTCTATGGTACCTTGATTTTAGTATTATTCCCTAGTGTTTATTATTCTATTGGTTTTATAATATCAATCATGGTGAAGCATGGTTAACCATGGTCATCCAAGGTCAACCATGGTGACCATGGTGAACCATGATATACCATTGGGTTTATAATATTTATCTTAGGGTTTATATACCTATGGTCTAAAATGTTAGTTCCTTGGATTTAATAGTATTTCCTTGGGTTCATAATCCCTTCAGTTTCTAGTTGCAATCCCTTTGGTATATTATTCCCATGGGTTTATAATAATAATCCCTTGAGTTTGTCAATGTAAGGGCTCATATTCCTAGGGTATAATATTTTTCATAAGGTTTGCAATATTGATGCTTGGGTTGAATATAAATCCCTTGGGTGTATAATCATGGTCAACTATGGTCCAACGTCACAATGTGAAAACGATTTCATGAAAATGAAAATCAATGATGTTTAAACGTTGCATTGTGACAAAGATTTTTTGAAAATGAAAATCAATGGTGTTTGAATGTCGCATTGTGAAAAAGAATGTCTTCATATGAAAATCAATCACAAACACCATCAACAATTAAAATAAAAACAACCAATAAATAAATAAAAGAAAAAAATTAAACACCATCACAATATTAAAGAATAAATAAATAAAAAAGTCAATAAAGATAAAAAAATGTTATATATATATATATATATATATAATAAAATAAAAATAAAGATAAATAATTAAATAATAAATAAATAAATGGATGGACGTATAAATAAAAATAATACTAAAAAAAGAAATAACCAAATATAAACTAAATCTAGGTAAAAAAAATGGAATGAAGAGACCTAAAAAACTTCAAACCTAGCAAATGACTCTAATAATAAGAAAGTATAAAACATAACAAGAAAAACCCAGAAAAAAAAAAAGGAAAAAAAAGAAGAAGAAAACACCAGAGAAAGGAAATATACTAATAGCACAAAGATGGGATCCAACAGTGGCTAACTTACCACCCATCATCCCTATTCAACGTACGATGCAATTTCTCAATCTCAACAGCTTCCCTAAATTTATGGTGATGGAAATGCTCAACCCTAGCAATGACTTTGGATTCTTCCATACAAATGTGATGCTTACTCTTCTCTGAGTGCTTAGCTAGAGTTGAGGACTTTGTTCTACCATGTCTGATATCAATAGAATGCTCTTGAATCCTTTTATTAATCCACTAACCTGTTTCTCCAATGTAGGGGATCCCACAGGAGCACGGGATGAAATAAACACCTTTCACACTTTTGGGTCCCAATGGGTATTTAACAGATCTTAGGGAACCGGGAATGGTGTTCAATGGTCTAAAAGAGGAAGAGATCTTATGCTTCCTTATATCTGTGTGATATTATTAGTGGTACCTTGTATAAAAGGTAGATGAACTCTACCAACTAAATCATCTTTCACAATTCTCAGTTTCAGACCTTGGCTAGCTTCCATGAAAACCCTCAAACCCTGACTTCTACTATAGCTATTCTTTTCAAAGACCTTAAGGAGATGTGCTTTCTCTTCTTCCAAATGTTCATCATCTGAAACCCTAAAGGTTCTCGTGGGTAAAGCGTTGAGAACCCCGACTTTTTGAGCTGGAAGATAATAAGAACAAGTATGCAAATATTACTAGGTGTGAATTTAAATATAACAAAATAAATATTTATTAATAATCATTATTAATTAAATATTACTAATTTTAATTTTAATATTGTAATATTAAAGAACAAATTACTAATAAGTTATTTATTATTAAGATATATTGATTAGTAAATTCATTATTAATTATTAATATTAATAATTAATATAAATCATTAATAATATTAATAACTAATTAAATTTATTAATTAATTAATAATAATAATAATAATTATTGTAATATTAATTATCAAATTAATAATACATTTACTATTATTAATAAATATAAATATATATATTTTTACCAATTTTTATTATTATTTATAAAAAAATTATATGAATATGAATATTATGATTAATGTTCACGGGGTCTTGAATAGACGGTGATTAGGTGCTCTATTAAGGAATTTTTTGATGTGAAGTCATTTATTCAATTCCCCACCCCGATTGGGGTGATATGTATTGGACATGATGATGAAGATGTAGTCCTCCTTTGTTTAGGCACTTCCTCATGTGAAGTCACACGTTCACATCACACGTTCAATTTTTCACCCCAATCGGAATGATATGTATCGGACATGATGATGAAGATGAAGTCCTACCAAGCATACAAAAAAAATTAATAATATGATTAATATTATATCTATCATAACACTTAATATATATATTTTTTATATGAATATGAATATTATGATTAATATTAGATCTATAATAACACTATATATATAAATATAATATGATTAATATTAGATCTATGTTAAGTGTTATTGGTGTTTTTCAACTATATTTATTAATGTAGTTATAAATGTAATTGCTATAGACTTATAGATATATATCAATCACACAATTTGTGCTAATTCTATATAAAAGTAACTCCATAAAATTCAATCATAACTTGGGCATTAAAGACTAATTCTCATTAACTCTGATGTGAAACAAAGAGCTGGAAAAAGCCAAAATAAATGTGGGAGGAAAGATTACATAAAAAGTGGAAGCAAAAACAAATCATTTTAGAATGCGGGACCTTTATGCAGGTATTATGACAGCTAGTTCTTAGTATAATCTATTCAGCTAGGAGTTTGTCGAAACTCTCAGAACACTGATTGTAAAACTTTACAGGAAAATGGCCAAATATAAGAATCAAATGAAGAAACAAACTGTCTCATAACATCGTCAACGTTAAAAATTCCTTCTTTCTTTATTTCTTGTGAATCTATTGTACTATATGTTAGGTGATCACGTGGAATCTTTTGAGTGAGTGGGTTTTTGTTGATTAAATATCGAGGGAATCAAATAAGCTGCGGAATCTTTGGAGAGACTCGGTGTTTGACGATTAAATATCTAGGGAATCGGTTGGTTCTCATGTATTTACGCAGTCGTATTTTGCATAATGCAGCAACAATTTTCAAAAACAGATTGGTGGCTATTGAAATATTCTCTCAAGTAGAACAACTAGACCGCCCCACATGATCGACATGATCCCGATTTCCCCGTCCTCTTCCTCCGGTTGCTTCCTCACTCCTGTGCCCGTTTTCTCTTTCACATGAGGAACTTTCACTGTTGGATCAACCCTTAGAATTTCTTTAGCGGTTTTCTATCCTGCGAAGGATTCAAACCAGAAATTTGACTCTTGATTTTGTGTTAAGACGGTGAACTAGTCAGATAATCTATTCAGTTCCTATGGGCTATAGCCTATAACTACACTTTAATTCCTTCGCATTTTTACATGTCCTAGCATTACTATTGTCAGAGTTCTTTTCGACTTCGGTGAGAAATCATATTATTATCTGGAGTTTCCATCCGAGAGTGTATGGTTCATCTGCAAAGAGGAATACGAGGCCATATTGTTTTTCTGCAATTGATGATCAGATTTATTATGAAAATTAGTATAATGGCATCGATGGTTTTGATCTCTCTTTCCTGTTGATGGTTGCAGGTCATAGTTGCACCGTTAGGATGCTGGAGAACAACCTGTTTATTTCCCCGCCTTATCCCAAGGCGTTTGATCCCAAACCCAATTCCGTCTCCCACATTCACGGTCACGTGAAGAAGGATGCGATAGAGTGTGATGAAGAGAATAGCCCCTGGAGCACCTTTTCGACCGCCACGTCGAACAGTTCCGTGAACGAGATCAGCACGTTATCGTTCAGGCTCAGTCCCACCATTCAAAATATAAACAAGGCCAAGGGGAATTAATGCTTCAAAGTACCGATTATGCAATAACATTTGTCAACTACTAAGTGTGCAATAATATTTCACTGTGGCGTTTATTGGGTGTTGGATAGATGCGGACATTGTGTTTTGTTAAGAAACTCTTTTATGTGAATTTATATATTAAATTTCTCTCTTCAATCGTAATGATAAATGTATTCTCATATAACTTAAAAAATAAAAAACTTTTGAGAATGGAGAATTAAAGTTTCTAGATTTATAGATTTTGTGATAGCTATGTTAGCTTAAAAAATATCGATTCTATAATGCAAAATAAATAGTTAAAAAGAATCGAAAAATATCTATAGCCATTTTCTCTTACAACAGTTGTAGGCTTCCTCTCATAACAGCTGGAGTTATTTCTGGAAATAACTGCAGTAATTATTTTTGGAAACGAGATTTATTTAATTTATGGAAACTAACTACAGTAATTTCCTTAAATTACGGAAATCAACTGCAGTTAATTAATTTCTTGTTAAGAGATTTGAAGTGGTCCATTACTCTCACTGCAGTTCTCTACCATGACTTGTGGAACACTTGACACATAGCCAACAGAAGCTTGATGGAAGCTTGGCTATAAATATTTTTGTTTGGTCCGAAACTCACTAACTCAATCTCCTTCAGTTTTACACCATCAAGTTAGAGTGAGCAGAGCTTGGAAGTCCCTTCAGATTTTCTGATTTTTTGTATTGGTGTGCAAGGCATAAGGCATCTTCCTTCTGCGGATTTTCTATATAGTGAAGCACTCCAGAAGCTTTGCATACAAAATACATTCAGTGTGAGTAGCATCAATGGCTTGAGGTATGATTTATTGAGCATTAAAGTTTAAAAATATTGATTCTATAATGCAGAATAAATAGTTAAAAATAATTGAAAAATAAACTTTAATGCCCAATAAATCATACCTCCATCCATTGATGGTACTCACACTTAGAATGTATTTTGTATGCAAAGCTTCCGAGCTGCTTCACTATATAGAAAATCTGCAGGAGGAAGATGCCTTATGCCTTGCACGCCAATACAGAAAATCAAAAAATCTAAAGGGACTTCCAAGCTCTGCTCACTCTAAGTTGATGGTGTAAAACTGAAGGAAATTGAGTTAGTGAGCTTGGGGACCAAAAAGAAATATTTATAACCAAGCTTCCATCAAGTTTCTATTTTCTATGTGTCAAGTGTTCCACAAATCATGGTAGAGAACTGTAGTGGGAGTAATGGACCACTTTAGAAGCTCTCAACAAGAAATTAATTAACTGCAGTTGATTTCCGTAATTTTAGGAAATTACTGCAGTTGGTTTCCATAAATTAAGGAAATCATTGCAGTTGGTTTCCAGAAATAATTACTGCAGTTATTTCCAGAAATAACTCCAGCGGTTGTGAGAGGGAGCGTAACATTTTGTATATAAATTACAAAGTCACGAATGGATACCATATTCGATGATCTTCCAAACTCTTCTCGCCAATTATATGTTGTGTAAACGATGGTGGTAAAGATGTACATTTAAGGTTTATAATTGTAATTAAATCTGAATATAAGATCATCTTGGTATTTATCTGGAGAATGCCTAAGCACTCAACACACTTACACTATATTTCATTTAATCAAAGTCTTGTACATATAAGCTTACACATTAGCTTGGTGGTTTGAACCACTCCCTAAATAATAGGATCTAGGACCTAAATAGAGGATATCAATCCTAACCAAACACATTAATAGATTTCTCCAGTAATTCTAACACTCCTTAATGGATATTCACTCAAAGTCATATTTCTCTTTCGTTGGCTTAATATATGCGTGTTGGTCTCTGTCTCAACTAGGCTTACAATGATACTTCATAATTGAGCTTCATTTTTTTCTCCTTGCTAAAGAGTCCGTGCTTTTTCATTTGCAGGTGAACTTTCATCTTAAATTTTCTTGCCATTAGATAGTGGTGTATCTTATCCTTCTTTCTGAATTTTCTGAGCCAAATGTGGAACAGTTGAACCCTTATTCTCTTCCTTCTTGATCTCGATTATAGGTTAACATTCTTTGAATTTAATGTTGCACTTTCTTGGGACTTATCTTTTTCCTTTATGTTTGAAATTTCTTTTTCTTGGCTGTCAATATCTGCACACTTAAAAATAATGTTAGATTCATAAAGAGGATCATATTGGCTCTCGTCATCCCATTCCTTTAAGAGAGCTTTCATTTCTTTGTCTTTCTCTGCTAACATAGTTTCTTGATGTATGTATTCAACCTTTTTAATCATTTATGTTGTTGCAAAACTTTTGTCTTGCATTTCGTCTATATATGAAGATAGACATTCATTTTCACCAAACAATAACTCATCAATAAGATGCTTTTCATGCATCAGATTGATCCCCTAGTCATGAGATACATAGTTCTCATAAAATTTGACTTCATATATCTCTAAATCAAGGAAGCTTTCTTCATAAAGAAATTCAAATTCTACCTCAATGCTTGTTTCTTCATCATCACGTGTTTTAATGTCAGTCACAGGTACAAATTCAACATCCATTGTTGCATGTTTACTCTTATCATTTGCAGCTTCATAGTGAGAAATAGGACTGAAAGTACAACCATCACTTTTAAGGAAAATACTTTCATCATCTTTTCCCTCATTCATACTATACTTCATTTCTAAAATATCCCACAAAAGCTTTTTCACTCTGAACCTCACCATATTCATGTAGTATACTCAATAATATGCTTTCAACTAATGAAATTGTTATAAGGTGTAATTCTAAACTCATATCATGGTTTGATTTAGAAAAATCATCTTCAACATAATTTAATAAATCTACCTTCCATAATATTATTTTCATTTGATTTTCCTAGCTTTCATAATTCATACTTGAAAAGGAGGGTAGATCCGTCATTAATCTCTTGAGGATTTCCTCAAATTCCATATCTATCTCTTGATGCTTTCTCGTCATATCTTCCAGTTTTATTGGAGACACTTTCAGTCTCCTTTGTAGACCCATTGCACCTTCTATTTTATCCCTTGCATCAAGCACACAAAAATACCTTGATCAAGAATAGTTCACTACCCATTATCAAATTTGATGGTTGCAACACCTATAAGAAGGGCAAACTGCTTTACTCCAAACCCAGAGCCTCTTTGGATACCTCGAGGGTCTAAATAAAAATATCGGTCCACCTACAAATTTGATCTTTTTACTCTATGAATTCCACTCGAGAGATTATGTTGGAAGGTGTCTACCCAACATGTGGAATATCTCAAACCATAGCTTTTTGCGATAATCCGGTAAACTAAAATTCAAAAAATCAAGTAGTTTGAGTGTTTGGAATCCATTTTTGATAGTGGAAATGGATTCAGCACCATCAAAAACCCTTAATGCACTCAAAATACTAAAGCTTAACAACTGTAAACAAGATTCTGATAAAATCTTTGCAGGATTTTTTCAAAATCTTTCCCGAATTTTGAGCCATTCTGCTACTGTTTTAAACTACATGACTATGTTGAGCCTATTCTATGGGTCCAATAGTGTTGTTCTCACAGTGATTGGTAAACCACTCTGCAAACATGCAGAAATTCATCACACCAAACTGCATAACTCGCGATCGAATGGGGCAGTTGCAAGCCCTTGTTAGTATTTAAATCTGGGAGACAAATGCCAAGACTCTAAAATGGATCTCTCTCAGTGCATAAAGCATGACAACCTCAAGCAACGACCTTTTCCTCCCAAAAAAAAACAACTTTCTTCTCCTCCAAGTGGCTCGATCAACCCTCTCCACATGCGTAATCACATCTTTGCTCACACTCTGCTGAGGTCTCCATGCCTGGTTCAACCCTCGACAGGTCATGCAATTGCACTAAAAAACCACAATGGAAAATATTAAGAAATGTAGGTTGATGTTCTCACACTTGAACACTACATACCAACAGTCAATGGCTCTTCCGCTCTTTTATTCCGTAAGCCACTCTCCATCAATTGATATCCAGAACACAGCATTGAAATTGTGCTCATGCAACAGCCAACACCACCTTCACATCGCATCTTGTGCTTTCTCTTTCTGTTGAATTTCCTCCCCACAGAGAGCGTTGAGGTCAGCGAGGCAGAATAACTCTACCTTCTCCTCAAGTTCTCCCAGGAGACCAACCTTCTGTAGGCACACAGTGTCGCTGTAGATATAATTCAAGATGTGCGCGAACCTCTGGTCGTGCCTGTCAATCTGCACTCTTGGCTTCTTGGCTCAAAAACGCTTGCTCTCTTCTTAAATCCATACTCATAATATCATGGGGCGGCTTACAGATGACATTGTCTCCACAACAATATAGTGCAAATAACCTCCTCAACCCAAAATCAATATATGTCTCAGAGCAAATACGTCGGAATAGACATCAGATGACACCTCAACACTGGTTGAATTTTTTTTGTCAAACAATAGCTCCAAATCATCGAGCGTGGTCTCTTTTTCGCTCACAGTACAATCATTGCAAATCTAACCACGACAGAATCAGGTTCTGGATCAGGCCCAACCTCACCTATGTTCTTGTCATCTAAAACAATGAACTTTGCACACTCTACTCACGCAACACTCTGAATCAAAACCCATTCAGCACTTACTCTAGCTCATTCCTCTGATCAAAAGCATGAAATTTTCTCACTATAGAGCCTCGAACCATTTCTTGATCATGGCTTTCCCAACCCCAGGGCATGCAGTAATGAAGGAAGTCAATGGAATGTTGGGTTTTATTGAAACAGAGCTCAATCTTCCTGGCACAATATCGTAGCTGATCCTTAAATCTGTGCACCAAAATATTTTCGTGGTCACTTATCCAGAGCTATTTCCAAATGCAACAGACCTCATCAGCTCACAAGTCAATCGATTCGACTTTTCCTGATCAAAATTTCTTCGCCTACACAGTCTCTATTCTACACTCCTATCTATAGCATCAAGAAACTTAGATCAAACCTCTCCATGACTGAATTAATCCTCCATCGATGAAAATTTCTCGCAAGACAACGATTCTCCATAGATCTGCAACTGCATTTCTCTCCAATAATAATTCAAACAGAGGTCCCATGATATCCATTGATAATTTGAAAAACAATGGTTGGCTTCTATTTTTAACTGCACAGGCCTAAATCAACTTCAACGATTTCGTTTCTTGGGTATACATGAGACAGAGGCTCTAAGGAGCATCTTCCTTCACACAACAATGTTGGGAAAAAAGGCCTCCTATAGAAAACAATCAACATCAAAACTTAACCTTGGCCTCCAAATTGCTTCTCCTCAACCTCGTCAGCACTAGTCCTCCATGCTCTCACTCACTCAGGTCACTTAGCAGCCACTATACTCGATAATCTCATGGTCAACATTGATTCGCGTTCTCCAAAAACGAATTCTTCAAACAATGATTGACTCAATGTACTTAAACGCAAACTTCTCCACACAAAGCAACACCCTCACGCATTTACGCCTTGCTCTGATACTATGATAAAATTTCAAAGGGAGACATAATATGAGATAAAATCAAGAGGTTCTCCAACTGTGTCACCTCCAGAATGCCAAAGAACTCAACACACTTACACTATTTTCATTCAATCAAAGTTTTGTACATATAAAGTTACACATTAGCTTGGTGGTTTGAAACACTTCATAAATAATAGGATCTAGGACATAAATAGAGGATATTAATCCTAACCAAATACATTAATAGTTTTCTCCATTAATTCTAACATTTATAACAAACAATTTTCATGTAAATTAGGAGATCCATTGAAGACAGTTTGAATTTATGTTTGAGAGAAGCTCCATACATAATACTCGAGTCATTCCTTGTTACACAATTTTAAATACATCATTAAAAAAAAAACTGCAAATACATAATTTGCGAAACATACAAATGCATCATTTTCCATTAAGGTATGCACCTTTTCTAATGGATAATTTAGTGGTGCATGCATTATTCATCAATTCATTGGAGTCACAATTTCATCATACCTTTCTATGTCAAGACATCAGAGAGTGGTTTGGTACACATAATACCGAAAGAGACTTTTGTTGTAGTTTAACGAGGTTTCAAACTTGTGCCCAAAGATTTTTATAAAATTACGCATAAAATTTTATAACAATCTAGGGCACAACTGTAAAATTTCAAAATTTTGGATGCTCTGGAGATTTTTTTGATTGTGTTGAATCCATTTCCACCATAAAAACAGAATTTAAACACTCTTACACATTTTTTGAAAAAAACATTCTCAAATAAACTCTTTTTAACACTACTGAGAATACACACACACACACACACACACACACACACACATATACAAATTATTTCTAATTCCTATTCCTTTTATTGATTCATATCTTGGCAAAGTGATCATAAGCTCAGGTAGGGTTTCTGTAAGTTTTCTGCAAAAACCTATCAACATCACATTGGGGGCAATAACCTGGCAGGAATCATAGATCGTGATTTGGCATACAGGTGATTTCTTGAGGAATTGACGGGGGCAGAGACCCCCTCCTATTGAAACATATTGTAAGGGGAAACCAATGTATAGGTAGTGTAGGTAGTAAGCATGGATATTGGATTGGGGAAAGGACCCCCTATCATGGGAGCGAAATGGAAGAACTAGATATGGGGGCGATGCCTATCAAAGACCTCAAAGGAACCTTGTGTTTTCATACATGATAACAAGCTTGTGAAATATAGAAGATATATGAAGGACCATGCAATGATATGGAAGTTTGTAAGTGTTTGGTCGACGGAAAAGGATTTGCTAAAATGGATCAATCCCAAATAGAAATCAAAGGGCCACACTGAATTGAAACTGGGAGCAAAGGCATTTTTTACAGTCATCTTATCCAACCTAGATGACAAGGAAATAATCTTTGATGTAGGCTCCTATTTCTTCAACAATGGAGGCATGTTTATGAGGAATTTGGAGGAATTATAGAACCCAAATTTCGAAAAAAAAATTAGGAGCCCCAGTATGGGTGCATTTATTCAGGCTACCAGACGATTTCGGGGATCCAAAGATCTTGGAGGGAATTGGAAACACAATAGGAAACTTCATAAAGGTAGACGACTCCACGAGAAGGGAAAGATATACCTTGTATGTAAGGATTTGTGTGTATATTAATATCACATAACCTCTATTGGACGATCGAGTTGTGTAGCTCTTTGGGTGGTTGTTGTATTGCTTGTGCTTATTCTCGTTAATTTTTTTTGTATGGCTCGATTAATTTGTTTGTAGATTATTGTTTATTATTATCTTTTTGTGCAAGTCAACGTACAAGGGTGTCATAGTGAGCTAACTCTATTGAGTTATTTTTTTATTAAGTTAAAAATAAGGGCTTGCATGATTATATATTTTATAAGGATTATGCCATTATATGTTAGAACATTTTTTTAAAAATTAATGCCTATTATACAATTTCAATGGCTACCATAACTCCTCACATAATTCTTTAAAGGGTGCTAGCTCAATGGAAGAGCACCTGCCATGCAGGAGGTTGGTGGTTCGATTCAACTATACCCTAACATGAATTATTCAATGATATTCTAGTTTTTTCTAATTAAATATTTTTATATTGATTTATTTTAATGGTGAGATATTTTTCTGGATTCATTGTTTTATATTGTCTCTATAGAGACAATAATGCTCGCGTTATATATTTTCTTTATAGAGACAATGTTTTAGGACAATAATTTGGGACACCCACTTAAAGATAATATTTAAGACAATACAAAAGTTTATTTTTGTCTCAAGTTAAGACAATTTACCCAAAAATTGTCTTAAAACCCCCCTTTGTGTTGTAGTGCAACTATTGTCTCTAGAGAGACAAAAATGAAACTGTCTCTGGAGAGACAATAATGAAATTGTCTTTGAAGAGACAAAAATGCTTGTGTTATATATTGTCTTTATAGAGACAATATTTTAAGACAATTTATTTTTAAGACGATTTAATTTGAGACACCCACTTAAAGACAATATTTAAGACAATACACAATTTTCTTTTGTCTCAAATTAAGACAATTTACCCAAAAATTGTCTTAAATATTGTCTTAAAACCCCCCTTTATGTTGAGTGTGTCACATTGCGACAAGAATATTTTCAATATGAAAATAAACAATGGTGAATCATGTTTGTTTTAGGCTTCTAATATTCATGTTAGGGCTTATATACCCTAGGTTTATTTTATTTCCTTGGGTTTAATATTATTTTCTTGGGTTTTGTTGCGCCATGAAACAACTCGCCCCATTTTTATTTTCAAAATAGTATAAACTTTTGAAAATAAAAATAGGAACCCTTGTTAGAAATGTATTTTTTCATTTTAGATAAAAAATCAAACACCAAAAAACATTGTTGGTTTTTGCTAAATAAAAAAAAAAGAAAAAAGAAATTAATAAAACATCGTTGTGATTACCCTATGGAAAATTGCATAACGCATAATCTTTCCTCATTGAAAGTTAATAAAAAAAGAACAAAATCTCGATTTTGCAATTAGAGATAGCATAAATCATATATCGCTGATATATATTTAAAACTTTAAGCAGTTGTTATGAAAATTCCGATATTGCGATATTTCGATACTGTGATATTCCGATACTGCGATATTTCGATACTGCAATTTTGTGATATCGCGAAATCGCATATCACATAAACAAAAAGTAATGTGCTTCATAAATACATGTTCAAAAGGCACAATGCGATGGATTTGATAGGTTTAAATAAATGTTTTAATGTGAAAATAAATAGTGTCAGAAATGATTAAGTATGTTTTATCATCCCAATGTTGCTGTGTAACCAGCTCCAGAAATAGAAGAAAAGAGATATCAATGTCTTAGAAATAAGCCAATTCGAGAGGGCAACCTTCAATACATTACATAAATGAACAATTCTTAGATGATACAATTTACAAAACCTCCTTTCTATATATAGGATTCCATGGGGTCATAATGTAATCCTAGTGGGGCCACAATGTAATCCTAGCCGACCTAACAATAATAATTTAAGGGCATAATAATAACAATATGTGGGTTACAAGTGTACAATAATAACAATAAGGGGGTTACACTAACAACAATAAGGGACTATACTAGTAATATAGGGACCTAACATGCCCCGCTCCTTCAAAAAAGTGTTGCCCTCAACGCTTGAGTAGCTCTGGGTGCTTCTGTATAAAATTCTCATCCTCCCATGTAGAATCTTCAGTGGGTAAGTTCTTCAACTTGATGAGATACTCTGCAATTGATCGATTCCATAGCTATCGAGTTCTTATTTTCATGACTGCTTCAGGTTCCAATATTATCAAGTTCTAGCAATATTGTTTGAACTGGAAGGTTTTCACCTATAACCTTCTTTAAGCATGAAACATGGAAAACTGGATGCACTCGCGAAGAAGCAGGAAGCTCCAATTTGTATGCCATAGTACCAATCTTTTGCAACACCTTGTAAGGACCATAGTACTTTGGCGGTAATTTATTATCCTTCTTTGCTTGCTTGAGGGACATTTGTTTGTATGGTTGTAGCCGTAAAAATACCCAATCTCCTACATCAAAACTTCTCTCGCTACGATGTTGATCTGCCTGTTGTTTCATTCGATTTTGTGCCAAATTCAGGTTATCCTTCAAGAGTTGGAGAACTTCTTGCTGATGCTCGATGTGATCTTCCACTACTTGAACCTTCAAATTTTCTCTTAAAGATGATGTGATGGATGGTGGATGATATCCATAAAGTGCCATAAATGGGGTCATTTTTGCTGCAGCATGGAAGGAAGTGTTATACCACCATTCAGCAAGAGGTAACCACTTGACCCATTGTGTTTTTTTATCAGATACAAAACAACGAAGATATCCTTCCAAACATTTATTTACTATCTCAGTTTGACCATCAGATTGAGGATGATAAGATGAGCTATGAGCTAATTGAGCACCCAAACAAGAAAATAACTCCGTCCAAAAATTTCCAGTAAAAATGGGATCTTTGTCGCTCACAATAACCCTTGGGTTTCCATGTAGCTTTTGAATTGTGTCCATAAATGTAGTAGCAATTGTACTTGCTTTAAATGGATGAGATAATGCACAAAAGTGTGCATACTTGGTAAGTCTATCAACTACCACCATGATGACACTCTTCCTTCGGACTTAGGTAAACCTGTGATAAAATCCATTGAAATCTCCTCCCAACGTTGACTTGGAATGGATAAAGGTTGTAGAAGTCCCGGGGTCTTAATTGTTTCCACTTTATTCTGCTGGCAAACCAAACACTCCGCCACAAACTTTTGAATATCAGATTTAAGGCCATCCCAAAAAAATTCTTTCTTCACCCTGTGGTAAGTTTTTAAAAATCCTGAGTGTCCTCCTAAAGGAGAAGTGTGCAATTCCAGAAGAATCTTTTGTTTTAGTTGGGAATTCTTACAAAGATATAAGCGATCTTTGTACCATAAGGAATCATTTTTCCAACTAAATGTATAATATGTACTAGGATCTTGCTGCAACTTTTGAATGAGTGTCCATACATCTTTTTCCTTCTTCCATTCATCTCTTGCTTCGGTTATCCAATCTGGTTGGATAATAGAAATGGTACAAAGCAATGCTTCCACCTCTTCATTCTTTCTTGAGAGTGCATCTGCAACAACATTAAGCTTTCCTTTTTTGTAGATTATTTCAAAGTCATAACCCAACATCTTTGTGACCCATTTTTGTTGCTCTTCTGAAGATAGTCTTTGTTCCAAAAAGTGTTTAAGACTATCATGATTAGCTTTTACCTTGAAGTGTCTTCCCATTAGGTAAGTTCGCCATTTCTTTAGTGCATTCAGTATTGCTAACATTTCCTTCTCATAAATAGGTTTCTGTAAATACTTTCCTTTGATTGGACGACTTTCAAAAGCAATGGGTCTTCCTTCCTGCATTAAGATGACACCAATTCCATTTCCTAAGGCATCACATTCCACAATAAAGGTTTTTGTGAAGTTTGGCGTAGCTAAGATTGGTGCTTGACACATTTCTGCTTTAAGATGTTCAAAGGCCTTAGTTGCTTCATGAGTCCATGAAAATGCATTTTTCTTCAATAATGTTCTTAAAGGTGTTGCTATTGTCCCATAATTCTTAACAAACTTGCTATAATACCCTGTTAACCCAAGAAATCCTCGCAACTACTTTATGGTTGTGGGGACTCTCCATTTCTTAATGGCTTTGATTTTGTTAGGGTCTACCTTAACAACCTCATGAGATACAATATGACCTAGATATTCCACCTCTTGTACTCCAAAGAAACATTTGGATGTTTTTGCATATAATTGTTTCTCCTCCAATAGTTTGAGCACCCTGTCAACATGTTGAACATGATCCTTCCAAGACCTGTTGTAGATTAGTATATCATCAAAAATACTAGCACAAATTTTCTAAGGAAGGGTTTGAAAATGGAATTCATCAACCCTTGAAATGTAGAAGGTGCATTGGTAAGGCCAAAAGGCATGACCAAAAATTCATAATGACCCTCATGAGTTCGAAATGCTGTTTTGGGAATATCTTCAGTCTTCATTCTAATTTGATGATATCCTGAATGAAGATCCAACTTGGTAAAATAAATTGCTCCATGTAATTCATCCGATTGGAATGATTGTCCAAGACTTGTTGGAGATCTGCAGAAATAGATGATTTTGATGTTGGAACTTCTAGTGAGCATAATTGTGCAATTACACCTCGTTGTTCTTTCTTTAGAAGATGTGTCATGACATTAGAGCTTATTATCTTTCCCGACTTCCCTACAATACCTCATAATTTGACTTCCTTTCCTTCTGATTTTTTTTTTAAGAAAAGTTCTTGAAAATTAAAAGATACCATCCCCAAAGATTGTAACCATTGTACTCCTAGTGCAACATCAACACCTCCCATAGGAATGGAATGAATTGGACTAGTCAATACATATTCACCCATGGTTAGCTTGATATTATGGCATTTTCCAGAGAAATTTATAGTTCCTCCATTTGAAACCATCACTTGAAATTCTGGTGTTGGGTATAAGAAACAATTTAATTCCTTGGCTACCTTACAATGAATAAAATTACGAGTGCTACCTCAATCAATCAAAACTATTACCTTTTTCTTCTTCATATGTCCTTCTATCTTGAGATTTTGAGGAGTGGTAATTCCTTTTAGTGCATTACAGGATATGGTTGGATTCATTTCTTCCCCTTCTATGGTTGGTTCATGGTGTATATCCTCTTCTTGTTCATTTTCTTCTTCCTCTTCACAATCTATGTAAAATAATTTCTTCTCAGCACACTTATGACCTTCAATGTATTTGCTATCACAGATGTAGCAAAGCCCTTTTCTCTTTTTTCTTCCAATTATTGTGGTTTGAACCTTTTAGGTTGTGAAAATCTAGGTGTAGCAACACTTCCTTCTTTATAGAAGTGAGTGGTAGTCTTCCTTGTCGCCAAAATTTTACATTCAATTTTTCTTGCCAACCTGAATGCCTTCTCCAATGAATCAGGTTCCAAAACGTGAAATTCATGTTGGATGTTATCCTTTAAAGTTCCTATGAAGAGATCAATCCTGTGTTCCTTTGGAATATCAGTTACCCTTATATTCAATTGTTGGAAGTCCTCAACGAGCTCCCCCACTAAGCCCTTTTGTTTGAGATTTATCAATTGGCTAAAGAAGATGTTTCTCTTTGCATCCTCATAATGTGCTATCATTTCCTCCTTAAAAATTGACCAAGCGAAAAAAATTTTACGGGAGCAAAGCCATCGATACCATACAAATGTATTTTGTTCTAAATGTAAAGTTACAATGCGTACCTTTTGTGTGTTTTTCACATTATGGAGATCAAAATATTGCTCCATTTGTAGTATCCATGTTAGAGGATCCTTTCCATCAAACTTCCTCATCTCCATTTTTGAAATATGGTGGTTCTCCCCGCCAACATTAGAGTTCGTGAAATCACGATTAACATTTATTTTGTTCTCATCATGAGTTTCTTCTACTATCTTTTCACCATTATGAAACGTTTCTTGTATCAACTTTGTCAAACCTTCCATGTTTACTTTTAGATCATTCTTCATGTTTTCCATGTTGTCTTTCATGTCATCCATCTTAGCTTCCATGCTAGCTTCCATGCCATCCATCTTAGCTTCCACGACTTTCTTGAAAACTTCCATTTCATTTTTTGTTGCTCTTTGCGAGAGCGAAATTTGGTGCACTTTCTCTTGTAATTTTGATAGATCATGTTGCAATTCTTCATCTTCATGAGTCATAGTAGAGCAATTATTTTTACGAGGCATATTTTAGAACCCAATACTGATATTTATTCTACAATATTCCCTTGGAATCAATTCAAATTTATTCTTCAAACAAGACTTATGCAATTCGGAAAAAAAATACACACCTTTTTCTTTCTTCTGAGGAGCTCGATATTGAAATTGGATTATCTCTGTGATTGCAGAACTTCAATATTTTAATTTTAGTACCGATTTAGCCCTCTAAATTTTATTTCAAATGCCATAGGTTAGACTTGATTTGGATTCTCCAAAACAAAGTTGTGTCCAATCTCCCACAATGACCTAATTATGGACTGGTTCGGTAGAGAAAATTTCTATGACTTTCCACATGTCACTGTTTCATCCTTCGACTCTGAAATTGATAGCCACAAAACTAAAGTCCATGTACTTGTGACAATTTTTTACGGCACTCCAATCCGATGCTCAGAGAGAGAGTTATGAATCTTTTCCCATGATCACCTCCTTGAGATGAAATTCGGCAGCCTGAAAAAACACCACCTTCCATAGATCATATCTCTGAAAATATTGCAAACCAAGATTTGAAATTTTTTTATGAGCTTTCTCAGGATTTCAGCTTCGCACCCTAAAATTTTCGGATTTTGAACCTTCGTAGAAAACAAGTTATAGTGAAAATTCGACGATGACATGTTTAGAGAAGTGAAACCCTAGAATCCAAAGCTTTGATACCAAATGTTGTGTAACTAGCTCCAAAAATAGAATAAAAGATATATCAACACCTTAGAAATAAGCCACTTCGAGTGCGCAACCTCCAATACATTACATAAATGAATAATTCTTGGATGATAAAATTTACAAAACCTCCTTTCTATATATAGTTGTCCATGGGGTCATAATGTAATCCTAGTGGGGCCACAATGTAATCCTAGCTGACCTAAAAATACTAGTTTAATGGCATAATAATAACAATATGGGGGTTACAAGGGTACAATAATAACAATAAGGGGGTTACACTAACAACAATAAGGGACTATACTAGTAATATAGGGACCTAACAAATGCAAACAATTATTGATTTGTTATGATTAATAAATGATATCGTTGCTTCTCAAATATTTTCTTTTGAAATTGGTCATTTGAAATATATATTTCATCATTTGATCATTACTCTGTATTTAATATGGATTTTCCTTTAAAATATGTCCATTCGCAAAGTAATACAAAAGCACGGCAAACAGACTGATGCAGAATTGGAATACATAAAAATGTCACCCATAGTCTCAGATATTGTCTGCATTGCAGACAGAGGTGCTACAAAGTGGCAATCTATCTATACTATCTTCAAAGACGAGGAACCTAAAGTAGTGGAGGTCAAGTCAACTGCTGATGATGCAAGACCCTCATATTTACAGTTTAAATATATTGTGTGCTCCTTCCTTCATAGGATAGCAGCAAGGGCCAGTCTTTTACCATATACCGACATGATAAAGTGGGTGCTTGAGAATACAACAATTAAGGACAGAAAATTAAGAGCCGTTAATAATGAGATCTTAGCTTCGTTTAGAGCTAAAGATTTGATAGTCATGTACAAGCTACCTAACCAACAAGACATCTGTGATAATAGATTTCTTGAGAAATTTGCGAAGAATAATGAAGACCCTTTCAAAACAATCCAAGGTTGGAGAAAACTGGATAACAAGTCTAAACATGAGAAATCAGGTATGTATCTATTGCTTCACTTGAAAACCACTACAATTTCACAGTAGCGATGCTATGTAGATTATATGGCCTCCTTGATAATACCAAGTTCTCTATAAATTGGCTTCCCCTAATTGATTCATGTGTTAATTCTAACATCATTAATTGGGCAATTATTCTTTCCGAAAATCTAGCTAAAGCGATGAATGAATATCGCCAGACAAGAGCTTCTTCCTCCAAACCCGTCCCCCAATTTTTCATGAGTGCATATGTTTTTGATGCCATCTGTTTTTTTACCATTTTTCTAGTTATGGGTTTGAAATGGGCTCCCAAGGATCCTACCCCTATTCATTTGAGTCATAAAGAGATATGGGAACATAATTATGTACCACATTTCCATAGGTTATGTTATGGAGTTGTATTACCATTGCATCAATTAATATTTGATAGAGTGAGCCCTAGGTTCACTAAGGAAGCCATTACAGACCTTCAAATGATAGAGAGTTGTTTTTTTGATGAATCATTTTCATACATAAAAAAATTTGGAAGCTCTGCTCATCCACATGTTCTTGCTTTGTATGTTTCAGATAAATTAATGGCGAGAGAAGTGGCTTACCAAAATGTTGGTAACAGACTCACTAAATCTTTGAAAGATAGTAAAAAATATTTATGCCCAAGTTTTCCAATTCAATGTGGTACATTCTCCCTCAGCAATTTCAATCATGCATTGAAAGAATGTCAGAAGATTGAGCTTTTGAAGCTCCCCGTTTTACTCAATCAAATTTACTCAGTTAGTTAAAATCATACCTATCATACACACCGATGATAGATTTGAAAACATTTTTCAATCTGTTGGAAATTTTGAAGAAATCCAAAAAATTTCTCAAATTGAATCTAAATCCAGAAGAATTACAAAGATTCAATGAGTACAGAGAAAAAATACTCAAATGTATCCCTCAAAATGTCTTGGTTACTAGTTATATGGCTGAACCAAGAAAATAAATCATAACAGAAGAATCAGACTCACAGAATGAAGGTGACCTAGATAAATTCTAGACTTCAGATAACAATACATTGATAAATACCCCAGAGGTATCATCTTAACAAAAAAATACATAATTTTAGACTCAACAAGGACAAATAGTTTCAACAAAAGAAATCTTTGAAAGTCCTGGGGTAACCTCCCAAGATACAGAAGTCATTACTACATTTCCTACTGATGAAATTGTTCTGAAGGTGACTAATATCCCTCCACTGGATGTATTCTACAACACTCTTCATAAAGTTGTACTCAGGAAGCAAAGAAAAAGAAGAGGAATTGAAACACCCCCAGTTAATGAGGTCATGGAAGTTGTATGGAAAGACACTCCATCAAACCCAATTGAAAACCTAACTCGGCTATCACAATTTGCTGGAGCATATACTACTGCAACAATGGATAGGGAAGCCAAAGTATCCATTTTGGTTCAAGAAAAGGATGATGAAATCATGTAGCTACAGCAGCAACTAGAAGAAGAAAGGAAGATTTTAAGTCCAAAGGTCGAGCAAGAACTCTTCAAATTTTGGCAAGATATGGAAGTTCTTAACATAAGTCATAAAAATGACTTATCCACAAGGACACACTGATTAAATAATTAAGAGAAGATCTTACAAAATATGAAGGCATTCCTACTGCAGAGGAATTCATAAAAGAAGCATTGGAATTAAATGCCTTACTCTTGTATTCTTTTGTATTCTTTGAATGACTTATTGATAGAAGATTGATTGTGGCCTATTATCATTGATTAGATGAACATGACAACAGACATCTAGTACTATTATCATGTATGCTAAAATTTGTTTTAAAGATTAGTGATAAATCTAGCTTTCATGAATTATATATGGGATCAATTATTTCTATTTGAAGTATCAGTTGCACTATTGTATGATATAACAATAGAATTTAATTTGTTTTATATATGTTCATTAGAATATATGCGATATTTTTCACATCTTCTTTTGATTAATGCTTTCTCAAAAGAATTATCTTACAAAATTATTAATTCTATTAAGTCTGTGATTGATCTAAATCATCACAAACTGAATAGATATCATTTTGGATCGCATAAAATCAGTATTATCTCGGGTTATATTGGATCATATTTAATCGAAAGTTTTTCATTTTAGAATAATTTTGTTATAGTTTTTTATTTATTCTTCATGCCAATCATTTGAGAGAAACCCCAACAATCATATAAAACCAAAATCTAGGAAATTGATCCCATTATCACTAGTCAGAGCCACTATAACAAATGGAAAAGGAACTGCTTTAAGGTCCAAACTGGGTTGTTATCCTCCTTGTTGTTGCCACAGATTTATCAGGCCTTAAAATTTTTGGTGCAAGAAGGAGGGCCTAACTATGAGTGGCATATAAATCTAAACCTCAAACTAGAAGCCCTCATAAGATTTTATCTCCCCAAAAGCATCCTACAACTTCCCGATCAAACTCTAAATCATCAACTCATAAATTAGAAATTGTAGAGCCTTTCCCCGCATCTCCTGAAATATCTCGACAGTCATCTGCTTCAAAATTTACTCCTGAATTTCCTGAAGTTCAATCCTTAATTCAGAAATTAGAAGGAATATCTATTTCTATTGAAAATTTTGTTAATCCTGAAGCTTTTAAAGAAAGTGTCACTTCCCTATTTAAAGAAACTGGTATATTAACCCGATCCAAAAGTGAAAAACATGGAATTCCTCCTTTTGAGTTTCCAATAGAATCACATTGCAAAAAAAATTGTATATCTAGATCTAATTCAGATACGAGTGAAGTCACGTCAAATTTCCCATCAATTACTTCTTCGCATCCTCTTACTCTATCTACATCTTCTTATTCTTCCATTTCCTCTACTCAAACAATCAGTACTATCACAAGTAGTATTGTTCAAGTTGTAAGTTCTACAACCATCCCACCTACTTCTGGATGTACTTCTGTATATTTGTAAACTTGAAATCCAATTATGGATAATCGGCCTTGGACGAATCCTAGTGCTGTATTGATTGCAAATCTAAATCCTCTTCCAGATCATCCAGAAAAATGGCTACCTAAATATAATCCAAATGATGGTCTTCCCACTGAATAACATATCAATAATTATATGTTAGCCATAAATCTTAATGGAGTTGTTCATGAAGACATTGTAGTTAGATTGTTTCCTTATACTTTACAAGGATTTGCTTGATCCTGGTACTTTTTTCTTCCAGCAACATCTATTGCCGATTGGGAAACTTTTGAACAAGTTTTTCTCGCAAAATTTGGAGATGATAGAACTGTTGCATCTTTAATCAATGCTCTTTCCAATGTAAAAAAAAATTCAAGTGAAAGGATCCAAGATTTCAACTCTAGATTTAACAAGTTATTAAACAAAATCCCAAATGCTTCCAAACCTGCTATTGATGTACAAATAGAATGGTATATTTCTTCTTTACCTTCTAATATAGCTATTTTTGTAGATATAGCTGGAAAATATACCCTTTTAGAAAACATGAAAGAAGCTCTTGTTGTAGAGAAAAGAATCTTAGCATTAGAAAAACGATCAGAGATAGAAGACAGGAAATCAAAGAAAGTGACATTTAGTGAAGATTCCAAAAAGAATGTCTCAAAAGATCCCTTCAATCTTGAAGGTATTCAAAAAGTGTTAAATACTATGTCAAATGACATGATTGATATAAATAAACAAGTTGTTGAATCATCACTACCTAAGAAATCATATCGTCCATTTAAGAAAAATACCTCTTGAACATCTCAGCCTCCAATTATGATTTCAAATGCTGAATCTGATCAAGATATTGAATATCCCTCACCATCTTAATAGGAACCAGAGTTTGAGGAAGAAGTTGAACTGAATGGGTTATGGGATTTCATTCTCCCTACAGAAGAAGAAAGAGAAGCTATGTCTATGTCTATAAGAAGTAAACCTTCTCCTGGTTCAACTATATCAAATCAAACACAAAAATCTCTCCCCACAAAGGAGAAAATAACAGTCAAAAAATCTAAAACTATTCTAATAGATCCTATTTCACCAGATCCTATTATAAATTCCAAAACTTTAGTAGTTTCAGATACAGTGGAATACAATATAGTTGAAGATATGAAAAATACTAAAGCAAACATTTCATTACATGAAATCAGCAAACTCAAACAACAGTGGAAAATTTTACTCAGACAACTCAAGGAAATCCTTGTATATCCTATACAACCACCGATTATAGCCCAATATTCTAAAGATATGGGAAAACCTCCATCATCTTCAAACAAAGGAAATCCTGATGATATTGTTCTAATTGGTGATAGATCTATTTCTCACACTCCTCATTTAATTTTGACTTATGATATTTTCGACAAAAATGTTCATAAATGTCTTATTGATTCAGGAGCTTCTTCAACCATCATGCCAAGAATGGTGTGTACGAAATTGAATTTCACTCCTCAAAACTCTATTGTACATATAGTTCAATTAGATAGAACAAAAGTAGAGTTCAATGGAGAAATTTTGTTAATGTCCATTAGATTATCATCTAATCCAAAGGTACTGCAATTAATTTATATTTTCGTTGCAGAAATCCTTGAATTTTATGGTCTTATTTTATGTAGGGATTGGTCTGAAAAGTTACATGGATATTTTTCTACCGATTGGTCACACATGTTGTTTCCATATAATGGTAAACCAAATCAAATCAGAGTTGATCGCGAGAAATTTATGAAACACACAGTCACTGAAATTGAAGAAACAAATGAACCTATAGCTTTCACTAACAATATTATTGGAAATTACTCAGCTAAATCATTTCTTGGATCTTTCAATGCTCATATTTCACCTTTTTCCATAAATACTGCTATTTTTCAAATTGAAACCTTTTCTCAAACAAACACTTCTAGATGTATTAATATTAGCAAACAAAAAATTTAAAAATTATTTGTTTTCGAATTTATACTTTGATGGTTCAAAATCAGAAGATGGTGCAGGAGCAGGTTATGTGTTAATCAACCCTCAAGTAGAGAAAACAATTCTATCTTGTAGACTCAAATTTCAATGCACAAATAATATCGCTGAATATGAAGCATTGATACAAGGTCTGTACAAAGCTATTAGTTTAAATGTTAAATATTTGCAGGTATATGGAGATTCTAAGATAATTGTTAGACAAGTCAGAAACACAATTCACTGTATTTCTAGACATTTTAAACACTATCAAGCTTTAGCTCAAAGAATTACATCCCATTTTTCCGCATTTAATATCTCCACCGTTCCTAGATTACAAAATGCAAATGCTGATTTACTTGCCAATGTAGCATCTAATCTTATATTATCTGAAGAATTTAGCCCAGACAGATTTTCAATTGAATTAATTTTTAGGCCTTCCATTCCTGACAACGTAACAAATTGGAGAGTATTTAACAATGATGCAGATATAGTAGACTTTCTTACATCAGAAGGATCTTATGAAGGTCAAATAATAGATGAATAAGAACATGATTTACGAATTGAAGATAAAAAAAATAATCCAATTCCCAAATCTGCAATCAAAATGGAAGATATCTATCATTTGAAAGATAGGTTTAAGAATATTACCAATTCGAAAACTGAAATTTCTACTTTAAAATTTGAATTGATTAATCTTGGTACACCAGAAAAACCTCAAAACATTAACCTAGGTCTTGGTTTAAAACCTGAAGAAAGGATGCCATTCATTAAGTTGCTAAAAACATATAAAAATATCTTTACATGGGATTATTCGGAACTGAAAACATATGATACTTATATAATTCAACATACTATAATTATGATCTCAGATGACAAACCTTTTCCACCCAAACTTACAAAGTCAAATTAAATATGAATTAAATAAAATTCTCAAAGCCAAAGTTATTTTTCTTGTTAGACATTCGAAATGGGTGTCAAACATGGTCCCAACTAGAAATAATAATGGAGACATTAGGATTTGCATAGACTTTAGAAATTTGAATAAAGCTTGCCAAAAGGATAATTTTCCCTTGCCTACCATAGAACAGATATTATAGTTTTGTTGCAGGATTTGAATTGATGTCTTTTCTCGACGGATTTTCAGGATATAATTAGACTGTGGTACATCTAGATTATAGATTAAAGACAACATTTAGAACAAAGTGGGGAACATAAGCATACCAAAAAATGCCTTTTGGGTTGATTAATGCCAGTGCTACATTTCAATGTGCTATGGATATAGCTTTTAGAGGACTAATCAATAACTCAGTTGTTATATACTTGAAATTACTGTTTACTCTAAGCATAGAAACAATCATGTTAATCACCTAAAACATATTTTTGAAAGATGCAGAAAATTCAGCATTTCCTTGAATCCTAAAAAATGTTATTTCGCCTTATCAGAGGGTAAATTATTAGGGTTCATTGTCTCCAAAAGAGGAATCCATATTGACCCCAATAGGATTCAAGAATCGAAAACATTCCTCTACCACACAATAAAAAAATGATGCAATCATTTTTAGGACAAATTAATTTTGTAAAACGATTTGTTCCTAATTTTTCCCAAATCATCTTACCCTTGCAATCAATGATCAAGAAAAATTCAATTTTTAAATGGGAAAAAGGTGAGAGAAATTCTTTTGAGTTGATTAAAAAATCTATCATTGAAGCTCCTTCTTTAACAACTCCCGATTTTCTTAAACCATTAGTATTATACAAATTCTCTTTTGATACATCATACATAGCAGTTTTGACACAGTTAAATGATCAAAACATTGAAGCACCGACTTAATTTTATATTTCTAACGTTCAAGGTGATGAGTTAAATTATTCAGCTGTGGAAAAACAAGCTTATTTTTTGTTTAAAGCTTTCAAACATTTTAGACCTTTTCTTCTAAAAACAAATACTAAAATAGTAGTACCTTACTCCACAGTAAGGAAATCATTAATCCAACGAGAAGTAGGAGAGAAGAGAGGAAATTGGGTTACTGCACTTGAAGAATATGATGTAGAGATACATCTTGCTAAAATTGTTAAAGGTCAAGGCCTTTGTAAGATGTTAACTGGAGCCTCTCATTAACCAACAGAAGAAGATCAGTCAAATGAAATACAACTTTGTGAGGTAAGCCTAAACAATTCTCAGTCACAATATGCTGATTTGAATTTTTTCTTAAAAAATGGATATGCTGGAGCCATTATATCTCAATTACACAACAATGCATGCTCTGAGGCTTAAAAAAAATCAATATCAACTTATAGATGATGTGATATTTAGGAAGAATTATGGTTATGTATTATTGAGATGTTTAGAGAAAACTGAGGCTGAAAAGGTAATACAGGAATTACATGATGGACCAGCTGTAGGTCATTTCGGAGGAAACACCATAGCTCATAAAATACTGCATGTTGGTTACTATTAGCCAAATCTATTTAAAGATGCACATGAATATGCGAGAAAATGCAAAGTATGTCAAACTACAACAGGAAGAGAGAGGAAAGCAACATTTCCACTACAACCAGTAAATATCCAACAACCATTTGAACAATGGGGGTTAGATATCATAGGTGAAATAACTCCAAACTCTTCTAAACAACATAATTATATTCTAACTGCAATAGAATATTTCACAAAATGGGTAGAAGCTATCCCATTAAAGGTGGTTAATACACAAAGTATTACAAATTTTATTGATCAGTTCATAATCACCAGGTTTGGTCTCCCATCAGCTTTGATATTTGACAATGCATCTTACTTTTCTGGAAATGATATGATAGAATTCGTTTTGAAAATAGGCTTTAAATTAAAATACTCAGCTCACTATTATCCACAGGGTAATGGATTAGTTGAATCTACAAATAAAAACCTTATCAAAATCATAAAATGAGCTATATAACAAAATCATAAAAAATGCCACAAAGCACTCTTATTCGCTCTCTGAGCAGATAGAATCACCCAGAAAGCTTTAATAGGTACTTCTCCATTTGTGTTAGTTTATGGGAAAGAAGCAGTTCTACCCACAAATATAACAATACCATAATTTGCTTTAGTGTAATTTATTGATGAAAATCCTTCGTCTTCCCTTCAACTTAGAGAAGATCAAATTCTTAAAATGGAAGAACAAAGAGAAAAATCCAAAGCTATACATGCTCATCATACACAAATAATGAAAGCCTCATTTGACACAGCATCTATCAGTTCAAAATCTTTTGAGATTGGAGAGCTTGTTTTGAAATGGGATAAGGCACATGAGGAAAAAGGTAAGCATACAAAATTTCAAAGATTATGGCTTGGTCCATTTCAAATCATAGAAAAAATAGGCTTATCCACATTTTTGTTACACTATTTTTTAGGTAAGAAAGATTCCTTACAGGTGAATGGTAAAATTCTTAAAAAATAATTTTCTTAGAAAATCAAGTTTTAAATTTTCTTTTTCTTTAGGAAAATAATAGTTGAAAATAGCATCAATTTGGTTGACTCAAATTTTCAAATTTTCTAATAAATTATTTTGAATTTTCGCTTCTATAAATAAGTAAAGTAAAAAGATGAATATAACTATGAGAATTGAATAAACTTTATTTTTTTGAAATAATTTAAAATTTACTAAAGGCATTTACTTTCCGAAAATACACTTGATGTCATAAAATATAGACATTATGTATTAGTCAAAAAATGAAAATTTTATTTTAACCTAGCAAGGATTTTCTACGAAAAGGTATCTACCAACTCTATAATTATCATCCATAGCTCTTAAATGAGCTAATGATTCATCCCATATGATAAAATTTCTTCTCCAAAGTATAATTCAAAAAAGAAAAAGAAATATATATGATATATAAATTCAAAATAAAATAAATCTCATCACGGGCTTGTTTATCATTATCATAGAGAAATAATATAAACGGATATTACCAATACTGCATACCACAATAGGGTAATAGCTAAATGATTATAAAGAATAAAAGTACAAGGGGTCTCATTACGATCCAACTTTTTCAGTCTAAATTACTATCAATGAATGACATTGTCACTATCAGGCCACCAAACCTTGGCAATGATTTTGAAAACCTATTAGAAAACAAAAAGAAATAAAAATAAAAATAAAAAATAAAGATTAATTATATGGAAAATTATATTTTGAAATAAGAAATCAAATTCAGATGGAACCATGAATCATTATTGGTTAAAAGATAACCCTGTCGAGGCTATAAACGCCTGCTGCAAACAGTGACTCTATCTGTGATAAATGAGTAAAAATCCATGAAACCAATTTTTAGAGAATACCAACTTTATCTTTTTAAATTTGATTACTTACTGATACAGATACCTATGTATTATCACTGAAGGGGTTAATTAAGAAGAAATGAGATAGGCAAAGTAGATTATATTCTGAAAAAACACTGTTTACTTCATGAATCATACTATTTTTATTCTTATATCTTTTTCTTGTTTTGAAAGTTTATAAATATAAAAATAAACCAATCAGAGGTATATGGCTCTCCTAAGTGAATCACCAATTGTTGTGATATGCAACAACTCCCCCCATTTTTATTTTCAAAATAATATAAACTTTTGATAATAAAAATAGGGACCCTTCTTAGAAATGTATTTTTCATTTTAGGTAAAAAATCAAACACCAGAGAACATTGTTGTTTTTTATTAAATAAAAAAAAAAAACACGAAAATAAATTAATAAAAAATCCTTGTGATTACCCTATCACAAATCACATCCCGCATAATATTTTCTCACTGAAATTTAAGCAACAAAACAATGAAATCGCAATTTTGCGATCAACGATCTGGATTTCGCAAGCGACAACATAAATTGCACATCGTTGATATATGTTTAAAACTTTAAGCAGTTCTTACCAAAATTCCAATATTGTGATATTCTGATACTGCGATTTTTCGATTTTGCGATATCGCAAAATCGCATATCGCATAAACAAAAAGTAATGCGCTTCATAAATACAGGTTCAAAAGGCATGATTCGATGGATTTTATAGGTTTAAATAAAGGCTTTAATGTGAAAATAAATAGTGTCAGAAATGATTAAGTAGGTTGTATCATTCCAATGCAAACAATTATTGATTTGTTATGATTAATAAGTGATACAGCTGCTTCCTAGATCTTTTCTTTTAAAATTGGTCATTTCAAATATATCTTTAATCATTTGATCATTAATTTGTCTTTAATAATGATTTTCCTTCAAGATATGTCCATCTGCAAAGTAATGCAAAAGCACGGCAAACAAACTATTGTAGAATTGGAGTACATAGAAATTTCGCCCATAGTCTCAGATACTATCTCCACTATAGTCGGAGGTGCTACAAAGTGGAAAGCTATCTATACTATCCTCAAAGATGAAGAACCTGAAGTAGTGGAGGTAAAGGCAACTACTGATGACACAAGACACTCAGACTTATAGTTTAAAGATATTGCATGCTCCTTCCTTCATACGATAGTAGCAATTTCCAGTATTTACCATATACCTACATGATAAAGTGGGTGCTTGAGAATTCAACAATTAAGGACAGGAAATTAAGGACCTTTAAGAATGAGATCTTAGGTTCGTTCAGAGCTGAAGATTTGAAATTCATGGACAAGCTACCTGACCAACAAGACATCTATGATAATAGATTTTTTGAGAAATTTGCAAAGAATAATGAAGGCCCTTTCAAAATAATTCAAGGTTGTAGAAAACTGGATAACAAGTTTAAACATGATAAATCAGGTATGTATCCTATCACTTCACTTGCAAACCCCTACAATTTCACAGCAGCGATACTATGCAGATTATATGGTCTCCCTGATAATACCAAGTTCCCTATAAATTGGCTTCCCCTAATTGATTCCCGTGTTAATTCTCACATCATGAATTCGGCAACCATTCTTTCCAAAAATCTAGCTAAAGAGATTAATGAATATCGCTAGACAAGAGCTTCTTCCTCCAAACTCGTCCCCCAATTTTTCATGAGTGCATATGTTTTTTATGCCATATTTGTTTCTACTAGTTTTCCAATTATGGGTTGGAGATGGACTCTCGAGGATCCTACCCCTATTCATTTGAGTCATAAAGAGATATGGGAACATAATTATGTACCACATTTCCACAGGCTATGTTATGGAGTTGTATTACCATTAGATCAATTAATGTTTGATAGAAAGAGCCCAAGGTTCACTAAGGAAGCCATTATAGACCTTCAAATGATAGGGAGATGCTTTATTGAAGAATCATTTTCATACATCAGAATATTTGGAAGCTATGCTCATTCACATGTTCTTCCTTTGTATGTTTTAGATAAATTAGTGGTGAGAGAAGTGGCTTACCAAACTATTGGTAATGGACTTAGTAAATCTTTGAAAGATAGTAAAAAATATTTATGGCCAAGTTTTCCAATTCAGTGTGGCACATTCTCCCTCAGTAATTTCAATCATGCATTGAAATAATGTCATAAGATTGAGCTTTTGAAGCTCCCCATTTTACCCTCAAGGAAATTCAACCCAGAAAATATTGCTAACAAATTTACTCAGTGAGTTAAAATCAAACCTATCATACACACCAATGATGGATTTGAAGACATTTTGCAATCTGGTAGAAATTTTGAAGAAATCCAAAAAAAATTCAAAATGAATCTAAATCCAGAAGAATTACAGAGATTCAATGAGTACATAGAACAAAGACTCAAACATATCCCTCAAAATGTCTTGGTTACTAGTTATATGACTGAACCAAGAAAAGAAATCATAACAAAAGAATTAGATTCACAGAATCAAGGTGAACTAGATAAATTATGGACTTCAGTTAGCAATACATTGATAAATACCCCAGAGGTATCATCTTCACAGAAAAATACAAAATTTCAGACTCCACAGGGACAATTAGTTTCAACAAAAGAAATCATTGAAAGTCCTTGGATAACCTCCCAAGATATAGAAGTAATTCATGTGTTTCCTACTGATGAAATTGTTCTGAAGGTGACTGATATCCCTCCACTGGATGTATTCTACAACCCTCTTCATAAAGTTGTAGTCAAGAAGCAAAGAAAAAGAAGAAGAATTGAAACACCCCCAGGTAATGAGCTCATGGAAGTTGTATGGAAAGACACTCCATCAAACCCAATTGAAAACCTAACTCGGCTATCACAATTTGTTGGAGAATATACTACTGCAACAATGGATAAGGCAGCCGAAATATCCATTTTGGTTCAAGAAAGGGATGATAAAATCATGCAGCTACAACAGCAACTGGATGAAGAAAGGAACAGTCTAGGTCAAAAGGTCGAGTAGTAGCTCTTCAAATTTCAGCAAGATATTGAAGTGCTTAAGATAAGTCATGAAAATAACTTATCTAGCAAGGACATAGTGATTAAGGAATTGAGAGAAGATATTACAAAATATGAACGCATTCCTACTGCAGAGGAATTCAGAAAATAAGCATTGGCATTAAATGTCTTACTATCAAAACAACAAAAAAAATTTGTCTTACAAATGTCAGACATAATCCCACACTTGGAAATCAGTGAAAATTTGACTAATACAGTCATTTACCAGAGAATTCAGTTTAATGAAATCAATACCAAAATTTCTGATTATATTGAATGGCAGGATTTAGAGGAAGGGAGAAAGTCAAATATCCCAAAGATCAAATAAACTTTTAAAGTTATTCTCTTTACTGACTGAGATGCACAGTAAAAAACAGGAAGAATTGGTAATAGCCAGAGCAGCATGCATATCACAGAATATGGTCAAAATGATTAATCACATGTTGCATAATTCTAGTTTAATTAAAGAAATAAATCACAAATTGATTCCCGATCTCAAAATATTACAACAAAGTTGAAAAAAATACAAGTCAAGTACAAGAAGAAACAGTAGCACAAATAAAAAACACTGAATGGAAAGCATACTGACAACTACTGGTTAAGCCTTATATTAAAAAAATGAAATTGAATTGTTCTCTGGATTCCATACAAAAAATGCAACCACTTTTACTTGATGTTATATTTACTGGACAGATGAAGACACAGTTCGGGAAGCCTCCACAAGTTCAACCAATGCTCGATATTTGTGAGAAGAAAAGCAGAGCTGGCAGTAACCTATCATCGTGCATGATCATGAGTTAGTTTGTTTTTCATAATTTCAATTTTAGCAATTAGATACTAGGAATGAGAAAGGTTGTTTGAAACCACCTCATAACATATTTTGTATAATCTATTTTTGTAAGTATTTATTGTATTATTTAAACCCTTCTCATGCATTTAGAGAAGGGTCCAGAATTTTTATTAAGAAAATTTGCAAAGAATGCTTCACTGTAAGTTTGTGGATGCCTTGATAAAATAATGGAACACAGTATTTTCAATTATATATCATTTTGTTGATCACATTTGATACAATTTTGTATTCCCTGAATGACTTATTGATAGAAGAATTGATTGTGGCCTATTATCGTTGATCATATGAATAGGACAACACACATCTGGTACTATTATCATGTATGCTAAAATCTGTTTTAAACATTAGTGATAAATCTAGCTTTCATGAATTATATATGAGATCAATTATTTCTGTTTGAAGTATCAATTGCACTATTGTATGATATAAGAATAGAATTTGATTTTTTTTAGATATGGTCATTAGAATATATGTGATATGTTTCACATCTTCTTTTGATTAACTCTTTGTCAAAATAATTATCTTACAAAAGTATTAATTCTATTAAGTCTGTGATTGATCTAAATCATCACATACTGAATAGATATCATTTTAGATCGCATAAAATTAGTATTATCCCGGGTTAGATTAGATCACATTTAATTCAAATTTTTTCATTTTAGAATAATTTTTTTTTTTGTTTTTTAGTTATTCTTCATGAAAACCATTTGAGAGAAACCCCAACGATCATATAAAACCAAAATCTGGGAAACTTGTCCCATTATCCCCAGTTAGAGCCACTCTCCCAAACGGAAAAGGAACTTCTTTAAAGTCCGGACCGGGTGGTTATCCCCCTTATTGTTGCCACATATTTTCGAGGCCTCAACAGGTTTATAATTACTTTGGTTTTTAATACTATTCCCTTGGGTTTTTAATATCAATTCCTATGGTTTACTAATCTAAAGGTTCAAATTCCAAGGGCTTAATATTAATACCTTGTGTTCAATATTATTCCCTAGGCATTATAAACACATGTGTTTGTAGTATTAATCCCTTCATTTTATAATATCAATCATGGTCAACCATGGAAACCGATGGTCAAAAAGGTAAATCATGGTAAAAAAACTTGAAATATGGTCGGCAACATTTTATAAAATGAATCATGGTCAAACATTCCAACCATGGTCAACCAAGATCCAATGTGGAACTGTGAAAATGATTGTCTCAATAGGAAAATACCCCATGGTGAACCACGGTCAAATGTCACATTACTGTAAAGAGTGTTTCCATTTGAAAAATAGTCATGGTCTAGCATGGTAAAGCATGGTCCAACGCCTAACAAGGATTGTCTCACTATGAAAATAAATCATGGTTGACCATGCTCAACCATGCTTATTTTTGGGTTTATAATATTTATCTAAGGGTTTATATACCTTGGTTTTGTAATATTAATATTTTGGGTTCATAATCCCTTTTTGTTTATTATTATTCATGGTTTATAATGCATTGGGTTTATAATATTAATCCATTGGGTTTCTTAATCTGTTGGATTTATAGTAGAAATCCCTTGGGTTTATAATGTCAATCACTTTGCCTTATTAATATATGGGTACACATTCATAGTGTTTAAAATTATTCCATTGGGTTTATTATTCCCTTGGGTTTTTAATACGAATCACTTCAATTTATTAATTAAAATGTTTAAATTTGGAGGGTTTAATATTATTCGATTAGGTTTAAAATTATTCCCTTAGGTCTATGGTACCTTGGTTTTAGTATTATTCCCTAGTGTTTATTATTCTGTTGGTTTTATAATATCAATCATGGTGAAGCATGGTTAACCATGGTCATCCAAGGTCAACCATGGTGACCATGGTGAACCATGATGTACCATTGGGTTTATAATATTTATATTAGGGTTTATATACCTATGGTTTAAAATGTTAATGCCTTGGATTTAATAGTATTTCCTTGGGTTCATAATCCCTTCGGTTTTTAGTTGCAATCCCTTTGGTATATTATTCCCATGGGTTTATAATAATAATCCCTTGAGTTTGTCAATGTAAGGGCTCATATTCCTAGGGTATAATATTTTTCATAAGGTTTGCAATATTAATTCTTGGGTTTAATATAAACCCCTTGGGTGTATAATCATGGTCAACCATGGTCCAACGTCACAATGTGAAAATGATTTCATGAAAATGAAAATCAATGATGTTTAAACGTTGCATTGTGACAAAGATTTTTTGAAAATGAAAATCAATGATGTTTGAATGTCGCATTGTGACATAGAATGTCTTCATATGAAAATGAATCACAAACACCCTCAAAATTCAAAATAAAAACAACCAATAAATAAATAAAAGAAAAAAAATTAAACACCATCACAATATTAAAGAATAAATAAAAAAAAATTCAATAAAGATAAAAAATAATATATATATATATATATATATATATATATATATATATAATGAAATAAAAATAAAGATAAATAATTAAATAATAAATAAATAAATGGATGGACGTATAAATAAAAATAATACTAAAAAAAGAAATAACCAAATATAAACTAAATCTAGGTAAAAAAAATGAAATAAAGAGACCTAAAAATCTTCAAACCTAGCAAATGACTCTAATAATAAGAAAGTATAAAACATAACAAGAAAAACCCAGCGAAAAAAAGAAGAAGAGGAAAACACCAGAGAAAGGAAATATACTAAGAGCACAAAGATGGGATCCAACAGTGGCTAACTTACCACCCATAATCCCTATTCAACGTACGATGCAATTTCTCAATCTCAACAGCTTCCCTAAATTTATGGTGATGGAAATGCTCAACCCTAGCAATGACTTTGGATTCTTCCATACAAATATGGTGTCTAGTCTTCTCTGCGTGCTCAGCTAGAGTTGAGGACTTTGTTCTACCATGTCTGATATCAACAGAATGCTCTTGAATCCTTTTATTAATCCACTAACCTGTTTCTCCAATGTAGGGGATCCCACAGGAGCACGGGATGAAATAAACACCTTTCACACTTTTGGGTTCCAATGGGTCTTTAACAGATCTTAGGGAACCAGGAATGGTGTTCAATGGTCTAAAAGAGGAAAGATATTATGCTTTCTTATATTCGAGTGATCTTATCAGTAGTACCTTGTATAAAAGGTAGATGAACTCTACCAACTAAATCATCTTTCACAATTCTCAGTTTCAGACCTTGGCTAGCTTCCATGAAAGCCCTCAAACTCTAACTTCTACTATAGCTATTATTTTCAAAGACCTTAAGGACATGTGCCTTCTCTTCTTCCAAATGTTCATCATCTGAAACCCTAAAGGTTCTCATGGCTAAAATGTTGAGAACCCCAACTTTTTGAGCCGGAAGATGATAAGAACAAGTATGCAAATATTACTCCGTGTGAATTTAAATATAACAAAATAAATATTTATTAATAATCATTTTTAATTAAATATTACTAATTTTAATTTTAATATTGTAATATTAAAGAAAAAATTGCTAATAAGTTATTTATTATTAAGATATATTGATTAGTAAATTCATTATTAATTATTAATATTAATAATGAATATAAATCATTAATAATATTAATAACTAATTAAATTTATTAATTAATTAATAATAATAATAATTGTAATATTAATTATCAAATTAATAATACATTTACTATTATATATATATATATATATATATATATATATATATATATATATTACTAATTTTTATTATTATTTATAAAAAAAATTATATGAATATGAATATGATGATTAATGTTCATGGGGTCTTGAATAGATGGTGACTGAGTGCTCTATTAAGGAATTTCTTGATGTAAAGTCATTTCTTCAATTCCCCACCCCGATCGGGGTGATATGTATTGGACATGATAATGAAGATGTAGTCCTCCTTTGTTAAGGCACTTCCTGATGTGAAGTCACACGTTCAATTTTTCACCCCAATCGGAATGATATGTATCGGACATGATCATGAAGATAAAGTCATACCGAGATTACAAAAAAAAATTAATAATATGATTAATATTATATCTATCATAACACTTAATATATATATATATTTTTATATGAACATGAATATTATGATTAATATTAGATCTATAATAACACTATATATATAAATATAATATGATTAATATTAGATCTATGTTAAGTGTTATTGGTGTTTTTCAACTATATTTATTAATGTAGTTCTAAATGTAATTGCTATTGACTTATAGATATATATCAATCACACAATTTGTGCTAATTCTATATAAAAGTAACTCCATAAAATTCAATCATAACTTGGACATTAAAGACTAATTCTCATTAACTCTGATGTGAAACAAGGAGCTGGAAAAGGCCAAAATAAATGTGGGAGGAAAGATTACATATTTTTTTCTCTTAAGGAAAAGTGGAAACAAAAACAAATCATTTTAGAATGAGGGACCTTTATACAGGTATTATGACAGCTAGTTCTTGGTATAATCTATTCAGCTAAGAGTTTGTCGAAACTCTCAGAACACTGATTGTAAAACTTTACAGGAAAATGGCCAAATATAAAAGTCAAATGAAGAAACAAACCATCTCATAAACTATTTTTAGCTTCGTCAAAAATTCCTTCTTTCTTTCTTTCTTTATTTCTTGTGAATCTATTGTACTATATGTTAGGTGATCCCGTGGAATCTTTTGAGGGAGTGGGTTTTTGTTGATTAAATATCGAGGGAATCAAATAAGCTGCGGAATCTTTGGAGGGACTCCGTGTTTGACGATTAAATATCTAGGGAATCGGCTGGTTCTCATGTATTTACGCAGTCGTATTTTGCATAATGAAACAACAATTTTCAAAAACAGATTGGTGTGTATTGAAATATTCTCTCAAGTAGAACAATTAGACCGCCCCACATGATCGACATGATCCCGATTTCCCCGTCCTCTTCCTCCGGTTGCTTCCTCACTCCTGTGCCCGTTTTCTCTTTCACGTGAGGAACTTTCACTGTTGGATCAACCCTTAGAATTTCTTTAGCGGTTTTCTATCCTGCGAAGGATTCAAACCAGAAATTTGACTCTTGATTTTGTGTTAAGACGGTGAACTAGTCAGATAATCTATTCAGTTCCTATGGGCTATAGCATATAACTACACTTTAATTCCTTCGCATTTTTACGGTGAACTAGTCAGATAATCTATTCAGTTCCTATGGGCTATAGCCTATAACTACACTTTAATTCCTTCGCATTTTTAACCCGTCCTAGCATTACTATTGTCAGAGTTCTTTTCGACTTCGGTGAGAAATCATATTATTATCTGGAGTTTCCATCCGAGAGTGTATGGCCCATCTGCAAAGAGGAATACGTGAGGCCATATTGTTTTTCTGCAATTGAAGATCAGATTTATTATGAAAATTAGTATAATGGCATCGATGGTTATGATATCTCTTTCCTGTTGATCGTTGCAGGTCATAGTTGCACCGTTAGGATGCTGGAGAACAACCTGTTTCCAAGGCGTTTGATCCCAAACCCAATTCCGTCTCCCACATTCACGCTCACGTGGAGAAGGATGCGATAGAGTGTGATGAAGAGAATAGCCCCTGGAGCACCTTTTCGACCGCCACGTCGAACAGTTCCGTGAACGAGATCAGCACGTTATCGTGCAGGCTCAGTCCCACCATTCAAAATATAAACAAGGCCAAGGGGAATTAATGCTTCAAAGTACCAATTATGCAATAACATTTGTCAACTACTAAGTGTGCAATAATATTTCACTGTGGCGTTTATTGGGTTTTGGATAGATGCGGACACTGTGTTTTGTTAAGAAATTTTTTATGTGAATTTATATATTAAATTTCTCTCTTCAATCGTAATGATAAATGTATTCTGATATAACTTAAAAAATAAAAAACCTTTTGAGAATGGAGAATTAAAGTTTATAGATATATAGATTTTGTGATAGCTATGTTAGTTTAAAAAATATCGATTCTATAATGCAAAATAAATAGTAAAAAATAATCGAAAAATAAACTTTAATGCCCAATAAATCATACCTACAACCATTTTCTCTCACAACAGTTGTATCGCTTCCTCTCATAACAGCTTTCTCTCATAACAGCTGGAGTTATTTTTGGAAATAACTGCAGTAATTATTTCTGGAAACCAGATTTCCTTAATTTATGGAAACCAATTACAGTAATTTCCTTAAATTACAGAAATCAACTGTAGTTAATTAATTTCTTGTTAAGAGTTTTGAAGTGGTCCATTACTCTCACTGCAGTTCTCTACCATGACTTGTGGAACACTTGACACATAGCCAACAGAAGCTTGATGGAAGCTTGGCTATAAATATTTTTGTTTGGTCCCCAAACTCATGAACTCAATCTCCTTCAGTTTTACACCATCAAGTTAGAGTGAGCAGAGCTTGGAAGTCCCTTCAGATTTTTTGATTTTTTATATTGGTGTGCAAGGCATAAGGCATCTTCCTTCTGCAGATTTTCTATATAGTGAAGCAGCGCGGAAGCTTTGCATACAAAATACATTCAGTGTGAGTAGCATCAATGGCTGGAGGTATGATTTATTGGGCGTTAAAGTTTAAAAATATTGATTCTATAATGTAGAATAAATAGTTAAAAAGAATTGAAAAATAAACTTTAATGCCCAATAAATCATACCCCTAGTACTCACACTCAGAATGTATTTTGTATGCAAAACTTCCGAGCTGCTTCACTATATAGAAAATATGCAGGAGGAAGATGCCTTATGCCTTGCACGCCAATACAGAAAATCAGAAAATCTGAATGGACTTCCAAGCTCTGCTCACTCTAACTTGATGGTGTAAAACTGAAGGAGATTGAGTTAGTGAGCTTGGGGACCAAACAAAAATATTTATAGCCAAGCTTCCATCAAGTTTTTGTTTGCTATGTGTCAAGTGTTCCACAAATCATGGTAGAGAACTGTAGTGGGAGTAATGGACCACTTTAGAAGCTCTCAACAAGAAATTAATTAACTGCAGTTGATTTCCGTAATTTAAGGAAATTACTGTAGTTGGTTTCCATAAATTAAGTAAATCACTGCAGTTGGTTTCCAGAAATAATTACTGCGGTTATTTCTAGAAATAACTCCAGCTGTTGTGAGAGGGAGCGTAACATTTTGTATATAAATTACAAAGTCACGAATGGAGACCATATTCGATGATCTGCGAAACTCTTCTTGCCAATTATATGTTGTGTAAAAGATGGTGGTAAAGATGTACATTTAAGGTTTATAATTGTAATTAAATCTGAATATAAGATCATCTTGGTATTGAGTATATCCATTTTATTGGTAAAATTCTAAGGAGACATGGAATATGAGATAAAATTAAGGGCTTTTTCAAGTGATTTATCTAGAGAATGCCTAAGCACTCAACACACTTACACTATATTTCATTTAATCAAAGTCTTGTACATATAAGCTTACACATTAGCTTGGAGGTTTGAACCACTCCCTAAATAATAGGATCTAGGACCTAAATAGAGGATATCAATCCTAACCAAACACATTAATAGATTTCTCCAGTAATTCTAACACTCCTTAATGGATATTCACTCAAAGTCATATTTCTCCTTCCTTGGCTTAATATATGCGTGTTGGTCTTTGTCTTAACTAGGCTTACAATGATACTTCATAACTGAGCTTCATTTTTTTCTCCTTGCTAAAGATTTTGTGCTTTTTCATTTGCAAGTGAAGTTTCATCTTCAATTTTCTTGCCATTAGATAGTGGTGGATCTTATCCTTCTTTCTGAATTTTTTGTGCCAAATGTGGAACACTTGAACACTTATTCTCTTCCTTCTTGATCTCGATTATAGGTTAACATTCTTTGAATTTAATGTTGCACTTTCTTGGGACTTATATTTGTCCTTTACGTTTGAAATTTCTTTTCTTGGCTGTCAATATCTGCACACTTAAAAATAATTTTAGATTCATAAAGAAGATCATATTGGCTCTCGTCATCCCGTTCCTTTAAGAGAGCTTTCATTTCTTTGTCTTTCTCTGCTAACATAGTTTGTTGATGTATGTATTCAACTTTTTTAATCATTTCTGTTGTTGCAAACATGTTGTCCTACATTTGATCTATATATGAAGATATACATTCATTCTCACCAAACAATAACTCATCAATAAGATGTTTTTCATGCATCAGATTGATCCCCTAGTCATGAGATACATAGTTCTCATAAAATTTGACTTCATATATATCTACATCAAGGAAGCTTTCTTCATAAAAAAATTCAGATTCTACCTCAATGGTTGTTTCTTCATCATCACGTGTTTTAATGTCAGTCACAGGTACAAATTCAACATCCATCATTGCATGTTTACTCTTATCATTTGCAGCTTCATAGTGAGAAATAGGACTGAAAGTACAACCATCACTTTTAAGGAAAATACTTTCATCATCTTTGCCCTCATTCAAACTATACTTCATTTCTAAACTATCCCACAAAATATTTTTCACTGTGAACCTCACCATATTCATGTAGTATACTCAATAAGATGCTTTCAACTAATGAAATTGTTATAAGGTGTAATTCTAAACTCATATCATGGTTTGATTTAGAAAAATCATCTTCAACATAATTTAATAAATCTACCTTCCATAATATTATTTTCATTTGATTTTCCTAGCTTTCATAATTCATACTTGAAAAGGAGGGTAGATTCGGCATTAATCTCTTGAGGATTTCCTCAAATTCCATATCTATTTCTTGATGCTTTCTCGTCATATCTTCCAGTTTTCTTCAAGACACTTTCAGTCTCCTTTGTAGACCCATTGCACCTTCTATTTTATCCCTTGCATCAAGCACACAAGAATACCTTGATCAAGAACAGTTCACTACCCATTATCAAATTTGATGGTTGCAACACCTATAAGAAGGGCAAACTACTTTACTCCAAACCCAGAGCCTCTTTGGAGACCTCGAGGGTCTAGATAAAAATATCGGTCCACCTACAAATTTGATATTTTTACTCTATGAATTCCACTCGAGAGATGATGTTGGAAGTTGTCTACCCAACATGTGGAATAGCTCAAACCATAGTTTTTTGCGAGAATCCGGTAAACTAAAATTGAAAAAATCAAGTAGTTGGAGTGTTTGGAATCCATTTTTGATAGTGGAAATGGATTCAACACCATCAAAAACCCCTTAATGCACTCAAAATACTAAAGTTTAACAACTGTAAACAAGATTCTGATAAAATATTTGCAAGATTTTTTCAAAATCTTTCCCGAATTCTAAGCCATTCTGCTACTATTTTAAACTACACGACTATGTTGAGCCTATTCTACGGGTCCAATAGCATTGTTCTCACAGTGATTGGTAAACCACTCTACAAACATGCATAAATTCATCACACCAAACTGCATAACTCGCTATCGAATGGGGCAGTTGCAAGCCCTTGTTAGTAATTAAATCTGGGAGATCAATGCCAGGACTCTAAAACGGATCTCTCTCAGTGCATAAAGCATGACAACCTCAAGCAACGCCCTTTTCCTCCAAAAAAAAACAACTTTGTTCTCCTCCAAGTGGCTCGATCAACCCTCTCCACCTTCGTAATCACATCTTTGCTCACACTCTGCTGAGGTCTCCACGCCTGGTTCAACCCTCCACAGGTCACGCAATTGCACTAAAAAACCACAATGGAAAATATTAAGAAATGTAGGTTGATGTTCTCACACTTGAACACTACAGACCAACAGTCAATGGCTCTTCCGCTTTGTTATTCTGCAAGCCACTCTCCATCAGTTGATATCCAGAACACAGCATTGAAATTGTGCTCATGCAACAGCCAACACTGCCTTCACGTCGCCTCTTACGGTTGCTCTTTCTGTTGAATTTCCTCCCCGCAGAGAGCGTTGAGGTCAGCGAGGCAGAATAACTCTACCTTCTCCTCAAGTTCTCCCAGGAGACCAACCTTCTGTAGGCACACAGTGTTGCTGCAGAGATAATTCAAGATGTGCGCGAACCTCTGGTCGTCCCTGTCAATCTACACTCTTGGCTTCTTGGCTCAAAAACGCTTGCTCTCTTCTTAAATCCATACTCATAATATCATGGGGCGGCTTACAGATGGCATTGTCTCCACAACAATATAGTGCAAATAACCTCCTCAAGCAAAAATCAATATATGTCTCAGAGAAAATACGTCGGAATAGACATCAGATGACACCTCAACACTGGTTGATTTTTTTTTGTCAAACAACAGCTCCAAATCATCGAGCGTGGTCTCTTTTTCGCTCACAGTACAATCATTGCAAATCTAGCCACGATGGAATCAGGTTCTGGATCAGGCCCACCCTCACCTACGTTCTTGTCATCGAAAACAACGAACTTTGCACACTTTGCTCACGCAACACTCTGAATCACAACCCATTCAGCACTTACTCTGGCTCGTTCCTCTGATCAAAAGCGTGAAATTTTCTCACTACAGAGCCTCGAACCGGTTCTTGATCACGGCGTTCCCAACCCCAGGGCATGCAGTAATGAAGGAAGTCATCGGCATGTTGGGTTTTCTTTAAACAGAGCTCAATCTTCTCAGCACAATATCGTAGTTGATCCTTAAATCTGTGCACCAACATATTTTCGTGGTCACTTATGCAGAGCTATTTCCAAATTTCACAGACCTCATCAGCTCGCAAGTCAATCGATCCGGCTTTTCTTGATCAAATTTCCTTCGCCTACATAGTCTCTATTCTACACTCCTATCTATAACATCAAGCAACTTAGATCAAACCTCTCCGTGACTGAATTAATCCTCCATCGATGAAAATTTCTCGCAAGACAACGATTCTCCACAGCGATTCTCCACAGATCTGCAACTCCATCGCTTTGTAATAATAATCCAAACAGAGGTCCCATGATATCCATTGATAATTTGAAAAACAATGGCTGGCTTCTATTTTTAACTGCACCGGCCTAAATAAGCTTCAACGATTTCGTTTCTTGGGTATACATGAGACAGAGGCTCTAAGGAGCATCTTCCTTCACACAACAACGTTGGGAAAAAAGGCCTCCTGTAGAAAACAATCAACATCAAAACTTTAACCTTGGCCTCCAAATCGCTTATCCTCAACCTCGTCAACACTAGGCCTCCATGCTCTCACTCACTTAGGTCGCTTAGCAGCCACTATACTCGATAATCTCAGGGTCAACATTGATCCACGTTCTCCAAAAACGGATTCTTCAAACAATGATTGACACAAGTTACTTGAACGCAGACTTCTCCACACAAAGAAACACCCTCACGCATTTACGCCTTACTCTGATACTATGATAAAATTTCAAAGGGAGACATAATATGAGATAAAATTAAGAGGTTCTTCGACAGTGTCACCTCCAGAATGCCAAAGCACTAAACACACTTACACTATTTTCATTCAATCAAAGTTTTGTACATATAAAGTTACACATTAGCTTGGTGGTTTGAAACACTTCATAAATAATAGGATCTAGGACATAAATAGAGGATATTAATCCTAACCAAATACATTAATAGTTTTCTCCATTAATTCTAACATTTATAACAAACAATTTTCATGGAAATTAGGAGATCCATTGAAGACAGTTTGAATTTATGTCTGAGAGAAGCTCCATACATAATACTCGAGTCATTCCTTGTCGCACAATTTTAAATACATCATTAAAAAAACACTGCAAATACATAATTTGCGAAACATACAAATGCATCATTTTTCATTAAGGTATGCACCTTTTTTAATGGATAATTTAGTGGTGCATGCATTATTCATGAATTCATTGGAGTCACAATTTCATCATACCTTTCTATGTCAAGACATCAGAGAGTGGCTTGGTACACATAATACCGAAAGAGACTTTTGTTGTAGTTTAACGAGGTTTCAAATTTGTGCCCAAAGATTTTTATAAAATTAGGCATAAAATTTTATAGCAATCTAGGGCACAACTGTAAAATTTCAAAATTTTGGATGCTCTGAAGATTTTTTTGATTGTGTTGAATCCATTTCCACCATAACAACAGAATTTAAACACTCTTACACATTTTTTGAAAAAAATATTCTCAAATAAACTATTTTTAACACTACTGAGAATACACACACACACACACACACACACACACAGATATATATATATATATATATATATATATTATTTCTAATTCCTATTCCTTTTATTGATTCATATCTTGGCAGAGTGATCATAAGCTCAACTAGGGTTTCTTTAAGTTCTCTGCAAAAACCTATCAACATCACATTGGGGGAAATAACCTGGTAGGAATCATAGGTTGGGATTTGGCATACAAGTGATGCCTTGAGGAATTGACAGGGGCAGAGACCCCCTCCTATCGAAACATAGTGTAAGGGGAAACCAATGTATAGGTAGTGTAGGTAGTAACCATGGATATTGGATTGGGGAAAGGACCCCCTATCATGGGAGCGAAATGGAAGAACTAGATATGGGGGCGATGCCTATCAAAGACCTCAAAGAAACCTTGTGTTTTCATACATGATAACAAGCTTGTAAAATATAGAAGATATATGAAGGACCATGCAATGATATGGAAGTTTGTAAGTGTCTGGTCGACGAAAAAGGATATGGTAAAATGGATCAATCCCAAATATAAATCAAAGGGCCACACCAAATTGAAATAGGGAGCAAGGGCATTTTTTACAGTCATCTTATCCATACTAGAGGACAAGGAAATAATCTTTGATGGAGTCTCATATTTCTTCAACAATGGAGGCATGTTTATGAGGAATTTGGAGGAATTATAGAACCCAAATTTGGAAAAAAAATTAGGAGCCCCAGTATGGGTGCATTTATTCAGGCCACCAAACGATTTCAGGGATCCAAAGATCTTGGAGGGAATTGGAAACAAAATAGGAAACTTCATAAGGGTAGAAGACTCCACGAGAAGGGGAAGATATACCTTGTATGTAAGGATTTGTGTGTATATTAATATCACACAACCTCTGTTGGACGATCGAGTTGGAGTATAAAAATGAGGTATGGCAGCAGGATATTGATTATGAACATATCCCCTTAAGATTCTGACGTGTCATGAATATGGTTACTTATCCATGGAATTCCCATTTAATAAAATGGAGACTCAATAAGTGAACAAACATGGAAATGCAAGGAAACCAAAAGAAGAAGAAGAGGGTTTTCAAGATGTACAAAGGGAGAAGAGGACTCAAAAGCACCTGAAAAATCCGCCTCACCGGAAAATAAATAAAGGACTGAACAATAACAATTGATATGAAGTTCTGCAGGAAGAGGAGGAGAGTGGAGAAGGGAAGACATGATCTCAAATCCCAAAAACCCAACCACTCCATAAAGAAGGAAATACTGCAAAACGAAAAGCTGAGGAGGATATACCAGAGAAATAAGTGATAGAGTAGATATAAGAATAGGAAAACATGGAGATCGATAGTCAAAAGGAAGACATAAGAATTGAGGAACAAGTTCTATGACAACTACTACATGAATGGAGATACCTGTGTGAGAGATTTATACTAGAGGATAAAAAGAAACTCTCTAAGAAAACCTTCCAGCAATATAAAGAAAAACATGGGAGAATGGGAGTAGGGCAACCAGAGAAATTACAATCAGAAAACAATCAAGGAGGATATCAGGGGATCCCAGGGAAAGGAGGAAATAATCGAGGACAAAAAAACATGAATGAGACAATTAAATCTATAGGTGAAGTGTGGGAAAAATCTGAAAGGGTAGTGTCATTATCAGTGGCCTTCCACCAACTCGCAAAATTGTCCAAATGATAATCACATCCTGGAATATAAGAGGCCTTAACAAAAAAGGAAAGTAGTGTTGTTTGAAATATCAACTCAAGAAATATAAGCCTATTGTAATGATAATAGAGGAAACTAATATTTCAGAAATGAAGTTAAAAGAGTTCATGCAAACCTTCAAGCGAAAGTATGAAATCATAGTACACGATGCCAAGGGTAGTGTTGGAGGGCTAGCGATTATGTGGAATCAAGTGAAAGTAATGTTTGTAGATTGGATGAGTCGACCTAGAATAATTTCAGGGAGATTCTGGCATCTAGGACCAAGAGTTTGGGCCCTACTAAGAGGGGTATATGGACCTCATATCCTAGGATAAAAAGTAGCCTTTCTTCAGCATTTAGAAAACTTGAGACAAGAATATCTGGATGATATTTGGATTGATGGAGGGGATTTAAGTATTATCACATCTATAAAAGAAAAAAAAGGACGGATCCAATGCCGGGAGTCATATATGGAGATGTTTAGGGAGATAATCACCAATTTTCACCTAGTAGATATCCAGACAAAAAATGGGATCCACACTTGGAATAACAGATGAGGGGGTCCTCACCAAATCATTTCTCGTCTAAATAGGTATCTTGTCTGAGAATTGGTGGTTAGTAGGGACGTTTTTATGGAAGCTTCCATTCTCCCATGCATGGGATCCGACCACTAGTCCATCTGGTTGGAGATAGATCTCAAAACGAGACCGAAAAACCTACCATTCAGATTCGAATCCTTTTCGATCCTACACCCCAAGCTAATGAATAAGATCGAAGGATGGTGGAAAGAAAGTCAGGAAGCTAACATGAATCACATGCACACATTTCAATTGAAGCTTAAAGAGATAAAAAAGAATATCAAGAAATAGAATCAAGAATAATTTTGGAATATTATGAAGGATAAAATCCACGTGATCCAAAATATGGAAGGGATTCAACAAAAAATCATCAGAAAAGGGTGGGGGGAGAAGTTAATAGAAGAGGAAGGGAGGATACTTAACCAACTGAAGGAAAGGAGAAAACAGGAAGAAATCCTATGGAAATAAAATTCCAGATTTAAATGGCTCTGTGAAGGGGAACAAAACACCAGTTTCATTCACAAGTCCATGATTCAACATCAATAACATAACAGGATATTCTCTCTAAAAGTTGCAAATGGGAATAGATTACTTCAGCATGGGGAAATGGAGGAGCTTGTAGTCGATAATTTTTCAAAATTTCTGAAGGAGATAAAGCAAGACATGTCAGAGTTCACTCAAATAATCACACAACATATTCCAAAGTTGGTTTCTAGAGAGCATAACATGGGATTGATGAAGATGGTGATCCTGGAGGAAGTGGAACAGGTAGTAAAATAAATGGAGAAAAATAAATCCCTCGAACCAAATGGATTCACTACTAATTTTTTCCAATTAGCATGGAGTTTCATAGGGGAATAGGTGCTCGAAGTGGTGCAGGAATCCCAACGAAATAAAAATTTATTTCCAAGTCTGAATGCTACATTTTTAGCCTTAATCCCTAAAATAGCTAAATTAGAGGATGCCCAAGGATTCAGACCGATAGCACATTGTAATGTTATTTACAATATTATTTATATGACCATTTATAAACATGTAAGAACATTGCTCCCTGACCTCATCTCCACAAAAATAATTGGTTTTGTAGAAGGAAGTTAGATACTTGATGGTGTAGTTACCTCTCAAGAGGTCATTCACTCCCTAAAACATTTAAAAACACCAAGTATGTTAATCAAGCTATATCTATCAAAATCCTATGACATAATCAATTGAAGCTTCGTAAAAAAACTCCTCATGGCCTATGGATTTGAAAATATATGGATAAACTGGATCACCACCTTGGTGTCTTCCTTGATGTACTCTGTTCTCCTGAATGTATCCCCAACCAAGAATTTTAACTCATCTAGAGGGTCGAGACACGGTGACCCTCTCTCACCCTTCCTTTTCATTCTGGCAGCTGAAGGCCTTGGGAGTTATTAGAGGAAGCCTATTCTCAAAGAATCCATGGCTCACGATTATGGGGAAATGACCTCCAAATTACCCATCAATAAATTATTGATGATATTATTCTCTTCTTCCATGTATGCCTAAGAGAAGCTTGTCGTCTGAAATAAATTCTTCATGAATTTATGGAAGCCTCGGGGATGATGATCAAAAATGATAAGCCAATTATATTCTTTTTCAACACGGCTAAGAATATTCAAACCTTCCTGTCTCTTACCCTCGGATTTGGTGTCAACTCTCTTCCTACTAAGTATATGGAATGTTGGTACCCCTTAATTTGTTAAATACTAATTATTGGAAAAAAATCCTGGACAAAATCCAAACAAAGATGAGTAATTGGACTTTCAGCTCCTTCAATATTACGAGTCACATGGTCCTTCTAAAATATTTTCTTTAGTCTATCTCGATATACCAGCTTTGTGGACTAGCTTCCCCCAAAACATCCTATAGCAAAATGATAGACATCTTCAAGAAATTATTATGGGGAGGAGCACATCAGATTAAGGAAATGGGCGTTGGTATATTTTCCCAACCTAAACAAACCAAATATGGAAGGATACTTATCGATTTGAGATCTGCTCATCCTAAACTAGGTCATGGGAGCTAAACAATGGTGGAGATGGATAATGGGTGGAGTAGACATATGGAAGCATATTTGAAGAAGAAAATATAACATCCCTAGGAACATGGTGGATATTTTGAGATACCATGATCTGACCAGAGGATCGACAATATGGAACTCAACAACTCAGAATAGGGATCTCATTCAACAACATTTCTTCTGGGAGATAAGAGATGGGAAATCTACCTTGTTTTTGCAGGACTCTTGGAAACAAAGGGACAATCTCAAGGGAAGACACGATCTTCAGGACATATTCCTTTACACCCTAGATAAAAACTAGAGTATAGTACATCCCTAATGGAAAGAGGATACCATAGGAGAAGGTTGGAGTAAGTGGAAAGGAAGGGAGGAATAGCCAGATCCACTAAATACAGAACAATGGTAGTAGTTGGTTAAAGAACTGGCCTCACGGAGGATAACACAACAAGAAGGCCTAGACATCCTGAGGTGGGGATATACCACAAGGGGCATGTTCAATATTCAAGAATACTACAAGATTCAGGTTGGATGTGGACAAGGAAATTAGCAAAACATATGGAATAAAATCCGGGGACGAAGACTATGGACGAATGTGGTGTTCTTCCTCTGATTGGTATGTAGAGGGCGTATCCTAACCTGGGATCAATTACGAAAAAGAGGCATGATGTGACCTTTGTATTGCATTATATGTGGTAGTGTGGAGGTATACATTGAACACCTTGTGAATTCATGCGACTATGCAAGGAGAATATGGCATGAATTGGAAAATCTCTTTGGGAGAGTGGATAAAGACCCCAATATTATGAGAGAAATAATTATTCTCTAGCGTCAAAATATATATTCTAGCCTAGTCATCAATCAGGCCTGGGATCTAGCACCAGGTTTCAATATGTGGACTATATGGAAGCGGAGGAACAAAAGGATTTTCAAAAATAAAGGTCAAAATCAAGCCAAGGTTGGGGAAGGACTCATCCAAAATATTCAAGAGACTATCCTAATGGAGAGACGAACACAAGAGGATTAGAAATTCACACAGCAAGGGTTTAAAATCATCATGGATATAAACCTCTCTTGAGCTATGATAGGGAAACAAATAAATCCCAGAGGGAGTTTGGCCTCACTATTTTAAACCACCCTAAAGGATTTATCAAACTTAACTTTGATGGCTCTTCAAAGGGTAAACCGGGGTGAGCATGATTCAGGGGATTTTTTCGAGATATTAAAGCAAGAACCAACATTATATATGCATATCACAGTGGACATGCCATAAATAATTAGGCATGATTCGAAGGAGCTAGACAAGGAATGATCCTCGCCACTAAACTGGGCTACAAGAAAATGGTCATGGAAGGAGACTCCCAACTAGTTATGAACACAATAAAAGAACTAAACCGATGGGAAAATTGCGACAAACTCAGTAACACTGGAGAAAAACTAGGCCGGTGTAGGAACTGGGGAGATAATTATGAATTTTGAGTATATGATCCCATTGCATTTCAGAAGAGAAGGAACATAGATGATTTTATGGAACCACATTAGGCCATCTTGGAACAAGATCGATCTAATAGCTCAGCAATCACTAAGACAACTGATCCAAACCCCTCAGGCTGCGATATAGAGATAGGGATCATGCGTGTGGTGTAATTATGTTTGGTGGGAAATGGAAGGATAGGCCAACTAGCCTTCATGGGAGAGACGTGTCAGGCATGACATGGGCAAGTGTAAAGGAGAAAGGTGGTGATAGGTTTTATTACCCGAGTTATTCATTGGCATGCATGTAGTTTAATGAGACTTGTGATTGAAGAGAAGTGAAGACAAGTGATTGCATAAGGCCAGGCTACGCAAAGGCGCACCTCCACCTACAGCTAGTTTTGGCCCTATGGTATCCTAGCATTTCTCAAACTTATGTTTGCATACATAAATTCTAGTGTGTCTTGGTTGTAGGATGGTTTAAAATTTTAGGGTCGAGGATAACAATGGTGGGAATGTTTCTGGTCCGTAATTGGCACCCTCACCATGAGAAGAAACATCATTGTTTGATTGATCAGAACCTTTTTTTTGAACTATTTCAATTGTCTACGAAATGTGGATGTCTAAGAGGGGGATAATCCTGGACAAGCCAGACACGGTCAGGGGTAATTTTGTTTATATCTATGTTGAGCCCGAAAGGAATTGGGATGATTTCATAGGGTACTAGACTTGTTTTAGAATTTTGAGTCTTTTGATCTAGTGGAATTTCTGTCGATGTCTGAAAATGAGATATCACTGGCCTTTCCCTAGCTCCATTAGAATGGTGCTTGAATTTCTCTCCCAACTAGGAGAACAATGTTGAAATTACCTACATCAAGGCTTTATTATGGGTCTTCAATCTCAATTTTAGGTCAGTAAATTGTGTTTAGAGTATGGTCAGAGGGGAATAACTATGAAAAGAGATAAATTTGATATGGGTTATGGGCATGTTTTATTTTTCTATGTTGATCGATGTAGGTAGGCAGACAAGTTTTGCAACCCGAGTTTTGGGTCTTGTTTGGATTTCTCTTCCTGCTCAACCCTGGACAATGGGTATTTATCCAATGTGTATGTAGGTTACGATGACCCGAATAAATACTCTATCTCACAGCCCAACCCTGACATGAAGAGGAAAGAGGCACAGGGGTCGCAGGGCCAAGGGCCAGTACAACCCATCAATTGGCAAGCCCAATGGAAAGACAACAACTAAATAATCATGAAGGAAGTTTCACAACCCTATCAATTGAATACAGAAGAAGAAATCTGACAGTTTATTGAGGAGTGGGATGCAAACTTAAACGAGAATGCGAAGAACATGGAAATGGAAGCTGAATATTGGTGGGAGTTGGTGCCCGACCCTGCGAAAACTCATGGAAGGCTAATTCGGTTCAAACATATCATGTATCTATATGGGTCAATGAGAGGAATATTAGCTAAGGCCTTAGAGAATGTAGTTGTAATAATGGCAACTGATGTTGAGGAATTTCCGAATTACCAAAAATAATTTGAAAAACTACAATTTCAATTGCTCAAACCGAAGGGAGGCTCAGCCGCATTGAAGAACACCTATAGTATTTTATAAATGCAACAAAAATTCTGGGAGATACAGTTCAGGACCCTATTTCAGTGGAATGTGCCTCCACTTAAGAGTTTTATTAGTTATGATTAATGTCTCTCTGTTAAATTTTGTTTATGGTTAAAAATATGTGGATAACATTTCCTATTTTTAATTTAAATAGGAAGATATAAGACATAATATATGTTGATACACAGTCATACTTTGTGTGGCTGGAAATAATTAAGCTATTTTGTTTTTGGATGGGAAATAAAAAATTTTAGTGGCCAACTTGGTTTCCCTTTGGGAAAGCTGCGGCCACCCAACGATTTCTATGATCTAGCTGTAAGTTACTATTTATATTGATAGAAAAAAAATAACCACCAAGCTTACAAAAAAAAAATCATATTCTTTTTAGTGCTGATATTTATGTAAAACCATATATATAAATTTCATTCTGTAACTAATTCAATATAGAGACCTCTATCAATAAAATCAATATCAGCTTTAATCATATAAAATTTTTGTCCCTTTTTTTGTAAATTACTCTTCCATAATATTTTTTTGTACTAATTTTATTTTTTTACTTCTGTCAATGATTTGTAGATATGGAAAATAATGATGTTGTGTATTATGACTCGGTGGTTCATGCTATTGGTGAAGCAATAAATTTTGTTACATATATTCAAAAAATTATTGATAGAAAACTTGGGTTTAATCTTGATTCTATTTATGAACACATCCATATTTTACATGCAATGAAGTCAAATGTGAAATAGTTGTTGCATGTGCACTAAAGAGAATCTGGAAGGAAAATAAGAAGAGATCGGTTGGGAATGAAGAACAATAATGATCATTACTTTGTTTATTTGAATCGGTGTTGATTTGATCATCAATCTAGTTGTGCTCTGGAAAAGGTTTTTTAATATACACCTTGTGATTAAGTCTTTAAAGCTATTTTTCAAAGCATAATTATTTGATGCAAAGGGATTTGTATAGGTAAAATTGTCTTTTTTGTTTTCAATGTTAGTACAATTGATTATTCGTGATTGGTTTTATTATGTTAAAATTTGTATATGAATGGTGTTTACATTTGTATTGTGTTATATTTTGTTATATTACAATGTTATCAATTGAAATTCGCTTTTTTACTTTTATCTTACGATCAATGTTAGGTTATATTACAATATTTTCATTTTATTCAATGTATTCAATTATTTTCCTATGGTTTAATATAAATCCCTTAGTTTAATGTTGTTCCCTTGAGTTTGTAATCCATTGGGTTTTCGATGTTTATCCCTTCAGTTTATAATAGTATTCCTGAGGTTTACAACATTAATGTTAGGGCTTAATTCTATTTTTGGGTTTACAATTTTTATCTTTCACTTTATATGCTCAGGGTTTATACTATTAATTCCACGATTTTGTGAAAATTATTAGAAATCAATGATGTTGAGCTAAGATTTATCATGGTCAAACATGGTGATAGCCATCCACGGTCAACCATGGCCAATCATACCCATGATTGGTCCACTATGACTTTGTGATGAAGATTTTTCTAACATAGCAATCATCTATTGTTAGCCATGGTCAATTACCGTGGTCATTCATGGTCCACAACATTTAGAAATGTTGTCAATCATGGTTAACCATGGTCAATAACTATGCTCAACCATGTTTATTGTCCTTGGTTTATAATCCAATAGGTTTCTAATATTAATCCCTTGGGTTTATTCAGCTGTAGGCTTTATACTATTAATCCCTTGGGTTTATAGTATCAATCCCTTTGGTTTGTTAATATATGGGTTAATTTCCATAGTGTTTAACATTATTCCCTTCGGTTTTTAATATGAATCCCTCTAGTTTATTAATCAATAGGTTTTAATATTATTATAGTCCCTTTCTTGTTAGTATTAATCCCTAGGGTTTATTATTCATTTCGTCTTATAATATCAATCATGGTGAAGCATAAGTCAAGCATGGTAAATCATGGAAATTAATGATCTAACATGGTTTACCATGGTCAACCATGGATATTGATGGTCAACAATGGTGCAGTGCGGCATTGTGACAAAGATTGTATCAATATGTAAATCAACCATGGTCAACCATAGCCATACGTCACATAATGAAAAAAAAAATTTCCATGTGAAAATAAATCATGGTATAGCATGGTCAACTATGGTCCAACATCACATTGCGATAAGAATTATTTCACTATGAAAATCAATCATGGCCAATCATGTTTATTTTAGGCTTCTAATATTTATCTTAGGGCTTATATACCTTGGGTTTATTTTATTGTCATAGGTTTAGTTTATTGACTTGGGTATAATATTATTCACCTGGGTTTATAATCCCATGGCTTTTAATATTATTCCTTTGGATCTATTACTCGTGTTTTTAATATTAATTCCTCAGGTTTATTAATCTAAAGGTTCAAATTCCGAGGGCTTAATATTATTCCCATGGTTTTAATATTATTCCATAGGATTTATAATCCCATTGGTTTATAGTATTAATGCCTTCAATTTACAATATCAATCATGGTCAACCATGGCAAATGATGGTCAACCAAGTTCAATCATGGTCAACAAAGTTGCATGATGGTCGACCACCCTTTATAAAATTAAAAATGGTCAAACATCACCAACCATGGTCAACCAAGGTCATTGTCGCATGATACAAATGATTTCCTCAATATGAAAATACCCCAATGGTGAACCATGGTCAAATTTCACATTATCAAAAATATTGTTTCTGTCTGAAAATCAATCATTGTCTAGCATGGTAAATCATGATCCAATGCAACATAGTGACAACGATTGTCTCAATATGAAAATCAATCATGGTCGACCATGGTCAACCACGTTTATTTTTAGGTTTATAATATTTATCTAAGGGTTTATATACCTTTAGTTTATAATATTAATACATTGGTTTCATAATCCCTTGGGGTTTAATATTATTCATGGTTTATAATTCATTTGATTTATAATATTAATCTCTTTGGTTTAATAATATATTGGATTTATAGTATTAATCCCTTAGGTTTATAATGTCAATCAATTTGGTTTATTAATATATGGGTACATATTCATACTATTTAATATTATTCTATTGGCTTTATTATTCCCTTAGGTTTTTAATATTAATCCCTTCATTTTATTAATTAAAAGGTTTAAATTCACATGGTAAAATATTATTCCTTGGGTTTAAAATTATTCCCTTACGTGTAGAAATTTTAATAAAAAATATGTATTGCTTGGATTCTCCTGATCTAACAATTATATGCCACTGTTAAATACAAAATCACTTCTACTAAAGTCTTTGCAGAAATTTAAAACACGATCGCCAATTGTAAACACATGAAGAAAGACCAATCACACATAACACAAACGTTTTTACCGGGAAATAATAAAGCTAAAAACCCCACTGTCATATATTATGTATATATCATGGATCATGAAAAAATCTCATACAAAACTCTAATCCAAGAGCTCTCATTACAATATACAATCGTCTCACATTGTCATACAAAAATTGGCAAATACATGTGCCAATTTACTACCTCCTGATAGCCTGTCTCCACCGTGCAATTCCTGCTGATCACAATCCATGAATGAATGAGATCCTTCTTTCCTTGAATACCCAATCCTCATTGGCATCTCCAATGTTTGTGTGCTTGCATGAGTGCACACACTAATGTCACAAATGATAGTCAAACTGTCCCTTTCACCTATCTCTCAACAGGCTCTCCTCTTGATTTGACATGCATGTAGTTAACAGTAGTAAATATTGAGTTGCATGTGATATCACTGCTTGTTAATTAATTAAATAATTAATTCATTGATCTCTCACTATTGTATGTTCAGTTACAACTAGCACAACTGACTTTAACTCACTTAACTAAGTTAAACTATTTTACAACTCACATAACTACACATCCAGCTCTGTTACAACTTCGAATCACTCAGTTACAACAAAATCCACTTGCATGTCCCACCAACCAAAAACTCAACTCGAAATCCACTTAGCTAACTGATTTGACACTTTAGTTAACTATTTCCAAGTGCTCATTGAGAATAGATTAATGTTTATTGTCCTATTATTATTAAGAGATAATAATAATCGACATGCATTCTATCAATAGACATGCGATCTAGAAATAAAATACACACATGCATCTAAAAATAGAACATCATCTATAAATAAAATTTTCTCACCATTCTAAAAATAGACTTACACCTAAAAATAGCCAAAGGCTCAATCCTAGTTTGCGTGCTTAATTTTCACTAAGATCATCATCTTGTTTAATATAAACACTCCCTCTCAACAAGAAATTTATTATCCTTCACCCCGATCCTATCTATATGGTATTTGAATTTTCTCCTGGTGAGCGCCTTCATCAGAATATCTGCATCCTAATCTTATGTAGGAATGTACTAAAGCAACATGATATTCCACTGCAAACAATATCTGATATGATGATATTGGATATCTATATGCTCAGAACTGTCATGAAACACAGGATTAATTGAGAGTTTAATGCAACTCTGTTTATCATAATGAATCACTATAGGATCTAAATGAGAACCAAACAAACCAACCAGGGTCTTTCTCATCCAAATAGCCTCACATGCAGCTTGAATTATTTCCATGTATTCCGCTTCCGCTAAACTGAGTGTCACAGATCTCTGTTTCTTGATGTACCAAGAAACAACTATAGATCTGATACTGAAGATCCCCCTTGATGTGATCTTTCTTTCTGTTGGGATTCTCTCCCAATATGCATCCATGAAGCCATGTAACTTCACCTCATCCATCTGTCTGTATCGCAAGCCATACTCAGATGGCCCCTCAGGTATCTCAGGACATGATTTCTTGCCTTCCAAAAGAGCTTGGTAGGCTTAACCATTGCTTGACTAAGCTAGTTCACCGCATAGCATATGTTCGGTCTTGTACTCACTAAATAAATTAGCGAACCCACTAAGTGTCGACAGATAGTAGCATCCACTACCTATCCAAATGTAGTATCCTCTTTCCTCCAATTTCCTATAAGAGGAGTATCCATGGTTTTGCAGCCCTCCATGTGAAACTTACCCAATATCTCCCTTGTGTACTTTCCTTGAGATACAAAAATTTCACCATCTCGCTGCCATATTTCCAATCTAAGGAAATAATGAAAGAGGCCCATATCCTTCATCTTCAACTCGTTTGCAAGGTCCTCCTTGCATGAGTGTATTAGATGCTCATCATCAATCATTATTAAGTCATCAACATAAAGAACAAGTATTAAAAGCTTACCCTCCACCACAATTTGGTATAGGTTTGCATCTGCCTCACTCTTAGTGAAGCCAAGTCCGGTGAAATAACTGTCGATCTGAGTGTATAAAGCACGGGGTGCTTGCTTAAGCCCATACAGCTCTCTTTTTGAGTCTTCACACATGCGACTCATTGTTGAAGATCTCAAATCCTTCAGGCTGCTAAATGTACACTTCTTCCTCAATGATCCCATTGAGAAACGTAGACTTCACATCCATCTGATGAATGTTCCAACCCATCTGCACTAAGAGAGCAAGGATGGTCCTTATGGAAGAATACCGTGAGACAGGTGCAAAGGTTTCTTCATAATAAATACCCTCGATCTGTGATAAGCCCCAAGCCACAAATCTGGCCTTGTACTTCTCAACACTCCAATCAATATCTTTCTTTACCTTGTAGACCAATATCGAACCTCCCCCTGATTTATCAACCGGCCTTAGAACAATTTCGCAAGAACTGTTTCTGACAATGGAGTCATACCCCTCTGCCATTACATCTACCCATGTGGGATCCTGCACTACTTCCTGAAAGGAAGGTGGCTCAGTCAAAATACATTTTCTCATGAGAGGCATGTATCTAGTAAATTGATCAGGAGACTGTCTTTATCTACGTTGTGAAGTAGGGACTCCTACATTCTGTGCAGGATCAAGTTTCACCCTCTCAGCTTCTATGGTATGCCTTCTTCCTGTTTTGATGTTTGGCTCTGCGTGAGGAGACTCTTCCACTTCATGAACCGCCTCATGTGGTTGATCCACATCTAGAGACTCATCTCTTGGAACAAAAATTTCCTCCTTTGCATGTAACTCTAGCTCCCTCTCAAGCGACAACTTCATGGCTTTCTCCTCATTGAATTTTATATCCCATCGCACCACATTCATTCAACTGTTTGGAAAATACACACTATAATTATGGGTGTTTTTGTGTACCCCACAAATATCCCAACTTCAGCAGTCAACTCCAACTTCTTCTTGGACTTCTTGGTCACATGGACATAAACATATGAGCCAAAAATCTTAAAGTGAGAAAGATCTAGTTTCTTACAAGAAAAAGATTCTTCATGTGTATTCATGTCAACTACTCTATGAGGACAATGGTTTTGCACATAAACCGCAGTGTTGCATGCTTTTTCCCACAAATGAATTGGTAGGCCCTAATCATGCATCATTGCTCATGCTGCACCCACGATCGTTCTGATCTTCCTCTCCACAACCCCATTTTGTTGTGGGTTATGAGGCGCTATGAGTTCTCTCTAAATTCCTTCTTTGTTGCAGAATTCCTTGATTTCGTTAGAGATGTATTCTCCACCATTATCGCTCCTCACAGCCTTCACTTGCTTCCCCTACTTTTTCTCCACCAATGCCTTAAACTCACAGAACTTTGAGAATATTTGATCCTTCTTCTGCATGAAGAAGATCCAGCATTTATGAGAAAATCCAACAACAAAAATAACATAATACCTTTGTTTTTCTGTTGAAGAAACCAATAATGGTCCATATATGTCTGTGTGAACTATCTCTAGGATCACCGAAGAATGGTTCTCCTTTTCAACAACGGTGGAATTTACATACTTCCCCATGGTGCAACCCTTGCACTGATATAACTGAGCAAGTGATCCCATTGGAAGTCCAGTAGATGTTTTTTGCATGGCTTTCAAGGCTCCATGGTGAAGATGTCCCAATCGCCTGTGCCATAATTTTCCCTCATCTCGGCTCTCCAATTTTTCTGCCTTGCCCATCATGGAAGCACAACCATATACCTCGAGCCTGTAGAGCTTCTTAACTTGAATCCCTATCCTCTTGGCTTGACCTGTTGTTTTATGTTGCACGAAAGCTTTTCCATCGCTGAAAACAACATCACAGCCTCTGTCCTCCAACATCGCGACTGAGACCAAGTTTTTCTTCAGACCAGTAACATGCATAACATATTTCAATTGAAATGGTTTACCTGACTCCCTCTCAAAGGTAATGGTACTCATTCCGGTCACAGTGTATCATCCATCGTCACCCATTTCTATATGAATTTGGAGATATTTCTCCTCCAAGTCACTGAAAATCTCCTTATCTCCCGTCATGTGGAAGGAAGCACCACTATCAAGATACCACACCGATCCCATTATGATTTATACCAAGCATGCAATAAAAGGAAATAAAGTTCAAATTGCGAGGCAAGGGTCTCACCAGCTACAGCTCCAACAACCTTCTTGATCTTGTTCTTCTATGGGGAGCTAGTGGCGAGATGCCCATGTTCATGACAATGAAAACACTTCACCTTGGAAAAATCAAGCCTCTTGCCTTTTGTCTCGGATTTTGAATGGAATTTATTCCCCTTCCCTTTCCTTGCCTTGGCAGCCAAAGCACAATCCTCTTCATCATCATGCTTTGATGAAGATCCATCTCGGTGTTTCGCCTGAACTCCTTCTACACTAGATCCGACAATAGTCGTTCCCAATCCAACAGTTTTTCCCATCCGTTGACTGAGTCTTGATAATTGTGCCAACTCTTAGGAATTCCCAAGGGAGCCAAGATCACCAAATAATAATTAGCAAGCGTGATTCCCACACTCCCCAGTTCATCCCGACATTGGAAAAACTTTGTGAGATACTTAGGAATATTGTCTCCCTTCTCCATATTGATATTTCTGAGTTTATCGTTCAGTGCCAATTTCCTATGGTCGCTGCTTCTTTGGAAAAGATCTGTCAAAGCCTTCCACACAGAAAATCAAGTGGCTTTCCCATGAAGGCTTGAGACAATGTGGTATCGTACACCTTCCAACAGAATCCTTCTCGTCTTTTCTACTTTATTTTTCAATGCATAAAGTAATGCAACATCCATCGAAGTGGGATTAGGAATATCATTGTTGATGAATTCCTTCAAGACATTATCTTTAAGCATCGCCTCCATCATGTCCTTCCAGGAAATGTAGTTTGAGCTTCCCTCAAGTGCATAATCTAGCCGCAAGCCATTGAAATTTACTTCGATGTCTACTCAACTATCACACTAAGAAATTCTTGTAGCAAATTCAAATTATTTCCACCAACAAACTCAGCTACTCCTTCAAAATTGCAATCTTATTTTCTCTGATACCATGTAGAAATTCCAATACAATTATGTATTTCCTAGATTCTCTTGATATAGAAATTATATGCCACTGTTAAATACAGAATCATTTCTACTAAAATATTTGTGGAATTTTGAAACCCGGTGGCCAATTGAAAACACATGAAGAAAGATCAATCACACATAACACAAATGTTTTTATCAGGAAATAATAAAGCTAAAAACCCACTATCATATATTATGTACATATCATGGATCATGAAACAATCTCATACAAAAATCTAATCCAAGAGCTCTCAGTACAATATACAATCGTCTCACACTGTCATACAAAAATTGGCAAATACATGTGCCAATTTACTGCCTCCTGACAGCCTGCCTCCACTGCGCAATCCCTACTGATCAGAATCCCTAAATGAATGATATCATGCTTTCCTTGACAATGAAATCCTCATTGGCATCTCCAATGTGTGTGTGGTTGCATGAGTGCAACCACTAATGTCACAATTGATAGTCAAATTGTCCCTGTCACCTATCCCTCAACTGGCTCTCCACTTGATCTAACATGCATGTAGTTAATAGTAGTAAATATTTAGTTGCATGTGATACCACTTCTTGTGAATTAATTAAATAAATAATTCACTGATCTGTCACTAGTGTATGTTTAGTTACAACTAGCACAACTAAGTTTAACTCACTTAACTGAGTTAAACTATGTTACAACTCACATAACTACACATCCAACTCTGTTACAACTTTGAATCACTCAGTTATAAATAAGCACGGGGGCTTCACTCAATGAGCCTCTAACATATCACGTGTGATCATAGCATATTAAACAATACCCTTAATCTGAGTACATATTGAAAAATTTCTCTAAAAATAACATTATTTAACCCCCAACCAATATAAACCCAATACACCTTCCCAATTTAAAAATGCCCTACTTTCATTATATATTGTAGGTATCCATTTTTTCATTAACATTTTTTATACCCCTTTATATTTTTTCATTAACTTTGAGCTCCATTTTTTATACATGTCAATATAAAAACCCTTTACCCCATATATATCCCCCAATATATTATGTCATTTTTTCCTCATTATATATCCCCCAATATGAACCCACGTGCTATAGTATTGCCACCACAGTAAAGCCCCTGTGCAAATAAGTCCACTTGCATGTCCCACCAACAACCACTCAACTCGAAATCCACTTAGCTAACTGTTTTGACACTTCTGTTAACTATTTCCAAAACACTGCTACCGATGAAATACGTGTTACCTGACCTCAAAATGAGAACTCTAGCCGAAAAAGACTCAAAAAACATGAAAAAGCACCCCAAAAACAAAAAAAGTGTATTCCAAAACGCACTTGGTTTTTTTTGAAGGTCAAATTTCAACATTTTATAAAATTATGCTAAAAAAAAAATTGTTTCTTGAAAAAAAGATTGAAAAAACACCATCAAAACAAAACCAGCTGATGCTGGAATAACAAAAAAAAAAGAGTGTCATATTTTGACATTTTTAAAAATAGAAATAACATTTTTTAATTTTTAAAATTCAAACATTAAAAAACAAACCTAAAATTTAAGAAAAAAAAAAAATTTAAAAAATAAAAACATTTTAAAGCTTAAAATTTAAAAATATATAGGAATAAAAAAATATAAATAAAAATTTTAATTCAAACATTAAAAAAAACCTAAAATTTAAGAAAACAATAAAAAATAAAAAATAAAAAAAATCTAAAGATTAAATTTTCAAAATATATAGAAATAAAAAAATAAAAATAAAAATATTTAATTAAAAAAGAAAAAAGAAAAAAAAAACAAGTTAAAAAAGCAAAGAAATTATAAAAAATAAAATATAGAAATTAAATTTAAAAAAGAAAAAGAAAATGTTTATTAAATTTAAAAAATAAAAAATTAAATTTAAAAAAATAAAAAATTAAAGAAATATATTAAATTTTAATAAATTTAAAACTTAAAAAAAAAAAAACCATTATTAAAATTAAAAGTAAAAAAATGAAAAAAAAAATACAATAAAAATATTAAATTTAAAAAAATATATATTAAAAAAACAAATAGATTTTAAAAATAAATAAATATATATATATATATATATATATATATATATATATATATATATATATATATAAACTTAAATTAAAAATATATATATATTAGATTTTATTAAATTTAAAAGAAAAAATGTTAATATTAAAATAACAAATTAAATTTAAAAAAAAATATATTATATTTTAATAAATAAATGAATAAACAAATAAATTTTGAAATAAAAAATAAATTTTAAATATAAAGAAAAAAAAAACATTGTTAAAATAAAACGTTAAAAAAACTTTAAAAATCGATTAAAATTGAAAAAAATAAATTAAAAATAAAATATATTAAATAAAAAATAAATTAATTTGAAAATATTAAGTTTAATTAAAAAAAAAATGATTTTAAATACACAATTTCAATTGAAATAAAAAAAAATATAAAAATTTTAGATAATTAAAAAAATAATAATAAAAAATTAAAAAATTAAAAAAATATTAAATTCAAATAAATTAAAAAAAATATATATAAAAATTAACTAAATTTTAAAAAATTAAATGAAAAAACTAAACATAAAATTTAATAGTAAAAAAAAAATATGAAAAAAAAAATCAATTAAATAAAAAAGAAATATAAAATTTAATAAAAATTATTAACAAAATTTAGAAAAAAAATTAAAAACAAAAAAAATGAATAAAATTAAAAAAACAAAAAAATTAAAGCAAATTAAATTTCAAATATAAAAGTTAAATTAAAAAAAAAAATTATCTTAAATTTTTTGAATTTAAAAAAAAATAATTAAAAAAAAAAATCAACTTCAAAAAAATATTAAAAATTTAAAAAAAAAAAAAAAAAAGAATTTTTTGATCGTGATGGCGCCGCCAATCGGCCTCTTGCCTAGGTGGCAGCAGAGGTCGGCCGCTGGGCAGGAGGCTGATTCAGGGAATCGCCCTCCCGCAGCAGAAGGTCGATTCCGGGAATCACCCTCCCGCAGCAGGAGGTCGATTTCGGGAATCGCCCTGAGGCCGATTCTGGGAATTGTCCTCCCGTGACGGGAGGCCGTTTTCGGAAATCGCCCTCCTGCTGGGGGAGTCCGATTCTAGGAATCACCCTCCCACTACGGGAGGGCGATTCCCAGAATCGGCCTCCCCCCGCGATAAGGCTATTCCTGGAATCGGGCTCCTGCCGCGGGAGGCCGATTCCGGGCAGGGGGCGGAGGAGGCCTCCCCCCCTGCCTAGCGGCCGTCATCCGCCGCCCAGCCTCCCTACCTGCCCAGCGGTCGTCCTCTGCCGCCAGCTGGGCGGGAGGCCGATTGGCGGCGCCACCACGATCAAAAAATTCTTTTTTTTTTTTTTTAAATATATTTTTTTTAATTTGATTTTTTTATTTTTATTTTTTAATTCAAAAAGTTTAAAACTATTTTTTTTTTAATTCAAATTTTTTATTTTAAATTTAATTTTTTTTTAATTTTTTTTTTTTTTAATTTGTTTTTAAATTTAATATTTTAGATTAATTATCTTTTAAAATATAAAATTTATTTATTATATTTATTAAATTTTAATTTAATTTTTTTTTAATCTTTTAGTTTATTTAGTTTTTCATTTTTAAAATTTATAAATTGTTTCATTTAAAAAAAAAAAATAGTAAATTTATGGATATTTGTTTTTTAATTATTTGCACGTGGTTTTTTTCATTTTTTTTGTCTTTTAATAATAGTTTTTTTTTATTTTAATTTTCATTTTCAGTTTTAATTTTTTTTTTTTTTTTAATTTGTTTTTTTTGTTAATTTTAAAATTTGTATTTTTTTTTCTTATTATTAATTTTTTTTAATTTAAATTTTTAAATTTAGTTTTTTCTTTTTTGTATTTTTTTAATCTAAATTTTAGTTTTGTAATTTAAATTATTTTTAAATTTTCTATTTAATTTTTTTTTAATTATATGGTTTTTTTTAATAACTTCGAAAAAATGTTTTTGATGTTTTTTATTTTTATTTTTTTTGGTTAATTTTTGTTTTTTTTCTTTAAATTATGTGTTTTTTTTTTCAAATTTTGTCATTTCTTTTGATATAATTTTCAAATATTTTTGTTTTTTGTTTTTGTTTTTGTTTATTTTTTTTTTTTTACGAGTTAATTCTGTTTTTTTTACACTTTTATTGGTTTTTTTTATTGTTTTTATATATATTTGTTTATCTAAGTTTTGTGTTTTATTACCAACATGAAAATCACCACTCTAAAAAAAAAAAGGTTGATGCTACATCGATACGTTTCAAAATTAGCATGAAAATCACTGCTCTAAAAAAGAAAAGTTTACGCTGCATCAATACGTTTCAAAATTAGCATGAAAATCACTAACATTTTAAAAAATATATTCATACTTCATAAATAAAAATATTAGAGTGTCAAAAATGTGCTAAAAAAAAAAAGAAGGTGATTCTGCATCACCACTTTTCAAAATCGGGTGCTTTTTATGCTACCAAAAAAAATAGGTAATAGTGCGGTTACCTATTTCATTAGTAACAGTGTTCCAAGTGCTCATTGAGAATAGATTAATGTTTATTGTCCAATTATTATTAGGAGATAATAATAATCGACATGCATTGTATAAATAAACATGCAATCTATAAATAGACTTCGCATATGCATATAAAAATAGAACATCATCTATAAATAGAATTTTCTCACCATTCTAAAAATAGAGTCCCGCTATAAATAGAATTTTCTCACCATTCTAAAAGTAGACTTACACCTAAAAATAGTTCGAGGCTCAATCCTAGTGTAGGTGCTTAATTTTCACTAGGATCATCATCTTGTTGAATCTCAACATTACGTTTATGGTACCTTGGGTTTTTAGTATTAATCCCTATGGTATATTATTTTGATCGGTTATAATATCAATGATGGTGAAGCATGGTCAACCATGGTGTACCATGGTAAACCATGTTTTAGAAAATAAATCATGCTAAACAATGGTCCAATGTCGCATTGTCACAAAGATTGTCTCAACATAAAAATCAACCATGGTCAACCATAGTCATACGTTGGATTGTGACAAAAATTGTCTCCATATGAAAATCAATCATGGTCTCACATGGTCAAGCATGGTCCAACATTGTATTGCATTAAGAATTGTTTTAATGTGAAAATCAAGCATGGCCAACCATTATCAACCATGTTTATCTTGTTGTTTATAATATCTATGTTAGGGTATATATTCCTTGAGTTTATAATATTATAACATTTCATTTAATATTATTCCTTTGGATTCATAATCCCTTGGGTTTATTGTGTCAATTGTTTGGGTTTATCATTCCATTGGCTTTATAATATAAATTCCTTGTGTTTATTAATCTAAGGGTTCATATTCCTGGGGTATAATATTATTATTATTTAATGAATCATGATTAAGCATCACTAATAATGGTCAACCATGATCCAACATTACATAGTGCTAATATTTTCTTGATACGAAAATCAATCAGGTAAACCATGATCCAACATTGCATTGTAACAAGTATCGTTTCCATTTGAAAATGAATCATGCTATTATATGCTTAGCTATGGTGCAAGGTCACATTATCACACGAATTATCTCTATATGAAAATCAATCATGGTCAACCATGTTTATTTTGTGTTTTATGATATTTATTTTATGGTTATATGCCTTGGGTTTATAATATCAATACTTTGGATTCTGTATCCCTTTGCGTTTATTCTTATTTCCCTTGGTAATAATCCATTGCGTCTATAATTTTAATCTCTTGGGTTTATTGATCTCTTGGATTTATAGTATTAATCCTCCGGGGTTATTATTTCCTTGGGTTTATAGTTTCAATCCATTCTGTTCATTAATCTATAGGTTCCTATTCATAGCGTTTAATATTATTCCCTTGGGTTAAAAATTATTCCCTCAGGTTTATGATCCATAGGGTTTTTAGTATTAGTCCCAAGGGTTTATTATTTGTTCGATTTATAGTATCCAACATGGTAAAGCATGGTAAAAAATGGCCAACCAAGGCCAATCATGGTTAACCATGACCAACCATGTTTTAAAAAATCAATCATGGCCAACCATGGTAATTCATGGTCAAAAATGATTCAACGTCGCATTATGAAAAATATTTTCTCACTAAGAAAATTGACCATGGACAACCATAGTGATACATCACATTGTGACAAAGATTATTTCACTATAAATATAAATCATGGTTTAGCATGGTAAACCATAATCCAACGTCGTATTTTCATAAGAATTGTTTCAATATGAAAATAAACCATGGTGAACCATTGAAAACTATGTTTACTTTAGAGTTTATAATATTTCTCTTAGCGATTATGTACCTAGGGTTTAAAATTTTAATGCCATGATTTAATACTATTCCCTTGGGTTCATAATCCCTTGTCTTTTTATTTTCAATCGCTTGGGTTTATTATTAGCATGGGTTTATAATAATAATCCCTTGGGTTTGTTGATGTAAGGGATCATATTCCTAGGGTGTGATATTTTTCATAAGGTTTGCAATATTAATCCTTGTGTTTAATGTAAATCTTGTGGGTGTATAATCATGGTCAACCATTGTCCAATGTCACAATGTGACAAATATTTTCTGAAAATGAAAATCAATGATGTTTGAACATCACATTGTGACAAATAATGTATTCATATAAAAATCAATCAAGGTCAATGATGGTTAACCATTGACCAACATCACATTGTGACAAATATTGTCTCGATATGAAAATCAACCATGGTCAAGCATGTTTATTTTAGTGTTTATAAAATTTATCTTAGGGTTTATAATATTAATTCCTTGGGTTTAATATTATCCCTTTCGATTTATAATTCTTTGGGATTTTATAATTAATCTCTTAGTTTTATTATTATTATAAATTGATTAATATTCATTGTTATTATTACTAATTTATTATTATATTTAATTAACTATTATTATTTAAATAATTATTATCATTTAATTAGTTATTATTCATTTTTATCATTACTAATGGACTCGAGCTTGACTCTCACCACAGACCTTTGTCTCTATCCCTCAATCTTGCAATGCATACGACCCACATGTAGGAAACCAATGAAATAAAAATACACATTCTCTTCAATAGAAGTAAACCATCCTCTTCTTAAGGGATTTAGAGAGGGATTTAGGCCTCATGAATTATAATAATAACATTGATCAAATTTCTTATGATTTTACTACTATCCTTTCCAACACCATTAGCAAGTTTTCTAATGAGATTTCATTTAAGTTGTCTAATAGAACTTCCAATCCATTGTATGTCAAAAATAGAAAAATTGCCAGGAAAGCAATCAAATATGCTCCTAATGAAATAATTAATCTGCAGAATATCGATATATAAAAAAATATCATCAAGAGGAAGAAAATATCATATATTCATAAAATACATCATTATATTCTCCACCTTTCTAAAGTCACGGCCAAATTTTTTTGGCAGAATGTTCTTGTCCATAAAACCAATGATAACCATTCTATCCCCTTAGAAAATTGGGACAACTACCTTAAGAAGTTGCATGACTCTGTGGACACTATGGGCACCACCTTAATCACTCTAATTAAGGAGGATGTATTCTCTCTTGAATACATTGAGTCTAGTATTAATAAGCTCATTAATGGGAAAGCTAAATATATTGAAGTATACCGAGTTGAGATCCTTAAAATGAGAAGTTCTATCCTCATTTCTTATCTCCATAAGCTTCTCAATTTGGCTGTAACGCATGGCTTCCCTTGGCTCTAGATGAAAAGCCATATTATACCTATATTAAAAAATGGGGACAAGAGTGTTCCATTTAACTATAGGACCATTATGGTTAGCCATATCCTAGCCAAGCTTTACGGGCTCATTTTCGAGAAGAAGCTTAGCCTTTGGCTTGAGATCTAGGGAAAAAGAGCTAAAGGACAAGTTGGTTTTAGGAGACATCACTCGCCTATTGACCATCTGGTCACTCTTAGAATAATTGTGGAGGAATGTCGCAATAATAATGACAACCTCTTATGTTTCTTTGTGGACCTTAGAAAATCTTTTGACATTGTTCCTCGAGATAAACTTTGGGAGAGAGTTAAAGAGATCATGGTCCCTCCTCAGCTAAGGATTGTTGTGATCCGTCTCTATGAGACGGTAACTGTCAAACTTAAGACCAACGAGGGGTGGTCTAAAGAAATTAAATGCAATATCGGAGTTAATCAAGTTTGTCCCCTATCCCCAAACCTTTTTGGCATATACATTGATAATATAGAGGAGTGTCTGGAATATGCAAGGTGCAAGGGCACCGAGCTTTCTCATGTTCTCATTACTCTTGTCCTCTATGCCGATGACATCGTTCTTCTTTCAAAAACCCATGATGAACTTCGCCGATGACATCGTTCTTCTTGCAAAAACCTATGATGAACTTCACAAACAGATCTAGATTATTCATGGCTACTGCTCCCAGATGGGTATGATAGTCAACACCAATAAGACTAAAGTCATGATCAGTAAATCCAAAAATCTCACCCATGGCAATTTTGTGTATAATAAGTAATGCTTAGAGCAGGTTTCTTCTTAGAATTATTTGGGCATTGACTTTCCTCATCATCTCAACTAGAATTATAGCATTGAGAAAAGGATTATTGGGGGCTAGAAAGCTTATTATGAGCTTGAAAATAATTGTAAGTCGGTCGATATTTATATTTGGAATAAAAATTGGTTCCTCTTTGACACCCTTGTCACCCCTGTTATCTTATAAAGATATGAAGTTTGGGGTTACAGTATATCCAGAGAGTCATGGAGGAAGATTGAGTTGATTCAAAAAAAATTCATAACCTACAAGCATAAGATAAAGGGAAATACTCCCTATCCTATCCTCTTGATCGAATCTGGTTTTTCCCCCATCGAAAGTGCGGTTGTGTTTGGATATTTGATGTATAAGAAGACGCTTGAGAAGATGGACTAAAAAGGGCTCCCTAAAATTGCTTCTAACTATAGTCAAAACCCTCACCTTTTCCTCAAACGCAGGTGTCATAAGGATGTCCAGTCCTGGCTCGACTATTGGGGAATTAAGGAGGAGCTTAGTATGGGAAGCAAAGATAATATCAAAAATACTATTACCTCCAAGTTTAAGGAAAGGTTGTGGGAGGATGAAGAGCTGGAGGGTATAAGGAAGCTCAGATATTATAAGGAAGTGATCAACCCCACCCCTGATAATCAAAATTGTCTCTCTGTTTTTTCCAACAACAAGAAAAAAATTAACATTGCTAAGATAAGAACTAATTCCCATGAGCTTCGGAGTGAGACTGGATGGTGGTCTATTCCCAAGACCCCTTAGAAAGATCAAATCTATCAGATTTGTGATTCTAAGCAGGTGGAAGATTAAAAAAACTTCCTTTTAGACTACTCAACTCTTCCTCACATTCGCTCTCAATTCCCTACCTTCTGCCAGATTCCAATCTTCTTCACCTATTAAGCCAACTCTCCTATAGTGATCTTGGAGCACTTATTTCCCTTCTCTTCGACCATGGAAACAAGATTTTGAAGAATCAAACTTAGATTCTTTCTCCTATGTGAAGATCTCATAGACCACATCGTTCTTAACGAACGATAACCATCATCATCATTATCAATTAATAATTATTAATTAATTATACATTATTATTTAATTAATTCTTATTAATAATAAATTATTATTATTATTCTTAATTTATAGATCATTAATATTTTAAAAATAATTTAACAATGATGAATTTAGATGTAAAAAAAATTAATATTTATTAAATATTATTAATTAATTTAAATTATTAATAAATATTACTAATTTTAACATTGTAATATTAATTAACAAATTACTAATCAATTAATTATTATTATTATTAATTCATTTTTTATAATAATTATTGTAATATTAATTATGAAATTAATAATACATTTACTATTATTATTAGTAACTATAAATTTATAATTTTTACCAATTATTATTATTATTTATATATATTTTTATATCAATATTAATAGTATGATTAATATTATATTATAATAAAATTTAATATATATATTTTTTATATAAATATGGAATAGATTAGAAGAGCTAAATGTTTCTTTCGAACTAAGAGCGACCACTATAAGGTTATACGAGAATGTAATTTCCAAGTTAAAGAGTAATGAGGGTTGGTCGAAAGATATTAAGTGTAATATCGGAGTTAATCAAGGTTGCCCCCTCTCCCCTACCCTATTTGGAATTTACATCGATAAGCTAGAAGGTTCTTTAGAGCAAGCAGGATGTGCTGGCACGATCTTAGCTGGGATATTCATCATCCTTCTTCTCTATGCTGACGATATTGTTCTTCTCACAAGGTTCCCATCTGATATTGATAAGAAACTTAGACTTATTAAGGATTTCTGCTCTACCATGGGTATGTCTTTTAACACTGACAAAACAAAAGTACGAATATAAAATCCAAGAAGGACAGTTACGCTAATTTTATATATGACAATAGTAACTTGGAGGAAGTGTCTTCTTAAAAGTACCTAGAAATTGATATTCATCACAAGCTCAACTAGAACTATAGCATTCAAAAAAGGATTAATGGGGGTTGGAAAGCTTATTTTGGTCTTGAAAATAATTGTAAAATGACAAATATTGTAATGTGGGATAGAAATAAGTTCCTCTTTGAAACTTTAGTCACTCCTGTTATCTTATATGGATGTGAGGTTTGGGGTTGCAACATCTCTAGAGAATCCTGGAGAAAGATTGAGAAAATCCATAAGTGTTTTATAACTTATAACCTTAAAATTAAAAGCAATACACCCTATCCTATTCTCCTTATAGAAGTGGGTCTTTCCACTATCAAGAGCCTAGCTATGACTAGGCTTCTGTTGTACAAGCATAAGCTCAATATAATAGGAGACCATACACTTCCTAAGCTAGCTTTAAATTCCAGCCAAAACCACCTAAGGCTTAAACGAGGTTGGTATAAAGACACAAGAGCCGGTTAAACCATTGGGATATCGACGAGAATGTTGCATTGAAAAACATTAATAACATTAAAAAAATTGTTACTTATAAGTTCAAAAAACAAATGTGGTGTGAGAAAGATCTACAAGCTAAAATAAAATTAAGATATTATAAGGAGGTCATCAACCCCACCCTAGAAGATCAAAGAAGAAAATTAATATATACAAGATTAGAACGAAATCTCATGAGCTCCATAGTGAAACATGTCATTGGATAGTTCCTAAAACTCCATGGATGGAAAGGATGTGCCATCTCTGTGAGAATATGAACATCGAGGATAAAAATCACTTCCTCTTAGAGTGCCCTGCGTACAACCACATTAGAGTTCAATTTCATAATCTTTGTTGCAATACTGACCTTCCTAGCATTTTAAGATGTCAAAATTATAGTGAGCTCGGGAGGCTTCTCTCCAAGCTTTTTGAGCACACGAATAAAACCTTAAATCAAACTAAATAACTCTTTTCTTTAGGTACGATAAACCAACAATTGCTCTCAGTGGACGTTAACCACCACCATCACCATCATCATGAATATTATAATTAATATTAAATTTATAATAACACTTAATATACATTTTTATATAAATATGAAATTATATTTATGTAAAATATTATTACATATTTATTAATGTAGTATGTAGTTATACATGTAATTGATATACTCTTATAGATATATATCAACCAAATTATTATTGTGGTTGTGCTAGTTTTATATAAAAAAAATAACTCTATATAATTCAACCACAACTTGGGCATTCATTGTCAATCCATTATACTATATGTTAGGTGACTTCGTTTCCAGGTTATTATGTGGAATCTTTTGAGGGACTGTGTTTGTTGATTAAATATTAAATATCCAAGGAATCAAATAACCTGTTGAATCTTTGGAGGGACTGGGTGTTTGACAATTAAATACCTATGGAATCGGTTGGTTCTCATGTATTTCCACGGTCGTATTTTGCATAAATGAAACAACAATTTTCGAAAACAGATCGATGAGTATTGGTAAAATTGACACATAAATATTCTCTCAATTCGGAACTTTCCTCTACCAAAAGTAGAACAATTAGCTAGCCACCCATGATCGACATGCTCCCGATTCCCCCATCCTCTTCCTCCTCCTTCGTTAGCTTCCCCACTCCTGCACTTGTTTTCTCCTTCACGTGAGGAACTTTGACTATCGGATCAACGCTTGGGATTTGTTTTGCGGTTTTTGGTCAGGAAAACAATTCAAATGAGAAATTTGACTCTTGAATTTGGTTAAGACGGTGAAATATTCGGATAATATATGCAGTGCCTATGGGATATAAATACATGTATTCTCCTTCACATTTTTTCCCCTCTGAGCATTTGTATTCTCAGAGTTCTTTTCCGCTTCAAATTATTCTGTGAGAAGTCATATATTTATCTGTAGTTTCCATCTGAGAGCATAATCTACAAAGAGGAATACAAGGCAATATAGTTACTTTTGAAAATATTAAAGTCACCTGCAAAACCCCATGCAGGAGAAAAAAATTACAACAAGGGCAGAAGGTTGAGTGCACACCTCTATGCATTTAACCGAGGCATGGAGAAATTGTGAGGATCAAGATTTTTTTATGGCCGTAGCTGACTTTGCAGAGAAGAAGCATTGAAGAAATCGTGGCTCTGGCCATGCAACAACAGAGTTTATTAAAGAACAATATTATCAAGCTTTTAAGCCCTCACCAACCAAACAGAAAGAGTTTTTGTTCACGCGCCAGTTTTAATTTTTTAATGGAGCCACGTCATGGTGGTCCCCACAACATCGCCATCTGCCCAACCGCAAGGCTCGTCATCCAGTCGTGATGGGATGTTGCGATATCGCAACATCGCACATTTCACATCGCAGTTCCCCGTAGCATATCAAGTCCCCTTGTCAAACTTGCAATGCGATGTGGTCCCTACCCCAATCGCACATCGCAAACACTCATCGCCAAGTTCTTTCGCTCGTCTGTCTGTCGCTACGAATCACCAATGTGATGTGGTCCCACTGCCAACGCATCAAAGGCTACGTGGACCAATCAACATTTATCGCGTAGTTTTTTGGCATGACGTCACTTTCACCTTTTGGTACGCGAATTTGTTTTATGGAATCTGGTTCGTAAATCATTTGAGTTCCGATGGGGCCCAGCACCAGCCAATAGGAAAGTGTTTGTGTTGATTTTGGGTCTGCTGATGTAGGGGTGATTTTTTACGTGAAAATAATGCAATCCAGTTTGATTTTTGCTTGAAGTCTGGGTTTATTAGTTTATTAAACTTTGGTTAAATTTTATCCCGACGTAGTATTAAATGTTTTTTAAAAGCCCTTTATATTTCTTTTGTTTTATGTTTTTGAATGTCGTGCCATACAAAAGAAAAAAAAACATGTAGGCTTATGTAATACAGATAGAAGACTATGTATGCAGTGTGTGTAATGCCTGAAGGAAAAAAGAGAGACAGAGAGAAAATATTGTAACACTGTGTCTGTAGCAGCTAATCCATTGTAAAACCATAACCTCTTTCTGAAGACAGAATCTCCATTTTGTAATATTTTTTCATGTTAATGAAATAGTTTTCATTTTTTGTGCCATCTCTGTCTAGAATTCAAAATTTTTATATTGAAAATCTATGTTGTAGTGGAGACTCTTTGTTCTCCCTGTGTGTTTGGAATATTCAAAAATTCCAACATGGTATCAAAGCTAGTCCAGCCTCTTTGAAGGATAGTAAAAGAAGCTGAAGGAAGGATTTGTTGCAGCAGTTGACCAACAGCATGAAAGTCCAGCAGAAGTTCAAGTCTAGGTATTTATCAAAAAAAAGTTTTTGTTTTGTTTAAAAGAACAGTCCAGAGAAGTTTTCTTTTCAGAAACTGAGTTTGGTCTCTTAGGCAAAGAGACAACGTGTTTAATAAAAACATAGTCAAGTTTTATTTCAAATTTTAGTTCATAAACCATGGCTAGACCCAGCACTAGTATGAGTATTGGAAATACTCAGCTCCCAAAATTTAATGGGAAGAACTATGATTATTGGGCCATTACCATGAGAGCCCTATTTTCCTCTTAGGATCTATGGGAGTTTGTTGAATATGGTTTTGAAGAAATAGTAGATGAAAATGCCTTTAATGCCTTAACACATACAGAGAAGGATTTATTGAAGAGCAATACAAAGAAGGACTCAAAATCCCTCTTCTATCTCTATCAAGCAGCACATGAGAGTGTGTTTCCAAGGATAGCAACAACTAAGAGATCCAAGGATGCATAGGATACCCTCCAGATTGCCTATCAAGGTATGGAGAAGTTTTAGATAGCAAAGCTACAATTGCTGAGGAGAGATTTTGAAACTCTTTGTATGAAAGAGTCTAATAACATAGACTCATTCTTCACACATGTGATTGGGATGGTCACATAGATAAGATCTCATGGAGAAACACTTGAAGAAAGAAGGGTTGTTGAGAAAGTATTGAGGAGCCTACCCTCAAGGTTTGATGTTATTGTAACAACCATTAAAGAGAAAAAGGATCTCTCAAATTTTTTCATTTGATGAACTTCATGCCTCATTGATGACTCATGAACAAATGTTGGGAAGATCAGTAAACCCATCTTTGGAGCATGCCTTCAATACCTAGATGCCTTTTGGGAGAGGAAGAGGTTAAGGCAGAGGAAGAGGAAGAGGCAGGAGTCAAAACAGAGGAGGAAGAAACAACCCTTCACATACTCATGGAAGGAGCAGCAATTACAATCAAAATCAAGGCCAAAGCAATAGCCAGCAAGGTGGAAAACAACATGCTCATGGAGAAAGGTATGACAAATCTAATTTCTAGTGTCACTATTGCAAAAAATATGGCCATTATGCTAATGAATGTAGGAAAAAGCAATATGACATGAATAATAGGCAGAATGCTAATGTTACAAGAGAAGAAAATAACCCAAAGAATGTGTTGTTAACATGTAATGTAGCACAAGATAGACAATATGATGTATGGTTCTTAGATTCAAGCTATAGTAATCACATGACTGGAAAGATAGCAATGTTTCCCAATCTTTATGAAGATGTTAAATATGAAGTAACAACTGGAACAAATACTAAGATCTCTGTTAAGGGAAAAGGTAGAGTAAGTATCCTTGCAAGAAATGGTGAGCAGAAATTTGTGCCAGATGTATATTATGTTCCTAGCTTGAAATGTAATCTTTTGAGCGTTGGGAAGCTCATTAACAAAGGTTACAATGTATTCTTCAAAAATTATGTGTGCATAATAATGGACATACCTCCAAGCAAGAAGGTTATTGCAGAAGTCCAAATGACCAACAATAGAATGTTTCCACTCAAGCTAAATGCAGACTTGAAGGGAAAAAGAAATAATGTAGTAGTTGTAACTCAAGAGGTCTTTCAAAAGGAAGTGAAAGATGAGAATTGGTTATGGCACTTGAGATTTGGACATCTCAACTTTCGAGGACTAAATTTGTTGCACAGAAAAGGAATGGTAAGAGGACTACCATTGATAGAGAAAACAAATAGCCTATGTGAAGGCTGCATCTTGGGCAAACAACACTGAGAAAACTTTCCATCAGGAAAGAGCATAAGGGCAAAGGCACCCTTAGAAATTATCCATTCAGATTTGTGTGGGCCAATGCAAACATCATCAATATCAGGCAGCAATTGTATGTTGACCTTCATTGATGATTTCACAAGAAAATTATGGGTTTATTTCTTGAAATATAAAAGTGAAGTGTTTGATAAAATTTTCCACTTTAAAGCTCTTGTAGAGAAACAAGTGGGCAACATATCAAAGTCTTAAGGACTGATAGAGGAGGTGAGTATATATCAAAATAATTTCTGCATTTTTGCAGAGAAAATGACATACAAAAGCAATTTACAACAAGGTACACACCGCAGCAAAATGGTGTTGCCGAAAGGAAAAAGCGAACCATCATGGATATGGTGAGAAGTATGCTGAAGGAAAAACATTTGCCAAATTAATATTGGGTAGAAGATAAAAATTGTACGTCATATATATTGAATAGATGACCAACCAAAGAAGTAATGAATAGAGTTATGGAAGAATCATGGAGTGGAAAAAAACAAGGAGTCGCCCATATGAGAGTTTTTGGGTGTGTGGCTTATGCACACATTCCAGATTAGCTGAGAAAGAAGTTTGACAGTAATGGGGAGAAGTGCATCTTCCTTGGATATTGTGAACAATCTAAGGGATATATATTGTATAACCCATCCACAAATAAATTTGTTATAAGCAGAGATGTGCAATTCATACAAGAAGAAGCATGGGATGGAAGCATTGAGAAAATAGTCAATGTAAAGAGATGTTTGTGTCATGATGAAAATTAGGATGAGATGGCTGAAATACATCCATCATTAGCACCACTACCTCCACCAACACAAGGATAGAAAGGGACACCACAAGCAGGAATGATGACACCCTTGAGAAGAAATGAGAGTGCTTCTCCAAGCACACCACATGGAGCTGATTTAAGTGATTCTTCAAACACAAGTACACCAAATGAAAGAGGAACAAGATTCAGAAATATAAATGAAATCTATGAGCAAGAAGCAGCAAATGAAGGTATGAACTCTTTATTTTCATTATATTGTCATTTTTTTTATCATATTCATTTTGAAGAAGCTATAAAAGATAAGAATTAGATAGATGCCATCGATGAATTTTAAATGACTGATATGGGACTACCGAGATACTTATTAGGAATAGAAGTAGAGAAAAATGACAATAAGATTTTTATTTCTAAAGGTAAATATGTAAATGAAGTTTTGGAAAGATTTAACACGCGGGATTGCAAGGCAGCAATTACTCCCACAGTAATGGGATTGAAACTTATCAAAGAGGACAACGACAAGGATTTTGATCCTAGTTTGTACAAAATCATAGTTGGCAGCCTCATGTATTTGATTGCAACTAGGCTTGATATTATGCATGTTGTTAGTTTAATTTCCAGATTTATGGAAAGGCCAAAGGAGGCACATTGGCAAGAAGAAAAAATAATTCTGAGGTATGTGAAAGGAACTAGAAGGTATGAAATTTTATATACCACTTCAGAAAATTCTGAATTGATTGGATATACTGACAGTGATTGGGCTAGAATTATAGATGATCGGAAAAGTACCTCTGGTTATGTTTTTCATATGGGTTCAGGAGCCATTTCATGGGCTTCTAAGAAGCAGCCAATTGTGGCATTATCTAGAGCAGAAGCAGAGTATGTGGAAGCTACAGCAACAGCATGTCAAGCAGTGTGGATGAGAAGAATGTGGAGGAGTTTATGTCAATAACAAGTAAAAGAGACAATGATTTATTGTGACAATAGCTCAGCTATAGCATTGTCAAATAATTCTGTGTTTCACAAAATAACTAAACACATAGATGCGAAATTGTTTTACAACATTGTAGAATAGAGGAGCAATTTGCAAACATTCTGACAAAGCCATTGGGGCAAAAGAGTTTTGAATATTTGAGGAAATGCTTGGGTATGATAGATAACTCAGCAGCTAACTTTAAGGAGGAGTGTTGAAAATATTAAAGTCACCTGCAAAACCCCATGCAGGAGAAACATAGTACAACAGGGGCAGAAGGTTGAGTGCAAACCTCTGTGCATTTAACAAAGGCATCGATAAATTGTAAGGATGAAGATTTTGTTATGGCCGTAGCTGATTTTGCAGATAAGAAGCATTGAAGAAATGGTGGCTCTGGCCACACAACAACAAAGTTTATTAAAGAACAGTCTTATCGAGATTTTAAGCCCTCACCAACCAAACAAAAAGAGTTTTTGTTCATGCACCAGTTTTAATTTTTGAATGGAGCCACGTCATGGTGGTTCCCACAACATCGCCATCTACCTAACTGCAAGGCTCGTCATCCAGCCGCGATGGGATGTTGCGATATCCAACATTGCACATCGTACATCGCAGTTCCCTGCACCATCTCAAGTCCCGTTTCCGAACTTGCGATGCGATGTGGTCCCTACCACCATCACAAGTCGCAATCACTCATCGCCAAGTTCTTCCGCTCGTCTTTCCGCTGCTTCGAATAGCCGATGCGATGTGGTCCCACTGCCAATGCATCAAAGGCTACGTGGACCAATCAACATTTATCACGCAGTTTTTTGGCATGAAGCCATTTTCACCTTTTGGTACGCAAATTTGTTTTATGGAATCTGTTTCGTAAATCATTTGAGTTCCGATGGGGCCCAACACCAACCAATAGGGAAGCGTTCACGTTGATTTTGGCTCTGGTGACATAGGGGCAATTTGTTACGTGAAAAGAATGCAATCCAGTTTAATTTTTGTTGGAAGTCCAGGTTTATTATTTTATTAAACTTTGGTTAAATTTTATCCCTGCGTAGTATTGAAGTTTGTTTAAAAACCTTTTATATTTCTTTTGTTTTATGTTTTTTAATTCTATGCCATATAAAAGCAAAAAAAAACCCGTAGGCTTATGTAATACAGACAGAAGACTGTGTATGTTGTGTATGTAATGCCCGAAGGCAGAAAAAGAGACAGAGAGCAAATATTGTAATGCTACGTCTGTAGCAGCTAATCCATTGTAAAACCAGAACTTCGTTCTAAAGACATAATCTCCATTTTGTAATAGTTTTTCATGTTAATGAAATAGTTTTCAATTTTTGTGCCATCTCTGTCCAACATTCAAAATTTTTATATTGAAACACTGTACTGTAGAGGAGAGTCTTTGCTCTCCCCGTGTGTTCGGAATATTCATAAATTCCAACAGTTATTCTGCAATTGATGATCATATTTATTATGAAAATCAATATAATGACACCCTTGAGTATGATATCTTTCCTGCTAATCCGAATAATTATGTAAAATAATTTATATAAATTTCATTCTCTAAGTTTTTCAATATGGCCACCTCAATCATTAAAGTCAACATCAGCTTTAATCGATATGAAATTTTAATAAGCATGATTTTCCTAATAAGTAAGATGCACAATTCTTTTTATGGTAAAACTACGAGTCATTTAAAAATTTTTATAAGAATTTTAATTTCTATTTTTTTCTTATTTTAATACTTATCAATAATATTATCATGAATTTCAAATAGTGTATAAATTTTAATAAAACATATTTTTATATAAAATGTATAATTTCTTTATATTAAAATTTTAGTATCTATATAAAACATTTTAAAATTTTAAAATTTTAGTTACCTACGTAAAACATTGATATGATTCAATCCTTACCTTTTTCATTTTGATGTTCTCTGTCAATAATGTTATTGGGATTTTCAAATAAATTTCAATCTTCACCTTTTTCATTTTGACGCTCTATTAGTATGAGTAATGTATTTTGATGCTTTCTATCAATAGCATTATTGTGAATTTTAAATAGACATTTTTTTTATAATGTTTAAATATCTATCAATAATGTTATTGTGAACTTCAAATAGACATTTGTTTTATAATAAAATCTATGATGTTTTTTCTTTTAATTAATTTTAACAAAATAATTAATTTTAATAAAACAAATATATTTAAATTTTCAAATAGGCATTTTTTTATAATAAATTTTAATTATATTTTTCTTTCTATAAACAAAATAATTTTTTTTAATAAAAAAAGATACATTTAAATCATATTTTATATAAAGTTTTTATATAATAATTACAATAAAAAAACTTATTTATTTTTTTAATTGAAACATATTTATATTTTATTTTATTTAATAAAAAATTGTGTAATATAAATTTACTTTATACATATGGAAATCAAAACACATATAATATAATATATGTCTACATGTTATTGGTATCAAAAGTGTAATGATTTGGATATAACTACAATGACATTATTTTTTTTTTTTAAACAAAGATGTAATGGTTTGGATATAAGCACAAAGATGTAATGATAAGGTTTGAGAGATTAGGAGGTGGTAGAATTTCTCACGCTGTGGGTGGAGAACTCGGGTAAAATTCTTACTTGTTTGGTTCTTTTTGGTTGGTTATGAGTCTCATATTTATGCTTGGAATATGGCATGGGGGTGATTGGCATAAGAGAGATTTTCCTTAGCCAATCTATGGTCGGGTGGAATGTGGTCGTCCCATCCGTGGTTGGGTTTTACATTCATTAATGAGCGGTTCATTTCCTTGGAATTTGATGTGTAAATGTACTTATTTATATGTGGATTCTAGGTTGATGTAGTCTTGATATTTCTATTCTTGTTTCATTGCTTATGAGCATGTATTCTGAGAGTTATGATGCATGCATTTCCTCATGTTGTTATTTTTAAATGAGTAAACAATGTATCTATGACCTAATATATGATACTGCAACTAATGTTGAAAGGGAACAATGATTCTTTCCGATTCTGAGATAAGTCTGAGACCCCTATGTTCAGATCTATTGTTTATACCTATAGATTTTATTTATGCCAAGTGGTTGAAAGAATGTCAGTCCCTGTTGGAGATGGTTAGGTCTAGTCCTCGAAGTAGTTTTTGGTTTGTTAATCTTGTCAGCATGTGTTTAATGGATTTTAGAAGTTACAACAAGTTCTCGGAAATGGTCGCAATTTTGGGCTTGAAATGTGCCTTAAATCCCACGAACTCTTGGATAGGTCTACAAGAAATAGTATGTGGATGTAGGCTTGCATGCTTGCGGGTGCATCTGAAGCCTCCCATAAAAAAAATGCAAACTTTTGGGAGCATCTGGGGGGGATTTATTCATAAAATATCAATGGGACCCAGAGGCTAGTTAGCTGAGTGGTTGGGACAGTTCGTGGGATCATTCTTACTGATGTAGAAGGTTTGTATGATGTGTTTACGTTGATTCCATTTCCTTAAGGTCACTTAGGAGGTTGAATCAAATCATAGTAGCCTTTCATCACATGTTTACCCCAGTTGGTTGGTTACTTGTGTAGATGTGGGAGGAGGGTGTTATAGAGTGGTATCAAAGCATGTTTCACCCCTTGGAATGGATGGATGGTGTGAGTTGGTCATGTATTCAAGTCAATTTCACATGTGTTAGTAATGCTTCCAGTCTATATGCTTGTTGCATATGCAGGGTGTCGGTCATCGTTGTAGTGATGTCGCAATGTGAAATAGGATGTTGTTGTTGATAAGTGTGCCATAATGAGTGAATGATTGGTTATGCATTGTTATGTATTTGATGTGCATGCATATAAACTATTTAATATGTGTTTTTTATGTTTGTGGACTATGTGTTTGTTTTATATACATGGTGGTGGTTATTGTAGTAGTTGTGTTGTGAGGTGAAAGTTGATGGTGTTGTTGTTGGATTTAATGGTCATGAGTGCATGTCGGTTATGCATTTGTTATGCATGTCACTGTCTATATGATTGTTATGCATGAATTTTTGTGGTTATTGTTGTTTTCCATAAGGTCATTGTAATCATTATTCGTCATCATGATGTTGTTGATATGTTATGATGCTAATGTGTTGGTTAATATATTGAAGGAGATGTAGATCATCGAAGTGAAGTTGTAGCACTATATTTTTGGGTGCTACAAGATTTTCATACATGTATTTTATTATTGACATGCAGGTATATTAGTTAATGGATTGTTATAAGCATTAGGGTTATGTATATTTTTGTTAGTATATTTTTGTTGTGGTTACATGTATGATAGATATGCAGGTGTCGAATATTCATGAATGATAGAAACTTGTTGTTATATGCATTGTTTTTGTTTATGTTAGTTAACTTGATGGTTATGTTATATGATGTTGATAAGTATGTTATGTGTTAAATTGTTTATTTTTACATGATAGTTAACTTGATGATTACATTATATATTGTTGATGAGTATGTTATATATTAACTCGTTGCTGTTATACGTTAGTCATCTTGATGATTAGGGTTATTGCATTAAGATATTGATGTTAGATGTATCATGCTAATTTGGATTGGCATATGCAGTTGGTTAGAGTTGTGACATAAAAGTATGAGTCGACCTAATTATGATAGTGTATTGTACAAATCTATACTAACTGTCCATATCTGAGTGTTATGCATGAATGACATTTTTTATGAGTTTATTATGCGAACATGTTACCTAGTTACCGTTATGTATATCATGACCTTTTTTATATCTAAGTTGATCTGGTGTGAAGTTATATTGTGCTAATATATATTGATTGTGTAACTAAGATAGCCCCCTTGAGATAGATTAAGGTATGATTTTTTCTAATATAGTATACTTGATGCTTAATTTTTTTACTATGCCATCTATCTCATGTTGAGTGTTTGGTGCTATTATGTCTTCTAGTTGATTTATCCAACATGGTATTTCTATAGTCCATTTGAATGTTAGATTAATTGCATGATATGATAATGTGTCTATAAGATTGCATGAAGTAATGATCTTGTTTTAAGAAGGTTGTAGTAACACAATATGTGTTGAATTAGCTTATATGTAATTGAGTATAAGAAGGTGATCATTCTAACAGTATGTATTATGACCGAAGACTATGATTTTATTACTACCAGATACCTAATAGTTGGGTAATGTGGTAGCACATAATAAAGAATCAATTGCAGCTAGGTAAATGGTAAAATAAAGGAATTAAATAATAATTTCCTTGGTTATGTTTGGAAATCCTAATTCCAAATGAATGAGAATTTTGCATACAAGAAGTCTTCTTAAACCTAATCTTGTATGTCAATTTCTGGATATTTGCCATATTTATGAACGTGTATTTGACAAGTATAATAGTATGTTTCTATGGATTGGAGTCCCTTGAGAGATCATATATGTATGTGTTGAGATACAAGGTAGTGTGCTTGCGATAAAAAGGTGAGGTAAACAATATATTTTATGTTTATATTATACACTGGAAGTTATGTGTTTATTGCAGTATGATGCATGGGATTGCATGAAAAAAGAGACTTCCATGAAATCATTGAAAGGGCTCTCCTTGAGCTTTCCTTTGGAAGTTTTTTGGAAACCCATGGGGAATCGAGTAGTGGTGTTTCTTGCTAGTCTTGTGTTTTATGTTTTTTATAATTTTTGTTTGCAATTTATTTACATTTTTTTATGTCCGGTGCAAGGTATTACCACTTTGTTGCGGTTTCATATTGCTTTGGATTTTCATGGTATTCCTCTTGCTTTTTCTTATTCTTGCCTTTTATGTTTTGAGTTCCTTAGGAACTGCTTCAGGAAAGAGGAAATTTAATGGAGCTCAGGGAGAGTTGTGTGGTACTAAACATGTAATGTAAGACATAGATGAAGCTTGGTGCATGAATAAGCACAGTGGAAGGTAAGACTGACATTCAGTTGGAATGGTTGGGTCCATCTTGGTAAATGGATAGTGGCAGTACAAACACGAGAAGTATAACTCGAAAGGTATGAGGGCCATATGAGTAATTAGAATATCCATTGAAAATAGTCTCAATTTATGTATGATAGAAGCTCCATACATAGTACTCGAGCCATTCTTTGTCATTGGCACAATTGCAAATACATATTTAAAAAAATTGCAAATGATAATTTACAAAACATAAAAATGCATCATTTTCCAGTAAGGTATGCACATTTTCTTTAATGGATAATTTAGTGTTGCATGAATCCTTCATCAATGCATTGCAGTGACAATTTCATCATACCTTTCTATGTCAAGTTGTGGGAGAGTGGTGTGGTGTGGTGCACATCAATATCAAAAGAGAAATTTTTCGTAGTTTAACAAGGTTTTTAATTTGGGTTGAAATATTTTTATAAAATGAGGTAGAAATTTTTGTAAGAATAGAGGTCACAACTGTCAAATTTCAAAATTTCGGACATTCCAAGGTTTTTTTTAGGGTGCTGAATTCTGTTCCACCATAAAAACATGATTCAAACACTGTTACTTCCTAATAATTATGTAAAAACATAATATAAATTTAATTCTTTAAATTTCTCAATATAAAGACCTTAATGATTAAAATCAACATTGCATTAGTTGATATAAAATTTCAATAAACATCATTTTCGTAATAAGTAAGATGCATATTATTTTCATGGTAAGGTTTTGAGTTAGTTATAAAATTTCATAAGAATTTTAATTTCTATTTTTTTCTTATTTTAATACCTATCAATAATATTATCATGGATGTCAAATAGTTATATTCAAATAAAATATAAAATTTTGATAAAAAATATTTTCATATAGAATGTATAATTTGTTTTGTATTAAAATTTTAGTACCTATGTAAAACATTTTATATGACTTTGAATCTTTATATTTTTTATATTGATGCTCTCTATCAATAAAGTTATTGGGATTTAGATAAATTTCTTTACATAAATCATATTCTAAAAATGTGATTAATTCGAAAGACGATTATCTATATTATGGATCACAAAAGTCTTATATCTAAAGTTATTCGGAGTTTCAAATAAATTTCAATCTCCACCTTTTTCATTTTAATGCTCTATCAATAATGTTATTGTGAATTTCAAATAGAAATTTGTTTTATAATAAAGTTAAAATCTACGATATTTCTTGTGTGTTTTTTTTAATTAATCTTAGCAAAATAATTATTTTTAATAAAAGAAATATATTTAAATTTTCAAATAGTCGTTTGTTTTATGATAGAGTTAAATTCTACTTTTATTTTTTTATAAAAAAAATAATTATTCTTTAATAATATAATATATATATATATATATAAAGTTCTTTTATAATAATTATAATAAAAAAAATATTATTTATTTTATTAATTGAATAATATTTAGATTTTTATTTATTTAATAAAAAAATATGTAATATAAGGTTACTTCATATATATTTTTAAATGAAAGCACATATAATATAATATATGTTTACATACTATTGGTATCAAAATTTGTTTGTATATAAGTACAAAGACGTCATTGTTTTTTCAAGCACAAATATGTAATGGTTTGGATATAAGCACAATGATGTATGGTAAAACCAAAGAGACTATGTTGTCCATGATAACCATTAGGTTTGTCTTGAGTTAATTAGGGTAAGTTACTTAGGGTTTAATAGGTTTTTCAAATTTGTGAATTTCAAAATTTTCTCATGTATGAAGGTCCCTTAGTGATTTTGAAAGGTCATCATTAGTGTTTATCGGAGTCATTTTCAAAGAAAAATCCAAAATTTTATTTTTCATGAGTTGGTCTTGTCATTATGGTGAATTTGACACTTTTACACACTTCCGCGGCAACTCTAGTTCAAACAGGTCAAGGTTTTCTATGGAAGTTCCTGAAACTTCTGTAGCAAATATGATTTCCCGAACACAAGATTTGATACAGAATTAAGTTTTTTTACTAATTTTAGGGAAAAGCGTAAAAAGTTTCAAAAATGGTTTGTTCGATGGTTGTTAGAGAATATTGGCTCATGATTTCTCCCTATTGTCACTTTCCATCAATTTTGAAATGCATGTTGCTTAGTCATCATATTTCCTTTTCACATTTTCATTCTAATTTCTTCTCTCAAATACTCTCTTATCTCATCGTTGTGAGCTTATTTGGTTTTCTTAGTATCGATCTGTTAATCTTGGAGTCTATCTTGCTCTCTCAGGGTAGATTATATTAGTGTCAAAGGTCACTGTGTTATCCCTAAAAAGTTTTTGCATGTGTCAAGGAAGGGGTTGTTCAGTATATCTTAGAGCCATGAAATCACAAAAGTAGCAATATAAGGGAGGATCTATTGTTAGCTATGAGCTCATGGACATGAGGCTGCTTCAAGAAGACCCACCTTCTCCCAAGTGTTTTCTAGTGTGGGATACCTTTGATTCTGTCGAAAATTCCAAGGATATCATGGAAAATTCTCAAAGGACTTTTCTATCAATTTTACAGGCATAGGGTCAAAAGTAGGCAAGTTAAATTTTACTATCTCCTCACACAATTGCACAAGCCACTGAGATCCCAAGATCAACAGAGACATGGTTCAAGCTAAATAAGTTTAAATTTCAGAATTGTGATGAATTCTTGAAGGAAGAACATAAGGGTATTGATATGACTTCAGGAATCCCTAGAACGTTCCTGAAGGAGTATTATTCTAGGTTTCTGATGGTGATTCAGAAATATTTCACCTATAAGGGTAGATTCAATATGGTATATCAACACCACTTAAAATTATTGCTACACTTTACAGGTAAGAAACCTTTAAATATGCCTTTTTATTTGTTTAGGAGCTTGGGTAAAATGGCAGATAAGGTTCAAGCTAAACCTGAAACCAATGATACCTCAACCTTTCATCATACTCTTATCAAGTTGCTGGTAGTTTAAGAATTAAATAAATTGAACAAATTTTGACCTACATTTTTGTTTTTAAGTGGATATGAAGTTGATGTTGGGACTCCTAAGAAGATACCAAGATCAAAATCCATTACTCCAAGGAAATACAAGCAATCTGAAGCAGAACCCGTAGTTGACCATGAGGCAGAGATGCAGCCTATGGAAGAGCCTATGGATATGGAAGTTTAACAAGTGAAACATATTGTGGTGCTATAGAAGGATTCGACAATCATTCAAATAAAAAAATATACAAGGAGAAACAAGAGGTTTACTAGAAGTAAAATTGATAGAAGATGAAATTTAGGAGATATCTTGGAGGCTTTTGAAATTGATGAAAGCCCCATTGTACAACCTATTGAAATCAAGGAGCTAGAGACTCAAAATAAAATAAAAAAGAGCTAAGAAATTATACTTTTCTCAAGATGATTAAGGTTGTATCTTGAAGCCTAGAAAATCATTCACAAGATCAAAAGAGCCAAAGGAAAAAATGCATGAGCAAGCATTAATGGAGAATCTACCATCAGAAAGGGAGATACCAGAACAACCTACATCCCAAGTGTGTTATGAAACCAACTCAAAAATAAAAGAAAAAAGATATCAACACCTTATAAATAATCCACTTTGAGGGGGCAACCCCATTGAAATTACATAAATGAACAATTCTTGGATGATACAAATGACCAAACCTCCTTCTATATATAGGATTCCATGGGGTCACAATATAATCCTAGCTGACCTAACAATAATAATGTAAGGGCATAATAATAACAATATGGGCATTATAGGGTTACAACAATAACAATAAGGGGCCTACACTAACAACAATAAGGGACTAAACTACTAATATAGGAACCCAACATGCTCCTCTCCTTCAAAATGCTGCAACTTTTAAATGAGTGTCCACACTTCTTCGTCCTTCTTCCATTCATCCCTTGCTTCAGTTATCCAATCTAGTTGGATAATATAAATGGAACAAAGCAATCCTTCCACCTCTTGATCCTTTCTTGAGAGTGCATCTGCAACAACATTTAGCTTCCCTTTTTTGTAGATGACTTTAAATTCATAACCCAACATCTTTGTGACCCATTTTTTCTGCTCATTTGAAGATATTCTTTGTTTCAGAAAGTGTTTAAGACTATCATGATCAGTTTTTACCTTGAAGTGTCTTCCCATTAGGTAAGGTCTCCATTTATTTAGTACATGTAGTATTGCCAACATTTCCTTCTCAAAAATAGCTTTCTGTAAATACGTTCCTTTGATTGGATGACTTTCAAAAGAAATGGGTCTTCCTTCTTTCATTAAAAAAACACCAATTCGATTTCCTAGGGCATCACATTCCATAATAAAGGTTTTTGTGAAGTCTGGCATAGCTAAGACCAGTGCTAGGGACATTGACTCTTTAATATGTTCAAAGGCCTTAGTTGCTTTAGGAGTCCATGAATATGCATTTTTCTTCAATAATGTTGTTAGAGGTGTTGATATTCTCCCATAATTCTTAACAAACTTGCGATAATTCCTTGTTAAATTGAGAATTCCTCGCAACTGATTTATGGTTGTGGGGAATTTCCATTCCTTAATGGCTTGAATTTTCTTACGGTCTACCTTAACACCCTCTTGAGATATAATATGACCCAGATATTCCACCTCATGTACTCCAAAGAGACATTTGTAGGTTTTTTCATATAATTGTTTCTCCTCCAATAGTTTGAGCACCATATCAACATGTTGAACATGATCCTTCTAGGACCTATTATAGATTAGTATATCATCAAAAAATACTAACACAAATTTTCTAAGGAAGGGTTTTGCAATGGAATCCATCAACCCTTGAAATGAAGAAGGTGCATTGGTAAGGCAAAATGCATGACCAAAAATTCATAATGACCCTCATGAGTTTGAAATGTTGTTTTCAGAATATCTTCAGTCTTCATTCTAATTTGATGATATCCTGAACGAAGATCCAACTTGGTAAAATAAATTTCTTCATGTAACTCATCAATTAGAGGAATGGGAAAATTATCTTTAATAGTGAGCTTATAGAGTTCCCTATAATATGGACACATGCACCATGAGCCATCCCTATTGTGCACCAATACTACTGGTGTACTGAAAGAACTTTGACTAGGTTGAATTATACTAGCCTCTATCATTTCTGCAATCATATGTTCAATTTCACTCTTTTGGACATAAGGATATCTGTAAGGCCTCATCCTTGGAGGAACACTTTCTGGAATCAAATTAATAGTATGATCATGATAAAAAATAGGTGGGAGTCTTTTGGGAGTTTCAAACACCTTGGAATTATTGTCCAAGACTTTTTGGAGATCTTGAGAGATATACGATTTTGATTTTGGGACTTCTAGTGAGCATAATTGTGCAATTACGCCTCATTGTTCTTTCTTAAAAATATTTTTCATGAAATTAGAGATTATTATCTTTCCCGGTGTCCCTGCGATACCCCGTAATTAGAATTCATTTCCTTCCAAAAAAAAAACTTCAAGAAAAGTTCTTGAATATCAAGAGCTACCATCCCCAAATATTGTAACCATTTTACTCCTTGTACAACATCATCACCTCCCATTGAAATGGAAAGAATTGGACTTTTCAATACATATTCCCCCATGGTAGCTTGATATTATGGAATTTTCTAGAGAAATTTATAGCTCCTTCATTTGCATCCATCACTTGACATTCTGGTGCTGGGTATAGAAAGAAATTCAATTCCCTGGCTACCTTACAATGAATAAAATTATGGGTACTACCCGAATCAATCAACACTATTACATTTTTTTTCTTGATATTTCCTTCTATCTTGAGAGTTTGAGGAGTTTTAATTCCTACCAATGCATTACATGATATGGTCAGACTCATTTCTTCATTCTCTAGGGTTGGTTCTTGGTGCATATACTATTCATTTGAATTTTATTGTTCATTTTCTTCCTCCTGTTCACAATATATGTAAAATAATTTCTTCTCATCACACTTGTGTCCTTTAGTGTATTTGTTACCACAACTGTAGAAAATCCCTTTTTCTCTTTTTTCTTGCAATTTTTTTGGTTTCAACCTTATAGGTTGTGGAAGTATAGGAGTAGTAGCACTTCCATATTTATAGATGTGAGTGGTAGGCTTCCTTTTCACCATAATTTTACATCCAATTTTTCTTTCCAACCTGAATGCCTTCTCCAATGAATCAGGTTCCCAAAGGTGAACCTCGTGTTGGATGTTATCCTTTAAAGTCCCCATGAGGACATCAATCATGTGTTCCTCTGGAATATCAATTACCCTTATATTCAATTTTTTTAAGTCCTCATTGTGCTTCACCATTGAATGCTTTTGTTTGATATTTATCAGTTTGATAAAGAAGGTGTTTCTCTTTGTATCCTCATAATGTGTAATCATTTCCTCTATAAAATCTGACCAAGTAACAATTTTCTTATGGGAGCAAAGCCATCGATACCATACAAATGTATTTTGTTCTAAATATAAAGTTGCAATTTGTACCTTTTGTGTGTTTTTCACATTACTGACATCAAAATATTGCTCCATCTATAGTATCCATCTTACGAGATCCTTGCCATAAAAATTCCTCATATCGATCTTTGGAATATGGTGGGTCTTCCATCCAATGTTAGAGTTTATGAAATCACGATTAACACTTATTTTCTTCTCATCATGAGTTTCCTCTACTATATTTTTTCCATTAGGAATCATTTCTTGTATCATCTTTGTCAAGCCTTCCTTCAAGCCTTCCATTAGATCATTATTCATGTCTTCCATGTTTTCTTTCATTTTTTATTCTATACCATCGATCTTAGCTTCCATGCCTTTCTTCAAGCCATCCATATTAGCTTCCATGGCCCTCTTCAGAGCATCCATATTACCTTCCATGCCCTTCTTCAAAACTTCCATTTCATTTTTTATTACTCTTTGCGAGAGAAAAATTTGGTGTACTTTCTCTTGTAATTTTTATATTTCATGTTGCACTTCTTCATCTTCATGAGTCATAGTAGATTATTTTGATAGCTTAATGGGTGTTGAATTATTTTTATGGGGCATTTTAGAACCCAATATTGATATCTATGCTTCAATATTCCCTTGGGGTCATTTCAAGCTGATTTTTCAAACAAGACTTATGCGATTTGAAAACAAAATACACACCTTTTTCTCTCTTTTGAGGAGATTGATATTGAAACTAAATTATCTTTGTACTTTAGGATCTTCAACAGCTAAAATTCAGTCCTGTATTATCCCTCCAAATATTCTTTGAAATGCCATAGGTCTGGCCTAATTTGGATGATTCAAGGAAAATCTTTGCCCAATCTCCCACAATGACCTAATTATGGATTGGTTGAATAGATTTAACTTGTACGGAGTGCCATGTATCATTTTTTCCTCCTTTAGCTCTGAAATTGATACACTGGAAACTATAGTCCATTTTGTTTCGGCCACCTTTTACAGAATTCCAATCTGATGTTTAGAGAGAGAGTTATGAAAATTTTCCCAAGGACACCTCTTTTAGATGTAATTTTGGTGCCTTGAAAAACCCTAACTTCCATAGCCCATATCCCTAAAAGTATTGCAAACAAAGATCTAAAATTTTCACACGAAGTTCCTCCAGATTTCGGTTTCGTGTGGTAAATATTTTAGCTTCTGAAACTTTGTAGAAAAATACTTATATTGAAAATTCCACAATGACCTGTTTAGAGCAGAAAAACCTAAGAATCCAAAGCTCTGATACCAAATGTTATGAAACCAACTCAAAAATAGAAGAAAAGATAGATTAACGCCTTAGAAATAAGCCACTTCGAGGAGGAAACCTCATTTAAATTACATAATTGAAAAATTCTTGAATGATACAAATTTCAAAACCCCCTTCTATATATAGGAGTCCATGGGGTTAAAATATAATCCTACCCAACCTAAGAATAATTATGTAAGGGCACAATAATAACAATATGGGGGTTAGAGGGGTACAACAATAATAATAAGGGGGATACAATAAAAATAATAAGGCACTACACTAGTAATATAGGGACCTAACAAAGTGGAACCTGTGAAAAAGAGGAAAGGTAAAGAGTATGTTCAAGAGAAATGTGAAGTGGAGATTTTGCAGGAACAACTACGAGATGGTCGAAATGAGGTAATAGAATAAAAACTTATTTTTGAGAAAATAAAGAAAGAAATTTCTAAGCAAATGGAATTTTACAATGAAGTTATAGATAGATTAGGAAAGATGCTAAAGAGGACATTTCCTCTACACAAAATGATGAAAAATTTATGCAAAAGAAAGAGGCGGCTGCAAGTAGAGAGGAGAAGCTTGCAGGGTCAAGTAAAATATCTGGAAGCACAAATGGAAATGGTACATGTTGAGTTGTTGAAGAGGTGCCTAAAATTCATTACTGTTACTGATGATGCTCCTTAAATATGGTAAGATGTCACATTTTTTACTATATCATGGCTTATGGTATTATATATGCATGTATAGGCTTCTATAAATGTTTTGGAGGTGATATAAGTAATAAAGTGAAAAATCTCAAAAAACTAGGTACTTTCGTAGCAACTCCCATGCTTAAAGACAAAAAATTGCTACGAAAGTGTTGTAGCTTTCCATGAAGGTAAAAATCTGCCAAAATTTTAGAAACAAGAAGACTCAAGGCATTTGTTTGACTCACTAAACTCAAGGAAGACCCTGTAACACTCAAAAAATTTAAAGATTATTGAAATGGTTGATTTTCACATTTCCTACAAAATTTCGCTACCAAAGTTCATGTACTATGTTTTTTTCATCTTTAGGAGTTTTAATGATTTTGGTGTATTAAATAAAGTGAATAAGGGGATAAATAACAGGTTAATATCATGCATATTATTATGTCACTTGTTCAAAATGACAACTTAGAATTCAACCTCCATGTGGTTAACATCTCATCAAGTCAACAATTGATGTCAGCTCATCAGTATAGCTCATCATCTCAACTCAAGCTCATAAGGTCTTAACTGCAATGCATCAAATAGCTAACACCTAAACAATCAGTTTGGTTTGATAAAGTTGACAAGCATAGTTTTTTATTCTTTTTTGGAGTTACTTAATGGTCATAGATTCATGTTTGAGTACAAACTTTATCAAAATAGAATATGCTCATATCAATTCTCTATGTGATGTAATCCTAATAGAATGAGGGCTCTAGGTTAAGTCAACGAAGTATAGCCTAGGTGGTAGACTGTTTTAAAGGGAACTCACTCTATAAATGAGGGAATTTTTTAGTTTTAAATGGTTGATGAATGTTATGAGGAGGCTATTATGTAATTTTTCTTTATCAAGCTCATACACAGTTTACAACAGTTGTGTTCAAAACCTGAGATTCTTCTTGGCTTATGTATTTTTGTCTTTTCAATTTGTATATTTTCATAAGCTTCACAGTATTATGATTACTTGGAATTCATAACTTTATGCTCCAATTTAATTTATATGTTATCTTTTACTGTAAAAGTTATGTTTTAAGCCAATTTTCCTCAGCTTCCATGGATGTAATTTGCTAGTAATTGAATTTCTTCCCCCTGCAAAAATCACATAAAACATAAAAATATGTAGCCATTTATATATAGATATTATCTTGAATAATTCATTTTTTTTATTTGAGAGAGACCTCTCTGATTGGAAGGGTTAACTTCCAGTCCAGAGTGGTCTGAAATAGTTTTTCTACGTTGATATTTGAACATCCCAACTTACTCCAGCCTATTGATAAAATTTTGGTGCCTCTGCTAGGATTTAAAAGCTTGGGTAATTGATTCCAATAAAAACATTCGAGAATGTAATTCTACGATGGTGAATCCACTGAGATCCTCAGCTTAAAGGTGATTTCTAAGAAGATTCACATGAGGATAAATTCAGACCCTGATCCACCAAAGATATTTGATGATCCAAAGAAAATTCTCAAAGGTATTGGTAACTCAAAAAAATCAGGTAATCCATATCTTACAAGAGCTTCATATTTACCTTCTAAAGGTGTTCGAAGTTTTGAAGAAATAGAGTTTGATGAAAATATTTAAGAAACTATTTTTAGATCTATATTAGAGAATGAGTCAATTGAGATTGTCTTAGATCTACAAAGGTTAGGAATTGATACTATAGTTGTTCTTTCAAATTAAGATAAAGAGGAGTTTGGGAAAACTGTCACAGTAGAATGATCATTAGAGCTAGAGTCATTCAAAAAACTAAAAGAACTTGATAATTTTGACTTCTTGTTGAGAAGGAGAGATGGTGTCACTTTTCCTCAGCGGAGCTCTTTTGTTTATAAGCTACAAATTCCTGCCACTCAATTTCCTAACATCACATCCTCTTTCACTGCTAATTTTACTCATCTATCCCTTTTCTGAACTTTCAACTAGTATTTTCACTACCTATATTGATGGAGGTACTCCTCCCCCTCCTTTTTCAGGTCCTGCTAGATATTCCCCTCTTGTTTTTCCTACGCCACTTCATGATCTCCCATAAGGATAGTCCATTAGGATAAAGACCTTTGGAGGTGAAGAGGGAATTACTGCAGAGCAACATGTTGACCAATTCAATGATTTTAAATATTTAGAAGAGGTATATGATGAAGATTTCAAAATGAGGTTGTTTGTGCAAATTTTATTGGTGAAGTGAGAAAGTTGTTTAAATCCTTAATCGTGGGAAGTTTGCAGAATTGGGATAAACTGGGGGATAGTTTTTTGAGAAAATGGGGAAGTAAAGTAAACCTTGTTCAATCGTTAAATTAGTATAATAACTTGAATAAAGGTAGTAATGATTTATTCCAAGATTTTTCAAAGATATTTAATAAGGTTTAAAATTATATTCATGTTCATATAAAACCTCCTCTAGGGGATGCCCTAGCAGATACCCAATCACATTATGTTGAAGCCTTTGATTACGATTTTTCCATTCTATTGAGAGAGAGATAATATGATACTTTGGTTGATATGAAAAATGATGTTGTCAAATTTGAGGTTAATATGGCTATAGCAAAAATTTCTAAGATTGGAAAAGGAAGATTTAAAAGGAAGAAAACCCTCTACATCTTTAGATGTGAAAGTTGATACCATGATGAAATCTATGGAGAGGCTTATGGATAAGATTTCTCTTGGAAGAAATCCTCCTACTACTTCACAAGAAGAAACAAAAATAATAAATCCTAGTTATTTGAGACCTTAAATTTAGAAGAGACTAAGAGATAATAAAAATTGGCTTGATCAACAAGTTGGGCCTCAGTTTCAACAAAACTTAGTGGGTGAAGAAGAAACACAACCATAAATTCAAGAGGACATCATTCACTATTTGGCTAAATATGAACCAAGGATGCTATTATCAAAATAGGAACATGATGAATCTAGAAATGACGTATGGAATCAAGAAACTAAAAAATGGTCTAATTACTTGAAAGGCTATCAAAATGCTATTTTTGAAATGAAAAAACAATACAATATTGGGAGTAGAAATGTTCCTATAGTGGCCAATAAAATTCACCCTAAGGATGGTCCAAAGGTTTTTGAATATAAAAAATTACCCCTCTTGGCAAAGAAATTAAAGAAACATAGTCAGCTTTCAATCTAGAGAATGAAATTTCGAAGATCAAAATTGCTCTCCCTTTTGGTGAGATCATAAAAGTCACTGAATATAGAAGCTGAATTTTCAAGATGCTTGATACTTACCGTGGACCCTTTGATATTCTTAATTTGTAATAATATCATCCTACTATATTCTTAGGTCCAAGAGTAGAAGATGACAAATATGAGGAAGTCCAGCCTTTCTATGTGAGCATAAAAACTCATGACACGAGTTTACATAATGTTATGTTAGATTCAGGGGCATCTCATAACTTAATGCCTAAGGTCATCATGGAGAGAATGGGTTTAGGCATAGATAGATGATACAAATATTTGTTCTCATTTTATTCTAAAATAGTTCAATGTATTGGTATAATTAAGGATGTTGTTGTTGGTTTAGCTCAAGTGCCTCCTAATACTATATTAATGGAGATAGTTGCGCCTGTTATCCCTCCAAAATTTCACATGCTATTATCTAGATATTGGGCTGCCAAAATAAATGGAACCACGCAAATGGATATGAATTATGTCTTTATCCTGGTTTTTCGTGAGAAAAGAAGGTTTTATAGAGAGTCTAGAATGACATATATGATCAGTAGCAAAGACAAACCTAAAAAATGCGTAGTCTATGGAGTGAAAACTGAGTTGGGATATTCCATCCTTTTCAATGACATCACTAATGAAGTAGAAAATCAACAACTAGAAAAAAAAAACGAAGAGAATGTAATATCCCGCTCAAAAGCTCTGATACCACTGTAATATCTCATTTCGGGGATATCTCTAAAACACAAGCAAACTCCAACCAGAGATAGACTAGGAGGGAATTTACCAGATATCTCGCCTCTAAAGAGGATGAGATCCAGAGGCTACCTGGCCCTTACCAGACTCTGTCTAAGAGTGAAATATAACACACCAAGTGGTACATAACTAGAATTCTCAAAAACAATAATAGGCATACAATAGAAAGAGTATACGGAAACCATGGCAACAACGACAACTATGGAAACTCATCCAGAAAACATATAGAAGAAATGCTGAGCCATTTTATTAATCTGAGAAATGTAATGGAGTATAATAGGCTAATCTTGCACAAGGAAAGTGAGAAAACACTCTCATAGAATATTGGAAATGGCTGCTCTAGGAGCTGCATCCTAGCTGTTGGAAACTGTTGAGTAGCTGCAACTGCTCGAGTGGACTGAAGAATAGGGGCTGATCCCCTTGCCAGAATGAGCTGAAAATCGGAAAACCTCCTCTCCTCGTGAACTCGGACAAGATCCATAAACCATTCCAAGAATGGCCAACCCTCGAAAACACCAGAAACAGCCTCCCTAGTGAATTACGCTAGCCTCCAAGGTACAACGCAGTAGCTGGATAGAAACAGCTAAAATACTGCCACAAACTCAACCAAAAACCTTTAACATGAAAGGTTGACCCTCTGCTCGAAATCCTGGTGAAATCATCTGCAGAAACACCAATCTGAAGCTCCTCCATAATGGATTGTGTCCTGTCCCCCAGTCACTATGCAGTCTCTATCAGCTCTAGCTCCGCAACAAACCCAAACAATGAAATGACTCACAAAATACAAGGAAACAAACATTTCCCGAGAAGGCACTCGAAGTCCCCTGGGGCTAAGGGTGAGATCTCCATACGAAGACACTCGGTGCACTAAACAGTGTTGCAGACAGGCTAAAAAGCCAGCGTGCTAAAGAAGACCAAAGTATCACTCTAATATCAACGAATCCAGGATGATCCAAATGAGGAGGCTCCTCCATATTTTATAGCATTTGTTTCCCTCCAAAACCTATCGTAGCCTCTCTCTCCTCCACATCCTCATCCTTATCTATGCAGAAGCTTTTAGATTGAACGTAGGCTCCCCTCCTCTACATGGTGTGTGGCCACCTTGACCCCCCCCCTTGAGTCATAACATTGTGCTACTAGGCGGATGTCTCATTCTACTAAAGTGAGTTCGACCCTCTTTTCTCAGTTTTTATTTATTTACAAACCATAAAAAGTAAAACTATATAAAGTAAAATATTCCAATTAGCTATTGCTAATTAGGAATATTAAATTCCCCCCCCTGGCAAAATTTTTCTTGCCCTCAAGCAACTGAAGCGATGGATGTTGCAGAATCTTTTCTCTCTCCCAAGTGGCATCCTCATCCAACAAATTCTTCCACCGCACCAAGAATTCCTGGACTTTCCTACTCTGTAACCGACTCTCCCTGGTATCAATAATGGCCTTTGGCTGCAACACCAAGTGCCCCTCAAAATCTTTTGGTGGTAGCTCCTCTGTCACTATCACCTATTGTCCCAGTGCCTTCTTCAGGCATGATACATGGAAAATGTTGTGGATCTTACTACCTTGGGGTAGCTCCAACTCATATGTGATCTACCCAATCCTGTGTATCACCCTGTATGGCTTGAGCTTCTTAGCTCCCTTTTGCTTCAGCGATGATTGTCGGTATGGCTGTAAACATAGGTAGACCAAGTCCCCTACCTCAAACTGTTGCTCCACCAGACCTCTATCGGCATACAGCTTCTGTTGGTTCTGTGTTGTAGCCATGTTGTCCTTGAGAGCTCAGAGAATATCCTGAATCTCTTGGATCCACATCTCGGATCTAGGAGCCTTAATCGCACTGAACATCACATCAGTAAATGATAAATGATGGTACCCATACAAAGCATAAAATGGTGACATACCAATAGACATGTGATGTGTCGAGTTGTAGCAGTAATCCCCCAAATGCAACCATCTCAACCATGCTCGCTGCTGCTCAGTAAAATAGTTACGCAAGTAGCCCTCCAGCCACTTGTTAACTATCTTCGTCTATCCATCCATCTGTGGGTGGTAACTGGTACTCAGTGTCAACTCCGTCCCCACTAACCGGAAAAGCTCCTGCCAAAATCTTCCCATGAAGCGGCTGTCCCTATCACTGATGATGGTCTTAGGAAGACCATGCAACCTGAAAATCTCTCGGAAGAACAGCTCGGCCACCTGTGTTGTTTTGTAATGTACGGATATGGTGAAAAAGTGCGCATACTTTGTCATTCAATCAATGATGACAAAGATACAATCCTTGCCCTGCACCATGGGCAACCCTATGATGAAATCCATTGATATGCTCTCCCATTTCCCTTCCGGAATGGGAAGAGGCTACAACAGTCCTCCAGGATGGCTCATCTCCCCCTTGTTCCTCTGACAAACATTGCACTCTGTGATGTGCTGGAGTACATCCTCCATGAGGCCCTTCCATGAGAACCTCTCTCTAATGGCCCTATAGGTTTTGGTAAACCCCCGATGGCCTGCCAATGGAGAATCATGTGATGCCTGGAGTATCTTCTTCTTAAGCTGAGATCCCTTAGTCAAGAATATCTTGTCTCTGTAATGGATGATCTCATCGACGACCCTTTATTGGTCATCTACCACTTGTCCATCCAACACCTCACATGCAAACCTATCCTTGTAGTACTTTACTAAAATTCAAGCCCTCCAATATGCATCCAAGCTCATAAGAGATAACGTGGCTAGTCTACGTGAAAGGGAATCTGCTACCATGTTATTCTTACCCTTGACATACTCAATGTCAAATTCATATGCTTGGATCTTATTGATCCACTTCTGCTACCTCTCCTGTAGCTTCTTCTTCTCCAAAAAGAACCTGAGGTTGTTGTGGTCAGTCCTCACCCTGAATCTGTTCCCTACTAGATACTGGTGGAATTTGGCCAATGCATGCATGATGGCCAAAATATCCTTGTCATAAATAGGATACAACCTCTCATGTGGAAGGAGTTTCCAGCTCTCAAAAGCTATAGGGTGTCCCCCCTGCATCATTACTGCGTCGATCCCCTCTCCCGATGCATCACACTCCAAGACAAATGGCTGCGTAAAATATGTCAACACAAGCACTGGGAAGCTACTCATCACCTCCTTAAGCCTATCAAAGGATTGCTGTGCTATATATGTCCAATCGAATGCCCCTTCCTTCGTCAAATCTGTAAGGGGTGCAGCAAGCTGTGAGAACCCTTTGACGAACTTCTTGCTAACTCTAGAACATACTGGGCACACTGCATCATCTGGGCTCCTGGGACCAAAACTGAAAACCCATCAAAACTCTCAATCGATATACCTCTCTGTTCGACCATCTGCACATCAATGAAATTGTGGGTTGCCCCACTGTTAACCAAGACTTATACTCGCTGGCCACGTACTATCCCACGTACGCGCAGCGTCAAATACTTAGGAACTCCTCGCAAAGCTGCAAGGGCCCCTCTTGTGGGTGCAAAGGCTGCACCTCCTATCCCTAGAGGTGAAGGCAGCAACTGATCCTGGGTCATCTGACTATCTCTTGTCTCCTCATCATCCTCCTCATCCTCTTCCCCGCTTTCATCAGAGAAGACCTCAATGAAGTGTGCTTTGCCAGCAGCACACCTATGCCCTGGTGCCCACGGCTCCTGACATGTGAAACATAGCCGCTTCTTCCCCAACTCCCTCCTGGCCTCATCATATACTTGTGCCCATCCTGGATTCCCTTTTGGAGGAGGAACCCTCACATCCTTCCCCTTGGGTTGGAAACCCTATCTCTCGGGGTAAGATGTTCGCGTCCTAGGAAATGCATCCTGCAAATCCCTGGTCCTCCTGATAGCATCCTCGATTGTAGCTGGTCTAGTGGATCTAGCTAGACCTTGAAGTGGCTATGCTAATCCCTCCACAAACATATAGATCATCCATGTTGCAGATAGATCTAGCACCATCACCGAAACCCTAAAGAAATCTGTAATGTATGTCTCCGGGCTCCTTGTCTGTTTGAACTTTTTCAGCTCAACAAAATATTGTTCCGGATCCCTCTAGTCAAAACGCTCTATCAATCTCCTAGTGAACTCGGCATATGTCGTAACTGTGGAATGCCCGAGTGTCACCATCCCATGGAACCACCAGTCCTGGGCCTCACCATCCAAATGTAATTTTTCCACCTTGATGTCTTCCATCTCTAACATCTGGTTAAGCTGGAAATAAATATCCAACTTCTCCACCCAAGACTCTGCCGAATTGTTTAATGATCCATCAAACGTAGGCAAATGAAATCTACTAGAGGCACAGTGGGAATCTCCATCATGGTAATGTCTGTGTCCTCTATGATGGTCGTGGGGTCTACTATCCCACTGGAGCTGCACAAAATCTCTGAATGTGAGAGCATCCCTGAACTCCTGCCCGTAGGATTGATACTCTGCAAAGTACTCATTTAAGTGCCCAAGCTCTACCTCTTGCTGGGCTTCTACCCCTGTATCAACTCCCAAGAAAGTGGGCATAGTAGAGCGAGTAGGTGCACAAGAAGCCGTCAGCTGAGGAGCATCATGCTGAGCAGCACCCTACTCCAAAAAATGGTGGGATGCACCTGATCCCTCTCCAACCTCGAAAACCTGTGGAGTCTCACGCTGCCTAGCCTCCATAGCTGTGAACCTCTGGCCCATCACCTCAATCTGTCGAGCTAAATCTTGCACCGACTTGAGGACTGCCTCTCCAAACTATTTGGCCTCTGTGTCATCTGCCATCGGCGCTTCCTGCCTCAAATGTACTAGAAGCTCTACCTCCCTTGCGTCCTTCATAGGCTCTCTCTCCTTATCTGTGTTTTCTACCTAGGCACAGTCTTCCTCTTCGTAGGTGGCCTCCAACCTACGATCACGGTCTCTATACTTCCTGCCTCTGTACGATATCTTTCCTGATGTCATAGACCACAGGCTGAGCCAGAACTATGCTTTGATACGACTGTAATATCTCGTTTTGGGGATATCTCTAAAACACAAGCAAACTCCAACCAGAGATAGACTGGGAGGGAATTTACCAGATATGTCGCCTCTAAAGAGGACAAGATCCGGAGGCTACCTGGCCCTTACTAGACTCTGTCTAAGAGTGAAAGATAACACACCAAGTTGTATAGAACTAGAATGCTCAAAAACAATAATAGACATACAATAGAAAGAGTATACGGCAACCACGGCAACAACGACAACTACGGAAACTCATCCATAAAACATATAGAAGAAATTTTGAGCCATTTTATTAATCTGAGAAATTTAATGGAGTACAATAGGCTAATATTGCACAATTCAAGTCAGAAAACACTCTCAGAGAATACCGAAGTAATTTGCTCTGGTACGCATCTAGTTGGCAGGCTAACGAAAATGTTGCCAAGCTGCTAGAATGGACTGAAGACTAGGGGTTGATCCCCTTGCTGTAATGAGATGAAAATCAGCAAACCTCCTCTCCTCGAACACCCAGACAAGATCCACAAACCATTCCAAGAATGGCCAACCCCCGACAACACCAGAAACTACCTCCCTAGTGAATTACGCTGGCCTCCAAGGGACAGTGCAATAGCTGGATAGAAACAACTGAAACACTACCACAAACTCTGCCAAAAACCTTCGATGGCAAAGGCTGACCCTCTGCTCGAAATCCCAGCGAAATCATCTGCAGAAACGCCAATCTAGAGCTCCTCCATAATGGACTGCATCCTCTCCCCTAGTGACTGCGCAATCTCTATCAGCTCTAGCTCCGTAACAGACCTAAACAACGAAACGACTCACAAAATACAAGGAAACAAACCTTTCCTGAGTAGGCAATCGAAGTCCCTCGGGGCTAAGGGTGATATCTCCGCACGGAGACACTCGGTGCACTAAAAAGGGCTGTAGATAGGCTAAACAACCAGCGTGCTAAAGAGGACCAAATTCTCACTCTAAAATAAACAAATCCAAAATGATCCAAATGAGGAGGCTCCTCCATATTTTATAGCATTGGTTTCCCTCCAAAACCCGTCGTAGCCTCTCTCTCCTCCACATCCTCATCCTTATATATGCAAAAGCTTCTAGAGTGCATGTAGGCTCCCCTCCTCTATGTGGTGTGTGGCCCCCTTGAACCCCCCCCCCCCTTGAGTCACAACTTTGTGCTACTAGGCAGATGTCTTATTCTACTAAAGTGAGTTAGACCCTCTTTTCTCACTTTTTATTTATTTACAAACCATAAATGGAAAAACTATACAAAGTCGAATATTCGAATTAGCTATCGCTAATTAGGAATATTACACAGAAAATCAAAATGTTGAAGAGGTTGATAAAGATGGTTGGTAGCACATGGATTTTGATGGATTTGTTCGAAGATAAGGATTTGGTGCAGGTATGTGGACTATCATCCAAAGGGATGAAAGCAATTTTTTCACTTACAAATTGAATTTTGATTTTACGAATAACATGGTTGAATTTAAGGCTTTGTTTTTGGGTCTAGAAGTTTTGAAAAGTTTTTAAGTTCTAAGATAATTTCAGTCTTTGGTGATTATTAGTTACTTATCAAACAAGTAAAAGGCTCTTATGAAACTAAATATGTTAGAATGAGGGAATATAGAAGTATGATCCTTGAAATGCTTGAAAATTTTGAAGAACAAAATTTCACCCTGAAGTCTAGAGATGAGAATACTGTTGCAGATTCCTTGGTTGTCTCAGCTAGTTTATTTACCATTCCTATTCATCCTAGCAAGAGGTATGAACCAACCATTCCTGATAACATTTCAAATTGTCAAGTGTTTGAAAGTGATCAACACGTTAGAAGTTTTCTTGAATTAAAGGAGGAGTTTAGAAACATCCAAGTTGACCAACAAAACATGTTTTCTGAAACCAAAGCTAATTCAAAGGTAGTACAACTAAAAGAAATTGTATTACTAAAGGTTTAATCCCTATTGAAAATTTATTTGATCCAAATGATGTGTCTAAGAGTCCTAAGATGAAATCTGATGATGAGTAAGTTGAAAGTTGTAACCTTGGTACTGCAGAAAATCCCAAGTAGGTCAAGTTGTATAAGCTCCTTTATTCACAAGTAAAACAAAGGTATGTTGATTTCATAAAGAGGTAGATTTATGTTGTTGCATGGAGTTATGCATATTTGAAGAGATACGATCCTACCATTATTAAACATACAATACCCACCAAAAAGAATGAAAAGCCTTTCAAAGAAAAACTAAGGAGAACCAATCCATTTCTTATGCCATTGATTGAAAAGTAAATAAAGAAATTGTTTGAAACAAAAATCATTGTTCCATTCATATTTCCCAAATGGTTGGCTAACTTTGTACCTGTAAGGAAGAAAAATCGGGAGATTAGGATATACATTGATTTCATAAATTTGAATAAGGCATCTCTTAAGGATAAATATTCTCTTCCTATGATGGACCACATACTACAAAATATTGTTGGATATGAAAGGATGTCGATGTTATATCGACTCTTAGGTTATAAATAGATATTAGTACATGTATATGACCAAGAGAAGACAACCTTCACCACACCATGGGGAGCATTTATGTATGCCAAGATTCCCTTTGGACTCATGAATATAGATGCAACTTTTCAGAGGGAAATGAACATTGCATTTGAAGAAGAAAAGGAAAAATCCGTGGTTTTTTATTTGGATGACATCAATGTGTTCTCAAAGAAGTAAGAAGAGCATCCCAAACACTTGGATAATATTCTCCAAAAATGTAGAAAAATTGGTATTTCTCTAAATCCCACCTAAAGTATTTTTTATTTAATAACCGAAAATCTATTTTGTCATATAATATCAAAAGAGGGAATTAAGATTGATCCAAGTAGGTTTTTTCCTATTCATAAGATATATTGGCCTAGAAATAGAATGGAAGTCCAATCCCTTTTATGCAAGGTGAATTTTGTTAGAAGGTTTATCCCTAACTTTGCATAAATTGTGAAACATATCACCAAGATGTTTAGGAAATAATGTGATATTAAATGGACGGAAGAGGCTAAACATTATTTTTAAGAGATAAATAAGGCTCTTACTCAACCTCCAGTACTCATAAATCCATATTTTTCAAAATAATTTCTCGATTTTACTTTTTCTTTTGAGCATACAATTGGAGGATTTTTATTGCAGAGAATGTAGCAAAGTAATGAACAACCAACTTGTTTTTTCAATAGGACACTTGGAAATTCTGAATTAAGGTAGATCAGTGTGAAGAAGAAAGCCTATGCTCTAGTGAAGGCACTCAAGGATTTCAGAGTTTATGTTGTTCATTATGACATTGTGGCTTTTGTCCCTAATTTTGTGGTAAAGGACATATTGACCCAAGATGACCCAGATGGTAAGAGAAGTAAGTGGATTTCCACTTTGCTAGAATTTTATTTGGAGATTAGGCCTATAAAATTGGTGAAAGGACAAGGACTAGCAAATTTGATCAATCAATCAAATTTTTATTGTCTAAATGTGAATTTTATAGTAGAAATTTCAAATTTAGTTGAAGAAGAAGAATTGATCCATGTAGAAAAAATTTTCACTATATTTGATTGGTATAAGGATGTCATGTTTTTTTTTTACATCATCACAAGGCTCCTCCTGAATTGACAAAGTCCAAATCTAAATTTTTCAAGCTAAAATCTCTAAGGTAATGCACCTTGAATAAGAATTTGTATTGGAAATATACTGGTGGGATACTCCTAACATGCATACTAGAAGGTGAAGCTCAGAAGGTGATTGATGAATTTAGTGTGGTCACGATTATTTGAAATCAACAACAAAAAAGATATTTAGAGTAGTTTTGTATTGGTCTTCAATGTTGAAAGATGTTTACAAAAATATTGTTTTCTACCCTGAATGTCAAAAATTTGATGGAAAAATAAAGTTACTCCCATTACCTTTGAAACCCATATTTGTATAAGCCCCTTTCCAGCAATGGGGATTATATTTTATTTGTGAGATCCATCTTGAATATTGAAGCCAACATCGGTGGATATTAACAACCACTGATTATTTTATAAAGTGGATTGAAGCAGTCCCTACAAGGCAAGCTACAAACTTAGTGATCATACATTTTTTGGAAAATAATATTTTATCAAGGTTTGGTTGTTCCATGAATATTATTAATAACAATGCTCAGGCTTTCAAGTCTAAAAAGATGATAATTTTCTACAATTTGTACAATATCACCCTTGGTCACTCCACAACTCATTATCCTCAAGGTAATTTCTTGGCTAGGTCATCAAACAAGAGAAAAGTAAGAATTATCAAGAACTTTTTGCAGGAGAATAAAAGTTCATGGCACTTGAAGCTGAAATTTTCCTTATGGGTTGAAAAAATTTGTACCAATATATATATATGAACCTCTCCTTACGATTTAGTCTATGGAACTGAAGCAATATTTCCTAGTTCCCTTGGAGTTCTAGTGATGAAATTATTGCAAGGATTGGGGGAAGAACCAAATTCAGTCCAAAGAAGGATTAATCAGCTGATTTCTTTGCAAGAAAAGAGGGGAGAATTGTACATTAAATATCAATAGTCTTACAACAGGGTCAAAAAGACATTTGACAGAAAGAGAAAGGAGGAAAGCTTCAATATTCAATATGTGGTTTGGAGGCAGGAGGCCATGATATAAGACAAAGGGAAACATGGAAAATTTGAAGCTATCTGGAAAGGGACCTATAAGATCTCAGCATATCATTGAAACAACACTTTCTTACTTTAGTAGATGGATGGACAGTTGTGTCAAGGAGGACCTGTCAATGGAAGGTTTCTCAAACATTATTCTTCTTAACTTAGTATGCTAAAAGAGACACCATTTTATATATTCCATTTTTCTTTATCATGCTTGCAAGTGAAGGTCATATTTTCAACAAGTTTGAGCCCTAGGAGAAGGCCATAAAGGCTTAGAGAGGACTTCATCAAAGTTGTAATTTTTCAGTTTTCAGTAAGGCACTAGAGTAGTTATTTCTTTGTTTCACCACAAGGGCGTAACAAACCCATTAGATCCACTCTTATCCATGATAACCATTAGGTTTTTCCTAAGTTAATTAGGGTAAGTTATTTAGGGTTTAACAGGTTTTTTAAACATTTTATTTTAAAAATTTTCACATGTATGAAGGTCCCTTAGTGATTTTCAAAGGGCATCATTAGTGTTTATATGAGTCATTGTCAAATAAAAATTAAATTTTTTGTTCTGCATAAGTTGATCTTGTCATTATTGTGAATTTGACACTTTTACACACTTATGCAACAAATATTGTTCGAACAAGTCGATATTTGCTACGGAAGTTCCTGAAACTTATGTAGCAAATGTGCCTTCCCAAAAACAGGATTTGCTACGAAATTCAAATTTTTTTCTAATGGTAGGGAAAATCATACAGAGTGTTAAAGGTGTTTGGTCAGATGTTTTCAGAGCATATTGGCTGATGATTTCTCCATATTGTCATTTTCCTTCACTTGTGAAACGCATGCTTCTCAATCATCTTATTCCCTTTTCACATTTTCGTTTTGATTTCTTGTCTCAAATATTCTCTTCAATCATCCTGATGAGATACTTTAGTTGTCTTAGTATCATTCTGTTAGTCTTGGAGTCTATATTTTTGTCTCTGGGTAGATTATATTAGTGTCAAAGGTCAGTGTGTTATCCCTAAAAAGGTTTTGTGTGAAGGAAAGGGTTGTTCAGTACATCTTGGAGCCATGGCATCACAAAAGAAGAAATATAAAGGAGTATTTTTTTGTTAACTACGATCGCATGGACATGAGGCTGATTGAAGAATACCCCACCTTCTCCCAAGCATTTCCTAGTGTGGGATTCCTCTGATTCTGTAAAAAATTGTAGGGATATCATGGACAAATCTCAAAGGAATTTTCCATCAATCTTACAAGAACATGGTCAAAATTAGGCATGTTAAATTTTATTGTGTCTCTTGACACAATTTTGCAAGCCACTGAGATCCCAAGATCAAGAGAGCCATGGTTCAAGGTAAAGAAGTTTAAATTGAAAATTTGTGATGAAACCTTAAAGGAATAACATAACGGCATTGATATGGATTCAGGCATCCCTAGAACATGGCTGAAGGAGTATTTTTCCAATTTTTTTATGGTGATTCAGAAATATTTCACCTGTGAGGGTAGATTCAATATGATATATCAATACGACTTAAAATTATTTCTACACTTTATAGGTAACCTACCCTTGGATATGAATTTTTATTTGTTTAGGATCTTGTGTAAAATCATAGATAAGTTTCAAGCCAAACCTAAAACCAGTGATACCTCAACCTTTCATCATGCTCTTATCAAGTTGCTAGTAGTTGAAGAATTTAATAAATTGAACAGAGGTTGGCCAACATTTTTGTCTTTAAGTTGCTATGAAGTTGATGTTATCAATCCTAGGAAGACAACAAGATCCAAATCCATTACTCCAATGAAAGACAAGAAATATGAAGCATAAATTGTAGTTGACCATGAGGCAGAGATGCAACCAATGGTAGAGCCTATGGAGATGGAGGTTGAACAAGTGCAAAAGATTGTGGTGATAGATAATACTTCTACAAGTAGTCAAATAAAAACATCTATAAGGAGACACATGAGGGTTACTAGAAGTCAAACTGAGGGAAGAGGAAAGTTAGAAGATATCTTGGAGGCTATTGAAATTGAAGAAAGCCCCATTATACAATCTATGAAACTCAAGGAGAAAAAGGCTAAAATGAAAAAAAATAAAGGGACAAAAAACTTGACTTTTCTCAAGACAATTCAGGTTTTATCTTGAAGCCTAGAAAACCATTCACAATATCATAACAGTCAAAGAGAAATATTCCTGAGCAACCATTAATGGAGAAGTTTCCATCAAAAAGGGAAATACGTGAATTACCTCGAGCCCAAATGGAACCTGTGAAAAAGAGAAAAGGTAAAGAGCATGTTCAAGATAAAGGTGAAGTGGATATGTTGTAGGAACATCTAATAGATGCTTGAAATGAGGTAATAGAATAAAACCTTCTTTTTGAGGAATTAAAGAAAGAAATTTCTAAGAAACTGGATTTTTACAATGAAGTGGTAGATAGATTAGGAAAGATGCTAAATATGACATTTCCTCTACATGAAATGATGAAACATATATGAAAAATAAATAGGTGGCTGCAGGTATAGAGGAGAAGGTTGCAGGTTCAAGTTAAAGACCAAGAAGCACAAATGGAAATTGTACAACTTGAGTTGTTGAAGATGGGCCTAAAATTCATCACTGTTACTGATGATTCTCCATATGGTAATATGACACATTTTTTACTATATTATGGATTATGATACTCTAATGGCATGTATAGGCTTCTATAAATGTTTTGGAGGTGATAGAACGAAGAAAGTGAAAAATCTCAGGAAATTAGGTACTTTCATAGAAACTCTGGGGCTTAAAGATAGAAATTTGCTACGAAAGTGTTGTAGATTTCCATGAAGATAAACATATGCTGAAATTTAAGAAACAATAATACTAAAGACATGTTTTTGAATAATTAACCTCAAGGAAGACCCTGGAATATTCAGAAAAGTTAAGGATTATTAAAAGGGTTGATTTTGGCATTTACTACGGAAGTTCACTGCCAAAGTGCTTGTACTCTATTTTTTTTTTTCGATCGTTAGGAGTTTCTAATGATTTATGGGTAGTAAATACAGTGAAGAAGGGGATAAATTAAAGGATAAGGGCATGTATATTATTATGTGACTTGCTCTAAAGGAAGACTCAGCAGTCAACCTCCATCTCATCAAGTCAACATCAAGTCAACAATTGATTCCATCTCATCAATACATCTCATCAACTCAAGCTCACTAGGTTCTAACTCCAGTGAATCAAATAGCCAACACCACAACAGTCATCTTGGTTTGTTAATATGACAATTATATTTTTTTATATTTTGTTCGAGTTATTTAGTGGTCATAGATTCCTGTTTGAATACAAACTGTATCAAAACATAAAATAACCCTATTAGTTCTCCATGTGATGCAATTCTACTAGAATTAGGTCTCTAGGTCAAGGCATCTAAGTGTATCCCAGGTGGCAGACTGTGGAAAAGGGACCTCACTCTATAAATGAGATAATTTTTCAGTTTATCAAGCTAATACACCATTTACATCAGTTGTCTTAAAAACCTGAGATTCTTCTTAGCTTATTTATTTTTTTCTTTTTAGTTTGTATATTTTCATCAGCTTCATGGTATTATGATTACTTGGAATTCATAACTTTATGCTCCAATTTCCTTCAAATTGTATGTTTTCTTGTAAAATTTATGTTTCAAGCTGATTTTCCTCAGCTTCCACGAATGCAGTTTGCTAGTAATTGAATTTCTTCGGCTAACTCCATGCCCAATGATAGCCATCATACACTCTTCCACCTATAAAAATCACATAAAACATAAATATATTTAGCCATCAACATATATTTTACCTTGATAAATCCATTTTTTTTATTTGAGAGATCCCTCTCTGATTGGAAGGGATAACTTCCAGTCCAAAGTGGTTTGAAATAGTTTTTCTAGGTTCATATTTGAACAACCCAGCTTACTCCAGCATGTTGATAACAGACTAGGAGGTAGTAAAATTTCTTACGGTGTAGGTGGCGAACTTCAGTAGAATCCATGCTTGCTTGGTTCTTTTTGGTTCCTTCTGAGTCCCACATTCATGCTTCGAATGTGGCACGGGGGTTATTGGTTGAAGAGATATTTGGCTCAACCAATCTATGGTCGACTGGAATGTGGTAGTCCCATCCCTCTTTCATTTTTAGATTCATTAATGAGCAATTCATTTCCTTGGCATTTGATGTCTAAATGTATTGATTTATATGTGGATTCTATGGTTGATGTATTCTTGATATTTCTATTGTTATTTTTTTGGTTATGAGTGTGTATTCTAATAGTGATGATGTATGGATATCCTCATATTATTATTTTTAAATGAGTAAATAATGTATCTATGACCTAATACATGATACTGCAATTAATGATGCAAGGGAACAATGCTTGTCAGTGATTGTCAGATAAGTATGAGAACCCTATGTTCTAATATGTTGTTTAAACCTCTAGATTTCATTCATGCCAAGTGTTTTATAGAATGAAAGTCCTATTTGGGGATGGTAAGGCCTATTCCAAGAGTTATTTTTTTGGTTTATTAGTCTTGTGATCACATGTTTAATGTATTTCAGAAGTTACAACAAGTTCTGGGCAGTGGCCAAAATTTTGGCCTTGAAAATTTCCTTAAATATCGTGGACTCTGGGAAAGTTCTACAAGATATAGTCCCTGGATACAGACATATAGAATTTTTGGTGCATCTAGAACTTTCCATACGTAGACATGCAGGCTTGCAGGAGCATCCAAGGGGATTTCTTCAAAAAAGTTTAGTGGGGCCCAGGGGCTATTTACTTGAGTGGTTGGGATGGTTTGTGGAAGTATTTTTGTTGATGTATAAGGTTGTTATGATGTTTTTCTATTCACTCCACTTCCTTAAGGTCACTTAAAAGGTTGAATCCGATCATAGAAGACTCTTGTCACATGTTTACCCTAGTTTTCCTATTAATTGGGTAGATGTCGAAGGAGGGTGTTAGAACCTGGTACCAAAGCATGGTTCACCTATTATACTGGATGGGTTGTGTGCGTTGGTCATGCATTCATGTCTGTTGCACATGTGTTAGTAATCCTTGTGGTCTATATGATTATTTCATATGCAGGGTGTTAGTCATGGTTGCAGTGATGTCTCCATGTGAAAGACGATGTTGTTGTTGAGAAGTGTGTCGTCATGAGTGCATGATTTCTTATGCATTGATATGTGTTTGATTTGCATACATATCAACTATTTCATATGTGTTCTTTATGTTTTTGGACTATGTGCTTGTTGTTTATACACAGTGGTGGTCATTGTTGTAGTTCTATCACCATGTGAATGTTGGTGTTGTTGTTTTGGCTACGATCGTCATCAGTGCATATCAGTTATGTATGTCAGCATATATATGATTGTTATTCGTGCATTTTCATGGTTATATTTGTTTTCCATGAGGTCATTTTAAGAATTATATGTCATCATGATGTTCATGATATGTTATGATGATAATGTGTTGGTTAAGATGGAGCAGGAGATGGAGATCAACGAAGTGAAGTTGTACCACTAGACTTTGGGGTGCCAGAAGATCATCATACATGTATTGTATGATTGAAATTCATGTATTTTAGTTAATGGATTGTTATAAGCATTAGGGTTACATACATGCTTGTTAGTCTATTGTTTTTGTGGTTATATGTATGATAAATGTTACTGAATTAGTGTGGTTATATGAATATGATTCGAATAGTCATGAATGGTAGTAACTTGTTGTTATATGCATTTTTTTTTTTTATGTTAGTTAAGTTGATGATTATTTTATATGTTAGTGATAAGTATGTTATGTGTTAACTTACTTATTGTTACATGAGAATTAAATTTATTATTACATTATATGTTGTTAATGAATATCGTATATGTAGATCTAAGACTTTTGTGATCCATAGTTTAGATAGATCTCTTTCATATTAATCACATCATAATGGAAGGACTTGGCCTCCTTTATCAAGGAATGGAAGGACATCAGGTTCGAACCTAGAGAATTATTAGTCATTTTTTATGTTGTGTCCTTATTTACAAAAATCCCCATCCAAGAAACCATTGAGGTCATTGAGCAGACTTCTAAGCAGGACACTTCTAAATTAGTTGTTCTTTGCCTCACCTTGATCTTTTTCAGTTTTCCGGGTGATTTCTATGAAAAAACTTGTGGTGTTTCCATGGGTTCTCCTCTTTCCCATATTGTTGCTAAATTATTTATGTAATATTTTGAAATGAAGGCCCTAGCCTCAACTCCTTTTCTCCCTAGGAAATGGAACAAGTTCATGGATGACATCTGTGTCATTTGGCCCCATGGTCATGAAAAGTTAGATATTTTTCTTGGGCACCTAAAATCCCTATAGGTTTCCATAAAATTCACGATGGAATTTGAGGTGGATGGTTTCCTACCTTTACTAGATATTATCCTTTCTAGAATGGTGATGTCTCCATTTCCCACCAAGTTTTCCTCAAGAAAACTCACACAAAATAGTATCTTCATTGGGTTCTCATAATGTTTTTGCTCGAAAATTTGGTGTTCTTTGCACTCTTTCTACCTGGGCTCTAAGAATCTCAAATGAAAACCACTTAGAGTTTGAGAAATCCCATATTATTGATGTTTTCAAGAATAATGGGTATAGTATATCTCAAGGCCTTAAGGCCTTTAAAAAATCCTTTAAAGGATTTAGTGGAAAATATACTCGGGTAGATCCTATCTCCAGTGTTCATCTCCCTTTTATCCAAGGGACCTAGAAAAAAATTTCCCATGTCCTTAGAAGGAATAATATCACCTCTTCTTTCAAACCTATTTGTACTATTAAAAACTCTGTCCAATCTATCAAGGATCTGATCAACCCTAAAGACATGAAGAGCGTTTACATGGTTCCTTGTTTTTGTGGTACTCCCTATATTAGAAAAACATGTCGATCCATTAGGCAGAGAATCCAAGAACATGCGACATACATTAGGCACAATCGTTCATGTACTTCTGCACTCGCGGAGCATGCAGGAAAGTATCATCACCATGTTTGCATAGAGGAATCCAAATTCATTGCTAGGGTTGATCACTTCCACCATAGGAAGCTTAGGGAAGCTATTGAGATTGAGAGGCATGTGAAGAATCTCAATAGGGATGATGGGTGGAATTCGAGTAAGAGCTAGACTCTTGCTCTTTCGAGTTGATTTTTTCCTTTTTTGATCCCTAGTCACCTAGTGTCTTGGTTGTTTTCCTTTTTGTTTCCCATGTCCTTGTTTTACATTTTTTTATTTTTGTTTAGTATAATTTCACTTATTTCTTGGTGGTTCTTCATTTTTATTTCTTTTGACCTCTTTTAAAATTAATTTTAATAAAATTTTATATTATTATTATTATTATTATTACTATTATTGTATATTATTTAACCTCCTTTTATCCTTTTTTCTCAATGTTATCTTTCTTTATTCTTGATCTTTATTTAATTTAATTTGGTTTTTATATTATCTTTGTATTTAATATTATAAAATAAAAATTCTAAAAATTTTAATCTTACATTTATTCTTGGCTCATTATTACCCTATTATAATAAAAATCTCTCATTAACCCCCTTCTAAATATTCTTATTAAATAAATTATTATTATTATTAACAAATTATCTAACTAATAACGACTAGTTTTCAGCAGTTATCACCAGGAAATGATGCATCCACAATATTTATTCATTGAGATGGATTATTTTCTTCACCTTGTCCTATGGATGAAACACATTATTTGGTTCAAAACGTAGACCAAATAATTATGATGTGATTAGACCAAATCGTCATGATGTGATTAATCTAAAAGACATTTATCTATAATATCTTATATTTTAACTCATTTTTGTTATATATTAGTCAACTTAATGATTAGGGTTATTGCATTAAGATATGGATGCTACATGTATCATGCTAATTTTGAATGGCCTATGCAGTTGGTTAGGGTTATGACATTCAGGCATGAGTCAACCTAATGATGATAGTGTGTTGTACTAATCTAGAGTAACTGTGCATATGTGAGTGTTATGCATGAATGACAATTGTTTATGAGTATATGATGTGAACATGGTAGCTAGTTACTATTATGGATATCATGAACTTATTTATGTATAATTTGATGTGACATGATTTTATATCATGCTAATCTAGATTGATTGTGTAGATAACGAAACCCCCTTAAGATACATTGAGGTATGTGTTTGATTATATTGTGTACTTGATGCTTAATGTTTGATTATGTCATATATCTGGTGTTGAGTGTTTGATGTTATTATGTCATCTAGTTGATTTATCTAATATGGTATGTTTACAGTCTATTTTAATGTTCTATTAATTTCATGATATGAGGATGTGTCTATGAGATTGCATGAAGTAATGATATTGTTTTAAGATGGTTGTACTAACACACTATGTCTTCATATAGCTAATATGTACTTGAGTATAAGAAGGTGATAGTTGTAGCTTTATGTATTATGGCTCATGACTCTGAGTTGATTTCTTACATATAACTAATATCTAGGTGATGTTATAGCACATAATAAAGACTCAATTGCAGCAAGGTAAATGGTAAGAGAAAGGAATTGGGTAAGAATTCCTTTGGCTATGTTTGGAAACTCTAATTCCAAATGAATGAGTGATTTTCATACATGAAGTCTGCTTAAAACTAATCTTGTATGGAATTATGTGGATATGTTCTATATTTATGAACATGTATTTGTCATGTACATAACAATTGGTTTCTATGGATTGCAGTCCCTTGAGAGATGATATATGTATGTGTTCAGATACAAGGCAGTGTACTTGGCACAATAAGGGAAGGTAACTGGTATATTGTATGTTTATATTATACACTAGAAGTTATGTGTTTATGGTCGTATGATACATGGGATTGCATGGAAAAAGAGATTTCCATGAAATCTTTGAAAAGGCTCGGGTTGAGCTTTACTTTGGAAGCTTTAGGAACCCATGGGGAATTAAGTCATGGTGTTTATTGTCATTCTTGTGATTTTTTTATTCTAATATTTTTTTGTTATTGATTTGAAGTTTTTTTGTGTCCAAATTAAGGTCTTGCCACTTTGTTGAGGTGTCGTACTACTTTGGTTTTTCATGATATTCCTCTTTCTTGTTCTTGTTCTTGCCTTTGATGTTTTTAGTGTCTTGGGAACTAGCTCAAGAAAGAGAAAAACTAATCGAAATCAGGAAGATTTGTGTGGTACCCAATAGGTAATGTAAGACACAAATGAAGTTGAGTGCATGAGTAAGCACAATGAAAGGTAACACTATGACAGTTAGTTGGACTGGTTGGGTCCATTGTGGTAAATGGAAAGTGGTAGTACAAACAAGAGAAAGATAACACTAAACTTAAAGTGACTATATCGAAAGTGTTATATGCCTTGGCTATTATGTGAATTGTTGGTTTCAACGTTGTGCATGTTGTGCATGAATAAAGGAGGTTCTCTTCACCTAGACCTTATGATACCTAGAAATTTTGTTGTGATATTGATTATGTTGATGTTTATATATGTATACATGTATGTATGTATGTATTTCATGTCTGATAGTATCTTGATGGATCATGATTGTCTTAAGCTAATGATTATATATATATATATATATATATATATATATATATATATATGTGTGTGTGTGTGTGTATATATGTATATATGTGAGTATATAACCGGGTGTTCAGGAATAATTCTTGTGGAGAAATGATTTCTTATGTAGGTGAATTGAAAGAAGAGGTTATTTGCTTATGAGGAATAAAGTGTGATGATTAACTATGGCATATCTATGAGGTAAATATCATGTGGACATGAATTGATATTATATGCTAGTATTGTGCCTATGTTTATGTTATGGACATGTAATGTAGAGAGGTACATCAGCCAAGTGAAAGTAGTTTTCTATGCAGCATGCTAGGATAGGCATGGATAATGGAAAGACACTAGCAGCAAGGTTTCTTGTGGGATGAATTTGTGGTGTATAGAGGTGTAGTAATATTATTTTGTACATGTTGTGCATGTTGTATACTCAGTGATTGTACCTATGGTGATGTGTACATATAACATATGTAGTATTATGTACATATGATGTTGTATGTTTGTTGTATATATGGTGTTGTGTGTATATTTCAATTGTAGTTCTAGGTATATATGTCACTATGTACATATGGGGGCATGTGTGTGTTGTACATATGGTTTTATGTACATATGGTGATGTGTGCATGATTGTACATTTCGTGTTCTGTGCATATGGTGATATATATATATATGTGTGTGTGTGTGTGTGTACATTTTGCATTGCGTGTAGGTGGTGTATGTGTTATATGTCAATTTAGGCATATGTATTGTCATGTATTTTACAATGGGTGTAGGTGTATTTGTCGTATGACGGTGTGGGTGTATGTATTGTGTGGTGTTGTATGCCTTGTGTGGATTTATATGTTGTACACTATGTGTATGTTTACGTAGTTGAAGAGAAAACATTGGTGTTTTTTAGCTGTGGAAACTAATCTGGTGTGTGTACAAAAGAACCAAGGAATAAGTAAGGAATGATGAAAGATAAGTATCGATATTTTATTTCAGTTCGATTATGGATGTCATCTACGATTCTGACTTATGATGGTTACATGTGATATATGATTATGGTTTATGATTATTTCATGTGATTCATGATTTTTACCTATGATTTTTATGTTTTGAGTTAACGAGAAATGAGATGTTTATACATGACGATTTATCAAACAAATAGAATGACTTGTCGTGATAGGAAGTGAATGGAATTTTAAGTGTACATTATTGACAAGCTACCAATGAGCTATGATGTGAATTTATTTCAATTTATTTTGAATATAATGGAATATATGTGCTTTCTATAGGAAGCACAAAAATTCCCAGTTAGATGGTTGAAATTGAATGCAAGCATTAGTGGCAACAACAAAAGGAATTGAAATAGGAAGTAGTATGTTGGTAAAGAATTTCGAGAGTAGGGCCATTGTGGGACATTGGTACCAAATAGTGTCCACTGATTTCCATGAGCATGCTATGACCGGTATGATGGTTGAGGAAGGTATATGGCTTGGTTTTTGTATCTTTTGATGTGAGGAAGTCTTGCCAAGGGATGGATTACCCGGAATAGGGGATGTTGGGAAACTTGGAAGGTGAGTGACTACATGGAAGGGGATCATTGGATTTCCCGAGGGACTGTGTATCAGAGAAGGGCATGCCGAGGATCAATTTTCTTTGGTCATTAGAATTTCCAGATTGAATTAGATGCACAATGGGAGTGTGCCTTGGAATACTAAGCTAGTAATTGTTCACTTAGAGGAAAGTAGCGTAGGATGGTAGTGATGGACATTGGATGTATCTTTGACTTTGGTAGTGGATTTTGGACTTCCTGGGAAGGAAGTGAATTCTAGCACTACTTTGAGGGTGGAGGTGCAAGACTCTAGACTCCCTTGTTGCGAATGCAGGCATTATATCCTTCTATTTTCTGGTTGATAAACTATATATGAGTATATATGTGCATATTATTGTAGATACCATAAGGATTTGTGTTATAAAGCTTAATTACATGGTATCACAACAATAAAAACCTTCTTTTAGCACCATAAGTTAGCACCACTTATGTTATGTGGTGCTAATGTTGTGTAAATGTTTATGTATCATATTAAAAATGAACTATATCACCATATTTGATGGACAAGTTAGCACCATTATTACTATGTGGTGTTAAAGTGGAGAAAATTTGTATTGATCTTATTAGAAGTGAAGTATATCACGATATCTTTAACGAAGTGGCATATGCAATATTGGAAAGTTCTATAAAGTAGGGTAGCTAAATTTGTGTTTTCCATGTTGACATGTACATGTGTATATATTTATGTGAATTTACACCATAAATATAAAAAATTTACAAATATTTATATTGTGTGTTATGCAAAATTATGATCCAAGTATAAATAAAATTCCCTAATTGTGGTGCTAGTCACTTAGAACAATAGATTAAATGATTTACTATTAGTTTCTCTAAGAACAAATAGACATACAGAAAGATAGAAGAACATACTTGTGATCCAAGTGCTTCCTATTCTCTTATTGTCGCTTTTGTTGTAGCCTACAATTCAACTTAGATCACCAGATTGTTTCCTGCAATTATAAATAGAGAACATAAAAGATATTGCAATATATAGATGCCTATTTACCTTAATCAGTTAAATCGAATCAACATGAAACATATATATCATTCAAGAGTCCATTGCATGAGAAATAGAAACATAAACAGATACATATATGGAAAAATGAACAACAATCTATAAAAGAGTAGAAGGGGGAGGTTACAATCAATGATCGATTTGATGTCACCAGATCCAGCTTCATCCTAACCTCATCGCAATCAACATCTCACCAGCATCATATCACTTATTTCACTCTCTCAATTGAGAAACCAACAACATTTCTTTACCAAAAATCTTCATTTCCTATCACTAGGATCGATGCTCAATCTATAGGGAAAGTGAAGGTAGTTTCTTAATCAATGAATTTCTAATAATAGGCAAGACATGTTTCCAAGTTCAGAGGTTTTATATGGAAACTTGGATTCGAAGTTTGATACATATGGACTCTTCTAGAAGGCACTAGCCATGTGGATATTCCAAAAAAATAAGAATTTTTCTCCCATTTGACCAACCCACCCTTGAATGTCGGGGAGTGCATTGCAGTGCACCCTTGAATGGAGGGAGATGCAAATGAAACATATTTATTCCCTTGAGCGGTAGCATTGGTGAGCTCATAAGTGATATAAAATATACTTCAAACCTTGGAAATCTCACAATAGAAGTCATGAATGATTTTTCCTTGTCTTAGAGCATGTAGCAACTAAAATGCGAGGGGATGATAGACCCTATTTCATTGGTCCCGAGGATGATGTCTATTTTGACCAGGTCATGGGAAACGATGCCCAAATTTACCTATAACAGTTGCCTCCTAAAGCATGAAGTCATAATAATAACAATATTTTTTGAATGAGATGCTTTACGACTTGATGGGCTGGAGCTTATGCAGAGTGGCGAACTGCATCAATCTTACAATATATTTCATCCTGATATTTTCATATTGATCACTAACTGCTGAGGGAGGCATTCCCATGCTCAGCACATGAACTATCTAATAATATGTACATAGTGTCAAAAGTCATCTACATTAGAATTTTGAATAATACAGACATGCCTACACATATAGGTCGATGTTTAGATGACGATTTGTATGTAAGGTCACCATACAGATGATGTGTACAAAAATCCTAAAATCACAGCTTGGATGGCTAAAACCAGATCTGGGGTCTTCTTATATCATTCACTCGATTGTTCGGGTACAACTCTAGCCATGCGAATATATGATTTGTAGTCGAACATGGTAAGACATCATTTTATTACCAACCAATGATGTGTTGAGATTCAACAAGAATGTCCAAGTGAAAATTATGCACCTACACTAGGATGGAGCCTCACACTATTTTTAGGTGGATGTCTATTTATAGATGCATGGGAAAATTATATTTATAGATGAACTCTATTTATATATGTATGTGCAAGTTCTATTTATAGGTTGCATGTATATTTATAGATACATGTTGACTATTATTATCCCTTAATAATAGTTGGACAATAAAAAATAATATATTCTCAATGAGCACTTTGAAATAGTCAACTAAAGTGGAAAATCAATTAGCTATACGAATTTCAAGTTAAGAGGTTTGTTGCTAGGACATGCAAGTGGAATTAGTTGTAACTCAGGGATTCAAAGTTGCAACAGAGTTGGAAGCGTAGTTATGAAAGTTTTAAAGTATTTTATCTCATTCAAGTGAGTTAAACTTAGTTGTGCTAGTCGTAACTGAAGATACACTAGTGAGAGATCAAGTGAATTAATTACTAATTAATTCACAATCATTAGTCTCACATGCAACTGAAAATTTATTACTGTTAATTACATGCATGTCAGATCCAGTGGAGACCCAGTTGAGATGTAGGTGAAAGGGACATATTGACTATTAGTTGTGACATCATTGGTTGTAAACATGTGACCACACACCCATTGGATGTGCCCATGAGGATTGCACAGTCAAGACAAGAAGGATTCCATTCTTTTAGGGATTTCTATTAGCAGGGATTGCGCAATGGAGGTAGGATGTTTGGAGGCAATAAATTGGCTAAGGAACTTGTCAATTTTTGTATGAAAGTGTGAGATGGTTAGCTAATGTACTGAGAGATATTGGATTGGAGATTTTTATGTAATTGTTTCATGACCCATGCTATATACATAGAAGATAGTGAGCTTTTTAATTTTATGGTTGGAGATTGTTGTTCAAATTCTCCAAAGATTTTGTAGAAGTGATTATGTATATAGCAGTAGCATATTATTGTTAGATCGAAAGAATCCAGGAAATACATATTTTGTATTAAATTTATATGTTGTATCAGAGCATAGAAAATTACAATTTTGAAGTAGGAGCTGAGTTTGTTGGCGGAAAGAATTTGAATTTGCAGAAAGACTTTCTTGTTGCTATAGCTGATTTAACATCGAAATGGCTTTCAGTGGCTTGCGGATAGAGTATACACTCGAGGGCAGCTGGAACTACATTAATTCGAAGGAAAATATCGAGGAAGTACTCAAAGACAATGGCTTGAAGTAAATAATTTACAATGATGTTCCTAACCCTAATTTGACAGATGTTGCATTACTTGATGCATAGCAAAAGAAAGTGGCAAAGGTGAGAAGCAATTTGTTGGAAGGAGTACAAGACCACATTGTCTCAAGCCTTCATGGAAAATCCAAACCATATGCTATGTGGAAGGCTTTGACATATCTTTTCCAAAGAAGTAGTGACCATAGCAAATTGGCACTCAAATAAAAAAATAGAAAGATCAAGATGGAAAAAGGAGACACCATTCCAAAGTATCTCACAAATGTTGTCCAATGTCGGGATGAACTGGGGAGTGTGGTAATAATATTTGTTGATGATTATTTGGTGAGCTTGGCTCTCTTGGGACTTCCTAAGAGTTAGCACAGTTATGAAGACACTGTCAACGGATGGGAAAACTTTGCAGATTGGGAACGACTGAGGTCAAATCTGGTGCGGGAGGAGTTCAGGCGGAATAATAGAGATGGCTCTTCATCAAAGCATGATGATGAAGAGGATTGTGATTTGGATGCCAAGGAAAGGAAGGGGAAGGGGAATAAATTCCATTTAAAATCTGATACTAAAGGCAAGAAGCTATATTTGTTCAAGGTGAAGTGTTTTCATTGTCACGAACATGGGCATATCGCTACTAGCTATCTGCAAAAGAATAATAACAAGAAGGCCATTGGAGCTGCAGCTGGTGAAGCCCTTACCTCACAAGTTGAGATTTACTTCTCTTTGATGGCATGCATGGTCTCAAGTGCATTGATATTGGTGTGGTATTTGGATAGTGGCACTTACTTCCACACGACGGCAAATAAGGAGCTTCTCAGTGACTTGGAGGAGAAAGTTTTCTAAATTTAGATAGAGATGGGTGATGAAAAACGATAAAGTGTGACTAGAATTGGTACCATTACCTTTCTGAGGGAGTTAGGTAAACCATTTCAATTGAAATATGTGATGCATGTTCTAGGTCTGAAGAAAAACTTAGTCTCATTTGTGATGTTGGAGGACAGAGGCTATGACATTGTTTTTAGCAATGGAAAAGCTTTCCTCCGACATCAAACAATGGGTCAAGCCAAGAGGATAGGGGTTTGAGTTAAGAATATCTACAAGCTAGAGGTCGATGGCTAAGCTACCATGATGGGCAAGGCAAAAAAAGTGTTGAGCCGGGATGAGGGCGAATTATGCCACAGGCGATTAGGCCATCTTCATCATGGAGCCTTGAAAGTCATGCAAAAAATATCTACTGGACTTACAATGGGAACACTTTCTCAGTTAGATCAGTGTAAGGGTTGCACCATGGGGAATTATGTAAATTCCACCTTTCATGAGAAGGAGAACAGTTCTTCGGGGATGTTTGAGAGAGTTCACACGGATGTGTGTGGACCATTCTCATTTGCTTCAATAGCAAAACATAAGTACTTTGTTATTTTTGTTGATGAATTTTCTCGTAAATGCTGGATATTATTCATGTAGAATAAATATCAAACATTCTAAAATTTTTGTGAGTTTAAAGAATTGGTGGAGAAAGAGTCTAGGAAGCAAGTGAATGCTCTCAGGAGTGATAATGGTGGAGAATGCATCTCTAACAAATTCAAGAACTTATGTAGCAAAGAAGGAATTCGAAGAGAACTCATAGCGCCTCATAACCCACAGAAAAATGGGGTCACGGAGAGGAAGAACATAATGATTGTGGGTGCATCATGAGTGATGTTGCATAATCAGGGCCTACCAATGCATTTGTGGGCGGAAGCATGCAACAATGCGATTTATGTGCAAAACCGTTATCATCATAGAGTACTTGGCATGAGTACACCTGAAAAAGCCTTCACTGGTAAGAAATTCAATGTTTCACACTTTAATATTTTTGGCTCATCTATTTATGTGCATGTGACCAAGGATGCCAGGAAGAAGCTAGAGCCAACTGCTGAAGTTGATATTTTTGTGGGGTACAAAGAATCACCCCATAATTATCATGTTTATTTTATAAACAATTAAATTACTATGGTGTGATGGGATATAAAGTGAAATGAGGGGAAATGCATGTGGTTTTTGCTTGAGAAGGAGCTAGACTTGAATGTGGAGGAGGAACTATTGGTTCCCAAATATGAGTCTGAAGATTTGGATCAGCCACATGAGGAGGTTCATGGAGTGGAGGATTCCACTCACGCATATCCACCATAAGGAATGGTAGAAGACATACCATATAAGCTGATAGGCTAAGACTTAATGTTGCACAGAATGTAGGAGCCCCTACTTCACAACGCAGAAGAAGACAGTCTCCTGATCAATTTACTAGATACATGGCTCTCATGATAAAATGTATTGTGATTGAACCATCTTCCTTTCAGGAAGCAGTGCAGAATCACACATGGGTAGATGAAATGGTAGAGGAGTATGACTCCATTGTCAAAAATAGTGCTTGGGAAATTTTTCTAAGGCCGGTTGATAAATCAATGGTAGGTTCAAGATGGATCTACAAGGTAAATCAAGTTGTTTATGGGAGTGTTGAGAAATACAAGGCCATATTTGTGGCTTGGGGCTTCTCATGGATCGAGGAGATAGATTATGAAGCAACCTTTGCACTTTTCACAAAGTATTCTTCCATAACGACCATCCTTGATATCTCAGTGCAAAAGAGTTGGCACATTCATCAGATGGATGTAAAAATTGTGTTTCTCAATGGGATCATTGAGGAAGAGGTGTACATAGAGTAGCCTGAAGCATTTGAGATCTTCAATAATGAGTTGCATGTGTGCCAACTCAAAAGAGCATTGTATGGGCTCAAGAAAGTACCCTATGCTTGGTACACTTTCATAGACAGTTATTTCATCGAACTGGGATTCACCAAAAGTGAAGCAGATTCAAACCTATACAAAATTATGGTGGAGGGTAAGCTTTTAAGCATTTTTATTTATGTTGATGATTTAATATTGACTGGTGATGATCAGCTGATACACTCATGCAAGGAGGACCTTGAAAGGGAGTTTGAGATGAAGGATACGAGCCTCCTTCATTATTTCATTGGATTGGAAATATGGCAATGAGATGGTGAAATTTTTGTGTCTCAAGAAAAGTATGTGAGGGAGATACTAGGTAAGTTTCACATGGAGGACTACAAACTCATGGATATGCCTCTTCCAGGAAACTGGAGGAAAGAGGATGCTACTTCTGGAGAGGTAGTGGATGCTACTGTATATTGATAGTTAGTGGGTTCGCTAATGTATCTAGTGAACACGAGACAAAACATTTGCTATGCAGTTAACCAGCTGAGTCAAGCTATGGTTAAGCCTACCAAGCTCTTTTGGAAGGTGGGCAAGCATGTACTGAGGTACTTGAGGGGCACATCCGAGTATGGTTTATGGTGGAGATAGACGGATGAGGTGAATTTTCATGGCTTCATAGATACAGATTGGGCAGGCAGCCCAACGAACAGAAAGATCACATCAAGGAGGATATTTAGCATTGGATCTACAACTTTTTATTGGTATAGAAGGAAGCAGAGATCTGTGACACTCATTTAAGTGGAATAGGAATACATGGCAACAAGTCAAGCTACATGTGAGGCTATCTGGATGAGAAAGATATTGGTTGGTTTGTTTGGTTCTCATTTAGATAGGAGAGTGATTCGTTGTGATAATCAGAGTTACATAATACTCTCGATTAATCTTGTGTTTCATGATCAATCTAAGCATATAGATATCTGGTACCATCATCTTAGAGATTGTGTGCAGAGGAGAATCATGTTGCTTCAGTAAATTCCTATAGAAGATCATGATGCATACATTCTAACGAAGGCACTCACTAGGAGAAAATTTGGATACATAAGAGAAAGGATCAGGGTGAAGGATAGTCCCTTTCTTGTTGAGTCGGAGTGTTGAGATTCAACAAGAAGGTCCTAGTGAAAATTATGCACCTACACTAGGATGGGGCCTCAGGCTATTTTTAGGTGGATGTATATTTATAGATGCATGAGAAAATTATATTTATAGATTATTTCTATTTATATATGCATGTGCAAGTTCTATTTATAGATGAAGTCTATTTATAGATGTATGTGAAAGTTCTATTTATATATTGCATGTTTATTTACAGATGCATGTCGACTATTATTATCCCTTAATAATAGTTGGAAAATAAACAATAATCTATTCTCAATGAGCTTTGGAAATAGTTAACTGAAGTGGAAAATAAGTTAGCTATAGGAATTTCGAGTTAAGAGGTTGGTTGGTGGGACATGCAAGTGGACTTAGTTGTAATTGAGTGATTCGAAGTTGTAACAAAGTTGGAAGTGTAGTTATGAAAGTTGTAAAGTAGTTTAACTCGGTTAAGTGAGTAAACTCAGCTGTGCTACTTGTAACTGAAGATACACTTGTGAGAGATCAAGTGAATTAATTGTAAATTAATTCATAATCAGTGGTCTCACATGCAACTGAATATTTACGATTGTTAACTACATGCATGTTAGATCCATTGGATACCCAGTTGAGATGTAGGTGAAAGGGACAGATTGACTATCAGTCGTGACGTTATTGGGTGCACACATGTGACCACACACACATTTAATGTACCCATGAGGATTGCACAGTCAAGGGAAGAAGGATTACATTATTTTAGGGATTTCTATAAGCAGGGATTGCATAGTGGAGGAAGGTTGTCTCGAGGCAATAATTTGGCTATGGAACTTGCCAATTTTTGTATGGTAGCATGAGACAGTTCTAATGTACTAAGAGCTCTTGGATTGGAGCTTTATATGTAATTGTTTCATGATCCACGCTATATACATAATAGAAGATAGTGGTTTTTTTAGCTTTATGCTTTCCCGGTAAAATTATCTGTGTCATGTGTGATTGATCTTTCTTCATGATATTGTGATTGGAAATTATTATTCAAATTTCGCAAATATTTTGTAGAAGTTATTCTATATTTAATGGAAGCATATTGTTGTTAGATATGGAGAATCTAGGAAATACATATTTTGTATTAAATTTCTACATGATGTGAGATATTAACAAATGCGAGAGAAGCACTCCATTAGTGTGTTTGGTGCACGCATGTATGAAATCACACCAAATTAAGGGGTGTGGTTTACCCTCTTAAATTATTGGTCACAGGTAGAAAAATAAGTGGAGTCAAGAAAGTTAGTGGAACATGCTAGAATATAAAAATACTAGATAGAGAAATAGCCTGCATATTAAAACTAAAACTAAAATAAAACTAAAACACATAGAGAAAAAACTCTAAATAGAGTCAAAAAATTGTAATAGTCCAAACGGTGGCTCTTTCAACCCCTCTTATTGAGTGCTGGTAGGAAATGAGGATGAAACTTTATCCCTCTTGCCAAAGGGTCCTTAGAACTTGGGTTCTAAGTCCTGATGCAAGGATGCATTTACTTCCAAGCTTGCCTCGGTGCAAAGTCTCCCTCTCTCTACTATGGTGGACTGTACTTGTTGGATGGCGAACAATTCAGTCCCCTATATCTCATCTCTTAGTCACACACTGTTGGTATTGCTTGGGGCAATTTTGGCTAGCATAACAATCTGCTCTCAAGTTGTTCATCTCTTGGTGGCCTTATATAGGAGAATTCAAATCATTCTTCCCTCTCTTGGTACATTGTGAATGGTGACCCAAGAGAGGGGGATTATTCCATTGTGGGTGAAAATGTGAAGTTGGGTTACACTTTTTTCCCTTTTTTGAGAAAAAACTTTCATTTTTTTCGGTTCTTCAACTTTCTTCAAGCTAAAACAATTTTTCTGTTTAGAATTTCATTTTGTGATAAAAATAAAAGATGTCAGAAATTTTGTTAGCTTTCTATTACTTATTTTTTGGAATTTTTTTATACACATTTGATATGTCAACTTAGCGTTTCTTTGAGTGTGTGTTTTTTAACAATCAACGAATTCATAAGAATTCATGTTAATACACAATCTTCTATTCTTTGAAAATTTGAGTTTTTGAGAAAAAAAATGTGTTACAACAATCTAGAAAGAGTCTACTTCGGTTTCGTCATGTTTACAAAGCCAATGGATGCATATCATAATTACTAGAATTTTTTGAACTGGTCCAATATGAAAGACTACATATTTTGAACATGTTTCGCGACACAAGAAATTTCTTAACATATAAGTTGTAAGCTAGAAATCTAAAAGCTAGCCATTAGAGACGACAAACCAATGTAATGTACCATAATTTTTTCAATTTTTTTTACAATGTATTTTGGAAGATACATAATTTTGATTTCACTGAATCACATTTACCTTCAAAAATTGCTTGCATCTGTTTTATTACAAAATTAATTAAAATTAGTAAATATTTATGAAACTCCATGAAAGTTATATTTCCTGAAAGTAGATTCAATTTTGAAAATTCTTGTCTTGGTTCTGAATTTAATTTGGAATGTTTGATGGAGTTTAATCAGTCCAAAGTTGCAGAAACATATTCAGGGCTTGGATCTGCGTAACTCGTGATGCATTAGTTTGCCCAAAATCTTAAACAAAGTTCGGCTGAACTTTTTTTTGTGCTGACGGCTCATTAAATCAGACGAAAAATTATTTCGGCCGAACTATTTCTTAAAATTTCGGCCAAACTTTTACTTAAATTTCTTTCGGTCCCAAAGTACCACCGAGCCCCTCCAAAAAGACATTTCATGGCAATATAAATTTCCGCCAAACCATTCATTATTTTCACATGTTTGGTTGGATTTTAAAAAAGCCTTGATCTGATTTTGTAAATAATTGTTTTGGGTTTAAGGAATTTTCTTGGAGGTACATTCAAAGGAATTTCCTTTGAGACACATTATTTTCATACATTTTATCTAATTTTGCAAGGAATTTTTTTGGGTTTAAAGAATTTTCTTGGAGGTACATTCAAAAGACATTTCTAGGAGATACGTGATACATTTTTTTGGGCTTAATTTTTTTTAAAGTATGGATTTAGGCTTAATTTCGAAAGGACATTTTTTGGTTTTGGGTTGAAGTAAATCGTAATGAGTTTTTGTGAAAATTTTTAAATGAATTTTATTTTTTGGACTTGGAACGAAATATTTTGAACTTCGTTTCATTTTTGTAAGACATTTTTTTCTTGAACTTTTTAAAGTAAGTGTTTTAGATTGAAGTATGTATTTTTTGAAAAAAAATTAAAATGAGTTTTTTTTTAAATTAAATATTTTTTGATGTTTATTTTAATTAATTTTTTATCTAAATTTTTGAAGGAAATTTTTTGAACTTCATACTCTATTATCATGGGAAATCGAAGAAATTGTACGAGAAAATATGATCGAAAAAGAGACCTTGAGGAATGTAGAGAAGAGATGAGACAATCTCGCAAAAGAAAGATAGAAGCACTCTCAAATATTGAAGGGGAAAATCAACCTCAACTAGAAGTTGAAAAAGGTATGTAAATGTAAATATTATGATTTTTATATATTTAAAATTTCCTAGTGTAAAATGTGAAGCTTAATTTTTATTTGATGAACTAATTTGAAAAATATTTTGCAATGTAAATAGAGAGAGATATTCCTCAAAACATTCATGATGAGATACAAAATTTTTAAAGAGAAAGTGAAAGAGATATTGAACCAATGATTGAAGATGGTGAAAATGATGAAAGAAATTCAAGTGAAGAAATTGAATCAGAAGGTATGTGTGTGTGTATATATATATATATATATATGTTGAACACATGCATGTATTATTGAAATTATACATATATTTATTAATTTAGTTATTTATTGAATATGTAAACTTATTATGTACTATTCATTCGAATATGTATAGTTGAAATCAATGTCGATGATGAGATTGTAGAAAATGTTGAAACTCACAAATATAGAGATAAAAAAGCTGACCATTATATACGATATCGTGTTAACCACATTTTTGAGAAGTATTTCATAAAGGAAAATGTGACAGTTCAAGCCCAAATGTTGAAAGGTCTCCTATCATTAAGGAAATTGAAAGAAGCTATGACTTTATTGGGTATTCAAAAATCAACCAAAGATAAATAAAAGAAGGAAAATGTGATACAAAATATAAATAGTGCTATAAATTCAATTAGAAGATCTAGACAGAAAAATGTTTCAGTTGTACATAGAGAAATATATATGGCAACGGTTTCGTCAAGTACTAAAGATAATCGCTTGGTAAAATCTATGGCACGAGCATTAGGAACCTCGTGAAAAACATTGCACAAACATCAAAAATTTCAGTTGCAAATAGATGTAAATGATCAACTTTCTTGTTGGAGAGCTATTTCTAGACAACCATAAAAATATAGACTTGGAGAAAATGTTAAAAAAATAATATATGAATATTGGAAGAACAATTCGCGTGTTTCGCCAACTGCAAGGCATGATGTGAAAAGAAGAATAACATGAAATCAATATGAAGAACATGAAAAAAATTTCTTGGAAACCACTCAGATAGAGTTGTTCAACAAGTTCAAAGAAGAGAATCATGAAATTCATGTTTCAATTAGTGCTTTTGTTCAACAAAAACCATGGTATGTAAAACCTATCACCCTATGCGACACTTGTTGTTGCCATTATCATGTGGAATTTGAGTTATATTATGACACATTCCTTGATTTTGGTAGAATATTTTGGAAGGATTCACCTCCTCCTTCCACTATTTGTGATTTCATGTCTCAAATTCTATGTGAATGAGAAAGCGATGAACTATTTTAGGAAAAGAAATGTGTTGGTGGTAAAAATTGCGATGATTGTGGAAATTTGACAAAATTTCAAAATAAATATCGTACTGATATAAATGATCAATCATTGTCCAACATGAAAGTGAAATGGAAGAGATATGAATATATCCATACATCGTTTCAAGGTGCAAATAGTGTTAAAAGAATTGAATTACGAGAAGAAGAAATTTTTGTGATAGACTTTTGGAGAAATTTTGAGGAAGAAATTTAAAAATACACCAAGCATTCCCATAGAGCTCGATGGAAAGACTTCCAATTCAAGTAATCTCGTGAATTTTTTCCACCAGGGACCATTTTCTCAGTAATTGATTTTGCAGAAAACTACACATTTGTTCCACAAAAAGAAATTCAGAGTGAATACTATCATTCTGACCAAGTCTCCATGCTTATCCATATTCTATATAGACATGTTGAAAAAAATGTCGATCATATAGAAAGCACCAGTGAAAATCAACATATTATTAAAGAATATCATTTTTATATCAGTGACGATCATACACATGAAACATATTTTGTACAACATTGTTTTGGAAAAATTTATGATTCCTTGAAAAATCATGGAATAACATTCAATGAACATTGGATATGGTAATATGGATGTGCAGGACAATTCAAATCTACATGATCATTCTTTTGGTTGTGTTGTCTTCATAAGAAAACCTGCATTAAACATTTTTGGAATTTCTTTGAGACTGGCCATGGAAAAGGAGAACATGACAGTGCAGGGACATGCATAAAGCGAGCACTTCAAAGATATCAAATGAACCCATCTGCAAGACGACTTTTGGACATGGAATAAGTTGTTCAATGGTGCATCGCTACTCTAAGCCATGAGACTAACCAATCAAGGGGAGTGCAAACGTACATTTAATTTAATTTTTATTGGATATATAATTTTAAACAGTGTACATTTATCACAATGATTATCTTTGATTTTATTTTGATATCATATTTACATTCTTTAAATTTTCCATATAAAGGTTTTTTTGGCATATTGGGATCAAAGATGTAGATAGATCAATTGGAAATGATGTTGAAACAATAAAAGGGACTCGAAAATTGCATTCAATTAAAACAAATTCGTCCATAAATGTGTTTGCATTGGATAAAAGAAAATATTCTTGTTTTTGTCATGTTTGCATAGAAAAAACAAAATCCAATGATGTTTGTGAAAACAAAATGTATGTAAAATATTGGAAACATATAGAGCTAAATACAAAGGGAAAAATGTCCATTGCAATGTTTGAAGAAATGCAATCAGAGGAGACTACAATATCATTCGATGGTGATTGAGTTTCTCATCTTGTTAGATAAGGTAACATTTGAATTCCTTTCTAATGATAAATATCTAGAAATAAATTTGAATATGTGTAATTTTGTTCAGTTTGTTTTATTGTGTAGGAGATGTTTTTTTTTGTAATTGCACCTATTGACAACGATGAAAATGTGAAGTATTATTTGATGCGTTGCACTGAACGAAAAATGAAATTATTAGAAGACTATAATGATAATGGATTTCCATATGAAAGAGGATATATTATACTGAAATGTTATTTTTTCAGACAAACTAATCAAAGTGGGAATTTTGTTTACTTTGAAGACTATGAACCTAATTTCATAAGTTGTCAATATAGTCACTTGCTTTGTGCAGCACGTATAAAGTTGATTGAGGTTCAATCAAAGAAAAAAACGAAAAATTAAGAAATGGAAAATGTCAAAATCCAATCATGAACGGATTATTGAAGATGGCATTCCATTGGAAATTTTCTGATTGAACTGCCCAACAATTTATTCTCTTTGGATTATATGTTCTAGAAATTCTAGTACTCAATTAAAAATTGAGCTACCTTGTTATGTTATCTATGCAAGTGTTTGCACATGTACAAATTGTTTTGGTACATGCACACTCTATTATCAAATAAAAGTATCTTTTCTATACATGCATTGATGAAAAATGTTGCATGTACTATATATATATATATATATATGATGCAGGAGCATCTTACCCCCTTCTTAATCAAAGAAGAATCCAAGTGGAGCGAGGAGGACGTGGATAATCGAGCAGAATAAAGGGAAAATTTATGTTAAAATAGAGCTTAAATGACGGACTAAATTAAATATTGATGTAATCTGCCATGTATTCATATATATCCATATAGCGAGCTGGAAGGGTTGTTAAGATATTTGTGAGAGGATTGATCGGATCCTTTCAGTGATCCGATCCAATATTTCTGCAATGATGAACTTGCGCGTTCTATAAATGTAATGAGACAGAGGTAGAGAGCGTGATGTAGTGTGATAAATAGACGTTTGTATGAAAAACTGAGTAAGTGAAATGTAGCCGAGAGTGAGCTTGTTTCTAAGGCTGAAATGCCTTAGTTTGTAGCTATTCTATATTATATATGAAAGTGTGTTTAGTGCTGCGTTCATCTGTGTGCGTTTTATAATTGAGTTAAATCCTGTATGAGAGCTTGTTGATCGACATTGATCACCCGTGGATCGATGGCGATCTAAATTATTGTGAAACGTCATGTTCGTGAGGATTGATGTATGGTTTTCACCAATGCTTTATTTAAATTGTAAAGTTCTCGTATACGCATCCTGCTCTATCAAGTTTATAAATCAAATTATTATGCAATGAAGCAAGACTTTAATTCTTTTTTTAATGGAGTCGAATTAAATTATATCGAAGCTGAATTACATCAGGTCCTGACCATGATCGTGAGTTGCTTGCTGATCTCTCCAATCACCTGAGTGGTGTTGAACCAACAATTCTCGAATGCTGAATGATCGCATTTTATACAGAGTTAGAATTTGATTTTAAACTTTTCCACATCCAAAGGTAAACACAATAGTTAGATTAAATCTTCCTAATTACTCAATTTTAATTGAAGGTGTGTCTTGAAAGTCAGCATCATAGCAAGATTGGCTTCCGCAGTGAATCGTATCCACAGTAAACACCAGACCGTACTCCAGGATCACACGAGACCTGAGTCGGGTGGCAGGCACCGTCGATTTCTTTGATATGCCTATATTATTTTTGAAAAGCTACAGACACATATTGTATTCTGGTTTTAAAGCTATAATTTATGGCTGAAATGCTTATAATGATTATATGATGGCATTTATTTAATGAAGATCCACGTCAATAAGTTAAAAGGTTTTAAGTTTAAAACGCTTACAATAAGGCTTAGTGGGCCATAACCCACAGGCCCAGGTTCGAGATTTTTACATGAAAAGGGATTTTGGTGATACCCCAGGAACTCTTTTCATCAAGTGGTATCAGAGCAGGGAAAGGATTTCCTGTGAGAAGAAGAATGTAAGCAAAGGGGAATATGAGAGGGAGAAGGCTGAGATAGTAGTTCCACTGAAGGAATGCAGTGGTTAGAACCAGGAGAAGTATATGACCAGGAGGTCATAATTTTTTTTTCCTCGGGAGTCTGATGCAAGAGCATCTTACCCCCTTCTTAATCAAAGAAGAATCCAAGTGGAGCGAGGAGGACGTGGATAATCGAGCTGAATAAAGGGAAAATTTCTGTTAAAATAGAGCTTAAATGATGGACTAAATTAAATATTGATGTAATCTGCCATGTATTCATATATATCCATATAGCGAGCTGGAAGGGTTGTTGAGATATTTGTGAGAGGATTGATCGGATCCTTTCAGAGACCCATCCATGGCTTCAGGGCAAGAACTCACAGATTTTGCAATGGTAGTCGAGATGAGGTAGAGTGGATGTGATGTAGTGATAAATAGAAATTTGTATGAAAAACCCAGGAAGTGAAATGCAGTCGAGAGGAGTTTGTTTCTTTGGCGTCAAACACTTTGTTCCAGAATTATTTCAGACAGCAACAGCGGCAGTGTTTAGTCATGGTTCATCCGTTCGTTTTATAATTGATTTTAAACTCGATGAGAGCTTGTCGAATGTATACTGATCACCAGGATCGTATGGCGTTTATCTAAATTATTTGTGGAAACGCCAACGAGGATTGATGTATGGTTTACTTCACCAATGCTTTATTAAATCCAGAAATTTCTCATGTTAACGAACTCGCTCTATCGTTTATAACTCAAACACAGCAATGGTAACAAGACTTCATGGAACCTTTTTAATGGAGTCGAATTAAATTATATTTTAGTTTTGAATTACATCGGGTCCGGAGAATTCGCATCGGAGTTAAGTCAGTGACCTTCGATCGCCGATGGGTGTTGAACCAGCAATCTCCGATCGTCGATTGATCGCATCGGAGTATAGAGTTACAATCGGATCGGAAAATTTGATAAATACAAAGGTGGAAGCATAATAGAAGTTGCGATTGGCGACTTCCGACTATCGGATTGGAACTCTGGAAGGCGGGTTCGAAAGTGCCACTGCAAAGTGCCGATTTTCAATTTCCGATTGAATCGGATCCGAGCAGCAAAGACTTGCATCGCATCAGAGGATCGGGTAGTCAGAGATCGGAGTTGGGTGGTATGTGGACCGTCGATGTCTACAGAGGTGCCCATATTATTTTTGAAAACCCATATATTGCTATGTATTGTATTCTGTGTGGTGTGGGTTTTTAAAGCTTAACACCTATATTGAAATGTTTGCGATGATTATGTATGGATGGCACGATTTTAATGAAGATCCACGTCAATAAGTTAAAAGGTTTTAAGTTTAAAACGCTTCCAATAAGGCTTAGTGGGCCATAACCCACAGGCCCAGGTTCGAGATTTTTACATGAAAAGGGATTTTGGTGATACCCCAGGAACTCTTTTCATCAATATATGTGTGTGTGTGTTCTAGAATGAAATTAACTGTTCATTCTAGAACATATATATATATATATATATATATATATATATATATATATATATATATATATATATATATATATATATATATATATATATATATATATATATATATATATATATATATATGTCTGAGAAATGAAATAATCAAATAGTTTGCATTGGTAAGAATGATGAAAATGTTGTACAATTAATATATATGTTCTAGAATGCAATTAACTGAAAGTAGTTTTTCTATGTGTGTTGACAAAAAATGTTGCATGTACTAGATATATACACGAACTCAATGCATGCCCAGTTTTTCTTGTGGGATTTTTTTGTAAAAAGTATCCACAATGTAAATAAATCATCCACAGTATAATTTTGTATGAAGATTCATTTCAGACAAGAGACTCAAAGCACTTCTTCGACTTTTGGTGGGATCTGACCCACATCTCTATTCTTGATTGAAAATCTAGTACAAAATTTTTCTGTCCAATGGTCGAATATTTTCTATGTGCATTGATGAAAAATGTTGTGCATGTATTGGATATATATATATATATATGTTATAGAATGCAATTAATTTTTCAAGTATTTTTCCCATGTACATTGATGAAAAAATTTTCACGTACTGAATATATATGTTCTAGAATGCAATTAAAACTAAATGGACCATCAATTTACCAATTTATAAATCAACAAGGCTACGTAGTTGAGTGCATTAATGACATTGACCCCAATTCAATAAACATATATCTACTTATATTTCCAATAAAAATTAAAGGGATTTTTATGGGAAAGATGCAGAACATATAGCCTATGAACTACTTTAGTTCATAGGTCAATGAAGGTATTATCATGTGGGAAAATTTTTCAAGAACACTTGATTTTACTTAAAATTAATCTTAAGATTGTTTTTGATCTCTACATACTACATACAATTTTTTGAGTGAATTTTTTTTTAAAAACTTACCAAATGTACTTCAACCGTCAAAAATGTGAATTTAAACTTTTTTATTATATCAAAACAAATTACTTCACATGTCATGCCAATTGTAGTTCAACTATCCAATAAAACCGCTAAACATTTAACATTATATCACATGCCAAATGTAGATTGAAATGGTATCCAAAACTTTGTTTTAAAATTTTTTTGATTATATCACAACATTACTTCACATGCCTAATGTACTTCAACCATCCAAAACTTGAGTTTTAAAAACTTTTTGATTATATATCACAACATTACTTCACATGCCATGCCAATTATAGTTCAACTATCCAATAAAAACATTTAGCATTATATCACATGAAAAATGTAGATTGAAACCATCAAAAACATAAGTTTTAAAATTTTTTTGATTATACATCATGAAAAATCACTTCACATGCCATACCAATTAAAGTTCAAATATCCAATAAAAACATTTAACATTATATCACATGCCAAATGTATATTGAAACCATCCAAAACTTAACCTTTAATTTAACAAAAATTTATAGATCACAACATTACTTCACATGCCAAATGTAGTTCAACCATCCAAAACATGAGTTTTAAAAACTTTTTGATTATATCACAACGTTACTTCACATGCCATGCCAATTTTAGTTCAACTGTCCAATAAAAAAATTAAACATTTAACATTATATCACATGGAAAATTTAGATTGAAACCCTCCAAAACTTAAATTTTAATTTAACAAAAAATTATAGATCACAACATTACTTCACATGCCAAATGTACTTCAAGCATCCAAAAATTAAGTTTTGAAAACAAAAAAAATTATAATACATCATTACATAACATGCCAAATATAGTTCAGAAGAAAAAAATTAATTTATAGATGACAACATTACTAGTAGTTCAACTATCCAAAACTTAGAAGTTTTAAACACCAAGCAAATTATATAACTGCATTAATTCACATTCACATGCCAAAAGTACTAAAACAATCCAAAACTTAACTTTTTGGAACAAAACAAATTATATTAACACTGCAATAAAATATGTCCAAAAATTGTAGATCTCACAAACTGTATCAAGTATCAAGTTATATATATATGACTGTGTATCTAGATAATATATAAAAAAGTAAATTTAAGACTATAAATCTTGAAATCAAATCTACAAATCATGTCCATAAAATACAGATGGATGTAGTGTCTTTCCTACCAGAGTCTCAATCCACTTGATATCTTGCGAAGCATGGGGAACCTGTACACAATGCACTTACAAACATTAAAATTTGATGTTTTAAAAATGAGTGAGAATATATAGAAATTCATGTAAAAAACAAAATATAAAAAAAAATCATGCAATACCTCATGAGGTCCCTCTCCATTTGTTTGCCTGCTACAAGTTCCCCCATGGGAAAATCTCCAACAGTAAACTGTACAATATACATGCATAGTGATATATATATATATATTAAAAAATTTCAGATGAAAATGCACATGTGTACATATATAAACTTATTTTCAATAATATTAAAAAAAAAGTTAGACAACTTGTTCAAATGGTTGAAATGGTGTGGATGTTCCTATCTCCGTCGCTAGAATCCGTCGATTAAAAAAATCTTCTAGAGAAACCTAAAATTAAAAATTTTAAAAGTATAAAATAACTCAACATCAAGATCTCAATTTATAATAAAACTTAAATAAACTTCAATTTATAAATTATAACTTTTAAAAAAACATCTATATATATATATTTAAAAGTGAAAAATTGAATACTTCTGCAGGTGAATTTGGGACATCTCCTAACAGAGGCTCCAAAATAAAATCTCCAAAAACCTAAAATTCAAAAAATTTAAAATAACTCAATATATATATATATATATATATATATATATATCAATTTTTAATGGAACTTTTTGAGGTGGAATATATATATAACTTAAACACAAATTTTAAAGTGAAAATTTGTTCATACTTGTTGTGGACACATCTCCTAAGGAAGTAGAAGGTACATCTCCCAAGGAAGAATAAGGTACCACCATCCCAAAAACATCGTATGGAATCAGAATCTATTAAAACATTTTATTATTATATATGTACATGTACATGTCTGCACAATTATTTATTTTTAAAATATCACTTAAAAAACACTAACATTTTTCAACATATCTTGATGGTGAGACACATCTTCATTGTTTGAACCAGAGGCCCTGAATGTGATATTAACATTTTCGTCATTCATCATGCATGACAACTGAAAATGGTGTTTTAACATGTAATGATACAATTTTGTTAGATTAGTGTAGATACAAATAAATTTATACATGTACATACACATGTATATGTTAAAATAATTGAACCCTAAGGTCATTAACACATACTGTTCCCATGCCCTCTTCCTAATAAAGAATTAGGTCCTGCCAACCATTGCGACAATTCTTTGCATATATTTGGAGATCTTCAACATTCATGTTGTCAATCTCTTCATCTATACAGTACACAAAAATGGCACATGCATTTTCATGTGCTCTTTGTCGATTTAGGCAAACATCAACTCCACCCAATCCATTGTAAACATTGTCAATCATGACATCCCTTACTTCTCAACTTATTTGAGAAGTCGCATCCATCTCTGACCGCAGAGTTTCAACCCGAAAATGTCGACTCACCAATGGCGGCTCAGGGTGACGCAACTCCACATCTCGCCTAGCGCTCCTACAGTCACACAATAAACCTTTCCCCGGACCAAAAAATTCTAACAGAAAGTCATAAATAAACAGAAACCTTGTCATTCCATGGGAGCCTTCCATAGGCCGCAAGGTGCCTATCATACAAATAATAAGCTATATCGGGGTGCTTGAAATATTGCACCTTCAACATTTTTCTTTTTGGCCCTTCCTTGAAATTAAACATTGACTTCGCCATATCTTTTGTAACTCTTTGTTTTACATCCTCCCATTTATCGGGACCCATTAATATTTCCTTTCTCTTTCTCATGACTTCTACAAATGTATCAGTCGTTGGCCCAAGGTTTTGTTACACATTTACTATTTCGCCCAATGAATGTGTAACTATTTCGAGGCTTTGTTGACTCTCGGTAGGTAGAGTCAAAGCCACGAGATCTCTCTGCAATTTTGCATGAAGTTGTTGACACCTTTCTAAGTTGCATTGCGCCATGTTTCTTTCCCATGGTATAACATAAATGTCGGCCGAATAAGTTGTGGTGGGTAGACAACCATCTTCTCGAATGTAGTGTTCTGCCCTATGTCTATTTTGACCAATATTTGGAACATTTTCAGCCTCTGCATCAATATATATAAAATTTTGTGTATTAGAAAAAACACATGTAAACAAATTTGTACAAATTCAATGAAAAAAATATTGAAATTGATGGCAACCTCGACGTGATTGGCTAACATCTTCTCCACCCTGAAACTGTTGAGAACTAGAATGACCGTGTTGAGAACCAGCACCACCAACCATTGATTGGCCTCTGGGAGAATAAATATCACCACCTTCACGCAACCTACTACCACTTATTGATGGCCCTCTAAGGGGATTTGAACCACCACCAACCTCTCGAGAGGAGAGAGAAGATTCATAAGAAAATACGAATTTATAATCAATTGAAAAATACATGCATAAATATAAATACACATGTACATATTCATTAATTAAGTTGTGTTAAAACCATACCACGACTGGGTGAAACATGGGCATCCATGGCTAGAGTAGAGACCCTTCTCTTCTTATTAGCTCCTAAAAAATAAAAAATGAAACTTATTAACAACTAATTTAACTCACAAAGTTGATAAAAAATCAATTCCATATGTACACATATGTATGGAGATTTAAGATTATATTCAAATTTACCATGAAAAGCTCTCAATCCAAATCCCTAATCCCCCCCTCTCGTAGAGATATGGGATTCTATTGATCTTCGTCATTCATCCTCCATGATATATATATCTATGGTGGACATTTACAATTACTTTTTTAAATAACCAATTTAAATTACATTCAAAATAAATTTCAGAAAATTAATGTAATTTAGTGTAAACAAATTATGTAAAACACAACTTTAAAAGCATTAATTGATGTGTGAAACTCAATTTAAGAAAAAAAAAGTTATAAAAATGATAATTTCACCAAATTATGTTTTACATGGTGGGAGCACACTTGGTATAAAATTGAAAAAAACACATTATCATTAAAAAAGAAGTGAAACTCTATTTAAACAAACTCCATTTAAACAAAAATTTGTTGAAGTCCCCACATTTTAATTTCATAAAAATGTGAATTTCACCACTTGTTGCAAATGTGAAGTTCACCAAGTTGTGCTTTACATGGTATGGTGGGAGCACACTTGGTATATAATTGAAAAAAACACATGGTCATTAAAAAAGACACATTTATAAGTACAAAACACACACATATCCAAGATATGTTACAATGTCGATCAATAAATTTTGAAGGAGAGCGTCTCAACACTAATTCATCTTTTAGAGATGAATCTTGAATATTTGAAAAAAAACGTCTCAAAACTAATTCATGTTTGAGAGATGAATCTTGAATTTTTGAAGAAGAGTGTCTCAAAACTAATTCATCTTTGACAGATGAATCTTGCATTGGCATTGCCCCATATAATTCCAATTCATCTATTAATTCATATTTTATAGATGAATCCTAAATTTGCATTGCCCCATGCAATAAATCAGCAGACATCTTATTCACATTTGTACAAAGCCTTCTACTAAAAAATTTAAATTTGCTAACAATATTGTTTGCTATTCCATGCAGTTCTTTTAGCCTCTCCTTCTTAACTTGGTATATGCCATTCATCTGGTTGCACACAACTTTAGAATTGGTGAAAAATACAAATCCATTTGATCCATACTCCATCGTTTTTCCCAAGCCTTCTATCAATCCAATATAATATTCCTCGTTGTTTGTTGTTCTTCCCAATATATTCATTTTCCTTTGGACGACTTTACTAGTCGCAATATTGGAAAGCACATATGTAATCACTGCATTCCCTGGATTGGGATAGCAAGAAAATTCTATGCATAATTTCCATTTTTCAACCATATTTAATGGTTTTCTTATCCCTAAAAAAAATTAAATTAAATAAAAATATATATATTAAATTGACATTTATTGAAAATGCATGGGAGAAATTAAAAACTTATATTTAGATCTATTCCAGAGATACATTGTAGGGGCATTTACTAGATATATCACATTTCATAAACGATGAGATCTAGAGGCTACTTGGCTCTTTACAGACTCTGCATATAGAACTACCACGGATATGAAAATGAGAAACTTCTAATTAGATCTATTCTAGAGATTGAATGTAGGGGCATTTACTCTTAGGTTAAAACCTATGTTTTGTATCAAATCACTTTTGGTTTTAATGGGAAACTTTTATGGCTAATTTGTGTTTTACATGTTGAATATAAAACTTTTTTTCTCTCTCATTGTTTGAGACCATGGATATGAAAATGAAAAACTATATACTTGGTTAAAACCTATGTTTTGTATCAAATTGCTTTTTGTTTCTAAATACTATATACATGTTGACTGTAGGGGCATTTATTAGATATGTCACCTTTCATAAAAGATGAGATCCAGAGGCTACCTGGCCCTTTAAAGACTCTTCCTATAGAACTAGCATGGATATGAAAATGAAAAACTTCTAATTAGATCTATTCTAAAGATTGAATGCAGGGGCATTTACTAGATTAGGTTAAAACCTATGTTTTGTATCAAATCACTTTTGGTTTCAATGGGAAAATTTTATGGCTAATTTGTGTTTTACATGTTGAATATAAAAGGTTTTTTCTCTCTCATTGTTTGAGACCATGGATACGAAAATCAAAAACTATATAATTAGTTAAAACCTATGTTTTGTATCAAATTACTTTTTGTTTCTAAATACTATATACATGTTGACTATAGGGGCATTTACTGTAGGGGCATTTAGATGTATTCCAGAGATTGACTGTAGGGGCATTTAATAGATATGTCACCTTTCATAAAGATGAGATCCGGAAGCTACCTAGCCCTTTACAGACTCTGCCTATAGAACTATCATGGATATGAAAATGAAAAACTTCCAATTAGATCTATTCTAGAAATTGAATGTAGGGGCATTTATTAGATTAGGTTAAAACCTATGTTTTGTATCAAATAACTTTTGGTTTCATTAGGAAACTTTTATGTCTAATTTGTGTTTTACATGTTGAATATAAAAGGTTTTTTATCTCTCATTGTTTGAGACCATGGATATGAAAATGAAAAACTATATAATTCGTTAAAAACTATGTTTTGTATCAAATTACTTTTTGTTTCTAAATACTATATACATGTTGAATATAAAAGGTTTTTTTCTAAGGTTTTTTTCTCTCTCATTGTTTGAGACCATGGATATGAAAATGAAAAACTTCTATTTAGATATATTCTAGAAATATTACTAACTTTTGTTTTACATACATTGAACATAAAAGGTTTTTTCTCTCATTGTTTGATACCATGGAAATGAATATGAAAAACTTATATATTTAAAACTATTCGAGAGATTGATTGACTTGTAGGGGCATTTACTCTTAGGTTAAAACCTATTTTTTGTATCAAATCACTAATGGTTTCAATGGGAAACTTTTATGGCTAATTTGTGTTTTACACATGTTGAATATAAAAGGTTTTTTTCTCTCTGATTGTTTGAGACCATGGATATGAAAATGAAAAACTTCTATTTATATCTATTCTAGAGATATGGCTAATTTTTGTTTTACATACATTGAATATAAAATGTTTTTTTTCTCATTATGTGAGACCATGGATATGAAAATGAAAAACTTCTATTTAAAACTATTCCAGAGATTGACTGTAGGGGAATTTACTCTTAGGCTAAAACCTATGTTTTGTATCAAATCACTTATGCTTTGAATGAGAAACTTTTATGGCTAATTTTTGTTTTACATGTTGAATATAAAAGGTTTTTTTCTCTCTCATTGTTTGAGACCATGGATATGAAAATGAAAAAAATTCTATTTAGATCTATTCTAGAGATATGGCTAATTTTTTTTTTACATACCTTGAATATAAAAGGTTTTTTCTCTCATTATTTGAGACCATGGATATGAAAATAAAAAAATTCTATTTAAAACTATTCGAGAGATTGACTATAGGGGCATTTACTGTTAGGTTAAAACCTATGTTTTTTATCAAATCACTTATGGTTTCAATGAAAAGTTTTTATGGCTAATTTGTGTTTTACATGTTGAATATAAATGGTTTTTTTCTCTCTCATTATTTGAGACCATGGATATCAAGATGAAGAACTTATATTTAGATCTATTCTAGAGATATGGCTAATTTGTTTTTTAGACACATTGAATATAAAAGGTTTTTTCTCTGATTGTTTGAGACCATGGATATGAAAATGAAAAACTTCTATATTTAAAACTATTCGAGAGATTGACTGACTTGTAGGGGCATTTACTCATAGGTTAAAACCTATGTTTTGTATCAAATCACTTATGGTTTCAATGGGAAACTTTTATGGCTAATTTGTGTTTTACATGTTGAATATAAAAGGTTTTTTTCTCTCTCATTGTTTGAGACCATGGATATGAAAATGAAAAGCTTCTATTTAGATCTATTCTAGACATATGGCTAATTTTTGTTTTACATACATTGAATATAAAGGGTTTTTTCTCTCTCATTGTTTGAGACCATGGATATGAAAATGAAAAAATCTATACCTGGTTAAAACCTATGTTTTGTATCAAATTACTTTTTATTTCTAAATAATATATACATGTTGACTATAGGGGAATTTACTGTAGGGGCATTTAGATCTATTCCAGAGATTGACTGTAGGGGAATTTAGATCTATTCCAGAGATTGACTATAGGGCCATTTACTAGATATGTCACCTTTCATAAAATATGAGATCTAGAGGCTACCTGGCCCTTTACAAACTCTGCCCATAGAACTACCATGGATATGAAAAAGAAAAACTTCTAATTAGATCTATTCTAGAAATTGAATGTAGGGGAATTTACTAGATTAGGTTAAAACCTATGTTTTGTATCAAATCACTTTTGGTGTCAATGGGAAACTTTTATGGCTAATTTGTGTTTTACATGTTGAATATAAAAGGTTTTTTCTTTCTTATTGTTTGAGACCATGGATATGAAAATGAAAAAATATATAATTGGTTAAAACATATGTTTTGTATCAAAATTAATTTTTGTTTCTAAATACTATATACATGTTGAATATAAACGGCTTTTTTCTCTCTCATTGTTTGAGACCATGGATATGAAAATGAAAAACTTCTATTTAGATCTATTCTAGAGATATGGCTAATTTGTGTTTTACATACATTGAATATAAAAGGTTTTTTCTCTCATTTTCTGAGACCATGAATATGAAAATGAAAAAATTCTAGATATTTAAAACTATTCGAGAGATTGATTGACTTGTAGGGGCATTTACTCTTAGGTTAAAACCTATTTTTTGTATGAAATCACTTATGATTTCAATGTGAAACTTTTATCACTAATTTTTGTTTTACACATGTTGAATATAAAAGGTTTTTTTCTCTCTCATTGTTTGAGACCATGGTTATGAAAATGAAAAACTTCTATTTAGATATATTCTAGAGATATGGCTAATTTGTGTTTTACATAAATTGAATATAAAAGGTTTTTTCTCTCATTATTTCAGACCATGGATATGAAAATGAAAAACTTATATTTAAAACTATTCCAGAGATTGATTGTAGGGGAATTTACTCTTAGGTTAAAACCTATGTTTCGTATCAAATCACTTTTTGTTTCAATGAGAAACTATTATGGCTAATTTGTGTTTTACATGTTGAATATAAAAGGCTTTTTTCTCTCTCATTGTTTGAGACCATGGATATGAAAATTAAAAACTTCTATTTAGATCTATTCTAGAGATATGGTTAATTTGTGTTTTACATATGTTGAATATAAAAGGTTTTTTCTCTCATTATTTGAGACCATGGTTACAAAAATGAAAAAATTATATTTAAAACTATTCCAGAGATTGACTGTAGGGGCATTTACTCTTATGTTAAAACCTATGTTTTGTATCAAAAAATTTACGGTTTCAATGAGAAATTTTTATGCCTAATTTGTGTTTTACATGTTGAATATAAAAGGTTTCTTTCTCTCTCATTGTTTGAGACCATGGATATGAAAGTGAAAAACTTCTATTTAGATCTATTCTAGAGATATGGCTAGTTTGTGTTTTACATACATTGAATATAAAAGGTTTTTTCTCTCATTTTTTGAGACCATGGATATGAAAATGAAAAAATTCTATATTTTAAACTATTTGAGAGATTCATTGACTTGTAGGGGCATTTACTCTTAGGTTAAAACCTATCTTTTGTATCAAATCACTTATGGTTTCAATGATAAATATTTATGGCTAATTTGTGTTTTACATGTTGAATATAAAAGGCTTTTTTCTCTCTCATTGTTTGAGACCATGGATATGAAAATGAAAAATTATATAATTGGTTAAAACCTATGTTTTGTATCAATTTTTTTTTTTTCTAAATACTATATACATATTGAATATAAAAGGTTTTTTTTCTCTCATTGTTTGAGACCATGGATATGAAAACGAAAAACTTATATTTAAAACTATTCTAGAGAATAACTGTAGGGGCATTTACTCTTAGGTTAAAAGCTATGTTTTGTATCAAATCACTTATGGTTTCAAAGAGAAACTTTTATAGCTAATTTCTGTTTTACATGTTGAATATAAAAGGTTTTTTTCTCACTCATTGTTTGAGACCATGGATATGAAAATTAAAAGCTTATATTTAGATCTATTCTAGAGATGTGGCTAATTTTTGTTTTACATACATTGAATATAAAAGGTTTTTTCTTTCTCTGATTGTTTCAGACCATGGATATGAAAATGAAAAACTTCTATATATTTAAAACTATTCCAGAGATTGATTCACTGTAGGGGCATTTACTCTTAGGTTAAGACCTATTTTTTGTATCAAAAAATTTTGGTTTCAATGGTTTGTTTATTGGCTAATGTGTTTTTATCAGATCACTTTTTCTTTTAAAGTATATTCTAGAATATTCTATAACCACTTATTAGGCCCATCAATATGTAATTATAGCACAGTGAATATGAGAAGTCGATACAATTACATGATAAAAAATTAGTAGAGATAAGCAGTGTTTCTATAATATGGGATGACTGGTTAGATTATAGGTTTCCACAAATTAATATTATTCAGTAACTAATACATAACTATTACTATTATTACTAAAATAATTCTTAAGGATGACGTCTTTGCTGAGGAGAAAAGCATGCCTTAAGAGACAATCCAAACTCTGCTCAGTAAGATGCAAGAATTCACAACAGATAAAAACAACTATTTCGTTAATCAAAAATCAATATCTATCAATATCTATTATTTTTGTTTCTAAGGCTGTAAATTTTATCAGAACCAGAACGGAGCTAGTTAAACTAGCCAGTCGGCCTAGTTCAGGGGTTTTCGTAGGCATAATTTTCCACTCAAACTAATTGCAACCCATTTTTGGTCTGAACTGGTTCAGAATCCATCCTAATCATGTCTAGAAATTTTCATATTTTTATTTAAAGGTTTGCATTCACAGAGTATATATACATATATAAAAGAACAGTCCAATTCTGATAACACTCACACTCGCTAGTATAATATGTATCATTAAGCATATAAATACAATGAGGGGTAGAGGAACGAGAGTGAGTTGTACCCTGAATTGAAAAGAATAAAGCAACTCTGTCAAAATTACTTGTCAGAATTGTTACCTTTCAGCGATATGACTTTGACATTTAAAGCAACATTTCTTTCACCATTCAATTTCCAAATAAACCAAAGAACTGCTCTAGAGTGGGTTCTTCAACCCAAAATGAAAAAAAATAGTGCAATGAAAAATTCATATTGAAATTCCAAACAACTAACGAACTCTCACATTAGAGATTCATTTAATATAGTATGGGTTGCATAACAGAGAAGAAGATATGAAAATCTTGGTATGTTTATCATTTTCTGCAAACTCCACTAATTAAACATGAAAATTGTGTAGAACAATATGTTGCTATGTAAAAGGTCCCTTGCTGCATTAAAAAATAGATGGGTTTAGGATAATGTCTCACATCTAAACTATGCATCCTCCTCTACTCTGTTTTACTTACTCTGGTCTATAATGATATTTTACATTCAAAAAATTGTATACACAGAAACCGGATCGTAACAATAGTATTAAAATAGGAGAATCTATACACTTCCCATAGCAATTTAATACCTGTTGAAAATAATTTAGAAAGATAGTAAAAGTATGATGATATTGTTGCGGCGATATGACTTTGACATTTAAAGAAAAGTTTTTTTTCACCATTCAATTGCCAAATAAACAAAAGGACTTCTCAAATATGGAGCAATTACTTACCTGGAGAAACTCCTCAGCAGCGGCGCAACTCCTAAGCAGCAATTCGCGGGCACGGGTGCTAAATCAACAATAGAGCAGCAAAGTGCGAACAGACTATGCGAACAGAGACACGCCACAAAAACTCAAACAGAAACCCACGAACCGACAATGAGAATAGAGACGCGCCACATAAACTCAGACAGAAACCTGTGAATAGACTATGCGAACAGAGATGTGCCACAGAAAGTCAAAAACAAATCCGCAAAAATAATATGTGAACAAATACGTGCGAAAACGAGACTCGTTCGCGAGTGATATAGTTATAAAATATGAGTTCAGCCGAACTTTTTTTAAAGTTCGGCCAAACTGTTAGTGCCGGTTTTCCCATCTCCATCAAAAATTCTATTTGCCCACGCCGTGAGTGTGACGTCAATCTAAACGGAAAAATGAGTTTGGCTGAATTTTCTCATACATTTCGGCCGAAATTTCTCAAAAGTTTGGCTGAACTATCGCCGAAAAAAAATTTCCGCCCGCGATTCTCACAAAAGTGTAACTCAACTTCATATTTTCACCCTTGTGTGCAAAAAATATTCCATTGTGTGCTCCCTTGATGTCTAAGGAGGCTTTTTTGTTTGTCCTCAAGCAGCTTCAAGTGTGAAATCACTATCCTGGAGTGTGCTTTTTGTGGTCCTAGAAAGTGACTTCTGTCACTCCCGTGATTGTGTGCATTTTGGGTCAAAAGGCGCGCAAAGGCGCTCTTCTTGAAGGATTTTGCATGGAAAACCATTTATGACTTGCTCAACTTTGATTTTTCCTCAGACCTTAAATATTTTTAAATACTTTCTAGATTCTCTAATGTCTCTTAGCCCTATAAATCCTTCTGTATGACATTAAATAATGTCATCTTCTGCTTGTATGATTTTCCAGTTTTGATAGTTTCCCCCTAATGTGTGAGGTCTAGGAAGAAATCTATAGCTGAAATGCATTATAGTTTCTTTTATGTATACTGTGCGTAGAGAGAGAGAGAGACCTGCGTGAAGCTCAGAGTTGGAGACACCCCGCATCAGTTCGAAGAATGACCATGTCCTATGGAATCCTTGTAAGAAAATATAATATAATATATATACAAATTTTATACGAGGTGGGCATGTCCCATGCTCATAATGATGTGGCTAGTTAAACAAATATTTTTGATAGATGCATGTTCTATCTGTGTGACTAATATGGTAGTGATATGTGTTTGATGACAACGACTGTTGACGCCCTCAAGGGCATTTTTTTTTTGACGATAGGTGGAATATGGTACCCATATGGATAAAATTGGTATGGCATATAACTTCACATTGTACACATAGGGGTTGGATGGGACCTTCCTGTGTAAGCGTTGCTGAAAGAGACATTTATGAAGGCACGAGTCTTCAAGGAATTGGATCAAAATGCAATGGTTTTAAGGTACGATACCATTTTGACATGAAAGCTTGTGGTGAAGTCGAATGTCAGGAGGATCGATGAAATTTGTGGGAAGTGATGTCTCCCATAGTGCCACCTGAGGATGCCCCTTGTATTGAGAGGGGTGATCCATGGTACCACTTCTTTTTTGTAAAATGGTGTTGAAGTCGACAAAAGGGAAGCCTCAATCAAACAAGGTGTCATTGATATGATGGGTCAAGGACCTGGATGTGATGGGTTTAACATAGGCATGGTGGCAAGGGGTGACTGAAAACTAATGATGGGGATTTAGTGGCCCAAGGTCAAAATATAATCAGCATCTTGGTGGCAGTCATAAGTATTTCTGGGGGGATCCCTAGAGTCGGTAGGAATTCCAGGGTGGGTATAAATTGGTAATGAATGTCATGGAGGCCTTTGCATAAAGGTGTGATACTTCGACCAAGGGTGTCTAGGGACTGCTACCATGGTATGAAAGTTGAATGAGTGGGTGGGGGACGTAGTGCACCATTTGCGGTCTTTGTACACTTACCAAAAGAATAAAATAATGGGGTTTGGTTTGTACAAAACATAGAGACAGGTGCCCTAAAACATGAAAGTGTTCACTCACTAATGACGCGAGGAAGGTGTTTTGCTGAGGGTGGGGGGCCATTTGGCTAGTATCATGTGTAAGGTTAATGAAGCAGATGAAAAAATATCGCAGATGGAATTATGCTAATGGAGGTATGGTGGGCCAAATACGAGGTGCAGTAGTGCGCTTTTGATCTGCTTTTAGAACCTGATCGTCCGGGAAAGGGTCTTTTCTTCTGTATGGTAAAACGTGACCTTATGCATAATGGAGGATGGGCATGAGGTGCTTCCCGGACTAAATTGGTATGGCCATGGTTTCACTTTTTCTATGATATACAGTCTACTGTGGGTGACGAGTGCCATGGAGGGGAGGCTGTACTGACCAACGAGGATGTTTATCATGTGCAGGGTGAGGTCATGATAAACACGGTTGGATAAGTGAAAAATATGGTTGATTTTGATGGAGAAATGATGTTAGGATATGCATATTTTTTTGGGACTCTATCATGCTGGGGTAGAATGATACCCGCTCTAGAACTTTCAGTGGATGGAGTTGTGGATGGTTTGCGAGCTTTCTTGGAAAAACAACTACCTCAAGTGAAATCATCTTATTTATCAAAAATTATTGAAACTCATGAGCTTTAAAAAAGAATATGAGAGCCGGAATACCTGCTGAAAAATCAAATTAATTTTTTCAGGAGTACGAATATGTGGCACCACCTTTGGGTGTTATGGAGTGTTGATCACAGTGCTGCTTTAAGTCTAGTGATTAGATACTCTAAGCTCCATTTTTCCCTTAGGAGGTGTTACTTGGCTCCTATTTTTTATTTTATTTTGGGTTGACCCCAGAAAAATATCACAAGGGGCGTTACCAGTTAATGCACCCATTTCAGGATCTCCTTATTGTTTTTTCCTGGGCTTCCTTTTGCAGCATTTGGAGGATTGTCATAATTCTCTTGGTTGTATGGTTACTGATGAGACTAAGAATGGTTTCACTAGATTTATGTGTGCATTACGTTGTGCCAATGGTCCATTTTGTGCGGGGAATGGGGGATATTGGTTCCCTTGTCCCTTGTTGGTATATGAGTGCTGGGGTCACTTTCATGATAGCTATGATGTGATACATTCTGAGTAGAATTGTATGAGTATCCACCGTATTAATTAGGGGAATTTTGAGGTCTAAAATGGGCTTCCTAAAGGAAATGTACAATCAAAATTCACTTTATGAGAACCAATCACATTTTATGCGATGACATCATCCCCAATGGTTGAGGTGGCATTGCTTGAGTTAAAGGTACTTACTTGTCACATTCTCAATGGTGGATAAAAACTTGTGATTAACCATGGTAGTGCTCTAAGTACTTTTAAAGTCATAAAGTAAAGTACTCATAATAAATGTCATTTCACACTTTTTGAATAAAATAATATTAATGTCATTTCATATTTCTTGAAAGAAACAATGCATATCCCTATACATTTATTATATTATATTATATTATTTTTATATAGTATATTAATTACATGTTACTTTACAATTTAAATAATATAAATTTTAGTTAATAGCATATAATATAATTAAGAATTTATGAATTTATATTTATATTTTATTTTAAATTATTTAATTAGAAAGGACAAATGCATTAGTTGTTCGATGATAATCACTTTTTCTTGAAAATATCATTCTTACTTATAGTCACATCAATACAATTTTTTTACTAATTTTATTTTGGTAAAACTTTTGAATTGAATTTAACTATGGATACATGGATTGTGGTGCAAAAAGTGAATTGGAAATTCATAAATATTATTTTATTTTTTTAGCTATTATTTTATTATTTCATTAGGAGGCCCATTTTAGACCTCAAAATTCTAGTAATGGATTAATACTTCCTAGGTGTCCTTGGGCCAAAGACCCGATCGAATTGTTTGCAGTATGATGCATCGACGAGTATGCTACTATTATTGCCTAGGTGATCTTGGGTCAAAGACCTAATCAAGCCTTATGTATAATCAACCTACCTGGTAACTCTCTGAGTATCATGGGTGTTACTGTTGGCTAGGTGATCTTGGGTCAAAGACCCATATCAAACCATCTACACAATGGGCCTACCTAGTAACTCTCTAAGTATCATGGTTGTTACTGCTACCTAGGTGATCTTGGGTCAAAGACCTAAATCAAACCATTTGCATAATTGATGTGCATGGTCACTCCCCGAATACAAATTACTACTGCCTAGGTGACCTTGGGTCAAAGGCCTCATCAAGTCATCTACAGTTATTGATGTGCCTAATAACTCAAGAGGATGAGGCAACTAGGTTCCTCTGTCCCTTGTTTTTGTACAGTGGCTTGGGGGGAGGAGGGAAAAATGATTGTCTTTCTGCTAATCGTCGTTCTTCCTGTAGGTACAGGATTATATGAGGTTCATCGCTCGATGACTGGGTGGAGGGATCCTCTTTATAGGATGTGTAAGGTGTCGCTATATCATAGTATCTTTGGGTAATGATGAGTATAGTGCCCATAATTACTACATATAGCACATGCATGATTGGCACATAGTGATTTACCTTTACCTTTCGTGGTAGGTTCCTTTTTATGGGAACGCGACGTTGCGATGTCTGCCTCAGAGTCAAGGAGTGGTTTTAATTCATCCAACTCTTGGTAGATATGGGTAGGGTGACCTATTATGTCACATATGGCGCAAAATGGTGATTCCATTTGTATGGTGGGAATCTCCATCTTCTTCCCTCTCTTCTTGGTTTTCTTAGCTGCAACCATCGATTCTGTAATGGGAATTTCCTTTGCAGGGATTTTTTCGACTATTTCTTGAATGGGTGGGGCCTCCTTGAGATTGAGAGGCTTTAACCTTGTGGCAGTGATGTGTGTAGCTCCTTTTCCTAAAGGTGGGATGAGGTACCAAACTAGTATATCAAATTTTATGTTTGGTAACTCCACTATTTCCAAAACCTACTGGGAGATGAAACCAGCTGGGGGATACAGTAAAAGGGTTTAGGAAGCCGTGTAGGCTAGAGAGGCTATCGTGGCCATGGAATTGATGTCATTACTCCTTGTGTCCGTGTCCTGACTAGCTTCGATGCTTGATGTGGACATCATGCACATCAGAGCCCCTACACCATCGGGTGATGACTCAAGTATAATGGGTGGATCTCCTAGGAATGATCCTAGAATGGACGATGGTTTGAACTGGCCAGGGCCATATTCTTAGTATGGTGAAAGCATATCCGATGATGTATCTACATAGGGTAGAATTACATCAGTGTCTTTTATGGGTCGTTTCTTGCTATGCATCAGTTGGTCAACAGTAATGATGCAGTCCTCATGGGGGAACATCATAATGTGGAAGAGGGAAGAGGCTATGGCTGACATGGCATACATATAACTCTGACCAAGGAGTATATTATAGTCCAAGTGATTTTCCAAGACTTTGATGTCTATATGGAATATCTTTCTGACTAGGCAGCTCGAGACGTTTTGGTAGAGTCTGATGGGGGTTGAAGTACGACCGTCGTATGCTCTAAGCATGATGACTGATTGTTTTAGTTTAGGAGACCATAACTTCTGCCAAACATTTTTGACATGATGCATGTGGATGCATCCTCGTCAATGACACATTAGTGAAGGGTGATATTCTGGATGGACACTAGTATATGAAAAGCGACCATCGAAGGAAGCTTAGGGGTGGCTTTGTCTATGTCAAAAGCCATTAGGCGCGTATTGGGAGGGTCGATAGTGCCTAACATAGATAGAAAGGATTTATGTTGTTTTGGCCATGACTATAACACTTCCAATGCTGACATAGCAGTGGGAGATTGGGCTAAATCATCCATGATGCTATAATTATTCACCACTTTGGAGTAGTTTCCTGCTCGCCTATTTGGTCACTTGGCCATATTTTGTAATGGTTTAATAGGCATCTTTGAAATGGTCAAAGGTGTAGTTGGTGCACTGGTACTAGCCCCTGATGCATTGGTGTCTGGTGGGGTGTCGTAATTGCGATTTATTGTTTGGAAAAACGTCTCTTTTCCAGTCATGTAGATTTCATCACCAGTTTTCCTGGAGTCATCTAGATTTTGTTGTTGAGTGAAAATTGTCCCTTGATGGGGGAAAGGTTACTACATCACAACTATTTTTTGGGAATATCCTCCTTGTCCTTGATTACTATGTAGCTTCTTTAGCTTAGGGATATCAGGAGAGTGGTGAGTATAATGGCTGTACTCACCACATATCGAACAAAAGTGGTTTTTTCGAAGAGGTGGCCTTTCGATCTACCATTGGGCATTTCTTGGCACCTAGTTCTAATTTCAGTTAGAGTTTCCTCTAGCCTGAGATCATGGGGGGTGTTGCTGGTTGTCGCCCCCATGTCCAGGATTCGATTTGGGCTTGTTTTTTACTTTTTATTCACCACATTAGGAGGGTAGCTTTCCTGGTTATATGATTGGTGTGGTTGGTTTTGGGAAGGCTACATAAAGTTCACCTGTGCATTAGTCTGCATAGGCGGGTTTTGTGCTGGGTACTGAGCATAACGCGGTCACTGGTTTGCACCTGGCTATTGAGGTGAAGTTCTTTCGTCAATATTTCTATATGCCTACTGGGTCCCCTAAGCCAGAGGATAGGGTCCTCCATGGTTATACGCTGGCGCTCTATTGGTAAAATTTTGCTAAGGCATATGATGACTTTGAAAACCGAGTTGTGGTAAATTTTGGTTAGAGCTATACGTATAACCTAGTTTTTACTGTTGCTACGTTGGTAACTTTGGGTCAATGACCCAATGAGACCGTCTTTAGAGTTTGACGTACCTGTAAATTCTTGATAAGTTTGCAGGCATGGGGCGTTTGACAAGATATTGTAAATATATCCTGACTGCGTATAAATCAGTTCAAGTTGCTAGGCTTTGTTGATGGTGTCCTCTTTGGATGTGGGCTTTTGTTTTGCCACATCCTTTGAAATCTCTACAATGAGAGTTTTTAGGAAAATATCTAAGAGCACCTGATCGTTGATTTTAGTTTTACATAAACTATGACACTGTCTCCATTCGTGTAGATGGTCCGAGATATGGATGGTGGGGGTTTGTCTAAAGTGTGTCAATAACTCCATTCTGTAATCATGGTGAATCGGTAACTATAAAATATGTTAGAAATGTAGTGGCGAGGGCACAAAAGGTTCCATGTGAAGCAGAGGGTTGCTCCATGTACCATTTCACTACTACTCCTATTAGAGTGTGTTCAAATGGTCTCAATTGAATAGTGTCATCAATGATATTGTTCAATGAGCACCACAAGTGGAAGGTCATGACATCATTACCTGGGTCTTCTTCTTGCTTTCCTTCAAATTTTGGAATATCTGAAGGGAGCTTCATGAGCATGGGAGGCCATGTAGGTTTGGTGCGATGGGGTCATCCATTAGCTTGGTTAAATCTGCTATATTCAACGAAGCTAAGAAAGGTGACCGGGAGGTTTCCGCCATTGAAAGTTGCGAAAACACAAAGTTCTGGTTAGGAAGAGGGTTAGTCTGCGACGTACCCTAATGTGTATTCGACGGGCTTCCTGAATGGGTCGCACTCCTCTACCCTCTAAGGGTTGTGGGAGGAGTGGTGTCTGGTGTGGCATTGGGAGACCGACTAGGGTTCCCAACTAAGGATGCTCCAATAAAGGATGAACCAATAATGGTGGTAGTGTTCTGTCTTTGACACCTAAATGGGGAAAGACCTAGAACCCCTCCTAGCAAAGTGGGGACCTCCAAAATATGCCTATATCAATGATGTCACGTTGGGTTCGTTCTAGTGTCGACTAGGTATGGATTTTTAAAAATTTGAGAGGATAGAGAATATGATCACAACAAAACTCAGATCACATACATAAAACAAAGTGAAAATAAAATGGTTTTTGTTTGTTTACGTATAATACACAAATCCTAGAAGCCCTATTCATCCTCACACACTCAACTGTAACTGGGCCTTGAGAATATATCTTGCAAGTGCTGGCACAATGTCTCGTAAGAGCTGGCGAAGCCCCCAATCAGCCAAAGAAAATCTAGTAAGGTAAGAGTAGAGGATCGGGCGTTTGCATGCACCATCACCTATAGGGAAAGAATGCCCTATTTTTGGCCACTAACTACCACCATCCCATGTGAGCGTTCGAGTCTTGGGCTTCTTGGTAATTCAACTAATAGTGCCGAGTATCATCCATGTCAGGTAGCCCAGACCGATACCTTCCTACACTGTGTCTAAGCCTAACCCCCTCTGAAATGGGTCTCTATCATGCTCGAGTTTTCTTTTCCATGGGCTGACAAGCGGATTTAAAGCTCACTAAATAGTAAAATTTTATGTTTCAATATGAAGAATGATCAAGGCGGCTTATTGGATGCCTACCCCCTTGATCCTAACTTAAACTATAAATTATTTTTTGGCCCCTGTGGGGAGAATTTAGTGAGTTTTGTTAAGTTAGTTCTAGGTGTATTTGCTTTGCTTATCGTGTTGATGTGTGTGAGAAAAAAATGTACAAGCGCATATTTTGGACGTTTGGATATGTGATGATCCTTTTCAAAATCCCCTATTAAACTATGTTGTATTTTTCCTTGCTCAAAAGAAAAACATGTGCGGATATGGGCTGCTTTCTATTTTTCCTAGTCAATCTATGTGATCAACTAAAGGGAGATGGCGAGTTGTGAATAGAGAGTGTTCATATGTTTTTGTAGGATCATTGAAGGGTGCAAAGGCAGTAGATATTCTTTGCTCTTCTATCGACAATTCGATCCTGGTCCCATAATCTTAGTGCATAAATTGAATTAAACTAATAACTTTTACACTAGAAAAAAGAAACTAGCTAAGCATGTGTTGACCCGGGCCACTTACTTTGGCTAATTATCTAGGTGCATTGGTACCTAAATTTTCGAAACATAAATTTTTTTCGGAATACAAGTTAATTCGCCTCCCTACTTAAACTATGTGTAAAATTTGCAAAAATCAAATTGAAATAAAACTAACACTAAGCCTACAAAAGATAGTGAAGAGTGAGCTTTATCAAGCTGCAGGGTACCTCAACCAGTGTTGGCAGATGTATTATGGGCTTCTAGACACTTTAAAAGTAGGAAAAGATAGAAATGTGGGAGAAATTTCTTATTTTTTCTTTTGCACGCAAAAGGCTGCAACAGGCACGATGTCTGTACGCAGGTCAGCTTTGAACGCGTGCCTTGGGAATGTCTGTGGGAGGGAAAAGCACAAGATTTCCTAAAAAAGTAGTTTTTTGGAGTTGTTCTGATTCAGTCTGTCACCTGGGATGAACTATATACTCCAAGAGAAAAATGGGGAAATTCAGCTCCACTCCACAACATAGACGAAGGTCTCTACAAAAAGGCACAACCACATAAACTTGGAAATAAATTTTAGTGGAGCTACCAACCTTGTGTTAGTGTGTTTGGTGGCATGTACGAAATAAAACCAACTTAAGGGGTGTGGTTTACCCTCTTAAATTATTGGTCACAGGTTGAAAAATAAGTGGAGTGAAGCAAGTTAGTGGAACATGTTAGAATATAAACATACTAGATAGATAAATAGCATGCATATTAAAACTAAAACTAAACTAAAACTAAAAGAAATTAAAAGAAAGCTCTGGATAGAGTCAAAAAACTGCAATAATCCAAATGGTTTCTCTTTCGGCCCCTCTTATTGAGTGCTGGTAGGAAATGAGGATGAAACATTAACCCTCTTGCTAAAGGGCCCTTAGAACTCGGCTTCTAAGTACCAATGGAAGGATGTATTTACTTACAAGCTTTCCTCGGTGCAAAGTTTCCCTCTCTCTACTGTGGTGGACTGAACTTGTTGGATGGCCAACAATTGAGTCCCCTCTATCTTAGCTCCAGATCACACACTGCTGATATTTCTTGGGGCAATTATGGCTAGCATAACAATGTGCTCTCAATTTTTTCATCTCTTGGTGGCCTTATTAAGGATAATCCAAATCCCCCTTCCCTCTCTTGGTACATTGTGGATGGTAACCCAAGAGAGGGGGATGATTCCATTGTGCTCTCCCTTGATGTCTAAGGAGACTTTGGTGGCTTTCCTTAGGTAGCTTCAAGTGTGAAATCACTATCCTGGAGTGTGGTTTTTGTGGTCCCATAAAGTGACTTCTGCAACTCCCAGGATTGTGTACATTTCAGGTTAAAAGGTGCACAAAGGCGCTCTTCTAGAAGTATTTTGTGTGCAAAAGAATTTATGGCTTCCTCAAATTTGATTTTTCCTCATACCTTAGAGATTTTAAAATACTTTCCAAATTATCTAATGTCTCTTAGCCCTGTAAATCCTTCTGCCTAACATTAAATAATGTCACCTTCTGCTTGTACGATTTTCCAGTGTTAACAAAGACCATTGATGTTAATGGATCTCAAGGTATTGCAGTACATTTTGTAAAGCGTGAAGAGATGAATTGATGTCGAATGCCAAACAAAATATTTCAGTCAAAGGTCCAAAAGTGAGGATCTTGTCAATGTTGTAACAAGCTTCATGGTACTGGAAGATGATGTTTATAAGTAAACTTCCTCGATGATGATTTGATGTCGACAGGAAGCCACTTTATCATGAAATGGGAGTTACTGATTTCGGAGACAAAATGTGACTTGATATACCAATGTTCAGGGATGAATATCATGAGAATTTTTTTTTTTTAGTATTGACTACTCTTGAACATATCGGTGACACTGAAATGAGTTTCCAGCATTGACCCAAAACCGAAGTGAAGGTATGATGAACCATAGTTATGAATGAACCGTCAGGAATATTACCCAACCCAAAAAGTCACAATGATGGAGTGAAGTGTCATGTTCAAGAGTGACCTGTTACCATAAAAGTTCTGTTTACTTTCCCAAATTTTCCCCGGTCATTTTTCGACCAGTGACTATTTATTTTTAACAAGCTTGAGGAGGATAACATATTCTTGATCTGTAATTCAACCCTTTGGGAAAATAATGTATCCCTATTTAATAATTTAACGAGTCTACCGATAAATGAAAGTCAATTCTTGCCATGATCGACAAGCCTGTCATTATTTTATGTTTAACAAGCCTAACGATAGTGGCAACTCGATCCTTTTTCATATTTAGAGAGTTTGAAAAAAGAGGACAAAATAAAACTCCATAATTACTTTTTCGTAAAGTTTTCGCTCAGATCTGAAAAGTGTAAAATGATATCTGAGAGAACCTCCTAGTCATGTTCAACTAAGGTTTTCCTTTTTCGTAAATAATCTATCTCATTTCAGAAAAGGGTTAAACATGTACTGAGTAGATGTCATTTCATTTACTTTTATGAGCATGAAAATATAAGTGCTCAACCATATCTTCACATTATCAAAGTCTGAAAAGAGCTAAAAGAATACTCCAGGGGTTCCATTTTTGTCATTATCGAAGCTCGAAAAAGAGATACAAGTGTGCTTCAAGTCCTTTTTCATTTTTATCAAAGCTCACAAAATAAGGATAAAAGTATTCTTTGTGGTCAAATCATTCTTGAAAATAAATGTGCACGGCTAATCTGCTATATTAGTTGTAAAACTATTCAGAAGAACATCAAATGGATTAAAAATACCTGTTTCATGATAAAAAATGAATAAAACCATAGTCACAATAATAAATATGATTTTCAAATAATCAAATGAATAATTAAAAGAGTTTTACTATTCATTTTTTACAGTTTGAAAGTTACCATTTGCATTTTGGAGCTCTGAACCAGTTTTTGCCCCCGAACTTTAGTTGTTGATTGGCTACAATTGGTAAGAATATTTTGAACTCTCCCTGAAGAAGTACATGTTGAATGCCCCCTACAAGAGGATATTCCCCCCAAGCTTCATTTCTTTCACCTAAGTCGACTACTGGTTACCAATAGCTGGATGGAATGAAGGTTCAATTACGAGATCATATGGAACACTAATCTTAATTAAGAGAGGATTCATTTCATTTTTAATGAGCTTGACATAGGAAAAGAACTATGGTATTCATCTATTTCGTTTATAAAGGTTGACACAGTAAAGGAACTATCCTCGAGAATTTTTTTCATTTATTGAGGTTGACACCGGAAAAGATCTATCCGCAACACCTGTTTCATTTTTTAATGAGGTTTTCATAGCAAAAGAACCATCCTCATGGTATGTTTCATTTTTTAACGAGGTTGAAACAATAAAAGGAACTATCCTCATGAAGTTGTTTCATTGTTTAATGAGGTTGACATAATAAAAGAAATATTCTCATTGTGCAGTCAGATCAGCGAATTTCCGCTAGAAAAGATGTAGTCTAATGTAGTCATCATTTAAGGAGTTTGATGAGCACCACAAATGATAAGTTATAACATGCGTCGACGGGTCTTCTCCAGGGTTTCCACTGAATCAGTTAATTTTAGAAGGTAATTTATGTGGTATCACCGGCCACTAAGGAGAATAACGGATGGGACCAGATTGATATTTCACTGAAGATGTGAATAAAGGATCAAGTCATTCAGTACTCATAAGGGATGAACTAGATAGGATTCCAAATGATGACATGGGTGAATTAAATGGAAAAAACATCGAAGTTGAAGCAATAGTAAATGTTGTCGCTGCTGGAATAGATGGTTAAGTCTGGTATGTTTTCTCATCCATGGTCATATGACCCAATGTATACCCTACAAGATCTATGTGAATTCGAAGTGAAACAAGATGAACAAAAGTAGAGGAAGGTGATTGAGGAAAATACTCGTACATGTAAAGCTTCTCCCCAAAATGAGTTGGAGTTAAAGGTGTTTCGTCTTGTGGTATTTCTTCAATAGAGATTAAACCAGGTGAAAGGATTTCTCTACCAGGCCCGAAGTATATTTTAGGAGGATGATTGTGTGATATGGGAGATGCAATGGCTACAATAGATTATGGGGTGAACGATACGGGAATAAATTCCGGTCGTTCAACTTTGGGATTCAGATGTTCTAGAAAAAAATTGATAGGATCCGAATCAACTTCTAGTTGAACAACGTCAAGTTCAAGAGGTATGGCCTCACTGATTGGATGGATTGTGACCACAGGTAGCTATGAGGACTCTGTCTTGACAACAATAGATGAACCAGGACTTGTAGAAACAACCTAATCCGACTCTGGTATATGTGAGGTTGATGTTGCACCAGTGGTACTAAGAGTACTAGTTTCGATAGAGTGATGTTGCCTTCAGCCCACTAGAAATGGCTTCTAGTGGTAAATATAGTTTCAGTGATATTATATGCTAATTATGGGGAAAGGGATGTTCTTATTCCATTATGACTGATTTATTTTATGACCAAAAGAAAAAAACAAAATAAAGGGGTAATTTTAGGAAAAAGGTTTACCAAGTAATTATGAACTGCAGAATACCTCCTGGCGAACCAAGATGTACGGGCAGGAAATCTCCCTGAAGGTTGTGTTCGGTGTATAAAAATTTACAAGGCAGCCAAATTGGTTCACTATTGATGGATAAAAACCTGAATTTTTCCACCAAATATACCCGAAGGTACATGGAGTCCCAAGTTTGTATTAGTGTTGTCTAATGCAAAACCGCACAGTGAGAGCACCCCCTTATACTTTTCGTACTAGAAAACCACCCAATATACCCGAAGGTACATGGACGAGCTATGATATACTTACGTACGTGGAGTGAGGTATCACACTCGGAATGTATCATAGAAAATTAACGACATTTGTTATGTTTAACGATGCCGAAACACATCTCTAACCTTGACCTTCTAAATGCTATCATTATGGTTCCAATGCCTTCTTAGGTAAATTGATGTAAATTTCAAGTTGCTCTTGTTTATCAATTTTACTTTCAAGGTTCATCGTGTGATGTGATATAAATTTCGAAAAATGAAAACTAAAATTATATGAAAACTTTTGAATTTTATCTTTTTGAATGAAAATTCTAGCTACTAAGGGAAAGAGCAATCATTTTTAAGAACAAACAACAAACAACACAAACTAATATGTAGCTTTCCTAACTTGTCGCTATGCAAAACAAACGACTCACTATATGAATATGAAGGTTTTTATTTTCATACCCCTTAATGTGAATTCAAAAATGAAGCTATATGCATCAAATCAACAAAAAACAAATGTTTTCTTCTTTGAGAAACTAGGAATTTAACAAAAAATTCTCTTTTAGGAAAAACGAAGAATGGAACTAAAATTTTTCCTGTAGGAAACGAATAATTTAACGACAATTTCCTTTACAAAAATAAATGGATCTAATTCATAAATAAAATAATTTGAATTTTATTTGCCAATGATAAATAAAAACACTTAAAGAGACATTTAACAAACTTCATTTTCAAAGGAGGAAGAATCAAGAAAATTCATTGGTTTCTAGGAGGTATCAGAAAATTGAAAACAAAAAAAAAAATTGGCTGAGAATGATGCCAATGAAAAATTCAAATGGAATTTGGTTGGCTAAGGGGGAAACACAGTGTCTAAAGGGAGACATTCTATTGCAATGCACCTCTGAGTGGGAGACAGTGCACTGCAGTGCAATGTGTCTTGACCAACAGTGCGTTGGGTGCATCAAAGATTGAAAATTCAAGATACAAAACAAACTTCTAATGTAATTATTTGATTCAAAAGTATAATACGTAAAATTAGATTCTAATGGGTGGATAAGCAGAGGCAAAAACACTAGGAATGGTAGGAAAATCCCTAGCGGAGTCACCAATTTGTTATGCAAAATTATGATCTACAGATAAATCAAATTCCCTAAGTGTGATGCTAGTAACTTAGAATAATAGATTAAATACTTTTATATCACTTTCTCTAATAATAAATAGACATACAGAAAGATAGAAGAACCTACTTGTGATCCAAGCACTTCATATTCTCCTTCTGTCACTTTTTTTATAGCCTCCAATTCAACTTAGATCGCCAGATTGTTTCCTGCAAGTATAAACAGAGAACAACAAAGAGATTGAAATATAGAGATCCCTATTTACCTTAATAAATTAAATCGGTTAAACATGAAACATATATATAATTCAAGATTCCATTGCATGAGAAATAGAAACATAAATAGATACATGTATGGGAAAATGAACAACAATATTTATTAAAGAGTAGAAGGGGTAGGTTACAGCCAATGATCGATTTTATGTCACCATCTCCAACTTCATCCCAGCCACATCACAATCAACATCTCACCAGCATCATATCTCTTCTTTCACTCTCTCAATTGAGAATCCAACATCATTTCTTTACCAAAATTATTCTTTTCCTAGCACTAGAATCTGTGCTCAATTTATAGGGCAACTGAAGGTAGTTTCTCAATCAATGAATTTCTAATAAAAGGCAAGACATGTTTCCAAGTTCAGAGGTGTTAGATGGACACTTGGATCCAAATTTCAACACATATGGAATTTTCTAGAAGGCACTAGCTATGTGGAGATTCTGGAACAATGAGAATTTCGCTTCGATTTGACCAACACACCCTTGAATGTCGAGAAGTTCATTTCAGTGAACCCTTGAATGGGGGGAGTTGCATATGAAACACAATTAGTCCCTTGAGAGGAAGCGTTGGTGAGCTCATAAGTGATATATAATATACTTCAAACCTTGGAAATCTCACAATAAAATTCATGAACGATTTGTTCTTGTCTTAGGGCATGTAACAACTGAAATGATAGGGAATGGTAGACCTTATTTCATTGGTCTTGGTCATGGGGAATGATGCCCAAATTGACCTATAACATTATGAATATATAAATTAGAACTAAGCTCACAAATATTTATTTTTTTTATTTGTTTTTCATGTTTACATGTAAAACTAAAATTCATTTATGTAAGCTTTCACCATAAATACAAAAAATTAAAATTAATTGTTTCCTAATTATTTTATTTCAATTATTTACTGTTTATATTATTCTCATGAGAAAATAAATACACAAAACCATAATACATAATTATTTGTTTTATGAATAAGACAATTGAGATAAATAATTTTATATTATTGTCATTTAAAAATAAAATAAGGGTGAATCGATGGAGTTGGGTTACTCTTTTTTGGAGGAACTTTTGTTCCAAAGGTTGAAAATGTGGCTTTGTGAGGGTATTTTTTAAGCCCTTCATCAATATTTTAAAAGGTACATCTAGGACTAAATAAAACCCTCAATTAAACTACATATCTCCATCGTGTTATGGAGTTTGATGGAGACACATAGCTTGGTAGAGTTATAATATGTACATGTACCATTAAATTTTTCTTCAACTTAATGATAGTGTTTTATGGGCTTATGCCATTGAGAAGCCAATAGTATTGCACATGGTATAGTATGGTTTGTATTTTTGTATTATACTTAGTATATTTTTTATTATTTCATTACATATTTGTATGTATGTTATTTTAGAATTTGTTATTGTTATTAATTATATAAATTTTATAGTGTTTTTTTTTTAAATCTTCGTAGGAATCCTTTTTCAGTCATTTTATAAACAAAAAAACCATATTTGCCAGTTTGGTGGCCTCAACTCACCCTGAGCAGGAAACTGAGTATGCTGGCTAGTGGCCACCTGATGGCGTGGTATGCCATCCAAAATATTAAGTTTTTGAGTTTGTCATACCGTAGGAAACAAATCTTGGATACTCACACATATACATTTTTTTACAGATTTACTAACATATTTACTAGACACTTGAAATTTAAATGATAGACGTATATAAATACTAAGAAAAAAGACATATTAAAGAAACCATGAACTACACATCCTTGTCTAGAACCGAGGTCGACTCCACTGGTGTCAACCTACTCAAAAGGCTTGGAAATACATGGGATGTGGTACTAAATATGCTCGAGGCGCCCATCCTATTTTCTCAACTGGAACTTGATCTTATCGAACTCTCTCTTGTAGTCTGGGAAGTGTTGGGCTAATGTCACTAGGCTCATAGAGATCTCCTCCAAGGCTTTTCCAAGGATGCTCTTCATAGACCAATAAAGATACAGTGTCTACTTGAATTGTATTATTTTGCCTCTTGTTTGTCCCAGATCAGGTATTAAACATTTTCATTCCTCAGTATCCATCATTTTATCCACACATATATTTATGTCAGCTTCCCATTTTTCAATAATCTTTTTAATTTCCTCTGTTGTGTTTTCGTGGTATGATTTCATTGCCTCTTGGATCACATCAATTACATGGCTTTGTCCTATTGGCTTTCTCGTGGGTGATTTGGGTTGGGCTTCTAACACCTTACCTTTATGTTTTGGGACACAGCCTCAAGATGCGAGGCTCTTGGAGCGGCCATGAGCTATATGACTCTTGGAGCATGCCATCCTATAGTATTTGACTAGGTTTTCAGGTAGGTGACTTGTCCACACAATCAAATGAAGGAATAATTCCATATAATGAAAATTATCAAAGGTCCATGCATCCTAGTTCTCAGAACAAAGGTGACTTGAGGGCCTCTACCTAGGACCTCTCCCCTTCATGTCCCTCTACAAACCCATCACCCTCATACCCTGCTTAGTTTTTTCCACCCCATGTCCCTTATGTTAGCGCAGACCCCAACCATTATCTCCATAACCCAAAGGTGTCCCACCTTCCTTCAATCTCCCGAACTCCCTTTGGTGTCCTCTCTCTCATCATACCTCCCACCCTCTAAATCGACAGAGGAGGCATTGATTCCAATTGCTTAGCCTGGGCTAAATTCCATCTCCCATTCCCCATGTGCACAAAGCCCAAGTAGATGAAGGTGTTAAAAACATGCAAAGCCTCTGAACTAAACAGAGCCCAGGACTTCTCCTTAACTCTATACCTTGGCAGGATTTCTCAACCCCTCACCATTCCTTCTTGTTGGCATCCCTTACCCAACAGACTTACACTCGAGTCCATGATGAGGCCATGCCCAATTACTACTCCGACATAAAGGAAAATACCAAAAATAACCCCGACTTTCCCCCAACCAAAGTCTGAATTAATGCACTCCCCCCTACCTAGAAAAATACTATACTAGTCCTGCTTAATTTCCTTAGGCTACTACAGAGACCGACCCAACTCATAAAACATAAACATGGCATGAACAAGGGAGAGGTAACCAAGAACATACCTAAATTTTTTCATGGTGTAAGTGCGATGGAGGTTTTTTATCCCGTAGTCGCGCCTGTATGAGAGTCTTCCATCATAAAAAAACCCCACGCCTTCCTCCACCCTATTTTAAGCTCCATGTGTGGGCCTCTATCCCGCCACCTCACCTCGTGCTACATGCGATAGTACAACTTTCTGCCCTTGCCACTCATGTGGAACGTGGTGGGCATCAAACCGAAGAAAACTACCATTAATACTAATGGGAAGGTCAATCTTCTTCATCACACCGGGATCGGCGAGCTGAGTCAAGGAACTGTGGGTGATCATTTTCCTCTGACCTGTCCTACTCTATGATGCTCTTCATCTTGATCCATGGTTTTTCCATTAGATTAGGAGGCCTGCTTAATTTAATAGGTTCACTCAAGCGAGCGCAACCACAATTCGTTATGAGGTCAGCTCCTTTGTTTCCTTCCCTCCTTACATGGGTGATAATGATATAATAAAATTTCTTGATTGTATTCTCCAATCCCTACACATGTTGAGTAGTATGCCAACTCTCGCAGATTTTGTCCTACTTTGTTCCTTGATTAATTTTTTTGAGAGTGTTCATAACCAACTAACAGTCTCCTTCAATTACTAGCTTTCTGTAGCCTAGTCCGATGGCTAAGAGGATACCTTGGTGCACTCCTATGAATTTCACTTCATTGTTGTTGGAAAATCCACGGGTCAACATATATGAATCCTTTTATGCCTTGATGATTATGAAAAATCCCTCCAACCACTGCTAGCCCCATATTTACTTTCAAGGCTCCATCAAAGTTGAGTTTGATGAATCCTTCTGGAGGAGGTTTGAAGATCTTGATGGTGTCCCCTTTATCATATATATCTTTCAAAGAAGTTGGGAAGACCATGTCATGCACTAGGTGGAGGCCGTGGAGAATTCTTACTTCCTAAGGAGCCACTTGCCAATCATCAGGCATCCATTTCTATGAGAGGATGGTTTTTGTTATGTTGTTCTTAATTCCTTCGCACACTATATCTTGGTCCAAGTTGGTGTTTTTGAATATCCGTTAGTTCCTTTCCTTCCACCTTTCCCATAGAGTGAACCCTGGGACAAGGGCTCATTCTTGGTTAAGGACCGGGCTGGAGTATAATTCTTGTCTATAGGTTAGGATGGTCTCCTTTATGTTTCTGGGATCACGATCTATCCTTCCAAAAAATGCTTCCACTTCTATCCATTTTCTCTCCACATACTAACAAGACTTGAGGAGGTGTTCTAGTGTTTCCCTGTGATTTTCACGTAGGGCACAAATCGAGGGCCCTTGGTAGCCTCTTTTGGTCCATTAGTCCTATGTAAATATTTTTCCTCTACACACCAAACAGATGAAATAGGTCACCTTTGGCCAGCATTTCCCTCTGAAATGTTCCTCAAGATTTGATGTTGATTCTCATGTCCCCATCCTACTTTTATCCTGTAAGATTCCTTGACTGCAAATTATCCTTTCGTAGCATAGCCCCATCTCAAGATGTTTGACCCTCCCTTGAAGGTGATTCTTCTTGAGTCTAACTCCTTCTTCAAATGGATACACTGATCTGAATTCGGTGCATTTGTCCAATCCATCTGATCTTTCCATATTCTCCATCCACCGTTAATTGTCTCTTCCCTATAGTATTGGTTAACCATTTTATAATTGGTATTCATAGCATAATCGAACCATTCACACATATATTTTCTAGGGAATAATTTTCCCCTTTATTTCTAGGATTCATTCTAAAAGAGGGTTATTTTTCCATTCCTTATTTCTGAGAATAAATATTGCAATATAAGATATTTGTTTTGGGTTTCTAGATTCCAGATGTTCTATCCTTTATGTGGGTACCGATATCTTAAAATATCCTATGTACAGTTGGGCATGTCATATTTCCTCATCCATTTCTGCTTCCATAATCTCCTTCCTCCCTGTTCCTGTCTACACCATAATTTCGCCCCCAACACCAGGTTGAGAATCAACAGGTCTCTGAGTCCTAGTCCCCCTTCCATGTAAGGTTTGATGATATTCAACTATTCTACCAAGGACAATTTTTTCAATTGCTTATCCCCTCCCCAAAGGAATTTCTTGAATATTTCCTCCATTTTGTTGTATATTGTTTTGGGTGCGGCCATTTCATACAATTGGTAAATGGGAATGGATTGCAAGACAACTTTAAGAAGGATGGTGCAGGCAGCCATACTGAGGGCTCTAAAAGTAAAATTGTTGAGCTTGCATCAAATTTTTTGTATAAGATGAGTCCAACAAGAAATTTTCAGAGAGATTTTATCAAGGTACATGTCCAGGTATTTAGTGGGAAGAGAGATGATACCAAACCCTAGCTCTCTTGCCAAAATGGTTTGGATATTTCAAGCCATGTTAAAGAAGAAGATGAGTGATTTTCATTATTAATAAATGTCCCAGAGGCTTCCATAAACACATGGAGTATATCTTTCATGTTTATGGCCTCCTTCACTGAGACATGAAAAAAGAGAATAATGTCATAAACAAATTACTGGTGGGTAAGAGGGAGTTCATTGCCCTAAATTCTAAGACCAAAAATATTTAGATTATGAGCTTCCTTCTTTAGAAGTCTTCCAAGGCCTTCAGCAACCAGAATAAATAAGAATGGGATAGGGGATCTACTTGTCTTAGCCCTTGAGTAGGGTTAAAATATTTGGTGGGTGAACCATTTAGGAGAATGTAATAGATAGTGGACGAAACCATAGCCTGGATCCATCAGATCCATCTCTGATCAAACCCATAAGCTTGAAGAACTTTGGTGAGGAATATCCAACTTATGTAGTCATAAGCTTTAGATCAATCTAGTTTTATCATCATCCTTGCCATTTTCAAATGCTTCAAGGAGTGTATTACTTCCTGGGAGGTAGTAATACCATCTAGAATTTGACATCCCACTAAAAAACCAATTTTTTCAGATGATATGAGGGAAGGCAGCAAAGGTTTGAAGCACTTGACCATAATAGTTTTAATGATTTTGTATATGACATTGCATAAATTAATCACGCCATATCCTTGGGGATCCTCCGATTTAGTAGATTTAGGAATCAACGTTATAAAAGTAGCATTGAGACTCAAACATGCTTTTTCGTGCCATTTTGGATCCTCCGCCACTTCCATAATTTATTTCCCTATGAATTTCCATGCAGCTTGGAAGAATTCCATGGAAAACCATCAAGCCCTGAGGCTTTTTTTTTTCCATATCTCTTACAACCTCTTCCACTTCGTCCATTGTGACCACTTGCATAAGGTTGAGATTATGATCTATGGTAATGAGGTGTGGAATTTTTTGGGTGATTCTATAGATTTCCTCAAAGAGGTCATGCTTTGGATTAAAGAGAAAGGATTGAAAGTGATGTAAAAATAATTCTTCCATGTCCTCATGACAGACTATTCTGTCTCCAGCCTCATTTTTCAGTGAAAAAATCATGTTATGTTGTATGTGTTGGACCATTACTTTATGGAAGAAACATTTTTTCTTCTCTACTTCCCTCAACGAGTTGAATCTATATTTCTGATTCTAGAGTATCTTCTCCTATTTTCTATTTTATTCTAGTTGCGTTATGAGCTGCCCCTCTTCTTCTACTAGAATTTTTGATCTTCCCTCTCTGATAATCTGCAGTTGGACACGATTTTCTTTACTGTAATATATATATATATATATATATATATATATATATATGAGAGAGAATGGAGGTTTCCATGTATATGTCTCGAGAGATGACCTATTTCGAGACCTACAACCGAACCAATCTGGGCACAATTTTATTTTTACCTTCTCTCTGATTGTTCGAGGTGAAGGCTCTGTTGTTGGTTTGTAGGCCCACCAGTTTGATCTCTGATATTTCTTCCCTAAAAATCTCCATATCTGGGTCCTGTCAGCAAATTCCTCCTTTCTCCTCTTTGATTTAGCTGGTAGTGTTGATTCTAAATAAAAGCACTAACTATTTAGAGTGCTAGCTCACTTATCTAGGCTATAACATCTAGGTTTGTTTTCATCGAAGTTAATTCCAAGGAAGCCACCTAGTTGGATTAGAGGTGACACATAAATTTATGATGAGGAATGGTTTAGGCATTATGAAACATGTTCATGTTGTGTTAAAATTAAAATTTCCCTCATTTATATCTCTAATAAAAAACTATTCTCTAAAATCTCTTATGTGATTTAAAGAAATAGAAAACATGTGCATGACTTAAAGAAATATAAAACACACTCACAATTTGGAACTAGAAATATACCCCCATTTACCACTAAGTCCTCATAATCAAATGACCCTTGGGTCACCTTCCCCCAATCCCCTCCAATTCTAGCTTCCTCTGTCACACACCTAGTTCCCTCATGAAATGGGGCACATAATTTTGGAGCTTTGATACCATTCTATTACATTTACTGGTCTCCTTGTTGTATTGTGTAGAGGCTAGAAGATCCATATAAATTTTCTCAAGTGCCACTGATATTTCTTCCATCTTCATACACCACATCATCATCCTTCCATATTACTATGTTGTCATCCTACACTTTCATGACCCTTCACTTAGCCATCGTTCCTTCCTTCACCAAAATATATTATGTTCCAGTGCATTCCCCAACCACAATAACACTATAATAGTAGTGTGAGATCTTAAAATTCAATTACCATGGCCATGATAGAGCCATAATGCCTCCCCAGAATACAAATTTTATCCTTAATGTCTATTCCTTTTATTAGCAAATTTTTTTAGCTTATAGTGTCAAATCATGACTTGATGACTAGTACCTTAACCTATTGATTTCCATCGTCAACAATTCTCCTCGAGCCTCCTAGAAGTTGGGGGGAAAATATTCCTTACTGACCCTCCCTAATGGGGCCTTTCCAATAGTTGTTGACTTATTAAATCAACCATATCCTTTCCCTAATGTTGAGTGCTCTATTTATTATGAAACAACCTTGCATTACAAAACATATCCCATCAGATGTCACAGAGTACATTCCATATGCTTGTGCATTGATATGATAATTATTATTATACCTGCTATGTAGCAGGTATAATGCAACATTTTTCATTGTGATTTGACATTAATTTGTTTGTCGGTGAAATTTTTTTATAGTTTTTATATAGTTAAACTTTAATAGTTTTCATTATTTATTTATTTTAAATTTTTTAAAAACATTTTTCTTGAATACTGTTGGCTGGTAATTTCAACTTCTTATTATCGATGGATGTCCTGCACTACCAAAATCGAGATACGACTTGATTAAATTGGACATGTGAATTTTTTTAGTGGGTTGTACTACTGATTTAAAGGGTAATATAATACATATTAATGATTCGGTACAGGTCTGCGGTGGTGACTGCAAAATTTTTATTTGATGGCTATTTTTATTATCTTGTACGTAATGTTGTTAAATTTATTAAACATTAATATAGCTTGGTACAAGTCAATGTGTCATGCGACTGAAAAAATGTTTGTGTTAGCAAAGGCCATTGGCCATATTTATGAGGTTGAACAACATTATAAATTTTTTGCAACATAATAAAGTCGTGTAATTTAAGCTAAGGCTAAATGAAGAAATGTTGACACAACCCATACTAGTTGTGATTGGAGAGGGTAGAAACCCTTGAAATTTCATTGAGATCGATTTGTCATCTCTGGAGTAAGTCCGTTATGCCCCCGGACTATAATCCTTCCTCAGAGGTGCTTCTTTCCATTGATGGAATGGAAAAAAATTTGGTCACTCACCAAGACACATGCACACTCACGCGAACTGAAGAAAATGGATTTAATTTATGGGCAGATTACTTTTTGCCAGCGAGATGCAAAGCTCTTGTAAGAATTGCATGAACTGGTATTGCTATATACGAATCCACTACTAATTTTTCCCTCTTCCCATATAACATTAAAATTCATAATTTTTTAGAAAAAAAGGGTTGATTCATGTGTTGAATGAGTCCTTGTAGAGTTTGGGTAACAATTTTACAGCGATATCACTGAAGAAAATTTTTGAAACCCCGTCCGTCAAGAGCACATATGATGGGTTTATAACTTTATTATATACAATATATAGAAGCTAACTCTATGTTGGGAGGGTTATAGTGACTATAGAAATACTTTATAAGATTTAAGATTTGTTAAAGTTCCTTTCAAATCTGGGCATTAGTCAAGTAAGGGGCCAAAGCAATTGTGAGCCTCCAAGTTGAGAGAAATATTGCCAGCCATAGAGATTTGGTGATAATTATACTTATTTAAACTTCAATGAGTCTCTATGTAGTGAATTTTATCTCATTAATTAATTGTTATAGGTATAATTTATGGGTTATGAGTGAGGCCAGGTATGATGTGGTAAACCCATGATATATGGGAAATTGAGATCATTAACTTGGGAACTCTTAAGCTCATGTTTTTTGAATGCACTCTTGAGCTCATGTTATGTAATTCATAAAATATTCAAGCAAGGTCCTACCCCTATGATACGGGTCGAGTTATGGGATACCTTCGAGTTGGAAAGAGGGCTCTCCCATCTAATATGGGCCAAGTTGTGGCAGGCCTCTAGGATAAAAATAAACCCAATGTGTTGTTTAAAATGGCCTTCAGGCTCAATTTTCTGGAAGACACTAAGAGATACGCCACAACATTTATTTCTATGTCAACTTCTTATCCCTTATGTGATAAGAATTGACTCATATCGTTGATATATTCACGCTCTCCAGTGAAGATACCAACCCTATATATTTGACTTATTGTTAGCTTTAAAGAAAAAATGTCAACCTTTATTGCTGGAAGAAGAACATTCTGATGAGATAAAGAGAGAAATTGAAATTCACTATATGATTGGACAATGAACATTTAGAGTGATATGATTTCTTTGTATTGTTAGATGATCAACATTATGGAGAGATACATCACACAAGCCTCTCAAGCTTATCACATGATAATTGCGTGTTTTACATGAAATACAATGGAGAATTATTCACGTTCATACATCAACATTAATAGTTATATGGAAATCTAGCTTCTTTTCCCAGAATTAGTAGAAAACCTGGAAGAATGAGAGGCAAAAGGTTGAGAAATAACATCTCGGTGGGGTCAACAGGTAATACTTGGAAAGGTCAACAAATTCTGGGTCAGCATAAAAGGAATGTCACAACCTATAAAAGAAGGTCCATGAGAAACCATGGCCTCAAAAACAGGAGAAAAAAAACATAAACCCTCAAGCACCAAGTAGTCGCTAGGAAATACCTGAAGAATATGACACCAGCCACTGAACGTTGTAGGACAATTAAGAAAACCCTGTGAATGAATTACAAAACTAAATAATTTAACTTGTTGAGGACATCTGCAAAAAAAACTAACTATTAAAGAAACAAGATGAAAACCTCACAAAGTTGCAGATCTCTTACTCGCAAAAGTCTCGTTACAAATAATAAAGACGAAGGCAAAGGGTAGGGAAAATATGCTACCATAACCTCTGCCTTGAATTTCTCACCATTAGATGGAGTCATGACCAGATCAACAAAGTGGCTGTGACCACCTAGCCCTGCGACCCCATCAAAGGTACATTCACTGAGGAGATAGTTGGGAGAAGGTTATCGACTCTTGTTAGCTACCACATGGTATAGATGAACAAGGTGTAATGAAATCATAGTGACATGGGTGACAAGAAAGGCCCTCGAGGGTTAGTGATTTGTACATAAATTTTATATCTAGCTATCCACCAGAGGTTAAATAAATCATTTTTTATATATTTTTTTAATATTGTATTTGGGATAATCTTGTTTAGAGATCATTTTTATAATGTAACATAAAATATTAATAATTTATGTTAATTTATAGGAAATATTCAATATTTTAAAAATATTTTTATATATTTTTTAAAATAAAATATTTTAATATTATTTTTAATGAAAAAATATATTTATTTACTTTTCTAAAAAAATATAGATATTTTAATATTTTAATTTTTTCTTAGGTAATTTAAAATTAATACAACTTATAAACTTATATTTTCATATTAAAAAAATATTAATATCAAAATGTCATAAAACTATCGTTTTTAATTTAAAATGAGTTTAAATTTATTATAAAATTCTTCTAAAATTTGAAAAAAAATTACATCTTAATAAATTTGATTTTCGTAGTCCTTAATAAATCTAAAGTTAAATTAAAATAAATCTAAATTTAATTTAATTTATCTATAAATAAATAAATCATATGCAATGATATGATAATTATTATTAATTCAAAACAATCTAACCTCATCTTGTACTCATTTCACCAGGATCCGGCCTCAACTGGTCACCATAGATAGCTTTGAAAACTAGCAGGAAACTTCTCGAAGGGTGGTTCACAAGGAGATGTCGGTCACTCAATTTACAAGTGTTTATGTCTTGACCGTTGATATTTATGGACTTGATCTGACGATGGAGATTATTCTGAAAGGGGTTAGGGTAACTAACCCCTACCCAGCTGCCACACAGGCTCCTCATTTTCCTTGACCCATCGGCAGTGCAGCTCTACAACTTCAAACTTATTTGTTCCAGTAGCAGGGTTCACATTCTTCATAGGTCTGTAATGGGTTGACTCTAGCTCCAAGTTATTATTTATATGCTTTATTTGACGTTGATGTTCATTGGTTCTTACTTCGAGGTCACTCTCGGTACATGTATGTAGAATTTGGTCTTGATTGTTATAAGTTATGGTTGGGGTTTAACCCTTCTTATCTTTAGGTTGTTCCTCCATTATTTTTTGTTATTTCCAACTGACTTATAGGTAAACACTTCTCGCAAGCATCCTTTTTCCTTGTCTAACCCTGTCATTTACGAAAGTAGAATCTTTTTTTTTGTTTTATAGCCTACTCGGGTTCTCAATGGTTAGGAAATTTCCTGGCACATCTAGGAAATCCCATCGACTCCATGTATATTTCTTTACCTCCCATATGGTTTTCTTATTGTTCTGTTATTTAAAAAGAAAGGTGGAAAACCCAACCCAAATTGTATTTGGCATTTTGCAGAGTTCATCTGCAGTTTTCACTCGATTTATTTACCCAATAGTCATTTCGATATCCTATCATTCTGGCTAGGTTATGATTTCTCAAGTCTATTTTTCTGGTCCTTATTTATGTTTGTAGTCTAATTTGATGCTATGTATATTCATTTTATTCAATTGACTCGAGTGAGGATTTTGGCAACTATGGAGTTATCGAGTTAACCCTTAATGTAATTTTGGTTTATCGTAAAATGGATTTGGCTAGTTGAGCCATATTTCCCCACGATATCTCAAGTTTGAAGAGAGTTATTCCATAGATTGGAATTTTGGTTATGCATTATTTCGGCTGAATGAGCCATATTCACAATGGCTATGGGTTTTGGCCTTGTCACAAAATTATTTTATGTGGGTACAAGCATATTTTGTTTTTGCTAAATGCAAGCATTTTGGTATTATATGTTCATTTTGGCTATGGTTATTATCTATGTGTTCTCCTTTTTTTGTGATGTTATCATTATATGGCCTTCTGCATACAAGGTTGTGTCTATTAAACACTAAAGATCTATCTCTTTATTTGTGCAATTTTACAAACTCCTTACAGTCGGATTTGGGGATAGTTTTCCCACTTTTTGTATATGGATTTGGTTTTGTGTTCAATAGTAGTTGTGTAGTTTACACTAATTTTTTTTTGTTTTCCCACAACAAGGTTTTAGAATGAGATCATTTATCTCATATTTGTTTTTGTTAAATACAATCCTGAGTAATTCGAGGATGTTGAAGATAATGTATCTATATATATGATGTTATTTTTTGTTTTATATTTCAATGTGAACTTGTTAAATGCATATTCTTATCTTCATTGTACCATTATAATGTCTACTTAATTGTTTGACATACAGTTCCTGTACCTTTCTAGATTAATTATTTTTTATAAACAAAATTATGAAATACACACACACACACACACAAATAAATAAATAAATATATATATATATATATATATATATATATATATTCATAATAAATTTAATAATATTATAAATTAAATTCTTTATATTTATAATAAATATTATTTAACTATATAAATATAAATATATGAAAATATATAACAAATAATTATAAACAAAATGAAAAAAATGTTATTTTACAAAATTTAATAATACAATCAATTATAATTTAAAATGAATTTAATTATATAAAATTTTATAATTCTATATATTTATATTTTATTGTTTTTACTTCAATTTAACTCCCTTTAAATTAAGCCGCGAATTAAGTGGCACGGGGTAGCTACTATGTAGCACTTGTTCATATCATAGTTTCTATATGTTTGAATATGAGGCACAGATTTGGTGTGATATTTACACTAATTAAAAGCATTGTAATAAATTTACAGTTCTTGAGTGAAGGCCTAAGATTGTATAGCACGGTTCTCAATGCACTAATGTCATTTCCATTCTCATGTATTAAGGCATCTTTGGCAACCTTTATTCTAAAAAAACATGTTACTACATCAAATTCTAGTCAAAAGGGTGAATGATACTTGTGCTTGATTTATCCATTATATGCCTTTGGTGGTGTGGTTCGTTAGTTGATTTTTGGATGTGTGGTTTGTTAGTTGATTTTTGTATCTAATACTATATGTACTTATTTTAAATACATTCGAACTAAGATTCTCCCTGAAACCTGTCAATTTGTGGTACTCTTTGAAACTATTCAGTTATGGCACGAACTTGCCGCTTTGCATCTCGTTTGTTTAATTTGTTCTATTTACGTTGGTTATTCTCTTATATAGTTTTTACATTGAAAATCTGGGACCACCGTCCTTATACATATATTTCTTTTAAATTATTCCTTCATACCTTGAAAAGGTAATTACTAGGTTGTCTTATTGAATACTCTAGAAATGAAAACTATCATCATGTCTGGCACTTGAGTTTTCCTTCATCTAACAGATGAAATTTTAGGGCTAATTCTGCACCGTTTATTGCATTCGTGAAGTTATCAATGTAATTTCCTTTCACTCCTCTCGTCATCTTCACCCATTTGCAACTCAAAATCTCGAATGAAGGGTCTGCATCTAAACCCTCGCTTGTGTAATGGGTATGATTCTTAACCAAAATTTCATTGATGTTGTCCTCTCCAAATTTGATCAATCAATTTCCATCCCCATACTATGTGATGCTTAATAATATTTCTAGGACTTTGTTGGCCCATGGTGAAATATTGCAGTGTGATGGACAATACTTCGCCTTCTCGCACTAGGTATTTCTTCTTGCGCACTTATTTTATTTAATTATTTTTTTTCTTTTGGTAAATTTATTATTCAATTTATTCATAAAATACAACACATAGAAGGGTTTTTGTTCCCTCTAAATCTGTGTACAGGTAAAAAAAGCCTCAAAATTTTATTTGAACTATAATATTCTGTCTTTGGATTCTAGTTTCCAATTAACCCTTTTCTCTTCTGATTCAGGTATATTTGTTGGTTGATTTTGGTCTACTTGTCGCCTTCGCCCATTTTCAACTCACAATATGGAAGGAAGAGTCTACAAATAAAACCTGGTCGATGTATTGGGCATGATTCTTTACCCAAATTTCATTGATGTTGTCCTCTCCGGCTTTTCTGAACCATTTTCCATACCCATGGTGTGAAATGTTTAATAATATTTCTAGGACCGCATTTGCCCATGGCAAACTATAGAAGAGGGATGGGAAATAATTCACATTCTCGCACCAGGTATTTGTTGCACAATTCTTTTATTTAATTATTTGTTTTCCTTTGGTAAATTTCTTATTAAATTTCTTCATCACCTGCAACACACAAAAGGGTTTTACCTCCCTCTGAATCTGTGTACATGTAACAACAACCTTGAAATTTTATTGCAGTTGTAATATTCTTTCTTTGGCTTCTAGTTTTTTATTAACCCTTTTCTATTTGTATTCAAGTATATTCATTGGTTAATTGTGCTCTACACGTCGTCTTCGCCCATTCGAAACTCACAATATGGAAGGAAGGGTATGAAACTAAACCCTCACTGGTGTATTGGGTATGATTCTAAACCCAAACTCCATTGACGTTGTCCTCTCTAGGTTTTCTCAACCATTTTCGATACCCATGCCATGCAATGCTTAATAATATTTCCAGGAATGTGTTGGCTCATGAAAAACTATGGCAGAGTGAAGGAAAATACTTCACCTTATCGCACCACGTATTTTCTGTGCACTTATTTTATTTAATTATTTGTTTTCCTTTGGTAAATTTATTAATAAATTCTTCATCACCTGCAGCACATAAAATGGTTTTTGCTCCCTCTGAATTGTTGTACAGGTAACAAAAACTTCAAAATTTTATTGCAGCTGTAATATTATGTCTCTGGATTCTAGTTTCTGATTAACCCTTTTCTCTTGTGATTTAGGTATATTTTTTGGTTGATTGTGGCCTAGACACATCTTTTCACTTCTGGATGTTACCAGGTTCTTACAAAAATAAACCCTCTCTCTCACAGCTCTTACGAGTAACGAAACTCGTATCTTAATTATTTTTGGGAACCATATAGATTTCCTATCACATTATTGTAGTTTACTGCTCTAATTTTTAACCTAAGTGCATAAACATCTATATAGCGGGTCTACACTGACATAATATATAATTTATAAAATATTGATTTTGAATAAAGCCTCCTAGCCTTGTAATTACACTTACATATTGAAAATTAGTTATATTGTATTATTAAATCATGGCACAGGTTAAGTACCCCACTTAACCTATAACTATGGGTTACTAGCATGACATTTTATGTATCAAGGAAAATCTCTTAACTAACTAATAAAGATTATCAAAATGTTTCTATTATTGGAATTATTATGTATGATGTTCATTAAAAAAAATTATTTTGATATTGTTCCTCTTACGATGATGTAAATTTTTCTTTGGTTATGAATCTAATTTGTATGTTCTCAAAACCTTGTCTTATGCCAGGGCTCGATATAGGGTTCCAATATTTCATGAAATGTTGTACATCAGTGATTAATAAAGACTTTTTTTTCCAATGTTATCTTAATAAAAGTAATTGAACTAAGTTAGGGTTTATACAGTTCAATTTATCCGGTATTTTCTCCCCTTAACTATTTCTTTTCTCAAATTATAAAGACTTTTCTAGCCCACTCGCTCTTGCCAACCTTAGCAAAAACTAACCAATTGTATTTAATGACAAGTATTATCCTTAAAATTGAGTGTCTTTGTATAAGTTTTTATTTTATTTTATTTCACCATACTTGCACTGTTTCGTAAATTTCCATAGTATACATATTATGCATAATATATTTTACTTATGCATAGGAAGAATTTTAACTTCTATGGTATATATATATGTGCTTATTTTCAGCTTCTTGGTTCCTAGTAATAAATCTTGTATAAAATTATATATATATACATGAATTCTCAGAAACTATTTTACACTAACGTGGCTTGATCTGACCATAGTTTTAGATACAATCACCAAATATTATTATTATAGTTTTCACCCATATTTATAACTTTCCGTTTCGCTAACTTCTTGAAATTTCTATTCACATTGTCTGCACCATTAAATGAGCATTGTATCATTTTTTAAGAATTATTTTACAGGAATAGTTTACTGCAACTATTTCTAAAATTCAATCGGCGTAAATAATTCTACAGAAACTAGATATAAAATCAGTTCTCAAAACCAAATCACAGAAAGGCGTAATCTGTAACAATTTTCCACCAAAATTCATAGAAATATGAGTATCTTTTTTTATTTACCTTTCTAAATAAAGGAGGTTTTTTTTTTCACCATTTCATATTTTATGGTTCTTTGCACCATATACAATTTTATTATAATAATAATACATGTTTTTTTTTACCAATTTTTATTTTATGGTGCTTTTCATCACAATATCTTGATCCACGTCAGATTGTTTTTTGGTTTTTTGAACCATACACCATGGAATTCCACATATGCATTTAACACCGAATTTAACATTTTTTACTAACTCCGCTTTTGTAATAGAAAACATAGCACAAGTTGTATATCTCCACATTATCACCACTTTTGCACCACTATTTGAAAATCCATATTTATCACATCCTTTACAAATAGTGGTGCTATTGTGAGGCTAAGTGACCCTTCTTCTTATAGTGTATGATTTTCATGTTTTCAGCAGATTAATCATTGTAAATACTGCAACGAGTTTTGTTATAAATATCCATAGGTAGTATGTTTTACTTTTAGTAGTCTTGTTGGTTGTAGGTGTCATTGAACACTGAGGATGGTGTTCCCCCAAGGGGGAGGGTTTTATAATATCCCTGGTGAAAATTCCATGTAATAAAGCTTAATAAAGGAAAAATAATAACCACGGTTGATGGGACATGTATTCCAAGTTGAATGTTGGGAAAAACATCCTAGAGGGTGTTAATTTTGGTTATTATGGCTAAAGGAAATGGGCAAAGGCAATGGCTAAGTCTTTGCAAATGAAAAGTGGCATTTTTGGCACATTTGTTTATGAAAATAATGGAAAATAGGAGAAACGAAAGGTGAAATGCCACGGTTTGCATGTGAGAATGAAAATGAGGGAAAATAATCGAAAATGAAGAAAATAGAGGCCCCATTCATAAAAGGGATACTCTTGGAAACTTGGAGTTTTCTTGAGGAAATTTGGCATTGGATTACTAAAGGAAAGGAAGGGAAGAAGAACGAAGGAGCAAGTAAGGAATAACATGAACAAGTAGCTACAATGTGATTGTTTGCAGGTATTGATTTGCATGTGTGATTTTCTTGGTATGGTATTGCATGTGGTTATTTTCTATCATAACATGAGTTTTGTGAGGTGTGACCATTTTTTCAGCCTAGCCTTGCTATATATGGATATCCTTGATGAGATGGGTTCTCATGCTTTGGTTGAGATGGATTGTCAGATGGTTTCAAGGCTAGGTGAGGTGGATCTCTAAAATGAGAAAAATGTGGCCTAGTGATCCCTGAACTAGACCAAGGATCATGGTAAATCCACTACCCTAGTGACCCATGAACCAAACTCTGGTTTGCGGCAAAGCCAATATTTTCTACCTCAATGGGCCTAAGAACCCTTACAGGTGTATGACAGGATATGCGGTAAAGTCAAGATGTGGATTTCCCTCTATTGGGAATATTACTCATAGGAGGGGATGTACGGTAAAGCTTGGAGAGTGGGTCTTGTTGTAGGGCCTAGTGATCCATGGATCATATTGTGGATTACAGTAAAGCTTGAGAGACTAGGAGGAAGAAAAATTCCTCATGGTGTAGGTGGAGAACTCTGGTAGCATCCATACTTGCTTGGTCCATTTTGGTTGGTTATGAGTCCCACATATATGATTGGAATATTGCACAAGGGTGATTGAATAAAGAGATATTTGGATCATCCAATCTATGGTCGTGCGGAACATGGTAGTCCCATCCCTGGTTATTTTTTACATTCATTATTTAGCAATTAATTTCCTTGGAATTTGATGCATAAATGTACTAATTTATATGTGGATTCTATGGTTGATGTATTCGTGATTTTTTGTTTTTATTTTTATATTTAGGAGCATGTATTATGATAGTGATGAGTATATCTCTCCTCATTTTTTTATTTTTAAATGAGTAAACAATGTACCTATGACCTATTAGATAATAACATTGCAGATGGGAGCCGGTGGGAAGACCTCACATGTAGCTAATGAACTAATGGAACAATTCTTCTTAGAAATTCTTAGATAAGAATGAGAACCCTATGTTCATATCTGTTGTTTAAACCTATATATTTCATTCATGAAAGGTGTTTGAAAGAATTTCAGTCCCAATTGGGGATGGTCACGCCTAGTCCTAGAGTTAGTTTTTCGTTTATTAGTTTTGTTATCATATGTTTAATGGATTCCATAAGTTACAACAAGTTTTTGGTAGGGACTGAAATTTTGGGCTTGAAAAGAACTTAAATCCCACAAACTCTAGCACAATTCTGCTGGAAATAGTCCCTAGACATAAGCATGCAGGCTTGCGGATGCATCGAGGGCCTTCGAGATGCAGGCATGCAAGCTTGTTGGAGTGTCTGGGGATATTTCTTCATAAAATCTCAATGGGACCCAGGGGCTAGTTACCTAAGTGGTTGGGATGGTTCCTAGGAGTATTTTTGCTGATGTTGAAGGTTTTTATGATGTGTTTCCATCAATTCGACCTCCTTAAGGTCACATAGGAGGTTGAATCTAATTAGAGTAGCCTCTCATTACATGTTTTCCCCCGTGGGATGGTTACTTGGGTAGATGTGGGAGGAAGGTGTTGTAGCATTAATCCTTGGGATTTATTATTTTGTTCAGTTTATAATATCAATCATGGTCAAGCATGGTATGATGGTCAGCCAAGGCCAATCATGGTCAACCATGGTAACTGATGGTCATCAATGGTTTGATGTCGCATTATGAAAATTATTGTCTCAATATGAAAATCATCCATGGAAAACCATAGCCATATGTCACATTGTGACAAATACTGTGTCCATATCAAAATCAATCATGGTTTAGCATTGTCAACCATGGTCCAACATCACATTGTGACAAGAATTGTTTCAATATGAAAATCAACCATTGTCAAACGTTCACAACCATGTTTACTTTAGGGTTTATAAAATTTATCTTAGGGTTTATATACCTAGGGTTTAAAATTTTAATGCCTTAGATTTGATATTATTCCCTTCTATTCATAATCCCTTGGCTTTTTAGTGTCAATCCCTTGGGTTTATTATTTGCACGGCTTTATAATAACAATCCCTTGGATTTGTCAAGGTGAGGGTTAATATTCCTAGTGTATAATATTTTTCCTAAGGTTTGAAATATTAATCCTTAGGTTTAATATAAATCCCTTCTATATAAAAACATTATTAATGATGGTAAACCATGGTCCAATGCCACAATGTGACAATTTTTTTTTTTTTCTGAAAATGAAAATCATCGATGTTTCAACGTCGCAGTGTGACAAACAATGACTGGATATAAAAATCCATAAAGGTCAACGATGGTAAATCGTGAACTAACATCGCATTGTGACAAAGGTTGTCTCGATATGAAAATCAACCATGGCTAACCATGGTTAACCATGTTTATTTTAAGGTTTATGAAATTTATCTTAAAGTTTATATACCTTCGATTTAATATTGTCCCCTTGTGTTTATAATACCTCGGTGTTTTAGAGTTAATATTTTGTGTTTATTATTATTATTCATTATTATTATTATTGCTAGTTTATTATTATTTTTAATTAATCATTATTATTTAATTAATTATTAATATTTAATTACTTTTCATTCATTTTTATTCTTACTAATTTATTATTAATACTAATTGCTATTTAATTAAATAGTATTATTTAATTAATTAATATTAATAGTAAATTATTATTACTAATAAATTATTAATAAATTATAAATCATTATTATTTTTTAAATAATAATTCTTATCAACTAACCCCAATTAATTTAGATATTACAAAAATTAGTATTTATTAATAATGCTTATTAATTAATATAAATTAATCATTATTATTAATTGTAATATAAATTAATAAATATTATTAATTTTAATATTAATATTGATTGATTAATTAATTAATTAAGAATTAATTTTTATTATTATTAAATATTGTAATATTAATTAACAAAATAATAATATATTTATTATTATTATTAAATATAAATTTATAATTTTTCTTATTTTTATTATTATATATTTTTCTATATGAATATTTAGGAGTTGTCTAGTTAGGTTGGTGAATTGTCTAGATGGTCAAAAATGGTCAGAATCATATTTTTGATGGTGCACCATAAAAAACTTCTAGGATACCCAAAATCTTGAAGTTTGATATCTATCACTTGGATTTACAAAAATCCTTCCTAAATTTTATTAAAATCTTAAAATAATTTCCATGTTCAAGGCAAAAAAACAAACTAATTAGACTAAAAGAACTAATTAAAATAAGAGAAATACCAATATGAGTTATATTAAATTTATATTATTAATATCTCATCTTTTTCAACTAAATTTTATTTTATTTTTCATGTAACTAATATATCATAATCATATATCAAACACATTTGATAATATTGTTTTGATAATTCTATACAGAGAAAGTGACTGCATATAATTCAATACATTGTAGCATTGTTGTGATAATTCTATATTGAGAAAGTGACTGCATATAATTCAATGCATTGTAGCATAAGTTAGGTGGGTGTGGGTGAGTTTCCACGTTATTACGTGGAATTTATTTGAGGGACTCGGTCTTGTGATATTAAATATCTAGGGAATCAAATAACTGGTGGAATCTTTTCAGGGAGTGGGTGTTTGACGATTAAATATCTAGGGAATCGGTTGGTTCTTATGTATTTCCTTGGTCGTATTATGGATAAATGAAACAGCAATTTTCAAAAACAGATAGGCCGGTATTCATAAATTTGACACCGAAATCTTCTCTCATTTCCGGACTTTCCTTAACCTCAAGTAGAAAAATTAGCCCGCCCCTCATGATCGACATGATCCAGGTTCCCCGTCCTCTTCCTCCGGTAGCTTCCCCGCTCCTGCGCTCGTTTTCTCCTTCACGGGAGGAACTTTGACTGTTGGATCAACGCCCGGGATTTCTTTCTCGGTTTTCGGTCAAGCGAACGATTCAAACCAGAAATTTGACTCTTGATTTTGTGTTAAGACGGTGAAATAGTCGGATAAACTATTCAGTGCCTATCGGCTACTATGAGCTATAAATACACGTGAATTCCATCTCATTTTTCTCCCTCTGATTATTCGTATACTCAGATTTCTTTTCCGCTTCAAAATAAATAAAAATTTCAAATTCCAATTCCTTTAAATCCAAATAATTATATAAAACCATTTATATAAATTTCATTTTCTAACTTTTTCAATAAGCTGACCGCAATCAATAAAATCAACAACAGCTTTAATCGATATAAAATTTCAATAAGCATCATTTTCTTAATAACTAAGATGCATAATTCTTTTCATGGTAAAGTTCCGAGTAATTTAAAACATTTTATAAGAATTTTAATTTCTATTTTTTTTTTTTAATACCTATCAATAATATTATCATGAATTTCAAATAATTATATTCGAATAATTTATAAAATTTTAATAAAAATTATTTTCCTATAAAATGTATAAATTGTTTTATATTAAAATTTTAGTATCTTTGCAAAACATTTTATATGATTTGTGTTTAAGAATTTTGGGTGAAAGTCATATGTAAGAAATTTTTGTCACGCATTTCGATCTAGCTAGTGTGGTTCATCATTAGGACAAGATAATGAACCATACTCACTAGTTCGAAATACGTGGACACAAATTTCTTACGTGTAATTTTCACCTAAAATTCTTATACACATTTTATGGATCACAGAAACCAAATTTCTAATTTTCTATGACTTTCAATCTTTACCTTTTTCATTTTGATGCTCTCTATTGGGATTTTCAAATAAATTTCAATCTTCACCTTTTTCATTTTGACGCTCTATCAATAATGTATTTTGATGCTCTCTATCAATAATGTTATAATGTTATTGTGAATTTCAAATAGACATTTGGTATATAAAACACTGAAAATCCATGTTGTTTTTGTGTGTATTGTTTTTTTTAATTAATTTTAGTAAAATAATTATTTTTCATTAAAAAAATGTATTTAAATTTTCACATTTGATTTTTTTTTATTAAAAAATATATTTAAATTATATTTTATATAAAGTTTTTATATAATAATTATAACAAAAATTATTATTTATTTTATTAATTGAAAAAAATATATAATTTTATTTTATTTAATAAAAAAAATGTAATATAAATTTATTTAATACATATATAAATCAAAATATTTATAATATAATACATGTCTACATGCTATTGGGATAAAAAATTAACGGTTTGGATATAAGCATAAAGATGTCAATTTTTTTTTTAAGCAGAAAGGTGTAATGGTAATGGTAAGGCATGGGAGATTAGGAGGCAACAAAATTTATCACAATGTAGGTGGAGAAATTTGGTAGAATCCATGCTTGTTTGGTTCTTTTTGGTTGGTTATGAGCTTGGAATATGGCAAGGGGTTGACTGGCTAAAAAGAAATTTGGATCAGCCAATCTATGGTCGGGTGGAATGTGGTAGTCCTATCCCTAGTTGGTTTGTACATTCATTAATGAGCAATTCATTTCCTCTACATTTGATGTGTAAATGTACTAATTTATATGTGGATTCTATGGTTGATATATTCATGGTCTTTTTGTTGTTATTTTGTTGGTTATGAGCATGTATTATGACAGTGATGATGTATGATTCTCCTCATGTTTTTATTTGTAATTGAATAAACAATGTATCTATGACCTAATTGATGATATTGCAACAAATGATGTAATGGAACAATGCTTCTTAGTGATTATAAGATAAATATGAGACCCTTATGTTCAGATCGATTGTTGAAACCTAGAGATTTCGTTCATGCCAAGTGTTTAACAGAATGTCAGTCTCAGATTGGGATAATCAGGCCTAGTCTAGGAGTTAGTTTTTGGTTTATTAGTCTTGTCATCATGTGTTTAATGGATTTCAGAAGTTACAACAAGTTTTGGTCTGTGGCGAGAATTCTAGGCTTGAAAAGTGCCTTAAATCCCACTGACTCTACAACAGACATCCTAGAAATAGTCTTTGGATGCAGGCATGAAGGCTTGTGGGTGCATCCATAGCCTCCCATGCGTAGACATGCAGACTTTTGGGAGCGTCTCGAGGGATTTCTTCATAAAATCTAAGTGAGACCCAAGGGCTACCTACCTGAGTGGTTAGGATTGTTTGTGGGAGTCTTGTTGTTGATGTACAAGGTCTATATGATGTGTTTCTGTCAATTCCATTTCCTTAAGGTCAACTAGGAGGTTGAATGTTATCATAGTAGCCCCTTGTCACATGTTTACCCTAGTTGGCCAGTTACTCAAGTAGATGTGGGAGGAGGGTGTTAAATAGTGGTATCATATCATGGTTCACCCCTTGAACTGGATTGACGGTGTGTGTTGGTCATGCATTCATGTGAGTTGGACGTATGTTAGTCATCCTTGTGGTCTATATTAATATTGCATATGCAGGGTATCAGTCACGATTGTAGCAATGTGTCCATATGAAAGAGGATGTTGTTGTTGAGAAGTGTTTCGTCATGAGTGTATGATTGGTTATGCATTGCTATGTGTTTGATGTTCATACATGTCAACTTTTTCATGTGTATTCTTCATGTTTGTGGACTATGTGCTTCTTGTGTAGATATGGTGGTTGTCATTGTTGCAGTTGTGTCGCCATGTGAAATTTAATGTTGTTGTTATTGGATGTGATGGCCATGATTGCATGTTGGTTATGCAGTTGTTATGCATGTTAGTGTCTATATGATTGTTATGTTGGCATTTTCATGGTTATAGTTGTTTTCCACGAGGTCATTGTAAACATTCAACGTCATCATGATGTTGTTGATATGTTATGATGATAATGTGTTGGTTAGGATAGAGCAAGAGATGCAGATCATCAAAGTGAATTTATAGCACTAGACTTTGGGGTGCTAGAACATCATCATTCATGTATTGTATGATTGACATACATGTATGTTAGTTAACATATTTTTATAAGAATTAGGGTTATGTACATGTTTCCTAGCTTATTGTTGTTTTGTTTATATGTATTATAGATGTTATTGAATCAACGTGGTCATATGCACATGTGTCAAATAGTCATGAATGATAGAAACTTGTTGTTATATGCATTTTTGGTGTTGATGTTATTTAACTTTATGCTTATGTTATATGTTATTGATAACCACATTATGTGTTAACTTCTTTATTGTTACATGATATTTATATTGATGATTACATTATATATTTTGGATGAGTATGTTATATGTTAACTCACTTTTCTTATGTGTTAGTCAACTTGATGATTTGGGTTATTACATTAAGATATGGATGTTGCATGTATCATGCTAATTTGGATTGGCCTATGCAGTTGGTTAGGGTTGTGACCATTAAATAAAAACATGGTGGAGATAAAATGTGAACTATAATACAGTTCATTGCATTTACTATTAACATAGATGTACATTTATACACTTCCTTGTGACCCTTGGTCTTCGCATACCAAGTGGTCTCTTAGACTCCCTTTGACCCTTTGCCTCCCACACTAACCCTAGGAGGATTAGGTGGCCAACATTCTCCCCCTTAATCCGAATGGGTATGTATGAGTCCAAGAAGAGATTTTTAATACAAATGTGCAAAGTATGTGTTGTATCTCAAGAAAAAATCCCTTGGCTGTGGTAAGGAATGAGTGCTTAAGACATTTTGTAAATGTATGTCACAATTATAATATAAAATGGCCTCTCCTTAAAACCTTTGGAATCTAATTATTTAATACACTCAGTAATCTGATATAATGAAAGCCTTCACAATGCCATAAACTATTGATATCCAAATGAAATGAAAAGATCAATTGTAAAGGAAACTTGAAGTGATATGCCGAGAAACGTAATCTATCACTTTTAAGTTTCACAGGAAATTCATGGAGAGAGAGGAAACTCGAAATAATATGTTACAAACATAGAATCTATTACTTTAAAGTTTCATCAGGATTTTGGGAAGAAATAAGAGATGAGGTGAAGGAGCACAAATTAAGGTTTTTTAACTCTTACTCACAGATGTAATTAAGAGACCGGATGCTACATTACTTCACTTCATTCAAAGAGGAATAAACACATAGTGAAACTGGAAACTCATATCAACATCAAAAATTGCAGGAATCTTAATCTTCTTTCATTTATTTCTTCGAAAATTCAGTACCAAATTAACAATCCTCTAGAGGTCTAAAATTCAGAACCTCTTTTCTTTATTTCTATCTACTTAAATACATCATAGTGGTTCGTAACTCCTGAACTTCTTGAAACTATTCGAATACCTAAACTGTTAAAATTACTTATGAAATAATGCTTGAGAAAACAAATTAAAACTAGAAATATTATTCCTTTTGTTGAATCTGATGTTGCTTATGTGTCCTCCCGAAGTGGCGAGGTGTCCTTCTGATTATGATGCAGCAGCTTCACAACTCTGTAATGACGCCTCAGTTCCCGACTTGACTGAGCTATCATGCTCTCAATAGGGCCGCTATATTCTCTTCTGCCCAACTCTGCCTATGCCCCTGTGCTTCAAAATTTTACAATCATATCGCCTGCTACTAGACTCTGCCTCTTCTCCTTTGATCTGTGTTGGGTCACATACCTGAGTTTTTCTACCGCGTTCGGCCTATTTCTTCATAAAATGGCGCATAACCACATAAGCTCGGACTTGAAATCCTTTATATTTCATCTTGGAACCACATCGCGTTCGTGACAACATCGTACTTCGCATTTCACCATCTTTAACTTTTCCTTAGCATTTATCTTTTAAAACATGCAATGTGCGCTATGCAATCAGGGCCCACCGAGCATCGCACGTCACACTTTGGCGACTTTATCACTTACCTCCCACTTGATCCTTTAAAACTTTTGATTCACGGTTTGAGATTTGGCCCCACCGCATCGCACATCGCACTTCGACGATTATAACATTTACCCTTCACCCTTAAATTTTAAAACTTTCGTTGTGTGGTATGTGGGACAGGGCCATGTCACTTGCCACATCACCACCACGTCGTCTGCCACGTAAGCTTGCCACATCGCACTTCGCATTTCTCTAATTTTAAATTTTCCTTTTAACACTTATCTTTTAAAGCCTACGATGTGCACTATGTGATCGGGTCCCACCTAGCATCGCACATCGCACTTTGACGACTTTATCATTTACCTCCTGCTCCTATCCTTTGAAACTTGTGATTTGTGGTTTGCGATTTAATCTTTGTTGTCTATCTCTCCGCTCTAGTTCTGCGCTTTGATCCCGACCATCCGTTTTTCCCTTTTTGCCTCCTCCAAAACACTTAAGTGTTTAAGGGAAATGCACCCTTTCTTTTCCTTTGGGAAATTAGTTTGTTTACTCCATGGTGTAACCCTCCTCATCTTATTCGATGTTCTGCCACGCTAGTCCCTCCTGAGCCTATAAATGAGCCCGACTCGAATCTGTTCGGCGTGCAATGTTCTAAACGTGTCCATCAGTCTGTCTCTTGAACTGTTCTGCACGTGAATGAGCTTGACTCGACCCACCTTCACATCTCATAATGTAATGTTAATGTACCGATACATAAATCAAAATTCTTCTATGACACAAAATTTTACATTTTCTATCATATATGATTTTTTGGTGTTTTGAAAAATATTTCAAAGGTAAATGCAAATGAACCACAACATTTGGCTCCACCTGGGGATAGTTATCTTTTCCACATAAGCACTAATAAGAACCGTAGATTAGTGCCTTATCCATTGGGCATGGGGTCAAATATTGCTTGGTGACATATGAACACTGAGAAATCTAGTATTTACAATGGTGGAATGATGGCTTTAAATGTTGGAAATAATGCTTCAGATACTACCCGTTCACAGGTAATTGTACTGTCTCTCCATCTAGATTTTCTAGAATAAATGTGTTATTTGACCTTGCCTCAGATTTCTTGTATGGACCATACCAGAGAGGGTCAAATTTACCATGCTTCCCATTTTCTTGTCATCTGGTGTCCCATCTTAGTACAAAATCTCCTTCTTGAAAGAAAAATTCTTTTTCTTTTCTATAAAATATAGACTTCATCTTTTCCTAATAATTAATCAAGTTATCCATAACTTTGTTTTTGTTTTCACTTGATTCAATTATTTTGTTCAATCTTCTTACCAGAGCATTCGGTTCTTCCTGAGATTCTTGAAGGAAAGAAATCACTAGTTTGGCCAGCTAAGTAGGAAACAGATCTTGAGTTCCATAAACCATTTGATAGGGAGACATCCCAATAGATCTCTTGGTAGTGACTCGAACTTCCCAGAGGGAAAACTTCAACTTCATATCCCAATCCTTCTGATTCTTAGTGATTTTTTTCTTCAATATTCTGACCAATGCCTTATTTGAAGACTCTGCCAATCCATTCCCTTGGGGATGATACACAGTGGAATGTGATAAAATTATATTATATGTTTGATAGAAATTAATGAAATGAGAAGAGTTGAATACCTGAGCATTATGTGTCACAATTTAGACTGGATATCCGAATCTGCTGAAAATGTTTTCCTCCGGAAACTTCATCACCACTTGGTAATTCACCTTCTTACTGGGTATTGGTTCAATCCATTTTGTAAAATAATAAGTGACAGTCAGAATCCACTTGAACTATCTGCTTATGGAAAATTGATATCTCCAATAAAATCCAATCCCCATTTCCTGAAAGGTTCTTCTATAAATATTTGGATGAGAGGTAATGGAGCAAGTTTTTTCTTTCCAGCAAATAGCTGACACTTCAATAAATACTAGGATGAGAGGTAATGTCAACTTTTGCATATGTGTTCTTCATGTTTGTGGACTATGTGCTTATTATGTATATATGGTGGTTTACATTGCTGCAGTGGTGTCGCCATGTGAACTTTAATGGTGTAGTTATTGGATGTGATGGTCATGAAATTGCATGTCAATTATGCATTTGTTATGCATGTTAGTCTCTATACGATTGTTATGCTTGCATTGTCATGGTTATAGTTGTTGTCCATGAGGGCATTGTAAACATTCAACCTCATCATGATGTTGTTGATATGTTATGATGATAATGTATTGGTTAGGATAGAGCAAGGTATGCAGATCATCGAAGTGAAGTTGTAGCACTAGACTTTGTGGTGCTAGAAGATCGTCATTCATGTATTGTATGATTGACATGCAGGTATGTTAGTTAGTATATTTTTATAAGCATTAGGGTTATGTACATGTTTGTTAGTATATTTTTGTTTTGGTTTATATGTATTATAGATGTTATTGAATCAACGTGGTCATATGCACATGTGTCGAATAGTCATGAATGATAGAAAATTGTTGTTATATGCATTGTTGGTAGTGATGTTAGTTAACTTGATGATTATGTTATATGTTGTTGAAAACTACGTTATGTGTTAAATTGTTTATTATTACATGATATTTATCTTGATGATTACATTATATATTTTTGAAAAGTATGTTATATCTTAACTCACTGTTGTTATATGTTAGTGAACTTGATGATTCGGGTTATTTCATTAACATATGGATGTTACATTTATCATTCTAATTTGTATTGGCCTATGCAGTTGTTTAGGGTTATGACCGTTAAATAAAAGCATGGTGGAGACAAAATGTGAATTATAAGATAGTTCATTGCATTTACTATTAACATAGATGTATATTTATACACTTCCTTGTGACACTTGATCTTCACATACCAAGTGGCCTCTTAGACTCGCTTTGACCCTTTTCCTCCCACTCTAACCCTAGAAGGATTAGGTGTCCAAAATTCCCCCCCTTAATCCAAAGAGGTATATATGAGTCCAAGAAGAGAGTTTGAATACAAAAGTGCATAGTATCTGTTGTATCTCAAGAAACAATCCCTTGGGTGTGGTAAGGAATCAATGCTTAAGACGTTTTGTAAATGTATGTCACAATTATAATATCAAATGGTCTCTGCTTAACACCTTTGGAATCTAATTATTTAATACACTCAATAATATGATATAATGAAAGCCTTCACAATGCCATAAACTGTTGATATCCGAATGAAATGAAAAGATCAATTCTAAATGAAACTTGAAGTGATATGCCGAGAAACGTAATCCATCACTTTTAAGTTTCATAAAAAATTCATGGAGAGAGAGGAAACTCAAAATAATATGTTGCAAACACATAATCTATTACTTTAAAGTTTCATTAGGATTTTGGGAAGAAAGAAGAGATGAGGTGAAGGAGCACAAATTAAGGTTGTTTAACTCTTACTCACAGATGTAATTAAGAGACTGATTGCTACATTACTTCACTTCATTCAAAGAGAAATAAACACAAAGTGAAACATGAAAGACATATCAACCAGGGAAAATTTTAAGGATGGAAAATTATTTTGAAGTTTAAAAAATTGGTGAATCTCACTAGTCCCTAATGTGAAAAATATAAAATGTTCATTGATGTATTTATAAAATTGTTCAAATTTATAATGATATTATATATATTGTCTATGTAATGTTGGCAATTTTTAAGGTAAAATAATTTTATATTGTAAAATTTGAGCGAATCACTTTTATAAAAAAATGGAAATTGACGAATCTTTTTTTTGGAAAAACCATGGAAAATTAGCCCACCCGCAAATATTAGTCCTTAAAATTTTCCATGATATCAACATCAACAACTGCAGGAAACTTGATCTGCTTTCATTTATTTCTCCGAAAATTCAGTACCAACTTAACAATTCTCTAGAGGTCTAAAACTTGGAACCTCTTTTCTTTATTTCTATCTACTTAAATAAATCACAGTGGTTCATAACTCCTAAACCTCTTGAAACTATTAGAATGCCTAAACTATTAAAATTACTTATGAAATCATACTTGAGAAAACAAATTAAAAATGGAAATATTGTTCGTTTCGTTGAATCTGATGTTGCTGATGTGTCCTCCCGAAGTGGTGAGGTGTCTTTTCTGATTATGATGCAGTGGCTGCACAGCTATGTAACGACACTTTAGTGCTTGACGTGACCTAGTTGTCATGCTCGTAATAGGGCTGCTATATTCTGTTCTGCCGAACTCTTCCTATGCCCTTGTGCTTGAAACGTTTTCAATCATATTACCTACTACCAGACTCTGCCTCTTCTCCTTTGATCTGCGTCGGGTCACTTACCCGAGTTTTTCTACTACGTTCTATCTATTTCTTCATAAAATGGAGCATAATCGCATAAGCTCAGACTTGAAATCCTTTAGATTTCATATCGAAACCACATCGCATTTGTGCCAACATCACACTTCACATTTCACTGTCTTTAAGTTTTCCTTAGCATTTATCTTTTAAAACATGCGATGTGCGCTATGCGATCGAGTCCCATCTGGCATCGCACGTCGTACTTCAACAAATTTATCACTTACCTCCCGCGGTGATCCTTTAAAACTTGCTATTCATGATTTTTTATTAGGCGCCACTACATCGCACATTGCACTTCAGCGATTGTAACATGTACCCTTCGCCTCTAACTTTTAAAACTTGCGCTATGCAATATGTAGGACAGGGCCACGTCATCTGCCACGTCACTCCCACGTCAGATTGCCACATTGCACTTCACATTTCTTTAAATTTAACTTTTCCTTAACACTTATATTTTAAAACTTGTGATGTGCACTATGCGATCGGGTCCCACCTGTCATCGCACGTCACACTTCAGTGATTTTATCACTTACCTCCTGCGCCTATCCTTTGAAACTTGTGATTTGCGGTTTGCAATTTAATATTCGCTGTCTATCTCTCCGCTCCAGTTCTACGCTTTGATCCAGACCATCCGTTTTTCGCTTTGCGCCTCCTCGAAAACTCTTAATTGTTTAAGGGAAATGTGCCATTTCTCTGCCTTTGGGAAATTAGTTTGCTTGTTCCATGGTTTAACCCTCCTGATCTTATCTGATGTTCTGTCACGTTCTTCTCTCCTGAGCTTGTGAATGAACCCGACTCAAACCTGTTTGGCATGCAATGTTCTGAATGTGCCCACTGGTCCGTCTGTTGAACTGTTCGGCACATGAATGAGCTCGACTCGACCCACCTTCACAGCTCATAATGTAATGTTAATGTGCCAATATATAAATCAAAATTCTTCTGACACAAAATTTTACATTTTCTATCATATATGCCTTTTTGGTGTTTTGAAAAATATTTCAAAGGTAAATGCAAATGAACCACAACATCTGGCTCCACATCGGGAATTTATTTTTTCTAGGGAAGTGCTAAGAACTGCAGATTAGTGCCTTCTCCATTGGGTATGGAGTTAAATATTGCTTGGTGACATTGAACACTGAGAAATCTGCTATTTACAATGGTGGAATGATGACTTTTAATGTTGGAAATAATGCTTCAGATACTTCTGGTTGTCTCTCCATCTAAATTTTCCAAAATAAATGTGTTATTTGACCTTGCCTTAGAAATCTTCTATGAACCATACGAGAGAGGGTCAAATTTACCATGCTTCTCATTTTCTTTTGGCAAGGTGAAATACCAATTTTCGCGAGTATTCATAAATTTGACACCAAAATGTTCTCTCATTTCAGGACTTTCCTTTCTACGTCAAGTAGAAAAATTAGCCCGCCCCCGATGATCGACATGATCCAAGTTCCCCGTCCTCTTCCTCTGGTAGCTTCCCCGCTCCTGCGCTCGTCTTCTCCCTCACGGGAGGAACTTTGACTGTTGGATCAGCGCTCGGGATTTCTTTCTCGGTTTTCGGTCAGCCGAACGATTCAAACCAGAAATTTGACTATTGATTTTGTGTTAAGACGGTGAAATAGTCGGATAAACTAATCAGTGCCTATGGGCTACTATGAGCTATAAATACACGTGAATTCCTTCTCATTTTCCCCCCTGTCTGCATTCGTATACTCGGATTTCTTTTCCGCTTCAAAATAAATAAAAAATTTCAAATCCCAATTCCTTTTAATCCAAATAATTATATAAAACCATTTATATAAATTTCATTTTCTAACTTTTTCAATATGCCGACCTCAATCAATAATATCAACAGCAGCTTTAATCGATATAAAACTTCAATACGCATCATTTTCGTAATAAGTAAGGTGCATAATTCTTTTCATGGTAAAGTTCTGAGTAATTGAAAACATTCTATAAGAATTTTAATTTCTATTTTTTTCTTATTTTAATACCTATCAATAATATTATCATGAATTTCGAATAATTATATTCGAATAATTTATAAAATTTTAATAAAAATTATTTTCGTATAAAATGTATAAATTGTTTTATATTAAAATTTTAGTAGCTAGCATTTTAAAATTTTATTACCTACGCAAAACATTTTTGGACTTTCAATCTTTACCTTTTTCATTTTGATGCTCTCTATCAATAATGTTATCGGGATTTTCAAATAAATTTCAATCTTCACCTTTTTCATTTTGACGCTCTATCAATAATGTATTTGGATGCTCTTGATCAATAATGTTATAATGTTATTGTGAATTTGAAATAGACATTTGTTTTATAAAACAGTGAAAAACTATGATGTTTTTTTGCTTTTTGCTTTTTTTTTTAAATTAATTTTAATAAAATAATTAATTTTAATAAAAAACGTATTTAAATTTTCACATTTGACTTTTTGGTTATAAAAAAACTATTATTAAAAAATATATTTAAATTATATTTTCTATAAAGTTTTTATATAATAATTATAATAAGAAAATATTATTTATTTTATTAATTGAAAAAAAATTAGAATTTTATTTTATTTAATAAAAAATATGTAATATAAGTTTATTTTATACATCTATAAATCAAAATATTTATAATATAGTACATGTCTATATGTTATTGGGATTAAAAGTGTAATGGTTTGGGTATAAGCATAAAGATAGCCAATTTTTTTTTAAAGGAAAAAGATGTAATGGTAATGGAAAGGCGTGAGAGATTAGGAGGCAACAAAATTTATCACAGTGTAGGTGGAGAAATCTGGTAGAATTCATGCTTGTTTGGTTCTTTTTGGTTGGTTATGAGCTTGGAATATGGCAGGGGTTGATTGGTTAAAGAGAGATTTGGATTAGCCAATCTATGGTCGGGTGGAACGTGGTAGTCCTATCCCTAGATGGTTTGTACATTCATTAATGAGAAATTCATTTCCTTCGCATTTGATGTGTAAATGTACTGATTTATATGTGGATTCTATGGTTGATGTATTCGTGGTCTTTTTGTTGTTATTTTGTTGGTTATAAGCATGCATTATGACAATGATGATGTATGACTCTCCTCATGTTTTTATTTGTAATTGAGTAAACAATGTATCTATGACCTAATTGATGATATTGCAACAAATGATGTAAGGGAACAATGCTTCTTAGTGATTATAAGATGAGTATAAGAACCTTATGTTTAGATCAGTTATTGAAACTTAGAGATTTCATTCATGCCAAGTGTTTAATAGAATGTCAGTCTCTGATAGGGATGATGAGGCTTAGTCTAGGAGTTAGTTTTTGGTTTATTAGTCTTGTCATCATGTGTTTAATGGATTTCAGAAGTTACAACAAGTTCTGGTCAGTGGATATAATTGTAGACTTGAAAAGTGCCTTAAATCCCACGGGCTCTGCAAAATACTTTGTAGAAATAGTCTTTGGATGCCAGCATGAAGGCTTGTGGGTGCATCCATAGCCTCCCATGTGTAGACATGCAGGCTTGTGGGAGCATCTCGGGGGATTTCTTCATAAAATCCAAGTGGGACCCAGGGGCTAGTTACCTAAGTGGTTAGGATTGCTTGTGGGAGTCTTGTTGTTGATGTACAAGGTCTGTATGATGTGTTTTTGTCAATTCCATTTCCTTAAGGTCAACTAGGAGGTTGAATGTTATCATAGTAGCCCCTTGTCACATGTTTACCCGAGTTGGCTAGTTACTTAGGTAGATGTGGGAAGAGGGTGTTACATAGTGGTATCATATCATGGTTCACCCCTTGAACTGGATTGGCGGTGTGTGTTGTGTTAGCCACCTATAAAATTTGTCATACCTAATGGTGGCTAAATTATTTTGGAGCCTTTAAGGAACAATTTTATTGCTAAAAATTGTTGGCTCTTGAAGACTCTTGAAAGGCCTCATCCCTCTGTCCGAAATTTTCATTTGTTGTTTCCATTTTATACTCTGAGGAAATACTGTTGCAAAGACCATCATTTTCCCTTTTTTTCCCCCACTCAAAACTAACATTAATTTGCACCCCTTTCTTCCATACAAATCCTCTATTTTTTATGAATTTCCTTCTTCCATTCATAAAAATCCGCTTTATAAGGTTTGACACCCACTTTTAAACCTTACCAAAACCTTCAAATTCCTTTAAAAAACCATGAAAAATTCATAAAAAATACAAGTCTTTACTATGGACTTAAGCCCCTTTGGGCTAAGTCCTAAACCACTTCCCCCACATGCCCTTTCCCAGGAACCAGGTGCTAGTCCCGTTGGCACTTATCGGCATCGGAGTAAATCAAATGAACGCATATATTTCGTTACACAAAAACTCCGATGCAATCGGCTCCCTTTTGATATAACTCCAGGTCTCATGTTTCTTTTGAAAAACCAAGTTGTAAAAACCCCAAGCGCTAATCGCATCGAAAAGAAACAAGTGTGCAAGTCTTAAACCATGTTCCGAAGACTCGGATTGTGATTAGCCTTTGTATTTAAGACCCAGGATTACATTATTTTCCATATAACCATAAAGGCCGCCTCAGGCACTTAAAAAAAAAAAAAAACCTTATAATTTTTCTTCTCGATCGCCCTTTTTCTTTGTAAAGACCCAAAACCCGCTTATCCAAAGTTTTAACTTAAAAACTTAAAGTCACATGTTAAAATTTAATGGGTAGATTAAAAAGACCAATCGCGCAATCGCAATTGGAGAAATCAAATGGGTTGATCGAAAAGACCCGCATCAAAGTTTCGATGCGATTGGGTCTTATATGTTAAAGCTTTTCCCCCGCCTCTGTTTCATATGTATTTCCCCAGGATCGAGAGTTAAAGGTCCCAAGGCGCTTATCACATCGCAAATGTTTTAGCGAGTTAATCGAAAGACCAGTCTCTGATTTCTGATTGCGATTGGCCCTTGTTTCAAATACGCCCCGGGCATATTATCCTCCATATAATTAAAATTCCCCGAAGTCGGGCACCTATTCATTTTATGCACATTTTCCGCCCCCGAAGCCGAAAAAACCTTTTTTTTTTTAATTTCAAACCTTTTTTTTTTCATGTATTATAAAGGTTTGCTCCCAGTTCATCTCTGCCGTTGATCGATAGCCAATCAAACAGCCAGCACTCCATCACATTAGAGTCTCCAATCGCATCGCAAAAGTTTAATCGCATATGTTTGTTTTTCTTCCCCGATCGACCATCTCCCCGATTTATTACCCACCGTTGATCGATGGCCTGCGCTCCATCGCATTGTTTATTTCCATCGCATCCCCTCATTCTCAACCTCTGATTGCGAATTTTCCACCGTTGATCTCATTCTTAGATCAATGACCATCGCTTAATCACCTTTGACCTCCCGATCACGCAATCGCATCAGTGATTTTCATCGCACCCTTTTCCTCCTCCCGCTGATTGCAATTCCCCAATTAGATCTGGACCGTCCACGTGTCCAGATTGGACGGTCCAGGATCTCTCTGCTTTATTTCTTCTCCCGCTCTTATTTTGCCTATTATTTATAGATCTCCATCATTCGATGCTCTCATCCAATGGCTACACCCCTTTCCCCGCCATCTGAAGCAGTTTATCCAAACAAATGCAGGATTTATTTATAATTTTATGTTTTATGCAGGTTTTAAAAGGTCTCCGACATTATATTGAAGAAAATCCAGGAGTTGGGAATGACGATTCCCATGCTTTCGGCCCATAAAGAGAACCATTCACAGGGCTCCATTCAAACATTTTATCAATGTTCCATGGGCACCGATACTATAAAGGCCCTACGTGGCTCTGCACATTGACAAGTCACTGCGTTTTAATGCGATTTTAAAAAGAGTATAAGTTTTGAAGAGCAGAGTGCAGCAAAAATAAGATTAAAGATAGATCTGGGGAATTACAGCTAAAAATAATTATCAAAATCCTAATTCCCTGGATTAAAACATGGTCAACAGAATATCATAAATGTTTCATTGACAGAAAGGCTTCCACCACTTCAACTGAGGCGAATTGATTCCTTAGCTACTACAAGAGCCACCTGCTGCCTCAAACCATTTAAAACAGAGGCCGAAGTCATTGATTAAGGAAATATCTGCCTCCAACATTGCCATGAAGTTAATTCTTCTAAAAGAAACTAATGCAAGTAAATATTAGCAGAGTTATTGCATCCAAAACAAAGCCTCAAAGTCAAATAATTCTCCCACTGAGCTTATTTCATAAATGTAAAATAGTTAATACAGAGAACCACCTGTAAACTTCTTCATCGAGCCCCTCAAAAGGCCAAGAAGTCTTGAATCTGTATTAATTTCCTTAAGAGATCTTTTATCAGATCTCACCTCCACATCCTTCTATAAATACTTTTGTATAAGATGAGAAGTGGGTTGGCTGTTGGTTGTGTGTGATCACAAGTTGTAATATTGAAACTTTTTGAAATAAATACATAGTCCGTTGAAGTTGAAGGAGAAATTGAAGTTTTGGAAGCCTTGATGATATTGTTGCATGCTTGTTACTGTGAAGGCTCTATCATTGGATCCATGAGCTTGGTTGTTGGTGAAGTATTCTGAATTGTTTAATGTTTTCCCCTGTTTTCATTATGTTCCATAACTTCTTACTACAGTAGGATAGAAAGTATTAGGTTAAGAAATGACTCCTGGAAGCACCTTAGACCTGTTCATCCTTCACTGTTTCATGTTTTCTTCTGCTGAAGTATTTTAGAGGCTTTAATCTTTCTCTTTAGTCTTCATGCTTGTTTATTTCCTTAATATTTTGAACAGTTGGTTTCAACATGATTTATGGCTCCCCCTGCTTGTTTGCTGCAACTTAAAAACTATTATTGAAGTCTCCCTTTGAAGTTCTTTTCTTACAGTGAATCAAAGAGGTTAGTTTTGATCTTTCCCTTTGTCCTCGCTTAAAAATTTGGCTTAAAGGTCGTTTATAATTATGATCATAGATGTTTTTAGTTGTTCCCTCTTCTATTACTTTAATTATCAGTAAATATTTTATGTTTTATAAGTCATTTGAAATAAAATCTTTGAGGAAATAGGGTGTTCCCCGAATCTTAGATTTCATTTTAAAAGTTTTTTTGAGATCATTATTTGCTTAAAGCTGTCATTTGTAGAATTTATGGTTAGCCCCGTCTATCAAAGAACTCTTTATTGTTCAAATTATGCTTTCGAATTCCCTTTGTTGAGAATTAAACCTCTCTTTCCAAATCATTAATGTTCATCTCATTCCAAAAACAAAAGGATCCGGTGGCCAAGTTAGATTTTCCCTTTGATATCCCATATCCATTGATGAGTATGATATGACCTCTTTTTGACTCCATTTCCCAATGAACCAGATATTTCTCTGTCTTATATATCTTTCCTAGGCCTTTCATGTTTTGCTGTATCATTCCAGCCCAACCAAACAAACAAATAAACACCTACACTTAATAACTAGTCCAAAACCAATACTTAAAGCACACAAGATAAAATTTTGCAAACAAACATTTGAGAGATCCCTCTCTGAGAACAGGAGGACTAGATCCTGTAACTCTAAATATTGGTTCTGATGTTGCCTTGTCTTTTTCTTTTCCAAACTATCAAAACATGAGACACCAACATAATGGCGATCATGGTGGGACCATTCTGAGTCAGTGAAAATGTAAGTACCCCTTAGGACTCTAGAAATCCCTTATTTTCAAAGACTATCCAGTGGTCATGAACCACCTCATCGCCACCAACATAATGGCAATCACGGTGGGACCATTATGAGTCAGTGAAAATCTAAGTACCCCTTAGGACTCCAGAAATCCCTTATTTTCAATGACTATCTAGTGATTATCAGCCACCTCATCGCCACCAACATAATGGCGATCACGGTGGGACACTGAGTAAAATCTGCAAAACAAAACACTCATTGTATAAGTATAACATAAGTAACCTTCTTCAAGCACTACCAAGCAATGGTAATCATGATAGGACCTTTTGAATCGGTGACAAACTAAGTAACCCTTAGGATTCCAATAAAGCCTTATCAAACCTTGAAAGATTCAGTTACCAAGCCATAAGAGTGAAATATGTGTGTTTTGACACCCTAGCTAAGTGTTAAGTTAGATTTAGGACACTCTCATAACCTATAAGATCATAAAACTCAGAAAAAACTAAAACATTTCAGTTTGGCTTCATAATAAACTTGGTGGTGGACCATAAAACCTTTTATCTCGAAAAGAGTTAAAAATTTCCACCTGGCGACTCCACAATCCTAAAAAATAGACCTTAAGACTCCACTAGGAAGACCCCAAGTCTTAACAACATCATACAAACTCAGCTAGAGGGCTTTAAGATTAAAATTTTCCTTCTTCTGAAAAGATCAGTTAGCCTCTTAAAGATTGTCATATCTGGTTGAAATTTTCTTGTTCAGTTGGGTCTAAAAAACATAGCATAGTGGCTCCTAGAAAGATACACACTAGAGCCTATCCTAACCCTGATCCACCTGAAGTAGTTGATAACCCAGAAGGTATTCTTAGGAAGTCTCCTAAGATAAAATTATCAACTATTTTCAGATCACCCTTAAGAGCTAATTCATTTCCTAAAAACCTTGCAACTCTACAAGAAACACATGGTGGTGGAACCATTAAAACATTTTACCTCCCCAGGAGCTAAAAATCTTCAACTTGGCGACTCCACCCTCTCCACACACTGAAACTCCCAGAAGACCAAATGAATCCACTGGTAGAAGACCCTGAACTTCTTGACCATACACAATGAAATCTTTCTTGATTTACAAACATGATTCCAAGAATACAATGAAGATATGCCCCAATGAGTAGAGATCATATCCCTGGGTTTCCACATAAGATGCCCCAGGTGAATTGGGCTGACAACCTGCCTGTTTTTCAAGGTGGAAAGTTTGATGACCCTTTATTACATCTTATCAAATTTCACATACATGTATGGAGGTTGAAAGTTGAATGGCATGAAGACTTCCTAATGAAAATTTTCATGTTAACATTAGAAGGAAAAGGTAGGGATTGGTATGAATAATTAAGATCTAGTAGTTTGTTTTCCTTAAAAGACCTTGAATTTAATGCTAGAAATGACTCTACATAAATTAAAATAGAGTAATATTCATAACATATAGATGTGATATGAATAAGGGTAAAGTAACCCTTCAAGAAGATCCTCAACAGTAAGTGGAAATTTGATTTAATTCATAAAAATTATTGTGAGATCAATCTCAATATAAATTCAATTTCAAGGTTCATAGTTCATTTTACTATGGGTCCGTGAAGTAAATATTCACTTAAATTAATATAGAGCCCTATTAAGGTTAAGGTAGAGGGGCAAGGACTATGTGGAAATTAATATCCATTAGAACGAGCCCATTAAAAGGTTAAGTACTCTTATGACAATATATATATATATATATATATATATATATATATATATATCTCATAAGGTAGAGATATTTTGTAACTTTTAATTAAATTTAAGACAATGTCTATATGGTTGTAGATGAACAAACTTAGAATATGTAACAAGTAATTAACATGGAAAAGAATGGGTCAATAATAGTTAAATGGGGATTTAACTAATACTCTACTAATTTCCATGTAATATGAAATGGGATTGTTCCTAGACATAGAGTCTCCTTGGAATTTCTAAGTTGGAATTTTAGTTTTCAAGAGCATATGTTCACAGGATGACAGAGGTATGAGTATGTGAAATCCTTCTCAAGGAATTATAATTGACAATAAGTGTTAAATGAAAAAGGAATAAATAAACCGATTAAAATTACATCAAATATCGTCATAAGGTGACGAACTATAGTAAGTTATTGTGTGTGATTAGTATACATTCTATAGGTAGAAACAAAAAATATTTTTGGAACCCGAGATGCTACATCTGACATGAAAACCACCTTAGATGAAGGTGGGAATTTGTACTTGACTTGTTATTTAAGTACACATGTCGATCATATTGCATGGTTGATTGATTTAGGTTCATACTTTAAAATGACTCCTCTTAGGGTGTGGTTGTAGGAATATGAGAGGTTTTTATGGTGGTGATGTCATACTAGGTGATGAAAAGAAGGCTATAATGAGAGGAGAATGAAAGTTCAAGCTAAATTTGATAGGTGGAAGGATTTGAACAATTCCTAGTGTTCTAGACATTGCTAAATTGGCCAAAAATATTATTTTTGTAATAAAGATCTAAGATGCAAGTGTAAGGAGAATGTCAGAGAAATATACCTGCAAGATGATTCGATAAACAATGGTATTAATCAGGGGAGTTTGGATCATAACTTTGTACAATATTTTGGGAAGTATTTTTATTTCTGGGTTCAACAATTATAACAGTCTTGAAAGTGGAGAAAAAAATATTATTGTCTCTATTGGAAGGACCATGTTATGGAATTAAATATTAGGACATATTGGAGAGTAGGGCCTTCAAATACTACATGGTAATAGTATAGTAGAAGGTAGGTTAGATTTCTAATTAAAATTTTTTATGTGAACATTGTGTATATTACAAGAAAAATTGGGTGAATTTTCCCTCTGCTGGTAAGAGGGAAGAAGGGATATTAGATATTTTTCATAATTATGTGTTTGGATGTGGCACATTTTTTTTCTTTTTGAAGGCATCACTATTTTTTGGCTATTAATTTAGTTTTTGCACTTAATGGATATGGAATATGCGATTAAAATTAATTGATTATGTAATGAAATTTTATTTGATGACTAAATGAGCTTTTTGGGAATAATCATGAAATAGAACATTAGTAATAGAGGCTTATTGATATTGAGAAAAGTTATTACGTGGTCAAGTCCACAAAGTGTACCTTCCCTAATATTCTCTTAAAAATCATAGGAGAAAATTGTTAAATTTAGAATAGCATAATGGGAGAAAAATAACATGCTGAAAAAATAGCTGGACGAAGTTGCTAACTTGGGTGAAAAAAAAAACAACAGAAGAGAATTTCATGATTCAAAGGAAAAATAATAAATTTATCTTATTTCAATTCAAAAAGCCTTCGTAACTAAGGGGCACCAACAATAAAATTTCGACACAGATGAGAAAAAAATATGATTGGAATAACTAAAAGGAAACCACTAAGGAATATGAAGATGTTTGTTGTTATTCCTAGATGTAATCAGTCTTATCTTGGGGGTAATTATTGGTTCCAATTCGTTTATTGGGAGGAACGTTCTCTCTCCCTAAGTATTCCCAGGTAGTTGGTTATGGTCATATGATTGCTATTTTATGATTACATGTTGAATTACATATTTATTAATGTTACTTATTGTTATGATTTTTTTTGGATTGTTGAATTATATAAGGAATTAACTATGGTGAATAAATAGAGTAGCTTACTAAGAACATAATTGTAGATTCACATGTGGTAAAATTACTCGAGTTATAGAAACCTGCTTAAAAATTTAGCTTAGACTAATATATCTAATTAGATTATAGTACATGCATGAGACTATATATATAACATAAATAGTTACTTTCTAAGAATTAAAGAGATACCAACCTAACTTTAAGAAGGAGAATCTAAATAACTAGATTCTTAGAATATATAATATAAAAAGGAATAAGGCTAGAGCTCAAGCTTAATTTTGAATGAATACATTAGAATTATGAATTAAAATTTAAATAAATATAGTAATATATTCTCCAAAAGAATGAGTTGGAACATAATTAATTGGGAATTGTTGAGAGTTCGTTTAGATGAATTTGGATAGTAAATTTAGATAAGGAAACATGGAATAGCTTTAATATCCCTGTAAACCAATTGGCATGCAAATTATATTTATGGTTATGATTGGAAAATACAATTAAATGGAAGAGGATATATTTAGTCCACTCTTTAAAAATATTTTTACCCTAGATGGATATGCAAAACATTATTATGAGGAAATAAAGATTAAAGTCCAAAAAAAGAAATTCTAGAGCATGCATATAAATAGAGATAATAAGTGGGGTTTAAGTAAAACTAGCATACAATGTCAAATTATTCAGCCGAGAATAGAACAATACCATAATGGTAGCATATTACAAATATAAACATTCTCTTGAAATTTCCTCAGATATACTATTAATTATAAAATTAAAGAGGGAATTGCAAATGAATTGTTTAATACATAATCTAGATTATAACCCAATGTTGGCTATAGAAATAAATATATTAAATGGACACCCATGTCTACATATATAAATCATGAATGCTAGATATTGTTATAGTTAAATGACTAGTGTCTAAGAACTAAATACAATTGTAAAAGGAATAGCTTTGAGGAAATGTGTAGGGTTATTGGAAGTAGAATTTAACAAGTGTGTATCGCTCGTATTTAAATATATTATAAGCTATGTTAGCCCACTTCAAGACAAGTAAATTAATTTAATAATAGTTAAGGTTGAGTGAAAATAATTGAAGACAAGAAAATCCTTTAGCTTCTATTAAATTATATTTGTACTATGAAGTAAATAAATTGAAAGAGAATAACACATGTTCGATATGCAATTCATATTTAACCTTAATAATAAATTGTTGTTCAATCACTTACAAGGACTAAAGGTACATATATCTGAAAACATAGAGCAGAGTAGCAAAGAAAATATATAACAACATTCAAGCACAATTGTGTAAGAGAAATAAAAATATAGCACTATGTTTTAGGACTGAAATTTTAACACCCTTATGTTCCTCTTTTTAGAAATTTTGTATTTTTAGACCTTTGAAATATTATTGGATTAAATGGATATGGAAGGAATAATGGTGTTTATGTGATGATGCTATATTTTATTATTATTTGAGTTAATATATAAATTGTTTGTAAATATTCACGCAAAATCACTAGAGTTTAGAATATTTTTTTAGTGGTTAAAATCCACATGATGAACCTTCCCTAAAATCTTCTAAAAATACCCAGGATAAAATAAAATAAAAATATTAACATGATGGGAGAGAAATAATAAGTGGGTTAAAATAGGGATAAAGCATGGTGGGAGAGAAGGGTGTACTTTAACGAAAAAGAATCTAATTTCGAAAAAAATAAGAAAATAATGTCCTAGGATTACTACAATTTGTACTTGGTTTTTTATTGTGATGATGCCCTGTCTCAATCACTTCGATACTCATGTCAAAATCAACATTCCTAGTTATTGGACCCAGGGTTGACTGGATCATGAAAACGAATAAATATACTACTATTCAGCCATGGCAGGGACTTGCTGCTCTGCAGATCGTCTTGTTAAATTATATCTCTTCAACCAAATTTTGTTGTCTTCCGTATTAATTCATATTAAAGAACATAAACTTTAGGCCCAAATTTCATGTTAATGTTAAAAAGTGTCACACAACCAGTATTGCATGTTTTCCATCTGTCGTGGTACATTTTTTCCATGTTTCATTGTTCACCATGGTCTTATGTTTTCCCCCCCTCCCTGGTTCAGAAGGGATGGGAGCACCATTAAATGAAAAGAAATGCAGTCGGTGACATGGAAGCCTAATCTATAACAGCAAATAGATTAAATGCACACAGATACGAAAGTGAGGGGTAATTGATGTTAATTCTCCCATAAATGGGGATACTTGTACATTCTACTATAGCTTCTGAATCACCCTTGGTATGGGGACATCAATCCTTATGGTACCCCTCACATCACTCATTGGTAGCAGTCGGAATTTTGAAGGGAGACATTCACAGGTCAGAAACACCTCACTCAACGAGCGGCAGAATCAGTTAAAAAAAGTACTTTCTATTGGGAAATTCCAAAGCTAGGTAGTATGAATATGAATAGAAAATACTTGATATATGTCCATGGCAATGAATGTCTTTATTCTCACTAGTTTTTTGTATGAAAAAAAATACCATCCCATTACAATACCCAGAAACTTGCGAGGGGAAAGAAACTTATTGGTTAATAATGTGTGTATGCCTCCACAAGAAGGCGGAGCAAACACAATATGTGCAGTGGATGATCCAATGCATAATATTGTAGATGTTACTGCATGAGGTAAGGCAACATGCTCATGTCATGGCTACTATGTTTGTAACAATGTTCCTCTTTTTCAACCAACTTTAAGGGATGGCTTCTGTAAATGCCATGCCCACTTCACAGGCTTCAAAGGAGGGGATTACAGGTACAAGTGTTAGTATTTGCATCGGTGTATGGGAGTTCGATATGGGTGAATTTTATTAGGGCAATTTGCTGGCCATAGCCATTTCGAAATGGAAATTTGGATTTCACTCTAGGACCCCATGAAAAATTGCAAAAATAACTTTGACATCTGATACATCTTTTATCCTTCTAAATATGTTTCAACCTTGTAAAATTGTTGTACACTCTAATGTTGAACCATTTCTGGATTGTGGATAACCCTTTCTAGATTATGAATAACCTGGGAACGAGGTTCTTAACATTCACCATTTTCAAGAAAACACGAGGTTCTTAACATTAAACATTTCCAAGAAAAAACAAAAGAACTATTGAATGGTTGGTATTGCAGTAGCAGGGTTGTTAACTATTACAATATGAGGGTTGTTAATTTCTATGGGTTTTTATTTTGGATAATCTCGTATGCAGAGATAAACGTCATAATTTTAACAAATATTTTTTTTATATTTTAACATTTTTTTTCCAGAAATGAAAAAAAGTTGTTTACTACCATACATAGTCTATACAGAAATCACTGGCATCATTCAGGTAGCCCCACACACACAACGTTTTTCGAACGAGGCGAGAATTTTGGTGATATACCCGAGTTCTACTGGATGCAAGGTAACTCGACGAGCGGGGACGGCAGGAGCACCACGACGGCTGGGAGCAACAACAACGCAGCCAGAGCGAAAAAAATGCGCATACAATGAAAACTGTAAACTATCAACATTCGCAGGTGACTTATTTATAAAAAATAGTTCGACCGAACTTTTGATGTCGGTTTTCCAATTCCCAACAAAAATTCTGTTTGCTCACGCCGTCAGTGTGCCATCAATCTAAACGGAATCACAAGTTCGGCCGAACTTTATAAAAAATTTCAGCTGAACTATTACAAATTTTGGCCGTACTTTGTAAAATGTTTGGTCGAACTATTGTTGAAAAAAAATTTCGGCCCCCGATTCTCACAAAAGTGTAACCCAGCTTCACGTTTCCGCCCATATGTTTTCTATGAGAACTATAAATAAAACACTACATCATTATCATTGGGTGCGATATATTATGATCCATCACAAAACATCACCCAACACATTATAGATAATGAGGAAGCTTTGGAAGAGATGCATCTTGAAGATCTTTTAACAGCCATTCATTTATTTAATCTGCTATTGAAAAATTTTAAGAATATAGATGAATCAGTTGAGGAAGAGATGATCCAGGAAATAATGGATGTTCCTCAAGATATCCCTGAAAACTCAAATATTGATTCATCATCCCTTATAGCCGAGGCTCAAGAAGACATCCGGCCTCAAAATCAGTCTTTGCAAGAGCCAAAGATCTGTTGTACTCCTGTTCAAAGGAACATAGAAACATCTTCCCCTTTGACAGAAAAAGAGATAGATCAGACTATTAATAAACAACCAGTCTCTGAAACTTTTTGCAAAACAAACACTCTTGCCCATTCACATAGAGAAATTTTTTATACAGATTTAGAAAGTTCTTTTGTAGATCGGAATGAAGAAGGACCTGCTGATAACCCAGTATGTTTGATTGGTAGTATTACTTATATTCGTTATTCTCCTAAATTTGATCTATCTAGTGATGATGCTTCCCAAACATAAGTTAATTTTATAGGATCATCATTAGCAGATTATGGGAGGAATATTAGTTCCTTCAAAGAAGTAATGAGCCAGTGCAGACTATTTATGATACTGATGATGAAAGTTTTCAAAGCCTAGAAGTGAGTGAAGATTCATTGGATCTTTGCAATGATTCATTTCAGATCATCAGTAATAGTTTCCACGTGATTCAGAATCAGCAGACTTTCAGCTCAAAGGATGAGGAGGAAAGAAACAAAGAAATTTTTGGGCAGGTGGAAATCAAGGAGCTTTCTCTTGAAAAAGAGGAAGCAATTAAACATACCCTTGCTCAAGAATATAATAACCTCTTCATAGAGTACATTCCACTAAACCAAAGCATACTAGGGCTACAAGAGGACAACACTGCCAAATACGATGAGTCCTCAAGTTCAGATGATGATGATGCTTCCAAACAACTTTCTGAAGATATGCTCCTCAAAGTTGAAGTCTTGGAAGAAGACAATCTACCAGACACAGAGGACCAAAAAGAAGAGAATATTCATCTTTTATTTGTTGATCCTATGGAAGAGTATGTGGAAATCCCAACTGGCTCAAATTATCAAGCAGCGATCCTTTGAATGAGCCAGAGACATGAAAAGTTGTCACCTTTTGTGATAGCCTTGATATTGAAGGTTAATCTTAAATATATTCTATGGATACCTCTGAAAAGTAGCCAGCGTTTCTTCTTCCTCTTGACATTTCTCATCTGGCTACATTAGCATTTTTGTATTATATCATAAATGTAAATACTCTATGTTTAGAATAGGTTAGAATGTCAATAAAGATCAGTTTTGAGCATGTAGTTAGCTGTTGTTTTCTGCTTTGAATAAAAATCAAAGATTCAAAAAATACAAAAACAATGAAACAAAGAAAAGAGGGCAAATTGTGAAAACAAGAAAGGTACAGCCCCATACCAAAAAGAGAAACAAATCTGAAAGTGTGCAAGCTCAAATGCCACTCCTGAATGACACACTTCTAGTTAGTCAAACAGCCTAATATTAACTAATTAGCCTTTAAATTTTCTGTTGATAGGATAGTGAATTCGATTGGCCAAACTGTTTAATTTTGGCTTATTAGTAGATAGATTAGGATAGAAATGAAAGGTTCAAACATGTTCAAAATCTGAACCTAAGTTTCCAAAAGAGAGATGACTCAAATCTGTTCTATTTTTTTGAGTCAAGAAGAAGAAAATCTGGTTCTAATTAGCTCAAATTCTGAACTAGAGAGCAAGGAAGAAACAACTCACATAAGAGTCAAAAAAGAGTTGTAAAAAGAGTGAAGGAAATGCTTGAATTTTCAGATCTTAAGCCTTCAAATTTTGATTTAATTTTCTGCAAATAATAATCTATGTGCAGCTTGTTTTTATGCCATAGATCAGCATCAACTTAGATTGATAAATCCTAACTTGAATGATTTTTAAATTTCTGTTTTAGCAAAATTAGAGAATAAATGTCTAATGGACAGTTTAATCCCAGCAGATAGTAGATTAGGTAGAGAATTATATGGATGGATTCAACTGTTTAATCTGAATCCATGGAGAAATAAGGAGTAGAAATAGATTAGATTTTTTTCTTTCAGAAGGAATAAAATGTTGTAAGATATTTTTCCAATCCAAGTGCACTCTAATGAAGAAAAAATGTTAAACCTATAGGATTGGGTAGGTATAAAGCTTGTTGATAAGATATCCAATGTTTTTCCATGGCTGCTAGCTTATTTCCAGAACAAAAGAAGATCATTCAAGTAAAGAAATCAGCCCAATGGATGAGGCAACTGATCAACATTTCAGAGAATGCAAGTCTGAAATTCTTGATGCCTTCAAAAAAAGGCACCATCCCCAAGTGGAGCCATTATTAGCCACCTATAAAATTTGTCATACCTAATGGTGGCTAAATTATTTTGGAGCCTTTAAGGAACAATTTTATTGCTAAAAATTGTTGGCTCTTGAAGACTCTTGAAAGGCCTCATGCCTCTGTCCGAAAATTTCATTTGTTGTTTCCATTTTATACTCTGAGGAAAGACTGTTGCAAAGACCATCATTTTCCCCTTTTTTCCCCCACTCAAAACTAACCTTCATTTGCACCCCTCTCTTCCATACAAATCCTCTATTTTTTATGAATTTCCTTCTTCCATTCATAAAAATCCGCTTTATAAGGTTTGACACCCACTTTTAAACCTTACCGAAACCTTCAAATTCCTTTAAAAAACCATGAAAAATTCATAAAAAATACAAGTCTTTACTATGGACTTAAGCACCTTTGGGCTAAGTCCTAAACCACTTCCCCCACATGCCCTTTCTCAGGAACCAGGCGCTAGTCCCATTGGCGCTTATCGGCATCGGAGTAAATCAAATGAACGCATATATTTCGTTACACAAAAACTCCGATGCGCTCGGCTCCCTTTTGATATAACTCCAGGTCTCATGTTTCTTTTGAAAAACAAAGTGTTAAGGACCCCGAGCGCTAATCGCATTGGAAAGAAACAAGTGCGCAAGTCTTAAACCATGTTCCGAAGACTTCGATTGCGATTAGCCTTTGTATTTAAGACCCATGATTACATTATTTTCCATATAACCATAAAGCCCGCCTCAGGCGCTTAAAAAAAAAACTTATAATTTTTCTTCTCGATCACCCTTTTTCTTTGTAAAAACCCAAAACCCACTTATCCAAAGTTTTAACTTAAAAACTTAAAGTCACATGTTAAAATTTAATAAGTAGATTAAAAAGACCGATCGCGCAATCGCAAGCGGAAAAATCAAATGGGTTGATCGAAAAGACCCGCATCAAAGTTCCGATGCGATTGGGTCTTATATGTTAAAGCTTTCCCCCCGCCTCTGTTTCATATGACTTTCCCCGGGACCAAGAGTTAAAGGTCCCAAGGCACTTATCGCATCGTAAATGTTTTAGCGAGTTAATCGAAAGACGAGTCTCCAATTTCCGATTGCGATTGGCCCTTGTTTCAAATACGCCCCAGGTATATTATCCTCCATATAATTAAAAGGCCCCGCAGTCGGGCGCCTATTCATCTTATGCACATTTTCCGCCCCCGAAGCAGAAAAAACCTTTATTTTATTTCAAACCTTTGTTTTTTCATGTATTATAAAGGTTTGCTCCTGGTTCATCTCTGTCGTTCATTGACAGTCGATCAAACGACCAGTGCTCCATCGCATCAGAGTCTCCAATCGCATCACAAAATTTTAATCGCATATGTTTCATTTTTCCACGATCAGCCATCTCCCCGATTTGTTACCCACCCTCGATCTAATCTATAGATCGACGGCCCGCACTCCATCGCATTATTTATTTCCATCGCATCCCCTCATTCTCAACCTTTGATTGCGACTCCCCCGATTCATTTTCCACCGTTGATCTCATTCTTAGATCAACGACTATCGCTTAATCGCCTCTGCCCTCCTGATCACGCAATCGCATCGGTGATTTTCATCGCACCATTTTCCTCATCCCGCCGATTACGATTCCCCGATTAGATCTAGATCGTTCACGTGTCCAGATCGGACGGTCCAGGATCTCTCCGCTTTATTTCTTCTCCCTCTCTTCTTTTGCCTATTATTTGCAGATCTCCACCGTTAGATGCTCTCACCCAACGGCTACACTCCTTTCCCTGCCATATGAAGAATTTTATCCAAAAAAATGCAGGATTTCTCTATAATTTTATGTTTTATGCAAGTTTTAAAAAGTCTCCGACATTATAATGAAGAAAATCCAGGAGTTGGGAATGATGATTCCCGTGATTTCAGCACATAAAGAAAACCATTCACAGGGCTCCATTCAAACGTTTTATCAACATTCCATGGGCGTCGATACTATGAAGGCCCTGCGTGGCTCTGCACATTGACAAGACACTACGTTTTAATGCGATTTTGAAACGAGTATAAGTTTTGAAGTGCAGAGTGCAGCAAAAGGAAGATTAAAGACAGATCTAGGGAATTACAGCTAAAAATAATTATCAAAAGCCTAATTCCCTAGATTAAAACATGGTCAACAGAAAATAATAAATGTTTCACTGACAGAAAGGCTTCCACCGCTTCAACTGAGGCGAATTGATTCCTCAACTACTACAAGAGACACCTGCTGCCTCAAACCATTCAAAACAAAGGCCAAAGTCATTGATTAAGGAAATATCTACCTCCAGTGTTGCCATGAAGTTAATTCTGCTAAAAGAAACTAATGCAAGTAAATATCAGCAGAGTTATTACATCCAAAATAGAGCCTCAAAGTCAAATAAAGTTCCCACCAAGCTTATTTTATAAATGTAAAACAGTTAATACAGGGACCCACCTGTAAACTTCTTCATCGATCCCCTCAAAAGGCCAAGAAGTCTTGAATCTGTATTAATTGCCTTAAGAGATCTTTTATCAGATCTCACCTCCTCATCCTTCTATAAATACTTATGTAGAAGATGAGAAGTGGGTTGGTTGTTGGTTGTGTGTTATCACAAGTTGTAATACTGAAACTCTTTGAAATAAATACATAGTCTATTGAAGTTGAAGGAGAAATTGAAGTTTTGGAAGCCTTGATGATGTTGTTGCATGCTTTTTACTGTGAAGGCTCTATCATTGGATCCATGAGCTTGGCTGTTGGTGAAGTATTCTGAACTGTTTAATGTTTTCCCCTGTTTTCATTATGTTCCATAACTTCTTAATACAGTAGGATAGAAATTATTAGGCTAAGAAATGACTCCTGGAAGCACCTTAGACCTGTTCATCCTTCATTGTTTCATTTTTTCTTCTGCTGAAGTATTTTAGAGGCTTTAATCTTTCTCTTTAGTCTTCATGTTTGTTTATTTCCCTAATAGTTTGAACAGTTGGTTTTAGCATGATTTATGGTTCTCCCTTCTTGTCTGCTACCATTTAAAAACTGTTATTGAAGTCTCCCTTTGAAGTTCTTTGCTTACAATGAATCAAAGAGGTTGGTTTTGTTCTTGCCCTTTGTCCTCGCTTAAACAGTTGGCTTAAAAGTCGTTTATAATTATGATCATAGATGTTTTTTAGGTGTTCCCTCTTCTATGAATTTAATTATCAGTAAATATTTTATGTTTTCTAAGTCATTTGAAATAAAATCTTTGAGGAAATAGTGTGTTCCCCGAATCTTAGATTTCATTTTAAAAAGTTGTTTTGAGATCATTATTTTCTTAAAGCTGTGATTTGTAGAATTTATGGTTAGCCCTGTCTATCAAAGAACTCTTTATTGTTCAAATTATGCTTTTGAATTCCCTTTGTTGATAATTAAACCTCTCTTTCCAAATATTTAATGTTCATCTCATTCCAAAAACAAAAGGATCCTGTGGCCAAGTTAGATTTTCCCTTTGATATCCCATATCCATTGATGAGTACGTTATGACCTCTTTTTGACTCCATCACCCAATGAACCAGATATTTCTCTGTCCTATATATCTTTCCTAGGCCTTTCATGTTCTGCTGTATCATTCTAGCATAACCAAATAAACAAATAAACACATGCACTTAATAACTAGTCTAAAACCAATACTCAAAGCACACAAGATAAACTTTTGCAAACAAAAATTTGAGAGATCCCTCTCTGAGAGCAGGAGGACTATATCCTATAACTCTAAAGATTGGTTCTGATGTTGCCTTGTCTTTTGATTTTCCAAACTATCAAAACACTGGACACCAACATGTTGGTCATGTAGCCATGTGAGTTTCATGTATGTTAGTCATCCTTGTGGTCTATATGCGTATTTCATATGTAGGGTATCAGTCATGGTTGTAACAATGTCTCCATATGAAAGAGGATGTTGTTGTTGAGAAATGTGTCTTCATGAGTGTATGATTGGTTATGCATTGCTATGTGTTTGATGTTCATATATGTCAAATTTTGCATGTGTATTCTTCATGTTTGTGGACTATGTGCTTCTTCTGTATATATGGTGATTTTCATTGTTGCAGTTGTGTCGCCATGTAAAATTTAATGGTGTTGTTATTTGATGTGATGGTCATGATTGAATGTCAGTTATGTATTTGTTATGCATGTTAGTGTCTATATGATTGTTATGGTTATAGTTGTTGTCCATGAGGTCATTGTAAACATTGAACGTCATCATGATGTTGTTGATATGTTATGATGATAATGTGTTGGTTAGGATAGAGCAAGAGATGCAGATCATCAAAGTGAAGGTGTAGCACTAGACTTTGCATTGCTAGAACATCATCATTCATGTATTGTATGATTGACATGTAGGTATGTTAGTTAACAGATTTTTATAAGCATTAGGGTTATGTACATGTTTTTTAGTCTATTGTTGTTTTGGTTATATGAAGTATAGATTTTATTGAATCAACATGGTCATATGCACATGTGTCGAATAGTCATGAATGATAGAAGCTGGTTGTTATATGCATTATTGGTGTTGATGTTAGTTAACTTGATAATTATGTTATATGTTGTTGATAACTATGTTATGTGTTAAATTTTTTATTTTTACATGATATTTATCTTAATGATTACATTATATATTTTTGATGAGTATGTTATATGTTAACTTACTGTTGTTATATGTTAGTCAAATTGAGGATTTGGGTTATTACATTAAGATATGGATGTTGCATGTATCAAGCTAATTTGGATTGGCATATGCAATTGGTTAGGGTTATGACCATTAAATAAAAGCATGGTGGAGATAAAATGTGAACTATAATATATTTCATTGCATTTACTATTAACATATATGTACATTTATACACTTCCTTGTGACCCTTGGTCTTCACATACGAAGTGGTCTCTTAGACTGCCTTTGACCCTTTGCCTCCCACACTAACCCTAGGAGGATAATGTGTCCAAAAATCCCCCCTTAATCCGAAGGAGTATGTATGAGTCCAAGAAGAGAGTTTGAATACAAACGTGTAAAGTATGTGTTGTATCTCAAGAAACAATCCCTTGGCTGTGGTAAGGAATCAGCGCTTAAGAAATTTTGTAAATGTATGTCACGATTATAATATCAAATGGCCTATTATCTCAAAATCAAACCCTGATAGGCTGCTGATCAAGAAGACTCTGAGTAACTATTTCAGACCAAACTTATAGTTGAGGCTTAGCCTCCTCAACCTGAGAGGGACCTCTCAATAGGTTTATGATTTTCAAATAAGGATTAGATGGTTAACTCTATGAGTAAAATGGATAAAAATGGATAATTGGTTGTATTGCTAATCAACAAACATCTATTGGGCTTATGGAGTCAAGTGTGTTTTCACAAAATATGAGTGTCAGCTTCATATGGAAGTCATGGCATTTCAGGGTTTATATGCATCAAAAGAACAGTAGGACAGAAAATAAACACAGTTCATCAACATATGAAAGAAGTTAGAGCACATTCAGTGAATTCTAAGTAACATACATTCATACCACTGCAATTAATTGAAAGAGGAAAACCATGACAATATCAAACATCAATAACCCTTTATGAATCCTGAGTGATGAAACCAATATCTCTGTATTAATATAAAAACACAATTTCTGCTACAGCAAATCAATATGCTTGTTAATGAAAATTGCCAACCCTATGCAATTTGAATTCTTGTCACTTATAGAGTCATCATTACATTCTTGGATTCTCTCCAAACAGTTGAGAAAAAATTGAATTTGGTAGCTTGACACCTATCAACTGCTAAAACAAACTTTTAATTACATCTGACAGTTAAACTGTCTGTTGTAGATTCCTAATACAACTAGGATTAAAACTCTTTATTATAACCTAACAACCTTATCTAAACATTAAATATTCTATGTGACAGTTTCTCCTCCTAAACTTCGACCTTGATGATGTCCATCTCCTTGTTGTTAGTCTGTATTGATTTGCTTCTTATCTGCTCTGAAAGATAGGAACATGCTCCCTCCAAAATAGCTATAGTGGTTCATTTATTTTTCTTCAAACCATTTGCTGATCAACTTGTGCTCAAAAACATGTGGCAATGTATTATTAAACTCATGTTACTTCGCCTTTCCATCTGTGCCCAAACCAAAATTTTTGAAGGAGTGCCAAAACTGTTAACAATGCTACACTACGAAACTGTATGTTGTTTTCATAGCACAGAACTTTACCTTTGAAAAATTGACTTGGAACCTTCATTTTTCTATGTTTGTCCATTGGATCTTGACTTATGATCTTTATACATTCTTCAACAACATCAAGGTTTATAAAACAAGCCTTTTCACCCTTTGAAACCTTGCAAAATTTTTCAAAATGTTGTGCATGACACCTACAGCAGTTTCGTAGCACGCTACGAAACTGCTATGTCTATCTTTTCATAGCTTTTTCCAAAATTTTAAGTCTCAAACCTTTAATACCATCCTTCCAGTTATATATAAGCTCTCATAATAAAAAAAAATCAACTTTGAACTGCTTTCAAAATTCAAATCTTTCCACATAACCCCAAAAATGTGTTAGGAGATGTCACTTATTATTTACACTCATTTTTGCTATGGTTGATCTTCAAGCTTTTCTAGCTGTATTTGAATATCTTCAACCTACCTTTTAAGCCTTCTATTATTAGCTCTTAGTTTTTTATTAACCATCCTTACGGGATTTTCTTCCTTGATTGTAGGGATGGTCCATATGTAGAATTGATGCTCACTACTGATTGACTCAATGTTTGAAACCTTTTCTAGCTCCCACAGACCTTTCAACCTCTCAAATATTGACCATTCTACAACATGCATTCTCACTTTATTCTTCAATTTATCAATTTCAATGTTTGCAAGTCTAATTTTGTATTTAACCTCCTCATAACTACTCTTTTCTCTATGAGTATTAAAAACTCTGTTTCCGTCTTCTTCAAGAATTTGAGATGATATATTAATGGGTTCTTCAAAAACATTTGCATCCTCACCTCCTGTTTGGTCTATCTCCATGTCTGGCTGCTACAATTTCTTAGACTGGCTAGTCAAGGGTTTTCTAGGCTTAAAGACAAACTCTAACACTTCATCTTCAAAATCTAATTGTTTGGATGTTTTCAATTTCTTTGATTTGCCACCTATATCCAGTTTAATGAAATCAGCTTGAACCAGGGGAGACTCTTCAATGTCAATAGCTTGTAATATATCATTCAAGTCACCTCTTAATTCCAAGTTTTCATCTGTGACCACAGCTTTTCCCTTCTCCTTTAACCTTTGACTCCTAGTCTACTTCTTCTAAGCTATTTTACTAGTTTACTGTTCCTGAATTGTCTCTTTGACATGAGTTATCTTCTTCTGTGCAGATTGAGGAGTCCTTTGTATATTCAGTGATGTGTTCATCATTGGTTCCTTAACCTGTTTCTTGGGCTTAAGCTTGAAAAACCTCCTTGATTTTGTTTCTGCAGGTTCAGTATTCTTTGATGGAGATTTTTCTTTGACTTGAGGGCTAGCAATTGTTCCTTCAACCACTATTCCACTCAAAAAGAGAAATGCAGACCATTCTCTATTCACTTTCCGAAGCTCATGCAAAACTATTAACTTGACTATACCATGATGAAATAATGAGGTTTCGCATGCCTAAGTTTTCATCTGTACTTTTTCTGCCATCTTGGCCAAACTTCAAAATAGAAAGAAAGGTAAGTCTAGAGAGATTATTCTTGTGAAATTAAATCAGAGTTTAAAGTGGTAAGCATACACCTTGTGGTATCTCCCTTCGTAGGTGAAGTACCTTTGGATGTTGCAGAGTAGATTGGAAAATGCATCGTTGACATAACTTCATGGCACAACTTTGTTCAAATCAATATCCATACACTCTGGTTTAAAAAATATTTTGCAGGGTTTCATTTCAAACCTAAAATTATTGAACCATCTATCTTCCCCCCTTGGAGTTTCTGTGACTGCTGATATAACTTCAGGAGAAATTGGTAAATTAAGAAAAACAACCTTTTTGTTTGACCCTGTGAAGTTAATATAAAACTCTTTGGTAACCTGATTATGCCCTCCTTGAAGCTTTTCATAGAACCTCCAGCACCCTACCTTCTTGAAGGCTTCTTCAATAGTTTTATCTCTTGTGAGAGCTTCTAAACCTTCAGGTTCTGTTCTCAGACAATGACTAGACCTGTTATTTCTTTTTTCTTCTGTCATCTTTCTCTTGAAAACCATGTGTCTTCATCAAACCTATAATAGACCTCCTTGTTGGATGAACTGGCTCGCTTGAAAATTTGGTTCAGCCTCGCTTGATTAGAAATCCTGCTTTAGCTAGAAATTATTTTCAAACTCACTTGATTAGCAAGTATCGAAACTACTGACATAACATCAATTGGGTTCAACCTCGCTTGATTGAAATTATGCTTCGCTTTAAAACTTAAGGAGAGCTTTGGTTTCTTATCATGAGCTTCTCTTTCAAACAATAGATATGCATGCATTGTTTTCTTTGCATGAGACAAAATCGATGATAACCAACCCTTTTTCAAATTTGAAAAGGACCAATGAAAAATGACCCCTGGCAAATCTCATAACGATTTCATACCTGCTTTGGATGGTTGAATACATGAGAGAGGATTCATGTACTGACACCTAATCATGAAAATTTAACCAAAATTGATGGATGTGACAACTAAAACAAAAAATTTTGAATCCCCAATTTCGTAGTGCTGGTATGTGATTTCGGGATTTTGCACTACGAAAAAACCAGCATTTTCGTAGTGCAGGAGTAGTTTTTTACACTGAGCGCACTACAAAAACGTGGTTTCGTGGCTTATTCAAATTGTTTTTTAAAAATACTTAAATATGGTTTTCCAAACGTGGTATGAGACTTCTAAAAAGTAAAGAAAGGTTTATGAACTTTATTTGGTGATGAAATGAGACTTGTAACATATGGTTTAGACCCTATAAAGCATAAAAATGACTCAAACCCTATCTAATACCATGACTTAGGAGCAAGTATAAACTGACCAAGTTTAGAAAATTTTAATAGTGATAACATGGCCTCTGCTTAACACCTTTGGAATCTAATTATTTAATACACTCAATAATCTGATATAATGAAAGCCTTTACAATGCCATAAACTACTGATATCCGAATGAAATGAAAAGATCAATTGTAAAGGAAACTTGAAGTGATATTCCGAGAAACATAATCTATCACTTTTAAGTTTCACAGGAAATTCATGGAGAGAGAGGAAACTCGAAATAATATGTTGCAAAAATAGAATATATTACTTTAAAGTTTCATCAGGATTTTGGGAAGAAAGAAGAGATGAGGTGAAGGAGCATAAATTAAGGTTGTTTAACTCTTACTTGCAGATGTAATTAAGAGAATGACTGCTACATTACTTCACTTCATTCAAAGAGGAATAAACACAGAGTGAAACTGGAAAGACATATCAACATTAACAGGTACAGGAAACGTGATCTTCTTTCATTTATTTCTCCAAAAATTCAGTACCAAATTAACAATCCTCTAGAGGTATAAAACTCGGAACCTCTTTTCTTTATTTCTATCTACTTAAATACATCACAGTGGTTCGTAACTTCTAAAATTCTTGAAACTATTCGAATACCTAAACTATTAAAATTACTTATGAAATCATAATTGAGAAAACAAATTAAACCTAGAAATATTGTTCCTTTTTCTGAATTTGATGTTGCTGATGTGTCCTCCCAAAGTGGCGAGGTGTATTTTCTCATTATGATGCAGCGGCTGCATAGCTCTATAATGACACCTCAGTGCCTGACTTGACCCAGTTTTCATGCTCTCAATAGGGCCGCTATATTCTCTTCTACCCAACTCTGCCTATGCCCTTGTGCTTCAAACTTTTACAATCATATCGCCTACTACCAGACTCTGCCTCTTCTCCTTTGATCTGCGTCGGGTCACTTACCTAATTTTTTCTACTGCATTCAGCCTATTTCTTCATAAAATGGCGCATAACCGCATAATCTCGGACCTAAAATCCTTTAGATTTCATCTTAGAACCACATCGCGTTTGTGCCAACATCACAATTCGCATTTCACCGTCTTTAACTTTTCCTTACCGTTTATCTTTTAAAACATGTGATGTGCGCTATGCGATCAGGTCCCATCTGGAATCACATGTCACAATTAGACGAATTTATCACTTACCTCCCGTAATGATCCTTTAAAACTTGCGATTCACGATTTGCGATTGGGCCCCACCACATCACACATCCCACTTCGGCGATTATAACATTTACCCTTCACCCTTAACTTTTAAAACTTGTGCTGTGTAGTATGCGGGACAGGGCCATGTCATCTGCCACATCACCACCAAGTCATCTACCACATCAGCTTGCCACATCACACTTCACATTTCTTTATCCTTAACTTTTCGTTAACACTTATCTTTTAAAACCTGCGATGTGCACTATGCGATCGAGTCCCACCTGGCATCACACGTCACACTTTGGCTACTTTATCACTTACCTCCTGCTCCTATCCTTTGGAACTTGTGATTTAATCTTCGTTTTCTATCTCTCCGCTCTAGTTCTGTTCTTTCATAGTGACCATCCATTTTTCCCTTTACGCCTCCTCCAAATCTCTTAAGTGCTTAAGGGAAATGCGCCCTTTCTCTGCCTTTGGGAAATTAGTTTGTTTGCTCCATGGTGTAACCCTCCTCATGTTATCTAATGTGCTGTCATGATGGTCCCTCATAAGTTTGTGAATGAGCCCGACTCGAACCTATTCGGCGTGCAATGTTCTGAATGTGCCCAGCGATTCATCTCTTGAACTATTCTACACATGAAGGAACTCGACTCGACGCACCTTCACATCTGATAATGTAATTTTAATGTACCAATATATAAATCAAAATTATTCTATGACACATAATTTTTACATTTTCTATCAAATATGATTTTTTGGCGTTTTGAAAAATTTTTCAGAGGTAAATGCAAATGAAACACAACATCTGGCTCCACTTGGGGATAGTTATTTTTTCCACAGAAGCGCTAAGAACCGCAGATAAGTGCCTTATCCATTTGGCATGGAGTAAAGTATTGCATGGTCACATATGAACACTGAGAAATCGAATATTTACAATGGTGGAAGGATGGCTTTAAATGTTGGAAATAATGCTTCAGATGCTGCCCGTTCACAGGCAGCTATACTATCTCTCCATCTAGATTTTCCAAAATAAATGGGTTATTTGACCTTGCCTTAGAGAACTTGTATGGACCATACCAGAGAGGGTAAAATTTACCATGCTTCCCATTTCCTTCTCATTTGGTGTCCCATCTTAGTACCAAGTCCCCTACTTGAAAGAGAACTTCGTTTTCTTTTCTATGAAATATAGACTTCATCTTTTCTTGATAATTAATCAAGTTATCCATAACTTTGTTTTTTTTTCACTTGATTCAATTATTTTGTTCAATATTATTACCAGAGCATTCGGTTCTTCCTGAGCTTATTGAAGGAAATAAATCACTGGTTTGGCAAGCTAATTAGGAAATAGATCTTGAGTTCCATAAACCAGTTCACAGGGAGACTTCCCAATAGATCTCTTGGTAGTGACTCGAACTTCCCAGAGGGAAAAATTCAACTTCATATCCCAATCGTTCTAATTTTTGGTTATTTTTTTCTTCAAAATTCTGACCAATGTCTTATTTGAAGACTCTGCCAATCCATTCCCTTGGGGATGATACGCTGTGGAATGTGATAAAATTATATTATATGTTTGACAAAAATTAATGAAACGAGCATAGTTGAATACCTGAGCATTATGTGTCACAATTTGACTGGACATCCGAATCTGCTGAAAATGTTTTCCTCCGGAAACTTCATCACCACTTGGTCATTTGAATTCTTAGTGGGTATTGCTTCAATCCATTTTGTAAAATAATCAATGGAAGTCATAATCCAGTTGAACTATTTTCTTGATGGAAGATTGATCTCTCGAATAAAATCCAATCCCCATTGCCTGAAAGGTTCTTCAGTAAATACTGGGATGAGAGGTAATGGAGCAAGTTTTTTCTGTTTAGCAAATAGCTGACAATTCTGACAACTTCTGACCAGTCTATAAACATGTGCATATAGGGTTGGCCTATAGAAGCCTGACTTAAGAATTTTATGAACAATGGCCTTCCAACTATAATTTCCTCCACAAAAACTTTCATGATATTGTATGGTGACATCAATAGATTCTCCTGCAGTCATACATAACAAAAAAATACCAGCAGGGTTTTTCCAATATAGCTTCGCTTCTATGATAACATATGGCCGAGGCTTGAGCTTGAGAGCTCTATGTTTTTGTATTGAATACCTGTTTTGAAATTTCTTTGACCCTCTTCATTTACAGCTCCATACACTGGTCCCAACAGATTAAATTCCCAAGCCTTGAAAATTTCTCTGTCAACAACTTTGCTAACCCCTGTCCCTTGACCAGCTTGGTGGGTGTAATGTCCAAATCATATTCTTGGATTTTCGCTATCCACTTCCCGCTTTTTCCTTCAACATCACTTTGGACCAGCATGTCTTTCACAATAGAATTAGGGACATAAGAAGTTATTCGGGACTTAAACACATAATTCCTAAAGGCTTTTAGTGCTTTGACCAAATTTATACTTGTTTCTCGAGAATATTGTATTTGAGCTCAGCATCTCTGAGAACTTTACTGAAAAATGCAACTGGTTTCTCATTATTGTCTTCATTTTTCTGCAACAACGCAACAACAATAGTAGTGGGGGGTGAAAATGAGAATACTTGAAAGGATTTTTGATAGTATGGGCTAATCAAAACTGGGGCTTCGTGTAGTGCTTTCTTTATTCCAACAAATGCATCTCTTTTTTCCTTATCCCAATTCACTTCTACACTTTTCTTCAACATATTTGTTATACTTCTAATGATCTCAGCATAATTCGGTAAAATCCTCCTCATAAAGTTTATTTCTCCCAGGAATCTCTGGATATCCTTCTTTCTTCTGGGTAAAGGAATAGTCTGAATGGCTTCCACCCTTTCTGGTTCAATCTTTACTCCTTGTTTAGAGATTATGTGACCTAATAATTTAACTTATTCTAAGGCAAATAAAGATTTCTTTGGATTCAATGACACACCAAAATTTCTGTACTTTTGAATTTTTTTACAAATTCTCCAAGTGTTCATCATCTGACCCTGAGAAAGAAGTTACATCATCGAGATATATAACTACAAACATGTCACCAATGAAGGCTATGCACATGGCCCTCTAAAATGTTGCACCGGAATTCATCAAGCCAAATGGAATCCTTGCATACATGAAGGTTCCCCAGGGCATAGTGAAAGCATTCTTATTATGATCTTCCTTTTCTACTGCTACCTGATTATACCCAGAAAATCCGTCAACCATGAACAGTTCTGAGCTCTTGTCACCTTCTATAAGACATAATCCATTTTCAGCAAATGATAATTACCTTTTAGAGATGCTCGGTTCAAGTTTCTGAAGTCTTCACACAGTATTATCTCTCTATTCTTCTTTCTTACATGGACCAGATTAGAAACCCAGTCTGAATATCTAAGAGGGGCTATAATTTTTACCTGCAACAGTTTGTTCGGTTCTTTTTCAATTGGACCTACAACAATCGATTGATATGTCTGAGCTTTTGTCTGTATGGTTTGAGTCCTTTCTTCAATGGAATCTTATGCTAAATAATGCTTTTTTCATATGTTTTCAGGTCTTCATACAACTAGGAAAACACATCCATATAATTCTTAGAAATATCAATGTATCTTTCTTTGTAGTTTTTGGGAACACCTTTGAACAATTTCACTTTTTTGGGTTCCGTCTAATTTCCCAATTTACAATATTCCATCTCTTCTTCTTGATGTGTTTTCTTTGAATGAACAAAAAAATCATTAGCATCGAATAATATTTCAAGGGGAACCAACCCTTTGGGGTGCACATTACCTTTTAATTAGATAATATTATGTTCACCTATTCACTGGTTAAGGTTTCCAATTTCTGCTTTCTGCTCTATTTGTTCTTCCTCTTAGTCTATCTCGGCTTATTCAAATTTTCCAATCATGGTCAGGAACTTACTTATCTATTCATCATCATCAACCACCTACCAATGTTTCACAGTATCAGGGGTGGAAGGTCTATGCCTAATTTCAATCTCATACCTTAATCTTGGATTATTGGAGGTTTGAAGGTGATGGCTGCAAATCCTAAAGAATCGGTCAATCTATTCTCCTCCCTTGGAACATACTTAATATTGAATGCTTAAAAATAGTTTTCTACCAGATCCCACACTTCATTCCTATATGATCTCAATCTTGGATGCTTGGTTTGACAATGATTTTTAATCTTCCTTATTATCAATTCAGAGTCACCAAAAATTGAAATACATTGAACTCCCATCTGTTTAGCAACTTGAAGTCTTGATATTAAGGCCTCATACTCAACCACATTGTTTGTTGAATCAAATTCTAGTTTAAAAGAGAAAGGCATGAGGTTACCTTTTGGTGATATCGGTAAGAATCCAGCACCTCCGCCCTCCTTGAAGTAGGCACCATCAAGGTAGCACTTCCAAATATTCCTTGAGTGTAGCTCATTATTTACAATTTCTGAAGAGAGTTGCTTCCCTGTGTCTTCAACAAATTCTGTATCTTCATGCTGCATGAAACAACTGAAAGGTCTTCTATTTCTTGAATATAAATGGTGGAATTTCCTGCATCTTTCTTGGAGGTAGTCTTCACAAATATTGTTTCCCTGTAAAACCTCCTTTCTTCCCCAGTAAAAACCGGAATGATAGCATAAGTGAAATCTAATTTTAGTACACCTCCCAAAATTTCTCCCCAAGATCTTGACAGGAGCAATCCAAACCTAGCTGGGATGTCAACAACCACTACATCCATGGCTATACTCTTTGCTGGGATTTGTGCCAAAAAAACAGCTACATCTTTAATTAACCCAACACATTTCACCCTTTTGGAATCAAATGGCTACATATCCCTATAAGGTTTGGTAATATCCAAGTTAAGTTCCTTCAAAACAGAAAATGGCATGAGATTATGGGATGCTTCTGAGTCCAACATGAAATTATGTAGAGTATAATCATGAAGCAACAGAGAAATATAGAAGGGTGGAACATAGGGATCTATTTCTTCTACATGAGGACCAAAGGAGACCAGTGGATTTTCTTCTTGTAAGTTCAGTGTGTCACTTATGCCTTCCACCTGTGTGAGATTAATAAATTCTGAAATTTCTTTCTTGTAAGAAGACAATTTGGCTAATTCTAGAAGAGGCACCTAGATTTTTACCTTCTCCAACTATTTTTTCAAATTGAAAGAATGAGTTTTCTTCATGTTCTTTTTAGGTTATTCTTCACTCTTTATAGAATTTGCTGCTTGTTCAGGCACAAGAAAAACTCTCTCCAAGATATTAGTGTGAACTGATTTATTTTGGGAGGATTCACCCTGCTGCACATTTGTTCTATTAAGTGAATTTATAGGTTGTTTCTTATTACTGACCTGTTTCGTAGGGTCCTTTTGTAGTGGAGTCGCCATTGGAGGAGGAATGGAACCTTGTTGTTCACCTTCATTATCCTGCACTCTAGATCTCTTTCTAGACTTCAAATCATACTTTTTATGTAACTCAACTTGCATGAAATCTGTGAATTTCCTACAATATTCATCCATTTCATCATTATCAAAAGAAACTTTAGCTTCAGCATATTCTCCCTCACAATATTCCTCCTCATCCTCTTCTATTTCATACATAGTAGATAACTGATCCTCGGCCTCCCTTTGGTCATCTTCTGTTGGCTCTGCAGGTGTTGCTTCTATATATAATGGAGCTTGAACCTGGTCTTGATCTCTTCCTTCCCTCTGCAATATTTGCAGGGGATATCTTCTGAATTGAGGGTTAAACCCCCCTTGGTTTTTTTGTACTTGTCTTTGGGAGTTTTATTTTCCAATTCCATCTTAGCTAGCTTTATTTTTTTTATCACCTTTGTCATATCTTCAATTCTTAGATCTTGTGATGATTCTTCTTTTGCCTTCCCATTCTCTTGGACTGGTTGTTTCCCTTTCCCCTTTCTAGCCACAGTCATATTAGCTTCAATATCTAAAGCATCTCTCTGTATCTTCTCAAGAGTAGGGGTTGTTCTCTCTCTCAATGTAAAGCTAAAAACATCTTCAAAATCACCAACAAAGACTACCTTTGCTCTTACAGAGGGGGCTTCATCTCTATAGGTAAACTATTGTAAAAATTTTTGAATCTTCTTACAAACTTAGAAATGTTTTCCTTAGGCTTTATTTTAATTGCATTAAACTCTATCAAGGAGTAACCATGGTCTCTCTCCTCTCCCCATATCTGAGTGAATTGAGTTTCTAACTGTTCCAAGTCATTTATGGAATCATTTGGTAAACCTTTGAACCATTTCCTAGCCTCTCCACTTAGAGATTGCAGAAATAGTCTCATCACAACATCAAGATGCTCTACATTTAAATTTTCAGCAAAAGTGAAAAACAAGGGTAAATGTTGTTCTGCAGTTACTTCATCTTCTCTAGTGAAACGAGGAAGTAATTTGAGGTATTATTGAGGCATGGAATTAATTTGTTTCAGAAGATTTAGTGGTGCATATCTATCCATTAAGAAATATGGTGTTGCCATATTAACAACTTGGTTAACTGCTCCTTAGGTGGTTGAGGTTGATGAACATGTTGTGAAAATTAACGAAGGTGGAGGAAAAACTGATATGGGGGTAGGAAGATGGTCAATAGAAGATGGACTAACAACTATATTTGGTTGAGCTTGAGTGGAGGTAAAAGAAATAGACTAGAAATAATGTTCTTCTAACTAAGGTTCTTGAAAATAAATCGGTGTTGAAGGGGTATCTTGTTCTAATAAAGGGAGTTCCTGGGAAATATCTTCAAACGAAGGGTTATGAGAATTGCTACTAGAAGCAGGCAATGCAAGATCAGGTATTGAAGGAGTTTCAGGTTTCTAAGCCCTTTAAAAACCAAACTTTCTAGATCTGGCAAAGCAGGGACTATCTGCTGTGAGGTATCTGACCTTGTGTGACACCTTTTGAAACCCAGAATTTTGAAAATAACAAACACAGTCGAATATTTCCTCCTCACTAAACAACCAGAAGAAATAATGTGAAAAACCCAGGGAAAATAAACTTCGCTTCTTCATCCCCAGCAATGGCGTGAGAAAATGTTGTATCTTAAGAAACAATCCCTTGGTAGTGGTAAGGAATCAGTGCTTAAGACATTTTGTAAATGTATGTCACAATTATAATATCAAATAGCCTCTGCTTAACACCTTTGGAATCTAATTATTTAATAAACTTAATAATCTTATATAATGAAAGCCTTCACAATGCCATAAACTGTTGATATCCAAATGAAATGAAAAGAAGAACTGTAAAGGAAACTTGAAGTGATATGCTGAGAAACAGAATATATCACTTTTAAGTTTCAAAGGAAATTCATGGAGAGAGAGGAAACTCAAAATAATATGTTGCAAACACATAATCTATTACTTGAAATTTTCATCGGGATTTTTGGAAGAAAGAAGAGATGAGGTGAAGGAGTGGAAATTAAGCTTGTTTAACTCTTACTCACTTATCTTCTTAAGAGACCGGCTGCTACAATACTTCACTTCACTCAAAGAGGAATAAACACAGAGTGAAACTATAAAGACATTTCAACATCAAAAACTATAGGAAACTTGATCTTCTTTCATTTATTTCTTAGAAAATTCAGTACCAAATTAAGAATCCTATAGAGGTACAGAACTCGGAACCTCTATTATTTATTTCTATCTACTTAAATACATCACAGTGGTTCGTAACTCTTGAACTTCTTGAAACTATTCGACTACCTAAACTGTTAATATTACTTATGCAATCATACTGGATAAAACAAATTAAAACTGGAAGTATTTTTCGTTTTGTTGAATCTGATGTTGTTGATGCATCCTCCCGAAGTGCCAAGGTGTCCTTTCTGGTTATGATGCAGCAGATGCACAACTCTATAATGATGCCTTAGTGCCTGACTTGACCCAGTTGTCATGCTCCCAATAGGGCTGTTATACGCTCTTCTGCCCAACTTTGCCTATGCCCCTTTGCTTCAAACGCTGTCAATCATATCACCTGCTACCCAACTCTACTTCTTCTCCTTTGATCTGCGTCGGGTCACTTACCTGAGTTTTTCTACTGCATTCTACCTATTTCTTCATAAAATGGCACATAACCGCATAAGCTCGAACTTGAAATCCTTTAGATTTCATCTTGGAACCACATTGCGTTCGTGCCAACATCATAGTTCAAATTTCTTTGTGTTTAACTTTTCCTTAGCGTTTATATTTTCAAACTTGCGATGTGCACTATGCGATCGGGTCCAACCTGGCATCGCACATTGCACTTCAGTGACTTTATCACTTACCTCTCAAGGTGATCCTTTAAAACGTTCTATTCACGATTTGAGATCGAGCCCCACCGCATCATAGATCGGACTTCGGCGGTTATAACATTTACCCTTCACCCTTAAATTTTAAAACTTGCATTATGCAGTATGTGAGCCAGGGCCACGTCATCTGCAACGTCACCACCTAATCGTCTACAACGTCAGCTTGCCACATCGCACTTCGAATTTCGCTGACTTTAACTTTTCGTTAATACTTATCTTTTAAAACCTGTGATGTGCGTTATGCGATCGGGTCCCACTTGGCATCGCACATCGGACTTCGGTGACTTTATCACTTACCTCGCGTGCCTATCCTTTGAAGCTTGTGATTTCTGGTTTGCGATTTAATCTCTACTCCAGTTCTATGCTTTGATCCCGACCATTCATTTTTCCCTTTGTGCCTCATCCAAAACTCTTAAGTGTTTAAGGGAAATGCATCATTTTCCACCTTTGGGAAGTTAGTTTGTTTTCTCCACGGTGTAACCCTCCTGAGCTTATCCAGTGTTTTGTCACACTAGTCCCTCGTGAAATTATGAATAAACCTGACTCAACCCTGTTCGGTGTGTAATGTTTTGAATGTGCCCATATGTCTGGCTCTTGAACTGTTATGCACGTGAGTGAGCCTGAATCGACCCACCTTCACATCTCATTATGTAATGTTAATGTACCAATATATAAATCAAAATTTTACATTTTCTATCATATATGCCTTTTGGTGTGTTGAAAAATATTTTAAAGGTAAATGCAAATGAAACCCAATAGTATGGATGGCATAACTAAGCTGAATGATCTCTTTGAAATGTTTGCATAAAGAGGTGTTTTAAGGATGACCAACAACACTGGAATCCTTAGTGGAGTTCCTAGAACTCTTCCAAATCTGGAAAGATGCTGAGATATTCTGCTAGAGGAAGTGCTGCTAATGTTTTGAAGAGGGATACCTTCAACGTTGAATAATGGATGTATACAACTTACGATGGTTTAAGGATGACCACCAACTCTAGAATGGTTAACGCATTTCTTGGAACTCCTCCAAAACTGGCAAGAAGCTGAAGTCTTTTGCTAGAGAAGTGTCCCCAATTCTTTGAAAAAGAGGAATCTCAACCTCACATAGATGGTTTAAGGTTGACCACCAACCAAAGGCATGCTCATGGGCATTTGTGTCTCTAGCTAAAACTCTGAATCTGGAATGGCAGGTTGTGACTCAAGCTTACTTGAAATTGTGTGTTTCCCACTACAAATAAATATAGAATGGTAGGTTGTGGCTCAAGCTCGCTTGAAGTGGCTTTGAAGCTTGCAGATGACCATCATTTCCCCCCTGTCAGATACAAGGTGAAATGATGGCGAAAATAAACTACAAGGAATTTTAATGTTCGAGAAGAGATTCTGACATATGCCTGAAACATCTTCTTGGATGTTGTTGCCTATTGCCAAGAAGCGATCCATCCAAGATGAATCTTCATTCTTGTAGGAGGATTGTTTCTAAAGTATCTGTGTGAAGAATATATGTGATGACCACATTGATTGCATGGGTGAATATCAAAACAATGATCTTTCATATGTCCAACTCGATCACAATGTTTCCATTTTACAATATGTTTTGCTTCTATGGAAGAGGAGTAGAATATAGAATAGCAGAAGGTGATCTATCATGAATAAATCTAGTGCTTTTAAATTTGATGGGCTTGGAATAGTCTGGAATATGAAAGGACACATCCTTATCATATCCAGGACCACTTTTGTGCTTATTGTGGACAAGCACTTCCCAAGGTTTGATGATGGGCTTGGGAAGTGCAGATTGAATTTCGACACTTGCGTGCCAATTTGCTCTTGAACTAGGCACTGAATGTGAATCAACTGCAATATTAGAATTGCTGATTATGGGAGTCTCTTTCAATGTTATTAACAAAAACGGGTTCAAAATCATGACTCCATTGTTGTAATTCTTCTTGTTGGAACTGAGATTCAAGCTGCAAAAACTCTATCTTTTCCCATGCATTTCGCAAACATATTTGAATTCTATAAAGGGTGGTTTTTCTGATTTAGATAGTGTCACCAGTAGTATATAGTATCAAATTTTCTAGGGAATCTAATAATTCATAGACTTGGGCCATTTTCTCCAGATAAAATAGATAAAACTTACTCTAAGCAACTAAGAATGCACTACTCTCAAGCTTCTTTGTGAGAAAAATATTTCCAGAAAAATTTTAAACATACATAAGAATACTAAGTTTTCTGGCATGTAAAGGGTTGTCTGGTGCTACATAACGAACCTGCTCTTGTTGGTTGGGTCTTAAACTACTATTTCCAACATACTAGCACCATTTATTGAGAATATTTCTTCACATTGTTTAATATATTATTAATGAACCTGGTTGGAGTCCTCAAGTATAAGATTACATATAATTTCTTTTTGTTGACAACTACACATAAATATTTTCTCTTGGATGCCTTTATCAGTCCCTAAAATCTTAGTATAAGTGCCATGAGTTGCAGGCGAACTCTTCCAAATATGGAAATAAATTGTTAGCACAAGTCATAAGTCATGATGCTCCCCACGACACACTTGATACAGAATTGGTAAAAGCAAACCTCGCATGTGCAAATTGAATCATTTGGTTTAGGAAACGGACATCAAGCTGAAGTTGTCTCATATGTTTCCCAGGTTGGTTGGTTTGCTAGTCCAAGACACCTCCCTTAGTGGTGCTCTTGCTGTGAAATTAATTTCATGTCTTTTTTGTTCTTACATTCCTCCACACACTAACATCATAGGCACCATTATCTATCCTCCATACATTTTTCAATAATAGAGCATTTCCAACTTGCACGATTTTATTTTATTTTTTTGTTCTCAAAAATATTTATCGAGCAATGGTTTTGACCAAATCCAGGTTGATTGTGGCACAATATGGGTAGCATGCAGGGGTCCAGGGCAACCTCAACATGGGAGAAACAAACTATGGGAGTCCTACTATGAGAGAAGACTTGGCGTGAGGGAAGGGGCTGTGAGGGATGAAGATCAGTGGAATAATATTGGGGTATAGAGTTGGACGAGAGGTATTGAGCCAAGAACCGACAAAGAATATGAGGGGAGTTGCAGTCAGGTCCGAATTTATATAACTGTGGCTTAGAGGAGTGGTAAGCGGTGGGAGGTATGGGGAGGAGGCAGTATAATCTGAAACATGGAGGAGAGCGGTGGTACCAGCACCATAATCATGCCATACAACACAATGCTTCCTCCATACACAGTTACAATCATGCCATATTTTTCAAACGATTTCTAGCATATACAACCATCCAACAAACTTCAAGATAACAAGACTTACCACACACCATGCTCAAACTTCATTTTACTGAAATGATGGATTCAACACCACCATTGAACCTTGAATGACATCTCTAGGCAACGTATATACAAGGGCATGAATGGAGGCAATGTAGATACCAATCCCCTCGGAGGCAACTATTATTGGATAGATGAGAACGTTAGGGTTGGGAAGCTTAACAAAAATCTTACTTGAAGTGATGGCTACAAAAAATTATTTTGTTTCTACCCCAGACGTGGAGATTACATGCAAAACGATTAGCCGAATGTGCCAGAGAAATCGAATCGCAATAAAGGAAGTAATGCTCTGCCCTTATTATGCCATTTTCTTGTGCCTTACACTACAACACTAGCCTGACATGGCTGACAAAACTAAATGTTATTGCCAGGAGTATATCAGTGACACCAATACGCAGAAAGGTTGTAATGGTTCCTTCAAGAGGCAGTGGTGACAGAGCTTGATAGACAGTGAAACAGTTAGAGGAGCTACATTGAGCGAGACAGACAAGGAGACCACCTATGCTCTGATACCATGTTAAATACAAGAATGGCATAGACAAAATGTGAATGATAAGATAGTTAATTGCATTTACTATTAACATAGATGTACAGTTATACACTTCCTTATGACCTTTGGTCTTTCCATACCAGGTGGTCCCTTGGACTCCCTTTGACCAGTTTTCTCCCACACTAACCCTATGAGGATTAGGTGTCAACCAATGACATTCAAGTATCAGTCAACCTAATTATGATAGTGTGTTGTACTAATATATACTAACTATGCATATGTGAGTGCTATGCATGAATGGAAATTATTTACAAGTTTGTGATGTGAACATGTTAGCTAGTTACTATTATGAATATCATGACCTTATTTATGTCTAAATTGATTTGATGTCAAGTTATATCGTGCTAATATAGATTGATTGTGTAGACAAAATAGCCCCCTTGAGATACATTAAGGTATGAGTTTTATTATATCCTGTACTTGATGCTTAATTTTTTGATTATGCCATCAATCTAGTGTTGATTATTTGGTGTTATTATCTCATATAGTTGATTTATCTAACATGGTATGTTTACATTCCATTTGAGTGTTGGATTAATTGCATGAAATGAGCATGTGTCTATAAGATTGCATGAAGTAATGGTTTAGTTTTAAGATGGTTTTACTAACACACTATGTGTTGAGATAACTGATATGTACTTGAGTATAAGAAGGTGATAGTTGTAGTAGTATGTATTATGACTCATGACTGTGGGTTTATTTCTTACATATACCTAATAACACGATGATGTGATAACAAATAATAAAGGCTCAACAACAGCAAGACAAATGGTAAAAGAAAGGAATTGGGTAAGAATTCGTTTGGTTATTTTTGGAAACCCTAATTCCAAACGAATGAGTGATTTTCATACAGAAAGTCCTCTTAAGCCTAATGTTGTATGGAATTATGTGGATATGTGCTATATTTATGAACATGTATCTGAAAGATATAACAGTCGGTTTCTAGGGATTTGAGTCCCTTGAGAGAGGATATATGTATGTGTTGAGATACAAGGCAGTTTCCTTGGCAAAAAAAGGTAAGGTAATTGGTATATTTTATGTTTGTATTATACACTAGAAGTTATTTTTTTATGGCAATATGACGCTTGGGATTCTATTGAAAAAGAGACTGCCATGAAATCTTTGAAAAGTCTTGGGTTGAGCTTTCATTTGGAATATTTTTGGGAACCATGGGGAATTGATTCATGGTGTTTGCTGTCAGTCATGTGCTTTCAGTATTTTATGATTTTTTTGCAATTTATTTACATTTTTGTTTAGCTTCAGCGTAAGGAATTACGACTTTGTTGTAGTGTCACATTTCTTTGGATTTTCATGGCCTTCCTCTTGCTTGTTCTCATTCTTTCCTTTTATGTTTTGAGTGTCTTGGGAGCTAGTTGGGGAAAGAGGAAAGTTAATGGAGTCTGGGGAGAGTTGTGTGGTACCCAACAGGTAATGTAACACAGATGAAGCTCGATGCATCAGTAAGCATAGCATAAGGTAAGACTATGACATTTGGTTGGATTGGTTGGGTCCATTGTGGTAAATGGAAAATGTCGCTATAGACACAAGAAATATAAGTCGAAAGGTATGAGGCCTGTATGAGTAATTAGGAGATCCGTTGAAGACAATTTGAGTTTAAATCTCATACAAGCTCCATACTTAGTACTTGAGCCATTCTTTGTCGTCGGCAGAATTGCAAATACATATTTAAAAAAATAAAAACTGCAAATACATAATTTGCGAAACGTACAAATGCATCATTTTACATTAATGTATGCACCTTTTATTTAACAGATAATTTAGTGGTGCATGAATTATTCATCAATGCATTCCAATGACAATTTCATTGTATCTTTCTATGTCAAGACATGGGAGAGTGGCATGGTGTGGTGCACATCATTATCAAAAGAGAATTGTGTCGTAGTTTAACCAGGTTTTAAATTTGGGTGGAAATATTTTTCTAAAATCAAGTAGAATTTTTTGTAAAAATCCAGATCAAAACTATCAAATTTCAAAATTTTAGATACTCCAATAATTTTTTTTAATAATGCTGAATCTATTTCCACCATAAAAACATGATTAAAACATTCTTACTTCCTAATAATTATATAAAACCATTTATATAAATTTCATTCACTTTTTCAATATGGCAACCTCTATCATTAAAAAAACATCAACTTTAATCGATATAAAATTCAGTAAGCTTCCTATTCGTAATAAGTAACATACATAATTATTTTCATGGTTTGAGTCATTTAAAACAATTTATAAGAATTTTAATCTCTATTTTTTCTTATAATAATACCTATCAATAATATTATCATGAATTTCAAATAATTATATTTGAATAATATATAAAATTTTAATAAAAAATAATTTCATATAAAATGTATGATTTGTTTTATATTAAAATTTTCGTACCTATATAAAACATTTTATGTGACTTTCAATCTTTATCTTTTCCATTTTGATGCTCTCTATCAATAATGTTTTGGGATTTTCAAATAAATTTCAATCTTCACCTTTTTCATTTTGATGCTCTATCAATGATGTTATGGTGAATTTCGAATAGAAATTTGCTTTATAATAAAGTTAAAATCTATTATGGTTTTTTTTATGCTTTTTTATTTTTTTTATTAATTAATTTTAATAAAATGAATGTATTTAAATTTTATTTTATATAAAGTTTTTATACAATAATTATAATAAAAAATATTATTTTTTTATTAATTGAAAAATATTTAGATTTTTTTATTATTATTTAATAAAAAATATGTAATACAAGATTACTATATATATATATATATATATATCAAAACACATATAATATAATATATGTCTACATACTATTCGTATAAAAAGTATAATGGTTTGGAACTAAACATAAAGATGTCATTTTTTTTAAGCACAAAGATGTAATGGTAAAGCCGCAGAGGTTAGGAGGCAGTAAAATTTCTTATGGTGTAGGTGGAGAACTTCGGTAAAATCCATGCTTGCTTGATTCTTTTTGGTTGCTTATGAGTCCCACATTCATGCTTGAAATATGGCACGGAGGTGATTGGCTGAAGAGAGATTTGGCTCAGCTAATCTATGGTCGAGTGGAACGTGGTAGTCTCATCCCTCGTTGGATTTTACATTCATTAATGATCAGTTCATTTCCTCGGTATTTGATGTGTAAATGTACTAATTTATGTGTGGATTCTATGGTTGATGTATTCCTGATATTTCTATTGTTATTTTGTTGGTTATGAGCATGTATTCTAATAGTGATGATGTATGGCTCTCCTTATGTTTTTATTTGTAAATGAGTAAACAATATATCTATGACCTAATAGATGATACTGCAATTAATGATGTAAGGGAGCAAACATTCCTAGGGATCCTTAGATAAGTATGAGAGGCATGTGTTTTGATATGTTGTTTAAACCTATAGATTGCATTCATGCCAAGTGTTTGATAGATGTCAGTCCCAGTTGGAGATGATCAGTCCTAATCTAGGAGTTATTTTTTGCTTTATTAATATTGTCTTCACATTTTTAATGGATTTAGAAAGTTACAACAAGTTATGGGCACTGGCCAGAATTTTGGGCTTCAAAAGTGCCTTAAATATCGTGGAATCTAGGATAGGTCTACTATAAATAGTCCTTTGATGTAGGCATGTAGGCTTTTGGGTGCATCCAGAGCCTCCCATACGCAGACATGTAGGCTTGTGGGAGCATCCAAGGGGATTTCTTCATAAAATCTGAGTGGGACCTAAGGGCTAGTTAGCTGAGTGGTTGGGATGGTTCATAGGAGTCTTATTATTGATGTAGAAGATTTGTATGATGTGTTTCCATCGATTCCATTTCCTTAAGGTCACCTGGGAGGTTGAATCTAACCATAGTAACCTCTCGTGACATGTTTACCCTTGTTTATCTCTTACTTCGGTAGATGTCGGAGGAGGGTGTTACAGAGTTTTATCAGAGCATGGTTCACCCCTTCGCCTGGATGGGCGGTGTGTGTTGGTCATGCATTCATGACGGTTGCATGTGTGTTAGTCATCCTTGTGGTCTGTATTCTTATTTCATATGCAAGGTGTCGGTCAGGGTTTTTCTGATGTCACCATGTGAAAGAGGATGTTGTTGTTGAGAAGTGTGTCATCATGAGTGTATGTAGTGTCCTATTTTTTTTCCTAGTATATTTTGTCACTACTATTTTGGGTTATTTCTGATGAGTTATATATATATGGAATACTCATCACTAGATTGAGGAATAACATTTTATAAATATATGATTGTATTTCCTCTTTATCTTTATGTATGTCATAGTGATCACTATATTGGGTAACAATGTTTTATATCCATGGTTTATGTATGGAAGATTGACCCTTGGTTTGGGAAAAATGTTTTATGTAGTTGTATTTTCCCTCATGTGTGGTATATTTGATTATGTGTTTTATATGATGGTATGCATATGTCTCTCTTTTTGCATCTGACTTGTGTATCAGGTGTATGACATGGATGGAGAACCTGGATTGAGACACATAAACCCATGGATGCTCATGGTTATGTGGAAAAAAAAAAAGAAAAGAAAAGAAAAAAATGGTTAAATTATGTTTTATGGATGATACATGACTTGCATGATTATATTATGTCTAACATTGTAATGAGCAGGATGTGGTAGGGGACCATATCATCTTCAAGGATAAATGACTGTGGAAGTCATGCACCATTCATGGTAAAATGTGGTTAAGTTAATTTCATTTTTAAATTCATATGATTCATTTGATCTATGAGGTTGTGATGTATGTAGGTCTTCAAACAAGGCCTTACCAACGAACCATCAAATGGGTAAAAGCTCACAATCAGTATCATAAGGAGAAACGTGGAGTTTCAAAGCACAGTAGATGAGAAAGCATGGAAATTAGGGCGTGGAGTCCTAAATCCAAGAAGTATAAAGACGTGGAGTCTTGTATATTTAGGGCGTGGAGTCCTAAATCCAAGAAATATAAAGACGTGGAGTCTTGTATATTTAGGGCGTGGAGTCCTAAATATTTAAAAAGATCAAGTTATGGAATCTTAGATCTTTGGAGTAGATCAGGGCGTGGAGTCCTCAATCTACTAAGGCACGGAGATGCATGAAATAGGGGTGCGGAATCCCTATTCTCCGAAAGAAAAATACCACTCATGGATAAATCTCAATGTGGCAATTTTGGAATGACTTTCTAAAAATAGAAAGTCATGTCTAGCATCTCAAGCATGACTTTCCAAAAATAGTAAATCTCCTTGCATAAATTAGTAATCAAGCTTAGTTGAAGGAAATTAACTTAACTTATCTTTAATCAATCCTAATAGTTCAATATTGACTTAATCCTCAATATTATTAGTATTATCATTATCTTTTATGAGACTATGATATTTTATTTAAAAGGAATTACAAATTAATTTTATCCATTCAATCAATTCACATCTATCTCTTTCATGACTATCATGGCTCTAAGTAACTCTCTCTATTTTAAATATTACATTGCACTCTCTTTTATGCACTCATCTAGGAATGGCATATTCCTCTTACACTCATTAATGATATGTCATAAAATATTCCTCTTACACTCATTAAAGATATGTCATAAAATATTCCTCTTACACTCTCTTCAATGCATATGTTACACTCTCCTTAAATAAGGCATGCATACCTCTCCTTAATGGCATAAGTTACACTCCTCTAAATGGAATACAATGCATGCATATTACTCCTCCTTTATGACAAGAATTGGTTTTCTCCTCCTATATATGAGTCTCATTTATTCTCACTTGGGGGGAGGAGGATGCCAAGAGTGGAAGAGACTTGAGGAAGGTTGTGAGAGATATGGAGAGTATCCAATTTCTTCCAAAGAAAATCTTGATTCCTTACTAATCTACTAAGTGTCTATTGAGGTTGAACATGAGTGGTATTTAGAGGAAGTGAAAACTACCTTCCTGAGTTGCCTTGCATCTCTCTCTCTCTACTGTTGTATTGTGATACTGGTTGTGAGCTTTTGCAGCTCGGGGGTTCCAAGGGGAGAATTTCTTCTTGGATATGGTTGGGAGGAAAACCGGGTGGTTCATGATGATTTGGTAAGGGTATTGGCATTGGAGCATACTCTTCTTGGAGCTGGAGCATACATCCAGCCTCTTCGAGTGTACAAATTCACTATCAGGTATGTGGGTCAAATTATATTATGCATTTTTTTTTTAGTTTATAAGCTTTTGCTTGTTTGGGTTGTTTTCTGAAACTTACATGTATATGAAGTGTTGCACCAAATGTGAGGAAATTTAGTAACGATTGTTGAAGTATTTTCTTGTATAATGTTGAGTCGATTGAAAGAAAGTCATAATGGATGAATCCAGTAGGCCGTTATGAATTGGATAAAAATGTTTTAATGACTTAAATTCTATTCTCCTTCTCTTTCTACAGCTCTAGATAATTTTTCATACCATGTGTTTGACAGAAGTCATAAAAGAGATTTTAGGATTCTTGGGTAGTTGTTGTTTTCAAGAATCGCATTTCTGGGCCTCTCTGTTGCGATTCAGCTCCACTTCAAGGGGTATCCGTACCAATAGGCCATTTCACCCCAAGTTTGATTCCAAATATCAAGGTTTCGGACATCGATTCTCAAATCTGCTCTGTTTTGCAGATTTGTTGTTGCATGTAGAAACGCCTGTTTTGTTTTGCTGTTTGGTTTTTTTTTTATATTGGAACTGCCTGATAATTTGTAGTGATGAATCTGATATAGGCTAACCACTTGGAAATTGCTTTTAAAAGTATAATTGGTTAATAATTTAAAAATTCAAATAACCTTATGGCAACTTGTTTTATGACTGCCAACTATTTGTCAAAAGTCTTCAATGGTTGTACCTTAAAACATTGTGAGCTATGTTTGAAATTTTTAAATATTTATATTCATTGATGTAGATTCAACAATGAATAGGGCTGATAGCCTATTAATATCTTAAGTTCAATCATTGATACAACTTACAAAAAAAAAAAAGTCATCTAACTTTGGATTCATGTTAGCTAAATATTGTGAAAACACCTTAAAGAGATAATGGTTGTAAGTGTTTGAAAAAATGCCTCAATGGCTGTACATTTCATACTTGTAAATTAGTTTTCATAATGTTCAATGGCTGCATCTAATTACGTTTATAAACCGTCCATAAAAGGCTTAAGCTAATTTAAGATTTGCAATCAAGGTATTTCTAGTACAATAACTCATTGAGTTAAAGGGTCTTGCTGAAAATTCAAAATTGCAGTAAGTAATTTGTTAAAATATCAGCTCACATATGAATTCCTAATTATGGGATGCCAACTCTGTATAATTTAAATTATCCTTTTAAGAAAATAATTCATAAGCATGTTAGTAGTCACTCTTGAACACATTTAATTACAATAGAATTAACAATTAGCTTATCGTAAATTGTGGTTCATAAAGATTGACATTTATTCATCCCACTAAATCATTTATATTTTAAGGGTGATTTTAGTCTTGAGAAGCAAGTATTATGGTTGTATTTTTTGGATCTTGATAAACCTTGAACTTTGTAGCTTTGAAGATAAGTTGGAAGAATTTAGGGTGTAGTGTAAAGGACACCAATAACTTCTATATATAAAAATAAATAAATAAATAATAAATAAATAAATAAAATAATAATAAATAAATAAAAAATATCGCATTTTGATTTAATATAATATTTCTCTATAATAATTATGGTAGGTAAGGTGGGACCTTATAGTGTATGATTGGTTATGCATTTCTATGTGTCTGATGTGCATACATATCAACTATTTCATACGTTTTCTTTATATTTTTGGACTATGTGCTTGTTTTGTATACACGGTGGTGCTCATTGTTGTAATTGTGGCGCCATGTGAATGTTGATGCTGTTGTTATTAGATGTGATCATCATGGGTGCATGTTGGTTATGCAAGTCAGTGTCTATATGATTGTTATGCATGAATTTTCATGGTTATAGTTGTTCTCCATGAGATCATTGTAAGAATTCTATGTCATCATGATGTTGTTGATATGTTATGATGCTAATGTGTTGGTTAGGATAGAGCAGGAGATGCAGATCATCGAATTGAAGTTGTAGCACTAGACTTTCGGGTGCCAGAAGATCGTCAAACATGTATTGTATAATTTACATGCATGTATGTTAGTTAATGAATTGTTATAAGCATTAGGGTTATGTACATTTTGTTAGTCTATTGTTGTTGTGGTTATATGTATGATATTTGTTATTGAATTAGCGTGGTGATATGCACATGTGTCAAATAGTCATGAATGATAGTAACTTGTTGTTATATGCATTGTTATTGTTTATGTTAATTAACTTGATGATTATGTTATATGTTGTTGATAAGTATGTTATGTATTAACTTGTTTATTGTTACATGATAGTTAACTTGATTATTACATTATATAATTTTGATGCATATGTTATATGTTAACTCGTTTTTGCTATATTGTATTCAACTTGATAATTAGGATTATTGAATAAAGATATGGATGTTACATGTATCATGCTAATTTGGATTTTCCTATGCAGTTGGTTAGGGTTATGACATTCAGGTATGAGTCGACCTAATTATTATAGTGTGTTGTAGTAATCTAGGGTGACTGTGGATATGTGAGTGTTATGCATGAATGACAATGGTTTATGAGTTTATGATGCAAATATGTTAACTAGTTACTGTTACGGATATCATGAAATTATTTATATCTAATTTGATGTAATGTGAAATTATATCATGTTAATCTAGATTGATTGTGGAGACAATATAGCCACCTGAAGATACATTAAGATATGCATTTTCTTATATTATGGACTTGATGCCTAATTGTTTGATTATTCCATCTATTTGGTGTTGAATGTTTGATGTTATTATGCCATCTAGTTCATTTATCTAACATGGTATGTTTACAATTTGTTTGAATGTTAAATTAATTGCATGATATGAGCACGTGTCTATAAGATTTCATGAATTAATGATATTGTTTTAAGATGGTTGTACTAACATACTATGTGTTGAGATAGCTAATATGTACTTGAGTATAAGAAAGTGATAGTTGTAGAAGTATGTATTATGACTAATGACTATGAGTTAATTTCTTACATACAACTAATAGCTAGGTGATGTGATAGCACATAATAAAGACTCAATTGCAGCAAGGTAAATGGTAAAAGAAAGGAATTGGGTAAGAATTCCTTTGGTTATGTTTGTAAAATATAATTCCAAATCAATGATTTCTTTTCATACATGAAGTCTTCTTAAACCTAATATTATATGTAATTATGTGGATATGTGCTATATTTACGAACATGTATTTGAAATGTATAACATTCGGTTTCTATGGGTTGGAGTCCCTTGAGAGATGATATATGTATGTGTTCAGATACAGGTCAGTGTGCTTGGCATAACAAGGTAAGGTAACTGGTATATTGTGTGTTTATATTATACACTAGTAGTTATTTTTTTATGGCAGTATGATGCAAGGGATTGTATGGAAAAAGAAACTTCCATGAAATCGTTAAAAGGGCTCAGGTTGAGATTTTCTTTGGAAGCTTTAGGAACCCATGGGGAATTGGGTCATGGTGTTTGTTCTCAGTCTTGTGCTTTTTTTCTTTTATGATTTGTTTGTGATTGATTTGCAGTTTTGTTTATGTCCGATGCAAGGTATTGCTACTTTGTTGTGGTGTTGTATTGCTTTGGTTTTTCATGGTCTTCCTCTTGCTTGTTCTTGTTCTTTGCTTTTATGTTTTGAGTGTCTTGGGAACTGGTTTAGGAAAGAGGAATATTAATGGAGCTCAGGGAGATTTTTGTGGTACCCAATAGGTAATTTAATACATTTATGACGTTGGGTGCATGGGTAAGCACAACGAAAGGTGACACTATGATAGTCGGTTGGGATGGTTGGGTGTATTGTGGTAAATGGAAAGTGGTAGTACAAACATGAGAAAGATAATAGTAAAGGTAAAGTGACTAGATATGAGGTGTTAGATTTCGTGGCTATAATGGGAACTGTTATTCTCAACATTACGCATGGTGTGCATGAATAAATGACGTTCTCTTCACCTAGACCTCATGATACATAGAAATTGTTTTTTTATCATAATTATGTTGATGTTTATATATGTATACATGTATGTATGTATGTATGTCATGTCTGACAAGGTCTTCATGGATCATAGTTTTTTAATGGTAATGTTTATATGTATATATGTGTGTATGTATGTTGTTGTCTGACAATATGATGATTCTTTTATGCTAATGATTATATATATGTATTTATCTATGTCATTTTATGATAGGGTTTTCAAGAATAATTCTTGTGGAGAAATGATTTCTTATCAAGGTGAATGGGAAGAAGAGGTTCTTGGCTTATGAGGAATCATCTGGAAGAGTAACTCTAGCAGATCTATGAGGTAAATATCATGTGCACATGAATTGATATTATATGCTTGTACTATACCTATGTTTATGTTATGGACACGTTATGTTGAGAGGTATATCAACAAAGTGAAAGTAGTGTGATATGTGGCATGCTAGGATAAGCATGGCTAATGAAAAGACACTAGTAGTAAGGTTACTTGTAGGATCAATTTGTGGTCTATAGATGTGCAGTAATATTGTTGTGTATATGTTGTGCATGTTTTATATTTAGTGGTTGTACCTATGTTGATGTGTACATATAACATATGTAGTATTGTGTACATATGATGTTGTATGTTTGTTATATATATGGTGTTGTGTGTAGATTGCATGTGTAGTTCTTGGTATAGATGGTTCTATGCACATATGGTGTTGTGTTCATGTTGTACATATGGTGTTATGTACACATGGTGTTGTGTGCATAATTGTACATGTGGTATTTCGTTCATGTGGTGATGTGTACATGTAAATGCTGTGCTTCATGGAGGTGTTGTCATGTACATGACGTGCATGTAGCACTGTGTACATGTGGTGTCATGTAATTGTCACTCATGTGGTGTTGTTTACATGTGGTAATGTGTACACATTATATAGGTGGTGCGGTGTACATTTGGTGTTGTGTATACATTGTGCAGGTTCTTTCGTGTACATGTGATGTTGTGCACACATTTTCTAGGTAGTGTTGTGTACAGGAGATACTATGTACGTGTTTTTCATATGGTACTAAGATACATGTGGTATTGTGTGCATGTGGTACTATGTATATGAATCGTGTAGTCGTGGTACCACGACATGTGTATTCATTGTGTTGTACTATATATATGTATATGTATTTTGTTTTATTGTACAGTAGGTGTAGGTTTATGTGTTGTATTTCAGTGTAGGCGTATGTATTGGGTTTTATTATACATCAGGCATAGGTGTATGTGTCGTATGCCTGTGTGGGTGTATGCATTGTGTGGTGTTGTGCACCTTGTGTGGATGTATGTGTTGTAAACTATGTGTATGTGTATGTAGTTGAAGAGAAAACACTGGTGTTGTTCAGGTGTGGAAACTAATCAAGTGTGTGTACAAAAGAACCAAGTAAGAAGTAAGGAGAAGGAGAAGTATCGATATTTTATTTCAGTTCTGTTATGCATGTGATCTAGGATTCTGACTTATGATGGTTACATGTGATTTATGATTCTGTTTATGATGATTGCATGTGATTCATGATTTTAACCTATGATGGTTATGTTTTGAGCTAATGATATGTGATATGTTTATACATGATGATTTGATCAAACAAATAGCTTGAATTTTTGTGACAGGAAGTGAATGGGATTGCAAGTTTACCTTATTGACGAGTTACCAATGAGGTATGATGTGAATTTATTTCAATTTATTTTTAATATAATGGAAGATATGTGCTTGCTATAGGAAGCATGAAAATTCCCAGTTAGATGGTTGAAACTCATTGTAAGCATTAGCGGCAACAACAAAAGGAATTGAAACAAGAATTTGTATGCTGGTAAAGCACTTCGATAGTAGAGCCATTATGTGACACTGGTACTGAATAGTGTCCATTGATTTCCATGAGCATGCTATGACCGGTATGATGGTTAAGGGAAGTATATGCCTTGTTTCTTGTATCTTCCGATGTGAGAAAGCCTTGCTAAGGGATGGATCACCCAGAATAGTGGATGCTGGGGAACTTGAAAGGGTACTGACTACATGGAAGGGGATGAATGGATTTCCTGAGGGAATTTATATCAGAGAAGGGTAGGTTGTGGATGGATTTATTTTGGTCATTAGAATTTATAGATTGAATCAGATGCACATTGGGAGTGTGCCTTGTAACATTGAGTTGGCGATTGTTCACTTAGAGTAAAGTAGTGCATGATGGTCATGCCAAACATTAGATGCATCTTTCACTTTGGAAATGGATTCTGGACTTCCTGGGAAGGAAGTGAACCCTAGTACTACTTTGAGGGTGGAGGTGTAAGTCTCTAGAATCCCTTTGTGTGAATGTAGGCATTATATCCTTCTATTTGATGATTGAGCAGATGTGTATGAGTAAATATGTGTATATTATTGTAGATACCATAATGAGTTGTGCTATAAAGCTCCAATACATGGTATGATTTTCATGTTTTTGGAAGATTAATCATTGTAAATACTACGACGAGTTTTATTATAAATCTCCATGGGAAATATGTTTTTCTTTCAACAACCTTGTTGGTTGTATGTGTCATTGAACACCAAGGCTAGTGTTTCATCAACGGGGAGGATTTTGTAATATCCATGGAGAAAATTCCATGTAATAAAAATTAATAAAGGAAAAAAAATAACCACGGTATATGGGACATGTATTCCAAGTTGAATGTTGGGAAAAACATCCTAGGGGGTGTTAATTTTGGTTATTATGGCTAAAGGAAATTGGAAAAGGCAATGGCTAAGGCTTTGGAAAGGAAAAGTTGGATTTTTGGCACATTTATTTATCCAAATAATGGAAAATAGGAGAAAAGGAAGGTGAAAGGTCATAGGTTGAATGTGAGGAGAAAAACAAAGGAAAATAATGAAAAATAAAGAAAAGAGATGCCTCATTGATAAAAAGGTTTCCAAGGATCAGTTAGCAATATTTTTTATCACACTTATGGATCTCATTATATTCTCTCCCTCTCTCTCATACTCTTGGAAACTTAGAGTTTCCTTGGAGCACTTTGGCATTGGATCAAGAAAGGAAAGGAAGGGAAGAAGAAGGAAGGAGCAAGAAAGGAATAGCAGGATCAAGCAACTACAATAGGATTCTTTGCAAGTATTGATTTGCATGTGTGATTTCCTTGCAATATTTGGCATCCATGGTATTGCATGTGATGATTTTATGTCATGGCATTGGCTTTTGTAGGTGTGACAGTGTTTTCAGCCTAGTCTTTCTATTTCTTGATAACCTTGATGAGATGGGTTCTCATACTTTGGTTGAGATGGATTGTCAAATGGATTCGAAGTTAAGTGAGGTGGATCTCTGAAATGACAAATACATTGCCTAGTGATCCTTGAACCAGACTAAGGATCGTGGTAAAGCCATTGGCCTAGTGACCCATGAACCAGACTATGGGTTGCAGTAAAGCTAGGATTTTGTGCCTCGGTGGGCCTCAGAATACTTGTTGGTGAATGGCAGGATATACAGTAAAGCCAAGAGGTGCATTTCTCTCCACTAGGCATATTAGTACCAGGAGGGGATGTATGGTAATGCCTAGAGATTGAGTCTTCGTGTAGGGCCTGGTGATCCCTCGATCAGACTATGGATTACAGTAAAGCTTGAGAGACTAGGACAAAGTAAAATTGTTCGTGGAGTAGGTGGAGAACTCTAGTAGAATCAATGCTTGTTTGGATATTTTTAGTTGGTTATGAGTCCCGCAATCATGCTTTGAATAGTGCACGAGGGTGATTGGCTGAAGAGATGTTTGGCTCAACTAATCTATAGTCGGGTGTCAATGTCGTAGTCCCATCCCCGGGGATTTTTTACATTCACTAATTAGCTATTCATTTTGTTGGAATTTGATGCATAAATGTACTTATTTATATGTGTATTCTATGGTTGATCTATTCTTGATATTTTTGTTGTTAGTTTGCTAGTTATGAGCATGTATTATGATAGTGATGATGTATGGCTCTCCTCATTTTTTTATTTGTAAATGAGAAAACAATGTATGTATGACCTAATAGATGATAACATTGCAGATGGGAGTGGATGGGAAGGCCTAAGCTGCAGCTAATGATCTAAGGGAAGAATGCTTCTTAGTGGTTCTCAGATAGGTATGAGACCCCTATGTTCAGATCCATTGTTTAAACCTGTATATTTCATTCATGACAAGTGTTTTAAAGAATTGTAGTCCAAGTTGGGGATGATGAGGTGAAGTCCTCAAAATGGTTCTAGGTTTATTAGTCTTGTCATCATGTGCTTAATGTATTCTGGAAGTTATAGCAAGTTCTGGGCAATGGCCAGAATTTTGGGCTTGAAAGTGCCTTAAATCCCGTAGACTCTAGCACAAGCATGCTTGAAATAGTCCCTAGACATATGCATCCATGCTTATGGGTGCATCCAGAGCCTCCCAGACACAGGCATGCAGGCTTGTGGGAGCATCTGGGGGAATTTCTTCATAAAATCTCAATGGGACCGAGGGGCTAGTTATCTGAGAGGTTGGGATGGTTCCTAAGAGCCTTGTTGCTGATGTCAAAGGTTTTTATGATGTGTTTCCATCGATTCCACTTCCTTAAGGTCACCTAGGAGGTTCAATATGATCATAGTAGCCTCTCATAACATGTTTACCCCAGTGGGCCAGTTACTTGGGTAGATGTGGGAGGAAGTTGTTACAGTATTAATCCCCAGGGTTTATTATTTCATTTTGTTTATAATATCAATCATGGTCAAGAAGGGTAATTGATGGTCGACCAAGGCCAATCATGGTCAATCATGGTGCATTATGGCAAACCATGTTTTCTAAAATCGATCATGGTCATCAATGGTTAGACGTTGCATTATGACAAATATTGTCTCAATATGAAAATCGGCCATGGAAAACCATAGCCATGCATCACATTGTGACAAATATTGTGTCCATATCAAAAGCGATCATGGCTTATCATGGTCAAACATGGTCCCACATCTCATTGTGATAAGAATTGTTTCAATATGAAAATCAACCATTCACAACCATGTTTACTTTAGGGTTTATAAAATTTATCTTAGGATTTATATACCTAGAGTTTAGAACATTAATGTTTTGGATTTAATATTATTCCCTTGGGTTCATAATCCCTTGGTTTTTTAGTGTCAATGCCTTCGATTTATTATTCACATGGCTTTATAATAGAAATCCCTTGGATTTGTCAAGGTAAGGGTTCATATTCCTAGTGTAAAATATTTTTCATAGGGTTTGCAATATTAATCCTTGGGTTTAATATAAATCCCTTGTGTGTAAAATCATGGTTAACCATGGTAAACCATGGTCCAATGCCACAATGTGACAAGTTTTTTTTTTTTTTTTTTCTGAAAATGAAAATCACTGATCTTTCAATGTCGCAGTGTGACAAAGAATGACTCGATATTAAAATCAATCAAGGTGAATGATGGTCAATCATGGACCAACATCACATTGTGATAAAGATTGTCTCGATATTAAAATCAACCATAGTTCCCTTGTGTTTATAATACCTCGAGGTTTTATAATTAATCTTTTGTGTTTATTATTATTATAAATTATTATTATTATTCATTATTATTATTATTATTGCTAATTTATTATTATTTTTAATTAATCATTATTATTTAATTATTTATTAATATTTAATTAATTATTATTCATTTTTATTCTTAATAATTTATTATTATTACTATTTACTATTTAATTAAATATTATTATTTATTTAATTAATATTAATAGTAAATTATTATTATAATTAATTTATAAATCATTATTATTTTTTACATAATAATGCCTATTATTTAATCCCAATTAACTTAGATACTACAAAAATTAATATTCATTATTAATGATTATTAATTAATATAAATTAATCATTATTATGAATATTAATATTAATTAATAAATATTTCTAATTTTAATATTAATATTGATTAATTAATTAATTAAAAAATTATTTTTATTATTATTGAAGCTTGTAATATTAATTAAAAAAGTAATAATACATTTATTATTATTAATAAATATAAATTTATAATTTATAATAGTTTTATTATTATATATTTTTCTATATGAATATTTAGGAGTTGTTTAGGGAGGTTGAGGAATTGTCTCGACGGCCAAAAACAGCTAGAATCCGAGCCAATTTGATGGTGGAAATGGATTCAGCACCATAAAAAATCTGTAGGACACCCAAATTTTTGAAGTTTGATAGCTATAACCTGGATTTACAAAAATCCATGATTGATTTTATTAAAATCTTATAGGAATTTTCATGATTTTCAGGGCCAAAAATAAAGTTAATTAGACCAGAAGCACGAATATTTATATGAGTTATATTAAATTTATATTATTAATGTCTAGTCTTTTTCAACTACATTTAATAAGTAATATACTATGTTGCAATGCCTGTGGGGATGGGAAGACAGGGGGATGGGGGGATGAGTTTCCGGGACGGCTAGAGCGCACCCCCAAATTTTCTGGGGACAGCAGGCTGGGGAGGACAAGTGCGGAAACTATTTATTATATTTATTATTTATTAAAAAATCAAAATTAAAATAAAATTAAACATGAATCAAAATACATGCAATGCTAAAATGATAAATCTAAAGACTAATAGTAAATATTAGTAGTCTAATAGTATCTAATCATCATTGAGAATTGTGCATCACAATAACAAATTTCGTCATCATTGCATAACTTAAGAAGTACTATTACTTTCATACAACTTACAACCTACAATATACTACTCTCTAATATCTACATAATCATTTTATGATCATTGATGCATGATGAATCATTTCAAAATTTAAATAGCAGCTAAAGCTTAAAAGTAAATAGTACTAAAATTTAATGAAGATGTAAACATGAACAATTCATTAAAATTCAAATATAAATCTCAAATTAAGAATCTAAAAGTAGAAAACCATGAATTTTAAATTTATAAATTATAGTCATAAACTATAGTCCAAGAACCAAAATGACAAAATTTAAAATTTAAAAATAATAGTCTTGTTGTATGGAGTATAAACCGTGATTGTTTAGCTCTTGTAAATACTTCACAATTGCCTTCAGATTTTTCCATCTCAGTAACAAGCTCAAGCTAACTAGTCATTAGATTGGTGTTGTTAAGGTGTGGCACATGGTAAATGCAACTCACGAAGGTGTTTATAGAGAAATCAAAGTGTAGGTTCAATTTCTATCAATAGTGACACATGTGCTTGAAGCAAATTATCGGATTCATTTGAACGTCTGGATGTTGGAATCACAGTGCCTGAGTATCATCTAATTCTAGTGAAGGTTATTAAGGCCCATAAACAGCGAGTTACAACAATTTATCTCTCAAGTGACTTGAAGCAGTTACTTAATGGTGATGCAACAGGCCGTTTATTATCATGGGCATTGTCGGAGGAGAACTCAAAGAATCCTCCATTGTAAGAAAATCAAGTAATGCTTTCAAAGAAAAATGTTTCATAAAACTGTTGATGAAACCAGCATAAGTAGAGCTTCGTTTGGTGGATATATGTCTTGCCTTTGTCCTATTTTCTACCTTTTTGGGAAACTCAAAGTCAGCTCTTTGCAACACCACTTTTAAGAAGATGGCTATTGTAGTATTGAGGGATTGTTCTTGATGAAGTGGGTTTCACTTTCTACAGTTCAAGGGACCTGGTAATTCTACATGCTCATTCTATCGGAAATGTAATTTGAGTCTCCGATTTATTGAGAGACATTTTGGAAGTCCCCAAAAAGTTCCCAAATTTTCGAGAGATAATTAGGAGATGGCCTTGAAGTCCCCAAGTCCCCTATAAAGTCCTCAGCAAATTTGAAACGTTTCCAACAAGTTTCAAAGTCCCTAGAATGCCCGAACAAAAAGAATGGCATAAGAGACAAATCCCGTGCAATATAAGTAATATATCATAATCATATATCAAACACATTTTTTAAAATTGCTATTGTTGTGATAATTCTATATAGAGAAAGTGACTGCATATAATTCAATGCATTGTAGCATAACTTAGGTGGGTGAGTTTCCAGGTTATTACGTGGAATTTATTTGAGGGACTCGGTGTTACGATATTAAATATCTAGGAATCAAATAACCGGTGGAATCTTTCAAGGGACTGGGTGTTTGACGATTAACTATATAGGTAATCGGTTGGTTCTCATGTATTTCCACGATCGTATTTTGCATAAATGAAACAGCAAATTTCAAAAACAGATCGGTGGGTATTGATAAATTTGACACCGAAATCCTCTCTCATTTCCGGACTTTCCTCTACCTCAAGTAGAACAATTAGCCCGCCCCCCATGATTGACATGATCCTGGTTCCCCCGTCCTCTTCCTCCAGTAGCTTCCCCGCTTCTGCGCTCGTTTTTTCCTTCACGTTAGTAACTTTGACTGTTGGATCAACGCTCGGGATTTCTTTCGCGGTTTTCGGTTAGGCGAAAGATTCAAACCAGAAATCTGACTCTTGATTTTGTGTTAAGACGGCGAACTAGTCGGATAATCTATTCAGTGCGTATGGGCTATAAATACACTTGAATTCCTTGGCATTTTCCCCCTCGGAGCATTCATATTCTCACAGTTTTTTTTCCGCTTCAAACCATTCGGTGAGAAATCATATTTTTATCTGGGGGTTCCATCAGAGAGCATATAGTTCATCTGCAAAAAGGAATACGGGGTCATATAATTTTTCTGAAATTGATGACGAGATTTATTATGAAAATGAGCATAATGGCACCGCTGGTTATGATCTCTTTCCTGCTGATCGTTGCAGGCTGTAGCTGCACCGCCAGGCTGCTGGAGAACAACCTGTTTATTGCCCCTCCTAATCCCAAGGCGTTTGATCCCAATCCCAATTCCGTCGCCCATGCTCACGCTCACGTGGAGAAGGATGCGATAGAGTGTGCCGAAGAGAATAGCGCATGGTGCACCTTTCCGGCCGCCACGTCGCAGAGTTCCGTGAACGAGATCAGCATGTTATCGTTCAGGCTTAGTCCCACCACTCAAAATATAAACAAGGCCAAGGGGAATTAAGGCTTCAAGAAACAAGAATGTAATAACGTTCCTCAATTACCAATTATGCAATAACATTTCACGATGGGGAATTAAGGTTTCCAGATTTATAGATTTTGTATAGGAATTACAAGTCACAGGTTCACATAGGTTCAGTCCATAGGTTCATAAAGCTGTTTCACATGGTTTGTTTCAGATGAAGAGTGACTACGGTTCTCTCACAAGGTTAATTCGAAGGTATTATCATAGTTTGATTTATTTTCCAAAAGTTTTTAACAGATTTCGTTTCAAAATATGCATTCCATAGGTTCATAATGTTGTAGCACATGGTTTGTTTGAGATGACGAGTGACTTCATATGATCCGGGGGGTTTCGGTAAATCAAGAAAAAAAGAGACGCGCATTTCAAAATCGATTATATATATATATATATATCATGTCGATATTCTTCTGCTATGGACAGATAAATAATATTAATGCTTCTTGGGTCCTTAGAGGGGATACACCTAATGTTATCCTCTTGAAATTATTTTCATGTCTCTCACTATTATGGGCCTGGGTTCTTCTCCAAAAGGAAGAACCCTTCGTTCCATCATTCTTATGAAGAAGCCTAGTTTAGTTTTATTAGAGCAGGCGATGGTTAATAAAGAGAAAACATCGGAGTATTTATTGAAAATATGCCCTGATTGGACTGTCTGTCGGACCAATGCTACAAGACATTCGGGCAGTTTGGCAGCATTTTGGGATCCCTGTCTCCTTAAGTTGCATGGATATAACTCTATTGTTGGGATTATTCTTTCAGGACTTTTGAGAGGGTCCCAAACACACCTGCATGTCATCAACATATATGTGCCATATTCAAATAGAATGTGTTTCAACTTTCAGGGACCTGATTGATAATTACAGTGCTCTGGAATTAAGCTCTCTTATTATGGCTGCTGATCTTAAGATAACCATGAGTTCTGAGGAGATATGGGGTTCCAAATCCAAAAGGGATATGTTGGTCGATTACTTTAAAGATATTTTTTATCATAATTTGTTATGGGATATAATCCCTAGCCCGATCAGACCTACGTTGTTGAATGGTGGTTTGGAGGACGAGGTTATCTCCAAAAGGCTGACCTGATTTTTGTTGTTGTGGGATATAATCCCTAACCGGATCAGGCCTACGTTGTTGAATGGTGGTTTGTAGGACGAGGCTATCTCCAAAACGCTGGGCAGAATTTTGGTCAACCTAGATTTGATTATCAGAATGGAAAAATTACACTGTTGGATATATCATTCATCAATATTTGACCACAATCTAATCTTCCCTGATTGTTCTGGGGTAAATGAGAACAAAAAGTATCCCTTTAATTTTAACCACTCATGGTTAAAAGATAAGGATTTTGATTCCTTAGTTTGGGACTCCTGGTTTAAGTCGATCACAGCTTCAATTCTATCCTGTATGGATGTCATAGGATATAAACTAAAATTATTAAAGCTACATGTCAAAGGACCAGGAAAACAAAAATAAAAAGGCACTTAGCATATAACTATTGTCTTTAGATAAAATGATCCAAGCTTTCAAGGATCCTTTGGATCTGGCTTTCTTCCCAAAAGACTCAAAAAGAAACTTTTATGTAACAAAGAAAGGAAGGGATAGATTCTTAAGCTCCAAAAGGAGGAATGGTGATTAAAAATTTAGGCCATCTGGGTAACGAATGGGAACAAAAAAAAACCCGCTTTTCCATAAACAAGCTTTGACAAAGAAAAAGGACACTTCTAATGATAAGAGGAACCATTCCACATCCCAAATAAATATTTAAAGGAGGCAGTAATTTTTTCAGCAACCATTCCCCATTTCAGGGACCAGGAAGGAGTCCATTTAGATTCTCAGGAAAAAATTCATTGAGTTGTAACCCCGGATGGTCGATGCTGATCATAGCGATCGCATGAGAAGGGCCATCTCCATGGATGAACTGATTGCGGTATTAAATACCATGGCTCAAGAAAAGATCCCTGACCCAAACTGATTGTTTGTTGAACTATTTGTACATTTTCAAGACATCATGAGTACTGAGCTAAATAAATACGGAAATAATGATTGGGAGTGGTCGATTTGAAAAATTAAGTGTAAGATGTCAGTATGGTCTTATAAACGTCTCACACTGGGAGGAAAACTGAAAAACTAATTATGATCAAATCAGTACGAATAGTTTTTAGTGCGACTTTTTGAAGGCTTTTACGGTGAATTTTTATGGTGTAATTTCTCTAAATTGGGGTAGGAATTTATTGAAAAGAGAAGTTTGATTGCTAACTTTGCACAATCAAAGCGTCCTAGAGGTTTTTGAGGGTGCTGAATCCATATACAGAGTCAAAAAACCAGTTTGAATAACAAAAACCAAGATTTTACCTCAAACTTTTTCACCACATTCGGAGACATCAAACTTCAAAAAGTCGCACTAAATAAAACTCCCATTTGTTTATAGTAAATGCATCTATACTATTTTCCAAGAAGCATTATTAAAATAATTAACACCATTATTTTAATATTCCTTTTGGTCGAGCCTAGTCGCCTTAAAAACAGTCATTACGTTAGCACTAGGTTTGTACCTTTAAAGGGTTCGAAATGCTTTTTATCTTCAAATTTTAATTTGAGTTGATAAAGCACTCAAGGGTTGTGTATTAGTTTATAAAAAAATTGTGGAAGGGTGATATAAACTTATAATCCTGTTAAAATAAACTTTTTCTTCAAATTTTAATTTGACTTGATAAAGCACTCAAGGGTTGTGTATTAGTTTATAAAAAAAAGTGTGGAAGGGTGATATAAGCTTATAATCCTGTCAAAACTGTTTATTTGAGTTTGATTTAGGTTTGCTCTAAGGTTTTGCAGTGGATATAAGCTTATCGGGTGCCGACAGTTAGCGTTACGAAATATTTTCCTTGTGAAATGAAAAATAATGTTTCTAATCGGGTGTTTCATAATTTTAAATGCACAAACCAAGTTTTTAGCAAGTATGGACCCTAGTTAACCCTGATGTGACATTTGGTGGGGTTTATAAACTCAACAACAAAATTATTTTAACAGTTTTTCAGTTTTCAGCGTTTCCAGAAATTGTGTTATAGTGCACAGAAAAGCTGTAAGAGACACGGTTTAGGCGTGTGACCAAGAGATTTAAGGTGTTGAAACACTGAGAAAAGTTGAAGATGGGAAGATATGGCCATGTTAAAATATTTGATCAAGATAGATTGTGGTTCGAGGTTTATCCAAAAATGATGTCACAGTTCTGAAATGCAGGCTGAAAATCAATTTTTTGTCGCTTCAAAGTTCAATGGCTATAAATTGAGTTGGTGCCAAGATTTCATTCAATCTTTTGATGGTAGCACAACGCTGATAAGGGATTACGTGTTTGCAGTCACTGAAAAATCAGTTGTTGAGGCCACGGGCTTGCCCATGGAAGGAGAATTTTTTTTCAAAAATAAACTAATGTAGATTGTGGATTTAAACTCCGCTGTGAAGGAAGATTGCCAAAACCCCTACTCGAGAGTGGGAATTTCGTAGAACATGTTGAAGCCTGAATGGTGTACAACTTTAAGGACTGTGCCACATTTCTTCACGTGTCAAGGAAGCATTCTCAGGTTTATATATATCATATGAGGTTTCTCTCTCACTTACTTAGTTTTTGAAAAATGAGCCTACCTTATTTCTCACATCAAAGTGTGCTTAAAATGTATTTCTCACATCAAAGTTCGCTTAAAATGTATGTCCACGAAGGCGAGAACCAAACAAGAACTATTACCTCATGACATGTGACCATGGTACGATTAAGATATTGTATATACATAAGTTAGACAAGCAAGTACAATCCCTGACACAAATGATATGGAGTAATCCTCCACTTAAAAGACAAAAAAAGGGCAGGGCTAAAAATCCAGTTGAAACCTTAGCGCTCGAAACAAAGGCTCCATCTAGTCATGCTCCTCTTGAGAAAAAAAAACCTTGTAACTGAACCAAATATTAGAGTTTATGAAAGGAGAAAAATAATACAAAATCAAAGAAGGTTAAAAAAAGAGGAGGCAAATCATAAAACAACAAAATGTGAGAAAGGGAAACATAGTATGAAAATAGGGAATGAAGACACATAAAGAAAGACTAGGGTTTACAATAGAAGACTTTATACTTGGCCTACTAATGATTAGAGGTTGAATTTAAAAGGAAATCTTGACTCTTAACTAAAATGACTAGTGATAATTGATGAGGAGGAGAGTGGACCTTCAAAGAGCAAGAAAAAAATTATATGCAAAACTGAGGAAAACAGAGTCAGCAAAAAGAAAGGAAAAGGAAACCCTAGTAGCCAGCAAGACTATCAATGAGAGAAGAAAAAGGGTTATAATGTCTCAAACAAACCAATATGATTTGAGTATGCTTGCTCAAGTGGCTATAGATATGGAAGAATGACCGAGTTTTCTCGTTAACTGAAAGGCTAGCTTTAACTCAATGCATTATTGCACTTTTAGTTGGGTGGTCATGAATATGCTCTATGATAAATATTCAAAGGAATATACTACGAAAAAGGAAGGAAGATAATACAAGTTAACAATAAGAAAAATCCTCCTTACAAATTGGAGACAATTACATAGTTTAAGGTTTTTTTCCACGTTCATGCATTAGAGAGTGCAATTGCCCAGTTAGAGGCAGTTTTCAAGGGTTACGGATTGTAGTTTTAGACAAGAGGCTACAAATTAGTGAAAAGTTTCATATCCTAGAGTTCAGCTATATGATTCATTATTATTTCCTTGAAAGCAACACGAGATGTGTATAGCAGTTTCAATATTCTTTGAATAATGTTTACTTGTCAACTAGCATTCTAAGTAGCTAAAATGTTAGGATTTTGATCATGTTTTGCTAAGTAAATTATGAGACATTGTAATTATGTTTACAATTATGCTACCAGACTTTGTGGATATTAACCTTATGTATTTTTCCTATATAATACATCAGAAATAAGGAATAAAAGGTAGGACTTGAAACAAAGTATTATTTTGTTGTGTTTGAGATCAAATTTTTCATCTTTTGAAGTACCAAGAGGAATAAGATATTACATTCATGATATAGAGATTCTTGTGATGGTATGGTTAGTCATTTTTATTATGTGATAGTTTCCTTTTTTAGTCATATCATTTATCTGTATCTTATGGTTTTTAAATGAGATTATGTTACAAAATTCATTAGTTTTAATGTTCAGGTTCATATGATTTAGATGTTTGCACTATTTCTCCTAAAGCTTGCATGATTCATGTTTCATGCTCTGCTATAGTGGACTTTTTTCTCCGTCTACTACCATTCAAATGATGTTTGATATTTCTACAGTTTTCCATTTATCCTACCACTTTCCCAGTTTATTCATACAGTCAAGATCTTGGTAGCTACACCTGAAACTTGATTTTTTGACCCCATTTACCAATGGATTTATTGCTTCATCCCAACCACACACTCAAAATCCAAAAACTCTACTAAAGACCTAACCATTGTTTGAAAACACAATGATTTTCTAAGTTTACGGCATTAGTTTGTAAAAGAAAACCCACTCCGGATTGAAGGGGATAAACTTCAATTTGCAATATTGGTTTTCTCCTTAGGCAATTATTTGTTATAGCTACGAAAAATTTCTAAGTGCTAACATCTTGGTGCCCATACTCGGGATACGAAAGTACATCTTCCCCAAAACTCAGATAGTTACCAATCAAGCAGGAACTATTACCTCAAAGCAAGAACTCTAACAAAAAATCATCAAAAACCCATGAGAAAACAACTCGAAAATGAAAATTTTTATTCTGGAATATTTTTTCTTTCAAGGTAAATTTTCAACATTTTTTAAAAATGGAAGTAAAAGTCAATTTTTTTTGTGCATAAAAAATCCTGAAACTAAAAACTGTTGATGTTGGAATAAGCCATCAATTTGGTGTGTGCAAAAAACAACCTGGAAACGAAAAGTGTTGATGCTGGAATAACGTCGCGAATTTTGTGTGTGCAAAAAATAGTTTGAAAACAAGAAGTGTTGATGTTGAAATAACGTCGACGCTGGAAATGAAAAGTGCTCATGTTGGAAAAACGTCGTGAATTTTTTGTGTGCAAAAAATGCCTTCAAACCAAAAAGTGTTAATGTTGGAATAACATATTTTTCTTTTCGGGGTAAATTGTTAACAATTTTTAGTAATGATATTAAAGATCAAATATCATGACTCTAAAAAACCTTAAAATTTCAACCATAAACACAACATTAAAGATAAAATATCAGAAGTATTAAAATTCCAACAATTTTTAGGCATGGTATTAAAGACAAAATATCATGTCTCTGAAAAGCCTTAAAAAACCATGGATACCATTAAAGATAAAATATCACCTTTATGAAAATAAAATTCCAACAATTTCTAGTTATATTATTAAAGATAGAAGATCACTTAAAAAATTAAAAAAAATTAAAAAAATTAAACAAAAAAATTTAAAAATAAAATAAAAATTAAAAAAACAAAAATTTCAAAAAAGGAAAAATTAAAAAAAAAACGAAAAACAAAAAACTAGCCCAAAACCAAAAAGAAAAATACACTTTTTTCTTTAGTTATAAAAAATTATTAATAATAAAAAAAACGCATAATTAAAAAATAAAATAAAAAATAAAACAATTAAAATAAAAAATCTAAAAACAATTAAAATTAAATAAATTTATAAAAAAAATGAATTTAGAAATTAAAATTAAAAAACATAAGATAAAATTTAAAAAGAAAATTAAAATAAAAATCTTAAAATAATAAAAAAATAAATTAAAAAAATTAAAATTTAAATAAAAGTTTAAGTTTTTCATAAAAATTATATAAATATATGAAAATTACAATTTTAATGTAAAAAAAAAAATCATAATATATAACTTGAATTTAAAATTATAAAAAAAAAAAAAATTTCAAATATATATATATATAGTCGCCCTAGGGGCCGCGTGGTTCGGGGAGCGGGCGGCGGGAGAGTTGCGAGCTCTCCCGCTGCCTAACGAGTGAGCCACGCGGCCGCCAAGGTGGCAGGAGAGCTGCTAGCTCTCCCACTGCCTGGCGACCGAGTCACCTGACCTTCAATGCAGCTGGGGTCCATTGTTACAATAACATTGTCATTTCCTTTGTCATATTCATTCCAAAATCCTATTGTTAGTCTTTTTGACTCATCTCATATAATGACTACTGCTAGATATGCCACTCTCAATCCCAAGATCCACTACATGATATTCCTATGAATTATGGTCAGCGTTTAATTTCATTTAATGGGAAATGACCCATTATAGCTGAAAAACACGTGGATAAATTTAATGACTTCATATATTTAGATGAGGTAGATACGGAAGATGTTAAATTAGGACTTTTTGGACAAAGTTTCTCATGGGAAGTTCAGAAATTGTTTAGAGGTCTTCCAGTAAGAGGCATAGTAAATGTACAATATTTTGAATAGTTGTTCCTTGCTAGATGTGAGGTGAATAAAAACTCTTTGGAGATCTTGGTTGAATATGAAAATCTAAAGAGAATCAGAGGGGAAATTGTTTAGGAGTTTCCCTCTAGGTTCAATAGTGTTTATAATTGAATCTTCGATTATATTAATCCCCACTGATTTATCTCCGCTTCACTATCGTAATGGTTTTGATGTTGAGCTAGCTTATCAGTTGAGAAAGAAATCTCACTACATTGGAATCTATGCAAAACAATGCTATAGGGGTACAGTAAATTTGGTGGCTAAAAAATAAAAGGTGATGACTAAGACGAGAGTAACATTTAATGATTAACCATATTCTTCAATCGATAAAAAATTTGACGTTATTTTAAAGACAATGGAGAAATTTGTTGAGAAGCTAACTCCTCCACGAGGTGAGCCGCAACCCCAAGAATGAAATCCGAAATTTGGAAGGTCACCTAGACCTAAGGTTCATAAAAAGAATATATATGAACACCAAACAGTGAGAACTCCATTTCTTAATGTTTTGTTGTTGAGGAAGATAATGAAGAGACCAAACAATAGTAGATTAATTGCCTTGGTGATGAAGAAACTTACATATTTTTAACTAAGGAAGAGCATGATAGGTCTGTTGAATGTTCATTAGAAAGGGATAGTAATAAATTAATGTTTGATTCATATATATATATATATATATATATATATATATATATATATATATATATATATATCAACATGCTTACAACAGTGTTGTTCCTAATTTCCATAGATAATATAACCTCAGAGGCAGAAGTGTATTTGTTGCTCAATCTCCTCCAATGAAAGATGCGACTGAGAAGAAACAAGTTGAGCCTAAGAAAGAATATGAACCTAAGAATAGAGTGCAATCAAAGAAGGATACATATAAGAAACACAATGAAATTAGAAAAGAAAAAAATGTGAGGATTTGGAAAAAAAAAATGAGTCTTATTTCAATTTGGAAAGTAAGATAGGAAAGATCAAGATATCTATTCATTTTGTTGAATTGTTAGAAAATATGCAGTATAAAGAACAAATTGTCAAGATGGTAAAGGGATTACGAACTAATTAGACACTAAATATCAATGATCAGGATTATTTGAGTATCAAATATTATTCACTTATATTCTTATTTGGTCCTCATGTTACTAATATAAATGAAGATGTTACCCAATTTTATGTTAGCTTTAACATTCATGATATGGTTTTGCATAATGCAATGCTTGATTCATGGTCTTCACACAATTTGGTGCCCAAGATTTTTATGGACAATTTTGGGATCAATATCGCTAGACCTTATAACGATTTGTTTTCATTTGATTCAATAAAGGTACAATGTTTAGAGCTCATTAAATATATCATTGTAAATTTGACTCAAATTATGGAGAAGAGTATTGTGATGGATGTTCTGGTGGTAGATATACCGCAAATATTCATAATTTTACTTTCTCTTTCTTAGGTTGTCAAAGTGGGTGGTACTCTACAAATGGACATGTCCTATGCTTCCATCCCTATTTTTGGAGAAACAATGAGGCTTTACGAGGACGTACAAATAAAATATGTGGTCAATAGTAAGGTTGAACCAGAAAACCATCCTATTTGTGTTGTAGATACTGTTGTGGGAAAACAAGTAAACACACAAGATAATAGCAGAAATGTATATCGAAATTTAACAATTGAAAGATAAACCACTTAGCAACTTTATTGATGAAATTCTCCGTGTCTACAAGCCTCTCGGGCCATCTCTTTAAACTTAATCTATTTCGTTATTACAACCATATTTTGTTATTCAACCTACATTTTTAGTTATTCTAACTACATAGGTAAATTACAATATTCGTTGTCACATTTTTAACAAACTCCACCTTGTCAACAAATTGTCCATTCATCATCTTTTCTGCAAGCCGAGAGAATCAAGACACCATCTCAGATTCTCTACTGTCACTGGCTTCGTGAATATATCTGCATGATTCTCCTGTGTGCGAACCTTCTTGAGGACTACTTTGCCGCCTTCGATTATATGTCTCACAAAGTGATACCTTACAGCGATGTGTTTGGTCTTGCTATGATAGGCTGGATTTGTAGCAAAATGAATAGCGCTTTGACTATCACAAAACACATTCAATTTCTCCTGCGTCCTTCCAATCTCATCAAGTAGACCTTTTAACCATATTGCCTCTTTATAGGAATCTGAAGCAGCTATATACTCTGCTTCAGTAGTGGACAAAGAAACTGTCTCTTGAAGCTTTGACATCCAACTAATTTCTCCACCTACAAGAGTAAAAACATAACCTATAGTAGACCTCCTTTTATCCAAATCACCTGCATAATCAGCATCCACATATCCGCAAACTTTACCTTCACGACCATCAAAGTTGATGTAATGGTCACTCGTGCCTCTCAAATACCGAAGCACCCATTTCACTGCTCGCCAATGTTCTTCCCCTAGATTTGCCATGAACCTGCTGAAAACTCCAACTACATGTGAAATGTCAGGTCTTGTAGATTCCATCGCATACATTAAGTTCCCTACCACATTTTCATATGGTACACGAGACATATACTACTTTTCTTCATTAGTTCTAGGACTCAAATCTGAAGAAAGCTTAAAATGGGAAGCTAATGGAACAATAACAGGTTTCACATTGTTCATACCGAACTTTTCAAGTATTTTCTCCACATACTTCTGTTGTGATAACCAAAGCTTACCATTCTTCCTCTCTCTGTGTATCTCCATGCCCAAGATATGTTTTTCCGCTCCAAGATCCTTCATTTCAAACGTCCTAGAGAGCTGAGCCTTTAACCTATTGATTTCTTCCATGCTTTTTCTTGCAATAAGCATATCATCAACATACAACACTAAGATAATGAATATCCCATTGAAACTTTTGAAGTATACACAATGATCATACTCACTTCTGATAAAATTCTGGCTCATCATGAAGGAATCAAACTTCTTGTACCATTGCCTGGGCGACTGCCTCAGGCCATACAATGATTTCCTAAGCTTGCAAACTAATCTTCTGTTGCGACCTTATACAAAACTTTCTGGCTGATCCATAAAAATCTCTTCATCCAAATCACCATGAAGAAAGGCTTAACATCTAACTGTTCTAACTCAAGGTCCAGTAAAGCAGTTAGTGCTAACACAGTACGAATAGAAACAAGTTTAACTACTGGTGAAAAGATCTCATGAAATTCAATACCTTCAACCTGAGAATACCCTTTTGCAACCAGTCTCGCCTTATACCTTTCGATACTTCCATCAACTTTTCTCTTCAGCTTGAAGATCCATTTACACCCAACAATGCTTCTCCCTTCAGGAAGTTCTACAAGATCCCAGGTATTTTTTTTGGCTAAGGAGTCCATTTCTTATTCCATAGCCTTTTTCCATACCTCGCTATCTACATCATCAACTGCTTCCTGATAAGAAGATGGTTACCCATCTTCAGTAATCAATGCAAATGATGAAGCAGAGTCTTCATACCTTTTTGGTGTTGTTCTTTCCCTCGTAGACCTTCTTAGGGCGACTGGTTGCTAATCAGATTCTGGAATTTCTCCAGTTTCCTCTGCTTCTACACCTTTTTCAGAAGTCTCTCCTTCCTTTCAACTTTCTGGAAAAGGTACAGTCTCCAATTGAATCTGCTGACCTGGCGATACCTGGTTTTGGTCAACTTTTTCAACATCCGATTTTAAAAGAGATGACTCATCAAATGTTACATCTCTACTAATGACTATCTTTCGTGAAGTAGAATCCCACAACCTATATCCCTTCACTGAATAATCATATCCAACAAAGACACAAAATTTTGATTTTGGATCTAATTTTGAACGCTGATTTCTAGGAATAAGAACATAGGCATCACAACCAAAAATATTCAAATGCGAATAATCACAAGACTAACACGACCAAACTTCTTCAGGAATTTGACAGTTTATTGCAACCGAAGGTGATCTGTTAACTAAATAACAAGCAGTAGATACTGCTTCTGCCCACAACTCCTTTTGCATATTAGCATTACTAATCATGCTTCTAGCGCTTTCCATAAGAGTCTGATTCATCCGTTCAACAAAACCATTCTACTGAGGAGTATAAACAGCAGTTTTATGTCTAACTATCCCTTCATCCTTACAAAATTGTTCAAATTCTAAAGAGGTAAATTCATCGCCATTGTCAGTTCTTAAACATTTGATTGATTTTCCTGTTTTCTTTTCCACCATTGTTTTAAATTGTTTAAACACATTAAACACATCAGCTTTGTTTTTCAACATATAGACCCAAAATTTTCTGGAGAAATCATCAATAAAAGTTAAAAAATACAGGGCATCTCCATAGGACACAGTAGGAGATGGTCCCCATAGATCAGAGTGAATATAGTCCAAAATTTTCTTGCTATTATGATTTCCAGACTTGAATCTTTGTTTGCATTGTTTTCCAAACACACAATATTTACAAAAATCCAACTTCAAGGATTTCAAATCAGGAAGTAGCTTGCGATTCATCAGTACCTGAAGACCTTTCTCGCTCATGTGACTCAACCACTAATGCCATAGACGAGCACCTTCTTCTGCTTTATCTGACACGATCGCTACTTCACTTAATTGAGTGCTTACCTTGAGTCTGTACAGGTTTTCGACCTTTTCAGCCTTCATAACAACCAATGCTCCTTTCGAGACTTTCAGCACTCCATTCTGACCTATAAACTTATAACCATTCAAATCCAAAACTCCCAAGGAAATCAAGTTTTTCTTTATATCAAGTATATGCCTAACATCAGATAAGGTTTTAATTGTACCATCATACATTTTAATTTGCACATTTCCAATCCCAATAGTTTGACGAGACGCATTATTTCCCATGAAAACAGAATTACCATCTACAATTTCATATGATGAAAACCAATTCCGGTGCGGACTCATATGATGAGAAGCACCAGAGACTAATAGCCAATAGTCAACATCTTGTGAGATATTACATACAGGGAGTGCTTCAGCAATTAAAACCTCATCATCCATACCTGAATCGACCTGATTTGCTTCCTTGTTGTTTTCCGCCTCCTTCCGTTTCCAGCAATCCTTTTTGAGATGTCCCGGTTTGTTACAGTACTAGCATTTTTCTTTACTCTTCTTGCCTCCCTTTGACTTCGATCTGGAAGAACCTCTTGTCTTCTCCCCCCGTTCCTTTAAGTGACCTCTAACTACCATGGCTTCAGGTGCAGAAGTCTCAATGCTAGATTGTCTTCGTACCTCTTCAGATAAGAGAGCACTCACGACTGATTCAAAATTTAATGAATCGGTAGTGCTCAAACTGACTGAGGTCACGAAGTGATCCCATGACTCAGGCAGGTAACACAACAAGGTTATTGCCTTGTCTTCTTCCTCCATCTTTACTTCCATATTGGACAACCGACAAATAAGCGTATTAAAAACATTCAAGTGATCTGCAATTTTCGTACCCTCCTTCATCCGAAGGCTATACAGTTGTCTCTTTAAATAGATTCTGTTAGTCAAAGATTTTGTCATGTAGAGAGTTTCCAATTTCCTCCACAACCCTGCGGTTGTACTCTCTCCAACAATATGGAAGAGTACTTCGTCTGCCAAACACAACCGAACGGTACTGAGAGCTCAGGCATCCAAGTCCTCCCAGTCCGAGTTTGACATGCTTGCTATTTTTTAGTTACCCCGTCAAGTGCCTTGTGCAACCCTTGTTGCACAAGAAAATCCCTAACCTTCAGTTTGCACAGAGAAAAATTGTTTTTCCCGGTGAATTTCTCCACCTCAAATCTTGCGTTTGTCATTTTTGCCATTTCACCTCCTAGTTTTCCCTTCTTTTTTCAACTAGGGTTTCTAACAAATTGTTTTCCTTTGAGATAGGGTTTATTTATGGTTTCCCCAATATTCCCCTTTTCTCTTAAGTTTTTCTGAGCTGCAAAAAATATATTTTTCTTCCCTTTTTATTCAAAAAAAAACTGAGCCCTTTCAAAAAAAAAGAAAACATTCGTTCACAATTTCTTTAAAAAACTGCTTAGAACCCCTACTCAGATTTTTCCTGAAACCCTGCTCAGATTTTTTTTCTGAAACCCTACTGCACTTTTAATCAACAGATTTTCCAGTGACTTTTTCTGAACTCTATTTCTTTTAAAAGAGAAATTATGTTCCCTGTTCCTTCAAATTCACTGCCTTATATATACAGTCCCAAAAAAAAAGGTTTATTTAATAAAATTCTTCCTTCAAAAAAATACGATTTCTCCAGATTTTTTCACAGAAATTCTATTCCTTCAAATTCACTGCCTTATATATACAATCCCAAAAAAAAGGTTTATTTAATAAACTTCTTCCTTAAAAAAAAAATACGATTTGTTCAGATTTTTTTTTCACAGGCTTTTTTTTTTTAAAGCATTATGGGTACCACCTCTGCAAATGGGTACCTCTACAAACGACTGTTCGAAACTCTTTTGGAAGCGTTCTTAATGCAATGGATGGAAAATTTTAGATGATTCTTCCTTGACGGCTCCCAACAACTCCTCTTTGCAGCGGACGACTTCTCCTTATTTCTCGAAATCGATTCTTGCTCTGCTAAACTCTGGAAATCACTTGTGGCTCTGCTAATATCTGGAAATTGATTCTGGCTCTGATCTTCCACGCAGGTTAACAGCAAAAACCCTCAGCAATGATCCTGGCTCTTCCCAATTTTGGAGCGGCTTTCTTTCTCAATTCTTCGTCGATGGCTCTCCACCATTACTCGACGGTCTGTCTGCAATCTCTGACAGCAGCGAACCCTTCCACATAGCCCAAACAGCTCTTGGCTTCGGCCTTTCTTTTTAACGGATCTCTGAAGCTTTGATACCACTTGTTGTGGGAAAAAAAGTAAACACACAAGATAATAGGAGAAATGTATATTGAAATTTAACAACTGAAAGATAAACCACTTAGCAACTTTATTGATGAAATTCTCCGTGTCTACAAGCCTCTCAGGCCATCTCTTTAAACTTAGTCTATTTCGTTATTACAACCATATTTCGTTATTGAACCTACATTTTTAGTTATTCTAACTACATAGGTAAATTACAATATTCGTTGTCACATTTTTAACAAATACTGATTTGGGGTCACAAATTCTATATAATGACTTAAATTTGGAGAAATAAAATCAACAGTAAATCAAAGATCAAGTTTAGATAGAAAAAGAGAAAGTACCTAACATGAATGAGACATGGATATTTGCAAAGATGGATCATGAGCTAGTTTATTAATCATTACACCATATGTATGTAGTCAAGTGAATTTTTTCAAATTTTATTTTGAATGCTCTAATAATGTAGCTGAATATGAGGGTTTAGTTATTGGTTTGAACAAACTGAAGAAAAAAAAGGATAAAAAGATATTTATTTTTTGGGACTCAAAGTTTATTATAAATCGGGTCAAACGAATATATCATACAAAGAACCCAAGGATGAGAGATTACAAAAATGATTTTTGGGACTTATTTGGTAATTTCTTTGTCGAACCCAGATTTTTAGTGATTTCTATACAAGAAAATTGTATTACTGATTCACTAGCTAGAGCATCAAGTATGTTAAAAGTTCACCCAAATAAGAAACATCAGATAGAAATGATATACAAACTTTCCATTACCAAGAACATAAACACTGACAGGTCTTTGAACATGATAAAAAAATAAAGAGATTTATAGAAATGACCAATCAGTTTACCAACAGTCCCATTGATGAAGATAGGGATTCAGATAACCAGGCTTATACAGACAGGTTATACAGACAGGTTTTAAAATATTAAAAGTGATCAGAAAATAATTCAGCTAAGCAATAACTTCTTTCCTAGTATAAGAAACATCAGATAGAAATGATATACAAACTTTCCATTACCAAGAACATAAACACTGACAGGTTTTTGAACATGATAAAAAAATAAAGAGATTTATAGAAATGACCAATCAGTTTACCAACAGTCCCGTTGATGAAGATAGGTATTAAGATAACCAGGCTTATACAGATAGGTTTTAAAATATTATAAGTGATCAGAAAATAATTCAGCTAAGCAATAACTTCTTTCCTAGTGGGTTAGTGCCTTTTCAAACCTGAAAGAATAATCCCAACAATAGAGTTATATCCATGCAACTTAAGCAGACAGGGATCCGAAAATGCTGCCAAAGTGCCCGAATGTCTTGTAGCATTGGTCCGACAGACAGTCCAATCAGGGCACATTTTCAACAAATACTCCCATGTTTTCTCTTTATTAACCATCGCCTCCTCTAATAAAACTAAACTAGGCTTCTTCATAAGAATGATAGAACGAAGGGCTCTTCCTTTCAGAGAAGAACCCAGGCCCATAATAGTGAGACATGAAAATCATTTCAAGAGTATAACATTAGGTATATCCCCTCTAAGGACCCGAGAAGCATTAATATCATTTATCTCTCCATAGCAGAAGAATATCATAATTTAGTGACACGATATATATATATATATATATAAATAATCGATTTTGAAATGTGTTTCTCTTTTTCTTGATGTACCAAAACCCCCCGGATCATATGAAGTCACTCTTCATCTCAAAAAAAACCATGTGCTGCAACATTGTGAACCTATGGAATGCATATTTTGAAACGAAATCTGTTAAAAACTTTTGGAAAATAAATCAAACTATGATGATATCTTCGAATTAACCTTGTTAGAGAACCGTAGTCGCTCTTCATCTGAAACAAACCATGTGAAACAACTTTATGAACCTATGGACTGAACCTATGTGAACCCGTGACTTGTAACTCCTATACAAAATCTATAAATCTGGAAACCTTAATTCACCATCCTGAAATGTTATTGCATAATTGGTAATTGAGAAACGTTATTACATTCTTGGTACTTGAAGCCTTAATTTCCCGTGGCCTTGTTTATATTTTGAATGGTGGGACTAAGCCTGAACGATAACATGCTGATCTCGTTCACGGAACTCTGCAACGTGGCAGCCGGAAAGGTGCCCCAGGGGCTATTCTCTTCGTCACACTCTATCGCATCCTTCTCCACGTGAGCGTGAGCATGGGCGACGGAATTGGGATTGGGATCAAACACCTTGGGATTAGGCGGGGCAATAAACAGGTTGTTCTCCAGCAGCCTGGCGGTGCAGCTACGGCCTGCAACGATCAGCAGGAAAGAGAGCATAACCAGCGGTGCCATTATACTCATTTTCATAATAAATCTCGTCATCAATTTCAGAAATATTATATGACCCTGTATTCGTCTTTGCAGATGAACTATATGCTCCCAGATGGAAACTCCAGATAAAAATATGATTTCTCACCGAATGGTTTGAAGCGGAAAAAAAAAAACTCTGAGAATATGAATGCTCCGAGGGGGAAAATGCCAAGGAATTCAAGTGTATTTATAGCCCATAGGCACTGAATAGATTATCCGACTAGTTCACCGTCTTAACACAAAATCAAGAGTCAGATTTCTGGTTTGAATCCTTCGCCTAACCGAAAACCGCGAAAGAAATCCCGAGCGTTGATCCAACAGTCAAAGTTCCTAACGTGAAGGAAAAAACGAGCGCAGAAGCGGGGAAGCTACTAGAGGAAGAGGATGGGGGAACCAGTATCATGTCGATCATGGGGGGTGGGCTAATTGTTCTACTTGACGTAGATGAAAGTCCGGAAATGAGAGAGGATTTCGGTGTCAAATTTATCAATACCCGCGGATCTGCTTTTGAAATTTGCTCTTTCATTTATGCAAAATACGACCGTGGAAATACATGAGAACCAACCGATCACCTATATATTTAATTGTCAAACACCCGGTCTCTTAAAAATTCCACCGATTATTTCATTCCCTAGATATTTAATATCAGAACACCGAGTCCCTCAAATAAATTCCACGTAATAACCTGGAAACTCACCCACCTAAGTTATGCTACAATGCATTGAATTATATGCAGTCACTTTCTCAATATAGAATTAGCACAACAATATCAATTTTAATAAATGTTTTTGATATATGATTATGATATATTACTTATATTGCACGGGATTTGTCTCTGCCATAATTTATGCCATTCTTTTTGTTTCGGCATTCTAGGGACTTTGAAATTTGTCGGAAATGTTTCAAATTTGTTGGAGATTTCATAAGGGACTTGGGGACTTCAAGGCCGTCCTCTAATTGTCCTTCGAAAATTCGTAGACTTTTTGGGGACTTCCAAAATGTCCCTGGATAAATCGGGGACTCACATTACATTTCCGATAGGATGAGCATGTAGAATTACTAGGTCCCTTGAATTGTAGAAAGCGAAACCCACTTCATCAAGAACAATCCCTCAATACTACAATAGCCATCTTCTTAAAGTGGTGTTGCAAAGAGCTCACTTTGAGTTTCCCAAAAAGGTAGACAATAGGACAAAGCGAAGATATATATCCACCAAACAAAGCTCTACTTATGCTGGTTTCATCAACAGTTTTATGAAACATTTTTCTTCCGAAGCATTACTTGATTTTCTTACAATGGAAGATTCTTTGAGTTCTCTTCCGACAATTCCCATGATAATACGCAGCCTGATGCATCACCACTAAGTAACTGCTTCAAGTCACTTGAAAATAAAACTGTAATATGAAAACTATATCATTAATAAAATACATTACACACATTTATACATGAATTAGTCTCAAGATAGGATATCTATCTTGGACGTACAATAAGTTGGTTGAGGGAATATCTCAACCTCACACCAAATAAGGAAACTAGATTTAGCTAACCTAGGAAATAGGAACAGACTCTATTCATAGAGAGTCACAAATGGACAAGTAGGAATTATACATTCTAACACACCCCCTTAATGACTACTTGTCTCGATATCACTTCGCAAAATCTAGTTGTGATCAAACATAACAAAGAATATGTCGACGTCCATATAAAAGAGCAACCATCTACCGGAATGCATGAGTACCAACTGCTGCAACCGCTAGTCCTGTAGGATGTCCTTCGCATACATGATTCTATCAACCATTATCACTGCATACATGTACCTGTATCCACATATCCCCCTCCAACGTGGGTTTTATCGGATGACCCGTAACCATGCTCTTCCTTCATCGGGGTTTTATCGGATGACCCGTAACCATGCTCTTCTTTCATCGGGGTTTTATCGGATGACCCGTAACCATGCACTTCCTTCAGTGGCAAACACTGACACATAACTGTTTCCAGTCTGCTTCACTATTATACGTGGTTTCTAGCTGACCACAAACTGACACTGCAAAATGGTTTCTGGCTGACCATGAACCTGTAGTTACAAAGTGGTTTTGAGATTACCACGAACTTTTACGGGGATACACATGTCTTTACAAGGCTTACATACTCCAACTCTTGGAGTTATCAGGTACATAAAATGACCACTACAAAACCATCCTAGACTTGCGTACCATGCAACTGAGTGACTCATTATACAACATGCTATTGAGTCTATTCCAGGAAACTCATAAAAAATTCACACAAACTAGATTGATCTCCATCATATTAATTGTTGCTGCTTCATTATCTCTTTTCGTTGCTCACATCTTGGGCATCTTGTCTTTTTCAATTGAAACTTGGAACTTCACCTTTAACTTGTCATTTGTTAGAGTAGTCAATTCTAACAAAAATAACTTCATATTGAGGTGACTAATCTCAATATGTATATCAATTTTAGTTCCAAAATACTTTCATCACTAAAAAATCTCAATTACCCAAACATGCACTAACAAATATCTTCAATCAACAAAGTCACTTGCTACAGAAGCATCATCTGTTTCAATGTTTGGTGAGCCTGGTTCCCACCAAAGCTCATTTGCAGTTATTTCATCGCTAACAACACGTTTGTGTTTAGGACATCTTCTAGTCCTTGCAGTAGAAAGAGTAGCTAAGGTACTATTTGATATCGCGAAATATCCTTCTTCATGGCGACCATATATAGATAGAGGACACCGAAGATGTAACGGTGATGACAAATTTGGAAACAAAAAATTTACAAATGCAAAAAAAAAATGCCGCGTACTGTCTTTAGGTCCTTTAAACTCGATATAGAATTCTTTCAGGCCATCCTTTACCGTCTCCACTTTATGGTCACGCATCATTAGCTTCATTACGTCGATGTCACGCCTCTTGCTGAGGTTAGCCATGACGGATAAGTTGTGTATAAGTGAAGGCCGACGAGTTAACCGAAATTGTAATAACGAAGGTTCAAACCCTCTGAACTCGAACTCTTGACCTCAAATACGAAGAAGACTTAATTCGACAACCTGAGCAGGCAGACAGGCAGTTCCCGTTTGTTCTTGCACAGGAAGTGTCAGTGTTTGCCACTGAAGGAAGTGCATGGTTACGGGTCATCCGATAAAACCCCGATGAAAGAAGAGCATGGTTACGGGTCATCCGATAAAACCCCGATGAAGGAAGAGCATGGTTACGGGTCATCCGATAAAACCCACGTTGGAGGGGGATATGTGGATATAGGGGGAGGTTCAAACCTTCTCCGTGCGTGTACAGGGAACGCGTGCCCAGTCCCACACCTGGCTTTGGCCAGAGCAAATTGAAAAATAAAATGAGCAAAGCGGAAACCTGGATTTCAGGTAGGTGGAGCGACCTAAAACCGTCCGAGACAGATGATGCTTCACAATCGAACATAATCGAACACGTGCTTCGCATAGATGAATGCAGGAAAACTTGTCTTTGCTGGCAGTCAGCACACGACCACAAGCGTCTGCGGAAACACTCACCTCAACAGCAAACTCCACGAACTCCAAACTGTCTTTGCTTTACAATCTGCACCCCGCTGTGAAACGCCACACGCTGGAAATTCACACACAGCCAACACTCTACGCACTTTACAATCCGCACCCTGGTCTTTTCTTACGACGGTGATGCTGCAGTGACACCGCACACATCGATTACAGGCACCCACACCCTGCTGTGAATGCACTAGCGTAGATAATAAGATTTAGACAGGGGATTATTGCGCTCTCACTTCGCCTGCGCAAAACAGTTAACGGACTTCTCCTGAACTTTCCTGTGGATCGAGGAACGTTAAGCTGGAGATGAAGAAATCTCTCTCTTCTATTTCCCTCAGCCCAGGAGGGGCCGAGGTCCAAGCCTTTATGGCTCTGATACCAAAATAAAACTGTAATATGAAAACTATATCATTAATAAAATACATTACACACATTTATACATGAATTAGTCTGAAGATAGGATATCTATCTTGGACGTACAATAAGTTGGTTGAGGGAATATCTCAACCTCACACCAAATAAGGAAACTAGATTTAGCTAACCTAGGAAATAGGAACAGACTCTATTCATAGAGAGTCACAACTGGACAAGTAGGAATTATACATTCTAACACTTGAGAGATAAACTATTGTAACTCGCTGTTTATGGGCCTTAATAACCTTCACTAGAATTAGATGATACTCAGGCATTGTGATTCCAACATCTAGACCTTCAAATGAATCCGATAATTTTTTTTTAGCACATGTGTCACTATTGATAGAAGTTGAACCTACACTTTGATTTCTCTATAAACACCTTCGTGAGTTGCATTTACATGCCACACCTTAGCAACACCACTCTGATGACTAGATAGCTTGAGCTTGTTACCGAGATGGAAAAATATGAAGGCAAATATGAAGTATTTACAAGAGTTAAACCATCACTGTTTATACTCCATACAACAAGAATATTATTTTCAAATTTTAATTTGTGTCATTTTGTTTCTTGGAGTATAGTCTATGACTATAATTTATAAATTTATAATTCATAGTTCTCTACTTCTAGACTCCTAATTTGAGATTTATATTTGAATTTTAATGAATTGTTCATGATTGCATCTTCATTAAATCTTAGTACTATTTACTTTTAAGCTTTAGCTGCTATTTAAATTTTGAAATGGTTCATCATGCATCAATAATCATAGAATGATTATGTAGATATTAGAGAGTAGTATATTGTAGGTTGTAAGTTGTATGAAAGTACTAATACTTCTTAAGTTATGCAATGATGACGAAATTTGTTATTGTGATGCACAATTCTCAATGACGATTAGATACTATTAGACTATTAGTGTTTACTATTAGTCTTTAGATTTATCATTTTAGTATTGCATGTATTTTGATTCATGTTTAATTTTATTTTAATTTTAATTTTTTAATAAATAATAAATATAATAAATAGTTTCCGCACTTGCTGTCCCCAACCTGTCGTCCCCTGAAAATTTGGGGGTGCGCTCTAGCCATTCCGAAAAATCATCCCCCCATCCCCCTTTCCTCTCATCCCCACAGGAAGTGCAACATAGTATATTACTTATTAAATGTAGTTGAAAAAGACGAGACATTAATAATATAAATTTAATATAACTCATATAAATATTCGCGCTTATGGTTTAATTAGCTTTCTTTTTTGCCCTGAAAATCATGAAAATTCCTATAAGATTTTAATAAAATCGAGCACATATTTTTGTAAATCCAGGTTATAGCTATCAAACTTCAAAATTTTGGGTGTCCTATAGATTTTTGATGGTGCTAAGTCCATTTCCACCATCAAATTGGCCCGGATTTTGGCTATTTTTGGCTGTCGAGACAATTCCTCAACCTAAATATTTATATAAAATAATATATATAATAATAAAACTAGTAAAAATTAAAAAATTATATTTATTAATAATAATAAATGTATTATTATTTTTTTAATTAATATTACAATATTTAATAATAATAATAATTCTGTAATTAATTAGTTAACTAATCAATATTAATATTAATAATATTTATTAATTTATATTACTTAATTTATATTAATTAATAACCATTATTAATGAATATTAATTTTTGTAATATCTAAATTAATTGGGGTTAAATAATAAGCATTATTATGTAAAAAATAATAATGATTTATAAATTAATTATAATAATAATTGACTATTAATAATAATCATATAAATAATAATATTTAATTAAATAGTAAATAGTAATAATAATAAATTATTAAGAATAAAAATGAATAATAATTAACTAAATATTAAGAAATAATTAAATAATAATGATTTATTAAAATAATAATAAATTAGCAATAATAATAATAATAGTCAATAATAATAATAAATAATAATAAACAAAAAAGATTAATTCTAAAACCCCGAGGTATTATAAACACAAGGGGAACAATATTAAATAGAAAGTATATAAACTTCAAGATAAATTTTATAAACCTTACAATAAATATGGCTAACCATGGTTGATTTTAATATCGAGACAACCTTTATCAGAATAGGATGTTGGTCCATGATTGACCATCATTCACCTTGCTTGATTTTAATATCGAGTCGTTCTTTGTCACACTGTGACATTGAAACATCAGCGATTTATTTTTTATTGTTTATTTGTTTTTTTAATATATATTGTTTTAAATTTAATATTTTCATTCTATTTTATTTTTATTTTTTACTTTTAAATAATTTTTCTTTTTTTATTTTTAATTTAAATAATGTTTTTTTTTTAATTTATTAAAATTTAATATATTTCCTTAAATTTAATTTTTTGTTTTAATTTTTTTTTTTTTTTTTTTAAATTTAATAAGCATTTTCTTTTTCTTCTTTAAATTTAATTTCTATATTTTATTTTTAATAATTTCCTTCTTTTTTTAACTTGTTTTATTTTTATTTTTAAATTTAATATTTTTATTTTGTTTTTATTTTTATTTTTTAATTTCTATATTTTTTAAATTTTAATCTTAAATTTTTTTTTTCCTTAAATTTCAGGTTTTTTATAATGTTTGAATTAAAATTTTTATTTTGTTTTTATTTTATTTTATTTTTTTATCTTCATATATTTTTAAATTTTAAGCTTTTAAATGTTTTTATTTTTAAAATTTATTTTCTTTCATAAATTTTAGGTTTTTTTTAATGTTTGAATTTTAAAAATTAAAAAATGTTATTTCTATTTTTAAAAATGCCAAAAGTATGACATAATTTTTTTTTTGTTATTTCAGCATCAACTTGTTTTGTTTTGAGGGTGTTTTTTCAATCCTTTTTTCAAGAAACAATTTTGTTTTTACCATAATTTTATAAAGTGTTGAAATTTGACCTTAAAAAAAAATGAAGTGCATTCTGCAATACACAATTTTTGTTTTTGGGGTGTTTTTTCATGTTTTTTGAGTCTTTTTGGGCTAGAGATCCCGTTTTGAGGTTAGGTTACCTATTTGATCGGTAACAATGTTATAAACCCTAAGATAAATTTTATAAACCCTAAGGTAAACATGGTTGTGAATGGTTGATTTTCATATTGAAACAATTCTTATCACAATGTGATGTTGGACCATGTTTGACCATGATAAAACATGATTGATTTTGATATGGACACAATATTTGTCACAATGTGATGCATGGCTATGGTTTTCCATGGACGATTTTCATATTGAGACAATATTTGTCATAATGCGACGTCGAACCATTGATGACCATGATTGATTTTAGAAAACATGGCTTGCCATAATGCACCATGGTTGACCATGATTGATATTATAAACAAAATGAAATAATAAACCCTAGGGATTAATACTGTAACACCTTCCTCCCACATCTATGCAAGTAATTGGCCCACTCGAGTAAACATGTGACGAAAGGCTACTATGATTAGATTCAACCTCCTAGGTGACCTTAAGGAAGTGGAATCGATGGAAACACATCATACAAACCTTCCACATCAGCAACAAGGCTCTTAGGAACCATCCCAACCACTTAGATAACTAGCCCCTCGGTTCGATTGAGATTCTATAAAGAAATTCCCCCAGACGCTCCCACAAGCCTGCATGCCTATGTCTGGGAAGCTCTGGATGCACCCATAAGCATTGATGCCTACAACTAGGGACTATTTCAAGCATGCTTGTGCTAGAGTCTGCTGGATTTAAGGCACTTTTCAAGCCCAAAATTCTAGCCACTACCCAGAACTTGTTGTAACTTTCGGAATCCATTAAACACATGATGACAAGACTAATAAACATAGAACCAACTTGAGGACTTCACCTCATCATCCCCAACTGGGACTATAATTCTTTCAAACACTTTTCATGAATGAAATATACAGGTTTAAACAACGGATTTGAACATAGGGGTCTCATACTTATTTGAGAATCACTAAGAATAATTCTTCCCTTAGATCATTAACTGCAGCTTAGGCCTTCCCATCCACTCCCATCTGCAATGTTATCATATATTAGGTCATACATACATTTTTTTCTCATTTACAAATAAAAAAATGAGGAGAGCCATACATCATCACTATCATAATACATGCTCATAACTAGCAAACTAACAACAAAAATATCACGAATAGATCAACCATAGAATACACATATCAATAAGTACATTTACGCATCAAATTTCAAGGAAATGAATTGCTAATTAGGGAATGTAAAAAACACCCAGGGATGGGACTGCCACATTCCACCCGACTATAGTTTGGTTGAGCCAAATATCTCTTCAGCCAATCACCCTCGTGCAATATTCCAAGCATGAATGCGGGACTCATAACCAACCAAAAAAAATCAAACAAGCATTGATTCTATAAGAGTTCCCCACCTACACCACGAACATTTTTACTTCTTCCTAGTCTCTCAGGTTTTACCGTAATCCATAGTCCGATCGAGGGATCACTAGGCCCTACACAAAGACACACTCTCCAGGAGTTACCATACATCCCCTCCCGGTACTAATAGGCCTAGTGGAGACAAATCCACCTCTTGGCTTTACTGTATATCCCGCCATTCACCGATAAGGATTCTGAGGCGCACCAAGGCACAAAATCTTGGCTTAACCGCAACCCACAGTCTGATTTATGGGTCACTAGGCGAGTGGCTTTACGACGATCCTCAGTCTGGTTCAACGATCACTAGGCAACATATTTGTCATTTCATAGATCCACCTCACTTAACTTCGAATCCATTCAAAAATACATCTGAACCAAAGCATGAGAACCCATCTCATCAAGGTTATCAAGAAATGGCAAGGCTAGGCTGAAAAGATTGCCACACCTAGAAAAACCCATGCCATGACATAAAATAGACACATGCAATGCCATGCATGCCAAATCTTGCAAGGAAATCACACATGCAAATCAATACTTACAAAGAATCTTATTGTAGTTGCTTGATCATGCTATTCCTTTCTTGCTCCTTCCTTCTTCTTCCCTTCCTTTCCTTTCTTGATCCAATGCCAAAGTTCTCCAAGGAAACTCTAAGTTTCCAAGAGTATGAGAGAGAGGGAGAGAATATAAAGAGAGCCATAAGTGTGAGAAAAAATCTTGCTAATTGATCCTCAGAAACCTTTTTATCAATGAGGCCTCTATTTTCTTTATTTTCCATTATTTTCCATTATTTTCCTTTATCTTTCTCCTCACATGCAACTTGTGACCTTTTACCTTCCTTTTCTCCTATTTTCCATTATTTTCATACATAAAAGTGCCAAAAATCTAACTTTTCCTTTCCAAAGCCTTAGCCATTGCCTTTTCCAATTTCCTCTAGCCATAATAACCAAAATTAACACCCCCTAGGATGTTTTTCCCAACATTTAGCTTGGAATACATGTCCCATATACCGTGGTTATTATTTTTCCTTCATTAAGTTTTATTACATGGAATTTTCACCATGGATATTACAAAACCCTCCTCGTTGGCGAAACATTGTCCTTGGTGTTCAACGACTAATAAAACCAACAATGTTGTTGAAAGTAAAACATACTTCCCATGGATATTTATAACAAAACTCATCGTAGTATTTACAATGATTAATCTTCTGAAAACATAAAAATCATACCATGTATTGGAGCTTTATAACACAACTCATTATGGTACCTACAATAATATACACATATATACTCATACACATCTTCTCAATCAGAAAATAGAAGGATATAATGCCTACATTCGCAAAAAAGGATTCTAGAGACAGACACCTCCACCCTCAAAGTAGTACGAGGATTCACTTCCTTCCCAGGTATTCCAAAATCCATTTCCAAATTCAAAGATGCATCCAATGTCCGGCGCGACCATCATGCACTACTTTCCTCTAAGTGAACAATCACCAACTCATTGTTCCAAGGCACACTCCCAATGTGCATATGATTCAATCTGTAAATTCTAATAACCAAATAGAATCCATCCATGACCTTCCCTTCTATGATATAAATTCCCTCGGGAATTCCATTCATCCCCTTCCATGTAGTCAGTACCCTTTCAATTTCCCCAACATCCCCTTTTCCGGGAAATCCGTCCCTTTGCAAGGCTTCCTGACATCAGAAGATACAAAAAAAAAGGCATACACTTCCCTCAACCATCATACCGGTCATAGCATGCTCATGGAAATCATTGGGCATTATTCGATACCAGTGTCCCACAATGGCCCTACTATTGAAGTGCTTTACCAGCATACGAATTCTTGTTTCAATTCCTTTTATTGTTGCAGCTAATGCTTACAATCTATTTCAACCATCTAACTGGGAATTTTCGTGCTTCCTATAGCAAGCACATATCTTCCATTATATTAAAAATAAATTGAAATAAATTCACATTGTACCTCATTGGTAGCTCGTCAATAAGGTAAACTTGCAAAACCATTCACTTCCTGTCACAAAAATTCAAGCTATTTGTTTGATCAAATCATCATGTACAAATATATCACATATCATTAGCTCAAAACATAACCACCATAGGTCAAAATCATGAATCACATGCAATCATCACAAACCATAATCATAAATCACATGTAACCATCATAAGTCAAAATCCTAGATCACATGCATAATAGAACTGAAATAAAATATCCATATTATCCTTCATCAATTCTTACTTCTTACTTGGTTCTTTTGTACACACACTAGATCTGTTTCCACACCCGAACAACACCAGTGTTTTCTCTTCAACTACGTACACATACACATAGTTTACAACACATAAATCCACACAAGGTGTATAAAACCACACAATACATACACCCACACCGGAATACGACACATACACCTATACTCGATGTACAATAAAACACAATACATATGCCTACACTGACATACAACACATACACCTACACCTACTATACAATGAAACAAAATACATATACATATATATAGTACAATAGAATGAATACACATGTTGTGCTACCACGACTACACGATTCATATACATATTAGCACATGCACACAATACCACAGGTATCTAAATACCATATGAAAAACATGTACATAGTACCTCCTGTACATAACACTACCTAGAAAACATGTGCGCAACATCACACGTACACGAAAGCACCTGCATAACGTATACACAACACCAAATGTACATTGCACCACCTGTACAATGTGTACACAATACCACATGTAAACAACACCACATGAGTGACAATTACATGACACCACATGTACACAGTGTTACATGCACGACATGTACACCACACCACCTCCACGCAGCACAACATTTACATGTACACATCACCACATGACTAAAATACCACATGTACAATCATGCACACAGCACCATATGTACAACACGAACACAACACCATATGTACATAGAACCATCTATACCTAGAACTACACATGCAATCTACACACAACACCATATATACAAAAAACATACAACATCATATGTACACAATACTACATATGTTACATGTACACATCACCATAGGTACAACCACTGAATATAAAACATGCACAACATATACACAACAATATTATTGCACTTCTATAGACCACAAATTGATCCCACAAGCAACCTTACTACTAGTGTCTTTCCATTAGCCATGCTTATCCTAGCATGCCACATATCACACTACTTACAATGATCTCATGGAGAACAACTATAACCATGAAAATGCATCCATAGTGATCATATAGACACTAACTTGCATAACCGGCATGCACCCATGGCGATCATCCAATAACAACACCATCAACATTCACATGGTGGCACAACTACAGTAATGAGCACCACCGTGTATACAAAACAAGCACATAGTCCACAAATATAAAGAACACGTATGAGATAGTTGATATGTATGCACATAAAAAACATAGAAATGCATAACTAATCATACACTCATGACAAAACACTTCTCAACAACAACATCCTCTTTCACATGCTAACATCAGAAAAACCGTGACCGACACCTTTCATATGAAACATTAATATAGACTAGAAGGATGACTAACACACGTGCAACCATCATGAATGCATGACCAACACACACCACCCATACAGTCGAAGGGGTGAACCATGCTCTACAACTCTGTAATACCCTCCTCCCACATCTACCGAAGTAAGATACAAACTAGGGTAAACATGTCATGAGAGGCTACTATTATTAGATTCAACCTCCTAGTTGACCTTAAGGAAATGGAATCAATGGAAACAAATCATACAAATCTTCTACATCAGCAAAAAGACTCCCATGAACCATCCCAACCACTCTGCTAACTAGCCCCTAGGTCCCACTCAGATTTATGAATAAATCCCCTTGGTACAAGGTTAGAAACCCATTATTCTTTCAGGATTTCTGAGAGGGTCCCAAAAACACCTGCATGTCATCGACTGTGTGTGGACTTAAGAAATCTAAACAAAGTGTTTTTGAATGATAACAACCCACTGCCTAAGATGGAACATATTTTTCAAAGTGTTGTTAGTTCAGAGAAGATTTCAATGTTAGATGGTTTCTTGGGGTACAATAAGATATCGTACCATCGAGAAGACCAAGAAAAGATGACCTTCACTACGCCATGGGGAACTTTCATGTATTCTAAAATGCCTTTTGGATTAATGAATGCAATAACTACATTTCAAAGGGAAATGGACATAGCCTTTGTAGAGGAGAAGAATATGTTTGTAGTAGTCTATTTGGATGATATAATAGTATATTAAAAATTTGATTTGGAGCACATAAAACATCTCATAGAAGTGTTTTTGAAATTAAAAAAAAATGGTATTTCAGTGAACCCAAAAATATCACATTTTTCTATGAATTAGGGTAGGCTATTGGGTCATATAGTATCTAAAGATGGCATCCAAATTGATCCAGAAAGAGTTGAAGAAATACAAAATCTTAAGTAACCCAAAAGTAAAAAGGAGGTCTAGTTATTCCTTGGTAGAGTAAATTTTACACAGTGTTTCTTTCCAAATTGCCCTAAAATATTAAGGATAATTAACCATATTTTAAAAAAGAATAGTGAATTCAAGTGAACACTTGTAGCTAAGAAAAATTTTGAAGAAATAAAAAAAGGAAAAAACTAAAGCCTTTGTTTTTTTTATTGGAATTGTTGTGTTGGTATTGATGTCAACAAGGTCATAGTCATGGCCATACTTGTTATATGCATGTGGGATGGATGCTTGACTTTGTGGTCCTATTGGCTGGCATCGATGTATTTATAGTGATATGGTTTTGTTGGAATTGATGTCAAATATTGAGGTCATGCACTTATGTCAACCTTATGATGATGAAAATTGATGGACCATGGTGTGTGTCGGTATGTTTTGGAATTGATGATTGATCCTATTGACGATGACACACTTGATGTCATGGTATCTTATGAAACCAACTCCAAAAATAGAAGAAAAGAGAGATCAATGCCTTATAAATAGCCACTTCGAGGGGGAAACAACCAACTACATAAATGAAAAATTCTTGGATGTTGCAAATGACCAAAACCTCCTTCCATATATAGGATTCCATGGGGTCACAATATAATCCTATTTGACCTAAAAATAATAATGTAAGGGCGCAATAATGACAACCTTGGGGTTACATAGGTACAACAACAATAATAAGGGGGTTACAATAAAAGAAATAAGGGACTATACTAGTAATATAGGGACATAAGATGCCCCTCTCCTTCAAAAAAGTGTTGTCCTCAATGCTTCAGTAGCTATGGATGCTTCTGTATAAAATTATCATCCTCCCATGTAGAATCTTCAGTCAGTAAGTTCTTCCATTTGATGAGATACTATGAAATTGATCGATTTCGTAGCTGTCGTGTTCTTGTTTCCATGAATGCTTCAAGTTCCTATATGATTTTTCCTTCCTCATCAAGTTCTGGAAATATTGTTCAAACTGGAATTTTGTCCCCTGTAACCTTCTTTAAGCATGAAAAATGGAAAACTGGATGCACCCGCGAAGAAGTAGGAAGCTCCAATTTGTATGCCATAGTACCAATCTTTTGCAAAACCTTGTAAGAACCATATTAATTTGGCTATAATTTATTATCCTTTGTAGCTCTCTTGAGGGACATTTTTTTGTATGGTTATAGTCGCAAAAATACCCAGTCTCCTACATCAAAACTTCTCTCGCTGCTATGTTGATCTGCCTTTTGTTTCATTCGATTTTGTGCCAAATATAGGTTATCCTTTAAGAGTTGGAGAAATTCTTTTTGATGCTCAATGTGATCTTCCACTACTTGAACCTGTTGAAGCCTCGAAAATCGTTGCTTCAAACATTGGGGGAAAACCACCTGGTCTGGACCTTAGAACAACTCCTTATTCATTTAGGATGGTCACTCCAACTGGATTTATAGGACCAGGTTCCTAGTAATAAAAACGATTGGTGATGGGGTGTTTTGTGCAAGTGAATAATGGAACTAACTAACTGAGCTAATCTGTCTAACTTAATCTATGACTTGAAAATAATTCTAAAACTAACTCGGGTATTAAATATGAATACGACTTAGAGATTGTTTCAATTAACAAATAACCATGAAAATGTATTATTTACTTAAAAGAAAGATGTTGTATCATATAATGATAACTATGTTTAACAAATTAAACAAAGTTATAATAGCACATCGCATTCATAAATTTATATCATTTACACACACTATGAAAGATGATATCCATCTATCTTCATAAATGATATGATAAAGAAATATTTGAGAAACAAGTATATATAAGCGATAGAAAAATTTAATGAGAATATTTCGTGACATAAAGAAAATAAAACAAAATCGATAGAAATACCAGATACATTTGATATATTCCTGATGCAATTTGATATTCTGATCCTGTGCTTTAACTTAGAACAATCTTCAAGGTACAAAAATGCAACTCTAAAAAATAATTCACCATGAAATCACAGGAATCTTGCGCTTTAACTTAGAACAATCTTCAAGGTACAGAAATGCAACTCTCAAAAATAATTCACCATGAAATCACAAGATATGATCCTTTATAAAAAATAAGATAGTCAAGGAGTACATAAATGTATTTTCCAAGCCCAAAATATTACAAATTCAGGACCCCCTCTAAAATGCTTGAAAGGGGTTTAAATAGGAAATTCAGAAAACAAATTAACTACAACTTATGCTATAAATGATCATTGGAGATCCGAGAATAGACTTGTGATATCCAATAAAACAGATTCATTAAATTTATTCAATCCCCAATGTGCTAAGCTGGCAAATTTTAAGCATATCTTTAACTTTGGTTGGATGACTCAGCCTTGAATGCAACTTACTGGTGTATGTGGCATAGGAGAGTTTTGGAATGATGAAATTGATGGCATTAGAAAGGCATTTGATTGCCATCTGTTGACTGTGTGGTTTAATCAAATATGTCCATAGGACATCCCATGTAATTTCTTTTATTTTACTAATTTTTTTATTCTGATTGATTGATTCATGCTTCCACCTAGTATCAATTTCTTTTACCCTTGACAGCTTTCCTGGAGTACAATATGAAATTAAATTAGCTTCATATAGACTATCATTAACCAATTGTGTAAGATTGTTCATTATGGTTCTTTCTCTTGATGTATCACTTCTTTAATCAGTTGTGTTTCACATTCAACAAATAAAATCTCTTTATGCTTTTCTTCAATTCTGGGAATATTTGCAATCTTTCCCTGTTCTGAGTCCTGCCATGAAATAAATTCTAAAATATTTTCATCTACATTTTCAAATTCTATTCTTGTGTTGACTACTTCATCGATGAGATATGATGTTATTTCACATAGAGTTTCAGCTTGTGCAATTTTTTGACACAGATCATCCAACTGTTGAGATAACAACTTACTTGTTTCCAGAGCTTCTGTTTTGAATTGGTCAATTTTAGGATAATCCTTGAATTTATCCAATCTCGCTTGAAATATTTTACTTTTCTCTTCTTTGGCAATCTTTTCATTTTGCAACAATGTCTGCAATTTGGATGCCTCTTGAGACAACTGTTGTTGTTTATTTAAAGCTTGTTGATCAAGCTTGCTCTTTTAAATACTCAATTGTTCTTCTAATTGTTTGACTCTGAGTCTCTCTTCTTCCAACTCCTGCTCTAACTGTAATATCTTTTGTTGATCACCTATTTTTCTTTCTTCTAATAATGCTATTTGTAAGTCTCTTTATTTTACCAATTGAGTGACTTCAGTAGATTTATCTATAGCAGCTGCACTATAGGCACCTGCATATTGTGATATTTTGGTAAAGATATTTTGAAGGATTTACTTCATTGTTCTTCCGAACAACATTCATTAATTCAACTTGTGAAGTTGCAAGCGGTCCTTGATCAATCCTCCTTCTCTTTCTTTGTTTTCTGACAATAGCCCTATGCTTAGGGTTGTAAAAGATATCCAAAGGAGGTATGTCTTCAACTCTCAGCACAATTTCTTCAGATGGATTTTTAGGAATGATCTCAATATCCTAATTGTTCAGATTATCAATTTGAGGATGGTTTTGTTCTCCTATTTACTGAGCAAATTGTTCATACTATTTTAGAAAATGGGGAGTAATAATCATTTCAGCAGAATTTCTCTCTTTCTATGAGGCCTTTTCTCTTTCAAGTTGATCATCGGGCTTATTACCTGTATCTTCTTTTTCAAAATGCACATCAGGCTTGCTACCTATATTCTCTTTCTCTGACTACACATCAGGCTTGCTACCTGTATTCTCCTTCTCTGAATACACATAAATTTTGCTGGTTATCACTTATTTTTCTATTTTGCTGGTTGTATCTTCCTTTTCCTTTTGTTCTATTTCAATACTTTTATTTGCTTGTAAAGGAATCCTCAACTGGTCAAGAGGAACTTTAAGTAATCTTTGGCTTCTGAACTACATAAATTTATTCATATCTTCTACTTGAAACTTAGATTTAGCTAGATCATAAACTTGGGAAAATTTCTCAATTGAGACAAATAAATCATCAAAGTCATCAGGCTCATGCTCAAACTTAGCAATTTGGACCAAAGTTGTGAAATCAAAAGCCACTTTATTTGGATCATATTGTTTGTTTGGAACGGTTGCAAGCTTAAGATTTCTTATCTTAAGGGCTTATTTTTTAGCATGCTTAAAATCATTAAGGGTATAGGTTCTACAATGGAAAGGAAAAGTAGGCCACATCAATTTTTTGGAATTCTTTAAACACCTGGACATCCCTTTTTCTGTCAACTGGTAAGAAATATCTTGAGATAAAATTTTATCAGGGACATATAGAGGTAAGACATGAGGCTCAAAAATGCTTCCAAATACTCTAATATAGGTGAATTTCTCTTCACCGAACCAATTTCTGATTTGGGATATGTCAAGTTTTTCCTTATCAGAGAGCCGAGGAGGGGGTTGGTTAAAAATGGTCTGGTAAATAGGCAACATGTATCCATGGAAAATTCTGTATACATGGTTCTTGAAATGGGCTTTCCACAAATGCTTACGGTAGATGTGTATAGGGATAGGATCTTGAGGGGTCCATTTCCAACCCAGAATAGGAAATTCAGAATTAAAACACAAGGCATCTAAAATATAAGCACAGAAATGAAATGGGGGAACATTTCCAGTATGCTTATTTCTTCTATAATCCAGAATCTTATTTTCTATTTTGTCCGATAAAATAACTGACCAATCCATAATAACAGAACCAACATCAGCCTTAATCAGGGGTACCATTTGAATAGAAAACCTTGCAGAATTATCATACCCAAAAAGTCTGCACATCATGGCAGCAGCATATCAATACGGAGGTGCGAGAGATTCTACAAAATACATACCTGAGGTCTCATGCTTATGTTTGTCTGGAGCTTGTCTCCATTCTTTAATTGGGTCTGATTCAATTTCATTGCTTGAGGTGAAATCTTCTATGAAGGCTTTGTTGTAGGTCTTTTGAGGATCTGGCATATGGTACATTGCTTTGATGTCTTCTGCTCTAAAGGACCCAAACATCTTTCCCCCAACTGTCACGCATGTTCTGTTTGTGATGGTGGTGTTTTTTATCACCCATCGTATTATGTCATAATATGGGAATACATTCGCCTGAGCTGCAATTCTATGAAGAAAATAATTTGCTAGTTCTTTAAGGGGATTGTCATATGAATCTAATTCTTCATCTGGCACAATTGCCTTTACCTCTATAACTATAGGGTCTTATTTTTCAAGAAAATTATAGACTTCTTCCCAGGAAAGCTTCCCGAGACCCTGGCACGTAGTATCCGTAACTAGATTTATCTTGGATGGCTTTTCTTTTTGCATTGTGGTAATGGTAGCAATATTTGAGGTGGCAACAGTTCTTGATTTCTTAAGTTTCTTAGACATTTTCTTCATTTGGTATCGTTTCACTAATTCGGCGACCGAGAGGGTTTGATGTTCTACAGCTCTGCAAACGAGAAAAAACCTTTAAGAAGCGGGAAGAAATGGAGTTAGAAGAACAACCATGTGAAAATATTTTATTAGTGATTCCAAATTGATTAACTCCGTATTTAAAATTGAATTCCTTAAAGGAAAGTCACACTCACGCATTCATAATATAATTGATTACCATAATTCATTTGATTTTCGAATTAATGATGCTCATATAATTGGAGATCGGTGATATTAAAATCTTAAAAAAATGTCCTTTTGAAGCTTCTGATTGTGATAGGGCGATAAATGATATATGTGAAGTGCAAATAGCGATTAGTGAAGACTGATGATTTATCTCATCGGAGTTTTCGAAAGGAGAAACAAAACAACATCTCATGTTTTCCCGATTTGCGATTTGCGATAAAGTCATATCGCATCAGATATTTTCAAAGGACTTGAGTTGTACATGATCTTCGCTAAAATGCGATTGCGATGATGGTGGGGTCCATCGCATCAGATCTTTTATAAAATAAGTAGTCGTGATGTTTCTTTTTCAAAATGCGATTGCGATTATGACATCGCATCAGAGTTTATCAAATAGACCTGAAGGAAATATGACTTATTCGAAATTCAATTGCGATAAGTCACATCGCATCGGAGTTTTGCAAAGAAAATATGAAAACATAACACTCTACCAATTTTCGATTGTGATTTACTTTATCGCATGGGACTTTTTAACATGAAAAATTCTATACTTTTTGCCGATGCGATATAAGCTTTATAGTTGATCGGGTCGGAATAAACTTGATGTTACATTTTTTTATTTGCACTTGAGATATGCGATATGCGATACATGATTTTTAATCAATGAATCTTTTTATTGTTTTATTTTATAATGATTGGATTTCCTCAAAGTTTTTTTTTTAAATTTCTATCTAAATAAGAAAGGGAACCCATTTCTAAATGAAATTTATTCTAAAATTTTCAAATGGGGAGGGTTGTTGTACAATACAACAATTGGCGATTCACTGGAAGAAACAATTATCTTTGAAAAAATAAATTAATGCTATACTTTTAGTAAGTAAATTTTTTTTTAAAGATAATGAAAACTGTCTTAGAAAAATTTAAATAAAATCTAACTCTGAAAAAGAAATAAAAATCACTTACAATCTCTTTTTAATTCCTCAAAAATAATTTTTTTTTTTGGTTTAATCAAGCTTTGATTGGTTGATAAAGATAAAGTAGGGGGCCTCTCCGCTCTTAGCTTTGTGATTTACTCTATTGTCACAAGTAGTGCCTCTGCTGCCTACAAATGTTCATAGTCTTGACAAGGTTACCTTTTAACCATTAATCATTCATTGTCCCATCCATTTAAGAGCATGACTCTTTAAAAGATAAATTCATAAGATATACTATCTTGTGTTTTTCTCTTTTTCTTTTAATTTAAAAACCATTGTTCTGGTTTGGTAACCAGTTGATAACAATGCCATTCACTAGTTGTAATCAAACTGAACAAGCTGGCTCATGATGAGACCCCTTGTCTTATGATTATAAGCCATTACCCTGTTTTGGTATGCAGTAGTGGTAATGTCAGTTTAATTACTTCTTATGATCATGGTAAGCAGGCTTGTGATGAGACCTCTTATCTTTTATTATTAGACAAATAATTTTTTAGAATTATATTCTAAAAAATCACAACCTTAATGGATGGGGTGAATGATTTTCTCCTTAGGAGTCAATGGATGACAATTTTTTAGAGTTTAAGTGCCAAAATTGGAGAAGTTTTTACTTTTTATAGATAACCTTTTTCTTCTTAACAAACTTATAATGATTTACAATATTTTCAAGGTTTCAGAAGATTTTGCAAATGTTTTAAACAGATTCTCAAAGTTTAATATTTTATTTTAACTATCCAAAATTGTAATCATTTCCTTAAAAATTCTTATTTACATAAATAATTATTTACAATATTTTCTCAAAGAAATTTTCAAATAGTAAAGAGTCAATTAAAGACTATTAATAACCTTATTTGTAAACAAATAAACTTGAATAACATAACATGTACAGGTAAGAAGGGGTTACCTTCTTAAGAAAATAATTTTTTCAAGATAAGCCCATTCACAGGAAGAGATTCTCTCTTTCCTGTTAAATCTTGCAATATGAACGTTGATGAGCCTATATTTTCAAAAATCTAAACTGGTCCAAGCCACATCTTTTGAAATTTGGTATGTTTACCCTTATCTTCATGTGCCTTGTCCCATTTCAGAAGAAGATCACCAATTTGCAAAGTTTTGGATCCGGTAGAACTGGAATCAAAAGAAGATTTTATGAGTTGTTGATGTTTGGTATGAACACTTTTAGCTTTCTCTCTATCTTCTTCTAACTTAAGAATTTGATCAAATCTCAATTGAAGAGATTATGAAGGATTATATTCAATGAATTGGACTAGGGCTAGAGATGGAAGTACTAGGTTTGATGGTATAACAGCTTCTTTGCCATAGACTAGATTAAAAGGTGAAGTTCCTATTGAAGCTTTTTGAGTTATGCGATCAGCCCATAGTGAAAAAATTAAAGATTTATGCCAATTCTTTTGACTCTGATCAATTGTTCTTTTGATGATTTTGATGAGATTTTTATTTTTTCATTCAGCTAAACCATTACCTTGTGGATAATAATTTGCCGAATATTTCAGTTTGAAACCTCTCTTGATTGCAAATTCCATTATACTGTTTCCAGAAAAATAAGATGCATTAAACAAAGGCATTAGGTACACCAAACCTGGTAATGATGAACTGATCAATGAATTCAATGATTACATCAGAATTGGCTACCTTTAAAGGAATTTCTTCTACCCATTTTGTAAAGTAATCTGTTGCTGTAAGGATGTATCTGTGTTTTTTGGAAGAATGTGGAACAATTTCTCCAATAATATCAAGTCCCCATTGTTCAAATGGTTGCTTAATATTTACTGATTGTAAAGGAAAGGTTGGTTTCCTTTGTCTCCCACTAGCAATTTGACAAGTCTCGCATTTCCTTACATAGTCATGTGCATCTTTGAACAAGGTAGGCTAATAGTAACCAGCATGGATTGTTTTGTGGGTTGTAGTGTCTCCTCCAAAATGTCCACCTGCTGGTCCATCATGTAATTACTGCAACACCTTGTGTGCTTTAGTTTTTTAAGACATCTTAATAGAATGGAATCATAATTTCTTCTAAATAACACATCATCAATGATTTTGAAGTGTTTGGCTTTTAATCTTAAGTCGCGCTTGTTTTTATAGCTGAGATTAGAAGGAGCATACCCATTTTTCAAATAAAATATTAGATCAGCATATTGAAATTCAGAATCTATAATACTTATCTGATTTACTTGAACAATATTATCTTAATCTTGATGTTCTAGTATGTTGGAAGCTCCTGCTAACAATCTGTAAAAACCTTGTCCTCTAACAATTTTGACTAGCTTAATATCAATATCATACTCTTGTAAAGTTGTTACCCAATTAGCTCTCTTTTCTCCTACTTCCTTTTGTATTAACAATTGTCTCACCGCGGAGAATGGGACAATTATTTTTGTATGTGTCTTTAGGAGAAATGGTCTAAAATGTTTGATTGATTTAAACACATCAAAGGCTTGTTTTTCTACATCAGAGTAATTAATTTCGGCTCCTTGCATATTAGAGCTAAACAAAGAGATTGGTGCTTCTGCTTGTTGATCATTGGGTTGTGTTAAAACGGCAGCATAGGATGTTTCAGTAGCCAAAGTATACAGAATGAAATGTTTAGAAAAATCAGGAGTATTCAATGTAGGTGCATTAATGATTCTTGTTTGATTGAATTGAAGGCTTCTTTTTCTTTATGCAACCATTTGAAAACTAAATTTTTCTTTATCATATTCTGCAAAGGTAAAACTATTTGAGAAAAATCAGGAATAAATCTCTTCACAAAATTGATCTATCCCAAAAAGGATTGCATGGATTTCTTTTTATGTGGTAAAGAAATATTAGAAATTTATTTCACTCTATCGGGGTCAATATATATGTCATCTTTAGACACAACAAATCCTAAGAGCTTTCCTTCATTGAGAGCAAATAAATATTTCTTTGGATTCAAAGAAATGCCAAACCTTCTACATCGTTCAAATATATGTTTCAAAGCATGCAGATGATTAGCTCTTTTCTTTGAAAAGACAGTTATGTCATCAAGATAGATAATAACTGATCTATTAATCAACCCTTTGAATTCTATATACATAGCTCTCTGGAAAGTAGCTCCTGCATTGATCAAACCAAAAGGATTTTTTTGGTAGGCATAAGTTCCCCACTTGGTTCTGAAGGTAGTTTTCAGCCTATCATCCAGATGTACCAATATTTGGTTATAACCTAAAAAAAAATCAAGAAAAGACATTAGTTCAGAACCAGCTAATTTTTGAAGTATTTGTTCCATTGTTGGTAATGGGAAGTTATCCTTTTGACATGCCTTTGTTTAGATTTCTGAAATCAATACAGATTCTAATATCTCCATTTTTCTTCTTGACAAGCACCATGTTTGAGACCCAACTAGAATGTCTTACAGGAAAAATAATTTTCGCCTTCAAAAGTTTATTCAATTCTGTTTTTATTTGACTTTCTAGATTGGGATGAATTTTTCTCAACTTATGTTGCACTGGTTTTACATCGGAAGGCATTGGAATTGTATGTTGAATGACAGAATTATCATAAGTTTTCAAATCTTCATAATTCCAAGAAAAGACATTTTTGTACTTATTCAGAAGCTTGATGAAAGCAATCCTTTCCTCTGAAGTTAACTCAAGTCCTAAATTAACATTTTGTTGTTTAGACTCAGTACCAAGATTTACTAATTCAAACTTCAAAGTAGAACTTTGGAGTTTGGCATTGGTAACTTTTTTGAATCTATCTTTGATATCATATAGATCTTCAAGTTTAACTACAGACCTAGGAATAGGATTTTCATTGCCTTTTGATGTGTTTTGAAGATCATGATTACTTTGATCAATGATTTGGTCATCATAAGATTTTTCTGAAGTCAAGAAATTTAAGATATCTTCATTAGGATAGAATACTCTCTAATTGGTGACATTATCAGGTACAGAAGGTCGAAAAATTAATTCAACAGAAAACCTATCTGGACTATAATCCTCAGCTGGGAGAAGCTTGGAAGCGACATTAGCTTATAAATCAGCTGCTAAATTTTGAGTTCTAGGGATAGAAGATATGTTGAATTCTATAAATTGAGTGGTAAGATCTTGAACAAGGGATTCATAATGTTTAAGATGATCTGAAAGACAATGGATAGTGTTTCTTACTTGTCTGATAACAATTTTGGAATCACCATACACTTTCAGGTATTTAACATTCAACCCTATTGCTTTATAAAGCCCTTGGATCAAGGCTTCATATTCAGAAGAGTTATTCATACACTCAAACTCTAATCTGCATGACAGCATAGTTTTTTCTCCCTCTGGATCAACTAAAATACATCCAGCTCCTCCGCCGTCATTGGATTTTGATCCATCAAAATACAAAGACCAAAATAAAGACTTATCTACAATTTTATTTCCAGATTGATCAGAAAAATTAATGCATCTTGGAGAGTAATTTTGTGAAAAAATTTCAATTTGTGAAGTAAAAGTAATTACAGAAAAAGGTGATTCAGGTGTTGTGAAATTTCCAAGCAATGATTCAGTGGAATAACCTCCGAGAATGTTGTTATTAAAAGTCACACGTTCATTTTCTTGTTCAAATTCTTTCACAGTATGCATCATGTGTTTTTCTCTCTCAGCCTTGATTTGATTGGGTTTCCCTTTGTGGGGAAGCCACATGTGAGAATAATCAGTGGCGATATAACCATTAAGCTTTGCAGACCAATCCCTACTTAATATTAATCCATAAAACTCAGGAATATCTGCAATTATAATATCAATTCTCTGGACTATCCTGGGATCAGTGGCTAACCTAATAATGACCGAATTAATTTCTTCCACAACTTGCACTTTAATCTGATCTAATTGAACAATATGTACTATGGATTTTTGGGGTTCAATGTTTAATTTTGAGCAGACTGAAGTAGGCATTATATTTGATGATGCTCCTGAATCTATCAAGCAGTTATGTAAATTCTTGTTGTAGATCTCATAAGTCAAGAGAAAAGGAGGTGTCTGAGAATTGTATTTTTCTCCAATAAGAACAGTATCAGTAGCATCTACTTTATCTGGTGGCTTACCTAATCCTTTGGCTGCTTTGGCAACTACACCACTTGGTAGAGGAGAAATAGATGTTGCATTTAATTCTTTCAATAACAACTTTTGTTGATGCTTGAGTTTGCTAAGTTCATGTAAATAAATATTTTCTCTGGTTTTCTTCATGTCTTCAATAATGTTACAATCCATAGAATCAGACACTACCAGAGTCTTAGATGTTGTTGTAGGAGGATTAGAAGACGATGGTTGATTTTGAGTAGGCAAAGGAGAAGCTTTCTTTACAGGGGTTTTATCTTTGATATTCAGAGTTGAAATTTTCTTCTTGGGGACTGTTTGAACAACTTCTACTGTAGATTTACTTCTAGTACTTACTGGCAGGGCTTCTTGTTCTTTTTCACTGTCTGAGTTAGGCAAAATGAAATCCCACATCCTGTGTAATTCAACTATTTCTTCTTCTTCTAATAATAATAATAATGGAGGTGTATATTTTTCTTCATCTTCTTCTAGATCTGACTCTGCATTGAATATTGAATTGGGTGGCTTAGATTCAGTTTTCTGATTCCTTTTGAAGTTCCTAAAAGATCTATTGGTGGAAGTTTTTCCTACTTGTTTTTTTTATTTCTATCATTTCATTGGACAAAGTCTTCAGAACTTTCTGTAAGCCTTCCATGTCATATGGATCCCTAGGTGTTTTCTTCTTTGAATCATCCTTAAAACTAACCTTTTTGGATTTTCTTTCCTCATTAGCATTCCTTTTATCCAAAGCAATGATATGTCGTTCTACTACAATTGCTTCTTTCATATTTTCAACTAAAGTAGGTTTAGCATCTCTATCTACAAAAATGGCTATATTTGAAGGCAAAGTTGTTATATACCATTCACTTCGGACTTTCTCACTAGGTTTTGAGGTTTTAGGAATTTTATTCAAAAGTTTGTTGAATCGGGAATTAAAATCTTTAATGGGTTATTTGGATTCTGCTCTCAAATTGGAGAGATCGTTAATTAGAGTTGTTATTGATCTATCATCTCCAAATTTGGTTAAGAAATGTTCCTGGAAAATATCCCAACTTGTAATAGATCCTAATGGTAATGAAAAATACCAGGATCCTACTGCCCCTTGTAAAGTATAAGGAAATAACCTAACCACAACATCTTCATGTTGTACTGCATTTAAATTTACAGATAACATAAAGTTATTAATGTGTTTTTCTGCTTGTATACCAAGGTCAGGACTAAATTTTGGCAGCCATTTTTCAAGATGATCTGGAAAATCATGCAAAGTTGCAGGCATTTCAACAGCTCCTAGATTAGTCCAGGGTCTTTGTGCCATTGTTGTGATAACGGTTGAGGGACTTGAAGAGACAACTGGTGTTTGAGTAGAAGTTGTTGGAATAATTGTACTCTTATGGGTTTGAGTTTGGGAAGCAGATGAGTGAGTTTGTGATGAAGAAATAATATCACTACCTGATTCCAACGGTGTTTTTCTGGTTTTAACTCGACTAGGTAAAGGAAATTCCTTTGGAGGAATACCAAGTTTTTCACTTTGTGACCTAGTAAGAGGTTTTGAAGATATGAATTATGACGTAACACTACCTTCGGATAATTCGGACTCTTCTAAAGATAATGAGAACCCTTGGATTTTATGAACTAAAGCTTTTATTTCAGGGGACTCAGGAGGTTGATTGTCTGAAAGATCTAAAGCTTTGGTAGTGGGTGTATTGATGTTCTTCTCAATTTCTTCCCTAGAGATTTGAGATGTAGAGGAAATTGAAGAAGGTGATGAGGGTGAATTGCTCTTGGACTAGCCTATAGATTTGGATTTACTTGCCATTCATAGCTTATGCCCTCCTTCTCATGCCAAAAATTTTGAAGCCTCGAAAATCGTTGTTTCAAACATTGTGGGAAAACCACCCGTTCCGGACCTTAGAACAACTCCTTATCCATTTAGGATGGTGGCTCCGACTGGATTTATAGGACCAGTTTCCTAGTAATGAAAAATATTGGTGATGGGGTGATTTGTGCAAGTGAATAATGGAGCTAACTAACTGAGCTAATATTTCTAACTTAATCTATGACTTGCAAATAATTCTAAAACTAACCCGGGTATTAAATATGAATACGACTTAAATATTGTTTCAATTAACAAATAACCATGAAAATGTATTATTTACTTAGAAGAAAGATGCAGTATCATATAATGATAGCTCTATTTAATAAATTAAATAGAGTTATAATAGCACATTGCATTCATAGATTTATATCATTTACACACACTATAAAAGATGATATCCCTCTATCTTCATAAATGATATGATAAAGAAATATTTGAGAAACAAGTATATATAAGCGATAGCAAATTTTAATGAGAATATTTCATCACATAAAGAAAATAAAATGAAATCGATAGAAATACCAGATACATTTGATATCTTCTTGATGCAATTTGATATTCTAATCCTGCGCTTTAACTTAGAACAATCTTAAAGGTATAGAAATGCAACTCTCAAAAATAATTCACCATGAAATCACAAGAATCTTGCGCTTTAACTTAGAAATATCTTTAAGGTAAAGAAATGCAAGTCTAAAAAATAATTCACCATGAAATCAGAAGATATGATCCTTTATAAAAATAAGATAGTCAAGGAGTACATAAATGTATCGTCCAAGCCCAAAATATTACAAATTCAGGACCCTTTCTAAAATTCTTGAAAGGGGTTTAAATAGGAAATTCAGAAAACAAATCAACTACAACTTATGCTAGAAACATTCATCGGAGATCCGAGAATAGACTTGCGATATCCAATAAAACAGATTCATTTAATTTCTTCAATCCCCAATGTGCTAAGCTGGCAAATTTTAAACATATCTTTAACTTCGGTTGGATGACTCAGCCTTGAATGCAACTGACTGGTGTATGTGGCATCGGAGAGTTATGGAATGATGAGATTGATGGCATTAGAAAGGAATTTGATTGCAATTTGTTGACTATGTGGTTTAATCAAATATGTCTATAGGACATCCCATGTAATTTCTTGTATTTTACTGATTTTTTTATTCTGATTCATTGGTTCCTGCTTCCACCTAGTATCAGTTTCTTTTACCCTTGGCTGCTTTCCTGGAGTGCAATCTGAAATTAAATTAGCTGCATATAGAATATCATTAACCATTGTGTTAGATTGTTCATTATGGTTCTTACTCTTGATGTAGCACGATCTTCTTTAATCAGCTGTGTTTCCCATTTAGAAAATAAAATATCTTTATGCTTTTCTTCAATTCTGGGAAGATTTGCAATCTTTCCCTATTCTAAGTCCTGCCATGAAATAAATTCTGAAATCTTTTCATCTACATTTTCAAATTCTATGCTTATGTAGACTGCTTCATCGATGAGAGATGATGTTATTTCACATAGAGTTTCAACTTGTGCAATTTTTTGACACAGATCATCCAACTATTGAGATAAAAACTTACTTGTTTCCAGAGCTTCTGTTTTTAATTGGTCAATTTTAGGATAATCCTTGAATTTATCCAATCTAGCTTTAAATATTTTACTTTGCTCTTCTTTGGCAACCTTTTCATTTTGCAGCAATGTCTGCAATTTGGATACCTCTTGAGACAACTGTTTTTTTTTATTTAAATATTGTTGATCAAGCTTGCTCTTTTCAATACTCAATTCTTCTTCTAATTGTTTGACTCTGAGTCTTTCTTCTTCCAACTGCTGCTCTAACTGTAATATCTTTTGTTGATCACCTGTTGTTCTTTCTTCTAATAATGCTATCTGTAAGTCTTTTTGTTTTAGCAATTGAGTGACTTCAATAGCTTTATCTATAGTAGCTGCACTCTAGGCACCTTCATATTGTGATAGTTTGGTAAGATCCTCTGAAGGATTTACTTCAATGTTCTTCCAAAAAACATTCACTAATTCAACTTGTGAAGTTGCAAGTGGTCCTTGGTCAATCCTCCTTCTCTTTATTTGTTTTCTGACAACAGCCCTATGCTTAGGGATGTAAAAGATATCTAGAGGAGGTATGTATTCAACTCACAACACAATTTCTTCAGATGGATTTTCAGGAATGATTTCAATATCCTGATTGTTCAGATTATCAACTTGAGGATTGTTTTGTTCTCCTATTTGCTGAGAGAATGATTCATACTGTTATAGAAAATGGGGAGTAATAATCATTTCAATAGAATTTCCCTCTTTTTGTGAGGCCTTTTCTCTTTCAAGTTGATCATCGGGCTTATTACCTATATCTTCTTTTTCAGACTGTACATCAAGCTTTATACTTGTATTTTCCTTCTCTGACTGCACATAAAGATTTCTACTTGTATTCTTATTCTATGACTGCTCATCAAGCTTTCTACCTATATTCTCCTTCTATGACTGCACATCAATTTTGCTGGTTGTCACTTATTTCTCTATTTTCTTGGTTGTATCTTCCTTTTTCTTTTTTTCTATTTCAATACTTTTATTTGCTTGTAAAGGAATCCTCAGATGGTCAAGGGGAACTTTAAGTAATCTCTGGCTTCTGAACAACATAAATTTATTCATATCTTCTGCTTGAAACTTAGATTTATATAGATCATAAACTTGGGAAAATTTCTCAATTGTGACAAATAAATCATCAAAGTCATCAAGCTCATGCTCAAACTTAGCAATTTGGACCAAAGTTGTGAAATCAAAAGCCACTTTATTTGGATCTTATTGTCTGCTTGGAACGGTTGCAAGCTTAATATCTCTTATCTTAAGGACTTATTTTTCAGCATGCTTAAAATCATTAAGGGTATAGGTTCCACAATGGAAATGAAAGGTAGGCCACATCAATTTTTTGGAATTCTTTAAACACCCGGACATCCCTTTTTCTATCAACTGGTAAGAACTCTCTTGAGCTAAACGTTTATCAGGGACATATAGAGGTAAGACATGAGGCTCAAAAATGCTTCCAAATACTCTAATATAGGTTAATTTTTCTTCACCGAACCAGTTTCTGATTTGGTATATGTCAAGTTTTTCCTTATCAGAGAGCCGAGGACGGGGTTGGTTAAAAATGGTTTGGTAAATAGGCAACATGTAGCCATGGCAAATTCTGTATACATGGTTCTTGAAATGGTTTTCCACAAATGCTTATGGTAGATGTGTATAGGGGTAGGATCTTGAGGAGTCCATTTCCTACCCATAATAGGAAATTCATAATTAAAACAAAAGGCATCTAAAATATAAGCATAGAAATGAAATGGGGGAACATTTCCAGTATGATTATTTCTTCTATAATCCATAATCTTATTTGCTATTTTGTCCGATAAAATAATTGACCAATACATAATAACATAACCAACAACGACCTCAATCAGGGGTACCATTTGAATAGAAAACCTTGCAGAATTATCATTCCCAAAAAGTCTGCACATCATGGTAGTAGCATAGCAATACAAAGGTGCAAGAGACACTAAAGAATACATACCTGAGGTCTCATGGTTATGTTTTTCTGGAGCTCGTCTCCATCCTTTAATTGGGTCTGATTCAATTTCATTGCTTGAGGTGAAATCTTCTATGAAGGCTTTGTTGTAGGTATTTTGAGGATCTGGCAGATGGTACATTGCTTTGATGTCTTCTGCTCTAAAGGACCCAGACATCTTTCCCCAACTGTTAAAAATGTTCTATTTGTGATGGTGGTGTTGTCTATCACCCATCGTATTATGTCATAATATGGGAATACATTCGCTCGAGCTGCAATTCTATGATGAAAAGAATTTGTGAGTTCTTTAAGGGTATTGTCATCTGAATCTGATTCTTCATCTGTAACCATTGCCTTTACCTATGTAACTGTAGGGTCTTATTTTTCAAGAAAATTATAGAGTTCTTCCCAGGGAAGCTTCTTAAGACCCTGGCATGTATTATCCATAACTAGCTTTATCTTAGCTGGCTTTTCTTTTGGCATTTTGGTAATGGTAGCAGTCTTTGAGGTGACAGCATTTATTGATTTCTTAAGTTTCTTAGACATTTTCTTCATCTGGTATCGTTTCACTAATTCAGCGACCGAGAGGGTTTGATATTCTACAGCTCTGCAAATGAGAAAAACCTTTAAGAAGTGGGAAGAAATGGAGTTAGAAGAACAACTATGCGAAAATATTTTATTAATGATTCCAAATTGATTAACTCTGTATTTAAAATTGAATGCCTTAAAGGAAAGTCACATTGACACATTCATAATAGAATTGATTACCATAATTCATTTGATTTTAGAATTAATGATGCTCATACAATCAGAGATCGATGATATTAAAATATTAATGTAAAAATTTCCTTTTGAAGCTTGCGATTATGATAGGGTGATAAATGATATATGTGAAGTGAAAATAGCGATTAGTGAATACTGATGACTTATCGCATAAGAGTTTTCGAAAGGAGAAACAAAACAATATCTCATGTTTTCCCAATTTGCGATTTACGATAAATTCATATCGCATCGGATATTTTCAAAGGACTTGAGTTGTACATGATCTTCACCGAAATGCAATTGCGATGATGGTGGGGTCCATTGCATCGGATCTTTTATAAAACAAGTAGTCGTGATGTTTTTTTTCAAAATGTTATCGTGATTATGACATCGCATCAGAGTTTATCAAATAGAACCGAATGAAATATGACTTATTCAAAATATGATTGCGATAAGTCACATCACATCGGAGTTTTGGAAAGAAAATATGAAAACATAACACTCTACTGATTTGCGATTGGTATTTACTTTATCGCATTGGACTTTTTAACATGAAAACTTTTATACTTTGTGTCGATGCGATATAAGCTTTATAGTTGATCGGGTCAGAATAAACTTAATGTTACATTTGTTTATTTTCACTTGAGATATGCGATATGCGATACATGCTTTTTTAGTCAATGAATCTTTTTATTGTTCTATTTTATAATGATTGGATTTCCTCAAAAAAAATTATTTCTATCTAAATAAGAAAGGGGACCCATTTCTAAATGAAATTTATTCTAAAATTTTCAAATGGGGAGGGTTGTTGTACAGTACAATAGAATCTTAGAATTTTCTCTTAAATAAGATGCAATAGACGACGGATGATATCCATAAAGTGCCATAAATGGGGTCATTTTTGCTGTAGTATGGAAAGAAGTGTTATACCACCGTTCAACGAGTGGTAACCACCTGACTGATTGTGTTTGATTATCACATAAAAAACAATGAATATATCCTTCCAGACATTTATTCACTATCTAAGTTTGACCATCAGATTGAGGATGATAAGATGAGCTATGAGTTAGTTGATTACCCAAACAAGAAAATAATTCTATTCAAACATTTCCAGTAAAAATGGGCTCTCTATCACTTAAAATAATATTTGGGTTTCCATGTAACTTTTGAATTGTTTCCATAAATGCAGCAGCAACTGTACTTCCTTTAAATGGATGAGATAATCCACAAAAGTGTGCATACTTGGTAAGTCTATCAACTACCACCATGATGACACTCCTTCCTTCGGACTTAGGTAAACATGTGATAAAATAAATTGGAATATCCTTCCAATGTTGACTTAGAATGGATAAAGGTTGTAGAAGACTCAGAGTCTTAATTGTCTCAACTTTATTTTGCTGGAAAACCAAACATTCTGCCACAAAATTTTGAATATCAGATTTAAGGCCATCCAAAAAAAATTCTTTCTTCATCCTGTGGTAAATTTTTAAAAATACCGAGTGTCCTCCTAAAGGATAAGTGTGCACTTCCAAAAGAATATTTTGTTTTAGTTGGGAATTCTTGCAAATATATAAGCGATATTTGTACCATAAGGAATCATTTTTCCAACTAGATGTATCAGATGTACTAGGATCTTGCTGTAACTTTTGAATGAGTGTCCACACTTGTTCGTCCTTCTTCCATTCATCCCTTAATTCGGTTATCCAATCTGGTTGGATAATAGAAATGGCACAAAGCAATGCTTCCACCTCTTCATCCTTTCTTGGGATTGCATCCGCAATAACATTTAGCTTCCCTTTTTTGTAGATGATTTCAAAGTCATAACCCAACATCTTTGTCACCCGTTTTTTCTTCTCTTTTGAAGATATTCTTTGTTCCAAAAAGTGTTTAAGACTATCATGATTAGTTCTTACCTTGAAGTGTCTTCCTATTAGGCAAGGTCACCATTTCTTTAGTTCATGTAGTATTGCCAACATTTCCTTCTCATAAATAGCTTTCTGTAAATACTTTCCTTTGATTGGAGGACTTTCAAAATCAATGGGTCTTCCTTGTTGCATTAAAACAACACCAATTCCATTTCATGAGGCATCACAATCCACAATAAAGGTCTTTGTGAAGTGTAGCATAGCTAAGACTGGTGCTAGGCACATTATCTCTTTAAGATTTTCAAAGTCCTCAGTTGCTTCAGGAGTCCATGAAAATGCATCTTTATTTAATAATTTTTTTATAGGTGCTGCTATTCTCCCATAATTCTTAACAAACTTGCGATAATACCCTGTTAACCTGAGAAATCCTGGCAACTTCTTTATGGTTGTCAGTCATTTCCATTCCTTAATGTCTTTAATTTTGTTACGGTCTACCTTAACATCCTCGTGAGATACAATATGGCCCAAATATTCCACCTCTTGCACTCCAAAGAAACATTTGGATATTTTTGCATATAATTGTTTCTCCTCCAATAGTTTGAGCACCCTGTCAACACATTGAACATGATCCTTCCAAAAACCGATGTAGATTAGAATGTCATCAAAAAATACTGGCAAAAATTTTCTAAGGAAGGGTTTGAAAATGGAATTCATCAACTCTTAAATGTAGAAGGTGCATTGGTAAGGCCAAAAGGCATGACCAAAAATTCATAATGACCCTAATGAGTTCGAAATGTTGTTTTCAGAATATCTTCAGTCTTCATTCTAATTTTATGATATCCTGAACGAAGATCCAACTTGGTAAAATAAATTGCTCCATGTAATTCATCCAATAATTCATCAATCACAGGAAGGGGACATCTATGTTTAATAGTGAGCTTATTGAGCACCGTATAATCCGGACACATGTGCCATGATCCATCCTTCTTATGCACCAATACTACTAGAGTGGAGGGAGAACTTTGACTAGGTTGAATTATACCAGCCTCGATCATTTCTGCGATCATACATTCAATTTCGCTCTTTTGGACCTAAGGATATCTGTAAGGCCTGATGTTTGGAGGAACACGTCCTGGAATCAAATGAATAGAATGATGATGATCACGAATAGGCCCAATTCCTTTGGGAGTTTCAAACACCTTGGAACGATTTTCCAAGCCTTTTTGGAGATATGGAGAAATATATGATTTTGATGTTGGAACTTCTAGTGAGCATAATTGTGCAATTATGCCTCATTTTTCTTTCTTCACAAGATTTCATGAAATTAGAGCTTAATATATTTCTTGGATTCGCTTCAATACCCCGTAATTCGATTTCCTTTCCTTCTAAAAAAGTTTTCAAGAAAATTTCTTGAAAATTTAAAGTTACCGTCCCCAAAGATTGTAACCATTGTACTCCTAGTAAAACATCACCACCTGCCATTTCAATGGAAAGCATTGGACTATTCAATACATATTCCACCATGGTTATCTTGATATTATGGCATTTTCCAAAGCAATTTATAGTTCCTCCCTTTTCAACGATCACTTAACATTTTGGTGATGGGTATAGGAAATAATTCAATTCCTTTGCTACCTTACAATGAATAAAATTATGGGTGCTACGCGAGTCAATCAACACTATTACCTTTTTCTTCTTGATATGTCCTTTTATCTTGAGAGTTTGAGGAGTGGTAATTCCTACCAATGCATTACACGATATGGTCAGACTCATTTCTTCATCTTCTAGGGTTGTTTCCTGATGTATATACTCTTATTTGGAAGTTTCGTGTTCATTTTCTTCCTCCTCTTCACAATCTATGTAAATAATTTCTTCTCAACACACTTATGACCTTTAGTGTATTTTCCATAATAACTGTAGCAAATCCATTTTTCTCCTTTTTCTTCGAATTGTTGTGGTGTCAACCTTGTAGGTTGTGTAATTCTAGGAGTAGAAACACTTCCATATTTATAGATGTGAGTGGTAGGCTGCCTTGTCCCCATAATTTTACATTCAATTTTCTTGCCAACCTGAATGCATTCTCCAATGAATCAAGTTCCCAAATGCGAAATTCATGTTGGATGTTATCCTTTAAAGTCCTTATGAAGACATCAATCCTATGCTCCTCTAGAATATCAATTACCCTTATATTCAATTTTCGCAAGTCCTTAATGTGCTCCACCACTAAACCCTTTTGTTTGAGATTTATCAATTGGATGAAGAAGGTGTTTCTCTTTGTATCCTCATAATGTGCTATCATTTCCTCCGTAAAAATTGACCAAGTGAAATTTTTTTGATGGGAGCAAAGCCATCAATACCATACAAATGTATTTTTTTCTAAATGAAAAGTTTTAATGTGTACATTTTATGTGTTTTGCACATTATTGAGATCAAAATATTGCTCCATCTGTAGTATCCATGTTACGGGATCCTTGCCATCAAACTTCCTCATATCCATCTTTGGAATATGGTGGTTCTTCAATCCAACATTAGAGTTTATGAAATCACAATAACATTTATTTTGTTCTCATCATGAGTTTCCTCTACTATCTTTCTATCACTAGGAATCATTTCTTGTATTAACCTTGCCATCAAACCTTCCATGTTTGTTTTTATATCATTATTCATGTATTCCATGTTGTATTTCATTTTTTCATTGATATTAGCTTCAATTTCATCCATCTTAGCTTCCATGCCATTCATCTTAGCTTCCATTCCATTTTTCAAACCATCCATGCCTTTCTTCAAAACTTCCATTAAATTTTTGGTTGCTCTTTGCGAGACTAAAATTTGGTGCACTTGCTCTTGCAATTTTGATATGTCATGCTGTGCTTCTTCCTATTCATGAGTCATAGTAAATCCTTCTGAAGGCTTAATTGGTGTTGAATTATTTTTAGGTGGAATTTTAGAACCCAATACTAATATCTATGCTTCAATATGCCCTTGGAATCACTTCAAACTGAATTTTCACACAAGACTTATGTAATTCAAAAAAAAAGTACACACTTTTTTCTTTCTTTTGAGGAGCTTGATATTGAAACTAAATTGTCTATGTGATTTCAGATCTTCAATATCTGAAATTCGCCCGTGTATTACCCCTATGAATCTTCTTTCAAATGTCACATGTCTGACCTAATTTGGATTCTTCAAGGCAAAGTTATGCCCAATCTCCCACAATGACCTAATTATGGATTGCTTTCGTAGAGCTAAATTATACAATGTGCTATGTGTCACTATTTACTTCTTCATCTCTGAAATTGATACCAAGGAAACTATAGTCCATGTACTTGGGGCCACTTTTTACAGAATTCCAATCCAACGCGCATAGAGAGAGTTATGACAATTTCCCCATGGTCACCTCTTTGAGATGAAATTCGGGAGCCTAAAAAAACCGTAACTTCCAATATTATATGTCCGAAAATATTGCGAACCAAGATTTGTAATTTGTACAAGAAGTTTCTTAGGATTTTGGCTTCTCTCTATAAAAATGTCAGCCTCTAAACCTTCATAGACAAAATTTATAGTGCAAATGTCACGATGACCTGTTTTTGGTGAAATTCAGGAGCCTAGAAAAAGCCTAACTTCCACAGATAATATCTCCGAAAATATTGTGAACCAATATCGAGAATTTTTACATGACGTTCCTCAGGATTTCATCTTCACTCTAAAAATTTCAGCTTCTGAGCCTTAATAGAAAATAATTTATCACGAAAATTCCACGATGACCTATTTGGAGCAGTGAAACCCTAGAATCCAATTCTGTGATACCAAATGTTATGAAACCAACTCGAAAAATAGAAGAAAAGAGAGATCAACGCCTAAGAGATAGCCACTTCAAGGGGGAAACCTCCAATAAAATACATAAATGAACAATTATTAGATGATACAAATGACCAAAACCTCCTTCTATATATATGAGTCCATAGGGTCATAATATAATCCTAGTCGACCTAACAATATTAATGTAATGGCACAATAATAACAACATTGGGGTTACAAGGGTACAACAACAACAATAAGGGGGTTATAATAACAAAAATAAGGGAATATACTAGTAATATAGGGACCTAACATGGTATCAGAGATGGAATTGGTGGATGATGATCATATAAACATATTATGGTGATGGTTGATGACAATCTAGTTGAGTTTTCAACAAGGTTTTCCTCTAGATCTTCATGCTTATGCTTCATAGAGATGAATTGTTCCAATGTGATGGATTCATGATGATGATGTTGACTTTGTAGAGTTATTATAGAGGTTTTTCAGTTCTTTTCATATGTGTTGTATCTTCTTCAGAGGTATGATGGAGAATGGAGGACTTGTTGGCACACTTTTAAACCTTGTTTGTTGACCCTTGTAGGTCAGATTTACAATGAAACTTGGGAGGCACTTTTGATCTACTTGAAGATGTGTCAGAGGACATGTTAGAGGTATGGAGGATAGTATAGATGCTGGAGAAGAGGATCTAACTAGTGACAGAGGTTCATAGCTGAAGACATGATGTTTTCCCTCAACTTTAGCCACATTCGCGTGAATATAAGACTATGGTACTGGTTTGACACTAGCAGTGTGGTATATAGGAGTGGTTATAGGGTTTGATACACATATATAGTGTTATGGGAGTGACTAAGGTATTTGAAAATATTTCATTTGCATCCCTAGCACTGATCGGAAGTTAATTAGCTTGCAAATTACCATAGGCTTCTAGAAAAAGTTAAAAAGGTAGGAAATGGGTTGAAAAGGTGCAATGATGATTTGAATGAATTTAGTGCACTAGTAGTGACCGTAGTGGATTTATTTGGTCCAATTTTCTCTCCTTTGATACTAGCCTCAAGCTATTTTTCCCTAAATATTTTATATAGTTGATCTTGGAGCTATGTAATGATTGATTGTGAGTTGATGATGTATGTAAGTGATTGAGAAGGTATCAGAGAAGGAGATTATGCTTCATACCTTTATTAGATCCTAGATTCTTCAGTCTATGAGTGTTAATGAATGAATAATGAAATATCTAAAGCATGCTACATAATAGATCAAAATTCAAGAAGTTAGGGTATAGATTGTTTGAGGAAGATTTTTGGTATGTTGCTGGAGTTTATGTTGGTGATATTCTCACATTTTTTTTTGTAGGAGAAACCATTACATTTGGTGCATAGCCTTAGTGTTATATGTGTCTAGTTGTAGTATGAATAAATTACTTTTTGATGTGAGGGTTTGATACATGTTTGTATCTATTTTATTGTGGCCACAATTTTACTATTTGGAGAGCATTTGTTTTGTGGATTTTATTATTATTTTTATTATGGGATATCGATGATGAGAGCATGTATGCATATTTTATTTCTTGTTAAGGAGAGAGTCTTGGATCCAATTTGAAATTACATGAAAGGAGGTTCACACAGTGGTAGAGGAGTAGTGACTTCGTGAGAGAGGAGCAGGGATATTGAAGCTTCAATAAAAGAAAGAATTTATCATCCAATGGTGGTTCGATATTTCAATGGTTGTTGGGCAAGTATCGATTGATCGCGATTCCCTTTAGTGGATCATAGTTCATACATCCTTAGAGAAAAGAGCCTTATGAGTTGATCAGTAGTATTGACTCTCCTAGCCGATCGGTGTTGGAATATTGTATTAAAGGTCAAGTCTCCACTTTGATGGGAGTAAACAAGCTATGTAAAATACCAATTACTTGACTAATAGAAATCCATAGCAGAGAAGAAAAAATATGGATGGTTTTTCTCCCTGAAGGGTTTCCACCAGAAATATTGTGTCTCATATGTGATTGATGTGATGTGCATCTTGTTTTGTAGTTTCTTATGTTTTTTAATTATTTTTATGTGATGCACATGCTATGATGGTTAATGAATTGTTGCTACATATTTTTGATTCAGTTATTGAAGAAATAATTGGCAAAAATTGTATATAAGTCACACTACGAAGTCACTCCCCCCGCAGTAGTGCTCAAAGTTTTCCAATAATTGGTATCAGAGCAGGGATCTTGGTTGCAACTTGATCAATGAGAGTAGATATGAGGTTTGTTGGTGAAAATTTGAAAATAAAAATGAGAATGGTTGTCCTCATTGATGCAAATTACAATGTATGGCACAAAAATGTTAAAACTCAAATGTTATTTTATGGATCTAATATTTGGAGAGTTTTATGTGAAGGTTGTGGAAAATATCCAATTGGAGATAAATTTTTCCATCAAGATGCTCAAACACGATGGATAATCTACAAGAATCTTCATGATGATGATATGATGAGACTAGTGGGTTTGAAACGTCCCAAATATATGTGATACGAGCTAGAATCCATATTTGGTAATGGTACTAGAAACAATAATGAAAATGGGAATACGAGAAACAAGAGGAAAAAAAAAAGAATAAGAACAAATGGAATGTCCTCTAGAAATAATAATCTTAGCCACAATAATATCATTCTTCCAGTGCACATGATTTAGCGGATGATGATAAGAGATTGGAAAATAATGAATCCGAAGGTATAATTGTTAATGATTTTGGTTTGACTTATAGTTTTGAGGATCCATATTTAGATCATGATTATGGATATAGTGCAGATGAAAATTTTATTAAGGTTCTTAGAGTTGAGATTTCTAGACTAACATTTGCATGCAAGGGTTATGAAAAACTATTGCAGATCTGTGATGATAAGGAGGCCAAGCTCAAAGAGGATATTGTGAGATTAAAATTTAAGTTGGCAGAATATGAAAGAGTTGAGGAAGCCACAAGGAATAAGTACAAAGAGAATGAAGATGAATGTGAGAAATTAGAAGTTGATGTGGTTTCCTTGAGAAAGTAGTGAAATGCGAAGAAGAGTTTGATAGAATTGTATAATATTCTTGAGATCCAAAGATAACCATTGGATAAATCTGGTCTCAGATTTCAAAAGGGTGAGTCTAGTTTGAATGCAAGTAAAAACACCAAATAAGAACTTAAAAAACTTGTAGCAAACAATACTAGCTGGAAAAGTGAGAACCAAGGTAATAATAAGCAGATCCAACAACCAACTAGCAAAAAAAATAACCAACAATAGAAAAGTAATCACAACCAATGACATAAAAGTAAGAAGAATGAACAAGTGATCGAGAAACAAAACAATCATGAGAGAAGAAAATCCTAAGGAGCTCCTACATTCATAAAATAATTTTCTCGAAGAGATAATCTTGGAATATTTGCAATTTTTCAAAAGAATCAAAGTCCTTTTCTTCCTTTTGTGCATAATTTAGAGTGTTCCAATTGTCACAAGTTTGGATATATTGCAGCAAATTGCTGGAGAATAAAAAATATTCCATATCAGTAAATATTATAGCAATATCAACAGCCAAGGAGAATGACCAACATGTATACTTGTTATTTTTATGGTTATTTCTACTCATGTCACTTGTTTTTCCTTAAGGCAGCATATTTCAGGTATGACCGATGGAGGAGAAGTGCATCATAAGCATGGTTTATATTTGGCATAAGTAGAAGAAGAGTTTATCCTCTTGGCCATGTGTGTTAGAATCACGTTTTTTATTAAACCAAAACCGGGAGATGTTAGTCTCTGCTACAATCACTCGAGTTAGGATCCATGAGAGGCGGTTATTCCATGTCGCGAAACACATGGGGAGCAGCCCTTGACAACACATGATCTAGATTTTTCTTTCCTTCTAGGAGTTTGATATTCAATCTAATGTATCTTTGTGATCCTCATATCCTCCTCATGGAAGAATTTCACTACCTAAAACAAGTCATCGTGGAATTTTCATTTTAACTTTTTTTGTACGAAGTTTCATAAGCTAAAAATTTTATGCGGCGAATCTGAGATCCCGAGGAAGCTCCTGTAAAAATTTTAGATAAAGGTGTGCAATATTTTTGGAGATATGATCTATGGAAGTCAGTGTTTTTGTAGGCTCCTAAACTTCATCTCAAAGAAATGACATTGGGAAAATCATCATAACTCTCTCTATGAGTATCGAATTGGAATTATGTAAAAATTGGAAGATATTGCATGGACTATTTTTTTTCCTGTATCAATTTCAGAGTCGAATGAAGAAATAGTGACACGTGGCATGTCGTACAAGTTTTCTCTACTGAACCAGTCCATAATTACGTCATTGTGAGATATTGGGCATAACTCTCTCTTGAAGAATCCAAATTGGTTCAGACCTGTGTCTTTGGAAAGAAGATTCAGAGGAATACTACAAGACCCAAAATCACATATTGGGGATATGAAATAGCAGAGATACACCAGATTCAATATCGAGATCCTAGAAGGAAAAAAAATTTAGATCATGTGTTGTCAAGGGCTTGAAAGGACTAGACTTTTTAGGGCAGCAAAGAAAAGAAAGGTGTAGCAAAGGGTAGCATGACAATAGCAACAATTAAGGTGCAGAATAACAGCCATAAGTTCACCACATGAAGTCTTCAAGTGGGCAGCACTGCATATAGTCATTATAAAGGTATCATTGTACTAAGTAACTATAAATGCATCATTGTAAAAATTGTACAAGTGTCTATCTGCCAAGAGTTGAAGAGTTAGTTTCGGGAGGTCTAGGATCATCATTAGGTGGTTGTGTCATAGTTGGGTTTATAATCTAGTGTGTCTTATTCTTCTACATAATTATATATCATTATAAAGTGGACTACTTTTCCTGGTATAGGAGTCCATTCTTATTTTATTCTTCTATAGGGTGGTAGGGTGGTGCTAGGATGGTGCGTGAAGTGACCAAAAGGTTCAAGCCTATGAAACCTTCAGGATGGTAGGGTGGTTCTAGGGTGAGTTGTAGCTCAATGGGTTTTGGGGCATCCGTTTAGTTGGCTACTAAAGAATCTTGGGCATTGGAGCGTCCATCCAGTGGGATCTGGAGAAGAATTTTTTTCTATATTCTAGGAATTTGGAGCTTTATTTTCAATTGGAGTTGAATATTAAAGAATTATTAGAAAATGATTTAGGTCATTTTTGTCCTGGAGAGGGTTTCCACCTGAAAAACTATGTGTAGTTGTGTTCATTTTTTTTACTGCTATCATTGTACAAACAACGATAATAATTGAAGATTAACTAATGCTATGAAAGATTAATAATAATACTAATTGAAACGAATACTGATTCACCCCCCCCCCCAAGTATTTCCAACGATTGGTATCAAAGTGACAGGTCTTGAGTTCGAAACTCACATAGCTCGCGTTAGGGGGGAGATTGTTTGATATTGGGTTCAACACTCTTTATGTGTTTCATGACATGGAATAACTGCCTCTCATGGATCCTAACTCTGGTGATTGTAGCAGAGACTAACGCCTGTGGGTTTTGGTCTAACGGAAATCATGATTCCAATAATGTGGAGTGCTATATATTCCATATATTTTTTCATATTGTAAGAGATTATTTATTACCCTGTTAATGAAGCCAAAATCATCAAAATTAGCAAAAAAAAAAAGTGTATAGCACCAAATTAGTGAAGAAAGAAAGAAATCAAGTAAATGAATAAAATAAGCAAGTCAAGGAACAAATGAAACAACCAAAACTGTGTGTAGAAAGATGGAGTAGTAGCTCTTTAAGTAGTGAAGAGTATTCCCTTTTGCAGTCCGTGGTTATTCCTGCATACTTATAAGGAGTATATAATTTATGATAGGTGCACAACCTCACAGGGAAAATTTGGTCATTCATGAGTATGAGTTGTTGCATTAGCATATGATGAGTTATTTTTAGCCTCATGCACATTCAGGTCCATAAGATCAGCCTGTCTATTGGAGGTATATTTAGCTAAGGGGGAGTTATGCATGGTATGGATTTACATGTGATATTTAGATTTTTGTTAATTTATTTTCACTAAGTCATTTTTGGAATATTTATATGTGTTTTCATGAGTGAATAAGAGAACCATTTTTAGTCATATATATGCTTTTTGTTTGCGATAACATTTAGTTGAAAAGATGTGTAGCCATGCATAGAATAGTATCATTATTTCAAGATATATTGAGATGAATTCCGACATGGATCAACCATCTATGAGTTGTTGTATCATTATTACTATAGCCATGTAGTTGCTATTTTTTCATCATTTTATGATGGTTTTGAGTCGAGTCAATATTTGTTGAGTCATGTTGTTGGTAGGAATTTTTTTGAGTCTTATGGAGTCATTTTGCAGCCACATGTGTGGGCTAATGATGATGAGATAATTTTAATGTCATGTACTTGATTCATTGGTCCATAAGATATTATCATAGCAGCCATGTATTTCATGGAGTCATGTACTTGTATTGTAATATCTTTTGGGTCATTTAGTCATGAGTCATGAGGTCATTTTATGGTCATATGAGATCATGTATGAGGTCTTATTTGGCTGCTTAAATAATGTATTTATCAATGTATATGTCACATGAGTCATGGTAATGTGGAATCTTGCTACATATGGTGCTTCCATTTTCCAAAGGAAGCATTGTTTGCAGTTGAAGCAGTCATTTATCCCAACAATTAGTATCTCTACAACTTGGAGATAGCATGTGTTGAGGGGGAGAATTATTTGTTCCTATTTATTTCAGCCATACATTGTTGGAATTGTGATATGTTTTGAGGTGTTCATACTATGCATCATACCATGCTATGATAGTGAGGTTATTGGCCTCATTCGATGAGATATTTTTATATTTGTTTCTATCTAGTCATGGGGGAGATTGTGTGTGGTTTCTTCATATGATGTTGATATGGAGATTAGTGTTGCATGATGCATATACTTGATATTTCTCATTATTTATATTAGATGATGTTGCATATGTTGATGATGGTTTCCTTATGTTGGCATGATGCTACTTGTTGTTAGTAGTTGTTTGTTGGTATTTTTCTCTCGATGATGATTGGTTCTATAAGTTTCTTGTTCTTTATATGGAGGCATGGGTGATTTTTTATGCATTATATTTCATCTATGTGGATATTTATTACTCCACTAATTTTTCTTCACCTCTCATTTCCTATTCATATGGAATTGGCCCTTTTCCATTGATGTTGAATGAGGAGAGAATTTGTATGGATAGAGAGAAAATTTAGTTTAGCAGGGTGTAAGGAGATCAACATCACATGTTGTTGAGGTTGACATAAATTTCGAAGGGGGAGTTTGTTGGAATTGTTGCGTTGAAATTGATGTCAACAAGGTGGTGGTCATGTTCATAATTTTCATATGCATGTGTGATGGATGATTGACTTGGTGGTCCTATTGGTTAGCATTTATGTACTAAGAGTGATATTTTTGTGTTGGCATTGATGTCAAATCCTGAGGTAATTCACTTATGTCAACCTCATGATGATACATATTGATGGACCATGGTGCTTGTTGGTATGTGTTGGTATTGATGGTTGATCCTTTTGATGATAACACACTTGATGGAATGGTATCAAATATGGCATTGGTAGATTATGATCATATCTATATATGATGTTGATTGTTGATGGCACACTAGTTGAGTTTTCACTAAATTTTCATTTAGGTATTCATGATTATGCTTCATGAAGATGAATTGTTGCTATGTGATGGCTTCATGATGATTATGTTGATGTTGTAGAGGTGCTATAAAGGTTTTCAAGGCTGTTTAGATGTGTTTCAGCTTGTTCAGAGGTCTAATGGAGAGTGGAGGACGTGTTGGCTTACTTTTAAAACTTGTCTTTTGGCCCTTGTAGGTCAACTTGGAAGTGACACTTGGGAGGCATGTTTGATCTGCTTGTAGATGTGTCATAGGCCATGTAAAAGGTCTGGAGGCTAGAACATATGATGGAGAAGAGGATCTAACTGGTGGCTGAGATTCAAAGCTAAAGGAATGATGTTTTCCCTTAGTTTTAACCACATTTGCATGTAGATAGGCCTAAGGGAGTGTTTGGATGCTGTTGCAATAGCCTATGGGATGAGCGGTTATAGGATCAATCACAAAGAGACAATATTATGGGAGCGGTTGAGGGATTTTACGAGATTTCCTTTGCATTCCTCACAGTAATTGAAAGGAAATTTTCTTGGAAATTCCCATAAGCTTCCAAAAAAAGTGAAAAAGGTCAGAAATGGTTTCAAAAGGTCCTCTCATTATGTGGATGCATTTAGTGCAGTAGTAGTGGCATTAGTAGATTGATTTGGTCCAATTTTTGCACCTTTGATCCTACCCCCAAGCTTAATTTCGTCGTACATGTTCTATATACTTGATATTGGAGCTATGTAATGGTTGATTTTGAGTTGATGATGTATGTATGTGAGTGGGAAGGTATTATAGAAGGAGATTATGGTTGAGAGGTTGAGTAGAGCCTAGATGCTTCAGTATATGAGTGTTAATGACTGAATAATGATGCATGTCTGAATCATGTTGCAGAATATATCAGAGTTGAAGCTACAGGATTAAAGAATGTTTAAGGAGGAGTTTTGTATGTTAATGGATTTTATGTTGGTGATATTGTCACATTGGTGTTTGCAGGAGTTATAATTACATTTGGTGCATAGCCTTAGTGTTGTATGTTGCTAATTATAGTATGCATCAATTACTTTCTGATCTGAGGTTTTGATACATGTTGGTATCAATTTTATTGTGGCCACAAATTTTCTAATTGGAGACCATTTATTTTGTGGATTTTACTATTATTTTGATGATGGGATATTTCTACTCAGAGAATGTATGCATAGTTGATTTCTTGTTGAGCAGATATTCTTCGATCTAGTTTGAATATACATACAGGAGTAGCGACTTCATGAGAGAAGAGAAGGGATATCAAAGCTTCAATGAAAGGAATGGTTTCTCATCCAATGGCAGTTGGGAGACGATCAATTGATCATTGTGGCCTTCAAGGGATAGTAGTACATAGATGTGTAACAAACAAAGTCTTCGGAGTTGATCAGTAATATAGAGACTCCTAGTCAATGGGTATTGGCATATTTTATATGAGGTCGAGAATCCATACTAATGGGAGTCAGCTAGATATGTAAAATACCAATTTCTTGAATAATAGAAAATCAGAGAAAAGCAACATCAACAAGGATGGTTTTTCTACCAGAAGGCTTTCCACCAGAAATCTTGTGTCTCATGTGTGATACATGTGATGCGCATGTTTTTTGTAGTTGCCTAGGGTTCTTAATTATGTTTATGAAATGCACATGCTATGATGGTTAATGAATTGTTCCTAGCATATGTGTGATTCAATAATTAAAGAAATCAAGGGTAAACATTGTATATAATACACACTACTGATTCAACCACCCCCCCCCCCTCTCAGTAGTGCTCAAAGGTTTCCAATACTTATCAACCCAAATTTCTCAAACTAATTCCTTTTATTTTCATTTTCTTCACAATACACTATTTCATGAGTCTTGTTGCAAAAAAATAAGGACAATCAAGAGAAACCTATTTTATTTTTTACCAGAAATTTAAGAGATGCAAAACTAAAATAAAACATTATGGAAAAACATGCCTTTGCATAGGTAAAATAACTACGGTGTTTTAGGGTATATGTTCTGCACTCTAATGTAATAAAAAATTTTCCCAATGTTGTTGTAAATGACATCCTAATTCAACATTTCAATGATAGTAGAAAACACAAGTGTATAGAAATACTATTTAAGTATTACCTACAGATTAAAACAACAAAGTTAATCAAAGGTCGAGATCTAGAAAAAATGATGACTGAAACCAATCGTGACACTTTAGCATAATTTTGTTCTCAATATTTCCCAATGATTCAAAAGAAGGGTTGGTTTTTAAATTATCTAATGAACTTATAACTTCCACTTGGTACAATGACATAATCTATGTTTTACAAAATTTGGAAACCCCATGAAGGATGGATAAAACTAGAGCACGATCATTTAAGATGAAAGTTGCCAAGTTCTGTTGTCTTGAAGGCTATTTGTTTTGGAAATATCCAATAGGGATCCTTTTGAATTTTCTGAATGAAACTGAAGAAGAAAAGATGGTGAAATAATTTCATCTAGGAGTGTGTGGAGGTCTCAGTATTGTAAATCCACAAAAATAAAATCCTTTAAGCATGATAATGTTTCCTAACTCTTTTTGCATATGTACCCAAAGAAGTTAAATCTTATTTTAAATGTCAAATTTTTTAAGGAAAAACAAAATTTCTTTCATTACCTCTGAATCCCATCTCAGTAGAAACTACTTTTCAGCAATGGGGTTTGGACATTATTGGAAAACTTCACCCACATTCTTCAGGACATCATAAGTGGATATTAACTTCCATGGATTAGTTAACTAAATGGACTAAATCCATACCAAAAAGGAAAGAAACTAATAATGTGGTGATTCATTTTTTATAAATTAGTTTTTTCAAGATTTGGTTTCCCTAGAAAAGCCATAATAGATAATGCTCAATATTTTAAATCTCATAAAATGGTAAAATTGTGTGAGACCTATCATGTTACCTTAGGTCATTCAACAACCTATTAACCCCAAGTTAATGTACTGGTTGAATCATCTAACAAAATTATAGCCAGAATCGTTAAGAAACTGTTAGAGGAAAACAAAAAGGCTTGGCATACCAAGTTGAAGTATGCACTATGGGAAGACAAGACCAACACAAAAATTTCCATTGTCATATCACCATTCCAGCTAGTCTATGGCACAATTATTTTTCCCAATTTCCTTGAGTATACCTGTGATGATACTATTGCAGGAACATGATGCAAAGGTTGATGATTTTCAAAGAAGGACTAATTAGCTTATTGAAGTACAAGAGCTAAGAAAGAAAGTAATAATCAGTCTCAATTGTTCCATGAAAAAATGAAGAAAATCCATGGTAAGAAGGTAAATGAAGATGATTTTAAAATTCAAGATTTAGTCTTGAAGTGGGATGTCAAATTTGAGGAAAAGGGGCAACATGGAAAGTTTGATCATTTATGGGAGGGACATTTGTCGAATTTTTGCTTTTTGAGGTAATAAATTTTTTGTTTTTGTTTTGGATGATATAAAGGGACTTTTTTTGAGTAGAGGTCTAGTAAATGGCTACTTCTCAAAACATTTGATGGTTTCAAAAATATCAATTTTTACATTTCACTGTACATATCCATTTTTCAGAGCATTTTACAGAGTTAATAAGAAAATATAAAGGATTTGAATCTTGAGGTGAAGGCCATAATATTCTCACTAGTGGTTTTCACAATGTGCATAAATTTTAGTTTCATTTTTTTTTTTTTATAATTAATTTAAAGAGTTCCAAAGTGTTTATTTTTTAATAAAACAAATTGAAATTTCCAGTTTCTTCAAATAAGTCTCTCAAATTTATTCAATTCAATGGATCATACACGGGCTCAATTTTTTCTTTACTACCTCCTAGGGAGACAATATCCCCATTGGAGCTAGAATTTATCACTAGGTTTGTACCTTTCCAATAGGTTCAAGATAGTTTTAATCATCAAATTATCATTTCAATTGATAAAGGAGTGAAGGGTTGTGTATTGGCTTATAAAACGTTTTGTGGGAGGCCGATATAAACATATAAACTTATCAAAGGTATTTATTTAAGTATGATTTAAGTTTCACCTAATTTTTTGCAATGGATATAAGTTTACTGGGTGTCGACATGTAGCGCTAAAAAATATTTTCGTACTGCCTACAACTGGAATGAAAATATTTTACAGCGACGCACTACAAAATATTTTCTTAGTGAAATGAAAAACAAATTTTCTAATTTCATGTTTCATAATTTAAAGTTCACAAACCAGGTTTTAGAAAGTGTGGACCCTAGTTTACCATGATGTGACATTTAGAGGGGTTTATAAACTCCACAAATTTTCTCTAAATAAAACCCTAATTCGACATTTTTTTAATTTTCAGCATTTCTAGAAGTTTTGTTATAGTATGCAGAAAGGACATAAGAGACACGGTTTAGGCATGTGACCATGAGATTTAAGGAATTCAAATAGTGAGAACATTTAAATATGGGAAGATCCAACCATGTTAAAATATTTGATCTAGATGGATTGTGGTTCTAGGTTTATCCACAAATGATGTCTTAGTTTCAAAATATAGGCTAGGAATAAAAATTTTATCACTTTATTGACTATAACTTGATTGGGTGCCAAAAGTTAATTCAATATTTTAATGCTAGCATAGTGACGATAAGGGATTACTAGTTTGCAGTAGCTAAAAAATATATTTTTGAGGCCATGAGCGTTTCTATGGAAGGAGAAAAATGGTTAAAAAATAAATGAATGAATAATGTGGATTTAAACTCCTTTTTGAAGGAAGATTTCCAAAACCCTAACTAGGACGTGGGAATTCCCCAAAACATGTTGAATCTTAAATGATCTACCACTTTAAGGATTGTGCAACTCCTCTTCACCTGTGAAGGTAGGTATTATAAGGTTTATTTATATCATATGAGGTTTCCCTTTCACTTAGTTGGTTTTGGAAAAATGAGATTACCTTATTTCTTACATCAAATTCTACTTAAAATGTCCACTAAGGCTAGAGCCCGACCAAAAATGTTACATCATCACATATGTCACCATGTCCTAATTAAGATAATGTATTTACATAATCTAGAAAAGTAGGTACATACCATGAGACAAAGGACATGGAGAAACCCTGCATCGAGAAGAAAAAAAAGTGGAGGGCTAAAACTCATGTTGAAACCATAGATCCCAAAACAAAGGCTAAATCGAGTCATCTGCCTATTGATAAAAGCCATGTAAATGAACCAGAGAATAGGGTTTATGAAAGGAAAACAAGAAGACAACCGAAAAAAATGTTAGAAAAATAGGAGGAAAACCATAAAGCAACAAAAACGAAGATAGGGAAACAAAGTATGGAAATAGTGTATGAAGACATATAAACGAAGCCTAGGTTTTAAAGCATAAGACCTCATACTCAAACTACTAATAAATTGAGCTTAAATTTAAAGTCAAAGCATGACCATAAATTGAAACAACCAATGATAATTGATGATAACGAGAGTGGACCTTCAAAGAGAAAGAAAAAATCTGCAAAACAAAGGAAAACATAGTGTATAAAAATAAAGGAAAAAGAAACCCTAGTAGCTAGCAATATTGTCCATGAGTGTAGAAAAAGGGTTCCAAGGTCTCAAAAAAAAATATGATTTTATTATTCTCGCTCAAGTGGTTGTAGCCATGGAAAAATGACCATGGAAGAATGACCAAGTTTGCTCATTAGATGAAACCCTAGTTTTGACTCAACATATTAGTGTCTTTTTAGTTGGCTGGTCATGAATATACTTGAGGGATAAATATTCAAAGGAATATATTATGAAATTTTTGTAGATAAAATATGATATATAATATGAGTTAACAAGAAGAAAAATCCTTAAAATTGGGGACATATACATAGTTTAAGGTTTTTTTGTCGGTTCATGCAACTGAGGATGCAATTGCATAGTTAGAGGCAGTTTTGAAGGGCTATGGATTGCAAGGTTATAAAAGAGCCTAGAAATTAGTGAGAAATTTCATATCCGATAGTTTAGCTATATTATTCATCATTCTTTCTCGAAAAGAAACAGGGGATGCATATAGCATTTTCAATAAGCTTTGAACAATGTTTACTTGTCAAGTAGAAATTCGAGTACCTAGAATGATAGGATTTTGATCATATTTTGCTAAGTTATGAAACATTGTAATTATGTTTAGAGTTATGCTATAAGAATTTTTGGATATTCACTTTTATGTATTTTTCCTATATAATACATTAGAAAGAAGGAAAAAATGTTTGGCTCTGAAACAAAGTATAATCTTGTCATGTGTGATCAAATTATTCATCTTTTCAAGTGCCAATAGGACTAGGATATTATTTTCATAATAAAGATATTCCCGTGATGGTATGCTTAGTCAATTTTATTTTTTGATAGTTTCTATTGTAAGTGATATCATTTATGTATTATATTTTGGTGTTTAAGTGAGATTATGTGATATAAATCATTAGTATAATGCTCTCGTTCTTATGATTTAGGGATCTACACTATATCTCCTAAAGCTTGCAGGATTCAAGTTTCATTCCCTGTTATAGTGGATTGTTTTCTCCTTATACTACCATTTAGATGATGATTGATATGCCTATATTTTTCCATGTATGCTACCTATGTCCCTCATGATTCATACAGTCAAGATATTGGTAGCTACATCTGAAACTTGATTTGTTGACATTATTTTCCATTGGATTAATTGGTTCATCCCAAACACCACACTAAAAATCCAGGAAAACTATTGAATATATACCCTGCATTGTTTGAAGACACAACCATTTTATAATATTAGTGATTAGTTTTCAGAGAGATCCCTATCTGGATTGAAGGGGACAACCTTCAATTTACAATATTGGTTTGAAAATGTTACCTTAGGGAGTTCTCTCTTACAACTAAGAAAAATTTCTGAGTGCTAGCACATTTAGTGTATTTAAGTACACTCTCTTGAAAAGTAAATGAAGGATATTTGGGAATAAAGGACAAGGAATTATTCAATAAATAATTATTAGTAAATAATTTATGAAGATATATGAAGGGAAAAGGTATATGGTAGTAGGTCATAAAGGAAAAATATTTAAAAAATAAAAGTGTTGAGGAATGGATTAAAGAGGGGGCTCTTAGAGTAAAAGGTGGCATAACATATATGGTAGATCATGATGAGGAAAAAACATTGGCTTCATGGAAATATGAGGTGGGATATTGATAGGGGTGATAAGATAGATATTTATTTCGATTCCTTAAAAGGAGTGGAGGGAATAAATTCTCTTTATGTTCATCTTCTTGAGTATTGTTGTGAAAAATACTGAGAGGGGGGGGTGAATCAGTATTTAGAGCTGACTGAAAACATTTTACTTTTTTTTCTCGTAAAACCCATATGCTACTTTACTGAACCCAACTAGTGTATACACATGGATGTCCTTAATAAAGCTTGCGTATTACCAAAGATCTCATTATGCAGATAATTCTTTACTTAGATCATTGCATCATTCATTCATTAGATGTTTAGTAAGCAGTAAACATGTGCAGTAACAATAGAATAAATCATCACACACAAGAAACACACATGAAAACCAGGATTTAAGGTGTAAACCCAATTCGGGAGAAAACCACCGTTGTCGTCGTCTTTGTCTTCAATATTTATTATAAAGATAAATTCTTACAACCATGTATTGGCACAGACTCATACCAGCACGCAGGCACCCACCTGCAGAAGGCTGCAACTTTCTCTCGTTTGCCAGCCTCTCCTGGAAGGGAGCTACCACCCCCTGCTCTCATTTACCAGCCTCTCCTGGAAGGGAGCTACTATCCCGTGCTCTCATTTACCAGCTACCACTGGAAGGGAGCTACAACCCCCTCACTGAAGGCTTCGACCCTCAGCACCATTTCGGACCACATTTCATCAATTTTCATACTGGATCCAACAGCTTCCATACAACATACCTTGTAGGCCACTTTTCATCAGATTTTCAGACTAGACCCACTCCACACATTTAAGCTCAACATTCATCAAACTGAAACTTATAACCCCATCAATTCATTCATTGAATCATCAACCAATCAACCAAAAACTTGATCTTTAATCAACATAATCAATAGCATAATCAACATTCAAACAACCTAGATCTGTGTGAATACATCATTCACAAATAGCAGTAAAACAGAAAAACAGATTGGACATTTCATTCTACTTACTTCAGCAAAACCCTAGATTCCATACGCGCTTTTACTTCATTGAACCTATGTATATACGTGCTTTCACAGAAACAAACCTGCGTATACATCTGCACATACTTCAGGACTAACCTCATATTCCATATGTGCTTTTGCTGAAGCCAACCCACATGTATATGTGCTTTCTCTACCACTAACCTGCGTATAGATCTTCAAACTTTGTAGGGCTGCGAAACTCTTCACAATAGATAAATAGCTCAGATCTTACCCTTTACTTCAGAAAATATTTTCCTCATCTTAGATCTAAACATTCCATAAAAAAATCTAGAAAATACATTGTCATTTTAGATCTAGAGGTCCATCTTCATTATTTTCTTCATAGGTGCATTATTAATTCAGATCAATCAATAAACTATTACCCATTCCATGCATATATACTTCAGAGTGAAGTATTCATTAAAACCCAGACTTATTCACACCCTTGCACTATGATCTTCTTCTCCTTAAATAGATTTATCTTTTACCAATACCATGAGCCAAAACCACACAACTTCCAATGGTATTCTTGGACGTAATCAAATAAACCATACAGTGCTCAATACTGTGTGCCAAAACCATGGTAATGCCCCTTGGTATTCTAATTTTGGAGCACAAAAGGGCATACGCTACTTGTCACGTACATTTCCGCGTACATACACTACTTAGCCTTTACAAACCCGCGTATGCTTTGTGACATACCATTTTAATCATTGCTCTGGCCCTTACAGGAATTCCTTTCTCCATTACATCTGAGCTACTCTGTAGATACATCAGATTTACATCATTAATAAACTCATCAAGTCAGTTTCCATCAAGGACAACTTTATCACGCAGGTTGCCATCAACTTTATCAAGTAGGTTGCCATCAAGGACAACACTCTGCATTATATTGCCAACAATCTCCCCCTTTGGACTTGATGGAAACCATGATGGTGTTTGATCACCACAACCGATAGATATATTGAGTATAACCATTATTAAAACACAATGATACTCTCCCCCTATTCAAACACCATAATACTCTCCCCCTTTGACATCAAGGGCAAAAGGCGGATCAAAGCCAAAACAAGGTTTTTCTTCTCTTGTAGAAAGAAGAGCTTTGTAGATCTGATGTGCACTGAAGTTACCATGCTCCCCCTGAGCTAATGCTGAATCTTCAAACATATTTTTAAATGAAGTACATGACTCTATGACCTTTCCTATCACCAAGGACTCAAAATTACATCAATTTTCCAACCAAGTGGATTTACATATGTGACTCAAGTACCCAACCAAGTGGGTTTACACATTTTGACTCAACTACCCAACCAAGTGGGTTTACAATGACAGAATATAACATTTTACATTATAGGTCTCAACATGACCTTTTCATCAAATTACAAATATGAATTTTATAACCAACACCAAAAGGACCTCAAGAGAGAGATCATATTTCAGAACCATCATAATGCCAACAATGCATTACTCTCAACAAGGATAATGCTCCCCATGAACATGTTCTCCTGTCCTCGAGTCATCTCATTATTTTCGTTAACAGAAAAGCATACGCTTCTGTCTCCATTGGAACTAGTTTGTATACGCGACTTTAGTTCACGAAACCCGTGTATAGGAAGTGAAGTATATAAAAATTTTCACAACTCCATCTCCCCCTGACTTTATGCCACCTATACCTGTCTTCTTCACATCAGATGCACTGTCAGAAATAAACATAACCAGAATTACCAAACTAACCATGGGAATCATATATATTGCTCCCCGTGTGATGATACATTACTGATTCCTATATTTTATCTCACATCACTCCTACATTCATTATGATAAGTAAACTTTTTAGAAATAGATGACTGCAATAGGGTCAATATTCCCTACGTTTCTGACTGGTCCTCCTTCTTTTTCCAGCTTTTCTTGAAATTTCTTATAGTGTGCTGGAAATTGTCCAATTTCTCAGATCTATTCATCCTGCATTCTTTTTCTACATGTCCATACTTGTTACAAGCATAACATCTTGCGTGACCAGAAAAGTAAGCATAGGGATCATAATGTGTTTTTCTATTCTTTATTCTATTGCAATCAGCTGCTTTATGACCATACTTGCTGCATGAAAAGAAATATCCCTTAAAGAAACCTGAGTACCTTTCTGTGTAGAATTTGTTTGTTTGTGACTGAAACAATCTGCTTCTGCAATTGGCTGCAACATGCCCATAATTGTTACATTTAAAGAATTCAACATTATTGATCAAAGGAGGGAATGATTTCTTTTGAGAGTTCATGATTGTTGGTTGACCTTTTGTTTCTTTCAACACTTCAGGTTTTGCATTGATATCCTTTGAATATTTAGCACTTTCTTGTGAACTAGATTCTCCTTTAATAGTTTCATGAAAACCAAGACCAAATTTAACAGAAGGAGACCTTTGACTACTAAGAATATTGTCCAGAATCTTAGTGCTATCTTGAAACCTCAAGAGTTTATCTTTTTCTTCTAATTTACCTTTTTAAATGTTTACCTCAACCTCAAATTTTTGGCATTTCTTCTTCATACTTTCTTCGACCCTTCTTCCTTCTTCTACTTGATCATTCAATTTTAAAATCTCTTCTTTCAATCCATTTTCTTGTTCTTCAAAAATTTGTAATAGTTCTTCATTCTTCTTATTTGATTTTTCCAGATCTGTTTTGAGAGAGATGATTTCTGCTTCAAGTCCTTCTTCTTCAAATGATTGTAGAAGTTCTTCATTCTTCTTATTTGATGCTTCGAGATCTGATTTCAAAGAGATGATTTCTACTTTAAGTCCTTCACTATGATTGGTTACTTCATCGTACAACTTTTGATACTTTTTTATCCGTCCATTCATTCTATAGATCATATCTTTGTACATAGATTCTCTCTCATTAAATAATCTTAGGCGATCTTAAACTTTAATCTTGAGAACCTCTTCTAGATCCATAACATTACTTTCACTATCTTCACTATTGCATGCACAAGAAGGTGAATCATAAGAACAACAATCAATACCTGTTCCATCTTCTTCATTTTTTGTTGCACATGTTTTCTGAGATATCTCCTTTCTTTGAGTAGCCTTCTTCTTTTGCTTCCTTCCCATTGTGACGGATCTCCTTCCAGCGATAAAGCTTCTGCAGAAGGACCTGCTCTGATACCAATTGTTGGGAAAAATACTGAGAGGGGGGGGGTGAATCAGTATTTAGAGCTGACTCAAAAAATTTTACTTTTTCTTTCTCTTAAAACCCATACGCTACTTTACTGAACCCAACTCGTGTATACACGTGGATATCCTTAATAAAACTTGTGTATTACCAGAGATCTCATTATGCAGATAATTCTTTACTTAGATCATCGCATCATTAATTCATTAGATGTTTAGTAAGCAGTAAACATGTGCAGTAAGAATAGAATAAATCATCACACATAAGAAACACACATGAACACCAACATTTAAGGTGGAAACCCAATTTGGGAGAAAACCACCACTGCCGTCATCTTTGTATTCAATATTTATTATAAAGAAAACTTCTTACAACCATGTACTAGTGCAGACTCATACCAGCACGCAGGCACCCACCTGCAGAAAGTTGCAACCTTCTCTCATTTACCAGCCTCTCCTGGAAGGGAGCTACTACCCCTTGCTCTTGTTTACTAGCCTCTCCTGGAAGGGATCTACTACCCCCTGCTTTCGTTTACTAGCCTCTCCTGGAAGGGAGCTACTACCCCCTGCTCTCGTTTACCAGCTACCACTGGAAGGGAGCTACAACCCCCTCACTGAAGGCTTCGACCCTCAGCACCATTGTGGACCACGTTTCATCAATTTTCATACAGGATCCAACAACTTCCATACAACATACCTTATAGGGCACTTTTCATCATATTTTCAGACTGGACCCACTCCACACATTTAAGCTCAACATTCATCAAACTGAAACTTATAACCCCATCAGTTCATTCATTGAATCATCAACCAATCAACCAACAACTTGATCTTTAATAAACATAATCAACAACATAATCAACATTCAAACAACCCATATCTGTGTGAATACATCATTGACATATAGCAGTCAAATAGCAAAACAGATCAGACATTTCATTCCACTTACTTCAGCAAAACCCTAGATTCCATACGCGCTTTTACTTCACTGAACCTGCGTATATACGTGCTTTCACATAAACAAACCTGCGTATACATCTGCACATACTTCAGGACTAACCTCATATTCCATATGCGCTTTTGCTAAACCCAACCCGCGTATATACGCACTTTCTCTGCCACGATCCTGCATATAGATCTTCAAACTTTGTAGGGTTGCGCAACTCTTTAGAACAGATAAATAGCTCAGATCTTACCCTTATTCACCTCATCTCAGATCTAAACATTCCATAAACAAATCTAGAAAATACTTAGTCATTTCAGATCTAGAGGTCCCTCTTCATCATTTTCTTCATAGGTGCATTATTAATTCAGATCAATCAATAAACTATTACCCATTCCATGCAGATATACTTCAGAGTGAGGTATTCTTTAAAACCCAAACTTATGCACAGCCTTGCACTATGATCTTCTTCTCCTTAAATAGATTTATCTTTTACCAATACCATGAGCCAAAACCACACAACTTCCAATGGTATTCTTGGACGTAATCAAATAAACCATACAACGCTCAATATTGTGTGCCAAAACCATGGTAATGCCCCTTGTTATTCTAATTTTGGACCGCAAAAGGGCATACGCTACTTGTCACGTACATTTCCGCGTACATACGCTACTTAGCCTTTACAAACCCGCGTATGCTTTATGACATACCATTTTAATCATTGCTCTAGCCCTTACAGGAATTCCATTCTCCATTACATCTAAGATGCTCTGTAGATACATTAGATTTACATCATTAATAAACTCATCAAGTCATTTTCCATCAAGGACAACTTTATCACGCAGGTTGCCATCAACTTTATCAAGTAGGTTGCCATCAAGGACAACACTCTGCATCATATTGCGAACATATATTTAAGTACACTCTCTTGAAAATTAAATGAAGGATATTTGGGAAAAAAGGACAAGGAATTATTTAATAAATAGTTATTACTAAATAATTTATGGAGATATATGAAGGGAAAAGGTATATGGTAGTAGGTCATAAAGGAAAAATAATTAAAAAATAAAAATGTTGAGGAATGGATTAAAGAGGGGGCTCTTAGAGAAAAAGGTGGCATAACATATATGGTAGAGAATGACGAGGAAAAAACATTGGCTTCATGGAAATATGAGGTGGGATATTGATAGGGGTGATAAGATAGATATTTCTTTCGATTCCTTAAAAGGAGTGGAGGGAATAAATTCTGTTTATGTCCATCTGGTTGAGTATATACATGAAAAGGGTTACCTTTTATGAATTGGATATGTGTTGATATTGCCTCATTTACTGTTACATGTTTGTGCCTTAACACATATGGGCTTGGCTTACCAGTATGTCTTGATGTAATGAACCATGTATACATCTCTTTTATGCCAAGCTAGCATAATATTTACTGATGAAGAAGAAAATTTGGTATGGGATTTCATTATGAACAAAAAGAAATTAATGGTCAAGGAAATTTATAAATACATATTCCTAACATGAAAACCAGATGATAACGCCACTTGGTTTCATAAATCATCGAAGTGGAACATTCCTTTGAAATGGAAATGTTTTGTGTGATTGGTATGGACTAGAAATATTCCCTCGTGAAATATGTCAGCATGTCTCGATTAAGATATTGTATATACAATATTTAGACAAGAAATTACAAACCATGATACCTAGTACATGTAGAAACCTTGCACCCAAAAGAAAAAAAATGTAGGGCTAAAAATCGTGTTGAAACCCTAGCTCTCAAAAGAGAGTTGAATCTAGTCATGTGCCTATTGAGAAAAACCTTGTAAATGAACTAGATATTAGGGTTTATGAAATGAAAGAAAGAAGAAAACATAAAAAAATGTTATAAAAATAGGAGGCAAAGCATAAAACAAAAAAAAGTGAGAAAGGGAAAAAAAATATGAAAATACAAGATGAAGACACACAAACAAAGCCTGGGGTTTAAATCATCAGACCACATATGAAAAGTACTAATAAATTGATATTAAATTTGAAGGAAAATCTTGAACCTAAACTGAAGGAACAAGTGATAATTTATGAGAAGGATAGGGGAACTTGAAAGGGCAAGAAAAAATATACAAAATAGAGGAAAACAAAGTCCGTAAGAAGAAAGGCAAAAGAAACCCTAGTAGCTAACAATATTGTCCATGAGTGTAGCAAAATGGTTATAAGGTATCCAAAAAACCAAGATGATTTGATTATGCTCGCTCAAGTGGTTGTAGCCATGGAAGAATGAAAAAAATTTCTCATTAGATGAAACCCTAAATTTGACTCAACACATTATTGTGTTTTTTGGTGGGTGGTCATGAATATATTTTAGGGATAAATATTCAAAGGAATATATCATGAAATTTTTGTAGCTAAATGAAAATAAATAATACTAGTTAACAAGAATAAAAATCCTTATAAATTAGAGACAAATACATAGTTTAGGGATTTTTTGTTGGTTCATGCATTAGAGGGTGCAGTTGCATAGTTAGAGGCAGTTTTGAAGGGCTATGGTTGCAATGTCATACAAAACCCTACAAATTGGTGAAAATTTTCATATCCCTGAGTTGAACTATACTATTCATCATTATTTCCTGAAAAGAAACAGGGTATGCATATAGCATTTTCAATAAGTTTTGAACAATTTTTACTTGCGAAGTAGCAATCCGAGTAGCTAGAATGGTAGGATTTTGATCATATTTTAGTAAGTAAATTATGAGACATTGTAATTATGTTTAGATTTATGTTATCAGAATTTGAGGATATTCACTTGTATATATTTTTCCTATATAATGCATTGTATAGAAGGAAAAAAGGTTGTGCTTTGAAACAAAGTATAATTTTGTTGTGTGTGTGATCAAATTATAAATATTTTCAAGTGCTAAGAGGACTAGGATATTATTTTCATGATATAGATATTCTCGTGATGGTATGCTCAGTCAATTTTATTTTTTTATAGTTTTTATTCTAAATGATATCATTATCTGTTACATTATTGTGTTTAAGTGATATTATCTGATAAAATTCATTAGTATAATCCTCTCGTTCATATGATTAAGCCATCTACACTTTTTCTCCTAAATCTTGAAGGATCCATGTTTCATGCCGTACAATAGTGGATTTTTTTCTCCTTATACTACCATTTAGATGATGTTTGATATGTCTACAATTTCCCATATATCCTGCCTATGTCCCACATGATTCATACAGTCAATATCTCGGTAGCTACATCTGAAAATTTCTTTATTGACCCTATTTCCCAATGGATTAATTGCTTCATCCCAAACACCACACTCAAAAATACATAAACCCTACTGAATATATACCCATTGTTTGAAGAAAAACCCATTTTATAATACTAATGATTAGGTTTTTAGAGAGATCCATATCTGGATTGAAGGGGATATCCTTAAATTTAGAAGATTGCTTTAAAAAGGTCACCTTAAGGAGTTCTCTGTTACAACAAAGAAATGTTTTTGAGTGTTAACACATTTAGTTTATTTAAGTACAATCTCCTAACATGTAAATGAAGGAGTTTTGGGAATAAATGACAAGGAAATATTAAATAAATAATTATTAGTCAATAATTTATGGAGATATCTGCAGGGAAAAGGTATATGGCAGAAGGTCATAAAGGAAAAAAAATTTAAAAATAAAAATGGTGAGGAATGGATTAAAGATGGGGCTCTCAAGAAAAATGTGGCGTAACATATATGGAAGAGAATAATGAGGAATAAACATTGGATTGTAGGAAATCTGAAGTCAGACATTGCTAGGGAGCATAAGATAGAGATTCCTTTGGATTCCTTAAAATGAGTGGAGGGAGTAAATTCTCTTTATGTTCCTCTCCTTCAATTTATACATGAAAAGGGTTACCTTTTATGAATCATATATGTGTTGATATTGGCTTATTTACTATTCCTGGTTTATGGCTTAACACCTATGAGCTTGGCTTACCAGTACGTCTATTGATGGAACAGACCATGTGTACATCTATATTATGTCAAGCTGGTATAAGATCTACTGAGGAAGAAGAAAATTTGGTATGGGATGTCATTATAAACAAAGAGAAATTAGTGGTCAAGGAAATTTATAAATACATATCCTTGACATGAAAACTGGATGATAACGCCACTTGGTTTCATAAATCATTAAAGTGGAACATTCCTGTGAAACTAAAATGTTTTACGTGTCTGGTATGAACATTCCTTCAAGACACTTTCAACTTAAGGAGTTATGGTCTAGTTATCCAATTGTATTTTTTTATGGGTAATTTACTAATAAGACTTGTGGTAGTGACATTTTTTCAATTGATAAGACACATAGCTATTTTTATTTCTGATGGAATAGTGGCTTTGGATTTAATAATAGAGTGAAGCTTATTTCTCTTTGGGGGTTCTTCAATGTGCTAATTGGCAAGCAATAAAGTACCTAGATTTTTTTGGAGACTGAAATACGATTTTCGATTGGGTACAACACAATTCTTCTTTTAGGCCCCCTTACATCACTTTCTTGATGAAACATATCGAAATTTTGTTGAATCCCTTTTAGAGAGTGTCTACCAATCATTCCTATAGAAAGTAGAATGAACAGGGAGATCGATTATCAAATATGGGGTACTACTTTTAACCTAGAAATATATTTTATCAAGTCAACGATAATGATACTCTCTATAGATTATAGGGATTATCTAGTTGTAATGCTATGTATAAGACAATTTCTCTACATTATGGTTGTGGTTTTGTAATTTTTTGTACTTGTAATTCTTTTCATAAGTACAAGGTGGATGTTTAGAACAATATAGAAAATTTGTTTGTGAATATAGGCTCTAAACAAAAGTATTATGTAAGCTGATATAGTATTTCAGGGAAATTGGTTGATCTGAGTATGAATGTTAGTTTTGTTGTGGTAATTTTGTCTTCAGATTTAAAATTAATTTGCTGACCTTATGATTTATGTGCATAGATTTCCTTCATGTTTATGTGTGTCATTTTAATTTAAATTCAAGAACATAAAGCATGGAATACATATGTTGAATAGCAAAAAAATCAAGAACAACAAACCATCACACTTGATCCATCAACAAATAGTTTTGATGAAGGAGTTCACCCCTCATGGGCTACATCTGCTTGGTCTAGCTTCAAAGGCTTGGGCCTCTGTATTAGCTCAAAGTGAATTTTTATTTTTTTACATTAACCTACAACTCCTGAAACATGCTTCAATGAGTCAATAATTTCCAAGTCTATATGGAATGAATCTTCTTTTCCTTAATTTGGTAAAAAATTGCAAAAGATATGGCCAAAAAAAATTTCCCTAGTAAACTGCCTCTAAAACTGGAGAAGACTCCAGTTAACCCCGCTAATTATGGAGGTGGCGCCTAATTTTGAGTGACCGCCGAAAATTATGCCAACTTAATCCATTGTTTAATTAGTAGTTACACGTATTTAAGAGAGGATAAACGTGGCTTAACTACGCATAAGCGTTGTTTAAACAAATCTGGATTCACATGTGTAATAGCTCATAAACCAATGTTCAAGGGTATTAAACCCCATACTTAACCATAACCTTCATCCATTATCACTTCGCTCTACTCCGGTCTTATGGCTTAGTCTCATGGGGAGCGTGCTCGTCCCCTCCAAACCCCCATTGTCAACATTTGAAATTTAAATATATGATGGCGGCCATATATAACAAGGACTAATATGATGGTATGGCGGTAAGACGGTGTGTTGGCACAAGGGAGGTTGTGGGTTTGACCCCGATCTCTGCCCATTCGAACATGAATTTTGTTCTGAATTGCTATATGCACCCAAAATTTGAAATTAAAATGTGCACCCTCATACCATATTGTTTTAACCTTTGAATTAAATCAATCTGCCCACCTTTGAACCTTGCAATATAATTTTCCAACGAACTTTGATATAATTTTGACCATATAATATATCGTTTAAACCTTGGGTTTGTATGAAAAATGCACCACCATATAAATGTATCGAAACCAACATTTGGAATTCAATAAAACTTCAGAGTTTGGAAATATTACCAATTTGACCTTGGATAAAAATGTGCCATAAATAAAATTCAACCATTGAAATGAGTCAATTTGAATTTTCGACATGGTCCACCAGAGGGAGCACGTGGCAGCCCCTGTCTGCACCACGTGTTAGCCTCTAGTTGGGCCATCCCCAACCATATAAAAAAAAATTGAATTCAAACTTAGGAGTAATTCCTTAAAAAAAAAAAAATCACCTTCAAACCAAATTTTTGAAGCTTGCTGTGATACTTGTCACAGTGTCGTTGGGTGAAACTGAATAATATTCCCTGAATATAGCTTTTATGGTGACTGGTCTTCCATGTAATCAACCTATCACTATTCTACAAATTTTTTAGTTGTTTACGAAAACAAACAACAGGCTCTATCTTATTCATCAAGACTCTGTTTTCGACAAAAGAATTGCACCAGATTCCTAGCAATGAGCTCTTTGATGTCATTTAGTTTATATTAAATTCTGAGAACTTTCATTTTTGAGATTTTAAACTGAGCACCTCATAATTCCCCCCCCCACTAGAAGCCATTTGGACCCCAAAATCTCTTTGATTACTGATCATATTGATGAGGGTACTGTTCCACTGAAATTTTCCCATTTTCACACAAACTTAAATTGTTCCTTGAATTTTGCGACCTTTTCTTATTGTCGTTAACACCATCATATTTTAATTCCCATGAATTTTTAGACCAGAAATATGTTCTTGCAGAAACAATATTGTTCCTACCTTGGTCATTAATCAAAGGAAACTTAAAAACTATCTCATCTTGCACACTATCATCATGGCGATTCTTAGCTTCTCTTGCTTTGTACTTGTGTCGACTCTTGACCAAGTATCTTCATCATTGCCATGTTCCCTTTGGAAACCAAAACCAATAATTTTTGGAACCCATGCCTTCTTTTTGAAACTTGTTTGTCACTCTCCCATTTACCTTTGAACTCTCTTGCACTGGCATCTTGTTTCCAACACTGCTCAGCACTGATGTTGACTGCTACAAATCTGTCACATCTTTTTCACCTCCTTTCAAAGGAAACCTGTTAGAATCCTTAAACATCTCATTACAAGCATAAGCAACCTTAATAAAATAAAAAAATTCATTCGATACATATTTTTTAAGGGTTTGATTCAAAACATCTCTATGTTTGATCATTTAAAATGTCAAATTCTGACTTGCATTCACTATCCTCTTCATTTCTCCTACATGTATAAGAGACAAACATGTATTCTTCTTATGTGCTCTAACTATGTACTCAATACCATATTTAAAAAAGTGATACTTATTCTCATGGCGATGAAGTACTACTTTCCTATCATAAAGATAAGGAATTCCAAAAATAATACCTAATATCTCAAGAGACACCACATCAAGTTCAACTTCATCAAGAAAGTTTAAATTGATGGTGAATCTTAGTATGCACTACCTTGTAACCTACAAGTTTGCATTCTTGCATATCCAACCTAAAGGATAAGATCTTGGATTTCTAATATTTTCAAGGTATAGTTCTTTAACCATTTCTTCAGAATTAAAGTTAGCTTGTGATCCACTATCAAAAATTTTGTCTATCTTTGTATGTTTATAGACAACTATAATATGAAAAATTTATATTCTCGTATCTTCATCTTGAGTGACATTGGAAAAATTTGAAGAGCTAGTCCTTACTATGTTCTTACCTTTCAAACCAATGGCTATAATCTTTGTCTCATCCCCTTAATCTGACCCTACGTCATGTTCAAATATAGCAACAATTTTACCCTTCTCTTTGGCTTTCAGTTTGTTTGGCTTCAATTCTAGATGAAGCTGCCAACAATGGTCTTTGTCATGCCCATTCTTCAAACGGTTTTTACATGTGAGTTTCACTTTCTCTCTTTTGACAAAGCTATTTCTCTTTCCTCTTACATAAAAATTTCCATTTCCTTTACCCTCACTATCACTTTTTTCATCTATGTTCTATTTCCCTCTTGCTTCTAAATGTGTGGCTTGAACACAAACCTCATCTATTTTTGTGGGATTAAACATGAGAATAGTTTGGCTAAGGTAACTTTCCAAACCCCCCAATGTAGTTTAAAAAAAATTCTTTAGGATACAAATTAATACCCAAAATAAGATCGCTTCTCCTAAATGCATGAGTATAATCTTGCACACTTTTCCCTTTAATTTTTCTAAAATTTTTCCAATCCATAATGGCCTTTTGCATGTAAGCTAAGGGAGAAAATTTCCTTTTAATGGCGGAAATAAAACTTCACCAAGACATAGATATATTACCGTAGTTTATAATCTCTTCTTGAGTCCTTGCTTCCCACCATACAAGTGCAAATCCTTCGATCCTCAAAGAAGCCAATTGAATATTTATGTCATATTCATGAAGGTTCCAAATGTTGAAATACACCTCGAATTGAAGTATCCAATTTTCCAAAATTTCTGCATTTACCTCACCATTATACATTAGAAGCTCAAATTTGACGTCAAGTTTGAGTAAGGGTGTTTTTCCTCTTGTGGCTTTTGAGTGGGTGTGGGTGGTTTTGGTTGTGGAAGTGGAAGATGATGGTGATGGTGATGACGAGGATGATGAGGATGGTGGAGATGGAGGTGGCTTTCCTCCACTACCATTTGAATCATTTTCTTCATCTTTCTTATCATCTGAAGTTCCTTCTACACTTGGAGGCTTAGAACATTTTTATGTCATCCCAACAATAAATGCATCAAACATAATTCTAACCATCCTCTTTATGTCATTGAAGTCTCTCTTGACATCATCCTATTCTGAATGACCTTCAGTTTCTCCAACACCTGACATGATGGCTATGGATTAAAGCTTAACTTCTGCTTCTTGTACCTCTTCAATATCAGCTTCTTGAGATAAAACTTGAGGTGCTTCAAGTGCAATTTTGAGTGAAAATTTGGGTGGATATGGCGCCCTTGTAGCTCTCTTTCTTCTGGTCCTAATTGTAGGACTTGCAACTAACAATTTCCCTTCACCTCTCTACAACTTTAACCTTGTAAGCATCACAAATTTGTAACCATTAAAACCCTACTTGCAAAAAAGTAAAGAGACTATCAAGCAAATAACCCTACCTTTCAACCAGCCTCTGATACCAACTTGATGTAAGTATGAATGTTAGTTTTGTTTTTCTAACTTCATCTTCAGATTTAAAATTAATTTGTTTATTTTATGCTTTATGTGCACATGTTTCCTTGGTGTTTATGTATTTCATACAGGTAAATGAGCTGAGATTCAATTTAAATTCAAGAGCATAAAGCATGAAATACATATGTTGAACAACAACAAACCATCACAATTGATCCATCAACACAAATTTTTTATGAAGGAGTTCACCCCTCCTGGGCTACATCTCCTTGGTCCAACTTCCATGGCTTGGGCCTTTTTATTAGCTCAAAAGTGAAAAAAATGGTGTTTATATTCACCCATAGCTCCTGAAACATGCTTCAATAGTCTAGAATGTCCAAATTTATATGAAATGACTCTTCTTTTCCTCAATTTGGTCGAAAATTACAAAAGATATGGCCAAAATAAATTTTCTTAGTAAACTGCCTCTGAAAATGGAGAAGAATCTAGTTAGCCCCCCTATTTATGGAGGTGGTGCTTAATTTGGAGTGAACGCCAAAAAGTTCGCTAACTTAATCTGTTGTTTAACTAGCAATTAAGTGTATTTAAGAGTAGATAAATGTGGCTTAAATATGCATAAGAGTTGTTTAAACAAATCTATATTAGCATTTGTATTAGCGCATAAGCCAATGTTTAAGGGTATTAAACCCTGCACTCAACCATAACCTCCATGCATTATTACTCTGCTCTGCTCTAGCCTTGTGGCTTGGTCTCATGGGGAGGGGGGTGGCCCCCTCCAAACCCCCGAGCCTTGTGGCTTGGTCTCATGATCAAAACATTTTAAATTTAAATATATGATGGCAGCCATATATAACAAGGACTAATATGATGGTATGACAGTAGGCCAGTGCGTTGGCGCTAGGGAGGTCGTGGGGCAACCCCAATATCCGCCCATAAGAACATGAATTTTGCTCCGAATTACTATATGCACCCAATATTTGGATTTAAAATATGTGCCCTCATACCATATGGTTTGAACCTTTGAGTTAAATAAATCTACCCACCTTTGAACCTTGCAATATAATTTTGCAACGGACTTTGGTATAATTTTCTCCGTATAATATATGTTTCTAACCTTCGGTTTGTATGAAAAATGCACCACCATATAAATGTATTAAATCCAACATTTGGAATTCAATAAAAATTTAGAGTTTGGAAATATTACCCATTAGACCTTGGATAAAAATGTGCCATAAATAAAATTCGACCATTGAAATGAGTTAATTCAAACTTTGGAGAGGGTCCACCAAAGGGGGAACATGTCGACCCCTAGATGCACCACGTGTCACCCTCTAGTTGGGTTGTCCCCAACCATATAAAAATAATTTGAATTCAACCTTAGGAGAAATTCATTAAAAAAAAGGGTCACCTTCAAACCAAACTGGTGAATCCTACTGTGACACTTGTCATAGTGTCATTGGGAGAATTTGAATAATATTCCTTGAATATACCTTGTATGCTCATTAGGCTGCCATGTCATCAACCTATCACTATTCTGCAAATTTTTTATTTGTTTAGGAAAATGAACATCAGGCTCTATCTTCTTCATCCAGACTCTATTTTTGACGAAACGAATTGTGTTGGATTCCTAGCGACAATATCTTCACTGTCATTCAATTTCCATTCAATTCAAAGAACTTTCATTTTTGAGCTTTTACACTGAGCACCTAATCATTGGTAGTACACAAAGTACTAGTAGTATAAGCTTTTTGACTTTTTGAATCATATTTAATGCTTAATATGCGACAAAAATATACACAATCATGATATATGAACTTCAAAAAATGTACCTATATCATTTTAATGAAATTATGATGGTTTTTTTCCCTTGAAAAGAGATATACAATGTTTTTAAACTTTTATATTGTAATATAAGTAATGGGATATATTAGCACTCTTCTATGTAATTGTTAAACATAATTCCATCCATTAACTCATTTAATTTCACAGTTAATTTTTTGTCTGAGTCAATTTTAAAAATATAGTTTTATACATTGTTAATATGGATATGTTTAGGAAATTCTAAATATATTTATAACGGGTTAAATTTCGGTAATTATGGAAAATTATTGATCGATTGTAAAATATATTTAATTTAATGATGAGGACATGCAATGTTATGTGTGTTTTCCAATTGGTTTCATTCTTCTCTCTACTTGTCTACCTAACATAGTATCAGAATGGGTTTAAGACTCTTCACAGAGTGGAAAGAATAATCGATCATGAAAAAGGAGATCCATAGTCTGAATGTTCCATATCCATGAATTTTTATGAGGTGAATATGGTAACTGACACAGTGATAAACCCTAATTTTTTTACCTCTGAGTCAAATGAAATTACCATATCAAGTGTCAAACAAGAAGAATAAGAGTAGATACAATGGACCCACACAAATTGAGGGTTTTTTTAGCAAAACTACTTCTACTCTGTAGAGATTAACACTATTTGGATATGAAAATTTTAAGGAGTTGTTAACAAAATAAAATTTTGTGAGTTATTTCCACAATAATAACCATGATATGTTTTCACTGGTTAATAGAGCTATGGATAAAGGGCTTTAGGAAAAGCTGCCATAGTCAACATGGATGAAGGAGAACATTCACTACTAATTGTAAGTAAAGATGAAATCATGAATTTTCGTGAGTTGAATGAAGCCTCCATGAGTTGGAGTAACCAACCCCCAATTATTTTATTAAGCACCCACTTGAAGGAAGCCACTACTCCTTAATTAACAATCTACCACTTTCCATAGAAGGAAATTACTTCAAAGCTTTATGGACTTTTATTTCAACAAATTTCAAACTAGATCAACCTCTACTTAGTATAAACAATATATAAACTTCTCTTCTCAATAATTTGACCTTGTCATTCTACAACACTAGCTCAAATCATCAATAACAATAAAAATTCTCTCTCTGTTCTCTCTTAGTAAATATCAATACCAAAAATTTCCCTACACAATACATCAAACCCTAGTAGAAACATACATACATCAATATTTGAATACAAACGAATCATTCAATATCTCCTCACCTACTCATACTTGCATCTTACATAGTATCGCATGGAATCAATACACTCTCATGAAAATACATCAACTACAGTAACATACGTAGATTAACATTATTTTCACACACACTTGCATATTAATACTAGTAGTTTACATGACACACAATTTGGAAACATCACTTAGACAACTACATGAAATCTATAGTAAGACTTTAGAAGAAACATAAATCAACAATATAATAACACAAACAACATGATCCATGCAATAACATTGTCAACATAAAATATAGAACAAATACAAGAATTCTTTCTTCTCCATACTAGCAAAAACAAAAGATGTTAACTCAGAAATGTAATGATAATACTTTAAGGCTCCAATTAACTATAGGTAACATACACATGTTGCACTCTCCTCCAAATTCCAATATCGTTTTGATATCTGCTCATGCCCCAAAATACTTAACATAATATTATCTATGCTACAAAAATCTCACATATGCAACTTTCCATTTGATTCAGTACATAGCACTATCCATCATTCCACATGATATTGATTTTAAAATACCAATAAATAAATTCAGACTCTAAAAAACAGAAAAAATAAACTCTCAAGTTCATCACAACAGTGCTTAATCAAACAAATAGATATCTACTTCAAAGCACAAAAATAATGCTAAGGAGTGCACACCATTTTCTCCATAAGTATCCATTGTTAAACATCATTCCTAATAGAATGCATATGTATAATTAATGAGCCTCAAAACAAATTGTGTCTAACCCATGTTGTAACCATTTCATGCAAACTTTAATTTAATTTCCAATATCCAATTTGGATCAAATTGATGCAATAATTACATTCAAATTTTCCTCTCGAGACAAAATAAAATCATCAAATATGACCAAAGAGAATCACCTTGTAGACCAATACAAATTTATTTGATTTTTTTTTAAACTCCTTTCGTAAATGATTTGGGAAAATCTTGAGGTTTCATTATGTACATGCAAAAGATCAGGATTGGCATCTACAAAAACATATTAAGAGATGCTAGAGTATATTTGTGCAAGCCAAATGAACCAAGCCAAAGAAGATTATGCGATCTGTGTATTATTGAAGAGACAAGCCAAATCAAGTGCTATCAACATTAAATTTTTCCTTATTGACACTAGGATCCTACCAAGTATTCATATGTTTATCCTCAAGGACTAAAGTTCTATTGCACCACTATAAATACACTAAATCAAATCCATGGTTTAAATCAATTCCAATCACATAAGTTGACTCGCTATTGAATTCAATGCCAAGAATATGATACTAGCACATAGGCTACCATATTATCTCCAGTCAGCCCATCATCTCCCATGTTTGCTTCAGAATAATGTTCACATTTAATCCCATGTCGAGGATAATATGGTCAATATCATATGCTCCTTTCAGCACATTGAGTTTTAAATCTCTTATTCATTGCTTCTTACACATAATATAGTTAATTGTGCACCTAGGGTCCTATGCCACATGCCCTTCCTAACTTTTTGCACAATTTTTGATTCTATGTAAGTTATATAGAGCCGATATATTTTTCATCAGATCTAAACAACTGTCTAAGAAACTCTTGATTAGGCTTATCTCTCCTCATTTTTGTGTATACCAATCATATATGGGTGGCATGTTGTATGTGAGTTGTGCCTTCTACATTATCAAACTTGGCTGACCCCATTTTGGCACAACCAACACTCTTCCTTCTTTTTTGTATATTTTTTTTAACCTTACTAGGTGAAACATGGGAGGGGATCTATCACTTTTATCACCCATTGGTATGGTTGGTTCGTTTTTTCACTAGAATATCCTCTTATTCTTTCTCCTTTGCACATCATTCCTCTTATGTGAGGTTGATTTGTGTTCTCTTTAGTGGTTAAAATTTTCATATTTTGTCCATTTTTCTCCTACTCTTCCAAATCCTCTTCTACCTCTACACTACATCCTTTGGCCTCTTCTTGGAAGGTATCCTTTGGGTGTGTTATACATTGTCTTAACACCTTCACAACCATTTTCTTCCTGTGCCCTATATGTATTAGTTTTACACTCTCTTAGTAAGTCCAATCCATGACATGCACATATTTTATTCCCTACTAACTTACAAAACTCACAAAACAATGTTTTCACTGAGCTTTGATATTTCTACATAATTGGAAAAGATGTAGATATATGTCAGGATACTCTCCAAACCTCACATCATAATCATCTACCTTGCACTAATGGTTTCATAGCTCTCGTAGCCATGTATGTTTTGATAGTTTGGAATCCATTTATGCGGTGTCCCTCATTTTTACATATGTTAAAGAAGAATTCTTCGTTCTTCTCTTCACCTTTTGTTAAATCCTGCAACTGTATCATTAATGCTGTCATCTATGTCTAGAATTGTGTCATTCTTGTGTTGCTTTCACTACCTGCAGGGGATGCCTCTAGTTTCATGGTAACATCTAGTGCTTAAAAATTCATGAAAACATTTGTTGAGCTAATGGAATAGGTATACATAGTAGTATTCATGCAATAAAAAATTCTCAATGTTGTGCATCTGGAACATGAAATGAAAAATGTCCCAACAAGACTTTGAAACTTTAATCAAATCCCGAGACTATCTCACCAATATTTTTTTTTATTCCCTTAATCTATGTAATACATTTATACTCAATTTTCATCTTTTGGAACTTCATTAACAAGGATTTCATGATATCTCTTAATCATATATCTTGTCCTCCTAGTGTGGTGTTCTCATATTTCATATACTAGGTTAACATGTGGCCCTGAAAGTGGTCGCCAATTGTGCCACCTTTTTTTTCTCATCTTGTACCTACTGTACATTCCAAAATACCTCACACATAAAAATATGCTATTCAGGATCGTCTGATCGAACACCGTGAAAGAGTATCATTTGAATGGAAAGCTTAATGTCCATCATTGTTTTACATGTGATTGTGATTTGCAATATTTTTGGTTGACTTGTCAATATCCTAGGTCATGTCTTTCTACTTCCACTATTCAGACGACTTTGACTATTCCCTTTACAAATTAAATTTCACTGCAATAAATTACTAGGAAATCTCACTTCCTAGCTTGTCAACGTCTGTGGGATCATGGGTTTGACGTAGTTATGGATTGAGAAGGTTCAAAGATAAAATATTTATTGTCATTTGAATATGAGTTGGTGATATATTTCCTTGTGCTTTCCCTTTTCCTTGTGTAATCTCTTCTTATATTTTAGGTGTTGCACTCCATCAAACATGTGATCGGTGCATATTTCTACCCAATTTTCATTGTTGTGTTTCCTTGATGTTCCTTCTCTAGATTCTCTTTTTTCCTGTCTATTTGTCATAGATTTTGACACATACCTCTCTCTCTCTTCATTAAAGCATCAAAATATCTTTTTTTGTACAACACTCCACTAGCTTCTTCTATCATGTTCTCTTCCTATGTTGATGTTTGCATTTTAACCCTTTTTGCATCCTCTACACTTTTATCCCTTTAATTTCTTACCATCCTTAGTCGACCTTATTCACTCTTTTATATCAGTCACCCTTACTTCGTAAGCCCATCCATTGGTCATCCCCTAGTCTTCCCATTTCACACAAAGATATTTAGCCACTAATGGTATCATATTGTAGAAACATCACTCCTTTGTGACACAAAAAAATCTTCATCTGAGTAAATAAAAATTTCACAAATCTCCCTCATTGTCCTTTGAAAAAAATTATCTTGGATTCACTATCAAAATGAGTAGCCTCTATTACAAATTAAACAATATACCCTTCAAATACATTGTTCAACCAAAAATTGATTGCACATTAGACTTAATTGTTTACCAAGTTTAATTTTTAGACTATTTCTCAATTCCAACTATATAGTACCATCATGCACCAGTTTGTGACGTTCTCTCATAGTCTTAGAAAACACACAGCTAGAATTATAGAAAAGTCAATAATGGAAATCTCATGTTATTTTGTAAAGGCATACCTTTGTAGCCACTTCTCAAGATCAATTTCATGTTTTTTGGTTTCTTTTTCCACAAATTCGTGTTCTTTTGTTTATATCCACTGTCATATATCTTCCTTAGTTGGCCTTCACATCCTTCTTAATCACTATTCTTGGTCTTAGCCAAAGAAATATTTTTTTCAACATAGAGGGGAAAAGTGTGTTTAAAGTGAAACAACCAACAAAATCCCTCAAGCACCACCCATTGTTTCATGACCTGCGAGTAGGTGAAGTCTCACACTGGGCATCTTATGAGGGACTCTAGGAACCAGGATAGTTCTGGAGTAGTGAAGGAGACATGGAGCCTATATTATCGATATCATTCTCAATACAAAAGGAATTTTAATTATACCCCTATTTCATACAGTAAATTGATCACTACGAGAGCACGATAGAGCATAATAAATAAATTAGATTATTTATACCATAATTCACATACAAGAAACAATAATCTTGAACATAAAAAATTGTATTACATAAAAAATCCTTCATTACAACATATTTGTCGCGACCCACTAGCCTAATCTATTTAAATACAGTGAAAATTATTCACATAACACTTACTCTAACCATAACAATAAGACAACATAACCTAACCTCACATTACATCATGGCCATAACTATTTATCATTTACATTGGAACACAAGGCAGGCAAACAACATACTTTTGCCATGGTTAATTCCTAATACTATGGGTGAAAACCTAAAAATTATCCTAAAGTATTTCCATCCTTTTCAAATTCTGAACAATAATTCTTAGTTCACCCTTCTGCATGAAATCCTTGTGTGGGATACTCTTTTATGCATATCTCAAAAATAGTTCTCAAACTTTCTCCTCCAACACTTATATTCAAATATATAAAATAATTTCACTTAAAAAATTGTTTTTGTTTGTAAAACATGTTTACACAATAATCGCTTTTCTAATTATGTAGATATTTTCCCTCTTCTACAATAATTCCATTTGATTATTATTTTAGTTATTAAAATTATGTTAAAACATATAAATAATTTTTCACAAGCATTGCTAATGAATGCAACAATCGTATTTAATGCATCTCTAATATTATTAAACTTAGTAACTAAGCTTCTAGTTGCATTAAACATAGATTAGTTTTCACGCTTGGGTCTCCTTGGGATGGTTGGTATTTATAATTTGGGTTTAGATCAATGTTTTTTTTATCCCAATGAAATAAATAATAATAATAATAAATTACAAATTATTTAAATTTATATAATTAATAATATAAAAATGATGTATAAAATATGAAATACCTTAAAATGAGGACGTATTTATCAAAAGAGTTTTATTCTAGTGATTTAGATCTCTGTTGTGCTGTTCCTCATTAGAATCAGATTCACAACACAATCTGAATGGAGAAAATGAATGGAAAAGAGGTTGTAGTTTTTTTATTTGTTTTTACACTAAGGAACATGTTCATTATTTTTTACATAGATTAATAGGTAGGTGAACATGGTCATGGAAAATAAATGGTGGTTCCTTACAAAAGTAATTTAAATATGAATACATGTGCATTCTTAGTATGTGTCAGCCTAATATTAACGATAGGTGAAGGTGGTTATGGAAAATAGATGGAAGTTAAACGAGCCCTAAAGTAATTTAAATATGGTTGCATGCTTAAAATTGAAAACATTCCAAATGCACATTTCTTACCACAAATTTGAAAAATAACTTTGTACACCCCCATTAAACAAGAAGTCCAATAACTTTAATATATCCATTACTGTGATAAATTGTATTAAAGGTTGTGTCCATGTATATTGGCTAATTAATTTTTTGAATTTTTTTTTAATGACTCCATTTACTTAGAGCTCAATCACTGTAATTCTTAGTCGAACATGTTCTTTCTTTGATTAACACTTCTCAAATTTCATTTACAAGCATGTTTTTTCAAATATATGACATCATTAAGTCATTAAAATCTCAGATTCAAAATAAGTATATCATTTACTACATGCCTATGTTATTTATAAGTAGTTTCATTTTGATTCGAGTCATTAGAATCTGAGATCCAAAATAAGTATATCCTTTACTACATGCTTGCATTTTGATTAGATTAAGAACCGTGTTTTTCATTTTTTGAACAGTAAATTTAGTTATCCAAAACCTATAGCTATTTATTTTCTAATATATTTGTTGTGTATATTCATTATATACTAAATAATATCGCCATTCACCATTTTTTCCTTTTGGTTATGTATGCAGAAAGGAAGGGTATTTGGAAAAATGCACATCTAATCACAATTATTGCAATATGTGTAAGTGTCTATATTTCAACTTCAATACATAGAATAATTATATCAACAATTAATGTAACCATATATATTAAATGACTAGTAAATATTGATAAGTAATTAGACATGATAAGTATCAAAACACACCTTTTAGGACATCTTACATTGGTTAGATTTTTAAAAAATCATAAAAATTAACTAAATTATAAATTTATTTTAAATTATTATTATTACTAATAATTAATATATGAGTTAAACTATATTCTTAATTATGGAGATTTACTCTTACTTTATTATGGAAATTGTCATGTGTCAATCTCATGGCTTATCAATAGCACATATCCAATATGACATTTTTTATAATTAGTTAATTTGAAATAAATTAACTAAAAACACATAATTAACTTAAAGATAAATATTAACTATTAATTTATAAATATTCTAACATATTATATATAGTAAATAAAACATTGTCATCCAACCTAATAAATCAACTTTATAATATCTATTATATAAATATGGCCGTCCAACCTAATAAATCAACAGTATAATATATATTATATAAATCTCGCGTATGAAAGAGACACAACTAGAGATGCCATTCATTTCAAAAGAACTTAAACACACCATTCATTTTGATCTAATTTTATTTAAAATTCAACCATTCATTTCAAAAGAACTTAAACACATCATTCATTTTGACCTAATTTTGTTTAAAATTTTTGGATTGATTAACTCTATTTCAATTGCGTAATCATCATAATTCTACTTGGAGAAGGTAGGGGATGTAAGTGCAACACGGGGCGCGCATGCATTGTCAATTCAAGAAGCAACTGAACCTACTATTCATTTCAAAAGAACTTAAACACCCCATTCATTTTGATCCAATTTTCTTTAAAACAATTGATTGATTGAATTTAGATATTTAGATCGATCCAATAATCTTCATAATACTACATGGAGAAGGTACTTGGATATAAGTCAACCACAACTTTGTCAAATGCATGACATCATACGTTCGGTGGGTGGGTGGGTTTCCAGGTTATTACGTGGAATCTTCTGGACTTGGTAGTTTGATGATTATCTCTATACCTTTCCAATCAAATATCTACGGAATCGGTTGGTTCTCAGGTATTTCCACAGTCTTACTTTGCATAAATGAAATAGCAGTTTTCAAAAACAGATTGGCAGGTATTCATAAAATTCACACCGAAATCATCTCTCATTTCCGGACTTTCCTCTACCTCAAGCAGAACAATTAGCCTGCCTCTGAGTTAACTAGTATATCCATTTTATAAATTTCATTAGCTAAATTTTTTTTCAATAGGGCAACATCATTCACTAAAATCAACATGAGCTTTATATTCTTAGTAATTATGTAATACATTTTATGTAAATTCCATTCTCTAACACTTTTTCAATATGGCAACGTCAATCAATAAAATCAACCTCAGCTTCAATCGATATAAAATTAATTAGCTTTAATCGATATAAAATCAATTTCAATAAACATCATTTTCGTAATAAGTAAGACGCATAAGTCCTTTTAAGGTAAAGATTTGAGAATCATTTAAAACATTATAAGAATTTTAATTTCTTTTTTTTTCCTTATTTTAATACATATTTATAATATTAACATGAATTTCAAATAATCGTATTTTAGTCGGCCATAAAATTTTAATAAATATTATTTTCATGTAAAATGTATAATCTATTTTATCATAAAGTTTTAGTAATTAAATTAATTTTATATGAATTTCAATCTTTAACTTTTTCATTTTGATGCTCTTTATCAATAATGTTACTGGGAATTCCAATAGTATTTGTTATATAATCGAGTTAAATTCTATGATGTTTTTTTTAATTAATTTTAACAGAAAAATTATTTAAAAAAAAAAAAATTAAATTATATTGTATACCATTTTTTATATAATAATTATGAAAAAGGAGTGATATTTATTTTATTAATTAAAAATAGTTAGAATTTTATTTTACTTAATAAAAAAAAATTATGTAATATAATTTTTCTATTTTATACATATATAAATGGAAACAGATATAAATTAATATATGTCTCCATGCTACTAGTATCAAAAGTACAACGGTTTAGATCTAAGTACAAAGATGCCAAATTTGTTTTTAATGTTACTATAGGAATATCAAATTTATCTTTTTCGAGAGTTTGAAAAATAATATTATAAATAATGATATCTAGTAAACAATATTTCTTCCGTTAGAGTAAAGAATATATTACAATTTGGAAAAATGTTCATTATATAAAGTTGAACAGTTTACAAAGCATAAATTTATGGGGTGAATGCATGCAAATGGGTTACACTTTTTAGCAAGCACATGACTTGGAAGGGAGAAAAAGTAGATCAATTAATATTTTAGCCCTCAAATGAGTTGTTTGGGAACCCTCCATCTAACTCCTACTCAACCAACAATTACATCGGATCTCGATCTAGACATATGCTAAATTGAGCTATTTTCTTTAAAACTTCATGCCAAAAACACAACTAGGAGTTTATGTTCATGCCAAAAACAGAACTAGGAGTTTATGGTTTAAAGGCCTTAAACCCTTGTTTAACCATGTCAAGGTCTAGTTAGAGGGAAAACCTTCTATCTAGCTATTTCAAATTTTAGTTTAAACTCTAGATAGAGCTTTTTAAATTTTGGATCTAGTTTTTGAGGGCCTAAAAAAATGAGTTTTGGATCCTCTTATAGAGATTTGTCAGCAACATCTTTTTGTACTCAAGCGAAATTTAGGTAAAATTTGTCCTAAATTTGAACTTATGTAGGTGAGTTGATCATGTTGGATTCATGAAGAAATCCTCTATCCAACCTTATGTAGGGGAGTTGATCATGTTGGATTCATGAAGGAATCCTGTATTCAATGGCATATAGATTTGAAATTTTTGGATTCATATGATATTTTTCAACTACTTTATTCTAAAAATAATGTTTAAAATTCTTTTGGACAATTTCAAATGGACTGAATAAAAAATCAAAAACATAAAAAATACAAATATCTTAATTTACTAGTGGCCTCTATTGGTTTTTCAATTTATTTAAACAACTGAAAAAATGCTTACTTGAACACGTACCTGCAAAATGCAATTGAAATATTACTTCACCAACTTCTAACATAATAAAAAATATAATTTTACATTAAAAAAAATTATTATAAAAACTTTGTTCTCTTTGTGTAGATCTTGTTCATATATAGACAATTTATGCTACACATAATTTTATCATGTTCATATATATACTAAGTTATGTTACCTGAACACACACTTAGTTTGTAAGATGTGCTAAAATTTTCACAAACTTTTCATTTAATGGAAAATAGATAGATTATACAACACTAATTTTTTTTACAAAAGATATCATTAAAACAAAAATATAATTATACATAGATTATCTTTTTAATCTGAATCAAAATTGACAATTCTTATATGAATTTTGAAAGTGTCAATTCGATAAAAAATAAAAAATTTTGAAATTCCATCGCCAAATTTGGCAGAAATACTTAATTCATCTCCATATATTCACTTTATGCATTCACTCTATGGTGACATGTATTTAAGCTTTGAATATTAATAAAAATATGTAAGTCATCATTTAAATAATGCTTTTCCTTCTTTATTTTAGTTGAGATAATTGATGTGTGAATTTTTTGTAATGCTTTTTTTAAATTTTTTATTTAATTTTTTTTTCACTTGACCCATAAAAAAACATGAATTTTAAATTTTATGGTTTTTATAATTCTTCATAACATAATCATGACCATCACCAATTAAACAATTCTTCTTTAAACAAATAAATTAAAAATCACTAATAAAAAAATTATTAGAAATTTGATATAAAACTTTTTTTAAAACTCTTAAATATTCTTTTAATTTACATAAACAACTAAAAAATTTAAACCCCTCAAATTGCATTCAAACATACAAAAGTTACACCAATTCATTTTTACCTTCAACACTACTATAAAGGGTTTTTTGCAATAATAGATCATATACATAATTTGCAATAATAGATCATATACATATACATAATAGCATTTAAATAATTTTAAAAAGCATATAGATTATCTAACCTAACCTAGCATTTAAATCATTTAAAAAACATATACAGTATCTAACCTAACCTAGAACAATAGATCAATCTATACACAATCTAATTTAATCAAATCATTTATTTTTTCAAACATCCAACATAGTCTGTTTAAACAGTTTTTCACAAGGTTCAATCGAACAAATAATCATAAACACTAGATTAGTAGTTTATGGTTGGGAAGTTTATAAGTTATTTAATTAATTTAAGGTTTTTTATTTCAATTTAAGGTAGATGAGAATTGGTTTATTTTTATTTTTTTAATTTATAGGCTGGAATGATTTTCAAAAGAATATGTTCAACATATATTTTATGTGAATAATTATAGTATATTATAATGTGTTAGAAAAATTGTTAAATTAAATTAATTTTTTAATCAATTTTAAAATATAGATGTCCAAACGCGCCTTATAACTCCCTTCCCACCAATTTCCTATAAATTTGTATATAACAACACTCCCTCGTACAACAAGCCGATTGCGGAGCACACCCAAATTTATTTTGTTCTTTTAAATCACGCAGGACAACCTTATGGTTTTGAGAGAAAACCGCGTGTACAGGACAGCAGGTTTTGAAGAGTAATGAATATTATATCGACGGTTCAAATTTCAATTAAGTAATATAAACTGAGGAGCGAGCCACGACAAACATTTACGATTGCATTCATGACAAGTATTCATGGTGGTTGGAAAATTTCGATGTTTATATTTTTTTAATATTAAATTTTAATTTGTATTAATATGAACATGTTTAAAGTGAGGTTTATAGATAAATCGAGTTTATTTAATTGAAATTGATATAAATTTTACCTAGTAAAGCTTAGCTTTTATTCTACAAATATTTATTAATGATAATTTATTTTACTATTTTTTATTCTATTAATATTTTGAAGTATTTGGCTATATCAACACTTTAATATTTTATATTAATGTGGTTATGGTTGTTTTAGAGTGACATTTGGTCTAGTTTAATCAAAACATTATTTTTTGAAAGCATCCATTTGTTTAAACGGTTCTGTCACAAGGTTAATTAGAAGAAATTAGAAGAAATTATCATAGTTTGATTTATTTTCCAGTACCTTGACAGATTTCGTTTCAAAAGATGCACTCCATAGGTTCATAAAGTTGTTTCACATGGTTTCTTTGAGATGAAGAGTCACTATGGTTGTCTCACAAGGTTAATTCAAAGAAATCGTTATAGTTTGATTTGTTTGAGATGAAGAGTCACTACGATTTTCTCACAAGGTTAATTCGAAGAAATCGTCATAGTTTGATTTATTTTCCAAAAGTTTAACAGATTTCGTTTCAAAAGCATTCCATAGGTTCATAAAAGTGTAGCACATGGTTTGTTTGAGATAAAAGGTAACTTGATATGATTAGGGGTTTTTCTTTAAAAAAAAATTTAAAAAAAAACAGTTCAGAATAGAATTTCTAATGTAAAAAATGATTTAAATCATAATTTCATGCCACTAAATTATGATATTTTTGAAATTGGTAACTGGTCATGTGAATAACAAATACCATTTTTAACAAATGTCGATTAATGTGATACAACGAAAGAAAAAATAATGGCATTATCGTGTGTATAGACGATGTATTGCAATTTTTATATTCTAAGATAACTATTTGTCTATATTTTTAATTCCTTCCATTAACTCATCTAATTTGACAGTTACTTGTATGTCCTAGTTAATTTTAAGAAGATATTTTTAGACATTATGAGCCCGGATAAATTAGGAAATTTTTAACATATTTAGGAAGAGGTTAAACTTTGATAATTCTGGAAAATTATTGATCTATTGTAAAATCTATTTAATAATGATGAGAAAAGAATTGCAATGTCTTGTGTGTTTCCAATTGGTTTCATTCTGGTCTCTGCCTGTCTTTAACATAGTCTCAGAATGCATTTAAGACTCTTCAAAAAATGGAAATTACGAAAAAGGAGATCCACGGTTTGAAGGTTTCATATCCGTGAGGTTTTACGAGTTGAACAGGGTCACTGCCACTGTCAGAAACTCTAACCGTTGTTGCTGTGAGTTGAAGGACCTAACCATATCAAGAGTCGTACAAGAAAAAGATTAATACATCCAATGGACCCGCAGAGATCGAGGGTTTTTCTTAGCAGAACTGCCGATACTTTGCAAAACTTCGCAGTGTTGGGATAGCCACCATTTAAGGAGTTGTGACCACTGTTGTTAGCTATTGCCACAATAAAAACCATCATATGTTTGTCACTGGTTAATAGAGCTACGGATCAAGGGTTTTAGGCAATGAAGCCATAGTCAGCAAGGAAGAAGGAAAACTTTCACTTGTCATTGCAAGGCAAGACACAACCGTGAATTTTCGTGAGTTGAATGAAACGACCGTGTTTCGGTGTGAGCCTTATTGTTTCACAAATATAATTTTATTTTCTTGATTTATAACATGTGGGAAAGTTATAATGTAATAGTTGTGATTTTTACTGAAATTAAATTACTATGGATCACAAAAGTCTCAATTTAAAAAATTCATTTTATTTGAAAGTTGGTTTTGTTTTACTGCGAAAATCAGTTACTTTTCTATAGATTTGTATTTTTTAACATTAAAAAAATATATATATATAAAGAGGATGGGTTTTGGGCTTATTGCTAAAAAGGTTTTCTTTAATTTGAAAAGAGAACCCAAACAAAATTTATCATAACATTAATGTTATTTTTTAAATTTTCCTTACAACAAAAATAGGGACCATATTTTGTTGGAAATAATTGTGGGGATTTCTCATGATAAATTTGCATGCTATTTCTAATTCTAAAAAATATCAATTTGTATAAATGAGGAAGAAGGGGAACAATGGAAAATTTTGGATCTAAACATCAATGGATGATTGAATTTTTCCCAACATAATGGGATCATCTAGTGACAAGAAAACTTGAGATATCCATTCATTACCATATCAAGTTAATGAAAAATGGATGACTATGAAGATTTAAGCTCTTGGGAGAGAGTTTGAAGCATTTAAGATGAGGTAGACACAAAACATTGACCAATTTATGACTAGAGTGATGGGTGTTGTGAATCATCTTAGAATTCATGGAGAGAATATTGAAGATTATAAGATTGTTTACATTTTTTTTAGAAGTCTATAAACAAAAATTGAAATGGTTTTGAATATAATGGAGGAGTCTAAAGATCTTTCTAAATTTATAATAGATGAACTAATGGAATCTTATTTGTACCATGAATAAAAAATCAACATAGAAGAGGAATCCTTAGAACATGCATTCAAGACTCAAACATCCATTACTAGAGGCAGTGGAAGAGGAAGTAGAGGAAGTGTTCAAAGAGGTAGAGGAAATCATAAGTAGAAGGATGACCTACACCAAAACAGCCAGGACAATTACATCATCCTAGACACTTTTAGAATTAGATGTGGGGAGGTAGAAGATGGATAGATAAGTCTAAGCTACAATGTCATTATTGAAAAAATAAGAACACTATGAAAGTGAATACATAAAGTGTTGGGAGCTTGACAATACTCATAGGGGGGTGAATCAGTATTGTACCATATTGATCACCATTAATAACTTTTTATCTTTTCATTACAAGAGTTAGTTGAACCATTAGTTAACCATCAATAGAGGATAATATCAAAAAATAACACATCCATAACTAAAGTATAAGAGAAACAATACATACAAATAGGTAATCCATGATAGCAAAACACAAACCATCATCAAAACATGGACACTAGATATTTGGTGGAAATGCTTCTGGGAGGAAAAAAACTAAATTCTTATCTTCCTCTTCTTATTCTTATATTCGATCTTTTTTATATCATTCACTACCACCTACTTCTATGCAAGCTTTCACTTGCGATATGTACGAGCACCCACATGCTCCAAACAAGTACCTAATGGAAGCACCCATTTCTACGTAACGATATGAGAACACACGTCTCTTGTAAGCACCCACCTACTTGGAAGCATCCACTCCTAAATGGATTTTCAAACATTGATACATTGGAGGAACAGACCCCTGAATAGTTTCTTAGGAACAAAACTGAAGGAAGCCACTGCTCCCTAAGCAGAAAGGCACCACTTTCCGCCGAAAGAAATGACCTTCAATTACATTCCACTTTGCCTCTCAAGGCCAAATAAATTCATCAAATGTGACCAAATAAAATAACCTCATATAGCAATTCAGATCACTTGCATTGTTGTCAATTCCTTGGGAAAATACTCTATGAAGAGCTTCTTCTTCTTCTTTTTTCTGCACACACATTATCATGAATTTTTCACCTGCAGGCATTTTTGTGGGCATATAAAGGGATGCAAGAATATATTTTCACATGCGAAATGAAGAAATATCAAGAAAAATATGCAATTTTCATAGTCTCAAAGAGACAAGCCAGAGAAAATCTTATCAACATTTATTTTTTCCTTATTTATACCAAGAACCTACCAAATATTCATTTTTTAAACCTAAAGGATTAAATTCCTACCACATCATTGTCAATATACTGTATTAGATCCATGGTAATGAACCCTTGACTAAACTGAGAGTGGGGCTAAATCAGTTTATTCCATTCATGGACATTAAAATTATTTTGTTAAACTCATTAACAAAACCATTTCATGAGCAAATTAATAAATAATGATCAACAAAATGAATATGTGAACATCAAGAAATTTGCAGAGTAACACATCACATCAACACATAATAATAATGCACATGGACACTGGATACAAGTAGAAACCCATAAGGGAGAAAACAACGATTTTATTATTGTTGGGATGTAAAGGAGATCTCCTACTCCTTATTGCATCTGATTTTCTATAGCCTCCAACCTATAGGAGGCTGATACCTCAAGTTTCTGCAAGCTACAACATGCAAGGAAGCTTCAACTCCAATGTATTTTCTGCAAGCTACCACTCGTAGGAGGCTCCTACTTCAACCAGATCCAACTGAAGATTTTATCAAGACACAACTTGATAGGAGACCACAATACCCTCACACGACATGAAAACAATATGCTCATTTACTTGGTTATCAACTTTGCATATCTCCATCTTCATTTCTGCCTCTTCTCCATTCAAACCTACTTCACATTAGCTCCAAATGTGCATAATATCTCTATCAACTCTCTCACATTCTCAAAATCTCTAACTCTCTATGCACTCCAAAATGACATCTTCTGTAGAGATAGTTTGATGGTTGTTTGTATTCCACATAGGAATAGGAAGAGAAGAGGCTTGACTCTTTTCCTTCCATTAATTCGTTTCCACACACTTCATATGTTGAATAGTAGTCCACAAAATACATAAATAACCCAATATTTAATTTCAGCCATATGTAATGATTGAATGGATCAAATTAATGGCAACATTAATTAACAATGTATATCATTAATGTATTACAACAATTCATCTTAATGCCTTGCCTTGTTGTTCGTTTATACCTTTGTTTATCTTGATCTCCTCCTTTTCCATAAATGAAAATATTTCCAATAGTCTCCCCCTTTGGCATTGATGGAAACACATCCTCCCCCTTTCATTATGATAAATGTCTTCCTCCTCTAATTACCTCCCCCTTTGAAATCACTGGAAAGGGGGTTACACATTTTTTATTTTATTTTCCATTATTTCATTATTGCTTCGTAATGTGCAATGAACATAACTGCTCTCCAAGTTTTGCATAAACATTGTTCATTCTTTCATTCTGTTATTGAATGAATGCCACTTCATATGGCTTGTTGGGGATACTCTAGTTTGAGAGAGTGTTTCTCAAAGGTAAATACTATTTCATATGGTACATAAGTATTGTTGGGAGAACACTTTGTAAATAATTTCAATTGCATGTATATACACAATAACTAGATACCATCCAAATAAGTGCCTTGCATTTCCATAATGTAGAAGATGATAACATAGTATATTGAGAGGAATCATATTAATTTGGATTGATCACTTTAAATAAATTGTCTTTCCCAACACCAGTACATAATAGATAAATAAAAAAGATGAAAAAAATCCCACAATGGTTATCATATATGTGCTCAATTATCTGAACCAATACTTTGACAATCATAGCTCAAAGAGGGAAGAAAAAATCCATATACAAAACCAATTCAAACCTGCAAGCCATCTATGGCTACTTGTACATCCTTCATCTCGTTTCCAATGGTAGTGCAAAAGCCACATCTAGCATATACTCAGCAATAGTGGGACTGTAATACATAATAGTATGGATGCCAGTTCATTGCTAAAAAAACTTCCAAAGTTCTTCTTCAACTGCACCAGAGAGCTCTTCAATTTCACCCTTTCAGCCAATTCCATTATAAAAAAAATAGCACTAATGATTGTATAGAGGGAAAACTGTGTTCCTTTTAAAACTGGAATATTTTGAGAAGGGATTGGTCTAAATGAACATATTTGTTTCATCCCAAAAAAAATTTAAAATCATTTGTCCATATCGCACATGAACTATATTCACTATGTTCACCCTTGCTTGCAAAATCTTATGTCCATATCTCACATCAACTATTATATAAAACCACTCCCACAATAGGATTTTTTTTGAGAATGCGTTGAAATGAAATATACATTATATTGAAACACAAAAAAACTATTATCACTAATTCTTACTACAACTCCCTTCTCCTTTTCAATCAACCCAAATTTTGAGCTTTTCTTGCCAATTTTAAACTTTTTTTCACCAAGGATAGCTAGGGAGGCAATGGCTACAAATGAATCTCGTACATGGATTGTTCAATCAAACCATAGCTTCTCAATAAATTAAAGAGGCCGTAGTATAATAGGAAGACCGATGTATATGCTCCAATGGTATCAATACGACGGCATTCGATGTATATGCTGGAGTGATATGTTCATAGCGTAATATTAAAATTCCATCCCCAAAAACGTTGTCCAACAAGCATTGTACAACGCATATTGAAAGAAACAATATACTTCACTTCAATACTCCAAAATATATACAACGTTGTTCAATAAATGTTTTCAATATATATCAACATTGTACATTATCTCTCTTACTCTCAAACTTTCTTCCATAATCGGGGCCGCCAAGAAATATTTATGCTCGCTATATCTGAGTTTATATATATATATATATATATATATATATATATATATATATATATATATATAATCCTCCATGACTCGATCATATCTGCACTCTGGATATCATAGTGATCCACAAAGAAACAAAAAAAAAAAATCACACCATGGAACTGATGTCGCCCACTGATTGATTCTTTGGGATGATCATACCACTGCACATGTTGTTCTTCTTGCCATCTTAGACTGAAAGTTTCCATCTTCTGTAGCAAAATGATGATACAAAAAAAATATGTTTAAATATCAAACGATCCCTGAATTTCTGATTGTTATCATAGAACGAGTGCCCGTTTAATTTAGGATTAGTTAAAATACCATCTTTACCAACATTCTATAAAAGACATGCCAGGTTCCATTTCATTTAACAGGCTCGGATTCCATTGGGCTACTGTCTAAGGATTTTACATCAATTCTGAAAAGACTCTTTCGAGCGATCTCTTTCTCTTAATTTTAGGAGGAAACAAATGAAAATTTTAATGAATTCAATAAGAAGACATGAAATGAAAAATGTATCATTAAAATCTAGCTCCATCCACAACAGTGTATACTTGACTAATTATTTGAATGGAGAGTATTGAAGAAACACCACGAACTCTAACACTGATGGGTTACATGGCATATTTGATTAATTATTGCATCCGGCAGTTTGTTAGAAAAGGTGAGAAGGAAATATAACACAACAATAATGCAGACTGAGATACTAACTGATATTCAATACCAATTTATTTCGATGCCACAATTCTGACACCATTACACCACACCATTTTCTAATACTATTCTGATATGAATGCTCCCATTGTGCCATGTGTTTTATTAATCCATCTGTTGCATAAAAATTTTCTAAAAACTAAAACGCATGTATTAACTGTAGCACTTCACAGTGTTTTGTATCATAACATTCCAAATTGGTGTTGCGTTATTGTTTATCCTAGGCTCTACGGTTACTAACACAATTTCATTAATGTGATCTATGAGGCATTTTAGTTTGCATGGGGGATTGTAACTCAAAATGTCTGTGTCGTCTATCTATTTTCTGGTAATTGTCATATGTTTCCTACAATATCTCTTCTGCCAGCAATCTAGCACACCCACCTTCTGCGAGAAATCTCACACACTCTATCATCAAATTAATGATCGACATGGCATCTTCAACTACAAACTGATCTAGATTTGATGGAATGCCACATGTTTCAAGAATTAAATTCTCATTTATAAGCATGATCTAAGTGGATATCGGTGGCCACCCACCTATTTCATTTGGAACCACACCATCAATTCTTTCAGTCTTCACTGTCAGAACAACTTACTATTTTTAGTAGGTTTTCGAGTCCTGCACTCCTGGAGTCGTTTTGGGGACTTAATGATCCAGGTCGATATTGGTTGCCACCCACCTATTCCATTTGAACCTCCACCATAAGTTATTTCAGTTTGTAATTTTCAGCACAACTTACTATTTTTAGCAGTTTTTTGGGTCCCAAACTTCCAGAACCATTTTGAGGCGTTAAACGAAGTTTTTTGGGAAACCCGAGAGCAAAATGGGTCTATAAATTGATGTATCTCACTCTAAAGTTGTATTCCTCAAACATATGTTTCTAACTATATATGGAGCATGTCAAACGGAGATCGTATGCCAAAGTTATGTCCCCGGGAAGTTGAAATGCCAATTTACCCAAACGGGACCCACATTTTTGGTGCTTCATCTCCTAGGGTTAGGTTTTTGGATGTTTAGGGTTTTACATTTTTTCTCAAAAATAAATAGGCCTTCGATCCTCATTGTAACATAGCTCAGGGGTTGGTAGCTGACACATCTCTTCTCAAAGATACACTACCAATGCCTTAGCTCATTTATTTCCATTATTTCTATAAGCATGTTTTAGTCATTTGTTTTGTAACATAGTTCAAAGGCTTGTAGCTGCCACATCTATTTTCAAAGATAAGCCTACCAGTGCCCTAGCTATTTATTTAAATTATTTCGATAAAAACTTTCAATTCTGTAAAATAGTTCAGAGGTTTATAGCCACCACATATCTTCTCAGAGATATGCTACTAGTGCCCTAACTAGTTTATTTCAGTCATTTGATTATAATAAAATGAAGAATTATTTCTGCTGCATCTCTGTATCTATGGCTATATGTGTATCATGTTTTTTTCCTGCATAACTCTAGATTAGTGGTATCAGAGCAGTCTGCTCTTTCTCTGTTTTTATTTTCATGTCCCTAACGCTACCAGGGTATAAGGAGTAGAACCTCATGAACCTCGACGACCCCCCATGGCAGAAGGAAAGAGAGATGAGGGAGCAGGAGATCCTATCAAAATCTTTCTCAAGGAGGCCCTCTAGAAACAACAAAATGCACTAATGGATAAATTTTCCTACATCCTTCAACGACTACACACTGATGACACATTTACATCTACCATGTCTGCCAACATGTCCACGACAACCTGGACAAATCCAATACCGAGTTCAGCAAAATATTCCCCTCATGTCAGAACTTAATGCAATGCTGACCATTTATTCCTAAGGAAGGAGGAATGATGCAGGTGGATATCAGTGGCCACCCACCTATTCCATTTGGACTAGCACCATCAATTCTTTCAGCCTTCACTATCAACACAAATTACTATTTTCAGCAGGTTTTCGAGTCTTGCACTGCTAGATCCATTTTGGGGACTTAATGATCTAGGTGGATATTTTTGGCCACCCATCGATTCCATTTGAACCCCCACCATCAGTTCTTTCAGTTTGTAAGTTTCAACACAACTTACTATTTTTAGCAGTTTTTCGAGTCCGAAACTTCCCAAGCCGTTTTGATGCCCTAAACGATGTTTTTTGGGAAAATCGGGAGCAATATGGGTGTAAAGACTGATGTTTCTCACTCAAAATTTTTATTCCTCGGACAAATTTTTATAACTAGTTATGGAGCATGTAAAACAGATATCGTATGCCAAAGTTACTTCCTCGGGAATTTGAAGCATCAATTTACCCAAACGTAACCCACAGTTTTGGCGCTTCATCACCTAGGGTTAGGTTTTTGGATGTTTAGGGTTTTACATTGTTTCTCAACAATAAATAGGCCTTCGAGCCTCACTATCACATAGTTCAGGGGCTAGTAGCCGACACATCTCTTCTCAAAGATACACTACCAGTTCCCTAACTCATTTATTTTCATTATTTCTATAAGCATGTTTCAGTCATTTGTTTTGTAACACAGTTTAGAGGCTTGTAGCCACCACATCTCTTCTCAGAGATAAGCCTACCAACACCCTCATTGTTTATTTACATTTTTTCTGCAAATAAATTTCAGCTCTGTAACAATATTTAGAGGCCTCTAGCCGCCACATCTCTTCTTAGAGATATGCTACTAGTGCCATAGCTAGTATATTTCAGTCATTTGATTTTAATAAAATGAAGCATTATTTCCAACGCATCTCTATATCTATGGCTATATATGTATTATGTTGCATCCTTACAAAAATCTGGATCAAAGAACTCTTTCTATACCCCCAATAATGTGTAACACAAATCCATTTTGCATGTTCGTAAAAAAATGAAGGCCTCCCTTATTTTCATGCAGAATTACTCATCTATTTTAATTGATTCTTGTACGCTGGTTTATTGGAAATACAATTATTACCCCCGTTAACACTTCTGCCACTCTGATTTGTTTCTTATACATATAATTTGATGTATTAACTTATTACCAATTGGCTCCATTTCTCCAAACATATATAATACATATTAAAAAAATACATTGCTCCATTCTGGAATCTACATACTAGCATAAACTCGCAAACTGACACTATTATCTCTGCTAATCGCTTTTGTAAAAGATTAATATCTCGGCTGAATGCAGGTTCAATCATAGCTAGTCTTCTTATTCATCTAATCCATATTCGGCTGAAGGGAGTATCGAGAAGGATCTCCAAACAAAGTTCTCTCATAACCTGCTTCTCTCAACTCCTAATTATTCCTTAGACTTCTCAAACCCTGTATGTTACAAATTCCCTTGGAGTTGTAATGTAGATGAGATTTGTGACCTTCAGACATGAAACATGGTTGTAAAGAAGCTTGTTTAGTTATTCAACATTTAGTTCTTAGTTATGTTTCCATTTTATTTTTCTTTTCAAGCATTTGTGATGCTATATTCTGTTTTAATATTATTAATTATTCAAATATTTTCTCCATTCTTGTATTTTTTTTATGCAGAAAAAATGGTATCTCATAGTTTCCATGAATAGAGTCAAGAATTTGTTTTTTTTAAATCTCCTTCCGAGATAGGGATGCAAATTAAGGCCTCCTCCAATTGTCCTATTTTCAAGTGACTATTATCAACAATAGTAGTCATACCTTTCAATACATACTAGGGATTAATTTCTCCTTGAAATGGTGTTTCCTTAACATAGTATTGAATCTTTTGGATGGTTCATGCAAAGTCTCTCAATATTGTCTCGAATTCCCTTGCTGCAAATTCAATTCTTGATGTTTTCAAGTACAGTAGATTTTTCTCCCTTTACGTAGATGGATGATATCCCAATTATATGCAGTGCATCTTATTCCAAATTGTAAGAGAAGCCCTCTGTGTGTGTTTTTCTTATCTCCAATGAGTATTAATGGAATTTTTCTCCCCCTTAGATGGTGTTGCACAAATATCCAAGAGATTCATCTTTTCCTTTCTTGAGTAGCTCCACCTGAGATCAAGCTAGGTCACTAGGTGTTCTTTGTTTTTCTCTTCCACACTTTAGTAGGCTTATTTCTAGTGTCTTTATTTGCTTTTGTCACATTGTTTGGTTTTCTTGCAGTGTACAAATTTTTTTGGGCTTCTTTAGGGTATGTGATAGCATACATTCTTTGGCCTTGTGGCCAAGGTTATTACACACATAACATTTTGTATCACCAATAAATGCATGAAATGGTTTGTTCCTTCTTGATTTCACACTTTTCTTTGTGTATAATTTGCATTCAAGTGCTTTATGACCAAATTCATTACATAGATGACAATAACCAAAAAAATTGTTTGTGTACCTTGTTGATGAGAGTCTTCTTTGTTTGTTTACATGATGGAACTTCATTGTCTTATGCACCTTCTGTTGACTAGTATTGATTTCATTGCTCCTACATTTTTTTTGTTACATGTTTCAGTTCATGGAAATGGAAGCATGAGACGTATTTCCTCCTTTGAAGTATTACAGTATTTCTAACCTCTTCTCTATGAGCAGGTTTCATTGTAGCAAAATGGACATTCTTTGTTTCCTTATTTTGTTCTTGGTTTTGCTACTTATTTGTGTTAGCTTATTCACAAATCATCTTGTAGCTAGCTTCTTCTCCTGTAGGTAGATCTAGGGCTACTCCATTATCCTTTATAGTTCTTTTTCTGGCTTTGTTATGAATTCAACCTCTTGTTCAAACTTCTTACAAAAAATATTCTTTCCAACTAACTCTCTTCTAACTGAAATAATCTAATTCTAATCTTTCACATTGTACCTCTCTCTCCCTTGGCCAAATATTCATTATCTCTTCTGTTAGCTTTTCTGCTTCAAGTTGGGTCATTAGATTTACAATTTATTCCTTGTACTAATGCTCTCTCTCATCACATATCTGCACTAATTTATTCAAATCTTCTTTTTCATTCTTTAATCTTCCTATTTCAGTCGAAATAAGGTCAAGTTTGGCTTGTTCTTTAGCTATAATTTCTTCATGGAAATCAAGTCCATTCATACTAGAAGGTACCTCATTTGATTAAACCTTTTCCTTTTAAAGTGATTTTTATTCTTCTTCTTTATCTTCTTCTTCTTAACAATGCATCCACTAGTGTCTCCTCCATCCATGAGATGCAATATATTCCAGATTTCTTTTGCAAAGTTAAATCCATTACTGTATCAAGATCCTTGTTATGAATACTGTTATAAACTACACATTTTTTCTTGGAATTCCACTGTTTTTCTTGAAAGAAGGGAGATTATTTGCAGTAACATTCGCATACAAGTTTCCATACACCAGGTCTGTAATCCATTAAATTTGTTTTAACCTTATCTCTCCATTCATGAATGCTTGTTGAATTCAACACAGATGCACTTTGATAGTCCATGACTCAACCAGATCTCCTTCAAGCTATTAGGCTTACACCAAAGGAACCGTCTCTAATACAAGTTGATGAACACTTAAGAAAAATGAGAGGGGGGATGAATCAGTTTAGTCCATTAACGGACCTTAAAATTATTTTGTTAAACTCATGAAAAAAACCATTACATGAGAAAATTAATAAATAATGATCAACAAATTGAAGATGTGAACATTAAGAAATAAGCAGAGTAACACATCACATCCAAACATAATAATAATGCACATGGACATAGGATATAAGTGGAAACCCATAAGGGAGAAAACAATGATTTTATTATTGTTGTGGTGCAAAGGCAAGCTCCTACTCCTTATCACATCTGATTTTTTGTAGGCTCCAACCTACAGGAGGCTGCTACCTCAAATTTCTACAAGCTACAACATGCAAGGAAGCTCTAACTCCCATGTGTTTTCTCCAAGCTACCACCCACAAGAGGCTCCTACCTCAACCAAATCCAAATGAACATTTTATTAGGATACAACTTGAAAGGAAACAACAATCCCCTCACACAACATGAAAACAATATGTTGGTTTACCCGGTTATCAACTCTACATATCTCCATATTTAATTTTTCCTCTTCTACCTTTAATCTTCTTCACATCAGCTCCATATGTGCATAATATCTCAATCAGATCTCTCACATTCTCTAGCTCTCTAACTCTCTTTGCACTCCAAAATGACATCTTTTGTAGAGATAGTTTGATGGTTTTTTGTATTACCCATAGGAATAGGAAGAGAATAGGCTTGACTCTTTTCCTTCCATTCATTCATTTCCACACACTTCATATATTGAATAATAATCCACAAGATACATAAATAATCCAATATTTAATTTAAGCCATATGTAATGATTGAATGGAGAAACTTAATGCCAATATCAATTAACAATGTATATCATTAATGTATTACAACAATTCAACTTAATGCATCTTTGTCTTTGACTTCGTGTCTTGCCTTTTCCTTAGAGAATTTCCTTTGCATCACAATAATTTAGCTCAATCAAAAATTTCACATGATTACAATTTCTTCAATTTAGCAGTTTCGCTGCCCTTTTGTCTTCTTTGCCTTGTTGTTCATTTATACCTTTTTTGATCCTGATATGCTCTTTTGTCATAAATGAAAATATTTGCAACACATGGTTTACATCAATGCCCATCACAGAGGCTAACTTACTATTGACATCAATTCCAACACTACGCTACTAATAGCAAGAACAACCAAATTTGAACATAAGCCCAATAAATGTCTCCAATACTAAAGAGGGTTAATATGAATCAATTTTTAGATCATTCTAAATAACTAAAGAATACCACAACAAGAATGTTTGGTTTTTCGACAATTGTTGTAGAAATCACATGATAGATAACAAGAAGTCATTTTATAGTATTGATCACTCTATTCAATATGAAATTACTTTAGGAGATGATTAGGTTTTAATTCAACTCTTCGAAGAATGTTTTTTTTTTTTTTTATATATATATTATGGAAGACTTGTTGAAAAGTTCCAAATGACCAAGAATAGAATGTTCTCATTGAATCTGATAAGTATAAATATGTCACAATCATATGCACAAATGTGTCAATAATAGATGATACTAGGTTGTGGAGTTTTAGGGATAGTCATCTACTTTTTATGAGTCTTAAGCTATAGTATATATAATCAACATTCATTGGACTTACATATTGAATGAGCAAGGTCACACTTGTGAAAGTTTCATTATTGGGAAACAAAAATGTGATAATTTTCCAGAATCCTTCAACAAAGCCAAGGGGCATCTAGAACTTGTCCGTGAAGATCTATGTGGACACATAACCTATTCAATTGGTTTCATATTATGTTTTTTAACATTTATTAATGATTTTAGCAAGAAATTTTCGGTGTATTTTCTCAAAAACAAATAAGATAATTTTACAAAGTTCAAGGAGTTTAAGGATGTACGAAAACAAAAAAGTAGAAAATATGTAAATGTGCCCAAATTAGATGGAGGAGGAGAGTATGACTCAAAAGAGTTTAAAAAATTTTCAGAAAACAAGGAATTAAAATATAATTCACCATTATATATACTTCATAGTTGAATGTAGTTTTGGAATTGAATAATCGAACCATTATCAATGTGGCAAGGAGTATGATTAAAGCTAGAAATTTGTCCAAATCTTTATGGGGTAAAATGTTTCTTTTTTAGTCTCCATATTAAATATATCTCCAGAAAATAGTGTGAAATGTAATATCCTTCAAGAAGCATGGATTGGCACAAATACAAGTGTCTCTCATTTTATAGTTTTTGGTTGTATTGCATAGAAACATGCCCCATAAGAGCTAAGGAGGAAACTTGACAATATGAACGAAGAATGTATTTTCATTGGTTACAGCGAATATTCAAAAACCTATACGTTATATATTCCAATCAGTAAGAAATGTGTGGTGAGTAAAGATATAAAATTATTGGATACAAATATTTAAATGACTAAGATAATGAATATATGGGTAGAGTATATTCATTTCTCCCATCAGATGAACATGCGTTAAGTCAAGGATATCAAGTTCCTATAACAATATTTGCAAGGTAAGAGGTGCAAAGACAAAAGATACTTTCTTCTAGGAAAGATCAATAGATTCAGTGAAAAAGCAGAGAAATAGTCCTTCTAGTAGTGGGACAAAAGAATTCTTGAAAAACTAGAGAACAAGAAGCTTAAGGTAAATATATGGACACTTTGTTGGCATGGATCAAAAAACTATTTTTTCTTTATTATCCTATCATCCTACTTACTTTGAATAAGTTGTAAAATAAGAGCATTGGACACAAGCCATGAATGAAGAGATTGAAGCTATTCAAGGGAGTGAAACATGACATATTTTTTATGGTTCCAGAAGATAAAACCAACATTAGTTTTAGTGGGTGTACAAAACAAAACTACATGAGTAAGGAAATGTATAAAAATATAATTGAAGGTGAGTTACAAAAGGATTTTATTAGCAACTAGGTATTGATTATTGTGAAACCTATGGTCCTGTAGCAAGGTTCAATACTCTTATAGACGTCTTATCCATTTTAGTTGAGAAAAAATGGCTAATATACTAGATGAGTTTGAAGTCTTCATTTTTTAATGGCACACTATAAGTGAAAGTGTATGTTCACTAGTCACTAGGATTTGAAGCAAAATGCCAAAAAATGCAAAGTGGAGAAGTGGAAAAAACACTTATATTGCATGAAGTAAGCTCTGTGTTCTTGGTATAGTTGTATTCACTAATGTTTTCCCATTATTGGGTTAAATAGGACCAGTAATGAGTCATTTTTATATATCAAGTCAAATCAATGTAAAATTATTGTATTTTGTATTTGCGTTCATGACATGATATATACTTGAAATCTGAGGTTACGTGATTTCCAAGATTCTATAAAAAGAGAAATTAATATGATGATGATCAGTTTATGAAGTACTTTTTGGGAATTGAAGTTAAGTAATGTTGAGATTCAACAAGATGATGAGCTTAGTTAAAAGAGTCGCCTTCACTAAGTGGGCCTGCAGGCTATTTTTGGCACAAGTCTATTTTTAGACTATGTATATTTTTAGATATGGTGATCATATTTCAGAAGTTACAGGATGCTATTTGTGGATGGTAGATCAAATTGGAAAAACAGATGAAATTATATTTTTAGAATATTGGGCGAAGTCTATTTATAGATCGTCGATCTAAAAATAGAAGTGTCAATTATTATTAGATCTTGATAATAATCTGACAATAAACAACAAGTTATTCTCTTGAAGCACTTAATTTCAGTGCACAGATTTGGCAAATGAGTGGGCTGAAGAAAATATGCAATTCCTACAGTTTTCTGGTGGTTAATGGTGTGAGGACACAGTTAGAACTGAAGTGTAAAAGTTATGACCGAGTTGGAAGAGTATTTCATGGAGTTGTTATTCAGTTTAACTCAATTAATGGAGTTAAACTGAGTTGAGCTAGTTGTATCTAGTCTAACTGAATGATACACTAGTGAGAGTGGAGTGAATTAATTAGTTAATTAATTCACAAACAATAACTCATTAATAAACTGAACAATACAATAGTTAACTACAGTGCATGTCAGTTCCAGTGGAGACCCAGTGGAGAGATACGTGAAAGGGCAAGATGGACTATCTGTTGTGACTATAGTGATGCGTTGATTGCATCACACACACATTGGAGTTTCCAATGAGGATTATGCAGTCAAGGAAAGGGTAATTCGAATTCATTCAGAGCTATTCTTTAGCAGGGATTCCGCAATGGAGGAAGGCTAGCAGATGGAAAGAAATCGGTGCATGGATTTGCAGATTTATTCTTATTAGTGTGTGACGATTGATTGTACTGAGAGCTTGATGTACTAAGATTTGTATGAGATTGTTACATGATCTCCATGATACATAATATATGATAGTTGGGGTTTTCAGCTTTAGGCTTTCCCATTAAACAACTCTGTTATGTGCGATTTTTTTTATTGCTTCATGTGTTTGCAATTGATTTTAATTTCTGCAAAATATTAACAGTGGAAGGATTTTGTATTTAGAAAGAAGATAAAATATTGTTAGATCAGGAGAATCTGGATATATACATGCATTTTGTATATAATTTCTATGTTGGGTATGTGTTATATTCTTTCCACGACTAATCACGCGTGGGGGGGTATGATAAATAATATATGATAGTTGGGGTTTTCAGCTTTAGGATTTCTCGTTAAACAACTGTGTTATGTGTGATTTTTTTTATTGCTTCGTGTGTTTTCAATTCATTTTAATTTCTGCAAAATATTAACAGTGGAAGGATTCTGTATTTAGAAAGAAGTTAAAATATTGTTAGATCAGGAGAATCTGGATATATACATGCATCTTGTATATAATTTCTATGTTGGGTATGTGTTATATTCTTTCCACGACTCATCACACGTGGGGGGGTAAAAGGGGCGCAATAGCCCGGGTGACAAGGGGGGCGGTACCCCCCCTGTCGGGCTCCAAGGCAGCGCCCCAGTGAAAATTTTTTGGTCCTTAATTTCTGGTGGGTGGTCTGCGCCCATGGTTTTGTGCATGGTTTTGCACATGGTTTTGGGGTACAATGGTTTTCGACCCCTGGTATTTTGTAGATCTAGTCAAGGGAACTATGGTTATGATCTAATCTAGGGTTAATGGATTAGGGTTTATGTATGCTTCGGCATGTATATATATGTGTTGTAACACTAAAAGGAATATAATGAAATATCAAGCTAGTCGTCCCGATTTGGGATCCAGGGGAAAATCTCTGTGTTTATTTTTTTTATGTTTTATGCTGTCGTTATTGTTTATTTTTTGTTATAAGATTCGTGTGTAGATAATTTATGTTCATGGTTAAAACCTACATTTGGTATCGGAGTTGTTTCAGCTTCAAGGGGACGTCGTTCCTGCTCAGGGTTTTTTGCTTGGGCCTGAGGTAGACCCTGTTCAGTGGGAGATCTACGGGATCGATTCTTGCGGTGAAAGAAGATGGCAAGCGGCGGAAAGATAGAGATCAAGAAATTTAATGGTCAGAGTTTTGAGTTGTGAAAGCTCAAGATGGAGCATCTTTTGGTGGATAAATATCAGTTGATCGTGGTAGATCCAGGTACTGAACCAACGGAAATGTTAAATGAAGACTGGAAGAAAGTGCATCGGAAGGCTAATAGCACAATACGGTTGTGTGTCTCAGATTTAGTATTGTTGAATGTATCTGGGGAAGCTACAGCGAAGAATTTGTGGGAAAAAATTGGGACTTTGTACCAATCTAAGTCTCTGGTGAATAATTTTTTCCTGCAGAAAAAGCTGTATAACCTGAGGATGAAGGATGGAGACTCGGTGATAGAGAATCTGAACGCCTTCAATACTATGGTAAGTCAGATATCATCTGTTGATATTAAAATATCAGATGAAGATAAGTGTATCAGTTTGTTGTGTTCTCTACCAAAATCTTGGGACGGTCTTGTTATTGCAATAGGTAGCAATACAACTACCTTGAATTTTGATGACATTGTCTCAGCCATGCCGTCGGAGGAAATGAGACGGAGAAATATGGAGGGCCAGAATGGAGATGCCTTATCTGTACGAGGAAGGTCCCAAAATAGAAACAAGAATAAGGTTTCGAGTGGGAGATCTAAATTTGAAGGGATATCTAAATGTCTCCTGGAAATTTTGTAAAGGTATGCTGGAAATGCAGAAAGGAGGGGCTCCTGAGAAAGGAAAGGGATCTGAGGATGCTCCTTTTGCAGAGGCAAAAAACACCTTGGATGAAGGTGGGGATGTGTATTTGGCTTCTTCTTCAAATACAAATGTAGATCATTAGTCATGGTTTATTGACTTAGGTGCATCCTTTCACTTCACTCCCCATAGGGATTGGTTCTGCGAGTATGATAAATATGATGGCGGTGATGTCTTCTTAGGTGATGATAGGAAGGCCATAATTGTCGGATGTGGAAAGGTGAAACTGAGGCTGTAAGGTGGAAGGATTAGAACACTTCCTAGTGTTCTGCATATTCCTGCATTAGCCAGAAATCTGATTTTTGTAAGCAAGATGGATGATGTAGGTGTAAAAACAATGTTCGAGAAAGATGCCTGCAAGATGGTTCGGGGAGTGCTGGTATTAATGCAAGGAGTTAATATTGGAACTCTATACAAGCTACAAGGTAGCACTGTTATTGATGGGTGTAACAGTTCTGTGGTTCTTGAAAGTGGAGCGAAAAGCCTAGTTGTCTCTGGAGAAAAGACCATGCTATGGCATCAAAGGCTTGGACATATTGGAGAGAAGGGGCTTTAGATACTGCATAGAAATGGTATGGTAGAAGGTTTGTCTACTTTCTCTTTGGATCTCAATTTCTATGAACATTGTGTATATGGGAAGCATAATCGGGTGAGTTTTCCTTCTGGTGCTAAGAGGGAAAACAAGATATCAGAACTTGTGCACAGTGATGTGTTTGGACCTGTGTCAATTCCATCACTGGGAAAGTCTGTGTAATATGTTTCATTCATAGATGACTGCTCAAGGAATACATGGATATATTTCTTGAGAAAGAAATCTAAATCTTTTGAGAGATTTAAATAATTTAAGGCTCTGGTGGAAAACCAGACAGAGAAGAAGATAAAGGCGTTGAGGACACATAATGGTGGGGAGTTATGCAAGAAGGAATTTGAAGAGTTCTGTAAGAAGTGTGGTAGTGCATGGTAGAAGACTACTCCATACACACCTCAACAAAACGGATTTGCAAAAATAATGAATAGAAAACTTTTGGAAAAGGAAAGAAGCATGCTCAGTGGTACTGGGTTAGGACAAGAATTCTGGGTAGAGGCAGTGGAGACTACATGCTATCTGGTTAACAGATCACTTTCATTAGTGTTGGAGGATAATACTCCACATGAGGTATGGAATGGTGAGAAACCCTCTCTTTCACATCTAAGGGTATTTGGATGTGATGCATATGTACATGTTCCAAAGCAGAAAAGGACCAAGTTGGATAATAAATCTGAAAGGTGCATCTTTATTGGGTATAAGGATGGTTTAAAGGGTTACAAGCTTTGGAACCCATAAACAAGGAAGGTTGTGTACAACCGAGATGTGGTGTTTAGAGAAGTGAAAGATGTTGTTAAACATGAAGTCCTACCAAAGGAACCTGAGAAGATAGAGTTTGAGCTAAAGGAGGATGAATCAGACTCTACAACAGAAGAAGACTTAGAAGATGAAGAGCCACAAACTCCAGCTATTAGAAGATCAGTTCGGGAAAGAAGGCAACCAAAAAGGTATAGTCCATCTGCTTTCTATTCAGGTTTTGCCTTAACTATAACTGATGATGATCCCAGAACTATCAGGGAGGCAGTAGATTCAGAGGATGTAAAACTATGGAAGGAGGCCATGGTTGATGAAATGGCATCCTTGCACAAAAATGAGGCATGGGATCTGGTGGAGTTTCCAACTAGAAGGAAGCCCATTGGGAGAAAATGGGTGTTTAAGAAGAAGATGAATGTAGAAGGCAAGGTGGAGAAATACAAAGCTTGGTTGGTAGCAAAAGGTTATTCCCAAGTGTCGGGAATTGATTTTGGTGATATTTTTTCTCCTGTCGCCAAAGTTACTTTTATTAGATTACTTTTATCTGTTGCTGCTACATTTGATTTTGAGATAGAACAGATGGATGTGAAGAAAACATTTCTTCACAGGGATCTAGGAGAGGAGATCTAGATGAAGAAACCTGAAGGCTTTATGGTGAATGGTAAGAAAGAACTGGTATGCAGGTTGAAGAAGTCTCTATATGGGTTAAAATAGTCACCAAGGATGTGGTATCAGAAATTTTATACCTATATATGGCGACTTGGCTTCACCAGAAGAAAATATGATCACCGTGTTTATTTTAAATTAATAGGTGACCGTGTTATTTATTTGGTCTTGTATGTGGATGATATGTTGTTGATTGGAAATGACAAAAAAATTATCCAAGATTTGAATACCCAAATGTTCTCCAAATTCGACATGAAGGATGTTGGTGCTGCAAACTATATTTTGGGCATGGAAATTAAGAGAGATTGGGCAAAGAGGATGCTCTAGTTAAACCAGAGGAAGTATGTCGAGACTATATTGCAGAGGTTCAATATGCAGCATAGTAAATTGATGATTGTTCCTATTCCTATAGGTATAAAGCTGTTTGCTGAACAATGTCCCAAGACACAAGAAGAAGAGGAGGATGTGTCCCATGTTCCATATGCAAGTGCAGTGGGTAGCCTGATGTATGCAATGGTCTATACTAGACCAGAAATTGCACATGCAGTGGGAGTATTGAGAAGGTTTATGTCAAACCCAGGGAAGGAGCATTGGACAGCAATGAAGCGGGTTTTCAGATATTTTTGTGACACTAGTGATTATGGCTTATGCTACCAGGGAAGACCAAGATTGGAAAGAATGTTGGACATTCATGGTTTTGTTGATGCAGACTAGGTTGGAGATCTGGACCAAAGAAGATCTACAAGTGGGTATGTGTTTAGCCTATTTGGAGGCGTAGTCAGTTGGATGAGTAAAAGATAGTCTATAGTGGCTCTTCCAACTAGGGAGGCAGAATACATGGCAGCCACTCATGCAAGCAAGGAGGCAGTTTGGTTGCAGAGATTTTGTTCAAGTATGGGGTTGGTACAACAAGCTATAAGGATAGACTGTGATAGCCAAACTGCAATTTTCTTGGCTAAGAACCCTGCTTATCATTCAAAGAAAAAGAACATTGATGTTCAATATCACTTTGTTAGAGATATGGTTGAGGCTAAAAGGGTGTTTCTGGTAAAGGTGGACACTTTGAAGAATGTTGCAGATGCATTGATGAACTCTGTGAGAACTCAGAAGTTATCTTGGTGTAGAGAAACAATGGGTGTTGAAGAATTGGGCCAATGACTAAGCTCTCCTATGGCCCCCTACAGAAAGAAAACAACAAGTGGGAGAATGTTGGGTATGTGCTATATTCTTTCCATGAATAATCACACGTGGGGGGAGAAACCCCCCCCTTTGCATCGGCACAATCTGGGGTCACAGTGGGGAGCAGAAGCCCGTTCTGTGGTCCTAGGCAAAGGCTCTCAAAGGAAATTTTTGGTCCTGACTGGCGGCCCTCTATGCCCATGTTTTTGTGCATGGTTTTGCACATGGTTTTTGGGTATGATGGTTTTCAGCCCCTAGTATTTTGTAGATCTGGTCAAAGGAACTACAGTTATGATCTAATCCAGGGTTAATGGATTAGGGTTTATGTATGCTTCGGCATGTATATATATGTGTTGTAACACTAAAAGGAATATAATGAAATATCAAGTTGGTCATCTCGATTTGGGATCCAGGGGAAAATCTTTGTGTTTATTTGTTTTATGTTTTATGCTCTCACTATTGTTTATTTTCTGTTATAAGATTCGTGTGTAGATAATTTTTGTTCATGGTTAAAACGTACATTCTACATGGTATCAGAGACAGGTTAATTCTTGAAGATTGCAGTTGTGAAGAATTTCGAAGTTTGTGCTGGTGGAAAATTCGAATTTGCTACAGAAAATTCATGGTACAGAAGTTGAGTATACATTGGAATGTCTTTCAATGGGTTGCAATTGGAGTATGCCCTTAATGGAAGCTCAAATTTCATAGCCTGGGAGGATAGGATGGAGGCAGTGCTAGAGGATAATGGACTAAAGGAGTTCATCGATAGCGATGTTCCTAAGCCGGGATCTAGCGATGTTGCATTACTTAACGCATGGGAAAAGAAGATAGCAAAGACAAGAAGAATTCTGTTGGAAGGTGTGAAGGACCATATTATGTCCAGCCTTCATGTGAAAGCCACTCCATTCTTAATGTGGAAGGCTTTGAAAGATTTTTTCCAAAGTAGCAACAACCAGAGGAAGTCATCGCGGAAAGACAAGCTTAGAAAAATAAAAATGAAGAAGGGCGATAGTATTCCAAAATATCTCACAAAGTTTGTCCACTGTAGGGATGAACTAGGAAGTGTGGGGATTATTGTTTATGATGAATAATTGGTGAGATTGGCTCTCCTTGGGGTTCTGAAGATCTGGCATAGCTACAAAGACTCTGTCAATGGACGAGATAAACTGCCATGATGGGAGCGACTTTGGTCAGATCTTGTGTAGGAGGAGACAAGGAGAGGTACCAGGGATGGCTCTTCATCGAAGAATGATGATGAAGAGAATTTCACTTTGGCTACCAAAGCAAGGAAAGGGAAGGGGAAGAAATTTCCTTCAAAATTTGATGTTATAGGCAAGAATTAGGATTTTTCCAAGCTGAAGTTTTTTCACTGTCACAAACATGGGCATTTCCCCACTAACTTCCCACAGAAGAAGAAGAACAAGAAGGTTGTAGGAGTTGCATCTAGAGAGGCCTTAGCCTAGCAATTTGAACTTGATTTCTCTTTGATTTCCTGCTTGGTTTCAAGATATTTGGGATCAGTGTGGTATCTTTATAGTGGTGCATCTTTCCATATGACGAGAGACAAGGAGTTGTTTAGTGACTTGGAGGAGAAGGAACTCCAAATGCATATAGAGATGGGTGACGATGGTAAATATAGTGTGACTAGCATTGGGACCATTACCTTTGAGAGGGAGTCTGATAATCCATTCTTGTTGAAAGATGTTATGCATGTTTCAGGTCTGAAGAAGAATTTGGTATCGGTTGCAATGTTGGAATACAAAGGTTATGATGTTGTTTTCAGTGACGGAAAAGCCTTCCTTTGAAATAAAATGGGTCAAACCAAGAGGATAGGGATTTGAGTTAAGAATCTCTACAAGATGGAGCTAGATGGCTGTGATGTAATGGTGGGAAAAGAAAAAGAAGTGGTGAGTCGAGACGAGGGAAAATTATGGCACAGGAGATTGGGCCATCCTCACCATGGTGCTTTGAAGATTTTGCAGCAGACTTCTACTGGACTTCCCAAGGGTACTCTTCTGTAGTCAGATCAGTGCCAGGGATGTATTATGGATAAGTTTGTGAAGACCACCTTTCATGAGAAGGAGAATCGTGCTTCGATGATCCTAGGGAGAATTCACATAGATGTGGGTCGAGCTTTCTCGGTTTCTTCAATAGAAAAACGTAGGTATTATGTTATATTTGTTAATGACTATTCTCGTAGATGCTAGATATTCTTCATGCATAAGAAGAGTGAAACATTCTCAAAGTTCTATGGGTTTAAAGCATTGGTGGAGAAGGAGTCGGCGAAGCAAGTGAAATATTTATGGAGAGATAATGGTGGTGAATACATCTCGAGAAAATTCAAATACTTCTGTAGCAAAGAAGGAATTTGAAGAGAACTCATAGCTCCTCATATCCCACAACAAAATGGGGTCATAGAGAGGAAGAATAGAATGATCGTGGGTGTTGCACAAGCTATGCTTGAGAGGGAGCTATACTTGCATGTAGTGGAGGAACTTCTTGTTCCGAAAGATGAGCCACCATATGTGGATCAGCCACAGGAGGAGATTTATGGAGTGGAGGAGTCCAGTCATTCATAACCAAACATCAGACAAGGCAGAAAGTGTACCAAAGAAGCTGAGAGACTAAAGCTTCATGTAGCACAGAATGTAGGAGTCCCTACATTAGAGCACAGACAGAGACAGTCAGCTGACCGATTTACTAGATACATGGCTCTTATGAGCAAGTGTATCGTGACAAAGCCATTTTGAAGAAACAGTGCATGATCCCACATGGGTAGATGCCATGATGGAGGAGTATGAATCCATTGTCAAAAACTTCTTCGGAGATTGTTCCAAGGCCGGTGGGTAAATCGGTTGTAGGATCAAGATGGATCTACAAGGTAAAACAAGCTACTGATGGGAGCGTAGAGAAGTATAAGGCAAGATTTGTTGCCAAGGGATTCTCATAGATCGAGGGGATTGATTATGAAGAAACCTTTGCACTTATCGCATGGTATTATTCCATACAGACCATCCTCGCTCTCTCAGCATAGATGGGTTGGCACATTCATGAGATGGATGTGAAGACTGTGTACCTTAATGGAATCATTGAGGAAGAGGTCTAAACTGAGCAGCCTGAATGATTTGAAATCTTCGGCAGTGATTCACATGTGTGCATATTCAAAAGAGTGTTGTATGGGCTGAAACAAGCACCTCGTGCTTGGTACACATGGATCGACAGCTATTTCACTGGACTTGGCTTCATGAAGAGTGAAGCGGATGCAAACTTGTACCAAATTGTGGTGGAGGGTAAGATTTTAATCATTGTTCTGTATGTTGATGATTTAATATTAACGGGTGATGAGCAGTTGATACACTCATGAAATTAATATCTTGCAAAGGAGTTTGACATGAAGGATTTGGGCCTCCTTCATTATTTCCTTGGATTGGAAATATGGAAACGGGAAGGTGAACTGTTTGTGTCTTAAGGTAAGTATGCCCGAGAGATACTGGAGAAGTTTCACATGCAATACTGCAAGCCTATCGACACTACTGTTCCAAGAAATTGGAGGAAAGAAGATGCTACATCAGCAAAGGTAGTGGATGCCACTGTTTATCGACAGTTAGTAGGTTCACTCATGTATTTAGTTAATACAAGACCAAAAATATGCTATGCGATGAACCAGCTTTCACATGCGATGGTTAAGCCTACCAAGATCTTTTGGAAGGAAATAAGGCATTTCCTAAGGTATCTCAAGGGCACATCTGAGTATGGTTTATGGTACAGATAGATGGATGAGGTGAAGTTGCATGTCTTCACAGATGCAGATTGGGCAGGCAGCCCAACAGACAGAAAGAGCACATCAGGAGGGATTTTTAGCATCGGATCTACGGTAGTTTCTTGGTATAGCAAGAAACAAATATCCATGGAACTCAGTTTAGTACAAGTAGAATACATTGAAGCAAGTCAAGCTGCATGTCAAGCTATCTGGATGAGGAAGATCTTGGTTGGCTTGTTTGGTTCACATCAAGATCCTACAGTGATACATTATGATAATCGGAGTTGCATTAAACTCTCGATTAATCTAGTGTTTCATGATAGATCTAAACATATTGATATCCGGTATCATCACATTAGAGATTGTGTGCAGCAAAAGATCATGTTGCCTCAGTACATTCCTATAGAAGATTAGGATGCAGATATTCTGATGAAAGTGCTCACCAAAATAAAATTCGAATACCATAGAGGCAGGATTGGAGTGAAGGATAATCCCTATCTTGTTGAGAAGGAGTGTTGAGATTCAACAAGATGATGAGATTAGTTAAAAGAGTCTCCTTCACTAAGTGGGCACACAGGCTATTTTTTGCTCAAGTCTAGTTTTAGACTATGTCTATTTTTAGACATGGTGATCATATTTCAGAAGTTGCATGATGCTATTTGTGGATGGTCGATGAAGTTGTAAAAATAGATGAAATTATATTTTTATAATATTGGCCAAATTCTATTTATAGATCATCGATCAAAAAATAGAAGTTTCGATTATTATTAGCTCTTAATAATAATACGACAATAAACAACAACTTGTTATCTTGGAGCACTTAACTTCAGTGCACAGATTTGGAAAAACAATGGGCTGAAGGAATTACACAATTCCTAGGGTTTAATGGTGGTTCATGCATGGAGGACTCAGTTAGAACTGAAGTGGCAAAGTTATGACAGAGTTGGAAGAGTAGTTCATGGAGTTGTTATTTAGTTTAACTCAGTTAATGGAGTTAAACTCAGTTGAGCTAGTTGTATCTAGTCTAACTGAATGATACACTAGTGAGAGTGGAGTGAATTAATTATTTAATTAATTCAAAAATAATAACTCATTAATAAAATGAACAATACAATATCTAACTACAGTGCATGTCACTTCCAGTGGAGACCAAGTGGAGAGATAGGTGAAAGGGTAATATGGACTATCTGTTGTGACTATAGTGATGCATTGAGTGCATCATACACACATTGGAGTTTCCAATGAGGATTGTGCAGTAAAGGCAAGGGTAATTCAAATTCATTTAGAGCTATTCTTCGACAGGGATTGCACAATGGAGGCAGGCTAGTAGGTGGCAAGAAATCGGTGCATGGATTTGCAAATTTCTTCTGATTAGTGTGTGACGATTGATTTTACTAAGAGCTTGATGTACTAATAATTGTATGAGATTGTTACATGATCTCCATGATACATAATATATGATAGTTTGGGTTTTCAGCTTCAGGGTTTCCTATTAAACAATTGTGTTATGTGCGATTTTTTTTTTGTTTCATGCGTTTGCAATTGATTTTAATTTTTGCAAAAGATTAACAGTGGAAGGATTTTGTATTTAGCAAGAAGATAAAATATTGTTAGATCAAGAGAATCTAGATATATACATGCATATTGTATATAATTTCTACAAGTAATATGTTCTAGAAATTTTCATATGTCAACAAAAGTATGCTGCAAATATCTTAAGGAAGTTTAGATTGGAAAAATGCAAACAAGTATAAAAACCTATTGCCAAAAGAAAAAAAATGAGCAAGCAAGAGGATGGCCCAATAGTCGATTCAATATTATTTAATAGGATTTCATGAAAACTCATGTACCTTACTACAAATAGAACTGGTTTTATGTATGTACTTAGTTACATTTCTAGATTTATGGAGTCTACTAAAGAATCTAACTAGAAAGTTGGAAAAAAAAATTGAGCTGCATTGCAGGTACAAATGATTATGGATTGTGGTACTAAATTTTGAAGAGAAAACACTTAGAGGATACAAAAAATATAATTTTTTTAGTAATCATGATAGGAAAAGCAATTCAAGATATGTTCTACCATTTCGGTACAAATTCGATCTCATGGGCTTCTAAGAATCAACCAATAGTCTCAATATCTTCCATTGAAGAAGAATATGCAGCAGCTATTATAGCAACACACCATGCAGTATGCCTAAAGTATACTTTTGAAAGGTATTCCACATGTTGAGAAGTTGTCAACTGCTATTTTTTGTAACAAGAGTCAAAATAAAAATAAGTGCATTCAAGTAAGCACATTGACACTTACTATTATCAACAATGATGCTATAATTTTTCAATTTTGTGGATTTATATAACTTATCATATATCTTGTCCTAAGGGGAAGCTCAATTGGTGATCCAAGTAATGTGAAATCCCTGAAAATTGAGAGATCTAAGGTTCAAATCATCTAGGTTGTGACCCAGTTTATGAAGAGGAGGATAGGTCGTAAACCCCCAGATCATTACAAAGAATTTTTTTTGAGATTTAGAGACAACACATAGGAAATGTGCAACATTTGATATTAATAGGGAAATCTTAAAAATAACCTATCTTGTTAAATTATCTTGTTGGGTATTGATTTATTAATCTGAGTTCATTTTAAAATATAGTTTTAGACATCTTATTATCTTCAAAAGCAGTTAATTTTAGAAAATTCCCAAATTAATATAAAATCTATTCAATGATAATAAAAAAATATGTACAATGGCTCCATGTATTTTCCAATTGAATTTATTCATTATCTCTACTTGTATTTTTTTCCTATATGAATATCCATATGCACCTATGATGTGTTGAATTTTTTTTATAAAAAAAAATGTACAAGCGAGATTTAATTTGGGGCGAATATGCTCTAAATATGATTCATCAAAGAAGAATATCTATGGATCTATTGCATTTGGAGCATGAAGAAACAACATAAAATGTTATATGTTATTTTTCTAATTGAATTAAATCTTTGTCGAGTCGATCCAGCAATATGTTTTCCAAATGTATGCAAATAGTCACGATGCTTCTATACTCCTACATGCTTATTCATGCCTTATAACGATAAGGCTTCCAGGGAGTGGGAAGTACCCAAAACAAAAATTTAAGGTTAGAACTATGAGCGCCAAGCTTAATAGTTTTGTTTTAGAACTATTATTTCTGACCTACTAGCCCTTGTTTAGAATTCCTTAGCACCAAACCATGGCAGGGAAACTGTGGTCATCGATATGGAACCCTATGCATCGCCTATAAACCCTGACTGCTAAAGAAATAATAGTAAAAACCCTAAGAAGTGAACCTTCGAGAGGAAACCCTAGTCGACAGTGTGAAACCCTGATCATTTGGCTGTGGCATGAAATTCCCATGAAATGAGGATTGACACTTAGAAACTTTTTGGGTGACCACAATGAACTTGGGCACTACATTGATGGGTCAAGAGCTTGGTCATAGCCATGAGCAGAATGGATGAATATAGAGCTCCATTGAGACCACATTGTGACAAATATTGTCTCAGTATGAAAATAAACCATGGCCAACCCTGTTTATTTTAGCGTTAATTTTCCTAGGATATAATATTATTCATAGGGTTGATAAATTAATCCTTAAATAATATAAAACCCCCAGGTGTATAATCATGGTAAACCATAGTCCAATTTTACATTGTAACACATATTTTCTGAATATGAAAATCAACCATGGTTCAATGTCACATTGTGACAAATATTGTCTCCATATGAAAATAAAATATGGTCAATATTATGAATAGCCATGGTACAATGTTGCATTGTGACTAAGATTGTCTCCATATGAAAATAAATCATGGAAAACCATGGCCCAATGTCGCATTGTCACAAAAATTGTCTCCATATGAAAATCAATCAGGTGAACCATGAACCATCTTCGCATTGTGACAAAGAGTGTCTCAACATGAAAATAAACCATGGAAAACCATGGTCAACCATGTTTATCTTAGGGTTTATAATATTTCTCTTAGGGTTTATATATCTTGGGTTTATAATATTAATCCCTTGGTTTTAATATTTAATTCCCTTGGGTTTATAATCTTGGTCAAACATGGTAAAGCATGGTCCAGTGTCACCTTGTGACAAATATTGTTCCAATATAAAAATCAGTCATTGTCAACCATAGTCCAATGTTTCATTGTGACAAAGATTGTCTTAATATGAAAATTAACCATGGTCCAATCTCACATTGTGACCAAGATTGTCTCAATATGAAAATCAATCATTGTGAACCATGTTCCAACATTGCATTCTAACAAAGATTTTCTTAATATGAAAATAAATCATGTCAACCATGGTCCAATGTCACACTGTGACAAAGATTTTCTAAATATGGAAATCAACCACGGTCAACCATTGTCAACCATTGTTAACCATGGTAAATCATGGTTAAACATGGTCTAGTGTCACATTATGACAAATATTGTCACAATATGAAAATCAAATATGGTCTAATGTCACATTGTGAAAAAGATTATCTTAATATGAAAATCAACCATATTAAACCATGGTCAAATATGTTTATTTTAGGTTTATAGTATTTATATTAGGGTTTATATACCTAATTTTTATAATATTAATCCCTTGGGTTTTGAATCCAAGGGTTTGTAATAAGGTTTTTTAATCTATTGGTTTAATATTTGTGAGATTATCTCGATAGGAAAATCAACCATGGTCAACCATGGTCCAACATCCCTTAAATCCCTCGTGCTTATAATCATGGTCGAACATGGTCGAACATCACATTGTGACAAAGATTTTCTGAATATGAAATTCAATCATGGTACAACTTCACATTATGACAAAGATTGTCTCCATATTAAATTTAATCATGGTCAACCATTGTCTAACATTCCAGTATGAAAAATATTGTCTCCATATGAAAATAAATCATGGTCCTAGCTCACATTGTGACAACAATATCCTCCATATCGAAATCAATCATGGTCAACCATGGTACAACTTTGCATCGCAACAAATATTGTCTCCATATGAAAATAAATCATGTTCAACCATGCACCAACGTCACATTGTGACAAAGATTATCTCAACATGGAAATCATCCATGCAAAACCATGGTCAACCATGTTTATTTTAGGGTTTATAGTATTTCTCTTAGGGTTTATATACCTTCGGTTTATAATATTAATCGCTTGGATTTAATATTTAACTCCCTTGGTTTTTTAGTATTAATCCCTTAGTTTATTATTACCTTGGGTTTATAATATCAATTCCTTGGGTTTATTAATCTATGAGTTCATATTCCTAGGGTGCGATATTACTCATAGGTTTATAATACTCATCCTATGATTTAATATAAATGTCTTGGGTTTATAATCATGGTCAACCATGGTCAACCATGATTAATATAAATTCCTTGGGTTTATTAATCTATGAGTTCATATTCCTAAGGTGCAATATTACTCATAGGTTTATAATACTCATCCTATGATTTAATATAAATGTATTGGGTTTATAATCATGTTCAACCATAGTCAACCATGATAGAATGTCACATTGTGACAAATATTGTCTCAATATGAAAATCAATCAGTGTCAACCACGGTCCAACGTCACATTGCGATAAACATTGTCTCAATATGAAAATCGACCATGGTCAACCATGGTTATTTTAGGGTTTATAATATTTATCTTAGGGTTTATATACCTTCAGTTTATAATACTAATCCCTTGGGTTTAATATTACTCCCTTAGGTTTATAATCCCTTTAGGTTTTAGTATTAATCCCTTCGATTTATTATTCTCTTGCATTTATTAATCAAAGGATTCATAGTCCTAGGGTATAATATTATTCATAGGGTTTATAATATTAATCTTAGATTTTTATATAAATAGCTTGGATTTATATTCATGGCCAACCATAGTCAACGATGGTCCAACGTCACAATATGACATTTATTGCCTCAATATGAAAATGAACAATGATGCAATGTCGCGTTGTGACAAAGATTTTCTTCATATGAAAATGAACCTTGGTAAACCAAGATCAATGATGATTGAACATCACTTTGTGACAAACAATGTCTTAGTATGAAAAAGAATCATGGTCAACCATGGCCCAACGTCGCATTGTGAGAAAGATTGTGTCAGTATAAAAATAAACCATGGACAACATTGTTCAAACATGTATATTTTAGGGTTTATAATATTTCTCTTGTGATTTATATACCTTGGGTTCATAGTATTAAATGCTTAGGTTTATAATCCCTTGCACTTTTAGTATTAATCTTTTGTGTTTGTTAGTCCCTTAGGTTTATAATATCAATACCTTGGGTTTATAATCATGGTCAACCATTGTCGACTATGGTCCAATGTCACATTGTGACAAATATTGTCTAAAATTGAAAATCAACCATATTCAACCATCGTCCACCATCGTCAACCATGGTCATTCATGTTCAACCATAGTCCAACATCACCTTGTGATAAATATTTTCTCAATAGGAAAATTTAACCATGTTCAATCATAATTAACCATATTCAATCATGATTAATGATGAATGAATTAATAATTCATAATAATAAATTAATAAATAATATTTTATTAATTTATTAATAAATGAATTAATAATAAATATTTATTTAATAATAACAATAACAATAATATTTATAATTACAATAATTATAATTCATTATAGTTATAATTATAATTAATTGATTATTGTAAATATTACTATGTTATTTAGCATTAATCTATTTTGTTTAGAATATTTATTTCTTTAATAATTGTTAAGTATTAATAATTATTATTAATTAGTAATTTTTTAATTATAAATATAATTACTTAAAATTATAATTAAATCGATTATTATTAATATCACTATGGTTTAGAGCATCAATCCAATAGTTACTAATTAATGAAAGTTAAATATTAATCATTATTAATAATTAATTGTTATTAATTGTTATTATTCAATAATTTAACAATTATAATTATAATTATAATTATTTATAACTATAATTATTTATAACTATAATTATTTAAAATTATAATTAATTAATTGATTATTATTAATATCATTATGGTTTGTAGCATCAATCAATTTTGTTTATAATATTTATTTTTTTACAATAATAATTACTAATTATTAATAATAGTTAGGTATTAATCATTATTAACAATTAATTATTATTAATTAATACATTTTTAATTAAAATTATAATTAGATTTAAAATTATTAACAATTATTAATAATTATTATTATTAAAAAATATTTAATTATTAAAAAATGTGGTTAATATATTCTTATAGATATTTATCAATCACATTTATTATTATAGTTATGCTAATTATAACTGGTCTATAACTACTGGAACAAAATTGTGAAGTAACCAAACATGAGAAGGTATTATTGGCATGAAGCGTTTGAATTTTGAACCAGCTAAACATGACGAACAACTATTGGCATGAAGCGCTTGAATTTTTTTTAAGAAAGATTTAGAAATCTCTTCACCTATCTTGTTAACTGATCTAGTTGGACAGTGATTTATTAATCTGAGCTAATTTTAAAAGATATTTTTAGACATTTTAATATTTTCAAAAGCAGTTAAATCTGGAAAATTCCTGAATTTCTATCAAATCTATTTAATGATAAGAAAGACGTGCAATGGCTCCATGTACTTTCCTATTGATTTAATTTTATTCATTATCTCTACTTGTCTGTTTAACAGTAACAAGATTGTGAACAAACCAAACGTGAGAAGCAATTATTGGCATGAAGTGCTTGAATTTTGAACAAACTAAACATTACAAGCAATTATTGGCATGAAGCGCTTGAATTTGTTAGAAAGGTTTAGAAATCTCTTCACGTATTACGTTTGAATTTTTTTAGACATGTTTAGAAATCTCTTCACCTATTACGTTTTTTTTTCTTCTCCGTCAATTTATTTCTCCGTTGTTGATTATGTGTTGTATTAGTGATTTGGGTATCCACCTCCTTGAACGTAAAGATGACAATCACAGTACAGTCATCTCCATATTACCAGATATCTCGCCAAAATAATTTAAATAATTTGGCCATTGTTGTATGCATTTTGTATCATATCTTACTAACCGCATCTCCAATGGAAAGATGTTAATTTCAAGAACAAAATTGTCTCTAAAGTGACACCGATCTTCGTAAACATCATTCAAATCCATTGCCGTTTTCAAAGAAAAGCAACGCTGTTAACCAAATGTCATGTTTTCGTGATCCGTTTTATTTTCAATGGTTTGTAAGTATTTATAAAAACATCATTTGGACAATTCCAAGTTTCATTGTAGTTCATACAAAAAAATCTCATTTGGACGCTGGCCAGTTTCATTGTACGCCATGGTCAGCTTATGTATATTTTTCTCTTTATCAGAACCTCTTTTGGTCTTACAAATCATATTGTTTTATTGTTTTAAAAGGATTATTGCATACTCATATGTCAAAATTAGAAGCGAGTAAGTCAACTCATTACTTTATATAATAGTCGTGTATACTATGTTATTGTTTGATAGTTTGAAATTTAGTAGATGTCACTAACGTGGCATCAGATTTAAGGTAAGCGGTTTCAAGCTTAGGAAATTTACGAGACGTCACTCGCATTGACTTGGACATAGACAGTTTTATCTCAAACTAGAAACAAAGCTAATGAATCATTATTCACAAATTGTTGATGCAGTTATGATTTACCAAGGTTCCTATATTTTTATTTCTCTTAGTTGGAATTGATAGAATCAAGTTATTATTATGTTATATAATGGTTTTGGAAACCAAAATTATTAACAACCCTGCTGCTTTTAGATAGAACCTTTGAAACAAGATAGACATGACATTATATTGAAATGTGGAATTACAAATATATTTTATTATACACTAGACAAAGCTAATTAATTCATCACTACTGGCATGTTCTTAATGTGACAGTCTTCCCTTAAGTTAAATCGACTCGGATCAACCAAATTGGAATGAACGAAGCTTCCAAATTGTCTTTTATTTCATCCTTGGAACAAAGTTAATAAATCCTAACCACTCACAAATGGTTGAAATAGTCTCTGATAACATTCTAATTTCTGAGAGTTATAAATCAAGAAATTGAAGCTATCATGCCATATAATGATTTTAGAGATCCGTCTTATTGTTAGGAAGTTAGAAATTTCTAAACAAGTCATTAGATTTAAAAGAAAACTCTTTTACTGTACACTAAATAAAGCTGATAAGTACTTGCACATTGTTAATGTGATAATATTTTCATAAACAAAATTGGATCTGACCAACCAAATTGCAATCAATAAAACCTTTAAAGTTTTAAAGTGTTTTATTAGTCCCCGTCTCACGGCTGGGACTATAGTAATCGGAACGAAAGACTTAGCATTACTTTACGCTGCTTATTAGTCCCCGCTATTGAAAATAACCAATGATTCTTATCTTATATTCCAACGAATATTCTTTGTCATCCAATCAAAAAAATTATCATTTTATTTGGCCTCATATCGAGGTGAGAAAAAATTTAAATGATTTTCATATGATAAAACTTTAATCTAATAAGAACAATAGTCATGTAAATCTATTCATTTGAATTAATGCTAACATTAAATCGTGAACATTAAATGTTTACGATATCATGTAGTTATCTTAAGTTTATTGTAAGTTTCAATAACATCACCACTTATCGCCACCTGTGTTTAGTATGACAAGTGAGATCTCCCGTGTCGAAATTTTGTGGTTGTGGTTTGCATGCCACCGCTTGATTCTCAATTAACTACACGGATGGGGACTGGACTAGGACCTTTGCTACCTACACGTTCAGGCTTCCGTTCTCTCATTCCTTCCGCTAAGTTCGGGTGCAGGCTTTCGTTATCTCATTTCTTCCGCCGAGTTCGGGTGCAGGCTTTCGTTATCTCATTCCTTCCGCTGAGTTTGCCAAGAGCCTCTGGATCTACTACTAAATAATAGGTTGCTGAATAAGGATCAATCGCCTTTGTCTTTGCGTCTGAAATTAGAGCTTAAGCTAATGGAACCATAAATTCAGTAAGTATCAGTAACCCCAAAAAAAATTTAAGATGATGCCTTTCTTATTTTGATTTATTGTTTTGAAATTTTGATGCTGTGAACAATTATGTAAACTAGTAAATGGAAACTGAATTGATACTTGCATAGATTATTTTTCTATTATGAAACTCGAAATCCATGGGCAGTATAGTTAGGTTTTCCACTTCATGATGTTTAAACGTGGGTAGAATTAAACACCACTGTTGAGCGCACTGTATCTTCCATTTTCATGGCCAAGAAAAGAAACTGAGGACTGCATACCTGAATCAATTTGAACAACTGCAGTAAAGTTATCTACCATGAACTTCCAAGTTATCTAATATATCAAAGCTCCATCAAAGTTCCTTATATATCTCTTAAAATTTCTTTTAAACATTCAACAATAAAGTTTTGCATTTCATAATTTCTCTTCAACGCAAAATTTTTAGAAGTGGTATCTATTATATGATGAAATTTTGCAATTGACATCTTCGTGAGTTTATGTTATGCTTTATCTTTAACTTCTAGATATTGTTTTGCATTACCACATTTTAGTTCCATTGATGTAACTTTTAGTCAGAACGACTAACATATGATCAAGGAGTTATAGCCAATGAATTATGATTTTTATGCACAGGTCATTTTTATGTACATGTGAGAGCTTTTTTTGAATTACAAACAAAACTTACTCCTGAATTGAATTGGTTGAAATAGCTCTCCTCCTTGTGTCTGATGATGAATTGAATTGATTTAAACAGGTCTTCTCCTTCCTCCTCGCCCTCCTTATGTCTAGTTTCGTTGTTCCTCGCCCTTATGATGTTGGGCGAGCCCCTTCATTTCTCCTAGCCTCAGTGCTATTCAACACTTAAGCCTACATAAATGTCTATCTGAACATAGCAGCACGATGGCCTCCTCAATATTGAAGCCACAGCAAAAGCGAATGATTTCCCTTGCAGACTCTCGCACTAAAGTATTTCATCATGATTCCCTATCGCCTTTTTCTTGCATTCCCATGATAATAATATTTGTAGCTTCTCAATGCATGAGATGTATGACTTTTCTTGGTTTTACTTGCATGCATTAGGAAACCCCTATGGTTTTCCAGGTTCTTGTTCTTCTTCAAAACTTTAGGATCACTAGAAGGTTCATGATATGAAATTTTATAGTTAGTGTTGATCCCTTCCTCATCCGTGCATGCACTGTAGCCTGCATTACATGATGAGGACTCTGAAGAACAATTTTCTGAGCCATCTTCCTCAAAGGAAACCTCGGTCGAAGGATAATATCTTCTCTGTAGTCTATTTGACCTTAAAGGGGATACATTCTTACCATTGCTGTTACGAGATTTTCTCCTTCCTCGTAACATACTAGTAGGAATCTGGCTCTTTCTTGAAGGACAACTACTGTCAAATAAACATCTTAAAGCCCGTGATTTTGAACTACTTTTGGCACCATAGTGGAACCTGAAAGCCGTTTCTGCCTCAAAATCGCTAGTTGAACTTGCGCAACTTTCGTTTCTATGTAAATATTCACATATTTGTTTGTCATACAGAACTTCTCCCTCTCTCTTCAAGCCACAGGCAAACCGGCCTGGCCAAACCAATGCAATATTTATTCTCAACAGCCAGAACTGAAGTTGGGATTAGCCACTGTGGCAAATGGCTAACGTGCACAGTGGCTGTGAAAAATGGCTAAGATGCCCATTTGTAGCCTGTACGTGGCCCCATGCTAAGTCAGCAGGGACTTGCTGCCATGCAGCCTAACTTGTTTCACATTGAAAACAAAGCTAATGAATCACTATTCCTAACAAATTGTGTATAGAGTTTATTATTCTATGAAACTTATAACATTTTCATTTGTCATAGCTGGAGTCAAATTATTACGATATACAATGTTTTCGAGATCAAATTATTAACTCCTTTATGATTCTATGTACCTTCTTACATATACAATGTTTTTTATATCAAATTATTAATGTATGTGTTTTTTGTTAGTGTAGATGTAGAAAAAGACACCTGAGACTAGATTGCAAAATCAAAACGCTAATATGAAGAGAGAGGTTTAAAGAATGAAGGAATATGTTATTATTTACTTGAAAAATGGACTATATATAATTTTTATTTATTATAGAAAAATAATATTTTATATTATATATAATTTTTATTTGTATTAGAAAGAGAATATTTTAGTGACAATTAGAAGAGAATTTTTGTAATGTCATGTAAAATTATAAGTTTCATATTTTTATTTTATTGGAAATTTAAGACTCGTGATTGAAATATGGGAAAAAACAAAAGGAAAAATAAAAAATGAGTTCCAACAATGAGGCCTACTAAGGTATTGTTGTGTTATTCAACAACCCTCATTATTTTTGAATAGTTTCCTTAGAAAAAATAATGGGGGGCCTTTTAAAATTTTTACACTAGAAAGAATAAAACACTTAAGTGATTAATTCAAATAGAAATAAGATTTAAATGGGCTAAGAGACACCTTTTTGTTTAAAGCACACTTAGGCGGAAAATTCAAAACAAACATGCGTGCAGATCAAAATCGCAAAATCACATTGATAACATATGGATTTTAAAGCCACTCTAAATTATTTGCGATGAGAAATAAATAAAAGACTTTAGTTAACGAAAACAGCTTCCACCCAAATGATATTCCATGAAAATAAAACCGCGGGACCCACCACCACCATGTAATCAATCGCAAATCGCATCTCTACTCTTCTAACATTCAATCCGCCCCCCGTTTTCATTTCCCCAATTCAATGCATTCCATAACATCACACATTCACTAATAACCACTTCTGCCCACTATCCAATTTCACTGAAATCGTGATTGCGATATTGCATCACAAAACTTGATACTTTCCTTGCCCCCCGCCAATGTTTGAAGCCGTTAAAAAACTCTAAATCTTCTGACTTGAACAGATTTATAAACGCAAAAAGGAATTGACCACAATCAACAAGAAGTAGGTATTCCAAATTCTAATAAGATCACACACAAATGGATTTGCAATGTGAAAATATATTATTTAAATGCTTAAATGATTACTTGGGCACATGAACCCATGCTTTCTATTAACTCCACAAGTTAACAATTTAACAGCTAGAGCCTCCAAATTTGATTTGATCGCAAGAGAAATAAATTTTAATATTATCCATGTTCTAAGTAGTATTTTTCCATTATTTACATTATTGTTACACTACTCTTCGATTGTGATAATATTGCCCCTTTTTACTTATTGTTCTTGATTTTTCGCAGACAAGTCCAAACAAATAGAGTTACTCTAAAATGTCTAAGGATGCGAAAAAATCCAAAAAGCCCATGGCTCCCACTAATCCTGCGGCTTTTGCCAGTGAAGTAACAGAGTTGACCCCCTTATTCACAGTTAAAAAATGCACATCAGAGAGTGGTTCTGCTGCCTGGGAAGAAATGCACATATTATTTGAAGATGAAAAACCCCACAGGGTTGAGAGAAAAGCTACTTCAAATTCTTCTGATTCTTCAAAAGCTAATATATCGGAGTTCTTCAACTCTTTTCTACACCTAATTTCTACACGCACCAACATTTTACCATATACAGACAAGGTAAGATGGATTAATAACAACCTCAACATTGGAGATAGAACTTTCCTAACAAGAAGAGGTACAATGATAGGGTCATTTAGAGTCGAATATTTGAATAAAATGTACCACATTCCATACCTTGAGAAGGTGTATGATAAATATTTCCTAGCATAATTCACCAAGGAGAATGAGCTGCAATCGAACCCCATAAAGCAATGGAGGAGCAACCATAAAAAGCATAAACATGATGATAAGGCTATTTATTCCACTGACTCACTTGTTGGTCCCTACTGTTATATTTTTGCTATGATTTCTAGACTTTTCATCCAAAAAAATACCACTAAATTCTTCGTTGAATGGGTTCCCCTTATGGATGTTTCTAGATACTCTTATATCATGGACTGGGGAACCATTTTTCCAAATAATATTGCTACATAGATTCTTGAATACAGAAAGAATCATTCCATTTCATCTAAAATCCTTCCACCATTTTATATGAGTGCCTACATTATGGATGCAGTGTGTTTTACATCAGATTTTCCAACCATGGGTTGGAAATGGCCTACCCAAGACCCTGCTCCCATTCATATATATCATAGTATTCTATGGGAATCAAAATATGAAACTGATTTCTACAAGAGCTTCCATGGAGTTATGCTCCCACTGTTTCAAGTTGTGTTTCATGAAAATGCCCTCAGATTGTCCAAAGAATATCAAGCGGACTTCATCTCAATTGGAAGATGGTTTGGGGAAGAAATTTTCACTTATGTCAGAATTTTCAGGAGCTTAGCCCGACCAAATGTCCTACCATTATATGTTTCAGATAAAATTCTCGCAAGAGAAATTTCCTATCAGACTATGGATCATTGATTGACTGAGTTTTTGAGAGAAGAAAAGAAAGCTTCATGGCCCTCTTTTCCTATTCACTGTGGTGTCTATGAATTAGAAAATTTCAAACATGTAGGGTTAGAAATCAATAAAATCCACTACTTCAAATTATTTACAATTTATAATAGGAAATATAATCCAAACCAATTTGCGTTCAATTTCATAACTCAAGTGAAAATAAGACGATTTTCCCATGAAGATGATGATTTTTATGACTTGTTTGAGTCAGTTGATAATGATTCTACAGTTGAGAAATTAGCAACATCACGCCTCAATCCGCAGAAACTTTCAAAGTTCAAGCATTACAGAAATAGAAGATTAGAAGGGATTCCTTTAAATATATCGGAGGTATCCCAACCTATCTCACAAAAGGAACAACAACAGAGAAAATAGGGAAAGGAACAACCACCTAAGGATAATAAAGTCCTTAGTGAAACAAAAGAAAATAATACTTCTATAACTCAAACCAAAGATCCTATATTTCCAAGTGACTTAGATGAAGTCTGGAAAGATTTTGATCAACAACTGAAAGGAGACCAAGGAGTGGTGATCATTGATCATCAAAAAAAAAACATAAACACCTCATAGTAAAAGTCAGAACCCATTTACTGTTGGGTCAACTGAAAAATCAGTTAAGACAGAGGAAGTAGAATTTATCCTAGCCTACCATACATCAGAAATTGTGTTGAAAATTAAGGAAATAGATCCTTTAGATATACTTTAAATCCCCAAGAATAATTTTTTCATGAGCAGGCAGAGAAAAAGGAGAAGACCAGAACAATCACAATTCCTTATTCACGAGGATGTCTCTATGGAGGTAGTTTGGAAGGACTCGCAAGTAGATCCATCTCAGGATCTAACACATTTGACTCAGTTTCCAAGAGCATATGCAGCTGCCACCATTGACAAAGCCACTGAGGTTCAACAATTAGTCAAAGAAAAGTATGAAATGGTCCTTAAATTGGAACAAGAATTTCTAGCAAGGAAGAAAAATGTTAATAGAAGAGAACCAAAATGTTAATCAGGATTTACATCCACAAGTGTCACAACTCCAATAGAGCTTGGATCAATTAAATATGTAGCACCAATCTCAAATTTCTACTAAAGATACTTGGATACACAAACTACAATACAATGTTGAATAGTTGAAGGATAATCCTAAGGTAGGTGAATTAAATATGGAAGCTTTGGAAGTAAACACCTTGTTTTCCCAACAAAAAGTTGTTTTCTGCCAAAACTTATATAGCATTATTTGACTATGTGAAAAGGAAAATTCACTGATGAATCGAGTAGCTGACTAGAGGATCAGCTTTGATGAAATTGATGACACACTATCCTAATATGTCACCTAGAAAGATATTGCTCTAGGCCGAAAGGAAAATCTTCCCATGATTGAGGATTCTGAAAAATAAATCTTATTTACTTATTGGGATATAAAATTAAAACATGCCAAAGGGTAATTTGCAGAGCTAGAGATGTTCACAACAACATTGTTGAAACAGTTAGCCAAAATATCATCATTGATAATCTGATAGATCAATTCCCTCCCGTTTCTCTACCTATTGTAAAATAATTGATAAGACAGTTGCAGGAAGTGTCCAATATGAAGGAAGAAAGAATCAAGAAATTGGAGAAGCTGGACAGGGAAAAGTATTGGAAGCACTTTGTTAAGCCACATAGCCAATGGCTAATGTTATGATTCTACCCAACACTTCCTCTTACATGATGACCCTGCTATCATATGCAGTCTATATAATAAAAATGCATGCTAGGTCGGGCGAACCTCCTGAGGTTCAACCTATGATCAACATCCTTCATCTAAAAGAACGAACGAAGAAAGAGACAGTGATGCAATCTTGAAGCGAGTCATTCCATCAAAATCTATTTCTATTTTAGTTTCACTTAATTTAAACCTCCTCAGCTCTTTATGTAATTTCTATTTTTGTACCTTTTTTATTTTATTATATAAACCCTTTCATGTCTTTTAAGAAAGGGTCTTGAAATTTTGAAAAGAAGACTTTACAAAAGTTTCACTTTTGTACTCTTAAAGCTTTTCTTACTATAAAGGTTAGACCAGATATTGTTTTTCAAATGAATAGTGTTAGCATATATATGGTACTTTTATCTTTATGTTTATATTCTATTGCAAATGGGAAATAATTGATTTTCCTTATGATGTTTTATTTTATGTATATTTTTAACGCAATCAAGCATTAATTCACTTTTGAACATGTCTGATTTCCATTTTTTATACATATTCAATACATGCAATAAATAGATGCGATATACACTTAATAAATTGATTTGATTAACTATTTAATCAAACCAATTATCTTAAATTGTTATACATTTCTCTGAGTATTTGTTAAATCTTCATTTTCATTCATTGAAAGATCATCTTTTTAAATCACATATAACAGAAAGATAATTCATCCTGGGATAGAGATAGGTATATATACTTTCGTTAAAACTTGTTTTCGCTCCCATTCAAAAAGTCACAGTTAATTAAAATACCACCCATCCACCAAATTATATTTCATTGGGAAATTGGTCCCATAAATCCAGTCAGAACCACTATCTCAAACAGATAAGGGATGGTTTTCAAGTCCCCGATCGAGTAGTTTTGCCAGATGTTGTTGTACCAATTTTTGAGGCATCAATAGGTACATATATACAACATCCCATATGCAGAGAAAAGGAGAAAAACCCATATGAAAAGACTCCTTAAAAATAATAGTAAAAAAGGAAAAAAATAAAAGAAAATATGGAGGAGATAAAGAAAGGAGGAATCAAGATGATCCCCAAGGATAAATTCCATCACTCCAAGCACCAATGGTAATTGAAGAAACCTTGGCGATGCGGAAGGTTTGGTGAATATATCAACTACATGCTCTTTAATAAGCACATATATTAGGCTAAGAACATCATGTTGGATAATTTTTTCAATGGAATGCATGTGGATCTCAATATTTTTGGCCATTTGATACTCCACTATATTTCTATAAATATGTATGGCACTCTTGTTATCACACCAAATAATAGTAGTATGATCCTACCAAATGGAAAATCCAATCAATAACTATCAAATCCAAAGAAATTCGCAGCTATTAAGAACTATAGCTTGATAGTCAACTTCTGCAAAGGATAATGCAATCTCTATTTTTATGTGCAAGACCTAAGCAATAGGAGTAGAAGCAAGATAGAAATAAAAAAATATGCAGACTTTCTATCATCAATTGATCTAGCCTAGTCAGAATCCATGAATCCCACAAGCTCAAAAGCTCTAATAGTCTACCAAATGATGAAAATCGAAGTCCCTTGAATATACCTAAAAACATGCACTGATGCCTTATTGTGACTCTCATGAATATCTTTAGAAAATTAACACACAAACTCTACTAAAAAATCAATGTGAGCTCGAGTGAGACAAACAGAAGACACTCCTAACTATTTGGAAATACAATATATGATCCACCCATTGTAAGGTGCAACTAGTGCAAATAGTAACACCTGACTAAATAAGAGTAGATGCAAGATTTTGACTAATTATGTCAATGTATTGAACTATATCAAGAGAATATTTTTTTTTAAATAAATGATACCTTCTAAAGACATATGAACCTACAATCTAATAAAGTAATGTAGAAATCCAAGGTTAGTCATATCAAACTATCCAATTAATGCTTCCTTGACACTCTAGATCATAGATGAAGAACTCCTTGGGAGGATCATATCATACACATTTAGAACTAGAATCAAAATATTAGAGCCTTGACTTTAAATGTAAACTCTAGAATCACAATCACTATGGTTGAACTGTGAAGCAAGAAGAAAATTGTCAATATTCTCATAATAAGCTCTACGATATTGTTTAAGACACATAGTGAATGCCAAAGGATATGAACTACCTAAGAATCCTACTTAGAACTAGGAGGATGCTCCGTGTAAAGCTCCTCATATATATCACCATGTATAAAAGCACACTTTACATCCATTTGAGAAATCGACCCACCTTTGGAGGTATCAAGAGAAAGAACAAGAAATATAGAATTCATCTTGGCAACGAGGGAAAGAATTTTAGAATAATCACTTCCTTCAACCTGTGAAGAAACCTTGGCCGCAAGATGCCTAATATTTCTCAAAAAATCCATCTTCTGCATATTTACTTCAATATACCCATTTACAATGAACCACTTGTATTCTTTTTGAAGATAAACTAGATCCCATGGGTGATTCTTTTTCAAAGAAGAATATTATTCTATCATGGAAGCTTCCCACTGGTGTTTTCCAACAATATTAGAAAAAATTTGTGGGTGCTCTAAAATGGCATGTCCTAAGAAAAATATTCCAGTTGGTTGTGGTTGATTGGAGGAATGATAATTAATATCATTAACTTCATAGGCATATATATCATGATGATCTCACTTATGGAGGAAACATCTTCGATTGAGGTTCTTTAAAAACCCCAGTTATTTTAGATAATTGCTCCTAATGGGTTCTACGACTCCATTAGCCTGATATTTTCTCCTCTTTCGAGAAAGAAATCATTAGAGTTCAAGTGGTTTTCCTATCATATATGTCTACAATTAATTGCAGGGATTTAAATTGGTTATATAAAAATGTGCATTAAATGGAAATCACCAAAAAAAAATAAACCTAACTTGTGTGAACATAAATTAAACATTAAAATAATGAATTATATTAGTACAGAGAGAATAATTATAAAATATAACTCTGTATCACAAATGAAAAGATAACAAGAAAAGACACAACTATACTTGTTATTAGTTTAAGCAAAAATGAAATAATTTTGAATTTTATTTATAAAAAAATTAATAAAAAATAACAAATAAAATGCAAAACAATTATTTATGAATATGTCGTGGCCAAATAAAACATATTAAATTATAAGGTTGATTTTGTTTTCTGTTCAATTCAAATTAATCATTAGTTTAGAACAAAGTAGAGATCTCAGATCTATATTCAATGGAATGAATGAAATATAGGTACATTAATAGATATATATTGAAATTTAATGAGAAATTTTAAATTGAATAATAGTTTAATTTTCGCTATTCAATTTTCTTTTTATTAAATTATGTAATTTTTGGTAAATATTAACTTTTACTCTTCAATTTTCTATTTATTAATTTATATAAATTTTCTTAAATATTAACTTTCATAAATTTGTATATTTTGAATTCTATCTAAATTTTGTGTTGTATTTAGGTATGTAAGTGTGTATATTGAAATTGAAAAAAAAAATAGAGGTAGATTAATAGATAAATTAAATAATAGTTTATTTTTTACTATTCAATTTTATTTTTATTAAATTATATCATTTTTGGTAAATATTAACTTTTACTATTCAATTTTATTTTTATTAAATTATATAATTTTTTATAAATATTTCTTTCATAAATTTGTATATTTCGAATCTTATCAACATTTATACCATTTTTTTTTTATTCAACACAATCATTAGTTTTAACTTAACTTAGATTTACCTACGAATGATCACTTTCGGCAATATGAATCCATAATTTTTATATATTATCATTTTCATTCACTTATAAAAAACTAACTTTTCAAACAATAACTATAGATTCATCCATGATTTTTCAAAAAACAAATAGTCTTACATATAGACATTTTTTTTATTCACTCACATAATCATTAATTTTTAACTTACATTTACCTATTGATGATCCATTTTGGTACATTGATTGTTATGTACCTTATTTAAAGGCATTATGAATACATAATTTTTATATATTATCATTTTCATATAAATTTGAAACACTATGAACGTGTTTGCTCCCTTTAACTTTTCATGCAGTTATATAGGAATCATAGCTATACATCTAACGCAAAACCACATATAAACAATTTTAAATGAATAACCACATTTATGAATTTCCTTCTCTATACTACTTGTTCTTTTATCTCTGTTTTCAGAAAATGATGACAAAACATACTGAGAATGTTATTTCCTCAATGCTCTCTAGGAAAACTCATATTCAACCATTGCTCCAAATCGTTGAACTTGAGCCTATTACATCAATGCCAAGTTCAACAATATGATATCGCACTGCCATATCTGAAGGCACACATATGAAGCACCTTATGCTTCCAATTTTTGGGAAAAATACTGAGAGGGGGGGGTGAATCAGTATTTAGGGCATACTCAAATATTTTTAATTTTTCTTTCTCTAAAACCCATACACTACTTCACTGAGCCCAACTCGCGTATACACGCAGATATCTTTCATAAAACTCGCGTATACACAGAGATCTTATTATGCATTTATTTCTTTACTTAGGTCTATGCATCATTCATTCATCAGATGTTTAGTTAACAGTAAGCATGTGCAGTAATAACAGAATAAACCATCACACATAAGCATCACACATGAACATCGGGATTTTAGGTGGAAACCCAAGTCGGGAAAAAACCACCGCTGTTGTTGTCTCAGCCTTCAATATTTTATTATAGAGAAAACATCTTACAACCATGTACTAGCATAGACTCATAACAGCATGTAGGCACCCACTTGTAGAAGACTACAACCTTCTCTCGTTTACCAGCCTCTCCTGGAAGGGAGCTACAACCCCCTGCTTGCGTTTACCAGCCTCTCCTGGAAGGGAGCTACAACCCCCTGCTCTTGTTTACCAGCCTCACCTGGAAGGGAGCTACGACCCCCTGACTGAAGGCTACGACTCTCAGCTCTACCATGTACCATGTTTCATCAATTTTCACACAGGATCCAATAGCTTCTTTTAGAACACAACTTGCAGGCCACTTTTCATCATATTTTCAGACTGGACCCACTCCACACATTTAAGCTCAATCATACATCAAACTAAAACTTATAACTCCATCACTTCATTCATTGAATCATCAAGAAATTAATCAACAACTTGATCTTTCATCAATATAAGCAGCAGCATAATCATCATTCAAACAACCCAGATCTGTATGAATACATCATTATCAAATAGTAGTAAAAAGCAGAACAGATCAGACATTTCATACCATATACTTCAGCAAACCCTAGTTTTCATACGCGCTTTCCTTTCACTGATCCAGCGTATATAGGTGCTTTCATGCATATAAACCCGCGTATATATCTGCACATATTACAGAACTAATTTCGCAACCCATACGCGCTTTCTCTTAATACAACCCGCGCGTATACGGGCTTCCTCTATTACCAACTAGCGTATAGATCTTCAGACATTTTAGGGTAGCACAATTCTTCAGAACAGATGCATAGCTTAGATTTTACTCTTCACTTCAGAAACATGTTCTCCTCATCTCAGATCTAAAAATTCCATAAACAGATCTAGAAAATACAAATACATTTCAGATCTAGATGCCCTTCTTCATCATTCTCTTCATAGGTGCATTATGAATTCAAATCTATCATTCAACTGTTACCCATTCCATTCAGATATTCTTCAAAGAGAAGTATTCATTCAAACCTAGACATCTTGCACCCCCTTTCACAATGATTTTCTTCTCCTTAAATAGATCTAGCCTTTGACAATACCATGAGCCAAAACCAAACAACTTCCAATGGTATTCCTAGACGGGATCACATAGACAATCCAGCGCCCAATACAATGGGTCAATACCATGGTAGTAACCCCTGTTTTTACTCTTTTAGAGTGCAATTGAGCATACGCGACTTGGCACATACTTTTCCGCGTGCATACACTACTTCTCCTAAACAAACCCGTGTATGCTTTGTGTCACACACTTTTCATCATTGTTCTGGCCCTTACTGATATTTCTTTCTCTGGTACTTCTGAGCTACTTGTCGAACATCAAATTTACATCATTAATAAACTCATCAAGTCAAGACCAACTTCATCAAGTAGGATGCCATCATCTTCATCAAGTGGGTTGCCATCAAGGAAAACACTCTGCATCATATTGCCAACAATCTCCCCCTTTGGACTTGATGGCAATCATGATGGTGTTTGATCACCACAAAAAATAGATACATTAAGAAAATCATAATGATATTCTCCCCTATTCAAACACCATTTCACTCTCCCCCTTTGACATCAAGGGAAAAGGGCGGATCAAAACCAACACAAGGTTGTTTTCTCCTCATGTAGATAGAAGAGCGTTGTAGATCTGATGTGCACTGAAGTTACCATGCTCCCCCTGAGTTCATGTTGAATCTTCAAACATATTTTTCAATGAAGTACATGACTCTATGACCTTCCTATCACCAAGGACTTATACTTACATCAAATATCCAACCAAGTGGATTTACATATGAGACTCAAATACCCAACCAAGTGGGTTTACACAATTTGACTCAACTACCCAACCAAGAGGGTTTACACATTTTGACTCAAGTACCCAACCAAGTGGGTTTACATATTTGATCAAGTCCTTACATGAATGAATATTACAATTTTACATCATAGGTCTCAACATGACCTTTTCATCAAATTACAAATATGAATTTTTATGACCAATACCAGAAAGACCTCAAGAGAGAGATCATATTTCAGAACCATCATAATTCCAACAATGCATTATACTCAGCAAGGCTAATGCTCCCCCTGAAAATGTGCATCCAAGCATCCTTTCCGTATGACCAAGGCTCCTCCTTAGCTTGTGCAACCTGAAACTCTTTCAACAGCAAGTTATTAGCAACAATCTCTGCATGATCTGTCCTTATCTATGAATCATAAGAATTTCATCTCATCCATATGTGAAAACAAAGAATACTCTTCAGCAAAAAGCAAACAGGGCTCATCCATAATCTCATCGTAAGAAACCATGTATCATGTCATCATCATTTAGAACTGTGAAATAAGCAGATACAGTGCCAATAATACAATCATTAGTAGTCAGACTGATGCTCCCCTTGAACCTGTGCTCTTGATCTTTAGCTTTTCATACTATTTTTCTTGTCATAAATGCATACGCAACTGTCTCCACTGTAACTCGTGTGTATACACGGCTTTAGTTCACAGAACCCGCGTATGGAAAGTGAAACATTGAAAACTTCACATTCCTTCATCTCCCCCTGATTTTGTACCACCTGTACCTGTATTCTTCACATTAGATGCTCTGTCAGAAATAAACATAACGAGAATAACCAAAACCATCATGGGAATCACCATACATCGCTCCCCCTGTGATGATACATTACTAATCCCTATAATGTATCTCACATCACTCCTGTAGTCATTAAGAGAAGTAAGCTTTAGAAGCAGATGACTGCAGTAGGGTCAATATTCCCTACATTTCTGACCAGTCCTCCTTCTTTTTCCAACTTTTTCTGAACTTTCTTATTGTGTGCTGGAAGTTCTACAATTTCTCAAATATATTCATCCTGCATTATTTTTCTACATGTCCATACTTGTTACAAGTATAGCATCTTATGTGACCAGAAAAGTAAGCATAAGGATCATAATGTGTTGTTCTATTCTTCCTTCTATTCCAATCAGCTGCTTTATGACCATACTTGCTACATGAAAAATAATATCCCTTGAAGAAACCAGAGTACCTTTCTGTGTAGAATCTGTTTGTTTGTGACTGAAACAATGTTCTTCTGCAATTGACTGCAACATGCCCATAATTATGACATTTAAAGCATTCAAAATTATTGAATGATTTCCTTTGAGTGTTCATGATTGTTGGTTGACTTCTTGTTTCTTTCAACTCTTCAGGTTTTGCATTGACATCCTTTGAATCTTTAGCACTTCCTTGTGAACTAGATTCTCCTTTAACAGTTTCATGAAAACCAAGACCAAGTTTAATAGCGGGAGACCTTTGATTACTTAGAATATTGTTCAGAATCTTAGTACTATCTTGAAACCTTAAGAGTTTATCCTTTTCTTCTAATTTACCTTTGAGAATGTTTACCTCAACCTCCAATTTTTGGCATTGCTTCTTCATGCTTTCTTCGACCCTTTTTCCTTCTTCTACTTGATCATTTAATTTTAAAATTTCTTCCTTCAACCAATTTTCTTGTTCTTCACATGTTTGTAGCAGTTCTTCATTCTTCTTATTTGATTTTTCTAGATCTTCTTTGAGAGAGATGATTTCTGCTTCAAGTCCTTCCTTTTCAATTGGTACGGGTTCTTCATTCTTCTTATTTGATTTTTCCAGATCTTCTTTGATAGAGATGATTTCTACTTCAAGTCTTTCACTTCGATTGGTTGCATTAACATACAAATTTTGATACTTGTCTATCTGTCCATTCAGTATTTCTTTCTGTTCAGTCATTATAGAAATCATATCTTTGTAGATAGATTCTTTCTTATGAAATTGATTCCAATCATTTCTTTCATCATTGATATTGAGATTTGCTTCTAGACTTATATTGTTACTTTCACTATCTTCACCATTGCATGCACACGAAAGTGAATCACAAGAACAACAATCAATACCTGTTTCATCTTCTCCATTTTCTACTGCACATGTTTTCTGAGGTATTTCCTTTCCTTGAGTAGCCTTCTTATTTTGCTTCTTTGCCATGAGCACTTGTAGATCTTGTTCAGAATCTTCTTCATCGTCATCATTCTCTTCATTTCTATAATAACTCTTTCTCTTTTCAAATTGTTTCCCTTTTTCATGATTTTCTTCATAAGGACATTTAGTAGCATAATGACTAAGTCTCCCACAAGTAAAACACTTGAAGGGTAGCTTACCTTTGAATATTCCAGTACCTGGTTGGAGTCTCCTTACAAAATTTTCTTCTTCTTCTTATATATAACTTGATTCCTTGAAAACTTCCTTTTCTTTTCCTTTTGCACACGCCTTAAAAGCAACTTCTTTGATTTGAGGGGGACCTCCTTGTCTCATTTCATAAGCAGTCAGAATACCATGTAGTTGAAAAATAGTAAGAGTTTGCAGATCTTGCCTTTCTTCAATAGCTGACACTTTTGACTCAAATTTTGAAGTTAAAGATCTTAAGACTTTTTCCACCAGAGTAGTATTGGTTATGGTTTCACCCAAACTTCTCATACAATTTACAATATCATCTAGACGTAAAAAGAAACTGGCAATACTCTCATCACTATGCATCCTTAAATTTTCATATTCAATTCTGAGAGTTTGGAGTTTTGCACTTTTTACCTTTGTATCTCCTTCATAGCTCAGAATGATTTTGTCCCATATTTATTTTGCTGAATTTAGTTGCATCACTTTAGCAAATTCTGGTTCAGACATGCTTCTTAATAATTCATTGAATTCTTTGGCATTGATTTCATATTTCTTCCTTTCTGCTACATCAGTAGGAATACTTGTCGGATACTGATAACCTCCTTCCACGATTGCCCATACTTCTGCACCAAGACTTTGCAGATATTTTTTTTTTGTATCTTCCAGAATAACAGATTATTTCCATTGAATAGAGGTGGCCTTATAGAAATTATCCCTTCATGACTTCCCATTGTGACGGATCTCCTTCAAGCGATCAAGCTTCTACAGAAGGACCTCCTCTGATACCAATTGTTGGGATAAATACTGAGATGGGGGGGTGTGAATCAGTATTTAGGGCATACTCAAATATTTTTACTTTTTCTTTCTCTAAAACCCATATGCTACTTCACTGAGCCCAACTCGCATATACACACGGATATCTTTCATAAAACTCGCATATAAACAGATATCTTATTATGCTTTTATTTATTTACTTAGGTCTATGCATCATTCATTCATCAGATGTTTAGTTAACAGTAAGCATGTGCAGTAATAACAGAATAAACCATCACACATAAGCATCACACATGAACACTAGGATTTTAGGTGGAAACCCAAGTCGGGAGAAAACCACCGCTGCCATTGTCTCAGCCTTCAATATTTTATTATAGAGAAAACATCTTACAACCATGTACTGGCGCAGACTCATACCAGCACGCAGGCACCCACCTATAGAAGGCTACAACCTTCTCTCGTTTACCAGCCTCTCTTGGATGGGAGCTACAACCCCCTGCTCTCGTTTACTAGCCTCTCCTATAAGGGAGCTACAACCCCCTGCTCTCGTTTACCAGCCTCACCTGGAAGGGAGCTACGACCCCCTGACTGAAGGCTACGACCCTCAGCTCTACCATGGACCATGTTTCATCAATTTTCACATTGGATCTAATAGCTTGTTTTAGAACACAACTTGCAGGCCACTTTTCATCATATTTTCAAACTGGACCCACTCCACACATTTAATCTCAATCATACATCAAAATGAAACTTAAAACTCCATCACTTCATTCATTGAATCATCAAGCAATCAATCAACAACTTGATCTTTCATCAATATAACCAGCACCATAATCATCATTCAAACAACCCAGATCTGTATGAATACATCATTATCAGATAGTAGTAAACAGCAGAATAGATCAGACATTTCATACCATATACTTCAGCAAACCCTAGTTTTCATACGCGCTTTCCTTTCACTGATCCGGCGTATATACGCGCTTTCATGCATATAAACCCACGTATACATCTGCACATATTACAGAACTAATTTCACAACCCATACGTGTTTTTGCTTAATACAATCCGTGTATATACGCGCTTCCTCTATTACCAACTAGCGTATAGATCTTCAGAAATTTTAGGGTAGCACAATTCTTCAGAACAGATGCATAGCTCATATTTTACTCTTCACTTAAGAAACATGTTCTCCTCATCTCAGATCTAAACATTCCATAAACAGATCTAGAAAATACAAATACATTTTAGATCTAGATACCCTTCTTCATAGGTGCATTATGTTCAGATCTATCATTCAACTGTTACCCATTCCATTTAGATATTCTTCAAAGAGAAGTATTCATTCAAACCCAGACATCTTGCACCCCCTTGCATAATGAATTTCTTCTCCTTAAATAGATCTAGACTTTGACAATACCATGAGCCAAAACCACACAACTTCCAATGGTATTCCTGGACGGGATCACAAAGTCAATCCAGTACTCAATAAAATGGGTCAATACCATGGTAGTAACCCTTTTTTTACTCTTTTAGAGCGCAATTGAGCATACGCGACTTGGCACGTACTTTTCCACATGCATACGCTACTTCTCCTAAACAAACCCGCGTATGCTTGTGTCACACACTTTTCATCATTGTTCTAGCCCTTACTGATATTTCTTTCTCTGGTACTTCTGAGCTACTTGTAGAACATCAGATTTACATCATTAATAAACTCATCAAGTCAAGACCAACTTCATCAAGTAGGATGCCATCATCTTCATCAAGTGGGTTGCCATCAAGGACAACACTCTGCATCATATTGCCAACACCAATAAATTTCAATGACCTCGTTGAAGCAAGCTCGCTTCAAAAAGGTTCAATTATACATGTTAAAAGTTGGACTACTTCAACTATTGGTCCATCAATGTAAGTTTGTTACAAAATTCTTATTTAAAATTTCCATATTTCCTTCATATGAATTTCCAGTCTAACAATTGGTCTTATTACTATCATTTATTGTGTAGGTCTAAAACACTAATAGACTTCGAAATTTTTACTACATCTACACCTTTAATTGGTATTCCAAAAAATCTGAGTATCCTGATCACTTCTTAAGAAGAAGCTCCATCCTCATCGAACCAAAAACCTTCATCGAAAAGGCACTGCATGCTTTCTACTATTCCTACTGCATCCATCACACCAGTCCAAATTCCAATCAAATAAATAAACCCTTACCATTCAAACTAGTGCATAGAAGGATATATTAAAGACACCTCTTCGACAATTTCAAAATCAATACGGACTTGGTAAAGTGTTTGGCTTCGACCTCTATGATATAGAAGGTGGCGAAATACACATTACATGTTTCAAAAATGTTGTTGATTATTTCTTTGATAAAATCCAAGTTGGAAATATATACATTGTCTCAAAATGAAATGTGAAAATGGCTAATAAACAATATAACCACTTAAATAATGACTGGGAAATTTTGTTAAATGCTACATCTACCATAGAGCATGCTTCCAACGAAAGAACATCCAACCCAATGGTGCATTTCAATATAAAATCAATCAATGATATCATAACAACAAACTTCAAATTGATTGTTAATGTTCTTAGTATTGTTACTATCATTTCCAATCCATGCACGATACATAGAAATGACGGCTCAAAAGTTACCAAAAAAACAATAAATCTTCAAGACATGTCTGGATAAAACGTGGATGCAAACTTTTGGGAAGGTAATTTTGATGGAGTATGAAAATAAATTTCCAGCTTATGTGCCAAAGGAAATAATCCCATCATAGCAATCAAGTCCACTCATGTTGCTGAATTTAATGGAAAAAATGTCAGTAGTACAACAAGATTGATTATTCTTGTAGATCCTAACATCCAAGAGGCCCATATTCTAAATTCATGGTTTAAAAAATTAGGTTCCACTATAGCTTCTACACCAATGACAACAATATATTCACCTTATTTTCACCTTCAACCCAAAAAATTAAAAATTGCTGATATTTACAATATCATGTCCTCAGAGACACCTGCATTCTACCAAGTCAATGGCACAATAACAAAAATATGGATGGAAAATTTTTACTACCTTACATGCCCATCTATTGTTGACAAGAAAAAATGCATGAAGAAACTTATTCCAAAAAATACAAGCACATGGTATTACCCTAAATGCAACACTGAAGTAATTGAATGTGATTACAGATACTTACTAAAGATTGATGTACAAGATCACACTAGTTAGTTGGTTTCAATAGTTTCTTTCAAATACGCAACATCTAAATTTCTTGGATTTAATGCAAAGGACTTATATTTTTTATGTGAGGATCCTGATCTAATAAAAGAAATTGTCTCCAAAGAACTTTGGAGAGATCACATCTTCACACTATCAGTGAAGATATAAATATTTAGAGACATACCATGCTTGAAAAGTGTTATCATCAAAGAAGAGAGCTTGCAATTCATAACAAAATGCAACAACTTCCTTCAAGCAATCACTAAAATCTCAATATCATAGATAAATATCGTTACAAGTACTTTTTCATTATTCCTCATTTCTCTTATTTTAATTTAAAAATACATTTATAGACCATATTCTTTTCTATGCCTTTCCGAAAATATATCTTATTCTTTATTCTAATATGTTTTCCAACACGCCATCTAATTGTATGTAATTTCATTTACGGTAATTCACATTTCTTTAACTTTATTTATTTTAAAAAATCAAGCAACTTTACGCATTACACATCCAATTATCTTCATGTAAATCTATAAATTACTTAAATAGTCTCTCAAACACACATTGTTATCTACACGTTACACATCTTATTATCTTCTTGTATAGCTACAAATTACTAAATTATACTTCCAAAAACATTTTTGTAATAATATATTAACATAAATAAATTGAAAACTTCAATTTTTTATTTCCCCTTTCAGAAAATAACATGGTTGTTTTCTCTCCAAATAACATTGTCATTCCCCCTCTCTTTCCTATAGATGCCTTAACTTGTCGAAATGTCTACTACTTATAATGATGAACGCACATAAAGATACTATGCAGAAAATAAAGAATGAATAAATGCATAGCGACATGAGGTTTATCATGCTAAAAAAGACCTCAAAGATTCCCAAACAAACAAAAATCCAAAAAAAAATCAACATTCATGGTCAAGAACATATGATGGAAATTCACAATTTCCATCAAACACTTCCCACTCCGAAAGCAATTCTCTTTTCCGATTTTAAAACCCTCTATCTCTTCAGCAAACCACTCTAACAAATTCATCCATAGCTAATTCGCCCCCACCCTCCATTCCACATGCTTTCAACCACATTCACAAAAATGATGCTCAAACAAATTCATCCATAAATAATTCACCCCCCTCCATTGCACATGATTTCAACAACGTTCATACTAATGATGTACATTGTGAATTCCATGAAAATTTTGATAAACTTGAACATAAATTAGCATGCTCCATTTGTCTTGAACCATATCTTGGAATCCATATCCGCATGTTGAACCAAATGTATTGTTGCTACAAATGCATGTCTAAAAGAAAAGGTCATCATTTCTCATTATCAAACAACATGGACCCTAGCCCTCAAACACCCATCCTGACTGCTCTTTCACAAATAGAAGAAATGCTTATTTCTAGGCTTAACACTATACTCCAAGTAACACATGCACATGGTGGTTAATATAAATACACTGGCCACAAAATTTTCTTTCCATAAGACATTACAAAAATAACATGCATTTTTCCACGATGTGTTGAAGACTTGGATATTCTAATCGTTACCCGTCAAAGTAATGACCAACAAGCTTATGATTGCATTTTAAGTAGAAATTTTTTTCTCGTTGCATTAGAATACAAATTGGAAAATGACCCTTACTATAAGAATGCTCACATTGATAACAATGCATTGGCATCCTTACCAAGATTCCCCACCGATATCTCCTCCTCCCTTCACCATTCCAATACCATAGATCCAACTACACAACTATCACTCAAAACACCGCTTTTCCCCACTAAATATTCCATAGACCAATACCCGCACCATACATCATGATTCATTCCCACTATTCCTCACAAAATACAGAAATGCAAGAAATACGGAAATAGTTACATGCATACAACCACCATTCTGATACTAAAATTGAATGGCCACCAATAGGTCTATCCCCAATCAATGAATACAACACTAAAGGTCTCCTCTCTATGGCTTTCCCCACCCTATTCCCTACAGGAGCTACACTATCAAATGAACCAGTAATTAAGACATTGCAGTTACATGAATACACACTTCATCTCCTACATTAACATGATAACAGATTCGACAAGCACCCTCAATTTCACTACTACATATACAATATCATTAGGCACCATCACGGTCAAGAAACACCCTTCATTTCTTTAAAAAAAACATTGGAGATGGCTTTCCAACATCAATCCATAAATTGAACATCCGATTAGAACAATTTTACATTTCCAGATGAAAAATTGGTAGAAAAAGTCATACAGTCTGGTAGATGTCTATGTGGCACAAGATATTTTTTCCACAAAGCCAAAAATGAACTGGCAGGCATGATATCTCAACTTGGCTTCCCAATTTTCTTCTTAACATTAAGTGCAACTAATACAAAATGGCTCGATCTTCATGCAATCATTCTAGGAAGTCCACCTCCTAATGTTGTAAAACAACACAAATGGAGGAATGATAACATTATCTCTAAACCCCACTTAACATCACTATATATGCACCACATATTCACAATATTTTGTGAATTTATATTGGAAAAACACTTGCAAACAAAATACTATTGGTATAAGTATGCACTCTACCACATTACTTTCATAATTCTATATACATATAACCACATCTAATTCAAAATTTCCTAAAAAAAATACATCCTTTGTAGGATCCGCGCACATCCATGGCTTCCTCTAGATACAAAATGCACCTAATATGAAAACTATTAATTGGGGTAACATAGAAGCAGTTGATAGTACTAAATAATTCTTCGAAAAATACATATCATCTTGGAGCCCTCAGCTTTCTATAGTTTCAAACCAATCCATTTCTCAAACATGTTTAGAAGACCATTACTTATTTTCCACGTTAGATATTTTCAGAAGCAATCCGTTTAATGATTATGTCCAACTCATCAATTGCATTGAAAGACACAAAATTCACTAAAAACACATGTGCCTTAGAAAAATAGGCTCCTCATTCAAATGTCGATATAAAGCACCTTGGGAATTACATTCACATTATTCCTTGTTCATTGAATCCAATGGCCAAAAGACATACACCCCCACTTGCAATGATGATCGACTGAATACCCATAACCCAACCATCCTATCTATTTGGCATGCAAATTTTGATTTCCAATCAGTTCTCTCAATCCATGTCGTTCATAAACATATTGTGAATTATGCATCTAAAGTAGAAAAGAGATGTGAAACATTCCATCACATGCTACATAGAATTGTACTCACTTCACCTAATGTTCACCTAGCAACATCTGCATTTCGAAAATTCCTTGTAGAAAATCTTATTAATCGTGACATAGGAGCACAAGAAACCTGTCATATGATACAAAAATTTCCATTAACATTGTGTAGTCGCTCCTTCTTTCCTTTAAATGTAAGCCAACAAATCTATCTATGCCTTCCACAAAAGAACACCACCACTCCTCCATCGTCACACTTCATAGATACATACATCCATCATCCATATGCCTTAGAATCCCCATCACTTATAGAAATAGCAAGATCCTGGTCATATGATCCCCATCGTAAGACAAACAAATGGAACAAAGACTCAAAAAACCAATTGTCTGAATCATACCACGCTATTCCTGAATACCATCCATAATAGAATCTTGCTATCCTGACTTCTGTAGAGTTGAACTTATGCTTTACAAACCATTTCATCATATCTCCCGAGACATAAGATATTCTGCTGAAGAATTCATCACAAACTGAAAAAAAAAATTCGTCCATTCTACGAACCTTGGCATTAACACTGCACACTATCTGATATCGATCCTCCTGCAAATGATAACTCAACTATTCAAGAATTCCATCCTGTAGAGACCATGGACCTAAATGAATGGAAATTATGCTCTCGGTTGTACCCTACAAATGAAATTCTCAGAAATGACCTTGATATGCTTGGGCTTCGTGGTTTTAATGAAAACCATAGCTGGAATCATACCACTATCCCATTGCATCTCCAAGAAATAGGCCCACAATTCATTGAGATTAATTTCTCTTTCCATTGCCTTATTCAAATAAAGAAAGATATTCTGACGTACCTTAAATCCTTATCTCCATTGTAAAAGAAAAATCTGAATAATATTTCTACTCATTTCACTAAGAAGGATATCTTACCTGCTTTATGAATGACAATACAAGGCACTTTTGGAACTGGGAAATACCTTCTTATAAATTGCATTAGAGACATTCTCATAACACTTGTCAACTCAGAACCTTCACTGATCATGCTCCTAGCCCCTACACATGTCGCAGCATTCAACATACAAGCATCGAAATCCATGTCGCCCTCCAGCTTCCAATAATATATCTTACACCATTAGAAGGCAACACTCTTGCAAAATTCCAAGAACTTAAGCATATGAGGTACATATTAATCGACGAAATGAGATTCACTGGGCCTAAGCTTCTTAGCCATATTGATGAACATTTTCAAAAGGAATTTCCATTAAAGAGAAGCATTCCATTCGACAGTTGTTCAATTATATTCGTTGGTGATCTCTACCAGTAACCACCCGTCAAAGACATAGCACTATATGTGGGTGCAAGCCACGGAAGCGCATTGTGGAACACATTCAAAACAACCATCACATTAGACATAATATTTCATCAACAAGGTGACAACATTGCTCAAGCTACTTTTAGAAACATCCTCCAAAACATTAGAAATGAAAATCTAAAAATTGACGACTATAACATCCTTATGTCGTAAACAAAATCTTTCTTGTGAGAAGATGAAATACATTCTTTCCATGATTCTATGCACCTATTTCCAACCAATGCTCAAACATTGGTTCATACGAGAAAATGATAAAATATTTAAACACTCTTGTTGCAAGCTCCATTGCTAAAGATGACAATGCATATTCTAACTTATCTTCAGATGACAAGCAACTCGAGTGAATTCTCTACCTTTGCAAAGGGAAAAAAATAATGTTGACTTCCAACATTTGGGTTTCAGCAGGGCTTGTTAATGGTTCCCTCGGGGAAATTGTATCCATATTTTACAAAGAATCAATTTCACCTCCACAACTTCCAACATTTGTCGTCGTTGAATTTACCAAATACTTCAGGCATGCTTGGGATGAATAAAACCCGACTCACTTGCCTATTTTAAAAATAAAAAGAAACAGACGTACGCAAATTCCACTAAAACTGTAATGGGAATTAACTATACATAAATCTCAGGGTATGACTCTACCAAAAGCAACGATAGACATTCAAAAAATTGAATTACTAGGTCTCACATTCATAGCAATTTCAAGAGTTCCTTCACTACAAAATATCTGAATTTTTCCTACATTCACTTGATCGTTTCATGAAATGAAAAATAACAAAAATATTGCTCGCAGGAAATAGGAGGAAGAACTTCTATGTTCAATGTCTCCTACAGCCAACCAAATCCATTCCATATCTTTACATCTCCTAAAGGTTTGCACATATTATCAAGTCCAAAATATTTTGATTGCATATCATTTCTATCTATTAACAATAATCTAATTTACTCATTATTAATACATAGTTGAAAATATTAAGTTCCTAATATAATTCTTAACTAATCTCTTCTAAAATTTTCTTTCTTTTGAAACAAAACACATGGAATCGGTGATATCACAACTATACAATTACTGAAATGAAATATATACAACAATTCATACATTGCACGACATACAAAAAATATTATTGCCGACGCCAAATCCAAATGTATCGCTTTACAGACTTCGACCAACTATATAGTTATTACTAAAAGTAAAATATTGTCTAAAACGTATGGTCCACATACACGAATGAGATAAAATGTGAAAAATAAGAGTAGACCGGCAATCGAGAAATATGTATCTGCAATTTCGAATAAATCTCTAGTGGTGTTCAGTTTTCCATCGATCCACCTGCATCGTCGACTGAATGTTTACAATTTCCCATAATATAGGTAACTTAAATTTCACTCAATACACATTATTTATGATACAATTCACATACAACCTCATTATAATTAGATTGAACAAGTTAATTTACATTTTTCAAAAAATAATATTTCTTCTAATTTTTCGAAACAAAATATTGCTTTGCAGGTTGCATATTACTTCGGAAAAACTCCAAACTCTTCAACAATATTAGAAGCAATCATTTTTTTCATAATATACTTGTAATCTTTTACAATTTTTTTTTTTTTTTTAATTTCTGGAGATTAAAATGCAATGTAAATTACAAACATTGTACATTCTTAAGATGTCACATAATATAAAACTATTGCCATCATCTTCTACCTTTCCATTACATCTTGTAACTATTTCAGCAACATAATTATGTATTCTTTACAATGCCATATTAATATAGTATTATAATACCTACTAATTAAAGACAACTTCAATAATTCATTTCAATATTTATTCATTCCCATATTTTATAAACTAATAATATTGTGCACAAAATATTTTTTTACAATTCCAGAATATATTCAAAAAATTATAGTGTAACTTTCTTTTCAAATATGAAAATGAAATGTCTGTTACAAAAATTTTACATTTTATATATTTATGAAATTACTTTAAACTATAAATATAAGGCCACATCAAATTAATTACAGTTGATTTCTTTCTATGCTACTTCCTTACGACGTTTCCTTTGCAACATTCGGTGCAATTTCTATTTTAACCTTTTTTCTCTTCATGAAATTCTAGCTATGTGACATTTTTTCCATGGTAAATGACACATAAACCATAATTAAAGTAACACAAAGTATTGCATATATTACAATTTAGGATACTTCATTTTATAAATGTTGTATTTATCATTTGGAACATAGAATATATAAAACCTCACATATATGTGGTTGTTACAATATAGATATGAACCAAGGTGTTTTATTTTTTATAAATTTTAATTCCATATAATATACTACAAATATTTGGCAATAAAGTTTGTAATATTTAATATGTACATTGTTAGTATATTTTTCTTAATATATTTCTATTAATATTGAGTTTATTAATATGTTTATTTAAAAATAATATTAAACTAGATATAATAGTCTATATGGAGATAATATGTTATACATATAAAAAAAATTTACATCCACACATATATACACGGGAGCAAGAAAATAGTGCCACGTATAATGTACGTCAACCCGAAACTAAGAAATTCGAAAGAAGGGATTCATAAAAGAAAATTAAATCGAATACTTGAAACAAGCATATATTTCAGATCATAATTTTGAGTCCATAAAAATTGCATCCATTGGAAAAATGTGAGAAAGGTGAGAAACAATCAAAATTAATGTATAAAATCAGTCATGATCAAACAACCAAACCGACAAACCCCAAAATATTTTCAAGATATAATGTTGTAAAGCAATAAGATCCCTTCCATAGGATGTACCATTCGACATGTTTTCAATATATGTCACTGGTTATGATATTTTCATACTTAGCCATTGGGGAAACCTTATCAATTTTTAATGCAAGTATTAGGTCGTCACGAAGATTGATTAGTTAATCGAATGTAATGACCTTAAATAAATCTAGCCAAAACTGAATAATGAAAAGGAGACTGGTATTGCAAAATTTCTAAAAAATAAACATTCGTTTCATTATCAAAATGATTGCATAAATAATGAAAGAAACTTCATTGCATCATGTGACAAAAACATCAAGCTAAAACCTGAAGATAAAGAAGTGTAAAATCCATTGAATGTCAATACGAGAAACCATCAACCATTCTAGTAGGATAAAATAAAGCGCAATTTGAAGGGATATTTTTCAAAAAAAATTAATGGGGGGGCCTTCATTTTGGTCGAAATGAAGGGGAGCTATTGACGGGCCAATGAGACTCCTCCTCAATGATTGGTCTTGAAAAATTTGTTCCTAATTAGACTGTTTAATTCATGTAGTAGTTATCGTATATGTTTTATCAGGATGATGGTATTCAATACAACATCATCTTTGATATCTACAAAACTATCAACATATTAGGACCATTACCACTACAGAAATTTGATGAAGGATAATGCTGTGATGCCAAACTGTTGTTCTTATCAAAATGGCGATCTCTTTGAAGTAATACTCCTTGATAAGTATCATCAAAGAGCCTATATGTGTTCATTTCCTCATAGTAGCAAAAATATATCAGTGGTTAACTCTTATTTTCTATTACTTTATGTGCTTTATCAAGAATTAATTCCCAAGATGAACTGGAAAATACTCTAAAATAAGAGACAATAGGCTTAACATGGGTCCAAGATTGTAGTAGAGTCATATCCTACATTAACCTATGGGGCATCCTATTTTAAATATAATTGAAAGAATTATCTAATTCATCATAGAAAGATGGTTCCATATTCTTGGATTGAGTCATAATTTTCCTCTAGTGTTTGGTTCCTCCCTTCAACAACGCCATTTTTTGGTGGGGTGTAGGGAATATATTGTTGGTCTCAAATTCCACATTCTCTATAGAAATATTTTGACTACCTCGTTGACATATTCCCCCCGATTATCATTTTGCATTTTTTTTTTGAAGAACAATGGCTACTTATCAACAAAGGCTTCGAATGTATTAAATTTTACAAATGCGTCATTCTTGTATTTAAGTTGCTACATCCAAGAGCGTTGTGAGAAATTATCAATAAATCTTAGGGCATATCTAGCCCGTGAGAAAGAACAAGTTTGTAATAACATCAAATCACCAATTACTAACTCAAGAGGTGTTTCAACACAAATATTTCCCTTTAGGAAGGAGATATTGATGTTGTTTTCCAAGAGCACAAACTACAGAAATGACATCACTACAAGAAACTTTGGAAGACCAAAGACCACATTTTAAGTGAACAATTTCTACAAAAAATTGTAGTTTAAATATCCAAATATATCATGCTAGAGCCTGATTAAATTATTAGTGTGAGAAATGAAATATAAAGTTGAGTTAGCCTAAAAGCTTGAAAATTTATAAAATCTACAAGTGTGATCAACATGTCCAATAGCAAAAATAATTTCTAGATTATGTAGTTCACCAAAAAATACTTGAGTTGGACAATTTATTTCCCACTAATAGAGAGATCGATCTGATAGATGGATGATAAATTAGCAAATATTTTAGGAAATTTTATGCTATACAACACCCCTGAGTTATTTTAATAAATGGGGACCCTTTAGAAATAACTAGGAAATTTATTTTTATCTTCAAAATAAAAAACTTTAGGAAATAAAGTTTTCTTTGTGATTTTTCTCTTTATTCCTTAGTGCGCATCGCAAACCACATAACTTACAACCAAAAAAGACTTGAAATCCACTAAGTCATGCGGGCTGAAAAATTCTATAAGCCTTTTCCAAAGTTATATTAAAAACTTGCAAATGATTCAATCACCGTTATAATTTGTTTATCACATTGCACCTCATTTAAATGGTTTAACTTATAAATAAATTAGGTACAAGTTGTGATTACACAGACCCAATGAGCCAACAAAGAAATAAAGATAAAGCTATAAAGTCCCATAAAGCACAACCACTTTGTTGAGATTCAACAAGATGATGATCCTAGTGAAAATTAAGCACCTTCATTATGTGGGGCCCACAAGCTATTTTTAGGTGTATGTCTATTTTTAGAATGGTCAGCATATTCCTAAATTAGCAAGATGATGATTCTAGATGGTTGAGAAAATTCTATATTTAGATGAGTTTCTATTTTTAGAAGATTGGCGAAGTCTATTTATAGATCGCATATCTAAAAATAGAATGCATGTCGATTATTATTAGCCCTTAATGATAATCAGACAATAAATAAGAACTTATTCTCTTCGAGCACTTGAATCTAGTTAACTGATGTGGCAAACCCGTTAGCTAAAGGAATTACGCATTCCAAGGTTGCTTGGTGACTCATACATGATGGAATTCGTTATAACTAATTGTAGCAGAGTTCTAATAGAGTTGGAAGAGTAGTTATGGGAGTTGTTATTTAGTTTAACTCAGTTAAGTGAGTTAAACTTAGTTGTGCTAGTTGTAACTAAAGATACACTAGTGAAAGATGAGTGAATTACTTATTTGATTAGTTCACAAGTAGTGTCTTACTTGCAACTGAATAAATACAACAGTTAACTACTTGCATGTCAGATCTAGTGGAGACCCAGTGGAGAGATAGGTGAAAGGGTGTGTTTGACTATCAGATGTGACTATAGTGATGCATTCAATGCATCTACAAACACATTAGATTTTCCAATGAGGATTGTTTATTCAATTCAAGGAAGTATCGAATTCATTCCTGGATCTTCTTCAGCAAGGATTGCACAGTGGAGGCAGGATGTCAGGAGGCAAGAAATTGTTGCATAGGTATGCAAAATTTCTACATGACAGTGTGAGATGATTATATATTGTACTAAGAGATATATGAGCTGAGCTTTGTATGAGTTGTTTCATAATTCCATGATATACATAATATATGATAGTTGGGGTTTTCAGCTTTAAGATTTTTCGGTAAAACATCTTTTTATGTGCGCTTGATTTTTCTTCATATGTTTGCAATTGGAGATTTAATTTCCACAAAGAATTGAGTCGAAGGATTTTGTATTTAACATTCGATTCCAGTAATATACATGTTATTGTATTAAATTTCTACATGGTATCGGAGCCGTGAAGCGGTGTTGAGTTTTGTGCTAGTGGAACAATTTGAATTTGCTGCAAAAATTTCTTGGTGCGACAGTTGAGTAAACATTGAAATGACTTTCAATGGGATGTGGTTGGAGTATGGACTCAAGGGCAGCTCTAACTACATAGCCTGGAAGGACAGGATGGAGATGGTGCTTGAATATAATGGCTTGAAGGATCTCATCGATAGCAATTTTCCTAAGCCCACTTCGATGGATGTTGCATTACTTGACGCCTGGAAAAATAAAGTAGCGAAGACGAGAAGAATTCTGTTAGAAGGTGTGAAAGACCATATTGTTTTAAGCCTTCATGTGAAAGCCACTCCATTTGCAACGTGGAAGTCTTTGACAGATATTTTCCAAAGCAGCAACAACCATAGGAAGTTGGCACTGAAAGATAAACTCAGAAAAATCAAAATGGAGAAGGGCAACAGTGTTCCAAAGTATCTCACGAAGTTTGTCGAATGTGGGGATGAGCTGGGGAGTGTGGGAATTACAGTTGTTGATGATGACTTGGTGAGCTTGGCTCTCCTTAGACATCCGAAGATTTGGCACACTTATTAAGACTCCATCAACGAGAGGGAGAAACTACGAGATTGGGAGCGACTTTGATCAGATCTAGTGGAGGAGGAGATAAGGCGGAGTACCAGGGATGTCTCTTCATCAAAACATGATGATGAAGAGGATTTTTCTTTAGCTTCCAAAGTGAGAAAAGGGAAGGGGAAGAAATCCCATCCAAAATCCGAGGCTAAAGGCAAGAAGATGGATTTTTCCAAGGTGAAGTGTTTTCACTGTCACGAACATGGGCATCTCACCACTAACTGCCCACTGAAAAAAAATAATGAGAAGGTTGTTGGAGATGCAGCTGGTGATGCCCTTGCCTCACAATTTGAAATTTATTTCTCCTTGATCGCATGCTTGGTTTCAACCGCAATGTGATCGGTGTGGTATCTTGATAGTGGTGCTTCCTTCCACATGATGGGAGATAAGGAGATTTTCAGTGACTTGGAGGAGAAAGATCTCCAAATGCATATAGAGATGGGAAACAATGGATGATATAGTGTGACCGGTATTGGTACCATTACCTTTGAGAGGGAGTGAGGTAAACCATTTCTGTTGAAATATGTTATGCATGTTCTAGGTCTAAAGAAGAACTTGGTCTTAGTCGCGATGTTGGAGGATAGAGATTATGACATTGTTTTTAGCGATGGAAAATATTTCCTACAACATAAAACAACAGGTCAAACCAAGAGGATAGGGATTTGAGTTAAGAATCTCTACAATGTGGAGGTAGATGGCTGCATTGCAATGGTGGGAAAATAAGAAGAAGTGGTGAGCTGAAATGAGGATGAATTATGGCACAGGATATTGGGCCATCTTCACCATGGCACCCTGAATATTTTGCAGTAGATTTCTACTGGACTTCCCAAGGGTACACTTGCGCATATAGATCAGTGCAATTGATGTACTATGGGTAATTTTGTGAAGACCACCTTTCATGAACAGGAAAACCATGCTTCGATGATCATGGAGAGAATTCACACAGATGTGTGTGGGCCATTCTCAGTTGCTTCAACAACAAAATATAGCTATAATGTTATTTTTTTTTTTATGAATATTCTCATAGATGCTAGATATTCTTCATGCAGAAGAAGGATTAAACACTCTCAAAGTTCAGAGAGTTTAAATCATTTGTCGAGAAGGAGACAGGGAAGCAAGTGAAGGCTCTGTGGAGCGATAATGGTGGTGAATATATCTTGAACGAATTCAAAGAATTTTGTAGAAAAGAAGGAATTCTAAGAGAACTCATAGTGCCTCATAACCCACAGCAAAATGGGGTCACGGAGAGGAAGAACAGAATGATCGTGGGTGTTGCACGAGCTATGCTGCATGATCAGGGCCTACCAATGCACTTGTGGGCGGAAGCATGCAACACTATGGTTTATGTGCAAAAAAATTGTCCTCATAGAGTACTTGGCATGAGTACACCTGAAGAAACTTTTAGTGGTAAGAAACTGGATATTTCTTACTTTAAGATTTTTGACTCATCTGTTTATGTTCATGTGACCAAGAACGCCAAGAAGAAGCTAGAGCTGGCTGCTGAAGTTGGGATATTTTTGGTGTACATAGAAACACCCCATAATTATCGTGCGTATTTTCCAAATAGTCAGATGGTTGTGGTGCGACGAGATATAAAATTCAATCAGGAGAAAGCCTTGAAGTTGTCGCTTAAGAGGGAGCTACACTTGCATGCACAGGAGGAATTGCTTGTTCCCAAAGATGAGCCTGAAGATGTGGATTAGCCACAGGATGAGGATCATGGAGTGAAGGAGTCCACTCACGCAGAGCCAAACATCAAAACGGGCAGAAGGTGTACCACATAAGCTGAGAGGTTGAATCTTGATGCGGCACAAAATGCAGGAGCCCATTCCTCACAGTGCAGACAAAGAAAGTCTCCTCACTGATTCACTATATACATGGATATCATGAGAAACTATATCGTGATAGAGCCATCTTCTTTTCATGAAGAAGTGCAGGAGCCCACATGGGTAGATGCCATGGTGGAGGAGTATGACTCCATTGTCAGAAACAGTGCTTAGGAAATTGTTCCAAGGCCGATTGATAAATCAGTGGTAGGTTCAAGATGGATCTACAAGGTAAATCAAGCTACTGATGGGAGTGTTGAGAAGTATAAGGCAATATTTATTGCCCAGGACTTCTCACAGATCGAGGGGATTGATTATGAATAAACCTTTTCACCTATCGCACGGTATTCTTCCATAAGGACCATCCTTGCTCTCTCAGCACAGATGGGTTGGCACATTCATCAGATGGATGTGAATATTGTGTTCGTTAATGAGATTATTGAGGAAGAAGTGTACATTTATACGCCTGAAGGATTTGAGATTTTAGGCAGCGATTTTCATGTGTGTAGACTCAAAAGAGCATTGTATGGGCTGAAGCAAGCACCCCGTGCTTGGTACACTCAGATCGACATCTATTTCACTGGACTTGGCTTCACCAAGAGTGACGTGGATGCAAACCTATACCAGATTGTGGTGGAGGGTAAACTTTTAATCATTTTTATTTATGTTGATGATTTAATATTGATTGGTGATGAGCATTCGATACACTCATGCAAGGAGGACCTTGCTAAGGAGTTCGAGATGAAGGATATGGGTCTCCTTCATTATTTCCTTGGATTGGAAATATGGCAGTGAGAAGATGAACTACATGTGCCTCAAGGAAGGTATGCTCGGGAGATACTCGGTAAGTTTCACATGGAGGACTACAAACCCATGGATACTCCTGTTCCAAGAAATTGGAGGAAAGAGGATGCTACATCAACATAGGTAGTGGATGCTACTGTCTATCGATATTTGGTGGGTTCGCTCATGTATTTAGTTAATAAAATACTGGACATATGCTATGTGGTGAACTAGCTTAGTCAAGTGATGCTTAAGCCTACCAAGCTCTTTTGGAAGGCAGCCAAACATGTCCTTAGATATCTCAGGGGCACATCTGAGTATGGCTTATGGTACAGACATATGGATGAGGTGAACTTACGTGGCTTCACAGATGCAGATTGGGCAGGTAGCCCAATGGACAGAAAGAGCACATCATGAGGGGTTTTTAGTATCGGATCCACATTTGTTTCTTGGTGCAGCAGGAAATAAATATATGTGGCACTTAATTCTGCGGAAGAATAATACATGGCAGCAAGTCAAGCTGCATGTGAGGCTATCTGGCTGAGGAAGATCCTGGTCAGTTTTTTTGGTTCTCATTTAGATCCTACAATGATTCATTTTGATAATCAGAGTTGCATTAAACTCTTGATTAATCCTTTGTTTCATGATAGATCTAAGCATATCGATATCTGGTATCATCATATCATAGATTGTGTGCAGCGGAAGATCAGGATGCAGATATTCTAACGAAGGCGCTCACCATGAGAAAATTTGAATACCATAGAGAGAGGATTGGGATGAAGGATAATCCCTTCCCTTTCTTGTTGAGAGGGAGTGTTGAGATTAAGCAAGATGATGATCCTAGTGAAAATTAAGCACCTTCACTAGGTGGGGCCCACAGGCTATTTTTAGATGTATGTCTATTTTATAATGGTCAGCATATTCTAAAATTAGCAGGATGCTCATTCTGGATGGTTGAGAAAATTCTATCTTTAGATGAGTTTCTATTTTTAGAAGATGGGTGAAGTCTATTTATAGATCGCATATCTAGAAATAGAATGCATGTGGATTATGATTAGCCCTTAATGATAATGAGACAATAAATAATAACTTATTCTCTTAGAGCACTTGATTTCAGTTAACTGATGTGGAAAACCAGTTAGCTGAAGGAATTACGCATTCCAAGGTTTGTTGGTGACTCGTGCATGATGGACTTCATTATAACTGATTGTGGCAGAGTTGTAACATAGTTGGAAGAGTAGTTATGGGAGTTTTTATTTAGTTTAACTCAGTTAAGTGAGTTAAAATAAGTTTTGATAGTTGTAACTAAAGATACACTAGTGAAAGATGAGTGAATTAAATATTTAATTAATTCACAAGTAGGGTCTTACTTGCAACTGAAGAAATATATTTGTTAAATACTTGCATGTCAGATCCAGTAGAGACCCAGTGGAGAGATAGGTGAAAGGGTGTGTTTGAATATCAGATGTGACTATAGTGATGCATTCAATGCATATACACACACATTGGAGTTGCCAATGAGGACTGCGCAGTCAAGGCAAGGCAATATTTAATTCATTCAAGGATCTTCTTTAGTAGGGATTGCGTAGTGGAGGCAGGCTGTTAGGAGGCAAGAAATTGGTGCATAGATATGCAAACTTTCTACATGACATTGTGAGACGATCGTATATTGTATTGAGAGCTATATGAGCTGAGATTTGTATGAGATTTTTTCATGATTCCATGATATGCATAATATATGATAGTCTGGGTTTTTAGCTTTAAGCTTTCTTGGTAAAACGTCTTGTTATGTGCGCTTGATTTTTCTTCTTATGTTTGCAATTGTCAATTTAATTTCCGCAAAGAATTGAGTAGAAGGATTCTGTATTTAACAGTGGGTTTTGTTGTTATATCAGGGGAGTCCGGTAATATACATGTTATTGTATTAACTTTATACACACTTTACTTCTTGAATGCGCACTTCGCATTTCGCGGGACTTAACCAAAAGAAAATTCATTTACCGCATAAGAGTTGCGATGTTGGATTTGCGTAGATTGAATTTCACAGAATTTATGGGTAAAAATCATAAACGGTAAAAGTTATAATTTGTGATATCTAAATGAATGCCATTTAATTACTCAAGCAAGAGAAATGACTTATGTCATATCAAACCGAAATCCAAGATCCAACATCTTATGTTGATTGATAGCTATTTCTTGTAAAGGTGTAAGAGATTTTATTTCAGATGATTATCGATGATTAATAGAATTTTTGATAGATTCATATTTATATTTTCATGTTTGAAATAAATTAATGAATAATTTTTCTCTCTGTTCTCTATAATTTTAATGTTCGCTCTGTTTACTTGAAATCATGAAACCACTTAACGAAGTAAAGAAGATTTAAATGAACAAGAAAGGGAAAGATATTGCTCAAATGTCATCTAATGGAGACTCAGACATGTCTCCCATATTTTCAGACACCACCTACAACTAGGATTTCAAAATTTCATCATTGGAGGCAATGTATAAGATTTTAGAGGACAAAAATCCAAGGATAATAACCAAAGTCGCTACCATGGGTGCATCAGTTTCTTCAGATGCAACTTACTTCAATGTTGTATTTCATTCATCCACAAGGTAGCCATAAGGAAACAATTCTCTCTTATATAGACATGGTTAAGTGGGTAGTTTAACACTTAAACATAGAAGACATAAAATTCAAAGATTCAAAAGGCGAGAATATTGGGTCATTCAGGGAAAAATATTTACAAGCAATGTACCATCTACCCTCCCTGCAGTAGAAATATGACAAGGCTTTTCTGCAAAGCTTTAGAGCAGAGCATGCAGACCTCATGAAATTCATAAAGGAATGGAAGGAAGACTAGGGAAAGTTGGGGCGAGATAAACTCAGTATGTACCCAATTGCCCAAATTCATTCTAATTACTGTTATTTTTCTGGTATGTTGTGTAGATTATTTTTGCAACCTGACACCACTAGGATTTCAGTAGATTGGGTCCCATTGATTGACACAATCATCAATTCTTTAATTCTGAATTGGGAAAATATCCTATCTGACAATTTAGCGAAACACATCATAGAGTATAGGAATAAAAGGAGTGTTTCATCTAGAGAAATACCTCCCTTTTATACGAGTGCCTATGTCATGGATGTAATCTGCTTTTCTTGTAGTTTTCCTACAATGGGATGGAAATGGACTACCCGAGACCCTACCCCAATCTACATTTACCACAGATCGCACTGGGATTCAGACTTCCATTTCCATTTTTATAAAATTCTCCATTGAGTCATGTTTCCTATGTACCATATGATATTCAGTGAGAAAGCCCCAGGGTTTCCAAAGAAGCTAGTATAGATATTCTTTCTGTGGCTAGATGGTTTGCACAGGATAATTTTACATATGTCAGATTATTTGGGAGTTATGCTTCTCCCAATGTCCTACCATATTATGTTCCTAATAAGTTACTTTCAAGAGAGATATCCTGCTAGCTTGTTAATGGTATTACTAAATAGTTGAAAGATGCTAAGAAGTCCACTTGACCTAATTTCCCTTTACAATGCGGTACTTTTTCACTTTTTGATATTGGCCATACCTACAAGCAAGTTTCAAAGATTAATCCATTGAATTTGGCAGTAAGGCCAAAGAGGTTATATGATCCAAATGATGTAATTAAAAACTACATCAAAGAGCTAAAAATGAAGCCTTCTATAAAGGAAATATATGGATTTGATGATCTCAAAATGAAGCCTTTTGTAAAGGAAATAGATAGATTCGATGATCTCTTTCAACACATGGAAAAGTTTTCAGATATAATTAAGTTTGCATCGAGTCAACTTAACCAAGATGATTTGGAAGCCTTCCAAATATACAGAAATAAGAGACTAGAGAGAATTCCTCTTGAATTTCTAACTGTTGAAGATGTCAACACACCTACTCCAAGTATTAGCTTGGATAACGAAGCAAAAGACATGTCTGAGGATGAGTCAGAACAATCAGAGCATCAATATCACAATTCAGATCACCTTGAAAATGAATTTGAATTGAGAAAGGATAACCCAAAAAAGATAATTGATCAACTAATCCAAGAGATAAAGATGCAAGAGAAAAGAGAAAGTAATGGAACATAGTTAACTTCACAATAAGTTCAACACAATCATGATACACTTGATCAGTCAAAAAAGTACCAACCAAAGAATTTTAATAGTGAATGGGATGATTTTTCTGAAGCAATAAAAACTCCTAAAACCAATCCCAACACTAATCAAGCTATTAGTTTTCGGACACTTGAACATTCCCAGAAGATAGTGGAAACTATTAATCTACTAGAACAAGTTCCAGAAACTCATGATTGAGAGATCATACTGGCCTACCCTACAAAACAAATAGTTTTAGAAGTTGAGGAAATTCCTTCAATGGATATCTTCTATAGTCCTAGTCATAAGGCTGTAGTCAAGAGAAATCAAAGGAGAATAATTGATGAAAGAGTCTCAAACCTCACAAATGAATCTATTGAAGTTTTTTTGAAGGATCCCTTACTTGATCCTACTGAACATTTAACTAAATTATCACAGTTTCCAAGGGCATATGCTACTGCCACTATTGATAAAGCTACTGAGGTTAAAATGTTGCTGAAGCATAAAGAAGATATAATAAAAGAACTAGAGAGATTGTTATATGAAGAAAAATCTAACTCCAGCGATCAAATGAAATCAAACATTGCCCAATTTCAAAAATATTTTGAGAGGCTTAAATTGCAGCATCAAGCAGAAATCACTGAGAAACAAGAACAACTGGAAGCAGCAATGACCAGGTTGCAAAGCTAGCCACAATTAGAGAAATTCATACAAGAAGCATTAGATGTAATTTCTAAGTTAAATAAACAACGAGAATTATTTTTCCAACAAGCTTCTATTATTGACTCTTATTGTGACTCGAGTGAAATATTGATCCAACAAGTAGCTATCCAAAAACTTGAATGTGAGAAGCTCGAGAAGAAAATCAATGAATACATTCAATGGCAAGCATCAGACTCAGGAAAGGAAGCTAATCTACCGCAGTTAGATAAGTTCCAGAAGGAGATCTTATTCAAATATTGGGAAGCACAGATAAAGCAGGTAGAGAAAGCAGCAATGAAAACATCAGGATTATCAAAGGAAATTACTGAATTTGTATGTGAATAGCTGGTGAAAGAAAAACTTATAGAAGAGTACAAGTATGAAGTGCTCTTAGAAGTAAAACAACTAGAAACACAGTGGAAGAAAAATTCAGAAACATGGGATGAAACAATTAAGAAGGTAAATAAGATTTATGAAGAAAATTATTGGAATTTTCTAATCAAACTTTATCATCAATACCAGATCCTGCAGTCTTTAACAGATTCAACAAGAAGATCATAGCCAATACTCTAAAATGTAGTATTCAAGGTAAAAATCATATCGAGGATTTCGTAGCTAGCTCAACTCAAGCCCATGTTGGATATTTGTCAACTTCGTGACCAAATCCAAAAGAATGGGTGGAATTCACAAATCATATTGTTACTTTATTTTCCTAAATTGTAGTTTAAGTTAGTCTTACGACGATATTTATTTGAAACCTCCTCTATATTTTTGTAATAATCTATTTTAGAATATAGTTAGTTTAGTATTTAAACCCCTCCCATGCATTTAGAGAAGGGTCCAAAAATTTGTCAAAAACATTTTCAAATAATGCACTATTTTAAGTTTGTGAATGCTTTGATGAATCAATGGAACACATATGTTATATTTTGAAAATTAAAGATATTTAACTGATGTTTCACTACTGTACTCTTTAAATTTCTTGAAAGTGAGGAGGAGAAAATCAATTACTGTCAATTTACATGAGTATAACTTCATACATATCGTACTTCTATTCACTTGTATTAAGTATTTCTTTATAGATTGACAGTCATGTTTTTATTGCATTATATATTTGAAACTTTATTATAGATGAATGTTACATACACTTCTATTCTAATATTTGTCTGTTATTTCTTATTGAATATATAATCACACATATGAATGCGATATATTTTTCCCAATTCTTCTAGTCAAACTATTTTGTTAGAAGAACCATCTTACATAATTTTCATTTCTTTCAACTTTTAAATGATATATATTACTAATAGTTGAAGGATATATTTTTAGACTGCATAAAGGAAGAAACACCCTGAGTATATTGTATAATAAATAGTTTAGATATATGAATATGATAGATTAAAATAATTCTCCATTTGCATGTTGTATAATCAAAACACCCTCAAAATCATCCTTATTGGGAAATTGGTCCCATTATCCCCAATCAGAGCCACTACACCAAACTGAAAAGGAGTTTCTTTAAGGTCGGGTCCAGGTGGTTTTCCCCCATGTTTTGGCAGGGGAATTACAAGTCCTCAACATTCTGGCGCTAGAAGGAGGGCCTTGTGAATGAAAAAAAGATCTGATCAATATAAAGGTCAATCTAAGAGTCTCTCTCCCTCTAGATCCCCATCAACTTCCAGAAAATTATCTTGTTCCTCATCTTTAAAATATGAATTTGATCGTCCTTCTCCTAAGTCTCCTAGTGATACTCAACCCATACTAATTCCGATTCACTGCTTCTCAAAAGTTCACTTTTGATAGAAAAGTTAGAGAGAGTATATATTTCTACTGAAAAGCCTGAATCTTCTCAAAAATCGGATATCAGTATTTCATCTTCTTTACAACCTCGAAGGGTATTAACTCGATCAGAAATTCAAAAGACATGAATTCTTCCTTCTGAATTTCCCATCGATAGTACTTGAAAGAGACTAGAGAGGACTCAATCAAAGTTAATCACCAACGAGATCTTATCCCATTCATCCTCATTACCTCCGTTCAATTCCACAGCTTCCATTCCAACAATTAGTGTTACTTTGATTAGTTCTAGTACTCAAACTACTATCCCTTCAACTAATCCTAGCACTTAGCCTACCTCTTCTTCAACTCAAACTCCATCCATCACATCCACCCAAAATCCAATGGCAGCAAACCAATGGGTAAATCCGGGGGATGCAAATATGCCCGCTCCTCTTCATGCTCTACCAAAATCACCTAAAATATGGTTAGCTAAATTTAATCTTGATGATGGTCTTCCTGCAGAAGAACACGTTCACAATTTTATGTTAGCTGTCAATCTCAATGGAGTAGTTGAAGAGGATTGCATTATAATATTATTTATGTATACTCTAATTGGATATTTAGGATCCTGGTATTTTTCACTTCCTCCCCTCTCTATAATTAGCTGGAATATGTTTGAAGAACAATTTCTAGCTAATTTTGGGGATTACAGGACCTTTGCTACGCTCATCAATTATTTGTCAAATTTAAAAGCTAAAGTAGGTGAGAAGATAAAATATTTTAATTCAATATTTATTAAATTACTCAATAAAATTCCTCCTACATCAGTTCCTAGTGCAGAAGTTCAAATTGAGTGGTATATTTCATCTCTTCCATCCAATATAGGTATTTTTGTTAATAGAGAAAAATTTCCAACACTTGCAAAAAACTTGAAAGAATCTCTATCTGTAGAGAAATGCATAGCAACTCTTGAGAAAAATAATTCTCAAGAAGATCGAAACTCAAAGAAGGTATATTTTAAAGATTATTCTAAAAATAAAATTCCAAAAGACCCTTTTGATGTAGAATATCTTCAAAAAAATTTGAAGACTATGACAAACGAAATGGTAGATATCAAGAAACAAGTCGCTAAAAATTCGAGCTCAAAAAATACTTTCAAAAACTTCAAGAAAGGCTACGCAAACAAGTCTCGTTACTTCAGATACTCCACCTACATCTAAGACAATGGTAATCTCAGACACCATTGAGTATAATTTAGTTGAAGATATGAAGAAAAATAAGGCCAACCTTTCAATTCACAAGCTTAATAAATTAAAGCAGCAATAGAAAATCTTACTTAGAGACTTAAATGTAGTTCCTGCTTCAACCTTATCTGCTCTAGTATTAGTACAAGATATTAATTAAATATGTAAGACACCTTATCTGTCTACTAAAATAGATGCTGCAGACTTGATTATGATAGGTGATCGATCCATCTCTCATACTCCTTCATTTCTCTTAACCTATGAGATCTATAATAAAAATGTTCATAATTGTTTAATAGACTTAGGAGCTTCCTCTAATATAATTTCAAAATCAGTCTATGCTAAGTTGAACATAACTCCTTAGAGTTATCATGTTCATATAGTACAAATCGATAGAACTAGAGTAGAGGTGGTAGGAGAAATAAATTATGTTTCCATCAGATTGTGATCAAATCCCAAGGTTACTCAAATAATTGATATACTGGTGGCTAATATTCCGAAGTTTTACAGTTTAGTTTTAAGCCAATATTGGTCTAAAAAACTTCATGGATATTTTGCTACAGGCTTGTCACATATGTGGCTACCATATAATGGAAATCCAAATCAAATTCGGGTATATCGTGAGAAGTTCATGAAGAATACAATCAGTGATCTTGAAATAGTAAATGATCCAATAGCCTTCAATAATAACATTATTGGAAACTACTCAGCAGAGTCATTTTTGGGAAATTTTAGTGCTCAACCATCACCTTTCTTTGATAATCCAGTTGTTTCTCCGATTGAGAAATTTTTCCATCCAAAGAGTTCCAAATGTATAAATTTTGTAGATAGAACAATAGTTAATTCTTTATTCTGGACTCTTTATTCTGATGGTTCTAAATCTAAAGATGGTGCAGACGCTAGTTGTATTTTAGTAAACCTAAAAGGAGAAAGAACCATGTTAGTCTGCATACTAGAATTCTATTGTACAAATAATATAGCTAAATATGAAGGATTAGTCCAAGGTTTGTACAAGATATTGATCTTAATATCAAATATTTGAAAGTTCTAGGAGATTCAGAAATCATTGTTAGACAAGTAAGAAATATCATTCATTGTAATTATGGACACTTAAAGCATTATCAATCATTAGTCGAAGAATTAACCATTCATTTCTTAGTCTTTAATATTTCTTATGTGCCTGGGATGCACAATGATAATGCAGGTCTACTGGCTAACGTAGCATCAAATTTAATTCCATTTTCAGAGTTTAGTCCTGATAGATTTTCCACTGAATTAATTTTTAGACCATTTTTTCCTGATAATATTACCAATTGGAGAGTATTCAACAATGATTCATATATCATAGATTTCTTAACTTTTGAAGGATCTTATGATAGCCAAATTTTGGATGAAAATGAACATGACATTCAGGTTAAGGAAGAACAAGATGAAAATCCTATTCCTAAGTTTTTCGTGAAGTTAGAGGACCTATATGATCTAAAAGATATGTTTAAAAAAGTTACTAACTCAAAAAAACAAAGCTCTACCTTAAGATTTGAGTTAGTAAATCTAGGAACTAACAAAAAACCTCAAAACATCAATATAGGTCTTGATCTATATTCCGAAGAAATATTATCATTCATCACATTATTTAGAATGTAAAAAGTGTCTTTACCTGGTATTATAGTGATCTTAAAACAAATGACACTTCTGTGATTCAACACACAATTCCTGTCATCTCAGAAGAAAAACCTATACAACATAAATTGAGGGAGATTCATCCAAATCTGGAAAATCAAATTAAAACATAACTTAATAAACTCCTCAAGGAAAAAATAATCTTTCCTGCCAGGCATTCTAAATGAGTATCAAATTGGTACCTGTAAAGAAGAAGAATGGCGATATTAGAATTTTCATTGATTTTAGGAATTTAAACAAAGCATGTCAGAAGGAAAAATTTCCATTACCAACCATGGAACAAGTATTGCAGACAGTAGCTAGTTATAAACTTATGTCCTTTCTAGATGGATTCTTGGGATATAACCAAATTCTCATACATCCAGACGACAGACTAAAGACTACATTCAGAACTAAGTGGGGAACTTATGCCTATCAAAAGATGCCATTTGGATTAATTAATGTAGGTGCAAATTTTTAGATAGCTATGGACATAGCTTTTAGGGGAATCATTAATAAATCAATGGTTATTTATTTAGATGACATTATATTCTTTTATAAACAAGTAGCCAGTTATGTGAATGACCTAAAGAAAGTCTTTGAGTGATGTAAAAGGTATGGCATCTCATTAAATCCAAAGAAACTAGTTTTTTCATTAGATGAAGGAAAACTTTTAGGATTCATTGTGTCAAAAATAGGTATCAATATTGATCCTAAAATAATTGAAGAGATTAAAAAAATTATTTTCCCTCATAACAAGAAATATATGCAATCGTTTCTTGGAAGAATTAATTTTCTTAAAAGGTTTGTCCCTAACTTTTCACAAATAGTTTTACCATTACAAAACATGATTAAGAAAAATTCAGTCTTTAAATGGGGACATAATGAAAGAGAAGCATTTGATTTTATTAAACAATCCATTATCAATGATCCATTCCTGACTACCCTCTATTTTCTTAATCCTTTTACTTTATATACTTTTTCATCAAATACATCATACGTTGTTGTTTTAACATAGCTTAATGACCAAAAAATTGAAGCACCAATATCATTTTTCAATTCCAATTTTCAAGGTGCGGAACTAAATTATTCATCTGTAGAAAAGAAAGCATTTTATTTCTTTAAGGCTATAAAGAATTTCAGGACATTTCTCCTAAAAAATCACACCAAAATCATAGTTCCATTCGCTACAGTGAGGAAACTATTAATGTAAAGAGAATTAGGAGAGAAAAGGTCCAAATGGGTTACCACTTTACAAGAATATTATGTAGAAACTAGACCCTCTAAAATTGTTAGAGGTCAAGGTTTTTGCAGAATGCTTACACGAGCCTCCCATATATCATCAGAAGAAGATTCAGGTAACAACATGCAAATATCAGAGATAAAACTCAACGATGCACAATCTCAATATGTTGATCTCATATTTTATTTGAAGAATGGATATGATCAGATTTAACTCAGTTACAAAAAAAAACAGGCTTTGAGATTAAATTCCAAGCAATATGAATTAATCAACGATGTATTGTTTAGGAGCAATTTTGATTTTTACTAGTAATATTCTTAGAAAAATATGAAGCAGAAAAAGTCTTGCAAGAACACCATGATGGACCAGCTGGAGGAAATTTTGGAGGAAATATGACAACACACAAGATTCTGCATGCAGGTTACTATTGGCCTACATTTTTCAAAGATGCTCATGAATATGCAATAAAATGCAAAGTGTGTCAAAGTGCATCAGGAAGACAAAGGAAGCCAGCCTTCCCATTATAGCCAGTCAATATCAAACAACCATTTTAACAATAAGGATTAGAAATAATTGGTGATATTGTTCCTAACTCTTCCAAACAGCATAGATATATTCTCACAGCTACATATTACTTTACTAAATGGGTGGAAGCAATTCCATTAAAGGTAGCCAACTCTGAGAATATCATTGATTTCATCGACCAATATATCATAACTAGGTTTGGCTTACCTACTAATTTAATGTTTGATAATGCATTTTACTTCTCAGGAACTGCTATCATGGAATTTGAAATCAAAGGAGGTTTTAAACTTAAGTATTCTACGAATTATTACCCGCAAATAAATGGTTTAGCAAAATCTACAAACAAGAACTTGATTAGAATAATCAAAATAACTGTTGATAAAAACTAATGAAATTGGCACAAGTCATTAATTTTTGCTCTTTGGGCAGATCAAATAACTCAAAAATATTATATTGGCACTTCTCCATTTAATCTTGTTTAAGGAAAAGAAGTTGGAATTCCTACGAATGTAGTTATTCCCTCTATTTCCTTAGTACAATTTATTGATGAATCTCCTTCTTCTTCTTTACAACTTAGACAATGTCAGATTAAGTTAGAAGAAGAAAGAGAAAAATATAAAAGTACTTATGCACATCATCAACAGATAGTAAAAGCCACATTTGATTCAATTTCTGTTACTGAAAAAAAATTCAAATTGGTGATCTGGTATTGAAATGGGACAAAGCGCATGAGGAAAAAGGTAAACACATGAAGCTTCAAAAACTATGGCTAGGTAAATTTCAAATAATTGAAGAAATAGGCCCATCGACATTCTTATTGCAATATCTATCAGGAAAAAGAGATTCTTTGCCTGTTAATGGGCATATTTTGAAAAAAATGATTTTCATAAAAGGTAACCCCTTCTATTCCTTGTATGCTAGTGTCTTTTTCTTTTCCTTAGGAAAGTAAAATTTGCTTAGTATAAATTTTTGGCTTTTCAAAATAAAATATTAGATGATCCTTTTCTATTTATCTTTTATAGAAATAATAAGTGTTAAGCAAACAATTGAAATATTTGAAACACAAATAGATTTTATTTTCACTAAAAGATGCAATTTCACTAAAGTTATTTTTTTTGTTATGAACTCTCATCCTTATATAGCATGATTATTCTGTCATTAGTCAAGAAAAGAATCCTTAACATATTAAAGACTCTTTTACATAAAAGCAATCTACAACTCAACATTATCATCCAGAATCCTCAAAAGGACCAATGATTCACCCCATCCGAGAAAACTTATTAATTTTTGAAACAAATTCAAAAAATATTATAACTAGAAAAACTCCAAATATAATCAGTCTCATCACGAGATTGGTTATCATGTTCATAGGGAAATAGTTGAACTAACATTACCAATACTGCCTACCTAAACAGGGTAATGACTTGAGATTATATCAAGAGGACAAGGGGTGTCATCAAGAGCCAGCTTGATCATTTTAATTACAACTAGTGAATGGCATTGTCATTATTTGGTTACCAAGCCAAGACAATGGCTTTTAACTAAATAAAAATTTGATACAAAAAGAAATGTTTCAAAAAGTTAGAATTTATTTTTGGAAATTGTAAGAAACACTGGATGGGAAAATGAATTGTTGTTGGGTAAAAGGTAACTTCGCTAAAAAGTTCAAATTTCCTCTTATCGAATGGCGAGGTTCTACTTGTGATAAAAGAATAAATATTTATAAAGCTGATTTGTAATAGCCACTTTCTTTATCTTTTTGAACTGAGTAAAGACTGATATATATTCCCATACTTATATCTTTAAAATAGGGATTATTATGAATTGTAATCAAGAGAAATTTTATTGCTTAGTAGGATATTATTTGTTTTAAATTCATTCCTGCAACTATTTTTAGTTTCAAAAGAGTTTTTAGAAATTTCAAAAAGTTAGTCAAAGATAGATGGTTATCCCAAGTGAATCGCCAATTGTTGTGCTATACAACAACCCCCATTTATTTTAATAAATGGGGACCCTTTAGAAATAATTAGGAAATTATTTTTTATCTTTAAAACCAAAAACTTTAGGAAATAAAGTTTTCTTCGTGTTTTTTCATTTTATTCCTTAGTGTGCATCACAGACCGCATAACATACAACCAAAAAAGACTTGAAATCCACTAAGTCATGCAAGCTAGGAAATGCGCTAAGCCTTTTTCAAATTTGTATTTAAAAACTCGCAAACACTTCAATCACTGTTATAATTTTTTTGTCGCATCACACCTCATTTAAACGATCTAACTTATAAATTAATTCAGTATAAGTTGCGATTACGTGGACCTGACGAGCCAACAAAGCAACAAACAAAATCTATAAAGTCCCACGAAGTGTAACCTTCTGACTTCTTGAATGCGCACTTCACATTTCGCAAGACTTAACCAAAAGCAAATTCATTTACTGCATAAGAGTTGTGATGTGCAATTTGTGCAGATCGCATTTCCCAGAATTTATTGGTAAATTTCATAAATGGTAAAAGTTATAAGTTGCGATATGAGAATCAATGGAATTTAATTACTCAAGCATGCGAAATGACTTATGTCATTTCAAACCGAAATCCGAGATCCAACATCTTAATTTGATTGATAGCTATTTTGTGTAAAGGTGTAAGAGATTTGATTTGAAATTATTATCAATGATTAATAGCATTTTTGATATATTCATATTTATTTTTAATGGTTGAAATAAATTAACGACGGATTTGTCTCTATGTTCTCTATACTTTTAATGTTCCTTCTATTTACTTGAAATCAGGAAACCACTTAATGAAGTAAGGAAGATTGAAATGAACAAGAAAGGCAAAGAGATTGCTCAAACGCCATCTACTAAAGACTCAGACATGTCTCCCCTGTTTTTAGACACCACCTGAAACAAGGATTGCGGCATTTCATCATGGGAGGAAATGTATAAGATTTTCGAGGACAAAAATCCAATTGTAATAACCAAAGTCGATACCACAGGTGCGTTAGTTTCTTTAGATGTGATTTACATCGATGCTGCATGTTCATTCGTCCACAACGTAGCCGCAAGGCCAAAAATTCTCCCTTATAGAAACATGGTTAAGTGGGTAATTGACCACTTAAACATAGAAGAGAGAACATTAAAAGATTCAATAGGTGAGAATATTGGGTCATTCAGAGACGAATATCTACAAGCAATGTACCATCCACCCTCCCCGTAGCAGAAATATGACAAGGCTTTTCTGCAAAGCTTTAGAGAAGAGCATCCAGACCTCATGAAATTCATAGAGGAATGGAAGGAAGACCAAGGAAAGTTGAAGCGAGATAATCTCGGTACGTACCCAATTTCCCAAATTCCTTCCCCTTATTGTTATGTTGTCCATATATTGTGTAGATTGTTTTTGAAACCTGATACCACTTGTTTTTCAGTAGATTCGGTCCCATTGATTGACGCAATTGTCCATTATTTAATTCTGAATTGGGAAAATATCCTATCTGACAATTTAACCAAACAAATCATAGAGTATAGGAATAAAAGGATTGTTTCATCTAGAGAAATACCTCCCTTTTATATGAGTGCCTATGTCATGGATGCAATCTTCTTTTCTTCTAGTTTTCCTATCATGGGATGGAAATGGACTACCCAAGACCCTACCCCAATCCAAATTTACAACAAAACCCTTTGGGATTCAGGCTTCCATATGCATTTTTATAAAATTTTCCATGGAGTCATGTTGCCTATGCACCAGATGATATTCAATGAGAAATGTGCTAGGGTTTCCAAAGAAGCTAGTAAAGATATTCTTTATGGGGCTAGATGGTTTGCAGAGGAGAATTTTACATATGTCAGAGTATTTGGGATTTATGCTTCTCCCCGCTTCCTACCGTATTATGTTCCTAATAAGTTACTTTCAAGAGAGATAACCTACTAGCTTGTTAACGGTATTACTAAACAGTTGAAAGATGCTAATAAGGCCATTTGGCCTAATTTCCCTTTACAGTGTGGTACTTTTGCACATTTTGATATTGGTTGTACCTACAAGGAAGTTTCAAATATTAATCCATTGAATTTGGTAGTAAGGCTAAAGAGGATGTACGATCCAAATGATGTAATTAAAAACTACATCAGAGAGCTCAAAATGAAGCCTTTTGTAAAGGAAATGGACGAATTTGATGATCTCTTTCAAGGCATGGAAAATTTTTCAGATATAATTAAGTTTGCATCCAGTCAACTTAACCAAGATGATTTGGAAGCCTTCCAAATATACAAAAATAAGATACTGGAGAGAATTCCTCTTGAATTGCTAACTGTTAAAGGCGTCAACACACCTACTCCAAGTATTAGCTTGGATAACGAAGAAAAATACATGTCTGAGGATAAGTTGGAACAATCAGAGCATCAATCTCACAATTCGAATAATTATGAAAATGAATCTGAATCCAGAAAGCATATCCTAGAAAAGATAATTGATCAAGTCATCCAAGAGATAGAGATGCAGGAGAAAAGAGAAGGTAATGGAACAGAGTCAACTTCTCAAGAATTTCAACACAGTCATGATACACTTGATCAGTAAAAAAGGTACCAACAAAAGAATTTGAGTAATGAATGGGATGATTTTTCTGAAGCAATAAAAACTCCTAAAACCAATCCCAACACTGATCAAGCTATTACTTTTCATAAACCTGAACATTCCCAAAAAATAGTGGAAAATGGTAATCTACTACAACAAGTTCTAGAAACTCATGATCGAGAGATCATACTGGCCTACGCTACAGAAAAAATAGTTTTAAAAGTTGAGGAAATTCCTTCGCTGGATATATTCTACAGTCCTATTCATCACGCTGTAGTCAAGAGAAATAAAAGGAGAATAATTGATGAAACAGTCTCAATCCTCACAAATGAATCTGTCGATGTTTTGTGGAAGGATCCCTTCGATGATCCTACTGAACATTTAACTAAAGTATCACAGTTTTCAGGGGTATATTCTACTGCCACTATTGATAAAGCTACTAAGGTTAAAATGTTGCTGAAGCAGAAAGAAGACAGAATACAAGAACTAGAGAGACTATTATATGAAGAAAAATCTAACTCGAGTGAGAAAATTAAATCAAATATGGCCCAATTTCAAAAAGATTTCGAGAGTCTTAATTTGCAGCATCAGGAAGAAATCACTGAGAAGAAAGCACAACTCAGAGCAACAATGACCAGGTTGCAAATCGAGCCACAATTAGAGAAACTCATAAAAGAAGCAGTGGATGTAAATGCTACGTTAAATCAAAAACGGGTAGTATTTTTCCAACAACATTCTATTATTGACTTTTATTGTGACTGAAATGAAATATTGATCCAACAAGAAGCTATCCAGAAACTTGAATGTGAGAAGCTAGAGAAGAAAATCAATGACCACATTCAATGACAAGCATCAAACTCAGGAAAGGAAGCTAATCTAACCCATGTAGATATGTTCCACAAGGAGATCTTATTCAAATGTTGGGAGGCAAAAATAAAGCAGGCAGAGAAAGTAGCAGCAAAAACATCAAGATTATGAAAGGAAATTACTGAATTTGTATGTGAACAGTTGGTGAAAGAAGAACCTATCAAAGAGTACACATCTGAAGTGTTCTCATAAGTCAAATTGGTAGAAACACAATGGAAGATAAAGGAAGAAACGCAAGATGAAACAATTAAAAAGGTAAATAAGTTTAATCAAGAAAATTATTGGAATTTTTTGATCAAACCTTATCATCAGTACCAAATCCTACAGTCTTTAAGAGATTCAACAAGAAGATCGCATCCAGTACTCTCAATCGCAGTTTTCAAGGGATAGATCAAATCAAGGATTTCGCAGCCAGCTCATCTCAAGCCCATGTTGGATATTCATAAACTTCGTGAAAAAATCCAAAATAAAGGGTAGAATTCGTAAATCATATTGTTACTTTATTTTCCTAGATTGTAGTTTAAGTTAGTCTTACGTGGATGGTTGTTTGAAACCTCCTCTATATTTTTGTAATAACAAATTTTAGAATATAATGAGTTTAGTATTTAAACCCCTCCCATGCATTTAGAGAAGGGTCCAAAAATTTGTCAAAAACATTTGCAAAGAATGCACTATTTTAATTTTGTGAATGCTTTGATGAATTAAAGGAACACATATGTTATCTTTTGACAATTAAAGTTGTTTAACTGATGTTGCAATACTGTAATCTTTAAATTTCTTGAAAGTGAAGAGGAGCAGATCAATTATTGTCAGTTTACATGAGTAGAACTTCATACATATGGTACTTCTATTCACTTGTATTAATTCTTTCTTTATAGATTGACAATCATCTTTTTATTGCATTATATATTTGAAATGTTATTATAGATGAATGTTACATGAATTGCCCTAATATTTTTCTCGTGTGATCTATCATCATATAATCACACATACAAATGTGATATTTTTTTCACAATTTAGTCAAAATATTTTGTTAGAAGAATCATCTCACATAATTTTCATCTCTTTCATACAAAGGATCTATTACTAATAGTTGAAGGATATCTTTTTAGATCGCATAAAGGTATAAACACCCCGGGTATATAGTACGATAAATAGTTTAGGTAGATGCATATGATAGATTAAAATAATTCTCTATTTGCACGTTGTATAATGAAAACACCCTCAAAATCATCCTTATTGGGAAAGTAGTCCCATTATGCCTAGTCGGAGCCACTACACAAAACGAAAAAGGAGTTGCTTTAAGGTCCGGACTGGGTGGTTTTCCTCCATATTTTAGCAGCGGAATTACGAGGCCTCAACAGGAACAAATAGAGTATTACTAATGCACCCATAAACTAATCACATGATGCCTAACCTAAATACATCAAGTTTAGTAGAGTCTCTAATTTTATCCTGTGAGATGCTACATTAGGATATAGAGGAAAGCAAGTCATCACAAGAAGTCTTACGATTGCATGCACCTGAATCAAGTGCCCATTTTTTTGTGGATCTATATAGAGATTTACCTAATAAATCATGGCTACATCAAAATATTATGCTTCTTCATGGATTTACCTAACACTTCTAATTTTTCCAACACTTCGTTTTTATATCCCCAAATTTGCGACAAAAATCACATGATTCACTTGACTTGTGATTCTTAGTTTTTATTAGAGGAAGATCCACCAAACTTGGAAATTAGAGAGGAATGCATAGTTATGTTGAGGCTTGGAGGGAGACTCATGAGCTTGAGTAGAATCTTCCTTCTGCTTGAACTAGGATTTTTACCTACTTTTTTAGGTATGGGTGAAAAGGTCTTGATTCCATGAATTAAAAAAAGCATCTAGATAATTAAATTTACATCATTCTCTTGTACGCATGTCATAAAATATCTCAAAACTAGGCTTTTTAAATAAATCTCCAAGGACATCCATAATAGAATAGAATGTAAGTGAAAAAAACTTGAAAATGACCCTTTAGTTTGATAAAATCAATAATATACTCTCCTTTTCTAATTTCTCTTTTCCGCATCCTTTTAATTGTGTTAACAATATCCTTCATTTTGTATGGTAATCCTTAGTAGAGGCATTTTTATTAGATACCAATGTTAATAACTCTTCTTGCAGTTGTAAAGAATGATATTCATCAAACTTTCCAAATATGGAGGAAAGCTTATGTTGTCTTTATTTTGGAGTTGTGCATAGGTCAAGATGAAACATTAAGCTATTTGAAGCATATAACCCAATCAATACCATGGCTTCACATTGCTTATTTTGATAGGTAATTTCTTCAATTCTTTGAAAATAACTAGATATTCTCACTTAACATCTCTAAAAGTCCTTTTTAGTGGAGTATTTGTTGTGATTTTAATTTACAAGTGTAATAATTATGGGGATTTTGGAGCTTAATGGACCTTGAATCTGCCATGTTATAAAAAAAAAATGGGTCCAAATCTAACTTTTAGGTAAACTTAAAATATTTTTACCCAAAAACATATTTAAAAACTTGCTTGAAAATAAAATATTGTTTCCCAAAAATACTTTAGGTACACCACTCAAATTATAAGTTGAATGGCCAATAGGGAAACATCCTTACCCACAAAATTTTGATAAAACTTTGCAACAAAATTTGAAAACGTTTTAACATTTTTAACTAAATCGTACTTTACCCCCCAAAAAAGCCTTGACACTTCAAATCGTTTTGGAAAAAAAAATTATCTTAGGAAAATGTAATGAAACTCCTCTAATACATTTTTTTCAATTCTATCTAATTGGCTAGAAAAAAAATATTTAACTTCCAATGTCCTATTTTTCTCCAAAGAATCCATACATTAAAAAACTATATATAGCCGGCCATTTTCTATGATAGATAGAAATTTTTTTATCATATTATCTTGTTTCCTATTCAAAATATATTTTCCTATAGTTTTACATATTGTTTCCTCGTTTCATTTTATTGTTATTCATTTTATTTTAACAATCTTCAAACCATTATTCATTTAATGAATTATTTTTAGTATATTTTGCATTCTATACCAAGGAATATTTCTTCCTTGTGGAGTTAGCTTTCCTTCTTGACTTCTAGAGTGTTTTATATTAAATATTAACTTAAAACGACTACTAGCAATCTAGAAAACTTCGCTTCAACCTTAATCCACAACTTCTAGGTCCATTTAACACTAATTTAATACAAAATATATTTATATATTATATTTTATACAACATTATTCTCATTAAAAAAATGATGTTTTTATCTCTTAACACTCTTATATATATATATATATATATATATATATATATATATATATATGTATATATATATATATATATATATATATATATATATATATATAATTTTCTCTTTTCATTTTACTATATAACAATAGGTAAAAGCTTTATATCCCAATCTTAATTGACATTGTTACAATATATCGACCATATTGGGACTAGATATATATGTGAGTTATAGGTAATATTACCACTCCAAACATATTAATCTGTTTCATATCTCAAACCACCAAATTTATGTCGTATATACATAATTCATTGTCATTGTGTTTCAAATTTGATGTGGAATGAAGTATTGAGAAAGGTTTCTCTAGATTATTCCATGACCTCGATTACAATTTCTTTGAGTATACATGTCTTTCTTTGATATCAACATGAATACTTATTTTGCGTAATAAATCGATGATTGTGATGTAAGCTCTTCAGATCATGGTGTTTAGGACATTTATGGTTTTCAAGGTTTAATGACTATATCGTAAACTACATGTCCGTTCATCCATTCAACTCTTCCTTATTGAATCTCTATTGCTCTTCATCTAATTAACTAATTTATTTCTGTTAGGCGGTGCTTTTTTAGAGAAATGATATTTGATCTCTACAACTATTTTTCCCTAGTTCCTCCAACTGAAATTTTAATGGCTTATTCTTGCAAGGGTTATAACATAGGTAACCATTCTTTGTATTGTTTTTTTTTTCATTTCTAGACGCTTCAATCTTAAAAAATTTTACTTTTTGTATTAACATATTAACTCTCTCGCTCACTCTCTCTTTGTTTATTTTTAATATGTATTTGTAGTTCACAAGGATTTTACTCTAAAAATCATTTCCATGGATTTTTGGTAGTTGGCCATATAAGAAATTTCGTAATTTTTCCGTGCCATACTCATCAATTTCTTATTCATAGTATTCTTATGTAACCAAATCACAAAACATAAGAGAAGATAGATCAAAGACTTGAAAATAAGTCTCTTTGAGGGAGAAACCTCCTTTACAACACATAAATGAACAATTATTCGATGATATAAATGAAAATACCTCCTTGGTACACATAGGAGTCTAAAGGGTCACAATATAATCAAGGCCTACATTATAATAATAATGTGAGGGCACAAAAATAGCAATAGTGGCCTTATATCGGGCACACCAATAACAATATGGGGGCTACATGGGGTACAACAATAAAAATATTGGACTTTTGTGGGGCACAATGATAACCATATGGGGTCTACATGGGGCACAACAATATGGGAGCTACACTAGTGTTATAGGGACCTAGCATGACCCTCTCCTTCAAAAAAGTGGTGTCCTCAATGCTTTAGTAGTTTTATATGCTTCTATATAAAATACACATCCTCCGTGTGGAATATTCATTAGGTATGTTCTTCCACTTAACGATATACTCTTAAATTGATCAATTTTGTATATTTCAGGTTATTGTTTCCTTGACGGCTTCAGGATCCAATATGATTTTTCCTTCCTCATCAAGTTCTGTAGTATTGTTTGAACTTGAAACTTGTCACCTACAACCTTCTTTAATCATGAAACATGGAAAACTCAGTGTACTCAAGAAGATTGAGGCAACTCCAATTTGTGTGTCATAGTACCATGCTTTTGCAACACCTTGTAAGTACCGTGGTACTTGGGTGATAATTTATTATCCTTATTATCTTTCTTGGGGAATGTTTGTTTGTATTTTTGTAGTCGTAAAAATACCCATTCTCCTACATCAAAACTTCTTTCACTGTGATGTTGATATGCATGTCATTTCATTCGATTCTATTCCAGAGTAAATTTATCCTTTAAGAGTTGGAGAACTTGTTTTTTATTCTTCATATGATCATCCAATACTTTAAGCTTGTAATTTTCTCTTTAAGCAATGTGATGGATGGTTATTGATATCCATAAAGTGTAATAAATGGGGTAATTTTTGTTGTTGTATGGAAGGAAGTGTTATACCACAATTCTTCGAGAGGTAACCACTTGACCCATTTCTTTTTTTATTAGATACAAAGAAATCAAGATATCCTTCCAAAGAAAAGAAAATAATTTTGTCCAAAAAATTCTAGTGAAAGTCAGATGTTTTTCACTTATAATAATCTTTGAGTTTCCATTTAGGCTTTGAACTCTTTCCATAAATGTAGTAGTGACTTAATGGATTTGAAAGGATCGGGAAATGCACAAAAGTGTGCATAATGGGTAATTCTATCAACTACCACCTTGATGAAATGCTTTCCTTTGGACATGGGTAAACCTGGTATAAAATCCATTGAAATGTCCTCCCACTGTTTACTTGGAATGGATAAAAATGTAAAATACTTTGGGTTTTATTTGTCTCAACTTTGTTGGAAAACCAAACATTCTTCCACAAACTTTTGAATAGCATATTTAAGGCCACCCCAATAAAATTCATTTGTTACCCTATGGTATGTTTTTAAAAATCCTGAGTGCCCTCCTAAAGGAGAAGCTCTTACATAGATATAAGTGATTTTTGTACCATAAAGAATCGTTTTTCAAGATAAATGTATCATATGTAATAGGATCTTGTCGCAAGTTTTGAATGAGTGTCCACACCTCTTTGTCATTCTTCCATTCATCCCTTGCTTCAGTTATCTAATCAAGTTGGATAATAGAAATGACATAGAGAAATTCTTCCATGTCCTCATCCCTTGTTTAGAGTGCATCCGCAACAACATTTTTCTTCCCTTTTTTTGTTTATGATTTCAGCGTGATAACCCAACATCTTTGTGACCCATTTTTGTTTCTCTTTTGAAGATAATATTTGTTCCAAAAATTATTTAAGACTATCATGATCTTTGTTTACCTTGAATTGTACTCCCATTAGGTAAGGGTGCCATCTATTTAGCTAATGTAGTATTTCCAGCAATTCCTTCTCATAAATGGGTTTGTGTCAATACTTTCCCTTGATTAGATGACGTTAAAAATAAATCACTCTTCGCTCTCGCATTAAAACAACACCAATTCCATTTCCTAAGGCAACACATTCCACAATAATTTTTTTTGTTAAGTCTAATGTAACTAATATTGGAACTTCAGACATTGCCTCTTTAAGATGTTCAATGGCCTTAGTTTCTTCTATATTCCAAAAAAATGCATCTTTCTTAAGTGATGTTGTTAGAGGTGTTGACATTTTCCCGTACTTCTTAAAAAACTTGAAATAATAACATGTCAACCCAAGAAATACTCAAATATTATTTATGGTTGTGGATATTTTCCATTCATTAATGGCTTTAATTTTGTCAAGGTATACCTTAACACCTTCATGAGATATAATATGACCTAAATATTCCACCTCCTATACCCCAAAGAAACATTTGGAGGGTTTTTCATACATTTGTTTCTCCTACAATAGTTTAAACACCTTTTCAACATGTTGAGTGTGATCTTTCTAATCCTTATTGTATATTCATATATCATCAAAAAATGCTAACACAAATTTTATAAGAAATAATTTGAAAGTGGAATTCATCAAACCTTGAAATGTGGAAGGTGCATTAGTAAGGAAAAAAGACATGACCAAAAATTCATAATGACCTTCATGAGTTTTGAATGTTGTTTTTTGAATTCCTTCTGTTCATTCTAATTTTATGATATCCAGAATGAAGATCCAACTTGATGAAGTAAATTGCTTGATGTAATTCATCCAACAATTGATCAATCACAAGAATGGGAAATTTGTCTTTAATAATGATCTTATTTAGTTATCTATAATCTAGACACATATGCCATGATCCATACTTCTTGTTTATCAATAGTATTAGAGAAGAGAAATAACTTTGGTTAGGTTTAATTAAACCTTCCTCTAGCATTTCTAACACCATACGATCAATTTCACTCTTCGGGTCATAGCCATATATGTAAGGTCTGACATTTTATGGAACACTTCCTGGAATCAAGTCAATAGCGTGAGCATGATCGTGAGTAGGTGGGATATCTTTGGGAGTCTCAAATTCCTTGGAATGGTTGTCTAAGACTCTTTGGAGATCTGGATAAATGAATTATTTTGATGTGTGAACATCAAGTGAGCATAATTGTGCAATTACGCCTTTTTTTCCTTTCTTAAAAAGGTTTGTCATGCCATTAGAGAAAATTATATTCACATATTTCCTTGCGATACTCCTTAATATAATTCCCATCCCTTAGTAAAAAATTCAAGAGAATTTCTTCAATATTAAAAGCTATTGTCCCCAAATATTGTAACCATTGGACTCCCAATAAACATCAACACCACCCATTGGAATGGAAAGCATTGGACTATTCAATATATATTCCCCCATGGTTAGCTTAATATTATGGAACTTTCCTAAGAAATTTATAGTTCTTTCATTTTCAACCATCACCTGATGTTCTAGTGATGGATATAGAAAGAAATCTGATTCCTTGGCTATCTTAAAATGAATTAAATTATGACTACTACCTGAATCAATAAATATTATTACCTTTTTCTTCTTTATATCTCATTCTATCTTGAGAGTTTGTGGAATCGTAATTCCTACCAATGCATTACAAGATATTTTTGTATTCATTTCTTCTTTCTCTGGGGTTTTTTCCTAGTGTTTATACTCTTCTTTTGATGTTTGTTTTCCATTTTCATCCTCCTCTTCAATATCTATGTAAATAAATTTCTTCTCAACACACTTATGCCCTTTAGTGTATTTGCTATCACAACCATAACAAATCCCTTTTCTTATTTTTTCCTCTTGTTGTTTTTGTTTCAACCTTATATGTCATCGGAGGATGGGAGAAACAACACTTCCATATTTATAGTTGTGATTGGTATACCTCCTTGTTTCCATTATTTTTCTTTCAAATTTTCTTGCCACCCTGAATTCATTTTCCAATGAATTAGGTTCCTAAAGGTGAACCTCATGTTGGATGTTATCATTTAAAATTGTTATGAATACATCGATCATATGCTCCTTTGGAATATCAGTTACCTTGACATTCAAAGGCTTTGGAAATCCTCAATGCTATCTACCATTTAACTCGTTTGTTTGAGATTTATCAATTGACTAAAGAAGGTATTTCTCTTTGAATCCTTATAATGTGTTATCAATTATTCCATGAAAAAAAATCCAAGTGACAATTGATTTATGAGAAAAAAGCCATCGATACCAAAATATCTGATTGGGTTCTAAATATAAAGATGCAATTTCTACCTTTTGTGTGTGGGGAACATCATGTAGATCAAAGAATTTCTTTGTTTTTAGTATCCATGTTACCGAATCCTTTCCATAAATGTTTCTCATACCAATATTTGTAATACAATTGATCTTTAAGACTGAGTTAGAGTCTCCAAAACCATGTTCCACATTCCTTTTTTTCTCATCAGGAGTTTCATGGAATACCTTTTCACCATTAGGAACCACTTCCCACATAAAATTTGTCAAAAATTCCTTCAAACCTTCGATGTATTAGAATAAGAAAAAAAAATTCTTTTACAAGGACCAAGTTCATGTATTTAGCCCAAATTAGAGGAAATTTCAACTCAAAAATAGCCACCTAATTAAAAATTAAGAAATTAATAAAATAATGTCATATAGACAATTTTTAATATATCATTTTTATTATTTTACTTTTATGGAAATTACCTAAATATATGTCACTTTTATCAAAGTAATCATGTGTGTGTGTGTGTGTATTAACACAAGATTCAATAAAATATAAATTTAAAAAAAAAAAAGTAAATTTAAAATTAAATTTAATTACGCGTCATTAAAAACATATTCAACCCATATTTTACCATTTCTTAAAAATATTTTCAACATTATATTTTTTATAACATAAGATATTAATTGTATTTTGAATATGTAATGGAGTTTTGTTTTATTTGGGCACCATTCATGCTTAAGGTAGGTAATTTATATTATTAAAATGTTTTCGAGTACATAGTCACACCTATATCTCTTTTGAATTTTAAAGGGTTTTGATTGGCTTAAACTATGACATTATAGACTAGGGTTTAAATTCATAATATTTTATTTTATTTTATCTCATATGTTTTCAAAAGAATAAATTTCATTTATTACCATAGTTTCAAGGATTTATTTCTCATTCATAGATTAAAGCATTTCTATAATTGAAAATTTGTTTCCTAGAACATATAGTGTAGTGTCCTTCACAAGTATACACACCTCGATTGAAAATTTAACACAATGTAATTTAAGTCACAATTAAATTACCTAACAATAGTAAAATTTCCCCCAAGGATAGGCGAACATAGTTTTGTCTTAGTATTTATAATAAATCTCAAACTTGTCGCATTGACTAAACTTATCAAGGACCGTGAAGTAATTATTTATTTCCTATTTCTAGTACCTAGTTGATGGATGGGATTGGAAAGTGGTCTTTCAGGGTGACTTTTTTGAGTTATTTGTAATCAACACAAATTCTCCACTTGTCATTCCTTTTAGTTATTATGATAAGAGGAAATACCAATTCACAATCATAAATTTGGTAGATGATATTAGCTTAAATTAATTTTTATACTTCATCGTTAACTATGTCCCGCAAAGTATGATTCATTCTTGCTAATGTTTTCAAATGGTTCCAAATTTCTCCTTAATATAAATATGGTGACTGCACAAATCATGATGGATCCATTTCATGTCAATATAGTCCCATGAAAAAATATATTATTCTTGCATAAATATTTTATTATCAATTTCTTTTGGTGTTCTATTATCACTTGATTAATATTCATGAATGTTCTACAAGTGAGGTATTTGTTGCGGAAAGATAAGCTTGTACTTCAACATCGACTTTATTGGTTATAATATGTTAGTTGGATGAGGAGGAGGAGGCTATAAGGTCAAAAATTTATCCATCCTTATTTTTTAATTTGATGGTAATATATTTATCTATGGTAATTACTTGATGAGAAACCCCTTCCTCTTCACTTTCATCTCTATCTAACCAAAATAGAATTTCATGATCTTTTCTAGATTAGTGGGTGGATATAGGGTAAGTTTTTTAGTGGAGGTATCATGGGATATTATCATGTTACCATATTTTAATATGATGCATGCATATACAATAGATAACCATGGCCTTCCCAACATTAAAGTATAGCCATGTAGAGAAGACTTCAGTTGTAGAACCATGAAATTAGCAGGATACTCCCATGAGTCCATGGAGATTACTACATCTTCTGATATTCCTTCTAGTTTGATGGTAGATAAATTACAAGCTTCTAAAAATTTGGGTGCTTTCCTAATACCAAAGAGTTTCAGGGCTTCCATTTTCTCATGGATCATCACAATGATGGAAAATTTGAGGTTAATCAATGTGTTAGGAATAACTATGTTTCAAATTTTCACATTGGCTCAAGGTTGCTAGAATGTGAATATTTAGTACTCAGTAATCTCACCATCATAAGTTCTAACAATTTGCACATAACATGTATATTTTGAGAGTTTTTCCTTCAGCTATTAAGTCTCCTTACACATAGCCCCCTTACCACTCTTGACTAGATAGGAAAATCATTAATTTCATTAAAAAATGTTAAGAAATAACACACATTTTTTAGGTTCACCTAAAAAATCAAAATTTAGGGTTGGTGATAAGTTTCTCTATGTCCAATATTTCAAGTTAAGGAGAAATATACAAAATCATGTGAGGTTGATTTGTTCTTGCAGATCTTAAGATATTCAACAAATTTTGTTTCTTCAATAAGAATTTCCTTATTAAAGTCTTCACTTTGCACAAGAGTATTTAATTATTCAAGTTATTCTTTCATCTAAGGTGGTTTTTGTGAGAGTCCAGAGAAGAGATGGATTAAGAGGGATAAGTAATAAGCCAAAATAATTGTAGTAGTTGATTTCCCCTACAATTATTTTGGTGAGGAATGCGTTGTGCACAACATTAAGGTCGAGGAGGAACAAATTTGTACTATTGCATTGGTTTAGAATAAATATGTGGCATAGATTGTTGTAGTAAGGTGTATTGAGGGCATCCAAATGATTGATTTATCTACCCCTATGGATAAGGCCAGTTAGGTGGAGGAATCATCCATGGATGAGGATCACCATGGTTGTGAATAATACCACATTGAAGGTTTAGTCCAATATGAATTATCATACTATGACTGGAATTTAATCATACCTTGAGGTATTGGCTAGCATTGGCATAAAGAATGATTACTTTTGTAGCTCTTATTTAACCATGTGCCCTAAAATAAGATTATTTTTGTGTTTATGATTTTGTATAGTTTTGGAGTCCTCCTTATTATAATTGTGGTGTGTGAAAATATTAGGATGGATCCCTTCATCTCAGCATAGTCCCATGAAAAAACATTGTTATATTTTTGCAAAATCTTGTTCATTCATTCCTTTTAGTGTTTTGTTATACATTTATTTATCATTGAGGATTTTGTATAGGTGATTTATCTACAGTGACAAGAGAAAATTGTACTTTAGGGTCCATTTTATGGGTTGGAATATGTTATTTGGATGGGTAGGAGGAGGTTATAGAGTCACTAATTTGTTCATCCTTATTTTTATCTTTTAGGGTAAGTTATTGATCTATGGTAAATACTTGATGACAAACCGTTTCGTCTTCAATTTCCTATCCATCTACCCAAAATATAATTTTAATATCATTTCTAGGATTAGTGGGAGGATATAGGGTAAGTTTTTTAGTGGAGGTCATGTGGGATATTCTAATGTTGTTATATCTTCATGTGATGTATGCATCTATAATATCCATCCATGCCCTTCTAATGTAGGGTAATCTAGTAAAACTTCATTGGCAAAGGAGGTAAAAATATTTTACTAAAGGAGTTGGTTCCTTAATGTCTGGTATTTGGTAGAGAGGCTATGCTAGGATTCCTTTTATTTTCTATTTATTTTATTAAAAATAGTGACATTTTGTCCTTTTTAATTTCTATGCCAAGTTTGGGCTCATCTCATCATATTTCCTTGGATCTCGAATGATTCCATATATATATATATATATATATATATATATATATATATATAAACTTTCAATTAATAAAAATATAGCAGCATGACAGAGAGAGAGAGAGAGAGAAAGAGTATGAAGGCAAGATTGTGCCATCGTAATTCATATTCCTTATCATTATTGTTTTAATACATATCGTTTTGTGTTGATCTTCCTTTATAAAACTCGTGCTCGATATAACTGTGACAAGTGTGTATGGGTGTGGTGTTTTTTCACCAAGAAGAGGTCATTTGAAGTAGAGAGAGAGAGAGAGAAATAAAATAAGTGTTTCATTGACCCAAAAGGTGAAAGAATAATAATAAGTGTTGTGGGAAAAACCTTAGTTTTTTTTATTTCAATGAGAGTATGTTACTTAATAGGAGTCAGGGAATGAAATTTAAGTATTGTTGAAGAAGAATAGTTGGAAGATAGAGAACCATAGACAACCTTCCCTAGAAGATCCAACCAAACTAATTTCTAAAACTTTGAGGTGATGTAGAGGTTAGGGTGACATTGAATCAAGTAATGTTGACGGACTAGAAGGACATGTGAAAGCTTTAACGAACATGGGTGATATGATTTCATAAAGTGCGACATTTTTCCAAAGGACATAAATTGAAACTTTATTGTTCCCCAAGTTCTGTCTCAGAGTACAAAGGAGAGGGGATGATAATAGATGAGAGCTAGGGATGGTTGTTGACAAAGACATTTTCCATCCCACATTTTGTCCCTCAAGGATTTTCAAACCAAGCATCTGTGCTAAACACCAATACTTTGAGGTTTGTGGATATTTTTCATATACAATGGTCATGTGGGACTCCCCGCGTAATTTTTAAAAATAATATTGGTGTCTATTATTTTGAGAAGGGCTTGGTTTCGGTGGCTATCATATGAACAATTGGATCTAGTGGCTTTAATCCATAAGAATCCCCCCACTTACTATATATATATATATAATCTTGGTTTTGGTTATTTGAGAGAGAATTTTTTCTTAATTCCATATTTGGTTGCAGACACACATAGAAAGTAAACCTTTTACAAGGATACATTTTGCATATTTATTAAATAAGGAATCTCCCCTTAACCTACATCACCTTCCCAAGATTAAAGGATAGTCCCCTATAGTAGACTTGGTTTATAAGACCATGAAATCAACAGGATACTCCCACGACTCCATGGAGATCACTATCCTATACGTTTCCTTCTATTTTGATGGTAGATCAATCAATAAATTTTAAGAATTTTGGAATTTTCACAAGACTAGAAAGTCCTGGGGCTTTTTTTTTTCTAGTTGGTATTCAAATTTATGGTAGCACACAGTTCAATAAATTCGATAATTCTCCCATAAAATGTATAGTTTGATGGTTTTTGCTTCTTCTAATGACTCTCCTTAAACACAAATCCCTTATCTCTTTTGATTATATAGGAACATATTTAATTGTTTCAAAAAAATTTATCTGAATGCACACATTCTTAGGTTCAACTAAGAAATAAAATTTAGGCTTGGTGACAAGTTTCTCTAAATACGACCTTTTAAGGTAAGGAGAAACTGTAATTTTATGTGAGCTAAATTTATTCTTCATGACCTTAGTAGATTGAACCAATTATGAATCTTTGTTTAGAAAGACCTCATCAAAGTATTCACTTTGCATAGGAGGAGTTATTTTATCCAAGGTCTTCCTTGATCTAAGGTGGATGTCATGACAATCCATAGAAGATATGGATTAAGTAGGGTAAGTGACATGCCCAAAACTTGTGGTAGTTGAGTTTACTTACAATTGTTTGGATTAATAATAGGTTGTGTAGGAAGTTGAGATCAAGGATGAGTAGATGTGGACTATTACGTTGGTGTAGAAGGAAGACGGTTGCACAATGTTTTGTAGTATAACTTGTTCAAGGTCTCTTACGGACTGACTTGTCGATCCTTGTGGCTAAGGCTGGTCAGGTGTATGACCCATGCATTGATGAGTAAGAAAGCACGATGGTAAATAAGAATACTATGTTGAAGGGTTGTTTCAATATTAATTATAATATTATTAATGGAATTAAATAGTATGTTTAGGTATTGACAACTACGAGAACCAAAAATGATTATTTCTTCAATTATTTCTGAATTACATAGTGTATAAATGCAAATTGGCGATTTAGTTACTATTAGGGTGGGTTAGTTAAACTTGACTCGATCAATTTCCTCGTGGTTTTGGGCTACAGGTTTATGGGTTCCCATGGTTTTTCTCATGGTATTGATCTCTGATGTATCCTATTTAAAGGATGGAAAATAAAATGTTAATTCTCCCAGTGGTCACTGGGAACAAACAATAGTGTCTTTAGACACCACCATCTCTATTAGTAATTTGTGATCCTAACATTTGTTATGATATCCAGAGTGGTAAATACGAGAGCCCTGAAAAATATAAGAGCTAATCGTGGGATGAAGAAATCGACATAGACACTATATTATGTTGAGAGTTTCTCCAACGTAAATTAAGTGTATGATAATCTAGGTAGATTAAATATGTTTGATAAATCCATGAAAAATGATATAGGAATGAAGGAAAGAGTAAAGAGGCACAACGAAGGTTATCCGAAGGTCGTGGAGAACACACAAAATAAAAAATGTCGAGACATGTTGGTGGTGAAAATAAAAATAATAAATCATAGGCGTGTTGGTGAAAGGAGATTAGTAGGAAAGTTATATTTGTGCATTACACTATGCAGATTGAATTGCATGAGCATTAACAAGAGCGACATATGTCATTTATTTGTGGGACTTGTTCTTGTGTATATTTTCCAGGGTTTGAACCTTGTATTCAGGTTGAGCGTAGGAGGAAAAATAACATGTGATCCATATGACCATTTTTTCTATGTGAAAGGTTGGCCAAGACATGTATTGAGTGTGAGCAAGGGTAGATATAGGGTTCTGAAAGTGTTATGTGTCTAATTTCTAGGCGCAGCATCGCTTATGAGAGTTAAGAGAAAAACGGTGTCACTAATGGCATTGCGGTAGTGTTAAATGAATAAGGGGGGTTATGAACATCATTGACCATGTATTAATACAAGAGCTTGTGCTCATGGAGTCCAATGGATCCAAGGATTTATATAGAAAGAGGGAGAGGGAAAATTCGGATGAAGACTCTAACATCCCAACTATGGATATGTGTGGTGGGGTTTATTATAGACTCTCTACAGATACCATGAAATTTAATAGTTAATGTGGCTAAAGAAAATATATGAAAGTAGTATATGAAGCTTGGATTACATTAAGGATGGTATTTAAATGAAAAAATGAATGACTGGGATATGGAATTTTGAAAGCATATGGTGATATTTAGCCTATAAATACATGCCAAAAAATAAAAATAAATAAACTAAAATAGAAAAATCATGGTTTTATTGTTGGAAATACATGAACAATGAATCATTTTGAATCGAAATAGTATGAATCAGAATGATGTTGTGAATGGAGCATGGAAGAAAATGTGTAGTAGTTTCAAGAGTACTAAAAAGTGAGGTATGTGTCAAGGTATGGATTCAAGAATATATCGAGTCGAGAGATTCATCCTATTTATGAAAGGAATGGATATGGAGCCAAGAGTGCAATGTTTAATGAAGGATCTAGTGTGTAATGAGTGAACACCCTAACAGTTTGTGTCAAAGGAATACATTTCCCTAAGAAGTTGTAAGACATGAAATTCAGGAAAACCTGTGGTGCGAGATCACGGATATTTTTAAGTCCTTAAGATCTTTCTCAGGAATACATGTAGTGCAGTGGTACATGGAGTCATAAAGCTATGGAATGGACAACTTGGAGAGATACCAGGGTCATAGGTGCACATGCTAGTATCTTGGCTTGAGAGGGTGAATGCAGAAAAGAATATGAGAAGGTTCATGAATGGGACCAATTCAATATCCTGGAGTCATGCTTAAAGGGGGATTGTTAGGGTGGATTAGTTAAACTTGACTTAGTCAAGTTACATGTGGTTTTAGTCTCGAGGTTTATAGGAACCCATGGGTTTTCCCTTGGGATTGATCTACAATGTAGCATATTTAAAGGATGGAAAAATTAATGTTGATTTGTCTCAGTGGCCACTTGGAACAAATAATATTCCATTTAGACATTTTCGTTTCTCTTGGGGCTCTATTATTCTAATAGTTACTTAATAATAAAGTGAAAATTTGTGCTCATATGAAACTTGCAAAATGTTGTGCACTATATATGCTAGTAAAACATTGTCATGAAAAAATGGGGTTCTAGTATCTTAGGTGATCATTTTAGAGTAAGATACTAATAAAATTTTACAATTCATCGAGGAAAGCATGCCACACTTGTACGAAATTAAAGGTCACACTTGCAGAATTGGAATAACACACTTCTAACTAGTGGGATTTTCAATCTTAATGTTGTAACCCACAATACAGGTAGAATGGATAATCTACTTTTGTAGAATATGAAATAATATGTTTCTACTTTTTTGTCTTAGGAAGTTTAATTATGTAACCCCCAACATATATATAAAAATCCTTATAGGAAAAAGGTAAACCACACAGGCAGTAAGGTGATGACTTTCTCAAACATTTTGTTGATCTACATCTGTAGAATAATGATGCATATGAAATGGTAAAATGTTAATAAAATGAAATATACAAAATCCATTCCAACAAGATATATTAAATATAAAATTTTAAGTCTTGGAAAATAGAGTATGTGAAATTGTAAGCATGATTTGGAATGAAACTAATGACTAACTTCTAACAATAATGAGTAGCATATAAACAACTCAATCTTAGATTAGAGCAGTTGAGGATCTTAGTGGATTAGCGGAGTCGAGTGGAAAGTAGAGTGACTAAGTAGATTATCCAATAGGAATATAATATTTAGAAAAAAAAGTAAATTACTGATCAAATTTGTGAGTCGTGTAATTATTAAATCACTCATAAAACTAATTAGTGTAAAAATGAAGAAATAATGTTATGTATAAAATTAGAGAGTTGCAGTGGCGTAACAAAAAATATTTATTAGATTAGTGAGTAGCAGTAGAAACATAGTTACTTATCATATTAGTGATTTTTAGTAGTATCAATAAACAAAAATTAATAGTTAACAATGTTGAATTTTCCTTTCACCTTAGGCCTAGTCTATGGCTAGACTAGCACAAAATCACACTAGGAATGTTCAACCAAAACAAATTTGCACAATGGAAATATAACAACATTGAATTAATAAATAAAAAAAGATAAACATATGGCCCAATTTTTTTTTATTACACCAATAAGAGATTCATATGGCTTCCCTACTAGGGATCATGACCCTTTACACCCTAATAGAAGACTAATGTACAAGTAGGGTTTGAGGTAAATTCCTTTGACCTTCGATCTACCCAACAAAAAAATGACAAAAAAAACAAATTAATTGTTTATTTAGCCCCTTCACAACCAAACCTTACAATCCTTATTTGTCACTTATTACTTGGTTGTCCTTTTCCTCGTCACATAGAAATTAGGATCCTTTCAAATCTTTGTACAAGAAGCTACTCACAATAAATTAGGTCCTTTTAATCCATTATACAACTAGCTTAAAATACTATTGTGCAACCCTCATTTGATTAATAAACATCAAGAATAATACTCAACACTCTTATGAACATAGACTATCTTCATACAAACTCTTCCGCAAGCTTCGTCCACTTTTGTTCACAGTTCCAAGCCTTGTTAATGGTCATCTCCTTCTGGTGGTTGTAATATGCCCAATTTAACGTATTTTGGCCTTATTGTGCTCTTCCTGAGGCCCTCTCAGTCTCTTCGTGTGCTAGGTGTGAGGCCCTTTTGGCCTATTTTGCAACAACTGAGGTCTCATCCTCTTCCTTAGGGCTTTCACCCTCCTCCTTGAACAAATACATACTATCGAGCATTAGCTAGTATGACTTGGTCCACTCAAAATACATACAAAACTGAACTTAAACTTCTTCTAGATATTTTCACGACTTTAGATATACTCCATCGTGAATTTATTTGAGGTCTATAACTCACACATAGATTTTCTATTAACACATGGATGAGATATTATTATGTGATTGACCTCTTGTGGTGTCACAGATATATATCCCTCTAATTGATTGTCATATGATCCCTTAACTCCATGGAAAATTTTAGGGGCTAATATTCACAGTTGGGCTAATTTTCCATCGTTTTTCCAAAAAAAAGATTCGCCAATTTCCATTTTTTTATAAAAAATATTCGCCCAAATTTTACAATATAAAATTATTTTACGTTAAAAATCGCCAACATTATATAGACAATATATATAATAGCATTATAAATTTGAATAATTTTACAAATACATCAATAAAATTTTTATAGTTTGCATATTAGGGACTACTGAGATTCGCCAATTTTTTAAACTTCAAGATAATTTCCCATCCTTAAAATGTTCCCTACTTAACTCCATTAAGGAGTCTCCTTCAAGTAATTATAATAAACAAATAATTTCTTTTGGTTCTAAGCCCATGACATTGGGTTCAAAACCCACAACCTTAGGTACTTTTCCCACAAGGTGGTTTTTCTACTTACAAGTCAAGAACCTTAGAGTTGTGGGACTACCTCCCCAGCTACACCTTTTAGAAAATAGAGATATAAATGAAACAAGAAACTAATATATATGGATATAAGGAGTACCTGATTAAGGAGGGGTGCCTACCTCCTTAGGAAAGGCATTATTTATCAAAAGTAGTAGAATGCCTAAGTTAGTAACACACCTCTCACACAAACTAAAATAGACATGGAATGAAACAATGAATTGTGTATTAATCATAGAATCTCATAATGAAAATTACAATTAATGTGTTCCAGCCCGCTTGCCCACCGCCCCCTCCCCCCAAGGTCTAGTGGAGAAAAGTGTTTTAATCCTAATATGGTTAAGGTATATATGGATTTATATGAGTATCTTTATATTCTCAGATTATTCCTTCTTTGTTACAATAATTCACTAATTTGTATTAAAAACAAACAAACCTTGAATCATTCATATATGTGGTAATTGGGTCAGAATTTTGTTTTATTCATCCTTTCCCTACATGTATCCAACTACCGCCTGTTTCTTTCTTTGCTGAGTGCTCAAATGGTCGACCTGTAATCTATTAAATACAAGTGTGTGGCTAGAGTTTGGATGGTATTTTGTTATGAAAAATATCCTTTATTTGTAGAAATTATCCTTGACTATCAACTAATAGGGACTTTCATCATCAATATTGGGCATGTGGCAACACTAGTTCTACAACTTTTGGCCTTATAATGTTGGAACAACAGAGTTGCAGCACTACACTTCATCATATTATAGATAGATGTTGTGGCACTCAATGTTGTTCATGTTGCAGCAATTGTAGTTGCATCTCTAAAGCTTTAGTCATGTTGTAGAAATGAGATATTGAAGGTTTTGTAGACAGTAGAGTTGCAAAATTTGCATCCTTATTTTAGAGTAGATTTAGGTATCATGGTTGTAGTAGGGAGATAGGGATGTTGTTGCAACCTAAAAGTGTTGCAGCAATAGAAAAGCGTATTGCAACGCTTGTTTCTTTAAGGGTATCTAGTGAACCTGCTTCAAGTGATGGTCCTAGATCTTCATAGGTTAGCATAAAAAGGTAAATTTCATCTTAAATACATAATAAAAATCATGAATGTGACATAATTGTAATATAGCTATGCTATGATAAGAAATTCATTATTGTGGGAAAAAAAGGTGATCAAGTGGTATGAAAATGGAAAAATGTATTAAAAAAGGTGTTGTATGGGAATGAAAAATATGTCAATTTGGTAAAATGTAAACTATCTAAAGACACCATAACCAAAATAATCCAACCTTGAAGAATTCTAAGGATATGAATCGTTGATTAAGGTTCCACATCACTAATGGAAACAATATGTTTTTAGTCATTTATATTTTTTATATAGGTCTCCTAGTGGATGGATTGTATCAAATTGTACAAAAGAGACATTTAAATATGACTTCATAATCATTTACACGTACCTGCCCTACACCCATTAGAATATTTTTGAGATTGGGTACATAATAAGAATTTGAGATCTTGTTCTTTCCATCTTGCTTGGTCAAAACAAAGACTATTCCTTTTCATTGAACAATTATTAGATAAGCATGCCCTAATTTTACTTCAATTTTAGATAAACTATCTAAACTTGAGAACTTGATTATGTTACCTATCACATTGTTGCAACCATTATCCAACAATCAAATATCATTATTGTTGCATTCTTCAATTAATTGACATGAAGGGAACACAGATTCAAATATTCCTTCATCATTTTTTATCACAATAAAGCCTCTTTATTTTTTTATACTTGCTTTCTTTCTCCTATAATCATTTTCACCATGACAAAACTTCCTGCAGTGATAACATTTAATGTTTTATTTTCATTTCTCCTTAACTTATTCTAAGTTTATCTCTACCATGATATTATCTTTTGAAGGAAATTGTATGACTTCCTTCATTATTCTAATGGTAACCTAACCCCTACTAGAGAGAAACCTCTGCCTCCTATAAATATACCTCAATTTCCTTTACCCCTTCCTCTACTAATGGAGGCTTGAGACTGAAATAATTTTTCCAAGGAATTACTTCTTTTATTGACATTTGTCTCATGTGTGAGCAAAGTCCTAGTGAGTTGTTCTACAAACAATTTTGATAAATATTTATATTCCTATATAATTGCTATCACCATATCACATTTTTCATTTTTTGTACTTGTCATAATTGGGCTCTCTAACTATACTTGATTACTATTGCATGCCATTGGTTCCTCCCTTTGTCAATTTCATCACAAAATTCCACTAATCTAATTAGTCTAAATGAATTGAATCGATTAATACACACCCCTTTAGATTTAATTGCACCATTTTTTTTTTCCTTAACTTTACATTCACAAACTTACTTATTTAACATACACCCTTCATTTTATTTTTTTTAATATACACCTTTTCTAATTTTGCAAAGACACCCTTTCTCTTTTTAACTTCTCTTCCCCGTTTTGCAAAAAATAAATATTCTCCTCTTTCGTTTTTTATGAACAATTCTATTTTTAAAAAATAAATAAATAAATAAAATCCTAAAATTATGTCCTTGCCTATATTAAATGATTTCAGTAAAAATGCCTTGTATAGAAAATCGTTTAATAACTATTTAATATTTTCCTAAAATTTCAAACTTTCATGGTTCCCACTACATTGATCTTAACACTTAAACACCCTCTGATACAACTTCGAATGTTAACACGATCTATTTATCATTATTATTATTACAAACAAATGTTTATAATTTAATTGAGTTAACGTTAGGGTGGCTATTCCCTAGTGGATTTTAATATATATCTTCGTATTTCGTTTGGAGGGTCTCACAATTTGACACAGTATTAGGGAGCTCAATTTGACCAGGAATGGGGTTCGGCTCTTCTTTTTAGGTGATTAGTTCGTTCATGTCTAGTTCACATTAGCTAACTTTTAGCCAATTTATTCCTATGAAACTCCATACTGTCCCACTCAAACCTTATGCATTTCCCGTTTATTGAGTCGATGTCTCCCTAGATCTTTCCACAAAATTGAAATGAACCTTCCCTTTCATTTTGAAAAAGACGTAATCAATCAAACAAACAAATTAGAGAAAGCAAGAAAAAACTAAATTGAAAAGCGAAGAAGATCATCAATCTAAAAATTAATTAAATTTGAAGATGATGATTTATTAATTTACAAGATACGTATACATATATTATCTTCTAGAAAATCCTATAATAACTTTTCAAATTATTTAAAATAAAACTATTTATATTTAAATTGAAGTAATTACCATAATCAATTTTAATAATTAAGTCCCATAAAACTTTTGAGAAAACACTAATTATTAAATGTATTTTAAAACCATATCACTTATTTTATAATCATATTTTCATTTTTTATTTTGTGAGATTAGGTTTGCTTGATAAATCCAAAATTAAGATAAATTTTGGTTGGTTTAATTTTCCTTTTAAATAGATTATATTCTACATAAATACCATGAGTCAATAGCAGATTCTCAATTAAATATATTAATATCATGATTTATTTTTATGTTTGTTATGATTTTACTTTTATAGAGTTATTTTTATTTTTATTTACATTACATTACATTAATATTTTTATTTAATTTTATTTTTAAAAATTATTTTTTTATTTTTTTTATTTAATTTAATTTAGTCAAAATAATAAACATTACATTACAACATTCATCCTAGAGAATGTCTCTAACTTAAAAAAATAAATTTGATTATTGTTATTTTTAATTATTTTTTCAATTAAACCATGTTGAAGTTATTATAACTACTAAGAGGCTGGTTATATTGTTTTTTATACCTGCTAGAAGGTTATATTGTTTTTAGTTTATAGTGCAACAGCTAAAAAGTTATATTTCTTTTAATTTATATTGCAACAACTTTGAATTCTATTAGAATAAAAAACTAATGTAATTTTATTTTTTATTTTTTTCAGTAATAGTGAATATTGATTTGAAAACTTTTATGTAGTTTAAAATATATTAGTAAGAAGAAAATTTTAAAAATTAAAAATAAAAATTCAAATAAACTACACATATCAATACAATGATGGGTATACAATCCATGTCTCGATACTAACTTAACTCGCAAGTACACAATATTCGTTCTATCTTTAATTTTTTCATTTTTTTTATTCGTTTTGATGACATGACAGATGAATAATAGAGTCAATTACCTCAGCAGGAGTGCTAATATCATATATGTGTGATGTTCTAACAGGGCTTTGCTTCATTTCAACACACAATCTCTAACCTTGTACGTAACATTGAATCACATTTGATATTCTTACCGGAGTCTGCCTATTAAAGTACACAATCTCTAACCTTGTAAGTGATATCACATCATACAGTTAGTTTTTCAATATTTGCTATTTACATTGAACTATTTTTTTATAGCTTGAAATTTTTTCTTACAAAAAGATTTTTTAAAACATTTATAAATTAGTTTTTCAAAATTAACAATAACGGTTATTTTATTATATTTATAATGATGAATAATTTATTTTGAAGGCAATAATTTAATTACCTTGAAAATACAACTTAGTTTGTGCTTATGAGTTCCCTTACATCTAAATGTATGTATAGAGTAACCGTTCTGGTTAATGTTTATCATCTTAAATTAACCTAATTGAATATTTTTAATTTTAGATTTAGTATAAATTTATGACTATTGAATAATATTAAAGTAATGTATATTGAAACTATATTAATTTTAAAATTATGTAACTTAATAATAATATAATTAGTTTATTACAATGACGATTAGTGTTCATTAAAACTAATAGTGTTTATAGGAACTTACGAAAGTAAGAGATAATAAATAAATTTTAATATTTTATTTCCATCCTAAAAAAGAAGTGAGCGAAACTTTCTTAAATCGCGGTACTTTTGCTTACTTAAAAGATAAAAAAGGTTAGTAGTGTGACAATTATATTGAAAATTAAATCAAGTATGAATATAATATGGACAATCTAAGAGAGTGTTTTTCGTCTTGAACCCTCTTATGATCACAAAGGTAGCAAACTCTTTCATCCTATGGTTTTTTGGGAATTGACCAAGGCCCAATTTCACTATGAACATCAATATTCCTTTTCTCCTTAACACCAATCAAATCAAAAAGATAATTTTGGTTTTTGAGATTAGGATTGTTCACCTCCATATAACATTATAGTTTATTTTTTCACTCCTGCTCTTTATTTCCCCATAGTTCCTCGTAAATTTGGTAGTAATAATATTCAAATTTTGTAGGACAATATTCTCCTCTTTTACCCAATGGATCAAGCCAAGACTATGCATCCTTATGCAATCCTCATTTATGTTGAAGGTGGTGGTTAGAGTTAGAAGAATTTTTTTAATATCATTCCTAGTTTATCTATCTATCCATATTTATTGTTTTTTCATTTATAACTTAGCTATATTTATACTAAATAGTAAGTACTAGCTATGGATAGGATCAATATAAAAGTTAATTTGTTTATTGTTCCATTTAACATAGTAGTATAAAGGTAATTTTGTTACACAACAAAGTAATCTACCTAAAAATGTATGCTAAAAAATTGCTATAAATAATGAAAATTTTTGAGAAAATGTATATTTCCATAGAGAGAATTTTCCAAATGAAACTATGTAGAGGACCTTTAATCATATTCAATGTTTGGTGTATGTTTAAGGGAAAAATGTTAATGCCAACAACAAGGGTGTCTCCCCAGTGAGAGGTCCCAATCAGACCTCACACTGTTTTGGATAGGAGCCCAATCCAGTATGTGGGCCCGACTGCCACCATAAGTGTTTTCACTCTTGGCTGTGAGTTGAAAAGGTGATGAAGCGGAGAGAAAGGTGAAGTGACCAATCAGTGAAGAAAAATCAGCCCAATATTGAAAAACCACAGACATAGGTATAATCGAGTTTAAGCAGCAATAAAAGGGCGGCATGCCATGAGAGGGATCAGTGAGCCAAAACCCAGTCAGACATACATGAAAGAGAACATGCCAGTGGTTAAATGAAAAGTAGTTCACAATAGATCACTGGCATGAAAAGAACCAAGTAAACGCCGATTTGAAAGAAAAACATACATGAAACCACTATGAATCAGTCCATAACAAATTGCGTTTATGAAAGCACACATACAAATATAGTGAAATATCAGATAGCTAGTACTGCCACCATAAGAAAGCATGTGAGTCGGTGATGGAAAAAGAGAATATATCATTAATGTTGCTACAACTTCAAATACATATTTTTCAACTCGTCAAAATCCAATAGTGGAACATGGAATATTCATCTCAATACATGATACCAAAACCCTAGCCTCATTGTAGCTCCCTCTACCTCATACCAAGAGTTGGATACCTTTAGCTCTCAAGTACAAATTCGCTATCTCATCCTTGCTTCAACTCAAGTGTGAAAATTCCCTTTACTGATTTCCCAAAGTCATACATATAGGTTGAAGTGACTCTTGAATTGCCCTTAAATCTTGATCTCCCCGACCATTGGGTTCGCTTTTGACTAGGACCACTTGCAACCCAAGGCTATTTTCAACCTACGACCTGAGGCTATTTGCGATCCATGACCTAAGGAGACCTGCGACCTAGGGTTTTTCCTATTACACTTATTTTTTGTAGAGCGCGGTCCTTGCAAAACATGATGTCTATTCCTACTCATTAGTCCCACGCGCATGACTGGGTGACAGACCTTCCTTTGAGCTTAGTGAGTTTTTTTCGAGTTTTGTAAGGAGCCACCTTGCTTGCGAGAGGAAAACCCTAGCTTTTTCCATGTGAACCAATAGTTTCTAGCTGCTATGAATTCCATTGAAGTACTAAGGGGATATGCATGAGTTGATGGTTGGGACAGCAGTGTTCAGTTTTTGAGTAAAATCTCGAGCATCCACATGACGTGAGTTTTCCTGTTGGTTTAAATCCTTGTTGTGAGACTTCTAGAGGAAGACAACAACTTTCTTCGCCTAGGTCAACACTATAGCTTCCTTGTGCTACCTACAACTGAACACACTCAATTAGCCATATATATATGCGTTGAAAAAACAACATTAGAAACATAATACATTTATGGAAAGTTAAAATCAATTTGGACCCCTATGTAGTCTTGTTCTACAGAAGAACATATGTACAACTCCTCGATGCTCATACTAATCTTGTTTAATCATGTAATGGGGAGAAAATTTGAAATGTCAGCTGATGTTCATCTTCACGCATTACCAAGTGTATACATGGTGCCAAATTGTTCAAGATAATTCCATAGTTCACTACTTTCATTCAAACCACGTAAACATGTGAGGTTATTAATCATATACCACATAACCAAAACGTATAGTTTTCTCTAGCTTAATATTCCTTTCCAATAGTGATGATGTTGAAACCTTGTGACAACAATGCATTATTTCTTAATTCATATGTTATGCACAATGTCATTGATGTTGCACATTTGGTGAGATGCTCCTTTCATATCTACCACACGTAGACCCATCCTCTGACCTTTAATAAATGAGAATTACACCTTATGGCCTTGCATTTCAATATCAAACAAGAGTGATTTAGGATAGTGATGATAAGGAGTAGGGAGTATAAAGAAAATCCTACATTTTGTTATGTGTTGGGACAATACTGCAATGTGCAACCTCAGAGGAGTATTCAGAGGCTGTGACTTGGCGAAGATTGTGACTTGTGGTAGTCGGAGGGTCACAGCTCAGCATTTCTTCCTCAGTTTGAGGAGTGCGACTTGGTGACCTCGGTGAGGATAGCAACCTATGGAAGTCGCATAGTCATAGCTCCCAAAAGGTTGCACCTTCTTATTGTGTCGCGGGCTTGCGACTTTGTGACCTGTGGAGATCTGCAACTTGAAAGGAGGTCGCATGGTCGCATTACAGGTTGGGTCGCACCCGCCACTTCTACAACAAAACTGTGACTATGCGACTTTATAGCACAATGCCCTCTGGAGACCCCTATTGAACAATGTTGAACTCAAACATTTATCTCCTTTCCAAGTGTGATCCTTTCGTTCAAAAATGCCAAAATGTGCTACATGAGATTCCATCTATTTGATTGAGGAATCTTAGTGCCAGAGTGCATATAGATGGTGTTTCCATGACTATATTCCATGCACGCTCCTTCTCTGGCTTCATCGTTGGATGACTACCCTGCAACCTCCATGACTTCATCATCACATCTCGATCGACCTCGGGTAAAAGTTCTCATTTTCCTTATAGCAGCTATGCGTTAGTCTATGGAGTTGTATCTATTGAGTTCCTCCATCCACATCCCACACATGCTAATTATCAGTGAGAACGGAGTATTTTAGAATGCATGTTATTGACTATAACAGAAACACATGTCCACCGATATGACTGTAAAACGCAATGGTGGACCCAACGGTGGTGTGGCACAGAGGATCTGACCCTCTCCACCAACATGTAATCATCCAATGTCGGGTGTTAGCGTGTTTATTTCCTTGTCCTATGTCCCGTGAAAATCAAACCACATTTTCTCTCACCTTCTCTTGAACGCATAATTATGTGTGTTTTCTTGGTATGTCTGTCCTATTGTGTTTAATTGTGATTTGACCAAAGGAAAAAAAATTGTTATATCCTCACAAGAAATCATTTTATTTTCAATGCTAAAGTGTGGCGCCAAATACACTTCTCAATGTGCCTTCATTGATATTGATCATTCGAAGGCCCTCTCCCATAGTGTGTATTAAAAAGAACATGACATAGCGATCGTACATTTCTCTTTCATTCTGAAACATGTTTTTTCACACTTGGCATCTTAATACCCTGAATGTGCCCGAACACAATCTTTCATATGTACTCCTGATGGAAATCATAGAAAAGAAATAGGCATTCCACCTCCTTCATTGTTTACGCCTCTATGAATCTCTTTGAAGTGCGTTGATCTTTATGGTGGCTACCCATACGAATTTCAATGATTTTGAGTGTGCTATGGTAATTTTTACTCAAAAGCATTAACCGTTTTCCCCTCTTGAACATATACCACACTATATGTCAAACAATTTTCACGTGTTGAAGAGGATATATTTGTGACATATCCAAAACTCCTTAGAAGATTTTGAGTAGTTCATATGGACATATAAAACCTCATGAATTTGTTACATAGTTCAGTGTATAATGGTCATGGCATCTTTGACCAATTTCCTGAAAGGGGTTAGTATGAGAATAAGTTAGCTCTCAGTAGTGATGAGAAGAAACAAATGACTGAATAAAATAATTCACTTAAGGAGCATCAACATTGAATTATCCAAACTAATACATTATAAATCAGATTGATTGTTTGAGCATACTTAAGTTTGGAGACCGACTTAAAACTCATGAGTTTTCATGTATCTATTGATTGTAGTGGACCTTGATACTTCATGATGCCACAAGGAGACGATGCATTCACAGTGAAGGCTACTTGAAATAAACAAGACCATGTGTTTGGAGGGTGAGTATTAAATGCAAAGCAAGGTTGGATTCCTAATCACACACATCTAGCGATACAAGGACGCAGAGGGGCATATAGTTCATGAAAACGCTAATGCACATGTTGAGGGGTAGGACCTACCTAGTACATAGGGGAATAGGCTAGGCATTGAATCTCACTATGATGTGGCATGATGCTGATGGGAATGCAACCCCACGGGAGTGTGAATTAGGTTAACACAAGAAATAGGACCATTCTTTTGACAAAATAGGGTTTCTCCCAAACCCTAGTATGATTCGCACAATGCAAGCCAAATTGAGGCCTTATCCATCCAGCCTCAGTGCCCCCATTTATTAGTAATGACTACTATGGTCAACCCATCTTTGAATCCCCAGAGGAATACTCAATTCTATATGCAACGGCGAAAAACTCCCAAACCCTAGCGCAATTATGAGACAACAAGACAGGTGGACGCGACGTGGATCGTATGAATGAGTGGAATGACAGGGTTTGGCAGGAAAATGTCATGGGGAAATTGACTGACGGAAGGCCGGTTTAGACCTTAATGTGTTGAGTGAGCAGAGGGGGACCCGAAAATTTGAATATACCCAAAATTTTGGGTGGTGTTGTATCAGCTACAACAGTGTGGACAAACGACCCATCATTAGGGAATTCACCAGAGACAATTTTTTACATAGTAATAGTATTCTTTTTAGCCTAGTTACAATAACTTCTCTTATGGATCAATTTTTGCATTAGAGTAAGATACTAAACAAGAACATTGCATATTACACTCCATATTAATATCCCCCATTGCAACCTTACTCCCTAGTGTTAGTCTTGTCTAATAAAAGAGTTGGAATGTTTGTATGTCTTATAGTTTTTCCACAAGTAGTGTGATCTTCTCATCTGAGCCTTGATGGAGTTCACCTTGGAGCTAGAACATCTATGGGACCCTCTCTCCTTCAATGTTTCCAAATTTTTTCCCTTGAATGACAATTTAATAATTTAAATTTGAAATTATTTTTTTATTTAATATTTAATTGAAAATGATAAAATGACTATTTCATATATATATATATATATATATGAAAAATAAAAGAAACAATGATTTTATATATATATATATGGATATATATAATTTTTTTCCAAAAAATTAAGTATTTTACATTTAAATTTTAAATTTTTATTTACAAATTTTGAAAATTAACTAAATAGTTTTATTTTATTTAGTTAAAGTAAGAAAATAAATTAACTACCTAAAAACCAAATTTACCCCATAAAACTAAAAGTCTACTCCAATCTATTCGCTTATAAACAATTACTAAATTAATTTAAATAACATTCTTTTCAAATCAACCAGTGCAACCCATATTAATTTTCCCATTACCAATTAGTAACGAAGTTAAATTAAAATTCCATTCTATTCCTGAAATCCCATCCAAAACTTTTTCACATCCTTCAATCATGCCTCCGGTATATACCTCTTACAATTCAAATGCAAGGACAGAGGTTGTCACTTCGACCGTAATTCAAAAAGGAACACGGTTCTGCTCCACTTACTTAGCAATATTTTTAGTCCGACTCTCGCTTCGTGGCTTGAAAACAAAGATAAGTTTATATAAATTGGTTTTATTTTCAATTTGTAACATTTGAATTTTAATATTTTTTTAATTATATTTTATTTACAATTCGTGAATGTTTCCAACGTTAGATAAATGATAAATGATATAGATTAGAACTTTTAGAATCTTGTGTAATCTCATTGAATAAGTGTGAACACTTTACCCATTTCCAAGCGTTGAAAGGTATGCCTAGGATAAAAAGAGTATAGACGTTGAAAGAATAAATAAGAGAAATTATATCCTTTAAATTTCAACAAAGAAGTTAGAATTCAAAAATCGCTGTTAGAGATAAATTAAAAAGAATAAAAATAATTAGATAAATAAATTAAAATAATTGATGAATTATTATTAAACTAATTCAATGAATTAAAAATTATAATTAATTTGAATTAAAAAATAGAAATATTATATTAAAGTTTATTTTTAAAATAAATTAATTTGAAAATGTTAATAAGAAATTTATTTGGGATAAAAATTCAAAAAAATGTATTCAACTTAAATATAGAAAATTAGGATAGATAAGATTAAAATAAATGAATGGGGCAGAGGTAGGGAAGATATTTTGATTTGCATTGGGAAATTTGATTAATAAAAGTTAGGGATTTGAAAATATTATCTTGAATGGAATCTTCATCCTAAATAAATTCCTTATTAATATTTTCAAATTAATTTATACTAAAAATAAACTTTAATATAATATTTCCATTTCTTTAAAGCTAACTCAAATTAATTATAATTTTTAATTCATTGAATTATTTTAATAATAATTCATCAATTATTTTAATTTATTTATCTAATTATATTTTTAATCATTTTAATTTCTCCCTAATGGCTACTTTTGAATTCTACCTACTTTGTTGAAATTTAATGGCCATAATTTCTCTTATTTATTCTTTCAACGTCTGCACTCTTCCTATCTTAGGCTTAGCTTCCTACTCCTAAATATGGGTGAAGTGTTCACTCGAAATGTCGGGCCTCTTAGCACTCCACCGGATCTCCGAAGGCTTAGAAGAATACCAACAAAGGTAACCACATACCGCTTTGACCTAGAAGCTAGCCCTACTAGGCTAAGAGGGCTCTCTCAATGAGATCAAAGCCAAATTGACTCGATAATAGATAATTTAGGCTAGGTATAGTATGCTCTAGGGTTTGATTGATCTAATTTTGTGTTAAATGGTGAATTAGGTCTAAGAAAAATTAGGTCAGGGCTCTGAATATCGGATTTGCAAAAATGTAATGGAGAAATATAGGCACACACTTTAGGATATTAAAGATATCTTGGTGAATATGGTAGACTGAAAGGGTTTCAAAACGAGCATGTAAATCATGAATTTTTTTATATAAAAAGAAAGTGAACATAAATGTGAAAGCCTCTCCAAAACAGAGCATTGAAATAATGAATTCTTCTTATCAAACATAGAAATCAATCACATAAGACATGGAAATGAATATGGATGGAACAATACTTTCAAACATATGATAATAGAAGAATAAACACTACTAAAACACGTACCACATGAATCCCACCACAATAGCTGCAAAATTTGTCTATTAGTTCCTACCAAAATCACAAAGTACACTAGTGTTCCAAGCTAAATTCCACATCATCCAACCTTTGGAAATTACTACAAACTATCTCATATAGGCAAATACATTATAGGACAACTCATTAGGTTGGAAATCCTATTCAAGGCTCATCATAAATGTCTTTGATGAGTCCTCACCTAAATACTAGGATAGTTGAAACAATTTCCAAGATTTTAGGCAAAGTTTAGGAGAGCTTACCTCCTCATTAATTACAAATTTCCTCATAAAGTGAGGGAAAAACTAACTAAAAAGCTTAAAATAAACTAAATTGATTACAAGACATGAAATTTGATATCATTCAGTGCATGGAAATGTCTCTAGAAAATATGGGTCACACTAGAAACAAAAGGGTCGCATCAGAATGGAAAAAGGTCACACGAGAATACATCAAAATAGGAATTTAGCAAAAAGTTCATGCCAGTTGAGAGTTGACTTTGACTAACGTTTGGGTGTCCAAACTACATTTTGAAAGCTAGGTCATGTAGCCACACGTGTCTTCTTTCCAATGAGCCATCAAAATCCAAAAAATACCCACAATAAGGCCTCCAAAACTTGATTTTTCCATCCTCACTCAGAAAGGTCCCGCCAGTCCAGATTTAGTGGTAGAACCATGAAAAAGGTGAGATTTTTTGAGTTGTTATATTAAACTATAATTTGTTATGGAAAACGCACTTTAGATTTAGGATGTACACAGTATTATCTATCCATCCATGTAGATAAGAGCTCATTTGTATGCCCAAGGAAAAAGGGTCGCACCTCCGCACAATCTTTCTATGTGTCATTTCTACATAATTTCTAGGATTTATCAAACATTGGGTCTCCAATATGGAGAAATATATCTCGAACCATGAGGTTTTTTGCAAAATTGAGAGAGGTTTGTCTTCTTTGGCATGTGAGGTATAAAAACCTCCTCCAATTTCCTAATATTTTTCTCTGATTTCCCACACTATTCTCTGCACAAAGGTGACTAAATGAGGAAATTACATAGTCAGGAAAATAGGTTGTGATTATGTTAAATGATATCTCATTTTGTAATATTTGTGTAAAAAATGAGAGAGGTTGTTGTTATTTTCAATGTTAGGAACAAAAACCTCCTCTACTTTCCTAAACTTCAGCTCCATTTGTTCACAATATTCTTCAAAACAATATGTCTAAAACATGATTTTTCTGGAAAATTTCACAAAAGGGTCATGAAAGGGTCGCAGAAGTGTTGCGAAAGGATCGCGCCACTTTGATAGGGATTTTGGAGGTATTAGCAGAGTATTTTGGGGATTCAAGTGTTATTCTTGGAAAGCGTATGATTTTTGCTACAAAATGGATTCATTAAGCACTACAAACCCCTTCTCCAAGCCCTTCAAAATTTGATTTGAAGACAACCTCTCCAAAAGTGTAAAAAATAACCTAGAGCAACTGTATTTTGAGCATTTATCTCAAACCATAAGACTTGTGCATATATTGAAGGAGGTTTTTTTTACTTTAGCGTATGATTAAAAAAAACTCTTTCACGTTTGTAAAATTAATCTCCATTACTTCAGAAAGTGATTTTGAAGCCAAATTGTCCCTGTGTGCACCGTGAACCCTAGAAAATGATCAAAAAACTCTAAAAATGATGCCATGGGCCTTATTTCACTCAAACCTGGAAACTTTCCCTCCTTTTTTGTATTTTTTCTTCTCATTATCCATGTGTTTGTTTGTATGATAGAAACCCTAGCTTGATCAGAAGGAAGGAAAGGGTGAATTCTAGGAAAACAAGGGAAAATAGGGCAACAAGTTTTAGGAGGGAAATGGAGGGGATAAGAGTTAGTGAAAAATATTAAAAAATATGGGATATAAGGGATTTTTTTAGGAACATAGTGCAAGTGGAATTCCCTGAACTTGATAAGGGAAAGAGGGGAAAAGGTTAAAACACAATCCTAACCCACAATCTCTGAAAAAACGCAGCGAGAATTAGGGTTTTAGTGAAAATGGGAGTAATGAGAGGTATGAATGATATGGAATGATTTGTTAAGGCATATAGGTGATGCATGAAGGTTTTTATTGATAAAAATTGGGGTTTTCCAGCTGAAAGAAACAAAACATCTCAACAATCCAAAAACTAGTTTGAAAACCATAAAAGAGGGAATCCACTCTTTGCTGAAGAAATTCACTTGAAGGAGAAGTAAGGAATGTTCACTTACTACTTTATAAGAACCAGGACCTTTAAGAAATCATGAATTGACCCTTATTTTGTCTTCTTATGCCATAATTTGGACATTTGTGGTGGCGAAATGAAAGACACCTAGACACTGACCTAGGTGAAAACATGGTGACTGGCCTAAGAATATAGATGATAATGGTGCAAATGAATCTTAAAATGATGATAACCATGAGTTAATGGAGGGAGAAGCATTGACCTAGACAAAAACCAATGATAAAATTTTATTTGAAAATTTATTTGAAACAATAAAATTTGAGTATGCGACCCTAACAGGACATGATAAGAGCCCATTGATCACTGGTGACAGGATTTAAATATTGACACTAACACTGGCTCCAGTTAGGGATGGAAGCTCCTTGGATGTGTCAAGAACACAATAAACCAAGTATCCTAACCATTGGGCATGGATTCAAAAGTTGAAAACCAAACTGAAGACTAAAAACTTAACATGATAAATTGAGTGACTCTGACCGAAATAAAAACTTACACAAATTACTGATGGAAACATATCTCTAAGACTTCGGGGCTTGAAATAGTGATGAAAACCACATGCCTATTGAAGAAATATGTACAATCATGTGAAGTGATCCTTCCAGTGTAACCAATCCAACATATGGCTACTTACTTGAATTATTCTCTCACTTTCCTCGAGCAGGCAGAAAAAACAAAAGATAGGCAACTCCGAGAATTGACTGAAAATTTCCACATGATCCATAAATTCAAGAAAATATATCATCCCTATTGAATGCAGCAAATCAATGTAATGATCTTCAATAATTTGAAATGTTACCTTGTGATCTCAAGATCCAACAAAAACATAAGCACACCCTTCATTTTGATCTGTAAGTACACTTGGTTGTTGATCCATAAGAATACATAGGGAAGTATGACCTTCTATTATCTAAGTGTTGGATTTAAATTCCTAAAGCATGGGAAACTCTAATTCTATCTCTTACATACTATCTATCTCAGGCTGATACTTCTTCCTTTCATAGTCTAAGTCATCTTTGAACAAAAAAAATTCTTCAAGGTTGGCAAACATGACAACCTTATCCTCTTCACGAAATACAACATTATTTGTTAGCTTATCTCCCTGCAGGAAATAATCATCACAAATTGGCTTAATCACAAAAACTTCCTGTATAGTATCATCAATCTCATGACTGCCATCATTTAAACTCAGATTTTCATTTCCAAGTTTAGAAATAGGCATTTCTCTATTTTGGTCCCGATCTATTTCATCTAAGGAAGAAGATACATGTTCTTCCTAGTGATGGAAAGGGTTCTCATACAAAGCCTCAAGGATCTCTTCATCCATGAACTCTTCATCACCATAAGTATTCTCTATATTTTGAATGAAAACCTCAAAATGTTCACAGAAATCCTCACCCAACGAAATAGAAGGATGAGATTCTCTATATTTTTCAAATAATGTTGAATGAAAATATTTAAGAGAATAAATACTAGCAAATGGAAGACCTTCATACCAAGATCGCACTTTTCCTTCTAAGGTTTCCATCAACATATTCATTATACAGTCTTCGGGAAATTGAACACTCAACCTATGTGCATGCATGTGAAATTTAAGAGTATGTAGAGCAACATCATCTCCTTTCTTGTCGTTGAACTTTGGGAGATATGTTTTCCAGTATACACAAAACATGTGGTTTGGAAAAAATGGAATGTGATCTCGTTTTAAAGGAGCATACCTTCAATCAGTTGAATCCATCTTGAAAAGAATGATGTCACCAAGAATTTCTTCATTCTACCAGTTCTTGAAAAGTGGAGTCGCCATGAAATTTCTGAACCTTTGGATTCTTCGACACTAGAGTCACCAGGTGAATGATGCACAACCTTCCTGTGCCTAATCACTATTCACCATCAGCAATCAGATCTGATCCTTTTCTTTATTTCCCAGGGAATATCTGTCACCTCGCTCCCCGGCAATGACGCAAAAATTTTAGCACTCCACTAGATCTCCAAAGGCTAAGAAGGAGACCAACAAACGTAACCATGGACCGCTTTGACATAGTAGCTAGCCCTACTAGGCTGGGAGGCCTCTCCCAATGAGATCATAGCCAAATTGATTGGATAATGGAGATTTTAGGCTAGGTATAGTAGGCTCTAGGGTTTGATTGATTTGATTTTGTGCTCGATGGTGAATTAGGTATAGGAAAAACAAGGTTACGGCTCTGAAAATAAGATTTGCGGAGATGTAATGGGGCAAGGTAGGCACACACTTTAGCACTTTACAAGTATCTTGGATAATATGGTAGATTGATAGGGTTTCAAAACGAGCATGGAAATCATGAATTCGTTTATATCAAAACAAAGTGAACATAAATGTGAAATTTTCTCCAAAACATAGCATTGAAGTAATGAATTATGCTTATTAAACTTAGAAATCAATCACATAAGACATGGAAATGAATATGGAAGGCACAATACTTTCAAAAATATGATAAAAAAAGAATAAACACTACTAAAACACATACAACATGAATCCCACCACAATAGCTGCAAACACTGTCTATTAGTTCCTGTCAAAATCACAAAAGTACACTAGTGTTTCAAGCTAAATTCCACATCATCTAACCTTTGGAAATGATTACAAACTATCTTATATAGGAAATACATCATAGGACAGCTCATCAGGTCGAAAATCCTATTCAAGGCTCATCATAAATGTCTTTGATGAGTCCTCACCTAAAGACTAGGATAGTTGAAATAGTTTCCCAGATTTTAGATAAACTTTAGGAGAGCTTATCTCCTCATTAATTTCAAAGTTCCACATAAAGTAAGGAAAAAACTAACTAAAATGATTACAAGACATCGAATTTGATATCATTCAGTGCATGAAAATGTATCTAAACCAGATGGTTTGCACCATAAACAAAAGGGTCTCACCAGAATGTAGAAAGGTTGCACCAGAATACATCAAAACAAGAATTTAGCAGAAAGGTTGCAGAAAGGTCATGCCAGTTGAGAGATGATTTTGACTGACTTGTAGGAGTCCAAACTACATTCTAAAATTTGGGTCAAGTATCCACGCATGTCTTCTTTCCAATCAGCCATAAAACTCTAAAAAATACCAATGGGAAGGCCTCCAAAAACTTATTTCCCCAACCTCACTTAGAAAGGTCGCGCCAATCCCGATTTAGTGGAAGAAATATGGAAAAGGTGAGGTTTTCTAATTTTTTTTTATCAAAATTAGATGTTTTTATGGAAAAAAAACTTTATATTTAGCATGTACATATAATTATCTATCGATCCATGTAGAGAAGAGCTCATTTGGATTCCCAGGGAAATGGGGCCGCACCTCGGTGCAACCTTTCTATGTGTCATTTTCTGCAAAATTTATAACTTTTCTCGGAGAATAGGTCTCAAGTATGGATCACTACATCTCTAACCATGATTTTTTTTTGAAAAAAAATGGATATTTTAGTTATTGGGAATGTTAGGGACAAAAAATTCCTACAATTTCCTAATATTCATCTCTGATTTCCCATAACCTTCTCTGCAAAAAGGTGACTAAACCAGGAAATTACATAGTCAGAAAAATAGGTTGTGAAGATGTGAATGGATATCTCATTATGTGATATTTGTGTAAAAAATGAGAGGGGTTTTTGTTCTTTGGCATGATAGGAATAAAAAAATCCTCGAATTTCGAAAAATTTAGCTCTTGTTGTTCAGAATATTCTCTAAAAAAAGATGTCTAAAACAGGAATTTTCTAGAAACTTTCACAAAAGGGTCATGAAAGGGTCGCAAAAGGATCGCGAAAGGGTCGCGCCACTTTGAGAGGGGTTTTGGAGGTCTTCCCATATCATTTTTGGGCTAAAACTGGTATGGTTTGAAATCTTAGGGTTTCTTCTACAAAATGGAGTCATTAAGCATTGCAAACCCCTTCTCCAAACCCCTGAAAAGTTAATTTGAAGATAGTGTTTCCAAAACTGTAGAAAATGACCTAGAGCAAACTTTATTTTGATAATTTATCTCAAACCATAATATATGTTCATAAACTGAAGGAGGTTTTTTTCATTATCCTATGATTGACAAAATCCGCTTTCACTTTTGTAAAATTCATCGCCATTACTTTAGAAAGGGATTTTGAAGCCAAACTGTCCTTGTGTGCATCATGAACCCTAACAAATGATCACAAAACTCTGAAAAGGATGCCATGGGTCTGAGTTGACTCGAACCTGGAAAATTTCCCTCCTTTGTTGTAATTTTTCTTCTCATTTTCCATGGTGTTTTTTTTATGATAGAAGCCCTAGCTTGATGGGAAGTAAGGAAAGGGTGGAATCTAGGAAAACAGGGGAAAATGGGGCAAAAATTTTAGGGAGGGAAATAGAGGGGATAGGAGTTAGGGAAAAATATGAAAAAATTAGGGGAGATAGGGGAGTGTTTTAGGAACATAGTTCAAGTGGAATTCCTTGAAATGGATAAGGGAACGGGGGGGGAGGCTAAAACATAGTCTTAACATAAAATATTTGCAAAAACGCAGCAAGAATTAGGGTTTGAGGAGAAATTGGAGTAATGAGAGTCATGAATGATTTGGAATGATTTGGTAAGGAATATAGGTGATGTGTGAACATTTTTATGTGATAAAACTACAGGTTTTCTAGCTGAAAGAAACCAAACATCTCAGCAATCCAAAAACTAGTTTGAAAACCCTAAAAGAGGGAATCCACTCTTTGATGAAGAAATTCACTTGAAGGAGAAGTAAGGAATGTTCACTTACTATTTTGGAAGCACTCGAACCTTTAAGAAATTATTAATTGACCCTTATTTTTCCTTCTTAAGACATAATTGGGACATTTGTGGTGGCGAAACGAAAGACACCTAGAGACTAGCCTGGGTGAAAACATGGTGACTGACTTAAGACTCTAGATGATAATGGTGGACATGACTCATGAAAATATGATTACTATGAGTGAATGAAGGGAGCAACGTTGACCTAGACAACAGCCAATGATCAAATTTGATTAACTTATTTGAAACTATAAAATTTGACTATGAGACCCTAACAGGACATGATAAGAGCCCATTGATCACTGGTGACAGGATGTAAATATTGACACTAATAGGTCCCTTCAATCAAATTACACAGGATTCCAGAAGTTCTAATCTAAAACTTATATAAATTTAATTTTTTTTTTCTTTTGGAATGGAACCATCAGTATGGGATAAATTAGAGTGATGCCTGTCATCCCACTAGGTACAAGAGAAGGAATATGTGGCAACATCACTCTATGACTTCACATCGCACATCCCATTAGTATGAAATATGAACACTGACTTACCTTTCATATTTTATTTTTGGTATTTTTTAGTACTATACCTCTATTTGGATTTTCCTAAAGAATGTTTTGGTATTCCTCCTATACTTATCCACCTAAGGAACAGTGCATATTGCTTCTTTATAGAGGTGGAAATTCATTATGGCACACAAAGTCATTTCCCTATGCACAAGGGTGACAGAGGATTATAATTTTCATGCAATATTTTATTCTACATCTTTATTTATGGTGAAAATGATTAGCTTACCATTATCATTTCGGATACAAGCCTTTCAAAAGCAAGTTATTCACTTACTTTAAGAATTTTTTTCGTAATGTTTTGTATTTTTTAGTCGGGCACTGGAATTTCTAGTTAATTATGTGTGATGATCCAATCTTCGTGATTTACCAGGGCCTATAACTTTGTTATTATCTCATCCTTCCCTATTATTATGCTTGGCGATCCCTCACCAACCCTTCTTGATCATGAAAATTCACTTCTACGCAGGTTCATTAGATCTTTTCGTAGTGTAGCCTACCTCCTCTAATCTATATTAATCACCCTACCACCATCTCCTCAATGATTGTTAGCTCTTCATCACCCCTTTCTCATGAGTGTCATGATCGTGCAAATTTTCCCTTATTGGCAGTTGCCATTTCCATGACATGGACCTAAGCACTTTGAGCTGCAACATATTATCATGAGCTCAGAGGTTATAGAGCTCAACATTAGGTAAAGAGCTTAGTTAATTGATATAAGTTATACACCCCACCAATATTTTGGGAAGAAATTTCCCAACAAACGTAAGACATACTACATGAGCAAAACCGGATTACAAATTTTCACATGTTTGTATAGGTATCATGATTCTTTTTGGAAATGGGCCACTCCAAGGATGATCATAATCACTACATGAACATAGTATATCTTCAATGGCATCTAAAAATTTTTCTTGTCTGAGTGCTAATGGAGTCGAAGAACATTTCCAAAGAGAACATTTCCCTCGAATTAGATGATTTCGGTATATGCTAGTTCATACCACGGACAATCGACTAATGAAAATTCACATGATTCTCTTCCAACTAGATGATTTGTGTCTCCTAGTTTGCACCACGAACAATTGACTCATGAAAATCGACCACATGATCCGAGTTGTTCTCAAGAGGTGATAAGGAACTCATCTCTCTTGAAACGTGAGATTCTAGAAAGTCTTGTATGGTTTATAAATCATTTAGTTTTCACTTATTAATTTTATATATTTATTTTTATGTTAAAAAAAATAGTATAAGATGTCCTATATTTACAAAAAACTTACTAGAACTTTAATTTACTCTTGATAGATATTTTATATCACACTTAGTAAAAATAAACTTATAAGCCATGTCTAACATTCTATCCCTTGTCCGATGTCCCTAACTAAAACATATTTCTTAGAATTTCAATGATACGATAACATTGTAAAGGAATAGAAAAAAAAATTAATAGTATATTATTTATTCAATAAATATTATCACTTGAAAAAAGAAAAAAAAATCAAAATGAAAATACATAATTTGGTTAAATGTTTTAAGGTTATACCCACAAGTAAACAAGAAATAAATTTGAGGAGCATACATGATGGAAACATTACACAAAATAAAAATTAGTATATTACTTTCAAAGCCAAATTACAAGGCACATACATAGTTCTCATGAGATCCAACAATTTCTAAGCTAAGAGATTATTGTTGCGAAAATATCTCAACCATTGAACAAACTAATCATACATATTGTTGGGCCACTAAATTTTCATTCTTATTACCACTTTCTAACCTTTATTTCATCCATTTCTACCATTCTTTATCACATTATTTATCACAATTTATCATTTAATTCCATTTTATAATAATTTATGCTCTTATGGATAAGTAATACGTATTCTCCTTTATTTTTAATAAATTGATAATTATTATGCATGATTTTGTCAAAAATGATTTATTAAATTGTTATAACATCACTCACGCTTTTAGCCTCCAATATCTCTTCCATTTTAGAAATTCGATCTCCAACTATTCCAACTCAGAAATTCGCTGAGATAAAAAGTGACAGTTTTTCGTTGCCTATTCAGACAAATGAAGATGAATCCTGAAAATCCAAGACATGGGTTTTGTGCAGAACGGATCGATTCAATATTCTCTAGAGCATTTTTCGAAAATTTAGTTTGGATTGAGAGAAACGAAAGGTTCTCTGAAGCCGATTTTATTAGATTTGATGTTGTGGTCATTTTCCAAATTCTTCCAATTGCAATACCAGGTTCGACTTGTTCTAGCTGAGTCATGATATTTCAGATCTAATCTTCTTGATCAATTTTTTGTAGACAATCTCCAATTGTAATGGTAAATCATTTTGTAATCAAGTTAGTTGTAATTTCCCTCTGCTCTCTGTGTAATCATTTTTTAATCAAGTTAGTTGTAATTTCCCTCAAAGAGGGGATGAAAAGATGAACAATTGTTGGATGAATGAATGAACACTCATTGAATACGAGATGAATAATTTTTAAACTTGAGACAAAGCCAAGAGCTTCATTTTGATGTAATTATTTCTCTCATATATTCTAATGAAGGAAGTTATCCATTGATTTCTAGAGCTGTTACTTGTAATCTGATCTGAATTATTTCTCAAGGCAGAACTGAGTCTTGGGCGGTTGGGCCCACTACCTTGGATGAGGTGTTACTTTGAACATCTAAAGTAGTTTAGTTGCGTGCTTGTTTATTTGAATTTCAATTCTCATTCCTTAAAGTAGATTTCCTTTATTTTAAGTAATTTGTTGTTTGTTGCATTTTCCATATTTTTTGTTTCCTACAATTTCTAGATTTCATTCAACTTATTATTCTAGATTAACATTTGAATTATGTTGGGTGCAATAGGTTAAATTTACAATGCAACAATGTGTGATTTAATTCATTATTTATTCAAGTCGTGTGATTAGCGTAATTATTTTCCTGTCATTTACTTCCTGTTTTTGAGATTTAGTATTTTTTTCAAGTCTTGCATTTTATTTCTTTTTGAATGAGCTTGATAATATAGAATATAATCATGTAGAACCAGTGTTAGATGTTGGTATTTTCTATGCATATATTTTTCTGATTTCCTTTAAATAAAAAGACGTTGCTTGGTTGATAATTAATGAATAGGTGATTAGTTGTTTTTATTAAGAAATTATTTTTACCCAACATTTTGGCGTTGTTCTCAGGGAGGCAGTCAAATAGCATTACCACACTAATATCTGGATGTAGATGCATTCTTGACTTTGAGAGGATTGTATATTGAAGACGAAATGTAAGAACCTACGCACACACCCTAGCTAACTTATGGTGAGGTCTACCCTCAGCAGTCAGGCTTAGGTCATATAACATGCATGATTACAAGTAGGAATCTTAAAGGTATAAATTTGAATAAGCCTTCTCATTTCACTGAAGTGGTGATGTAAGCACCACCCATTTCACTAACTTATTGATAGGAAAATTTGGAGGAGGAGCTTCAAAGTAGCACATGAAGAACATCTTCTATTTTGGGAATAAATGGTGCATACTGCTACTTTTTAATTTCATATTAGAGATCTAGGAGGAGTGACACAAATGCACATTATTCCTCCATCTACTCTACCAAAATTTCATGATTTGGAAAATGAAGATCCAGATACATTTTTATTTGAGTTTGAAGTAATTTGTGGAGGATATTATTGTTATACGAATGATCAAAGGTTGAAGGTGTTTTCTCTTACTCTAAAAGGAGCACCTCTCTGATGGTTCATGAGCCTTGGTGGAAACTACATTCAAACATGGGAAGACATGAAGAATGTATTCTTGAAGAAGTACCAAAACTATTGCAAGGCCGTTGAAGACATTTTCAGTATGATACAGGGGGAATATGAAAGCTTGAAGGACTATGTGGAGCGATTTAAATAAAACCTTCAAAAATCAAAGCATAAGCATTTGGAAAAAGAGATCTTAAAAACACTCATTCTTAAAGTAATCAAAAATGAACTTTTAGAACTCTTAAATATGATAGGAAAAGGTGATGTTTTTCAGCTATCATATGATGATGTTTGTGATTTATGCATAAGATATTTAAGAGGAATCTTCAAGGCTGGTAAGAATTCGAGAGAATTTCATTCTTTCATTTCCAAATCTACTACAAGAACATGAGATATAAGAGATGAAAGCAATGATTTATTTGAGCATTTTAAAATTTATTTTATTAGCTCTCTAAATTCATAGTTGCATGTTTTGGAGGTAAAGAAAAATTAGGAAAAAATTGAAGAAATATTTTTTCCTCATTGCCAAAAGGAGCATCCCATGAATAATTTATCTTTCTTACCTAGGATGGAAGCAACATATCAAAGATATTGAGAAGCTACAAGCTCACAACCATGGAAACCATGGCCTACATCTATGGTTCAAAACACTTTCTCTCCATTTTCTTACTTGCATAATCCATTATGGAATACTCCTTTGTTATGGCGGCCATGTCAATCTCAACATAACCACCATCAATATTTTCCACAAATTTGGTAGGGTTCATCTTATGATTACATGACTACTCTCATTCATCAATATTCTTTACCATCTTTTCAACAGCATCTTACTTGTTTATCAAAATAATCCACACAACCCACTCAACTAAATCCTCAAAATCCTCCATGCCATACACAATTTCCTCCTCAATCCATTCCACACCCTCACAATAATAAACGAGTACATCAACTTACAGTGTTGAACTGTAAAATTTACCTACCCTTTCTACCCATTCAGTCTCACATACACCATTGCAGAAAACTTATATTGAGATTGCGAAGGCTTCAAATCCAAAAATTTCATAATTAATGGAAGAAATTCATCATATGAAAACCATGGGAAATCGAGAGAGTCAGGGCTAAATTGAATATTGGTTTCACTCCATCATTTTTCAGCAGCATCATTCCATACTTTAGCAATTTTTTACACCATATTTTCAAGGGAACTTGGTCTCTTCCACCTTGGTATTTATTAATGTATATTTTTCTAATTTGGGTATGTATATACATGATGCCTTGTTTCAAAAATGGTTCCATTGGAAGTACTCTTATACGTATAGATATTTCATCTTTTTCAGACTAAGTAGGTTAGTGTATAAAATAAAATAAATAAATTTCTTTATATGTAAAAAGAGTTATGTTTGTTGCAACATGCCGTGTAAATCGATATTGGAGATATATATTTGTATGTACACATATTATATTGAAAATCACATTTCTACAAACACCCATCACCATTTTTAAAAAATGTTTGTTTATCATATTTTATGGCTTGCAGGCTTCATGAAGTTTCAGGAAAAACAATTGGAACAATCATGTTTTGAGGGACCAAATGGGAATATTTTAAAATATTTTTCTATATTAAGTAGATATTTATGTCTACTTCACATCCCAATTTTAATCATTCCATTTAGATTTTAAAAGAAAAATGTATAACCAAAACATTGGCAGGGTGCCTAGTAGGCAACTCATGAACAGAATTGGGACAGTCACTTTTTTGAGGCCCAAATGACTAGATCTTGCAAACATGTTTCTATGGTATATTTTTCTATGAATCTAATTTATAAGGGAATTTGAATTACTCTATTTCGATATAGTATGAGAAAGTTATAGCCAAAATACTAACTGCCTATCGAAAATCAACATTCTCAAAACTCTATTTTTCGACTGTTCACTAGCATATTTGACCTATCAATTCTTCTTGCCTCCAAAACCTGTTTCTATTGGAGATAGATATATAAAATATTTTAATCTCCAATTTCAATCAATTCAATCAGTCATCAAATGAAAAATTTATGCCTAACATATCAGTTGTTAGTGTAAGTTGGGAAATTGAAAATGACTTTGTTATGAAGGTTTTTCTAAGTAAATTTAACATATCATATCATGGAATTTTTATAACCTGTTTATATTGGTGATATCTCTTTGAAACAAATTTCATTTGTCTTTGGAATCACTGAAATTGGAGGAAAAACAAATAATTTATGATTAAAACACTGCTGGTTAGTATGGTCGACCAATTCTCTCTTGCAAGTGACATATAAATTGTTATAAATAAACACTCATTGTTCTGTCCAACGAATAATTGTTTTTCTCTCAAATGAACAATTGTTGTTCCATTCCCAACTGCACATTTTTTGTCCTGTCTTCGACTGCGTGGTTGTGGTTTCGTAGAGCGAACATCTCTAATTTTGTTTGCATGTGTTTAATAACCATTATTCAATCAATTGAACAATTTTTGTCTGAGAAAATGGAAATGTGTTTATTTTTCATGTGTTTAATAATATTTTTTCAATTAATTGAACAGGTTTTGTTTAGTCAGTTCGATCAACTGGACAGTCATGTTTATTTTGCGTGTAGTTAATAATTGTTGTTCAATCAATTGAACAATTGTTCTTTAGTCAATTGAACAACTATTGTTCGATCAAACAAAAAAATGTGTTTTATTTTTCTTTTGTGTGTTTAATAATTGATATTCAATCGATTGAACAGTTGTTGTTCAATTCAATAGCTGCTGTTCAGAAAAAACGAACAGCTCCAATTTGTTTTTGGTGTGCTTTTGTTGTTCAATCAATTGAACAGATGTTGTTCAATCAATTAAACAATCGTAATTTTTTTTTGTTTTCTTTGTTCAATCAATTGAACAATTGTTGTTCAATCAATTGAACAGTTGCAATTTATTTTGGTGTGTTTTTGTTGTTCAATCAATTGAACAGCCGCAAATATTTTTGGTGTGTTTTTGTTGTTCAACCAATTGAACAGCCGCAAATTTTTTCGGTGTGTTTTTTTTGTTCAATCAATTAAACAACTACAAATTTTTTTGGTGTGTTTTTGTTGTTCAATCAATTGAACAGCCGCAATTTTTTTGGTGTGTTTTTGTTGTTCAATCAATTGAACAGTCGCAAATTTTTTTGGTGTGTTTTTGTTGTTCAATGAATTGAATGGCCACAATATTTTTTGGTGTGTTTTTTTTGTTCAATCGATTGAATAATTGTTGTTCAATTGAACAACTGTTGTTCAGAAAAATGAACAGCCGCAATTTATTTTTGAGTGTTTAATAATTGTTGTTCAATCAATTGAACAGTTTTTGTTCAATAAAATAAACTTTTGCAATTTTTGTTGTCATTTGATCTCAATCAAATAACCATTTTTATTTCATACATTTTGTTATGAAAACCATATTTTTATTCGAAATTTGTACCCAATATAAAGGAAAAAAAAATTATATTAGCAACATTATGAATTTTAAAAACTTTGATGGTTATATTTATTCTGAAACTGACATGTTTCATCTATATAATGGCTTGTTGAATATCTCCTCTTCGGACATATCATAAAATGATTCACTATCTCAATACGATGTTGTTTTATCTTTCACAGTTTCAATTAATAATTTCCTTTCGTATGATGATATGGGGATAAAAGCATAACATTCATTAGCATTCTTTTACTTCTCACGCCATCCCTAGCTCTTAAGGGGTTAATGAGCCTCCCTCCATTTATAATAAAAATACGAAAATCTAATATAAATATTATTAGAGAGGATAGGGGGTCTCAGCATGAGCCAGCCTACTATGATCATAAGGATGTAACAAGTGGCATTCCCATTATGGCCACCAAACCAGGGTAATGGCCTTTTAGCCAGTGAAAACTGTCAGATGGACAGGAAGTCTCATCATGAAATGACCTAATCACTTTGTTATATCTTGGTGAATGGCACTGTGATTATCTGGTTACCATGCTATCACAGTGATCTCTTTATAAAAATAAACAATTATATAGATACTAAATAGAGGATCCTGGTTCATTTTTGGGTCTAAAAGCAGCCCTGTCGCGGCTATGGATGCCTACTAGCAGCAATGGTTCTACTTATGGTATTGAAGTTATATGTTACATTGCCAATTATTCTATATCCCAATATTTCCCATTGATTCATTTCCAAAGGCGAATTTTCCATTTGAACAATGTTTATATCTATATTAACCAATGTGCATGGTAAACTATACTTTTATATGAATGATATTAAAAATTGTTTGATCAAATGATATTAGCAGTCGTCATCATACATTTCCTGTCATGATTTCATCATATCTTGCCACCAAAGTAAAAATATTTTCTCATAAATCTTAAATCTTTGTTTTACTCTTTTTGGTCAATTCCTAGTCATCTTTACGATTTGTACTTCTCTAAATGTTTCTACCATATGTACGCTACTCTCATTATTTTTCTACCTCATTTATGAATCCACAACATCCTTTCTTCTTTTCCCATGCTTTATGGTCATGGACGCTTGGGGGAACAAAACCATGCCACACTTTGTCCTTACTTTCAGCTTGCATGGCTTCCACCTTTTGCATCACTTTCAAAATCAGCTCAGCCTACATCAGCTTCAACAAATTCTAGTGCATACATGGCATTCCACATTTCTACGGAGGTAAAACTTGAGGTAACATGGCATCAATTTCTGATTTATTAAAAATTTAGGATAATTTCATGAAAATGCATTGAACATTCTTTATCTTCATTTATTCCACTTCTTTACCACTTCCCATTTTTCAAAGACACAAAAGCTTTTAGTTTTGGGGATTGTTACTTTCATTCATTTCTTTATTATGACCATACCATCATCCATCAATCTCCTTATTCATTCTCAAAACCTCCCTTATTCCATGTTTTTGTACACCAAGCATAACGATTGTAGCAACTACATCAATCTATTTTCTAGTATAGAATGAGGGAATGCTAATTCTCCATTTTGGTGGAGGAATTGCTTCAGATGAGGGATTTTTTCTACTTTCTTTCTCATTTAAGGCATACAATTTCATTTTTATACAGTGCCAAAATTTATTTGCACGTATCTTTAAAACTATGAACTTAATTCTTGTGATTTTTGGACAACAAAGAGGTATCCTTAAAATACACAAAACTATAAAATTTCAAGCTAAATTAGTTTGTAAAATTTCAGAAATCATGCACTGTCACCTACAACCATTTTCCTTACATCTCATGATCCATGCATCAAAACGATTTGATTTTTGGATTAGAGAACCATTAATATAGTTGCAAAATTTCAGCAAAATCTAAGTCGTAGTTTTTGAGAAAATGGTTAATGAAGTTTGTAGTCCCTTGTATCATATTTTGTTGTAAATTGATCTACATATGGTTGCAATTCAATGTGAACATTTTTATGCCTTCACCAACATCACTAAAATTGAATATTTATTATTTGAGGAAGAAGTCATTTGTTCCATCAATATAATGACTTGGGGTGAACATTTTGATTATTGTATTACAACTTGGTTAATACCGATGCTTTGGGTTGAATGAGGACATACAAAATATTCAATTTGGGGGTATGTTGGGCCACTAAATGTTCATTATTATTACCACTTTATAACGTCTATTTCATCCATTTCTACCATTCTTTATCACATTATTTATCATAATTTATCATTTAAGTCCATTTTATAATAGTTTATGCTCTTATGGATGAGTAATACGTATTCTCCTTTTATTTCTAATAAATTGATAATTATTATGCATGCTTTTTTCAAATATGATTTATTAATATTTTATAACTTCTCTCACACTTTTAGCCTCCAAGATCTCTTCTAAATTGGAAATTTGATCTCCAACTATTCCAACTCGGAAATTCGTTGTGATAAAAAGGGACGGTTTTACGTTGGCAATTTCAAACAAATGAAGATGAATCCTGAAAATTTGAGACATGGGTTTTGTGGAGAATGGAACAATTCAGTTTTTTTTTAGTATTTTTCCAAACTTCGATTTGGATTGGGAGAAAAGGAAAGTTCTATGAAGGTGATTTTATTCGATTTGTTGTTGTGGCCATTTTCCAAATTCTTCCAATTGCAATACCAAATTCGACATGTTCCAACTGAGTCATGATATTTTAGATATGATCTTGCTGATCAATTTGCTGTAGACAATCTCCAATTGTAGTGGTAAATCATTTTGTAATCAAGTTAGTTGTTATTTCCCTCTGCTTTCTATGTATTTAAATGAAAACAGATATCGAAGAGAGGGGATAAACATATCAACAATTGCTAGATGAATGAATGAACATTGCTGAATACGAGATGAGTAATTGTTGAACTTCAGAAAAATCCAAGAGCTCCATTCTGATGTAATTTTTCCTGTCATATATTTTAATGAAGGAAGTTATTCATTGAGTTCTACATCGGTTACTTGTAATCTTATCTGAATTATTTCTGAAGCGGCAGAACTGAGTCTTGGGCAGTTGGGCCCACTAGCTTGGGCGAGGTGTTTCCTTGAACATCTAAAGTATTTTATTTGTGTGCTTTTTTATTTGAATTTAAATCCTCATTCCTTAAAGTATATTTCCTTTAATTTAGTTAATTTGTTGTTTGTTGCATTTTCCATATTTGTTGTTTCCTACAATTTCTAGATTTCATTTAATTTATTGTTCTGATTGACATTTGAATTATGTTGGGTGCAATAGGTTAAATTTACAATGCATCAATATGTGATTTAATTCATCATTGATTCAAGTCGTGTGATTATCATAATTATTTTCCTGTCATTTACTTTCTGTTTTTGAGATTTAGTATTGTTTTTCAAGTCTTTCATTTTATTTATTTTTGAATGAGCTTGATAGTGTAGAACATAATCATGTAGAACCAGTGTTATTTGTTGGTATTTTCTATGCATATATTTTTTTGATTGTCTTGAAATAAAAATACGTTCCTTGGTTGATAATTAATGAGTAGGTGATTAGTTGTTTTTATTAAGCAATTAATTTTACCCAACACCTATATACTAATGTAAGCATTATTCCAAGTGCACCCTTTAATGCTTACATTACATCATTACAAAAATTAATACAAAAAATAGATATTATAATTCACATTATAGTCACATATATCTTGCTAGTCTTCATCAACACTCACATCCACTTCAGAATCTCGCAAACATTTCTCTTTCTTCACCACCTTACCTTTGAGTTATCACTTGAACTCCATTTAAAATATGCTTACCTATGACCATAATTAATGAAATTTGAAATATCAACGATATTGACATCTTAGCTTATTGGGGCTTTCGCGATAATAATTGTCAAGTAATGAACCATCATATGGGCCAATCATGAATTTTCCGATATTTCACTTTCATCTATCTATTTATTACTAGGAAGATAGTTTGAATATTGAATGTGTTCAAAATTTCACCTAAAATTTTTTCCTTTTCACACACATAAGGATCTCATAACATAACGTGTAATCGATTATATTCCATCCTGAAGCACAATAATATTCATCAACATACAACATATTCACATAATTAATCTAGAAATATGTTCTCTTAGCACCGAAGAATGTCGAGAACTACTAGTTTAATTAGATTTCGTTTTTTAATAATTGGTTCTACACTTTTTAATTTACAAACATAATAGATAAACTACACAATAATTTATCAGTTGTTGTCATCCAAGCATATTATGTCCCTCCTTGGCTCAAGTCAAGAGTTGTTTATCCCATTCAATCATTATCATGGAGTTTTCTTCATGAGGAAATTATTAGAGAGAGGTCAATTTTAACAAATTGAAACTCGGATATTAAGTTGACCAAAATTAATAGGTGTATTATACAAACTCCAAATTTAAATAAAACGAAAAACCCATTCCACCTTAACCATAATGATGTTTCTTATATAACATTGATTTTAAAATTATGGAAATTGTCTCTATCGATCCAATGTTTGGCCATGGTGATGTCTGGCGATCGAATCTATTAAGCTCATGAATTACTGCAGAAACTCCAGCCTAAGATTGTACCACATGTCGCACACATCATCGAGAGGTATAATATTCTCACACTCGAGTGATTATTCCTTCTAATTAGTTTCAACAGATCAATATAATTAGGGCCACATGCAAACCTTCATATAAAAATATAAGAAATTGACAATGTCGAACTCTAACTACAATAAAAACGCTACAATGGCCATGTCCGTGGCTTAAAAATTATTTATTTGATAAAAGCATGTCAGGATGAGCTAGCTAAAAACATTTCCAGGTCTACATTTTTTTGGCTTGGTGGGGCCTAGACCTAGGTTCAAATGTGGTTGTGTGAACTAACAAAACCCACTATTACTAGCCCTTTTGGCAACGATCTCCTTGCGTAGACCGAAATATCACCTGAGGAAATATTTGGGAATGTTAGAACCAGGTTTTTACATCCAAAGGGATAGTGGATTGTGTCTTTATGGCTTTTCTTCCTTGGCAAAGCTTCGCAGAACAAATATATTAATTATACAATCGTTGTTCAATGCATTTGTTGAACTAACTATAATACTGCATGATATTTCGTAATCATGCATAAAACATAGTAAACAACCATAAACAAAACTACATTCTACAATTACAAATAGAAACCCTTACTTAGCATAGATATTCATAAAAATAAAGTAAAGTAAAACAGATCAACAAAAATACAGATCTATCTTAACAGGTCTTTCATTTATGTTAATATCCTTCCCATACATTCACTTCCACCCTACGCACTCAGTTGCAAGGGTCTACACACTCAATTGCAGACTTCGTATGGTCTCCGCACACTCAACTGTAGGAGCCATTCCTCTAATCCAAAACCACATACCCTGACTCAAAATAGTCTTACATCCAAATTCATATCATCAATTCTATTATTTCATGGGTTGTAACTTATATCTAGACTCCTTATATAGATTTTTCATTGACAATACCATGGTCCGAAAATCATGGGTGGAGTTCAACACTCGCAAATTAATCCTATTCCATTTCATAATAAGGGGATTTGACCCACCCCAAATCCCCTAAGACTAAAAATCGACTCTGCCTTGTGTGCTCCAATCCTCAATCTACAGAGTCTTTTCTCTAAATTCTTTCATCGAGAGGTCCCATGTCCCAACAATCCCCCAACACCAAACTGTGACTCGTCTCAAGTGAAAATGTTGGTGCACCATCAATCTTTAATTTGATACTGCTTAAGCCATCCTTCAAAGGTGGAACTTCTTCGACCTACTGTCTCTAAATATCTTTAACTTCATTTAGTAGAACTTATATGATTGTTTTGGCAGCCTTCTACTCGAATCCTCTTTGTTCCTTGTGTAGTGCTTTGAGATTTTTTTCTATAGTTTGGGAAAGATAGCTGGCCCCAACTTCTCATGGCTTCATTCTAGATGTAATGAGATGCTCCTTCCTGCACAACTCATTGATCTTCTCTTGTAAACATTTACCCTCTTGGAGATGGATAAACCATTACATTGATGCTAAGGTATTTGCAGTTACCTTAATATGATCCATCTGCTCTATTTTTTTGTGCACTTAGGCCTCTATCTTGTGCACTTGAGGGTCATCCTATAATGATGCCCATACATCCACGACTTCTCTAAATGCGTTCGTGAACTGTTGTATACAAGACTCAATCTGTTATCTGGAAGCTTTGAGTTGTACCATGTGCTGCTCCCTGACTTTTGGTGGAGTGTGTGGCTACAATTGCATCTGCATCTAAATGATTTTCATCTGCATTTCTAGGTGCACTTCATTTACCTTAATTTTGGAATCCTTAACTGTTGTTGCGATATTGGCCACTTTTTCCTCTAGCATAGCTATAGCTTGAATATGGAGCTCTTATAGCTTGCTACAAGCCTTAAATATGGATTCTTCCACATTCTGTCTGTGCGTGGTCTCGGCCTTGCACTATTGTACTGCCAATTGTTTCTCCTTGGCCATACTTCATCATTCTCGCTGAAAATGATGAATGACTACGAGGGAACGCTTCAGTTTGATCTTTAATTCTTTGGCAATACCCTGTTGGAACTCATGAAAAGCTCAGAATGGCAACGCAAAAAGATTTAGCTTCATGTTTTTCTAGTGGACTGCCTGTTTCAGCAGCTCTGCACTATCAAAACATAAACTTCCTGTAGGGATCTTCATCGTGTGGGTATTAATTGTCTTTTTTAGCTCATGCACGGTCATTCTTGTGCCTACTGGTACCATTGATCTGAAATTACTTGCTAGTTAATGATGTGCTAGTTTCATTTCAGATACAAAATTTTCTTTGCATTGTTTTACTTATCCTTCATGAGTTTGTTTATGAGCATGTGATTGGAAAATAGTGTACTTAATGAAATTATGAGTTTTTCATAAACTTAAAAAGCATAATTTTAAATGACAGAACAGAAGCAATAGTAAAAACAGCAAGAACATATAAAAGAGATTAACACAGAGAATTTTGATAAAGGAGTTTGCCCCTCCTGGGCTACATCTCCTTAGTCCATCTTCATAGTGTGACCTTTGTATTAGCTTCAAGTGTGCTTAAATTGGTGTTACAATCTTCAAAACCTCTTCGACCCTATTCCAATGAGTTTATAACATCATAATCTCCCAAAAATGACTACCCTTTTGTTGTATTTGGACTCTGGATGCTCTGGAAATGACCCCAACACCTATTGGCCCTAGCCTTCAAAAATCTTCAAATGTTCTAAAAACATGTAAATCACCTTCTCTACCTCTGTAACCTACTCTGTTGAGTTCCTAGCATGAAAATTAGCTAGGAATGACTTTTACTGAGCTCATTTTGATCAAAAATTGAGTGAGTTATGACCAAAACCAAATTTGCCCCAATTTCTCCTCCAAAACTGGAGAAACTGCAAGTTAAAATTCTAATTTTTGAAAATCTGCCAATTTTGGTGCTGCCTTTGAATTCTCCGCTAGCTTAAATGTCAGGTTTAATTAACAGAAGCAGGATTACGGGCAGATAAGTATGTGTTTATTGATAAGCATGCTCTGCACACTACTGACATCTTAACATAATTAAGCCATAACTAAACATTGTTTAAACATGATTTATTTTCTCGTCGGTAAGTTTTTTTTGGCACCTAGCCTTTGGCTTATGGCCACATGGGGAGGGGGCTGGACCAAGGTGATCAGAACTAGATCATGGACCATAATGATAGCTCAAAATTAAAAGTGTTCAAAAGTTTATCAAACCTCATCGACCAGATAGATCTCGTCTTCCTGATTCCGGCATCATGAACAGTTCGAAAAACCGACATCGTATGAAGAAGTTATCGCAGTTTGAAAAGTCCAATAAACTGGAAAAACTGGACTTTGACCAAGTTTGACTTGGAATTTTGGGAAATTAAAAAAAGAATATTCCAAGGAAAATTCCTAGAATATTTCTCAAAATATTCCCTAGAATATTCTGTTCGGTCCAATCAGCATTGGACAAATGGTGCAATATGGTTCAGTTTTGGGAGCACATGTTTTAATTTGGTCCAATAGGAAGCTTCCACATCCCAGGCCCAGAAGCTGCCATGTGCCCCAGGTTCGGTCTTGTCAAATTTATGTGACTTCCCATGAATCGAACACCCGACCTCCGAGTGTCCAGTCAAGTCTCTTCACCATCTCTGCCAATGTTTATTTCTTAACAATAGTGGTCCACGGGGTTGATTTAACACATATCAAGATCTGATTTGGGGGTTTGAGAGGCCATCCTACCCCCCATGCGCCTAAGAACCAGAACCTTGAGCTTAAGCCCTAACTCTAACCACCGGCAGGAGTCGTGTTCACATGCGGTTTTAAACTTAATGACATCCATGTGGTTTATGCCAGTGGTTGCTGCTATTTAACCACGGGTTTCCGATCACATGCCCATCAGCCAACATTTAATATTGCAGTTAGAAATAGTGTTTTAACTCGCACACTCGCAAATTTGGCGTAATTTTCCAACTTAACTAGAGTTAAGTCCAGTTTCTCCACAATTAATGGAGTTTTTTAAGGGACACTGGGAAAAAATGAGTTCAGGCTCTACTTGGAGCTTGATTCGCCCAATTTTGGAGTGCTAATAGTTAATTTAAAATATCTCCAACATTTAAAAATCATTGGTGAGGGTTTCAGAGCCATCAGAGAAATTTTGAGCAGGTTTTTGTTTCAGAGAAGTTCAAGGGGCCACTAGGGCCACCATGGGCCAGTAAAATTTTGAGGTCTAGCCAAGGGAGCTACAGGCCTTATTCAGAAATCCAATAGTCAATTTTGGATGTTTCATATGTTCTTGAAATAATGGTGTTGTTTATAGAGCCTTTAGAGGACTTTTTAAGGCCAAGATGCTTCAGTGAAGTTCCAGGGGCCACTAGTGCTAGCTTTTTCCAGCAACAATTTGGGGCCTAGTCGGGGCAGCTAGAGACCTTATGCAGTGAACCAATAGTCATTTCTGACTGTTTTCATACTTTTGAATCCAATGGAGGATTTTTTAGAAGCTTTAGAGAACTTCTATAGGTTAATAACCCATCAGAGAATTTTTCAGCGACCCAATGCCAAGGGGTGCCGAGAGGTGTTGGAGGCGAACTAGAGCAGTCAGAGGCCATTTTGAGTGAAAAAAATAGTCTATATTCACTAATATTTTCATTATGAATCCAATTAATGGATTTACAGAGCCATTTTCTGACTTCTAGAGCTTGATAAGCTAAAGGGTAGTTTTGTGCAACCCTGGGAAAACTGTGGAGGAAGGCTTAGTTTGGGGATGAAGTGCAGGTTTTGAAAAAATTATAAGTGGATATTTGGTGTCTGATGTGTGTTGGAGACATTAGGTGTGGTTTCAGGGATATAAATAGAATTCTAAAGGATTTAGTGCCATACAGAAGTGTTGAGGAGGTAAATCCCCTCTGCGGACAGAGGCGATCCCTACTAGCCGAGCAGGGGTCTAGCAACAAACAAACAATGTTATGACGTAGGTTCCTAATTACGAATGAAAAGGCTGGAGATAGAAGCCTACCTGGATTCCAACGCTAGGATCTGAAGAAGAAGCGTCCCCGTTCCTCAGCCTTGGCAGATCACAATCCCTCCACGATCTCCGCGGATGAACACCTGCACACGGAAGAAACGAACAGATACAAGCATAGAAACCAGCATACGTAACTAAACATCAGTCAGAAAGGACGTTACTCACATTAACATGATGGAAAATAGAGTGGAACCATAATCATAATCATCTATTAAATAATAAACGAAGAGAGATTACAACCAAGTTCTGACGTCGCGGTCTCCTTCGGACGGGTCTCCAGTCGTCCACGTCTCGCAAAGCTTGCCAAGGAAAGGGAAAACCTCTCCGGAGTCTCTCGACGATGGTCTCCTTACTTGAGTCGGCCTTAAGGGAAAGAGAGGATTCTTTACAGCACAAAGGCTCTTGGGAATATGGAGATTCAAAGCTTAGGCACTTCAAGACTAGCTTGCCATGGGATTGAGCAGGTTTTTATAGATGGGGAAGGAGGGAGTTGGGATCCCTATTATTATGGGATTGGCCCTATCAACAAGGAAGGTTCCATGGGAGGTGGCAAAACCACTTCCCTTCCATAGAACTCCCGTAGCCAAACCTCCCAACTCAAGATAGGCAATGGTTTGTGAGTTTGTTAGAACTCAACTTCCGCCATCTTTATTTTAAAAACAACTCCCAAAATGGGTGGCGCGACTACGGCTCTATTACAGAGCGCCAGTTGGCGCGACCTATTTGCAGTAATTTCCCCATTGGCGCGAGTACTGAACTGCTTGCCCGCGCCAATGCTAAAAGGGATGTTTTTCATGACTTTTGCAAGGAGATGTCTCAAGGGCAAATAAAGCTCATGTTCAGAGGGATGCATTGATGATGTTTCCAAGGCATGACAATGTCCACAGGTCACAGAATGGGTCCTCCATTGTGCGGGATGGGGAATGGTAAGGACGGTGACAAATTACTGTGTAACAGATGCCCCCTAAAGTATGAGGCCCGAGAGGGAGAGGGGTGAAATTCTTTACGAGAACATGTTCAACTGAAGCCCCGCCGTCGGAAAACCTGCGCAGAAAGATACAACTGATATCTCAAGTACATGATGTATAAGTGGTATGGACATAGCCATCCGAAACAGAGTATGCTATAATCCGGATCTAGGGTATGGGCGCAGCCATCCAACTAAGATCAAACCAATAGACTCAGGTATGGTCGCAGCCATCCAATCAGTGAGTCATGTACATAATGATAATAATCCACAATCGCAGCCTGGATTACAACAGACACAATCCAGGGTTTTGCGCTCCATCTCGACCCAACAGAGTACAAGTTCAAGCATGCGAATATGTGAGCTGAAGTCGAACATGCAAGAACATCGTCGAATTACCAGCCAATGATGAAAGCTGTTAACCGACGCGAGAGAAACCACCAATAATGACAATGGTTCTCAAGGTACTACAGGTAGAATCTACGGCGTGCGAATAAATGAGTTGACGTCGAACACCCGCAGAATCACTCGATCGGAGGCCAATGATGTAAACCTCTCGTCGAATGCGATGAACCTACCATTGAGGCATGCAGGCTCCAAGGTACCACAAGGAGTCTCTAGACCAACCTCCTGGATAATGAGTTGATGTCGACAGGAAGTGACCTTGATCGAAGGTGGGCCATAATGATTCCCACATCATCGACACGAGACAGAGGAACATGATTTTTTGTTGTGAATCAGGATCGTATGAGAAACAGAGGAAGGTTGATATTTGCAGAGGCCAACTTCCCTTGAACATATGAACGGCACGACAGTGGACTTGGCAGTATTTGACATCAACGGATCAGAGGTCATGGTAACGAGGCAGTGAACAGATGAGAGGTCAAAAGAGATTACCCAAACCCATGGAGGCAAAGTGAAGCAACGAGATGAGATGTCCCCAACCCGACACGGATGCAGACAAGTGCCATGTTCAAGAGCGACATACTGCCGATGACAACGACGATGGTTCCATTTTTCCCCCACCATTTCTGGCGAGTACCCCAATTATTTTTGATAACAAGCTTGAAGGGGATAGCATATGCTTGTGATATAAGTCCGCCCTTCGAGCGAATCCATCCTAGTGCATTTAACGAGTCCTAGGAAGGAGGAACTCGGAGAACGTCATTTCGACTAGATCCGATGTCATCAGGGTTTAACGAGTCTGACAAAGGAAGAACTCGGCGTCTTTTCATGTTTAGAGAGTTTGAAAAGACAGCGGAAAAGAAAACTCCACGGGTCCCTTTTCGTAAATAGTTCCCCAGATCCGAAAAGGTAGAAAACAATATCCGAGAAAACCTCCTAGTCGCGATAGGCTAGGGTATTCCTTTTTCGTAATCAATCCATCCCAGCCCGAAAAAGGGTTAAACTTATACTGGGTGGATGTCGATTCGTGTCCATTTTAACGAGATCGAAACGACAAGGGCCTCGGCGATCTTTTCATGTTTAGAGAGTCAGAAAAGAGCTGAAAGATGACTCCAGAGTGACTTTTTCGTGTATTTACCGAGTCCGAAAAAGTATAAAATACAACTCGTTTCCATCTTTTAAGTTACCAAAACCTATTGCTGCACATACCAAGCAAGCGTAAAATCCATTTTCGACATAACACATGCAAATATTTGATAAAAATAACTTTTAAAACTCATTTAATGTCGAAAAAGTTATAAATATGTCTAATTGGTAAAAATAAAATTACTTTTACTATTTACCTTGGTAGAAAACAACAGTGGTCCATTTGGAGCAGAAAATTCCGTCGACGATTGCGACCAATCCAGGCAACCATTCAGCTTCTCGTCTGTCACAGGTAAAAGGCGCTCCCTTGCCCTACATTTTCATTCATTTTTTAATGATTTCCCCTTAAAAATCAGTCTTACATGGGCACTTTTAAAATTTTAGGGCCGGGCCCATTGGCGCGGGTATCGGGCACGGACCCGCGCCAATGAGCTCCTTTTTGTAAAGGGCTCGCGCCACATGGCGCGACTGTTCGCAAAACAGCCGCGCCAGCGGCCGAACCTTAAATTCGCCCAAAATTTCGGTATTTAAACCAAATTTCTTGGAATTTGAAGCTCATCAAAGATCTAATCAGGGGCTTTTGACCATGTGAATGCAGATAATCACTCAAAATGGCAATCGAATGGAAGGAACGAGAGCACGGAGACGAGGATGAACAGGCCATGCAAAGCCAAGCTTGCATGAATGCACTTAGAGACTGTGGATTGAAAAAGTTCTTCCTCACACCATGTTTACGAGCTCAGCCCGAGCTCCTCCAATATCTAATCAGCATCTGGGATGAAAATGAACAAGTGTTCAGGCTACGAGACCAGGTGTTAGAATTGGAGGTCACTGACATTTATTTCATCACTGGATTGTCCCGCAGAGGTCCAATCCCTGTACTGACCGGAAGCAGACCATCCGCGGAAAAGATGGAACAAGTAATGGCACGGGTGTGCCGAGGGGCACAAACAGGATCAGGAAGCAAGAAGGTGGATATCTCCACCATCCCTGATCTAGCACTGAGAGTATTTCTCCATACCATTACGCGGGCTGCTGGGTCGCAGGCTCCGCATGAGGCCACGAAGACTCAACTCCTGCTGGCCTCAGAATGCATGGGTCCCCTACTGTTCAACTGGGCAGAAGCAGTAACTATCAACATGAAAAGGCAGCTCACAAGGTGCAAACAGGGGAAACTGAAACAGTTCGGTTATGGTTCCATCTTGGTATCGTTCATTCTGGAACGCATACCAATCTTCCAGGGCCAAGGGGCCGCAGTGGCGAGTCCAATATCACAAGAGCCACGAATGGTTTGCTGGGCAGCACTGATGCCCAGATCTGGAGGTGGCCAACAGATGTCCTGGAGGCCAGAGTTCTTTAGGTGGTTACAGCGCCAGCTGATCGTCGTGGAGGATTGGCACTATTCGGGAACTGACTTTACCGGGGACCCAGATCTCCCACTACCAGAAGGAGATGACTGGGACGAGGAGCTAGGTAAGACCTCATATTTTTTATTTTATGTTTATATGTTTTTTTGTTAATACATACTCGTCTTAACACAATTATATATGCATGCAGATGTAGGACCTGAGAGACCAGCCGGGATGTCTCCAATCTCCCGGAGGACACAACTCGCCCCTGAGATCCAGGGGGAAGGCACCGGAGGAGAGGAAATGATCCAGAACCTCGAGGGGATTGCCCATGGGATCCCAGACTATGCCCGGCTATCAGACGTACCGATGGCATACTAGCGCCACACGGTGGGAATTCCGAACCGGATCCACCGAATCCTGAGGCGCCTAGTGCGTGCAGTGACGTGCTACCATGAGAACCATGCGGATTAGTCCTTAGGATTTATTCCACACCTATTTTTGAGAGACATAGTGTCTCAGGATGTATTAAGACAATTATGTATATTTTTTGAGTTTTATGTGACACACTCTATGTAAACATTTCGATATCTATATATATACATATCTATTTCTGGATGAGTCTTTCTTTACATGTGATGATGATTTATAAATTGCGCAAATGTCTGTCTAATACCAAATTTGCTACCGCATCTGTTAATGTATTCAAATGCCTGGGTATATGATGATATGTAATGTAGTCAAAATTCCTTTCCAGTAATCGAATACGCAAATACAGACGTAAGATGGACGGGTTCCTTACCGAATAGTGTCCGTTCAGCTGTAACACTACAAGTTGTGAATCTAGGTACACGAGCAATTCACGAATACCAAGGTTTACTGCCTCGGTTAATAATTCCAACACGGCACTATATTCCGCGATATTGTTCGTGGTACGTCCTAAACACACACCTTGCAGGTCAATCAACTCACCAGCAGGATCGTAAATTACCCAGGCTGCGGAAGACAGATTCCTGGTACTGCGGGAGGCACCATCCGCGAAACCAACAAATGGATGAATAGACATCTGCACAACCAGGAAGACTCGATCAGCAGAAAGATGTTTACAAAGCACACCACACTATGCACACAAATGACAATCACACACCTATGTACACACACCACACCAAGAAATCACTTCAGGCGTAGTACTTTTTAAGGTACAACCCATTCCTGGGCTGCGCCAGCGGAACTCCTTCGTAATCTATAAGCTCGTAGGCCCCATTTTTCAAAACGCGTTTTACTATATAGGGACCGTGCCACATAGGCTGGAGTTTACCGGCTCCAAGCTTATCATGTGCCTGATCGTACAAGAGGACGATATCTCCTTCGATGAAAGAACGGGGAGAAACAGTTTGATCAAAATGAGATTTGACCCTCTTCTTTTGTGCTTCGATGATCAAAGCAGCTAGTCGACGGGTTTCATCCAATCGTTCGAGATACAGAAGACGTTCTTCCTAAGGGGAGGTATCCGGTAAGAGCTCCACCGCTAATTTAAGTGAAGGAATTTCACATTCAACCGGCAGAGTAGCTTCCAGACCGTACACCAATTGGAAAGGTGTGAACCCGGTTGCACTCTTAGCAGATGTTCGGTATGCCCAGAGAGCTGAGAACAGTTGGAGATGCCAATTGGATTTATGAATCCCAACTATTCGCTGAAGCATGGTGACCAAAACCTTGTTCACCGCTTCAACCTGACCATTCGCTTGAGGGTAGTATGGTGTTGAGCTGTCGTGACGCAAGCCCAACGCTGAAGTCAGCTCCGTCATCATGTAATCACGGAAATGAGTACCATGATCAGTGACGATGGCTTGAGGAACCCCGAATCGTGCAATAACGTGGTTGAATATAAATGAAGCAGCCGTTCTTCCGTCAGCAGCTAGTGTAGGCATCGCCTCGGCCCATTTAGTGAAGTAGTCGACGGCGACAATGATATACGCATGCCCCCCGGCCGAGTGAGGGTTACACGTCATAAAATCCACGCCCCATTTCGCGAAAGGGCCGACGGTAATAACGGGATGCAAAGGCAATGGCGGCGCGCGCATCTTGCGCTGAAAAATCTGGCATGGATGACACTTTCAGACTGCAGTGATACAATCCTTGAATATGGAAGGCCAGAAATAACCTGCCCGCAGAATCTTCTGGGCAGTAGCATACCCGGACATGTGTCCACCACAGGCGCCACTGTGGCAGTCATTCAAGACTTTCTCAGCCTCTTCCAAGGTAAGGCATCGTCGGAGCACCGAATCTACTCCAATGCGATATAAGGTATCTCCTATGATACGGTAGGGTTGGGACTGGTGCCGAATCCGACGGCGGGCAGTTTTATCCAACTCAGACCGAAATGTCGCGGTCTGAAGATACACTATAATGTCACCATACCAAGGATCACGAGTGTCGATAAGAAACAACGTTTCGTCCGGTATATGATCTTCTGAGTGTGAGGGAACAGAGTCCGTAGGGAGAGAACATATCAAATCCGCGAAGACTAGTGATTTAGTTGACTTGGCAGTGGTAAACTCCAAGTCAAACTCCTGCAGGATCACGATCCATTTGGAGTACTTGCCCCCTAGTAGTTGTCTTGAAAGAATATACGTCATAGGGTTGCAGTCTGAAATCACTGTTATCGTGCGCAAAAGGATGTAATGGCGAAACTGTCAGACGAAGATGTACCGCTTATGGCCATCCACCTAAGGTGTGATAACGTTTCCGGTCGAGAAGGCCCTGCATGTGCAATAAACAACATGTTCATCACCGTTATCGCTATCCCGCATCATGACCATGTGGCTCCACCTGGGAATGCGTGCTAGATAGGACAAAGTCATGGGTAGGTCCCTGAGACTTAAGCAATCAGAGTATCGACTAGCAATGTCTTCAGCTTCTCAAAGGATTCTTGAGCAATTTCGTCCCAGTGAAAGGGGACATTCTGCTTTAAAAAATGAGTGAATCCTTTCGCCACCTCGGCATAATTCGGGATAAAGTGCCTAAGAAAATTCGCTTTCCCTTGTAGACTCTATAACTGATACAGGGAGGAGGGTGATGGGAGATTTACGATGGCCTCAACCTTTAGAGGGTCAAGGTGAATTCCGTCTTTCGAGACTATAAAGCCTAAAAGACGGCCAGAATCGACGCAGAAGATGCACTTATGAGGATTGAGCCTGATGTTGTAGCGTCTGCAACGAAGGAATATCTGGCGGAGATGCTCAGGATGGTCCTCTCGCTTACCCGAATGGGCTGGCAAGTCGTCCAAATAAGGCTGGACAATATGGCGAATATCATGAAAAGCGTAGGACATCGCATGCTGAAACGTGGCGCCAGCGTTTTTTAAGCCGAACGGGAGTTTTTTGTACGCGAAAGTGCCCCACGGACAGATGAATGTGGTCTTATGTTGATCCTCAGGTGCAATATTGATTTGGTTATAGCCCGAGAAACCGTCCATTAAGGAATAGATCTCACTCCCGGCACATTCATCGATGATCTGGTCGATGAACGGAGTGGGATAATTATCCTTAGGACAGGCGCGATTGATATCGCGATAATCCACACAGACTCGAATTGTACCCTGCTTTTTATCAACAGGGACGATATTGGACACCCATTCTGTAAGGGGAATAGGATAAATAAAACCCGCGTTCAGAAGTTTTTCAACTTCTTCCTTAATGGCGGCGGCTTTCCGAGGATGCATGGGACGTAAGCATTGGCGCACGGGTTTCGCACCTGGATAGGTTGGAATCTCGTGCACGATAATACTAGGATCAATTCCCGGCATTTCCTCGTAAGACCATGTGAAAACATCTCTGAATTCTTTGAAAAGCTTAGTATAGACTTGAATCTCCTCGGGAGAACAAGTCACCCCCACATGAATGTTCTCAACAATCCCCGGTTTAACGGAGATGTCAATTGGAACAGTTTGAGTAATGTTACTCAGATTACCCTCCGAAAAGACCTCGTGCATTAAGATCGGTGTTTGAAGAGGAGGGGAAGGAACCTGAGTAGCATAACGCTCCAGACAATCAGTCATTGCCCCCAAGCTGGGCCTAAACGAGGAGCGATGATGTCCATCGCCCCAGGGCAGCTCCTCAAGAGACATAGTTTCAATGATAGCCTCATCTGAAGGAAAAGTCTCTCTAAGAGGATCAGGCGAATCAGCCTGACCAAGCCAGGGGGATTGTGAGTAGACGTCAAGAGCCATGCTCATCGGAGCATGCCGAGGAGGTGGAGGGTCCGATGCAGCAACAATCTCACAGTAGCTGATCTCTACTGGCGTTAAAGGCATGGATTCTCCAAACTCATATACCTGCTCAGGTGTAGGAATCAGCCAGGGGTCATCAGTCCTGGACAACATGTTGACTTGAGCGGTATTCGGTGGTGGTGCGGGGAATATACCCATGAGAACAGGGTCCTTGAAAAGACCAGGTCCTATGCTGTCTGGGGGATTCGGAATTTGATCCACATACGGCACGTTGTTCTCAGAGCTAGAGGTAAAAAACGACAACTGATCTACCGTGACAATCTTGCCCTCGTGAGGGAACTTAATGAATCGAAAGACAGTAGACGGCACGCAGAGCATGGCATGGGTCCAGCTGCGGCCAAGAAGTATATTGTAGTTGAGTTTAGCGTCAACCACTTCTACTTCCACGTTGACAGTTTTTCCCTGTAATGTGATCGCAAGACTCTCGAGAACTCCTAGGGGTTTAGACTCCCGACCATCAAATGCCTCGAGGGCATTGGGAGATGACGACAAGGCTGGAGAGCCAATGGCCTTCCAGCAAGCGGAGGACATAACGCAGGTAGATGCACCCTCATCTACGACGGCCCTATGAATGTTGAGACCGTTAATCCCGACTTGAATGACCAAAGCGATTTGATGTGGAAGTCGGGGAGTAAAATTCTCTAGATCGAAGGTGAGAAGGCTCGAGTTGGCGGGATCGATACCACCGATGGCAGACAGTAAAGCCTTCCGTTGTGAAGGAAAACTTTGAAGAACCTCAAGTGCAGACATGGCACATGGCACCTGTGCCAGATCCTCAACAATACTGTAATGTTGAGCGGCACGAGCATTCGGATTATAAGAGGATCTCCAAAGAACACCCTTGGGAGGTGGTTTCACAACGGGTTCGAGAGTCGGCTTCTCGATTTCCAATGGGCCGGAGGCAGGTGGGGGAGGCGGCCCTTCCGCAACTGCCTTCTCGGGTGCCTGCCGCGGTTCATTGTAATCCTTCGACCGCGTAGCGATAGTGATAGGTGCATTGGTCTTCATCATGAAAACCTGAGACCCAAACGGTGCAGATGGTGACGCCTGTTCGACCATCTGGGTCTGCTGAGATGGAAATGGCTCTTTTAAAACAGCCAGAGTCCCTTTTGAGCCTTTAAGAAGTTGACTAACTTCGGACCGTCGGGGATAGTCCTTAGTATAATGGTCACCTTCACAGATGAGGCAAGGGAATTTCGGCTTACGTTGGGAGCCATTGTCGGTTCGAGATTTAGATTCCGGTTTCTGGGCATCATATTTTGATTTGCCTTTGCCCTTCTTCTTCCCCTTGGAGGATTTTTCCGTAGGATTGGCCTGGACGGCATTCACCTCCGCGGTTTTACCAGAATCAGATGAGGGGGAATTAGCAGAGGTATTGTTGGAAGAATTAGCCTTCTGCTTCGCATTCGAATACTTCTTTGAATTTTGAGAAACGGAACCGATGACACCATCCACCGTAGGGGTAGGCGGAGCCTTAGTGGTTCCGGGCCGTGGAGCATCAGTCAAGATGTCATAAAGCATGCCAGATTGCGAATAAACAAGATCCAGGTACTGGGCACGCGCGATAGCTTATTCCTCTGTCACACACGCTCCCATCGCGATATCCTGAGCGATTTTATTCACAAAGGAGGTGGTGAACCAGTGAGTCAAAATCTGATTAGGTATGTGAAACTTGATCATTCGACGGCAGCGCTGCCACTCATGGATGTGATCCGAGATGTGAGTGGTCATGTCCTGCTTCAGAGAAGACAGGAGGTGCGTCCCGGCCTCATACCGGACTGGTAACTGGAAATGCGTGAGGAAAGCCATGGCTAACGAGTTGAAATCTTGAAAAATACCACGGGACAGTTCTATGTACCACTTAGCAGCAGCTCCTGTTAAAGTACGCTGGAAAAGACGCAGACGAATCGAATCGTCGGTCCAAGAGCTAGACAAACACCAGAGGTGATACGTCATCACATGCGCCTGGGGGTCTTCGCCAGCTTTGCCCTCAAACTTGGGACAATCACCTGGTATCTTGGTGGGAACCAGAGGCCAATATGGATTATGTGCAATCGGATCATTGGTCAACTTCGAAACGTCCGGCAGTTCCAAGGTAGCCAGGAACGGCAATGGAGGGTTAACTACCATGCCAGTCCCAGGATAAGGCTCGGTACCTGTGCTCCACGATGGTTGTGAATATCCCTGCCCCCACGGGTTCTGTCCCGCAGGATTCTAGCCGTAGGGGGCATAGTTCGTATAACCAGACTGATTTGGCTGCTGGTAACCATAGTGCGGGGCTTGATAACCAGGGTTTGGGCCCTGATTAGGTGTTTGCCCTGTATAAGCAACGTTTGGATTTGGCTGCTGAGCGTAGGTAGAACCGGGTGGAGGAGGATAATACTGAGAGCCTCCAGAGTGATTATAGTTCAGTTGAGACTGACCATGAGGATAATAACCACTCTGAGGATGAGTAGGCTGCTGATAAGTGGAACCCTGCGGAGCCTAGTACGTAGGGCGCAGCTGTTGATTTGGCTGCGGCATTGAATGAACAGGCTGTTGAGCAGAGTGAACGGAATGAGAGGGCTGCCCTGAATGAACAGGTTGACCCGAGTGAGGGGGCCGGTCGAATGACTGGGCCGGTTCCGGTGATCAGGGCAAGGTTGGTTGCGCAGCCGACTGGCCAGGGTGAGCCCTGTGTTGTGTCGAATGGGCCTACTGCCTGGCGGACACGGCCGTACGGAGAACCGCGTCTCCGGTGGAGGAACAGACCAGGTGCTTGCCGGAAACCGCTTGACCCTGAGGGTGCATCCATAAGGCCTGGCTTATATGTGCACGGTTGGAAATACAGGATATCTGCAGCTGCATATAAGAATGGATGGCCTCATGTGATCATAGGTCGTCTCTTGTTGATACCCTTAGCCGAGGTTGAGCAGTTGATCAACAGGTTAAAATATGGTCCTTGCGGGATTGTACAATGGCCCTCGCTGCCCGTTAGGGGATGGGCTGTCCCTGTGGGTCATACAAATAGCCAGGTTGGCCCGCAGGTTTGCCCTGAAAGGGTTGTCCCTGCGGGTTGTAAGCCTGGTTGTATGGCAAACCTTGAGCATATAGATAAGCCTCAGGAGCAGGAAGGCGCAAAACCTCCCCGTGCTCGTCAAACTGACCTGGGAACATATACACGGGAGTGACATCCTGTGCATAGTGTGAAAAGAAGGATCGATAAGGATCTTGGGGAACTTGTCCAGCTCCGGCGTTCGGCTGCTGAAAAAACAACCGATACTCCTCCGGAGAGATATTCTCCGGTATAGCAGTAGCTAGGTAAATGTCTTTAGGAGTTGGCCCAGCCCTAGTAGCAGATGCTGAGACAACAGAATAAGAGGCAGCCACACAAACAGTGGGCCGATCGGGAACAGAAGTGACGGGTGTCGAAGGGGACACCCCGGGTGTAGTGGCAGCTGGTCTCGACGCGGGAGATGATATCCCCATAGAGGCAGCAGTTGAAATGATCTGACCCAGAGATCTGTATCCCTGTGGAAAAGAAGGACTGGCTGACGATGTGGTAGCCAGCTCGGAACCGTCTCCCTCAAACAATCTACGAGGGATGCGCTGATAGTCATCAGACCCCGGAATTTCCTCACCAGAATCACTCATGGTTGATCCTGCCGTTAAATCACGCAAAAGGCGGCAAGGACTAGGAGGAAAAACAGTAGAAACAAATGGTGAACCCGATGTAAGAGAAAGGAAATCAGCTCCTAATCTCAATTCAGACACAGGGTCCGAAAAGGGCCAATTGAACTCAACTGGTCCTCCAAAGGGTTGCTCGACGAGAACCGGTCCCCCGTCAAGAAACCCGGAAACAACAGGCTGCTGTGGTTCAACAGAAGGCTGAGAAGCTTCTGAAGAATCGTCCGTGTAAGGACTACCAGTAGACGAAACCGATGGTTCCGCCACTGTGGCAAAAGACTAGAAGAAAAGAGCAAACACACACACGAGCTGAAAAAGAGTTAAGACACACGATCAAACGGTCAACAAGCAATGTTTAAATAGGTGTGTAATCGTGGGTGATTAATTTTACCACATTGGAAAGTAAGAGATTCTACCGTTTCATGTTTTAAGAGTCAAGAAACGATAAAAAGATGACTCTATCTCTTTCAGAGTTGACACAAGCGTGAAAGGACAAGCGCTTGATGGTATTTTCAAGTTTAGGGAGTCAGAAAAGACCAAATGACTGCTCAGGAAAAACTAGGCACAAAGGGTGTACCAAATATCCGTGAACTGCAATATACACCTTGGTTTCAAAAATGAAATAGAAATCGACCAAGGACTTTCCGTACGTGCAGGTAGTCTCCCCGAATGCTGTGTTCGGTGTATCACGGGTATAGGGCGGCAGACTCGGCTTCCCGTGGATAAAGGATTGAAAACCTATAGGGGTCTCCCTTTATATACGGTACGGGGAGCGCAAGTCCGTACTAGCGCTGTCTAAAGCCAACAGGCGAATGACAGCTGCTAGGTTTAATGACGCCGGAACACGTCTCTAGCCTAGACCTTCTAAATATGTTTCGTTAAGTTCAAATGCTGCCTTAGGTTAATTGAATAAATTTTACAGTTGATCTTCAATTAAGTTTCAATTTCCAGGCCCTATCGTATGTAGTGTCTCGAAAGACTCCTAAATGCAAAGCTATATGCCACAGTGCAACATTTCGTTCGATGAAAACTAATTAGAGAAGAGTTGAGAGCTTTTACACAAACGAAATGAAAGGAAACCAAGCAACGAGATCTCTAATGCAACTAACGCAATTGACAACTTTTCATTCAAAACACTAATCACTAGTGATATGGAAAAGATCACAATTTGCACTAATTAACAAAAGAAAAAGAGATTTTTTTTTTGATTTTCAACATTTAATGGCTAATATGCACTAATCAAACTTGAAAACGAATGGAGCAACTTGAGAAATGATATTCAAGAGAGCGAAACAAACACATTCCACTCAACAACACAAGCAATCAGATCCCCAAATCGACCAAAGTCTTTCAAAGCAAAGAAAAGAGTCAAAAGCTTCCAATGGACCGTGTGATCTAGGTCCAAAGCAAGACCAAACGAGTTTCGAATGAAGAAATGAACAATCACCCAAAAATCGCAATAAAACAATGAACAACTACTTAGAGAATGTGGAGAATCAATCAGATAGTTGACAGGACAATCAAAACACCAAAACTCCCAAGGAGGGCTCGATACACTAAGCCACTAGATGCCCTAGGGCTTAAAACGTGAAATCGGTAGATAGAAGCAAACAACCAAAGGACAAAGGTGAATTCCCAGTCAAACAAGACTCCAACACACTCAGGCAGTCGGAAAATCAAGAAGAAAAACACTGATCAACTTCAGAGAGCTCAAAAATGAGAAAACTCAAAAAACTTACAGGGGTGGCGCGACTGTAAGTGTGAAACTGGCGCCAGAAAGCAATTGGCGCGGGTTGAACAAAGGCAACATGCGCCAATTGGCGTGACTGTCGGGTTAAAAACCGCGCCAGTCGAGTTTCTCAGCCAAAAATTAAAAATAAGCTACTCCAACAACAGACCAATGCAAGCTAAGCAATCCAAGAAGCAAAAACACACAAAGAAATCAACCCAGAAGGTTCATCAAGCAAGGAAAAGCAAGATACAAACGGCAAGGCAAGACAAAGACTCCAAGTTGTTCAGTCCGTAAACCAAACCGGAGATTGACTGAAGTAGCGTTGATCTACTCCGCTAATGCAAGGCAGAAGCGTTTCGAAGGCTATCTCGCTGTACTTCAGGCTCTGTCTAAAGTTTACAAATCAAACAACAAGCTGGATCCCCAGCGGAGTCGCCAATTTGTTGAGGAGGTAAATCCCCTCTGCGGACAGAGGCGATCCCTACTAGCCCAGCAGGGGTCTAGCAACAATCAAACAATGCTATGACGCAGGTTCCTAATTACGAATGAAAAGGCTGGAGATAGAAGCCTACCCGGATTCCAACGCTAGGATCTGAAGAAGAAGCGTCCCCATTCCTCAGTCTTGACAGATCACAATCCCTCCACGATCTCCGCGGATGAACACCTGCACATGGAAGAAACGAACAGATACAAGCATAGAAACCAGCATACGTAACTAAACATCAGTCAGAAAGGACATTACCGCATTAACATGATGGAAAACGGAGTGGAACCATAATCATAATCATCTATTAAATAACCAGCGAAGAGAGATTACAACCAAGTTCTGACGTCGCGGTCTCCTTCGGACGGGTCTCCAGTCGTCCACGTCTCGCAAAGCTTGCCAAGGAAAGGGAAAACCTCTCCAGAGTCTCATGACAATGGTCTCCTTACTTGAGTCAGCCTTAAGGGAAAGAGAGGGTGCTTTACAACACAAAGGCTCTTGGGAATATGGAGATTCAGAGCTTAGGCACTTCAAGACTAGCTTGCTATTGATCTGAGCAAGCTTTTATAGATGGGGAAGGAGGAGTTGGGATCCCTATTATTATGGGATTGGCCCTATCAACAAGGAAGGTTCCATGGGAGGTGGCAAAACCAATTCCCTTCCATAGAACTCCCGCAGCCAAACCTCCCAACTCAAGATAGGCAATGGTTTGTGAGTTTGTTGGAACTCAACTTCCGCCATCCTTATTTAAAAAACAGTCCCTAAATTGGGTGGCGCGACTACGGCTCTATGACAGAGCGCCAGTTGGCGCGACCTCTTTGCAGGATTTTCCCCATTGGCACGAGTACTGAACTGCTTGCCCGCGCCAATGCCAAAAGGGGTGTTTTTCATGATTTTTGCAAGGAGATGTCTCAAGGGCAAATAAAGCTCATGCTCAGAGGGATGCATTGATGATGATTTCAAGGCATGACAATGTTCACAGGTCACAGAATGGGTCCTCCATTGTGCGGGATGGGGAATGGTAAGGACGGTGAAAAATTACTGTGTAACACCAGCTTTCACAAGCCATGGTTAAGCCTACCAAGCTCTTTTGGAAGGCAGGCAAGCATGTATTGCGCTATATCAGAGGCACATCGGGATATGGTCTATGCTACAGACAGGAGGATGGAGCGAAGCTTTCTGGCTTCACTGATGCAGATTGGGTAGGGAGTCCAACGGACCGGAAAAGCACTTCTGGAGGAGTTTTCAGTATTGGGTCGACAGTAATTTCCTGGTACAGTAGGAAGCAGAGATCTGTGGCACTCAGTTCAGCAGAGGCCGAGTACATGGCAGCTAGCTTGGCTGCATGCGAGGCTATTTGGATGAGGAAGATCCTTGCAGGATTGTTCAGGTTACATTTGGAGCCTATAAAGATTCACTCGTGATAAATCTTAGGCCAGCATTAAACTCGTACTAATCCAAAAGATTTCATGATAGATCCAAACACATCGACATCAGGTACCATCATATCATAGATTGTGTTCAGCGGAGAATCATGATGCTTTCATATGTTCCCACGGAGGATCAGGATGCCGACATCCTGACGAAGGCGCTCACCAGGAGCAAGTTCGAATTCCACAGAGGCAGGATAGGGGTTGTAGATAATCCATATATTGCTGAGAGGGAGTGTTGAGAATGCAGCAAGATGATGGAGCTTAGTGAAATGAAGTCGCCTTCACTAAGTGGGCCCGCAGGCAAATTCTGGCGCAAAGTCTATTTTTAGACTATGTCTATTTTTAGACATATGGAGCATGGTCCAGGGGTTGCAGTATGTTATTCTTTGAGTATTGGTCATGTTGGTAAAAATAGATGGACCTCTATTTTTTGACCTATAGGTTGATAGGTCGATGTCTATTTTTAGACTGCCTATCCCAAAAATAGGGAAGTCAAATATTATTTACCCTTAATAATATTTGGACTCTAAACAACAGTTTACTCTCTTGGAGCACTTCAGTTCGAGCCTTGGAAGTGGCTCATGCATCTGACAGAGGAATTACACTATTCCCAAGGGTTTGATGGCATCATGCATGGTTTACTTCAGTTAGGACTTCAGTGGCAGAAGTTTGGTGGAGTTAATGAGACAAATAGTAGAGTTGTGTTCTGTTTATTTTAGTTGAACTAGTTGAGATTAGTTTAACTAGCTAATCAATTAGTTATGAGTGGAGTGAATTAAATATTATTTAATTCATTAATTAGTAACTCATTATTCAACTCAATAACACATCAGTTCACTACAGTGCATGATCAGTTCAGTGGAGACTAGTGAAAGAGGTAGATGAAAGGGTGGAGTTAGCTATCAGTGGCGACATTAGTTGTGCATGAGATTTGCACCACACTTGGAGGAATTTCCCATGATGATTGTGCTATCAAGCCAAGGAGATTAAAACCTTGGATCTCTATATAGACAGTCCTAGATTACACAATAGAGGCAAGGCAATTAGCGGTGAGTTTTGAACCAGTAACCTGTTCAAAACTGAGCTAGTTTGTGTGTAAATTCATGAGAAAGTACTAAGTACTTGTGAGGAGTATTGTACTGAGTTGTTACATGATTTCTCCATTATAATATACACAATAGCTGTGGGGTTTTCAGCTATAATATTTCCCCATACATACTGTGTTAATGTGTATGATGATTTGATGTGTTATCGCTTGTTTTATTTCTGCATGTTTGATGATCTGAGTGGAAGAGATTATGTGTTGCATATAAATTCGAATTGTATGTGATCAGGATAGTCTTGGTGGATAATTAATCATTATTCAGCAAATTTCTACATTAAGGACTGGTGGGAAACCTACTATGAGAACAAGCACCAGACATAACCCTCTCTATTCTC